>OY720108.1:17382547-18692841 GCA_963082835.1 Leptogaster cylindrica
CACCTTTGGTCCTATAACTTTGGATAACTTTGGTTGTAGGTCTAAACAAACGTCGAAATGGCTAAACAATCAAAAACAAACGAAAAGCATTCGATTTAACTATAGTTTATGATTGTTTAGCCATTTCCAACGTTTGCATACACCTACAACCAAAGTTATATAGGAATTCCATACACACCCACCTTTGTTCCTATAAGTTTGGATAACTTTGGTTGTAGGTCTAAACAAACGTCGAAATGACTAAACAATCAAAAACAAACGAAAAGCATTCGATTTAAATATAGTTTATGATTGTTTAGCCATTTCCAACGTTTGCATACACCTACAACCAAAGTTATATAGGAATTCCATACACACGCACCTTTGGTCCTGTAACTTTGGTTGTAGGTCTAAACAAACGTCGAAATGGCTAAACAAACATAAACAAACGAAAAGAATTCGATTTCACTATAGTTTATGATTGTTTAGCCATTTCCAACGTTTGCATACACCTACAACCAATGTTATATAGGAATTCCATACACCCACCTTTGTTCCTATAACTTTGGATAACTTTGGTTGTAGGTCTAAACAAACGTCGAAACGGCTAAGCAATCAAAAACAAACGAAAAGCATTCGATTTAACTATAGTTTATGATTGTTTAGCCATTTCCAACGTTTGCATACACCTACAACCAAAGTTATATAGGAATTCCATACACACCCACCTTTGTTCCTATAACTTTGGATAACTTTGGTTGTAGGTCTAAACAAACGTCGAAACGGCTAAGCAATCAAAAACAAACGAAAAGCATTCGATTTAACTATAGTTTATGATTGTTTAGCCATTTCCAACGTTTGCATACACCTACAACCAAAGTTATATAGGAATTCCATACACACCCACCTTTGTTCCTATAACTTTGGATAACTTTGGTTGTAGGTCTAAACAAACGTCGAATTGGCTAAACAATCAAAAACAAACGAAAAGCATTCGATTTAACTATAGTTTATGATTGTTTAGCCATTTCCAACGTTTGCATACACCTACAACCAAAGTTATATAGGAATTCCATACACACCCACCTTTGTTCCTATAACTTTGGATAACTTTGGTTGTAGGTCTAAACAAACGTCGAAACGGCTAAACAATCAAAAACAAACGAAAAGCATTCGATTTAACTATAGTTTATGATTGTTTAGCCATTTCCAACGTTTGCATACACCTACACCCAAAGTTATATAGGAATTCCATACACACCCACCTTTGTTCCTATAACTTTGGATAACTTTGGTTGTAGGTCTAAACAAACGTCGAAACGGCTAAACAATCAAAAACAAACGAAAAGCATTCGATTTAACTATAGTTTATGATTGTTTAGCCATTTCCAACGTTTGCATACACCTACAACCAAAGTTATATAGGAATTCCATACACACCCACCTTTGTTCCTATAACTTTGGATAACTATGGTTGTAGGTCTAAACAAACGTCGAAATGGCTAAACAATCAAAAACAAGCGAAAAGCATTCGATTTAACTATAGTTTATGATTGTTTAGCCATTTCCAACGTTTGCATACACCTACAACCAAAGTTATATAGGAATTCCATACACACCCACCTTTGTTCCTATAACTTTGGATAACTTTGGTTGTAGGTCTAAACAAACGTCGAAACGGCTAAACAATCAAAAACAAACGAAAAGCATTCGATTTAACTATAGTTTATGATTGTTTAGCCATTTCCCACGTTTGCATACACCTACAACCAAAGTTATATAGGAATTCCATACACACCCACCTTTGTTCCTATAACTTTAGATAACTTTGGTTGTAGGTCTAAACAAACGTCGAAACGGCTAAACAATCAAAAACAAACGAAAAGCATTCGATTTAACTATAGTTTATGATTGTTTAGCCATTTCCAACGTTTGCATACACCTACAACCAAAGTTATATAGGAATTCCATACACACCCACCTTTGGTCCTATAACTTTGGATAACTTTGGTTGTAGGTCTAAACAAACGTCGAAATGGCTAAACAATCAAAAACAAACGAAAAGCATTCGATTTAACTATAGTTTATTATTGTTTAGCCATTTCCAACGTTTGCATACACCTACAACCAAAGTTATATAGGAATTCCATACATACCCACCTTTGGTTCTATAACTTTGGATAACTTTGGTTGTAGGTCTAAACAAACGTCGAAATGGCTAAACAATCAAAAACAAACGAAAAGCATTCGATTTAAATATAGTTTATGATTGTTTAGCCATTTCCAACGTTTGCATACACCTACAACCAAAGTTATATAGGAATTCCATACACACCCACCTTTGGTCCTATAACTTTGGATAACTTTGGTTGTAGGTCTAAACAAACGTCGAAATGGCTAAACAATCAAAAACAAACGAAAAGCATTCGATTTAAATATAGTTAATGATTGTTTAGCCATTTCCAACGTTTGCATACACCTACAACCAAAGTTATATAGGAATTCCATACACACCCACCTTTGGTCCTATAACTTTGGATAACTTTGGTTGTAGGTCTAAACAAACGTCGAAATGGCTAAACAATCAAAAACAAACGAAAAGCATTCGATTTAACTATAGTTTATGATTGTTTAGCCATTTCCAACGTTTGCATACACCTACAACCAAAGTTATATAGGAATTCCATACATACCCACCTTTGGTTCTATAACTTTGGATAACTTTGGTTGTAGGTCTAAACAAACGTCGAAATGGCTAAACAATCAAAAACAAACGAAAAGCATTCGATTTAAATATAGTTTATGATTGTTTAGCCATTTCCAACGTTTGCATACACCTACAACCAAAGTTATATAGGAATTCCATACACACCCACCTTTGGTCCTATAACTTTGGATAACTTTGGTTGTAGGTCTAAACAAACGTCGAAATGGCTAAACAATCAAAAACAAACGAAAAGCATTCGATTTAACTATAGTTTATGATTGTTTAGCCATTTCCAACGTTTGCATACACCTACAACCAAAGTTATATAGGAATTCCATACACACCCACCTTTGTTCCTATAACTTTGGATAACTTTGGTTGTAGGTCTAAACAAACGTCGAAATGACTAAACAATCAAAAACAAACGAAAAGCATTCGATTTAAATATAGTTTATGATTGTTTAGTCATTTCCAACGTTTGCATACACCTACAACCAAAGTTATATAGGAATTCCATACACACGCACCTTTGGTCCTGTAACTTTGGTTGTAGGTCTAAACAAACGTCGAAATGGCTAAACAAACATAAACAAACGAAAAGAATTCGATTTCACTATAGTTTATGATTGTTTAGCCATTTCCAACGTTTGCATACACCTACAACCAAAGTTATATAGGAATTTCATACACCCACCTTTGTTCCTATAACTTTGGATAACTTTGGTTGTAGGTCTAAACAAACGTCGAAACGGCTAAGCAATCAAAAACAAACGAAAAGCATTCGATTTAACTATAGTTTATGATTGTTTAGCCATTTCCAACGTTTGCATACACCTACAACCAAAGTTATATAGGAATTCCATACACACCCACCTTTGTTCCTATAACTTTGGATAACTTTGGTTGTAGGTCTAAACAAACGTCGAAACGGCTAAGCAATCAAAAACAAACGAAAAGCATTCGATTTAACTATAGTTTATGATTGTTTAGCCTTTTCCAACGTTTGCATACACCTACAACCAAAGTTATATAGGAATTCCATACACACCCACCTTTGTTCCTATAACTTTGGATAACTTTGGTTGTAGGTCTAAACAAACGTCGAAACGGCTAAACAATCAAAAACAAACGAAAAGCATTCGATTTAACTATAGTTTATGATTGTTTAGCCATTTCCAACGTTTGCATACACCTACAACCAAAGTTATATAGGAATTCCATACACACCCACCTTTGGTCCTATAACTTTGGATAACTTTGGTTGTAGGTCTAAACAAACGTCGAAATGGCTAAACAATCAAAAACAAACGAAAAGCATTCGATTTAACTATAGTTTATGATTGTTTAGCCATTTCCAACGTTTGCATACACCTACAACCAAAGTTATATAGGAATTCCATACACACCCACCTTTGTTCCTATAACTTTGGATAACTTTGGTTGTAGGTCTAAACAAACGTCGAAATGACTAAACAATCAAAAACAAACGAAAAGCATTCGATTTAAATATAGTTTATGATTGTTTAGTCATTTCCAACGTTTGCATACACCTACAACCAAAGTTATATAGGAATTCCATACACACGCACCTTTGGTCCTGTAACTTTGGTTGTAGGTCTAAACAAACGTCGAAATGGCTAAACAAACATAAACAAACGAAAAGAATTCGATTTCACTATAGTTTATGATTGTTTAGCCATTTCCAACGTTTGCATACACCTACAACCAAAGTTATATAGGAATTCCATACACACCCACCTTTGTTCCTATAACTTTGGATAACTATGGTTGTAGGTCTAAACAAACGTCGAAATGGCTAAACAATCAAAAACAAGCGAAAAGCATTCGATTTAACTATAGTTTATGATTGTTTAGCCATTTCCAACGTTTGCATACACCTACAACCAAAGTTATATAGGAATTCCATACATACCCACCTTTGGTTCTATAACTTTGGATAACTTTGGTTGTAGGTCTAAACAAACGTCGAAATGGCTAAACAATCAAAAACAAACGAAAAGCATTCGATTTAAATATAGTTTATGATTGTTTAGCCATTTCCAACGTTTGCATACACCTACAACCAAAGTTATATAGGAATTCCATACATACCCACCTTTGGTCCTATAACTTTGGATAACTTTGGTTGTAGGTCTAAACAAACGTCGAAATGGCTAAACAATCAAAAACAAACGAAAAGCATTCGATTTAAATATAGTTTATGATTGTTTAGCCATTTCCAACGTTTGCATACACCTACAACCAAAGTTATATAGGAATTCCATACACACCCACCTTTGGTCCTATAACTTTGGATAACTTTGGTTGTAGGTCTAAACAAACGTCGAAATGGCTAAACAATCAAAAACAAACGAAAAGCATTCGATTTAACTATAGTTTATGATTGTTTAGCCATTTCCAACGTTTGCATACACCTACAACCAAAGTTATATAGGAATTCCATACACACCCACCTTTGTTCCTATAAGTTTGGATAACTTTGGTTGTAGGTCTAAACAAACGTCGAAATGACTAAACAATCAAAAACAAACGAAAAGCATTCGATTTAAATATAGTTTATGATTGTTTAGCCATTTCCAACGTTTGCATACACCTACAACCAAAGTTATATAGGAATTCCATACACACGCACCTTTGGTCCTGTAACTTTGGTTGTAGGTCTAAACAAACGTCGAAATGGCTAAACAAACATAAACAAACGAAAAGAATTCGATTTCACTATAGTTTATGATTGTTTAGCCATTTCCAACGTTTGCATACACCTACAACCAATGTTATATAGGAATTCCATACACCCACCTTTGTTCCTATAACTTTGGATAACTTTGGTTGTAGGTCTAAACAAACGTCGAAACGGCTAAGCAATCAAAAACAAACGAAAAGCATTCGATTTAACTATAGTTTATGATTGTTTAGCCATTTCCAACGTTTGCATACACCTACAACCAAAGTTATATAGGAATTCCATACACACCCACCTTTGTTCCTATAACTTTGGATAACTTTGGTTGTAGGTCTAAACAAACGTCGAAACGGCTAAGCAATCAAAAACAAACGAAAAGCATTCGATTTAACTATAGTTTATGATTGTTTAGCCATTTCCAACGTTTGCATACACCTACAACCAAAGTTATATAGGAATTCCATACACACCCACCTTTGTTCCTATAACTTTGGATAACTTTGGTTGTAGGTCTAAACAAACGTCGAATTGGCTAAACAATCAAAAACAAACGAAAAGCATTCGATTTAACTATAGTTTATGATTGTTTAGCCATTTCCAACGTTTGCATACACCTACAACCAAAGTTATATAGGAATTCCATACACACCCACCTTTGTTCCTATAACTTTGGATAACTTTGGTTGTAGGTCTAAACAAACGTCGAAACGGCTAAACAATCAAAAACAAACGAAAAGCATTCGATTTAACTATAGTTTATGATTGTTTAGCCATTTCCAACGTTTGCATACACCTACACCCAAAGTTATATAGGAATTCCATACACACCCACCTTTGTTCCTATAACTTTGGATAACTTTGGTTGTAGGTCTAAACAAACGTCGAAACGGCTAAACAATCAAAAACAAACGAAAAGCATTCGATTTAACTATAGTTTATGATTGTTTAGCCATTTCCAACGTTTGCATACACCTACAACCAAAGTTATATAGGAATTCCATACACACCCACCTTTGTTCCTATAACTTTGGATAACTATGGTTGTAGGTCTAAACAAACGTCGAAATGGCTAAACAATCAAAAACAAGCGAAAAGCATTCGATTTAACTATAGTTTATGATTGTTTAGCCATTTCCAACGTTTGCATACACCTACAACCAAAGTTATATAGGAATTCCATACACACCCACCTTTGTTCCTATAACTTTGGATAACTTTGGTTGTAGGTCTAAACAAACGTCGAAACGGCTAAACAATCAAAAACAAACGAAAAGCATTCGATTTAACTATAGTTTATGATTGTTTAGCCATTTCCAACGTTTGCATACACCTACAACCAAAGTTATATAGGAATTCCATACACACCCACCTTTGTTCCTATAACTTTAGATAACTTTGGTTGTAGGTCTAAACAAACGTCGAAACGGCTAAACAATCAAAAACAAACGAAAAGCATTCGATTTAACTATAGTTTATGATTGTTTAGCCATTTCCAACGTTTGCATACACCTACAACCAAAGTTATATAGGAATTCCATACACACCCACCTTTGGTCCTATAACTTTGGATAACTTTGGTTGTAGGTCTAAACAAACGTCGAAATGGCTAAACAATCAAAAACAAACGAAAAGCATTCGATTTAACTATAGTTTATTATTGTTTAGCCATTTCCAACGTTTGCATACACCTACAACCAAAGTTATATAGGAATTCCATACATACCCACCTTTGGTTCTATAACTTTGGATAACTTTGGTTGTAGGTCTAAACAAACGTCGAAATGGCTAAACAATCAAAAACAAACGAAAAGCATTCGATTTAAATATAGTTTATGATTGTTTAGCCATTTCCAACGTTTGCATACACCTACAACCAAAGTTATATAGGAATTCCATACACACCCACCTTTGGTCCTATAACTTTGGATAACTTTGGTTGTAGGTCTAAACAAACGTCGAAATGGCTAAACAATCAAAAACAAACGAAAAGCATTCGATTTAAATATAGTTAATGATTGTTTAGCCATTTCCAACGTTTGCATACACCTACAACCAAAGTTATATAGGAATTCCATACACACCCACCTTTGGTCCTATAACTTTGGATAACTTTGGTTGTAGGTCTAAACAAACGTCGAAATGGCTAAACAATCAAAAACAAACGAAAAGCATTCGATTTAACTATAGTTTATGATTGTTTAGCCATTTCCAACGTTTGCATACACCTACAACCAAAGTTATATAGGAATTCCATACATACCCACCTTTGGTTCTATAACTTTGGATAACTTTGGTTGTAGGTCTAAACAAACGTCGAAATGGCTAAACAATCAAAAACAAACGAAAAGCATTCGATTTAAATATAGTTTATGATTGTTTAGCCATTTCCAACGTTTGCATACACCTACAACCAAAGTTATATAGGAATTCCATACACACCCACCTTTGGTCCTATAACTTTGGATAACTTTGGTTGTAGGTCTAAACAAACGTCGAAATGGCTAAACAATCAAAAACAAACGAAAAGCATTCGATTTAACTATAGTTTATGATTGTTTAGCCATTTCCAACGTTTGCATACACCTACAACCAAAGTTATATAGGAATTCCATACACACCCACCTTTGTTCCTATAACTTTGGATAACTTTGGTTGTAGGTCTAAACAAACGTCGAAATGACTAAACAATCAAAAACAAACGAAAAGCATTCGATTTAAATATAGTTTATGATTGTTTAGTCATTTCCAACGTTTGCATACACCTACAACCAAAGTTATATAGGAATTCCATACACACGCACCTTTGGTCCTGTAACTTTGGTTGTAGGTCTAAACAAACGTCGAAATGGCTAAACAAACATAAACAAACGAAAAGAATTCGATTTCACTATAGTTTATGATTGTTTAGCCATTTCCAACGTTTGCATACACCTACAACCAAAGTTATATAGGAATTTCATACACCCACCTTTGTTCCTATAACTTTGGATAACTTTGGTTGTAGGTCTAAACAAACGTCGAAACGGCTAAGCAATCAAAAACAAACGAAAAGCATTCGATTTAACTATAGTTTATGATTGTTTAGCCATTTCCAACGTTTGCATACACCTACAACCAAAGTTATATAGGAATTCCATACACACCCACCTTTGTTCCTATAACTTTGGATAACTTTGGTTGTAGGTCTAAACAAACGTCGAAACGGCTAAGCAATCAAAAACAAACGAAAAGCATTCGATTTAACTATAGTTTATGATTGTTTAGCCTTTTCCAACGTTTGCATACACCTACAACCAAAGTTATATAGGAATTCCATACACACCCACCTTTGTTCCTATAACTTTGGATAACTTTGGTTGTAGGTCTAAACAAACGTCGAATTGGCTAAACAATCAAAAACAAACGAAAAGCATTCGATTTAACTATAGTTTATGATTGTTTAGCCATTTCCAACGTTTGCATACACCTACAACCAAAGTTATATAGGAATTCCATACACACCCACCTTTGTTCCTATAACTTTGGATAACTTTGGTTGTAGGTCTAAACAAACGTCGAAACGGCTAAACAATCAAAAACAAACGAAAAGCATTCGATTTAACTATAGTTTATGATTGTTTAGCCATTTCCAACGTTTGCATACACCTACAACCAAAGTTATATAGGAATTCCATACACACCCACCTTTGTTCCTATAACTTTGGATAACTATGGTTGTAGGTCTAAACAAACGTCGAAATGGCTAAACAATCAAAAACAAGCGAAAAGCATTCGATTTAACTATAGTTTATGATTGTTTAGCCATTTCCAACGTTTGCATACACCTACAACCATAGTTATATAGGAATTCCATACACACCCACCTTTGTTCCTATAACTTTGGATAACTTTGGTTGTAGGTCTAAACAAACGTCGAAACGGCTAAACAATCAAAAACAAACGAAAAGCATTCGATTTAACTATAGTTTATGATTGTTTAGCCATTTCCAACGTTTGCATACACCTACAACCAAAGTTATATAGGAATTCCATACACACCCACCTTTGTTCCTATAACTTTAGATAACTTTGGTTGTAGGTCTAAACAAACGTCGAAACGGCTAAACAATCAAAAACAAACGAAAAGCATTCGATTTAACTATAGTTTATGATTGTTTAGCCATTTCCAACGTTTGCATACACCTACAACCAAAGTTATATAGGAATTCCATACACACCCACCTTTGTTCCTATAACTTTGGATAACTTTGGTTGTAGGTCTAAACAAACGTCGAAATGGCTAAACAATCAAAAACAAACGAAAAGCATTCGATTTAACTATAGTTTATGATTGTTTAGCCATTTCCAACGTTTGCATACACCTACAACCAAAGTTATATAGGAATTCCATACACACCCACCTTTGGTCCTATAACTTTGGATAACTTTGGTTGTAGGTCTAAACAAACGTCGAAATGGCTAAACAATCAAAAACAAACGAAAAGCATTCGATTTAAATATAGTTTATGATTGTTTAGCCATTTCCAACGTTTGCATACACCTACAACCAAAGTTATATAGGAATTCCATACATACCCACCTTTGGTTCTATAACTTTGGTTGTAGGTCTAAACAAACGTCGAAATGGCTAAACAATCAAAAACAAACGAAAAGCACCTTTGGTCCTGTAACTTTGGATAACTTTGGTTGTAGGTCTAAACAAACGTCGAAATGGCTAAACAATCAAAAACAAACGAAAAGCATTCGATTTAACTATAGTTTATGATTGTTTAGCCATTTCCAACGTTTGCATACACCTACAACCAAAGTTATATAGGAATTCCATACATACCCACCTTTGGTTCTATAACTTTGGATAACTTTGGTTGTAGGTCTAAACAAACGTCGAAATGGCTAAACAATCAAATACAAACGAAAAGCATTCGATTTAACTATAGTTTATGATTGTTTAGCCATTTCCAACGTTTGCATACACCTACAACCAAAGTTATATAGGAATTCCATACATACCCACCTTTGGTTCTATAACTTTGGATAACTTTGGTTGTAGGTCTAAACAAACGTCGAAATGGCTAAACAATCAAAAACAAACGAAAAGCATTCGATTTAACTATAGTTTATGATTGTTTAGCCATTTCCAACGTTTGCATACACCTACAACCAAAGTTATATAGGAATTCCATACATACCCACCTTTGGTTCTATAACTTTGGATAACTTTGGTTGTAGGTCTAAACAAACGTCGAAATGGCTAAACAATTAAAAACAAACGAAAAGTATTCGATTTAAATATAGTTTATGATTGTTTAGCCATTTCCAACGTTTGCATACACCTACAACCAAAGTTATATAGGAATTCCATACACACCCACCTTTGGTCCTATAACTTTGGATAACTTTGGTTGTAGGTCTAAACAAACGTCGAAATGGCTAAACAATCAAAAACAAACGAAAAGCATTCGATTTAACTATAGTTTATGATTGTTTAGCCATTTCCAACGTTTGCATACACCTACAACCAAAGTTATATAGGAATTCCATACACACCCACCTTTGGTCCTATAACTTTGGATAACTTTGGTTGTAGGTCTAAACAAACGTCGAAATGGCTAAACAATCAAAAACAAACGAAAAGCATTCGATTTAAATATAGTTAATGATTGTTTAGCCATTTCCAACGTTTGCATACACCTACAACCAAAGTTATATAGGAATTCCATACACACCCACCTTTGGTCCTATAACTTTGGATAACTTTGGTTGTAGGTCTAAACAAACGTCGAAATGGCTAAACAATCAAAAACAAACGAAAAGCATTCGATTTAACTATAGTTTATGATTGTTTAGCCATTTCCAACGTTTGCATACACCTACAACCAAAGTTATATAGGAATTCCATACATACCCACCTTTGGTTCTATAACTTTGGATAACTTTGGTTGTAGGTCTAAACAAACGTCGAAATGGCTAAACAATCAAAAACAAACGAAAAGCATTCGATTTAAATATAGTTTATGATTGTTTAGCCATTTCCAACGTTTGCATACACCTACAACCAAAGTTATATAGGAATTCCATACACACCCACCTTTGGTCCTATAACTTTGGATAACTTTGGTTGTAGGTCTAAACAAACGTCGAAATGGCTAAACAATCAAAAACAAACGAAAAGCATTCGATTTAAATATAGTTTATGATTGTTTAGCCATTTCCAACGTTTGCATACACCTACAACCAAAGTTATATAGGAATTCCATACACACCCACCTTTGGTCCTATAACTTTGGATAACTTTGGTTGTAGGTCTAAACAAACGTCGAAATGGCTAAACAATCAAAAACAAACGAAAAGCATTCGATTTAACTATAGTTTATGATTGTTTAGCCATTTCCAACGTTTGCATACACCTACAACCAAAGTTATATAGGAATTCCATACACACCCACCTTTGTTCCTATAACTTTGGATAACTTTGGTTGTAGGTCTAAACAAACGTCGAAATGACTAAACAATCAAAAACAAACGAAAAGCATTCGATTTAAATATAGTTTATGATTGTTTAGTCATTTCCAACGTTTGCATACACCTACAACCAAAGTTATATAGGAATTCCATACACACCCACCTTTGGTCCTATAACTTTGGATAACTTTGGTTGTAGGTCTAAACAAACGTCGAAACGGCTAAACAATCAAAAACAAACGAAAAGCATTCGATTTAACTATAGTTTATGATTGTTTAGCCATTTCCAACGTTTGCATACACCTACAACCAAAGTTATATAGGAATTCCATACACACCCACCTTTGTTCCTATAACTTTAGATAACTTTGGTTGTAGGTCTAAACAAACGTCGAAACGGCTAAACAATCAAAAACAAACGAAAAGCATTCGATTTAACTATAGTTTATGATTGTTTAGCCATTTCCAACGTTTGCATACACCTACAACCAAAGTTATATAGGAATTCCATACACACCCACCTTTGGTCCTATAACTTTGGATAACTTTGGTTGTAGGTCTAAACAAACGTCGAAATGGCTAAACAATCAAAAACAAACGAAAAGCATTCGATTTAACTATAGTTTATTATTGTTTAGCCATTTCCAACGTTTGCATACACCTACAACCAAAGTTATATAGGAATTCCATACACACCCACCTTTGGTCCTATAACTTTGGATAACTTTGGTTGTAGGTCTAAACAAACGTCGAAATGGCTAAACAATCAAAAACAAACGAAAAGCATTCGATTTAACTATAGTTTATGATTGTTTAGCCATTTCCAACGTTTGCATACACCTACAACCAAAGTTATATAGGAATTCCATACATACCCACCTTTGGTTCTATAACTTTGGATAACTTTGGTTGTAGGTCTAAACAAACGTCGAAATGGCTAAACAATCAAAAACAAACGAAAAGCATTCGATTTAAATATAGTTTATGATTGTTTAGCCATTTCCAACGTTTGCATACACCTACAACCAAAGTTATATAGGAATTCCATACACACCCACCTTTGGTCCTATAACTTTGGATAACTTTGGTTGTAGGTCTAAACAAACGTCGAAATGGCTAAACAATCAAAAACAAACGAAAAGCATTCGATTTAACTATAGTTTATGATTGTTTAGCCATTTCCAACGTTTGCATACACCTACAACCAAAGTTATATAGGAATTCCATACACACCCACCTTTGTTCCTATAACTTTGGATAACTTTGGTTGTAGGTCTAAACAAACGTCGAAATGACTAAACAATCAAAAACAAACGAAAAGCATTCGATTTAAATATAGTTTATGATTGTTTAGTCATTTCCAACGTTTGCATACACCTACAACCAAAGTTATATAGGAATTCCATACACACGCACCTTTGGTCCTGTAACTTTGGTTGTAGGTCTAAACAAACGTCGAAATGGCTAAACAAACATAAACAAACGAAAAGAATTCGATTTCACTATAGTTTATGATTGTTTAGCCATTTCCAACGTTTGCATACACCTACAACCAAAGTTATATAGGAATTTCATACACCCACCTTTGTTCCTATAACTTTGGATAACTTTGGTTGTAGGTCTAAACAAACGTCGAAACGGCTAAGCAATCAAAAACAAACGAAAAGCATTCGATTTAACTATAGTTTATGATTGTTTAGCCATTTCCAACGTTTGCATACACCTACAACCAAAGTTATATAGGAATTCCATACACACCCACCTTTGTTCCTATAACTTTGGATAACTTTGGTTGTAGGTCTAAACAAACGTCGAAACGGCTAAGCAATCAAAAACAAACGAAAAGCATTCGATTTAACTATAGTTTATGATTGTTTAGCCATTTCCAACGTTTGCATACACCTACAACCAAAGTTATATAGGAATTCCATACACACCCACCTTTGTTCCTATAACTTTGGATAACTTTGGTTGTAGGTCTAAACAAACGTCGAATTGGCTAAACAATCAAAAACAAACGAAAAGCATTCGATTTAACTATAGTTTATGATTGTTTAGCCATTTCCAACGTTTGCATACACCTACAACCAAAGTTATATAGGAATTCCATACACACCCACCTTTGTTCCTATAACTTTGGATAACTTTGGTTGTAGGTCTAAACAAACGTCGAAACGGCTAAACAATCAAAAACAAACGAAAAGCATTCGATTTAACTATAGTTTATGATTGTTTAGCCATTTCCAACGTTTGCATACACCTACAACCAAAGTTATATAGGAATTCCATACACACCCACCTTTGTTCCTATAACTTTGGATAACTATGGTTGTAGGTCTAAACAAACGTCGAAATGGCTAAACAATCAAAAACAAGCGAAAAGCATTCGATTTAACTATAGTTTATGATTGTTTAGCCATTTCCAACGTTTGCATACACCTACAACCATAGTTATATAGGAATTCCATACACACCCACCTTTGTTCCTATAACTTTGGATAACTTTGGTTGTAGGTCTAAACAAACGTCGAAACGGCTAAACAATCAAAAACAAACGAAAAGCATTCGATTTAACTATAGTTTATGATTGTTTAGCCATTTCCAACGTTTGCATACACCTACAACCAAAGTTATATAGGAATTCCATACACACCCACCTTTGTTCCTATAACTTTAGATAACTTTGGTTGTAGGTCTAAACAAACGTCGAAACGGCTAAACAATCAAAAACAAACGAAAAGCATTCGATTTAACTATAGTTTATGATTGTTTAGCCATTTCCAACGTTTGCATACACCTACAACCAAAGTTATATAGGAATTCCATACACACCCACCTTTGTTCCTATAACTTTGGATAACTTTGGTTGTAGGTCTAAACAAACGTCGAAATGGCTAAACAATCAAAAACAAACGAAAAGCATTCGATTTAACTATAGTTTATGATTGTTTAGCCATTTCCAACGTTTGCATACACCTACAACCAAAGTTATATAGGAATTCCATACACACCCACCTTTGGTCCTATAACTTTGGATAACTTTGGTTGTAGGTCTAAACAAACGTCGAAATGGCTAAACAATCAAAAACAAACGAAAAGCATTCGATTTAAATATAGTTTATGATTGTTTAGCCATTTCCAACGTTTGCATACACCTACAACCAAAGTTATATAGGAATTCCATACATACCCACCTTTGGTTCTATAACTTTGGTTGTAGGTCTAAACAAACGTCGAAATGGCTAAACAATCAAAAACAAACGAAAAGCACCTTTGGTCCTGTAACTTTGGATAACTTTGGTTGTAGGTCTAAACAAACGTCGAAATGGCTAAACAATCAAAAACAAACGAAAAGCATTCGATTTAACTATAGTTTATGATTGTTTAGCCATTTCCAACGTTTGCATACACCTACAACCAAAGTTATATAGGAATTCCATACATACCCACCTTTGGTTCTATAACTTTGGATAACTTTGGTTGTAGGTCTAAACAAACGTCGAAATGGCTAAACAATCAAATACAAACGAAAAGCATTCGATTTAACTATAGTTTATGATTGTTTAGCCATTTCCAACGTTTGCATACACCTACAACCAAAGTTATATAGGAATTCCATACATACCCACCTTTGGTTCTATAACTTTGGATAACTTTGGTTGTAGGTCTAAACAAACGTCGAAATGGCTAAACAATCAAAAACAAACGAAAAGCATTCGATTTAACTATAGTTTATGATTGTTTAGCCATTTCCAACGTTTGCATACACCTACAACCAAAGTTATATAGGAATTCCATACATACCCACCTTTGGTTCTATAACTTTGGATAACTTTGGTTGTAGGTCTAAACAAACGTCGAAATGGCTAAACAATCAAAAACAAACGAAAAGTATTCGATTTAAATATAGTTTATGATTGTTTAGCCATTTCCAACGTTTGCATACACCTACAACCAAAGTTATATAGGAATTCCATACACACCCACCTTTGGTCCTATAACTTTGGATAACTTTGGTTGTAGGTCTAAACAAACGTCGAAATGGCTAAACAATCAAAAACAAACGAAAAGCATTCGATTTAACTATAGTTTATGATTGTTTAGCCATTTCCAACGTTTGCATACACCTACAACCAAAGTTATATAGGAATTCCATACATACCCACCTTTGGTTCTATAACTTTGGATAACTTTGGTTGTAGGTCTAAACAAACGTCGAAATGGCTAAACAATCAAAAACAAACGAAAAGCATTCGATTTAAATATAGTTTATGATTGTTTAGCCATTTCCAACGTTTGCATACACCTACAACCAAAGTTATATAGGAATTCCATACACACCCACCTTTGGTCCTATAACTTTGGATAACTTTGGTTGTAGGTCTAAACAAACGTCGAAATGGCTAAACAATCAAAAACAAACGAAAAGCATTCGATTTAACTATAGTTTATGATTGTTTAGCCATTTCCAACGTTTGCATACACCTACAACCAAAGTTATATAGGAATTCCATACACACCCACCTTTGTTCCTATAACTTTAGATAACTTTGGTTGTAGGTCTAAACAAACGTCGAAACGGCTAAACAATCAAAAACAAACGAAAAGCATTCGATTTAACTATAGTTTATGATTGTTTAGCCATTTCCAACGTTTGCATACACCTACAACCAAAGTTATATAGGAATTCCATACACACCCACCTTTGTTCCTATAACTTTAGATAACTTTGGTTGTAGGTCTAAACAAACGTCGAAACGGCTAAACAATCAAAAACAAACGAAAAGCATTCGATTTAACTATAGTTTATGATTGTTTAGCCATTTCCAACGTTTGCATACACCTACAACCAAAGTTATATAGGAATTCCATACACACCCACCTTTGTTCCTATAACTTTGGATAACTTTGGTTGTAGGTCTAAACAAACCTCGAAATGACTAAACAATCAAAAACAAACGAAAAGCATTCGATTTAAATATAGTTTATGATTGTTTAGCCATTTCCAACGTTTGCATACACCTATAACCAAAGTTATATACGAATTCCATACACACCCACCTTTGGTCCTGTAACTTTTGTTGTAGGTCTAAACAAACGTCGAAATGGCTAAACAATCAAAAACAAACGAAAAGCATTCGATTTAACTATAGTTTATGATTGTTTAGCCATTTCCAACGTTTGCATACACCTACAACCAAAGTTATATAGGAATTCCATACACACCCACCTTTGTTCCTATAACTTTGGATAACTTTGGTTGTAGGTCTAAACAAACGTCGAAATGGCTAAACAATCAAAAACAAATGAAAAGCATTCGATTTAACTATAGTTTATGATTGTTTAGCCATTTCCAACGTTTGCATACACCTACAACCAAAGTTATATAGGAATTCCATACACACCCACCTTTGTTCCTATAACTTTGGATAACTTTGGTTGTAGGTCTAAACAAACGTCGAAATGGCTAAACAATCAAAAACAAACGAAAAGCATTCGATTTAACTATAGTTTATGATTGTTTAGCCATTTCCAACGTTTGCATACACCTACAACCAAAGTTATATAGGAATTCCATACACACCCACCTTTGTTCCTATAACTTTGGATAACTTTGGTTGTAGGTCTAAACAAACGTCGAAACGGCTAAACAATCAAAAACAAACGAAAAGAATTCGATTTCACTATAGTTTATGATTGTTTAGCCATTTCCAACGTTTGCATACACCTACAACCAAAGTTATATAGGAATTCCATACACACCCACCTTTGTTCCTATAACTTTGGATAACTTTGGTTGTAGGTCTAAACAAACGTCGAAACGGCTAAACAATCAAAAACAAACGAAAAGCATTCGATTTAACTATAGTTTATGATTGTTTAGCCATTTCCAACGTTTGCATACACCTACAACCAAAGTTATATAGGAATTCCATACACACCCACCTTTGTTCCTATAACTTTGGATAACTATGGTTGTAGGTCTAAACAAACGTCGAAATGGCTAAACAATCAAAAACAAGCGAAAAGTATTCGATTTAACTATAGTTTATGATTGTTTAGCCATTTCCAACGTTTGCATACACCTACAACCAAAGTTATATAGGAATTCCATACACACCCACCTTTGTTCCTATAACTTTGGATAACTTTGGTTGTAGGTCTAAACAAACGTCGAAACGGCTAAACAATCAAAAACAAACGAAAAGCATTCGATTTAACTATAGTTTATGATTGTTTAGCCATTTCCAACGTTTGCATACACCTACAACCAAAGTTATATAGGAATTCCATACACACCCACCTTTGTTTCTATAACTTTAGATAACTTTGGTTGTAGGTCTAAACAAACGTCGAAACGGCTAAACAATCAAAAACAAACGAAAAGCATTCGATTTAACTATAGTTTATGATTGTTTAGCCATTTCCAACGTTTGCATACACCTACAACCAAAGTTATATAGGAATTCCATACACACCCACCTTTGTTCCTATAACTTTGGATAACTTTGGTTGTAGGTCTAAACAAACGTCGAAATGGCTAAACAATCAAAAACAAACGAAAAGCATTCGATTTAACTATAGTTTATGATTGTTTAGCCATTTCCAACGTTTGCATACACCTACAACCAAAGTTATATAGGAATTCCATACACACCCACCTTTGGTCCTATAACTTTGGATAACTTTGGTTGTAGGTCTAAACAAACGTCGAAATGGCTAAACAATCAAAAACAAACGAAAAGCATTCGATTTAAATATAGTTTATGATTGTTTAGCCATTTCCAACGTTTGCATACACCTACAACCAAAGTTATATAGGAATTCCATACATACCCACCTTTGGTTCTATAACTTTGGATAACTTTGGTTGTAGGTCTAAACAAACGTCGAAATGGCTAAACAATCAAAAACAAACGAAAAGCACCTTTGGTCCTGTAACTTTGGATAACTTTGGTTGTAGGTCTAAACAAACGTCGAAATGGCTAAACAATCAAAAACAAACGAAAAGCATTCGATTTAACTATAGTTTATGATTGTTTAGCCATTTCCAACGTTTGCATACACCTACAACCAAAGTTATATAGGAATTCCATACATACCCACCTTTGGTTCTATAACTTTGGATAACTTTGGTTGTAGGTCTAAACAAACGTCGAAATGGCTAAACAATCAAAAACAAACGAAAAGCATTCGATTTAACTATAGTTTATGATTGTTTAGCCATTTCCAACGTTTGCATACACCTACAACCAAAGTTATATAGGAATTCCATACATACCCACCTTTGGTTCTATAACTTTGGATAACTTTGGTTGTAGGTCTAAACAAACGTCGAAATGGCTAAACAATCAAAAACAAACGAAAAGCATTCGATTTAACTATAGTTTATGATTGTTTAGCCATTTCCAACGTTTGCATACACCTACAACCAAAGTTATATAGGAATTCCATACACACCCACCTTTGTTCCTATAACTTTGGATAACTTTGGTTGTAGGTCTAAACAAACGTCGAAACTGCTAAACAATCAAAAACAAACGAAAAGCATTCGATTTAACTATAGTTTATGATTGTTTAGCCATTTCCAACGTTTGCATACACCTACAACCAAAGTTATATAGGAATTCCATACACACCCACCTTTGGTTCTATAACTTTGGATAACTTTGGTTGTAGGTCTAAACAAACGTCGAAATGGCTAAACAATCAAAAACAAACGAAAAGCATTCGATTTAACTATAGTTTATGATTGTTTAGCCATTTCCAACGTTTGCATACACCTACAACCAAAGTTATATAGGAATTCCATACATACCCACCTTTGGTTCTATAACTTTGGATAACTTTGGTTGTAGGTCTAAACAAACGTCGAAATGGCTAAACAATCAAAAACAAACGAAAAGCACCTTTGGTCCTGTAACTTTGGATAACTTTGGTTGTAGGTCTAAACAAACGTCGAAATGGCTAAACAATCAAAAACAAACGAAAAGCATTCGATTTAACTATAGTTTATTATTGTTTAGCCATTTCCAACGTTTGCATCCACCTACAACCAAAGTTATAGGAATTCCATACACACCCACCTTTGATCCTATAACTTTGGTTGTAGGTCTAAACAAACGTCGAAATGGCTATTCAATCAAAAACAAACGAAAAGCATTCGATTTAACTATAGTTTATGATTGTTTAGCCATTTCCAACGTTTGCATACACCTACAACCAAAGTTATATAGGAATTCCATACACACCCACCTTTGGTCCTATAACTTTGGATAACTTTGGTTGTAGGTCTAAACAAACGTCGAAATGGCTAAACAATCAAAAACAAACGAAAAGCATTCGATTTAACTATAGTTTATGATTGTTTAGCCATTTCCAACGTTTGCATACATCTACAACCAAAGTTATATAGGAATTCCATACACACCCACCTTTGGTCCTATAACTTTGGATAACTTTGGTTGTAGGTCTAAACAAACGTCGAAATGGCTAAACAAACATAAACAAACGAAAAGCATTCGATTTCACTATAGTTTATGATTGTTTAGCCATTTCCAACGTTTGCATACACCTACAACCAAAGTTATAGAGGAATTCCATACACACCCACCTTTGTTCCTATAACTTTGGATAACTTTGGTTGTAGGTCTAAACAAACGTCGAATTGGCTAAACAATCAAAAACAAACGAAAAGCATTCGATTTAACTATAGTTTATGATTGTTTAGCCATTTCCAACGTTTGCATTCACCTACAACCAAAGTTATATAGGAATTCCATACACACCCACCTTTGTTCCTATAACTTTGGATAACTTTGGTTGTAGGTCTAAACAAACGTCGAAATGGCTAAACAATCAAAAACAAACGAAAAGCATTCGATTTAACTATAGTTTATGATTGTTTAGCCATTTCCAACGTTTGCATACACCTACAACCAAAGTTATATAGGAATTCCATACACACCCACCTTTGGTCCTATAACTTTGGATAACTTTGGTTGTAGGTCTAAACAAACGTCGAAATGGCTAAACAATCAAAAACAAACGAAAAGCATTCGATTTAAATATAGTTTATGATTGTTTAGCCATTTCCAACGTTTGCATACACCTATAACCAAAGTTATATAGGAATTCCATACACACGCACCTTTGGTCCTGTAACTTTGGTTGTAGGTCTAAACAAACGTCGAAATGGCTAAACAAACATAAACAAACGAAAAGGATTCGATTTCACTATAGTTTACGATTGTTTAGCATTTTCCGACGTTTCTGTACACAAAAAACCAAAATTATAGGAATTCCATACACACCCACCTTTGATCCTATAACTTTGGTTGTATGTCTAAACAAACGTCGAAATGGCTAAACAATCATAAACAAACGAAAAGGATTCGATTTCACTATAGTTTACGATTGTTTAGCAATTTCCGACGTTTCTGTACACAAAAAACCAAAGTTATAGGAAGTCCATACACACCCACCTTTGGTCCTATAACTTTGGTTGTAGGTCTAAACAAACGTCGAAATGGCTAAACAATCAAAAACAAACGAAAAGCATTCGATTTAACTATAGTTTATGATTGTTTAGCCATTTCCAACGTTTGCATACCCCTACAATCAAAGTTATATAGGAATTCCATACACACGCACCTTTGGTCCTGTAACTTTGGTTGTAGGTCTAAGCAAACGTCGAAATGGCTAAACAATCAAAAACAAACGAAAAGCATTCGATTTAACTATAGTTTATGATTGTTTAGCCATTTCCAACGTTTGCATACCCCTACAATCAAAGTTATATAGGAATTCCATACACACGCACCTTTGGTCCTGTAACTTTGGTTGTAGGTCTAAACAAACGTCGAAATGGCTAAACTGTCAAAAACAAATGAAAAGCATTCGATTTAACTATAGTTTATGATTGTTTAGCCATTTCCAACGTTTGCATACACCTACAACCAAAGTTATATAGGAATTCCACACACCCACCTTTGGTCCTATAACTTTGGATAACTATGGTTGTAGGTCTAAACAAACGTCGAAATGGCTAAACAATCAAAAACAAACGAAAAGCATTCGATTTAACTATAGTTTATGATTGTTTAGCCATTTCCAACGTTTGCATACACCTATAACCAAAGTTATATAGGAATTCCATACACACGCACCTTTGGTCCTGTAACTTTGGTTGTAGGTCTAAACAAACGTCGAAATGGCTAAACAAACATAAACAAACGAAAAGGATTCGATTTCACTATAGTTTACGATTGTTTAGCAATTTCCGACGTTTCTGTACACAAAAAACCAAAGTTATAGGAAGTCCATACACACCCACCTTTGGTCCTATAACTTTGGTTGTAGGTCTAAACAAACGTCGAAATGGCTAAACAATCAAAAACAAACGAAAAGCATTCGATTTAACTATAGTTTATGATTGTTTAGCCATTTCCAACGTTTGCATACCCCTACAATCAAAGTTATATAGGAATTCCATACACACGCACCTTTGGTCCTGTAACTTTGGTTGTAGGTCTAAGCAAACGTCGAAATGGCTAAACAATCAAAAACAAACGAAAAGCATTCGATTTAACTATAGTTTATGATTGTTTAGCCATTTCCAACGTTTGCATACCCCTACAATCAAAGTTATATAGGAATTCCATACACACGCACCTTTGGTCCTGTAACTTTGGTTGTAGGTCTAAACAAACGTCGAAATGGCTAAACTGTCAAAAACAAATGAAAAGCATTCGATTTAACTATAGTTTATGATTGTTTAGCCATTTCCAACGTTTGCATACCCCTACAATCAAAGTTATATAGGAATTCCATACACACGCACCTTTGGTCCTGTAACTTTGGTTGTAGGTCTAAACAAACGTCGAAATGGCTAAACTGTCAAAAACAAATGAAAAGCATTCGATTTAACTATAGTTTATGATTGTTTAGCCATTTCCAACGTTTGCATACACCTACAACCAAAGTTATATAGGAATTCCACACACCCACCTTTGGTCCTATAACTTTGGATAACTTTGGTTGTATGTCTAAACAAACGTCGAAATGGCTAAACTGTCAAAAACAAATGAAAAGCATTCGATTTAAATATAGTTTATGATTGTTTAGCCATTTCCAACGTTTGCATACCCCTACAACCAAAGTTATATAGGAATTCCATACACACGCACCTTTGGTCCTGTAACTTTGGTTGTATGTATAAACAAACATAAACAAACGAAAAGGATTCGATTTAACTATAGTTTACGATTGTTTAGCAATTTCCGATGTTTCTGTACACAAAAAACCAAAGTTATAGGAAGTCCATACACACCCACCTTTGGTCCTATAACTTTGGTTGTATGTCTAAACAAACGTCGAAATGGCTAAAGTTGTTTATTTATTTTTTTGTTACTATTATTGTTTTAGCTTATATGCAGCTGAGTAGTTAAATAAATAATATTCTTCTTCCCTGCCCCTATCGCCTAGTTCCCTTTTTTGTTAACCCATTCCCCAATTCTTGTTTCCCTTCCTTTTGTTTGGTTTTGTAAGTTTGATTCATTGATTGTTATTTATTTTTCAGACTCGTAGCTTGTATTAAGTGAATTAAATAAATAAATAAATAAATGAATAATGTCGTATTAAATTTGAAGTTTTGGAAGATATTGTTCTGTTTGGTGGTCAGCATCACTTCTCGCGAGTGATTAAAGTTACAGAAAAGCTACTCAAGTTATTCCCTAGCTATTCAATGCGAGACGTATAAGATACCTTATCAGGAAACCCTAATCTGGAATCGGTATCATATCTAATCATTCTCCCCGGAAAGATTTTGTTCAGTTGTTGGAAAGAATATCCAAGGAAGAGCCGAAATAGCCTCTGAAACTTGTGCGTGCTTAAACTCGGTCGGTTCTGGTAGAAGTGCGACATTGCCCTCGAAATGAGACAAGCAATGGAGAAAGTTATTTGCAAGTTCGTTGAAGTATGCCCACTTCTGATTGGTTAGTAAAAATCTATTAAATATTCTGTTTAAAACTGGTCAAACATTGTTTCAAGTTGGAGTCACTATGTTTCCATGTGGCCTTGTAATGGGGAGGATTTTTTTTACATTCGCCGCAGAAGCAGATATCCCCAGCATTCTGCACTCAGGACCACTGGCCATGGGCACCTGTTGTGCTTTGTTCACAGCAATTTTGCTGGTTCTGCTAAAGTATTTCCGGTCGAAGATCATCTATTGTCACATTGATGTTCTCCTCACAGCAGCTGGATTCAATTTGATTGCGAGTGGATTTTTTTTCGCTGAAAATCTGGGTAAGACTTAGGATAAAACTTTCTTATTTTTTTATGATTTTTTATGATTTAATTCACAACAAAAGATATTAGCAGATATTAGTCATCCTGTCTGTAATATCTAAGCTATCATAGCACTAAGATATGATAAAGAACTCAAGATTTTACGACCATGAAACAAATAACTAATGGTAAAAAATCCCGGTTCGTTATGAATTGTATTTACAAGCATTTTGATAAGAACAAATATTGCACGATGGTGATTTCATCTGATTCATTAATTCTTTTCAAAAAACAAACTTTGTTGTTTATGTTTTTCTAAGTTTCTGGTGTCGCATACGGTTTTTGTTGGAGATGTAATATAAATAGCGGGTGTAAAGCAATATATATTGTATATTGTATAATGTATATTGATTAATGTAATAAATATAGTTTTAGAGGAATTTTTATTAAATGCTTCATAAATTGGTTGCTATTTGAACATTATTCTAATTACGGGGTCACTCATTGTTTATTATTTGTTTTTAGATACATATCACATATGTATTTTAAAGTTCCGCAAACATAAGAAACGTAAGAATAGTACATAAGCACCCTGCGTCTTTTCAGTTTGGCTTTGGTCAATACTCATAATACTGTCTTTTGTTTTGGAATCCATCGATTAAAAGTTGGCCACTTTCAAAAAGTACCTAAAGTAGCACCAATTCATTATTTATATTATATTTTATTAACTGTAAATCACTGTAGCTAATTTCGCCCTAACTAATCTAAGTTTATTAATTTCTTCATTTATTTACGCTTAATACAAGCAGTATATTACAAAGTCCAGTGTCGTGCGTGGGGGAACCTTAATCAATATTATTAACAAAAAATGTGCGAACCACTCACTAATTTGTTTCTAATTTTGATATTTATTTTAGATAAAGCAAGCAAAAATACAACTTTTTTGTCTCTTGAATTTGTGACGTATCTTCCTTCGTTTTCGAGATAAAAAGCAAAAACCATTTTATTGCGCATATCTATTTACCATACAAAAACATTTAAGAAAAATTTGAACAATTTTTTTTTTTAATTTTTGGTTATATTATGTTGATACCTACTTATTGTCAAATAATTGTTTTTGCCCTGTAGTGCGAAACAAAGCAAATTAGAATAGTAGAAAAGAACACTTCAATTTTTACACAACGGTTTATTATTTCCAAAAAATTTGACATTTTTCATATCAAGGCTAGATGGCAGTAGTGATCATGTGAAGTGATTTCACGTTTTTTAATCCACTAAGAAATGGAATATTTCATGGAGATCCGAAATTTCAAAGTTCCATTACTCAAAAATTAACTGAGATAAATTCATGCAATAAAATGTATTCTATTGAGTAATATTTGAGCATTGTATATTCCGAGTTTTATGAAAAAAGCTTGAACGGTTTCGGAAATATGATTTTCTCAATATTTAGTTCCTCAATTTCCCCCCCTCAAAATAGGTCGATCGGACCCACGAGCTGTTAGGACCGTTGTCAGATGTTACTTGATTTTTGAACCAAATTTAATTAATTTATCTCCAAAAAGGAAAATTCACTTTCACTGTTCATACAAATAAGTAGTATGGGTTCAAAATGTTTTACATTTACAGTGACTGAGAAGCACAAGCACTGCACATTCTTGTTCAATCTAAAAGTTTCTTAAAGCCTTATTAATTATTATTGACAATATGGATTTCTTTTAAAGAAGATTCAAATGGCAATTCAATTAAAAGTTTTCAGAAGAAGATCATGTTCAGTCCATTTTTCTTTAAACGAAGATACTTTAACCAATG
Organism: Leptogaster cylindrica; assembly: GCA_963082835.1. Classification (NCBI taxonomy): domain Eukaryota; kingdom Metazoa; phylum Arthropoda; class Insecta; order Diptera; family Asilidae; genus Leptogaster; species Leptogaster cylindrica. Next base: position 17,408,500 of record OY720108.1, read on the forward strand.
TTATTTTACTGGGACAGAAGCTACTACTATTGTAGAATACTCAATTTTAACCCAAACAGTAAAATGTCGAGAAAATTCATAAAAAAAAACTTTAAAAATTAAAATCTCTTAAAAGTTTTCAATTGCACAATTAGATATATAATATTTTTTTCTTTTTTCAGATATTGTGGGATCATTTTTGTCATTTCTCGCTCATGGATTAACATTTGTTTCTTCACTTAGTTACCTGCACATCATCTCAGGAAGGAAAAGCCGCGCAAGGTCGCTATCCTTGGCCCTCTTGTGGTACATTTTTGGAGTGGCATCGGCGATCTCTATTCTAACGAGTGCATACACAACAACAACAATAGGAAAAAAGTCATGGATTTACTCCAGTTTTGCGTGGCTCTTTCTTCCATGTGCTCTCTTGATTTTGGTTTTGTTAGTAATACTAAAAGTGATGCACTTCCTAGGACATTTGGACTATAAGAGCTGCTTCGACAACGATGTTCGCATTGCCAACTCGAATGGTACGCTCTTCGACAACAGACAAGAGGTGATCAAACGAGTGCACTTCTTCTACGTGACGAGGAGCAAGCAGTGGCAAGTGGCACTAATTCTGATATTCGTGGACGCGATTCAATTCGCGCTCTTCACGTACTTTATGTTCTGGTTGTCTCTGAATGATGCCGTTCGACTAACCAAAGGCATTGGGATGCATCTCATGATGTGGATTGTCCTTCTTGGTACGGTTGTTGGCACGACCGCAACTCTTTTCTTCTGCATTAAGGTCATCTTCATCGCTGCGGCAGTGGCTCACGTCGTTGTCACCATATTAGGGATGATACTCTTCGCAACTATTGAGACACATGTTTCCTTCTGGTTCATGTGTTTTTTGTTCGGAGTTCCCTTAGCCACTGTGAAGATAGCCACACTGGAAGTGTCTAACTTTCGAATACCAGAACTTCTACTATTCCTGATTTATTTCGCCAACAATTTCACCATCGGCGGAATATATTTTTACTTCGTGTCCGATGCGAAAAACTCATTCTTCTACAGCCAAGACTCTTCGACACTAGCGGCTCATGGATTTACCTTTCTGATCATAACCTGCCTAACGTTAATTATTGTTTCTCTCGAAGTACCGAGAACGTTCAATATGCCACTGTTCGACATTCAGTACAATCTGATGGGTATTATTTTTAAGGAACACCAAATCGAGCAGCTGAATGTGAGGTACTTGAATGACGGGACAATCCCCACCATAACGAGGAGCTCTACGGCAGGAGTTTAGTTAAGACAGCCTTACACTTCTTTGCACCCCTTAAATTTACTTCTTATTTATAATTGTTTACAAATATTAAACTATTGTACATATTTCATGCGAATACAATTTTTTTCATACAAATATCGTTTTCATGGGCGCCGTCAGGGGGATCGTGGGCCCACCCTGGGAAAAATGTCCAATACAATTTTTTTTTTTAAAGAAAGAAGGCCGATCCTATGCGGGTGCGCATTGTGCGAGCTAAGAGAGGTCTATTGTGAGCGGAATACCCCAGGAAAGGATACATGGGGGGGGGGGGGCAATTGCAGTGGAAAACAACAACCCCGGCAATGGCAGCCCGACTCACATAGCACTGATCTACCGAAACCGAGGATCTCGCTCAGTACCTTAATTAAAGTGAACCATTTACACCGAAGAATGCGCTCCATCATGATTCATACAGTAGTTTATAAACCTATAACTAGTTTCTGGATTGGAATTATAGAGATGGCCGGTTCAGAAACGTTTGTTCAATTTTTGTGTAATTATCCAGTTCATGTATTGTCTCACTTGAAATTTGAGACCCAATGAATTCCGAACGTCCGCCATAGGAGCTTTATGTGCCTATGCAAAAATCCCTTCCCGACTTCTAAACTGAAAATATTATTATAACCTAACCAATTGCTTGACAAAGTATGTATATATAATTGTATACTGCAATACTACATATAAGAATCATTAAAAAGTACCGTGCAAATAGGGACCCTCAGAGATCCTAATAGAAAGTGTTATCAGATATTCCTAAGACGAGTCCTCCAACGAGCACAAGTACGAGTAGTGTGGATGCAGCTTTAAAGGGCCACAATATGATATATTCTCTTGGATAGCATTTGCGCATGTACAAATAAAGAGTTCTTCGATTTTCGAATTGTGTTAAAATCTGACAAGTGTAAAATTCGTTTCCACTAGGATTCGGTGTCCCGGTGTTGAATCTTTCATCACGTCTAAAGTATAGGAAAATGTAGTCGAAGGTATTTTTGCTTTATTAGGCTAACATGTTTACAAATTGGTACGCGAACTTCAGCAATCGCACAATAGCGATAACAATTATAGCGTGCATTTTCATGACATACATTTCGTACTCTTTCAATGCATGCTTTTTATCAAGTATTAATAAAACATTGAAAAAGGTAAACAGAATTCGATGAAGTGATCTAAGTAAACTAATCTGAGGAAGTTTCAGAACTCAATAACGAGCATCTTATCGCCAGTTATTACCACAGAACCACCACAAATAAAAATTCTGGGATCAATAGTTCGCATTGTGCCGCTCTCATATAATGCTAGCGAAACAGATGGCTCACCAAAGTATAGATTTCTGCGTCAACAAGGACTCCGACCTTCGCGCCATTTACCAGACACCCTAATAATTGGCGTCAAGAAAAGCGGCACTCGAGCATTGCTCGAGTTCATACGCTTGCATCCCGATGTACGAGCAGCGGGATGTGAGGTGCACTTCTTCGACAGGCACTATTCGAAGGGACTGCACTGGTACAGACACCATATGCCTTTCACCATCGAGGGGCAAATCACCATGGAAAAATCACCAAGCTACTTTGTTACCAAGGAAGTGCCGCAGAGGGTGCATCACATGAATCCAGGCACCAAGTAAGCATAGCAGTGCAACATTAATGATGATAATAATCTTGAATGAATTACAAAACAGTTATTCAAGTAATTTTATTTACTTATCAAATACGCTTCTTAAAATATATTTTTTTTCTCACTGGACATCTCCTTCCTTTTATAATGTATACAATTACTAAGGTCGGATTTTTTTTTTAAATTCCACCCCTAAGGATGTAAAATAAGGGATGAAAGTTTCTATGAAAATTCGTCATTTAATAAAGAAACAAGTATACCAGGATTTTTAAAAATTTCACCCCCAAAGGGAAAAAATAGGGGATGAAAGGCTATCCAAAACTTTTTTAACTTTTGGAGTTTTAATTTAGAGCGACCATTCTAGGTCTTGCACCTTTAGTTAAAGCTTAATGAGAACTACCAACCTCTATTCTAATTTCTAATTAAATCCCCCCAAAACCACCCTTGAGCGAAAAAAATTAACCAACTATTATTGTAACTCGACCTATGGGAAACGGTTCTATGTCATATTTTCATCGTGTTTGGGGGTAGCTGCAAAATCCAAAATGTAATATAATGCAAATACATTATATTATTATGATTTTCACCGCCCCGAGTGAAACCGGGTAGACTATTTATGATACATATATGTAACTCAATTATTATAAATTCCTGCCGACTGTTCTGTAATTTTTAAATGTTAAAAGCCAATACGGACTTATGTTTTAATTATTTATTTACATAATTATACATTTCGAATCCATGTATAGATTGTTCGTCAGTAATTTTCTAAAAATAATAATAACAAAAATTTATAAAATTTATAAAATTAAAAATAATTATAAAAATTTTTTATAAACTTTTTTAGAACTATTATAGTTATATAGACCACTACTTATAATTTTATAACTGCAATTGTTCTAAAACATTTTGTATATTTAATTGTTATAATATTTTTAGGTTTTTACATTTAAAAAATAACTCATTTATTATTATTCTAGTACTTAACTCTATTACTAGATTCTAGATTCCAGACTTCTAGGGGATTAACTTTTCAACACCAAACTTCGATCTGTTTCGCATTAGGCTCGTAATAATTCTAGAAAGAATTTCTAATTTCGAATAGTTTTTATACCCTAGATCGATGTATTTATTATATATAGGGTATGGTATATTAGTTTTAAGCGAACAATATATCAAAAATGGTGGCTAACCTCTAGTCAGTCATAAACAATCGGTTATATTGCACAATAAAACTGAGTAACCTGTAGCGTCAGAACTGAACTGATGGAAAAATTGAAGAACGCTCAAGTCACATACACAATTTACTCAGTTGTTTGAACAATTTTTGACATGCGCAATTCTTCCATATCATTCATTACAGACTCCTTGTTGTTGTACGAGATCCCGTTACAAGAGCTATATCCGACTACACACAAGCCGCTAGCAAAAAAACAGATATGAAAAAATTTGAAAAGCTGTCGTTCATTAATGGATCGTATGGAGTAGTGGACACGTCTTGGGGACCAGTCCGGATCGGAGTCTATGCCAGACATCTGGAGAAATGGCTGCAATATTTTCCTTTGTCCCAGCTACTGTTCATCAGCGGTGAGAGACTCATTGTGGACCCAGCTTTTGAGATCGGCCGTGTGCAGGTTCGTTGAACTTAACTGAATTGCTAATAAAACCTATGCATATGAATATGATATATATGTATATCTTAAAGGATTTCCTAGGTTTGAAAAGGGTTGTAACGGAGAAGCACTTCTACTTCAATTCAACCAAAGGATTCCCCTGCCTCTTCAAGTCGGAAGCTCGTTCGACGCCACATTGCCTAGGAAAGACAAAAGGTCGAAATCATCCGCACATTGATCCAGCTGCAATCGACCGTCTTAGAGAATTTTATAGACCATTTAATAGTAAATTTTACCAAATGACCGGCATCAATTTCGGTTGGCCGTAAGTCGCTCAAATTATACTTTTTAAGGAATGTAGTACTTCTGCACTGATAGTTTAAACAAAGTCCAATTTAGACCACCGTGCCAATACAAAATAAGTCTAGTGAGAACCAATGTCGAAGTTTGGCTGTTAGTAATAACTGTAAGAAGCACAATCGAATCAGAGTGAGAAGGGCATGAACTGAAATTTGTACACATACTTAATACATAAGTAAATTATGACATTATCCTGGCAGGTTTTACTGTCAACTGTAGATTTAAGGACATCAGAGAAGATTAAAAAATAGCCCTCTTTCACACAGTAAACACTATTAAAGTTCTTTTCAAAGATGTTTTCCTATTGCTTTGTTTAATTCTAAGTAAGCTCTTATTTACAAGTTTAATACCTACATTAATTGAAAATAATAATTAGGGAAAATAGATTAATTTATTGCGCTTTCCATGTTAAACCAACAAAAATCTTACATGATACTATAAACTACTATTTAGTACTTATATCTAATACACCAGTAAACATATGTACCTACTTTTAATTTTTGGTTTAAGAACAAATTAAATGAGTAGTTAAATTTGAATAAAAAAGCTGTCAACGAACACAAACTAAATATATTCAAATGAAGTAAAGTAGTACCACAGACAACTCACTTATTCTCAGTTCAGTTCTCAGTTGTCTGTGGTATAGAGTGATACTACCAAGAAGTAACCATAATGACACTTTTTTTTAAATAATTTAATAAAAAAAATTTGCACATGAAAACTATAAAAGCATGTTTTATTTTGTTCAAATCTGAAACTATATTCCAATGCAATCATGCACAATTGAGTCTTTCTAATAAACTACCAGGTATAACTGGTGCAACAAAATAATAATTGCTATTATTATTGGAAAAACTAACTTTAAAATCCAAAAACCTAAAAAATTATAGTTCAGCGAATTTAGCTTGGATTAGTCAAACGGTTTTATAGAAAACCAAAACATACATTGTATTATGTTCTCAGTTCTCTAGAGTGTACAGTACACCCATAATTTTTAGGTAGATTTTGAAGAAAAATCTACCTATTGAGATGTATACCATGTCACGACGAAATGATGTATACCATGTCCGAGTGGGGCTGGGGGTGGAAATTCGAATTTTTCTAAACCACGTCCTCTGGGGTATCGTTGAAAAGCTCTCGACGAGTAGTTTATAAATCCATAACTATTATCTCGATTTTGAAATAAATTACCCCAATAAACACAATCGAAACACTTCGAAATCTACCTCAGCCTGTAGGCCTGCCGAGAGGAATTTTTATATAGTAGAATGTATTTGCCGCAAAGTCGTCCTGCTACATAATGCATATAGTTGTCAATGGAGTTAAAACAGTATCGGTAAAGAATATCTACTGCCAAAGCTTAATACAAGCAAACTATACTAAAGAGAGAGATATATAAATACAGTTGCAGTAGAGGAAATTAGGAGAATGGTACTTGGGCTGAGGATTGATGCGGCACCTGGCAGAGATGGGGTAACAGTTGAGGATTTAGTATTAGTCCTAGATGACATTGCGGCAATTATCACCGAAAATATAAATGACATGCTGTCTTCTGGGGTTTTCCCGGACTGCTTGAAATCTGCAGTAATTAAGCCGATTTATAAGGGTGGTGATAAGAAGATTGCATCTAATTACAGACCTATATCTCTGTTGTGTACTGTGGGAAAAATTTTTGAGAAAATATTGGCAGATAGAATCAACCAATTTATAGTTAAAAATGGTGGTTACGATGTTAATCAATATGGCTTTCAACAAAAGAGTGGAACTGAATCTGCAGTCAGCCAAGTTATAGAGCAAGTGAATAAAGCGTTGGATGGTAAATTATATGTCGCCGCTGTCTTCGTTGATCTTCAAAAAGCATTTGATACTGTTGATCATACACTTCTTTTGCAGTTTTTGAATGAAATTGGTTTGAGAGGGCAGTTCAGTAAAATAGTGCAGAGCTATCTGTACAATCGTCAGGTTTGCACTAAAATTGATAACGTCTACAGCAGTCCACTCTCACTTAAAGTAGGTGTACCACAAGGTTCTATGATTGGTCCATTGCTTTACCTGCTTTACATTAACAATATAGGTCAGGCAAATCTCAATGCTAGCTACACTGCCTATGCTGATGATACGTGCCTTTTGTACAAATCGAAAACCTCGACTGGGCTTGAAAGAGTGATCAATGAAGACTTGGAAAAGTTCAAAAGATGGGTAGATGGAAATTTCCTAACACTTAACGTGAAAAAAACCAAGTACATAATATTTAAAATGAAGAACAGAGAAGATATTAATCCAGCTCTAAAGATTGCAGGTGTTCTTCTGGAAAGAGTTGAAGTTTTTAAATACTTAGGAGTAATGATAGATGAAAAGCTGAGTTGGAATTACCATACTCAGAATACCATAAAAAAAATAGTACCCATTATTGCAGCTATTGGTAGAGGTCCCACTTTGAATCATAAGACGGCACAGTTAATATACAATGCGCATGTTTTATCACACATCAGATATCTAATTACGATCTATTCTCAAACGACGAAGGCCAACATTGAAAGAATTCGGAGTACAATGACAAGAGCGTTAAAAATTCTATACAAGCTTGAATGGTCAACGGCAACTGAAGATGTCTATGTTACAACAGGTGCACTGAAAATTGAAGAGATTATAGTAGCTGAGAAAGTAAAGTTTATCTACAAAGCTTTGCACAGGGAGGTTAAGACTTCCTTGAAGTTAAAACTAAGTAAGGACATTCACGAGTACTACACGAGATCTGCTGAAAATATACGTGTTGATAAATCCAGGACAAATCGAGTGAGAAAGGGAATGATTGCTTCTTCGTGTAAGCTGTATAACGAATTACCTAACTGGGTGCGGAACAGTACTTCGGTGCACAGTTTTACGAGGAACAGTATAAAATATCTGAAAGAAAGTAGGGGAACAAGTGATAGGGTTTAAATAAATTAAAGCTAGTTCAATTATGATATAAATGGAATGTATAATGTAAATGAATAATTATTTTTCTCTTTGGACTCAGGTATCAGCGTAAGCTGCGTTGAGTAGGTTTATTGAAGGTAGTAATATTAATTTGTATTAGTGTTAGAAGTATTGTATAAATTGTATATATTATGCAAGATGGATTGGCAAATAATAATAATAATAATAATAAATATAATAATATTAAAAACATTACAAATGGAATACACACCTAAACTAAATAAAAATAGAAAATGTGAATAGGGGAATGGGACAATGAGGCGAAGGAAGGTGGGAGAATCAATCTCGCCGATAAATCAAATTTTTTAACGAGGACTTTTTTAGGTGGAAGTCAAAGGATGGAAGGGAGTTGGCTTTACGAAGCATTCTAGTGAGGGGTATGCCCCCAAATCGCTTATGGCCTAGACCTAGACAACAACAAGTGCGCCATCGACCAGACTTGCTCTGAGAGTCTGAGAGTCCTGGCGAACTATCATGTAATATCGATGTCTCCTTAAAGTGGCTTCAGGAGGTTAGTAACCTCTTATAAGCGGTTATCGACGAAAACTGCTTGATTTCTGTGGTTACCGAGCTGGTTTTCCATACATCGAAATAGTTATTAAATATTAAGCACTTAATTTTACGTAGTTTTCTTCGATAACAGCAATTCAGCAATTGAATATTTCTCCTCATTTTTGATTTATTGATTTATTGATTATATTTATGATTCATATTTCAATAATTTTCAATATTTAACAATGTCGCACTAGGTGCATCTCGTCAGTCACCCACACATGTTTACACACATGTAAACATGCATACGTCAAACGTAACCACTAAAGTCCGGTGTGAAGTGAACGCATTTTTGGTTATCGTTAACCGAGCTGGTTACTAACCTCGGTCTGGAGCCACTATTATATTCTTTACTCCATGGCTATCACCTCCTTTAGACTTTGCACCTAGTTTCCAAACACCCTGTATAATCTCGTTTTGGTATAGAGAATTAGTAAATAAATTGAAATCTATAAGGATTGTGAATGCAAAAATTAATTTAAAGATATGTATTTCATGTTTCCGTTTCATTTTTGTTGAAACGACTATTACAAATTGATGTCCAACTTTCATTCCAACGTTCCATACATATTTGGCAGTACTGTAAATGCCGGTGAGTCGCAGCCGAAATAATAATGGCGGATAAACGTCAATCAAAACGTAATGACAGAAAGTCAATTTGAACTGACAGGATTTTTAAAATGTGCGATTAATTTGTTCTTTGACTAAACATTTTCTCAATAAGAGGTTTCATCTGATAAAAAAAAGTGTTTTAAATTCCGCTGAAAACGACCGAACAATTGATTTCGGTCGTTTTAAAAAAAATGGCTTCCAGTTGGAGAATTGGTAAAAGGTGTTTTAGAACTAAAGGTAAACAAATACCCTTTATTAATTGAATTAACACTTAATCAACTGTTGCCTCAGCAAGCAGAAATATATATTTCTTGGTTAGCATCGATCATTTTCCTACATTCGGAATATATTTTGTGGTATGAAGAAATGTTTGCATATTTTATGCAATGACACATTTGTAAACAACTTGACTTTTCTGAATTCCAAAACGATCCCTTTTATATTTGACAATGCCGCACTAATTTTAGACAAAATTCGTATAAAAATAGCGAATTATCAGTTCGACTAGATTTGTTGTACATGTTTTATGATAGAAATGTTATGAAATAACATTGTATGCAGGATGATGTTGGTTGCATAGGGGCATTAAAAATGTCCACTTTAGGTGAAACTCAAGAGCATGCCGCAATAGTTTTTATTATTTCAAAATTTCATATATTAGTGAATTTTACACGTACAGCACGATCATCATGGAAAACGTATTCATTTTGATTATCAAAAACAAATTACTTTTTGTCGCGAGATTTTCAGAATTTATCAAAAATATTCACCAATATTATGGAAAATTTGCCTATACCAAGTGAAATTGCAAAATTAAAAAAACTTATCGCATGGTTTTTTGGCATTTCCTTAAAATTTCTCTCGTTTTTGAGTTTCCACAGCACCAGAGGATTTTTACCGTCTAGATCAGAAGAAAAACCCGCAGGAAAATGCATATGATATTTTTATCACAATTAGCACACAGGAAATAACGGAGAGTAAACGGTTGAACCTTCTTAACGCACTAGCAACGTTATTTCAGCAACACAAAGGGGTAAATCTTGGTTTCACAACGGTAGAGTTTTTATACTGGTGAGTAAATTTCCAATCTAATGTATCAAAGCTATTTAATTATATGTGGAAAATTATTCACGAAATGATTAAAAAATGCATGAAATGTTAATAAATTTACAAATATGTACCTCTGTATATTGAAATAGCAATATATGTACTTACAAAACAGTAAATTTACAAGAAACTTTTACTATTTTACCACTCATAATTTACTGAATTTGTTCACGCAATTTTAGTAAAGTTTGAACAGAAACCATAAACTTTGTATGGAAGAAAATTTATCAAATCAATGTTAGGAATAATAAATTCCTTTCTTCTATAGATCGTATCTAATGATTTTGAATAATTAAATCGTAATTGTTTTGTATTAACTTTTAAAATTAGCCCAAGCCGCCCCATCATGTTTTGAGACGTCGTCGCCGCACCGATGTGATCGTAAACATTTCGTTTGAGCCACTGCTACCTCGTTTTTATAATATAATTTGCTACTTTTGTCCTGAAAACCTAAACGTTGGGTTTTTCTTATATGATATGCATCATGAGATTTATAAAATACTATACTCGGCTGCTTCCTGTCACCATTTAGATAGGAAATTATTTCTGCGATTTTTCTCAATTTTTAGAGATCATTTGCCAAAATATCGCGTATTTTCAAAGTGAGCATTACCTCTTAAGGTACTCGCCGTTCATTATAAGAATACTTTGAGAACTACCGCAGCGAAACAAAAATGCAATCTTTAACTTCAATTTGGAGCATACGAGAAAAACTTGATGCGATCTGGAATTATAATTTTAATCGAAATTAATTATGTAATTCTAAATTACATTTATTGAATTCTATTTCCTATTATTATAAGACAAGCACAAATCGAATACAGGAAAAAATATTCTTAGTCCTGTTAAAAGAAATGCTGATTATTTGGTTTAATATTAAATTTATAAGAAAAGAACATTTGGTTGATTTGGTATGAAAATATTACTGTATCCAAAATGAATTCCTTTTATTAGATATAAGTTCTTTTTAGGTTAAATCAAATTTCGGTAAACTAGTACACCTACGCAAGAAGTTTCTCTTCTCATTTAGCAGATACTCTTTAGTAACATTAATGTTTCAAATATCCTTATCTAATCCTTCAAATTTTTATCCTTATCTCTATATTGAACGATTATTCAACTACAAGCTATTGCGGAGGGATGCACGTGAAATGTGCAGCGCTTGTCCCTTGACCCTCTGGATCTTAGGATAGACTTTCATTTGCTTTTCGTCGTACTTGAGCTAGCATCATTTCATTAGTTATTGTAAATTATTCCGAGTTCGCTCTCAAATCGCTTTATTTGCTTAGATTACTTTTATTGGCATAATATTTTTATCTGGTTTAAAAAGTTTAGTATCCCTAAAATGACCTTCCGCTATCGCTCATTTCTCGGTTTCCCTCACATAAAAAATAGAGCTGATAGAAATTGAAATAAAAGGAATGTTCTAACGTAAAAAGAGCCTTCAAACGTCTGTAGAAAATTTCAGGATTAAATCATTAAATAAACGATTGAATTGCTTCGTAATTCAAATAATAAATAATTCAAGTAATTCGAAGTATTGAGCAATAAAAAAGATAACATTTTTTCCTAGAGAATCACACAAGCAATAATGTTTCATGGTCGTTTGTTTTATTTTTTGACCACTTTCAGCATCAGCGCTTCATTGGTGCATTCGTTTACCCAAGTTCGAGCAGCAGCACTAAGAGCAATCCGCTACCTGATCCTGACTTCGAAGGACATACAAATATTCAATTCATTGCAACTACAATATTTGGTTTGTAGAAGCGTTGATGTTCTCCTCAAGAACGAAGACGAACGAGTACAGGCTCTCAAACTGGTGATATACTCTCAGAATTTGCCTTAGTGATATTGTTTTAATAATTATTTTTCAATTCAATTTCAGATGCGAAAAATGTTGGCAGTTGCTCCGGAAGCGATTAGTCCAGTACTGGTCCGTTGCCTGGTATCGTTGGGTGAAAGCGGTATCGAGGACGGTGATCGAATGTTGCGTGCTTGTCTAGCAACGCTTTGTGAGTTCGGTGTTCTCAATCCATCTCTGTTGATAGTTTGCGGGGGTGTAAATGCCATCACCCACAATGTCTTGGAATGTCACAGTCCCAGGATAGCTGAGAGTCTTGTTGGCGTTCTATTGCATCTTCTCGAGTGGCCGTATACACGGAATATCGCCGGTGTGCGGTTAGATTGCTTAGCAGCTCCTTACTGTGATTTCACTTACCGTCTTGGGATTATGGATAAAAACAAGTGAGTCACTTCTTGTGTACGCAGTTAAAAGATATTAAAATTGGTTTTTGCAGAGATGCACGGGAATTAAGATACACAAGCAGTCGCCTTGCTTTACTTTCTGTTCTCCGGAGTTGGGCTGGAATACTTGAATTTTGCGATCCAAATAAACCATCAGGATTAAAAGCAATAGTAGATATTCTTTACCTTAACCAGTTAGAAGTTAGAGTAAGCTCAAATGCATATTTCTAAAAAGAGAAAAAAATCATTATGTATTATTACAGAAAGCCATCTTAGATCTTCTCTACGAATTGCTTGGTCTTCCGCAACCGATTTGGACTGACGAATACTCTGTTGCTCTGGCCACAGTCGATCCGTCTGATTTCCAAGTAATTTTAAGTAAAAAAAGAAATATTTTAAACTTGAAAATTGGCCATCCGTAGGATTCTTGGCTTTTAACGAATGGTTTTGTCGCTGCTGAAGGCCGATCAATACTCCCGAGTCTTGCGAGTCGAGTGCCCAACACATGGGAACAACACACGGCACTTCTTTTGTACTGTTTTCTCGAGACCGGCTTAGTAAATGCTCTGACGGAAGTTATAGTATCAAGCGATACGTTCATATCAGTCCGGGCCACTGTTCTGTTAGGTAAAATCTCATCGATAATAACAATATAGTAGAATAGGATTCATAGTTGAATTTTTGCAGCTAAACTTCTGCAGTTGATGCACACTCATCTGCCTGCTGACATCTGCAGTGTGAGTTCCGCTTTACCAGCACTGGTTTCCCATGCTGGCAAAGGAATTCAACAGGCAACTGCTGCAATTTCCGCCTTGCAAACCTATCATCAAATGCTAAAGAATCGACCAGCATCGTGCAGTCTATTTCTTGACAATCTCTTACAATCTGGCAGTGAGTATTGATTCCTGATATGATAATTGTTGATGATATCATTGTGTTTAATCTCTTTTAGCTTTGGTTAATTCAAAAATTTTCAAACGAGAAGTTAATACCCAAGAAAGTACAAATTTCCTTCCTCCATTGTTGGGTACTTTAGAGAGAAAACGTCACGATTCGGTATCGTCGAGTGTTAGTGGCGGCGATGAACCCTCGCTCTCGTTATCCACTTCCAGACGGGCCAGCACTCGTTTGAAGCGGAAAAAGTTCACGCAATTCTTCGAAAACTGGAAGGAATTGGATCGTCTAATAAAGGACTCAAATGTTCTGACACATGCCGATGGAAGTGCTTGGGATTGGGATATGGTTATATCCATTTTACGCGTATGTATCTTTTGTTCAAAGTCAACTGAATACAATATAATGTAACAATAATTTCAGTCAGAAATTGTTGGAAAACTCGATGATCTGCGAATTCGATTCCTCCGGCGAATTGTTCACTATTTCAAACCCAGTAGCAATCGTTTCTCCCACCAGGACTTGTACCATGGCCGAAATATTCCGCCTTGTGTTATAGCCGGCCTAGATTTGATCGATTGGCTACTGCAGAGTCAAGACGTAAGCAATTGACAAGTGCACAAAATTATCAATGTTTGAATTAAATTTACGACCTCTTCACAGCTCGAGTGCATGCGACTCTTGACTGATCTGTTCTCGGACATTAGCCAGCAATTGCTAGCAATTACGACTTCCAGTCGCGCCCACGATTGTTTGTTCAGTCCCCAGCATATGAGCAGCACCATGTGTCAGCAATACTTTTTATTTATCGGTCGTATGTGTCGCACCGACAAGGGAATCTGCATCCTTACAAACACAGACGTATTTAAGCAGTGCGTATTCAAGTCTCATTCGATTTATCAAACAAACATTGACACAATGAACTTCTATTTTCAGACTTTTAAACCTTGTTATGAATACGGATCATGTGTGTTACGTTAAGCTCATTGTTTCTGGTCTGGATTACAGCTTGGAGTCGTTTCCAAGGAAGGTTTTAGGTACAATCGAATACGGTTTCTGATCAGAAAAGTCGTATAGTGTTCTCTGAATTTTTAGAAAAAGCTCTGACATCATCGAAAACACGAAGTGGACGATTGTACTCTACACAATACATGATGGTCCTGTTGCGTGCCCGAATACCTAATTTCGAGGTGTGGGGAATTCCGATGCTGGTCAATCAAGTCAAAGACACCGAGCGCTCTGTTGTGCTTGCCGCAATGGAAGCTCTTGACGAAGCATGCCATGACAAAGTAATTCATTTTTGTTTTACTGTCATTTGGAGTATATTTCCAATAAATTCCCCATTCGAAATCCCTAGGCTTATTTAGAAGAGATCGTTAGCCTATGGCCGAATTTGAAAAAAGTCGGAGATGTCGGGGAACTGCTGATGTCTCGTTTCTATTCCATCCCCCGGGGTCTGAATCACCAAAAAGCAACAATTCTGGAGGAAATTGAAAGGTGGAAGAACGGTTACCATAAAAGGTAAGTAAATTCCATTCCCACATTACAATTGTTTTTTACTCGTAAACTACTGTGTCACTGTTTTTTTTACCCGCTCGCTGATGTAAGCATTTGATTAACTAATGCAATCGTTTCAGGTACGTACTTCTCGTAGAAGCCGACACTCATTCGAGCTTGACGTTGCACATAAAAAATGAGGATGGTTTATATAGTCGACGAAATTGTTCATCCAGACCGTCAATAATGCCTCCCAATTTTCCGCCTCATTTATATGGACAATTGGCACAAACAGAGAAAGGATTGAAGGAACTGAAACGCGTTGGTGATATTCCCGAATTGATTGAAACTTTGACCGTGGCAAAATGCTCCGACGACAATGAGTGTCTATCGCTAAAAGCTGCCTTGTGGGCTCTAGGACACACCGGCACCAGCACCGATGGCATTGAGTTTCTCAATGATCCCAATTTTAGGTGAAATCTCTTTGAATTGTTGGAATGTGTTTTTTGAAATTATATTTGCCAGGGTTTTCGAGAAAATTATTTACTTGGCTAAATATTGTGAAGTGTATTCAGTTCGGGGGACTGCATTTAACGTGCTAGGATTAATTGGAAGCACCAATGCCGGGGCTAATATTTTATTCAAATTCGGTGAGTGCAATTTTACTGTTCGATCCCAAAAACAAACAAATTAACAATGAATTTTCAGACTGTTTATGTGTGCGGCATGACCGTAATACAATTTGGCCAGTGTGCGAGCCCGAGGAATGGTTCCCGGTGAATCCAGTGCCAGTTCGACACCAACTGGAGGAAATGCCGCCCTACAACTACACTGGGATGGAAGAAAACATCAATGGGTTCAACACGAGCAGCGAGTCGAATTCCTTTTATTTTGACGACAACGGGGAAAGCAAAGCGAGCAGTAAGGACGAGGTATGCGATATAGACTTGAATTGTATTGGTTAGATGATATCAACTTGCAATTCATTTTCTCTACCCAGAGCGATGGGCATATTGGAGCGGCTCTACGGTCACGCACTTTGCCCGAGAGCAATTCGACACGGTTGATCAAACACACAAGATCATTGTCGGAATCGAAAACCACAGATGTCATCAGTCTGATTTCGGGACAACATCACCGAATACGTTTCAATTCGGGAACTGATTCAAACACTTCCGGTGTAAGCAGTTGTGAATCGGTTTTTGCACGAAACATAATCGGGTAGTTTTGCGAAATATATATAATGTACAATGTTTGTAGCGCCTTCTAATCGTTTCCAGGGAACTGCAGCAAACTCCACTGAGTCCAATCCCTAGCACATCTAATTTATTGGAGTTGCCTATCCGGAAAGGTACATTCAGGCGTGTATCTCTAGTGGGCACTTCTCTGCGCGAGAATGCTATCAGTCCTCAAGACATTCAAGGCTATGCAACGCTGCGATCATTGAGGCGTCATTGTCGTCCTGTTTTATCGGAATCGGCTGCTGATGAACTGGCAGAGATCATTGATCGTGACTCACTTAGTATTTCGCTACGTCCTCGCAAGCACATCGTCAACGAGTCACAGAAGAGAGTCAAGATCAAAAGCATGGACCGACAATCGACTCAACTAATTCCGTAAGTCATCAAAAATGATTCTTTTACACTCACATTCTATAGTTTTACTGTAACTTCTTTACATTAAGATTTGAAGAATTCCAAGTTCCTCTACCGATGCTTACGACTCCAAAGTTCCTTCCTCATATTAATTCAAAAGGACCATGTTACTCAGGTAAAAATGAAAAATTCTTTTTACTAAAAATAAATTATAAATTCATAATCGTATTTAAGGTATTTGTCTTCCTAAAAACTTGTTGGATCTATTTCCAAAGCACAATGTCGTTAAAACTTATGTATCACGAGACATTCAAGATTTGGATGTTATGGATTTTAATTTACTAACAACAAAACAGCAATTTTTAAACGATTCACTTAATGAGGGCGACGAAAGTTCCGTAAGCAGCCTATCGGATGTCTCATCAATTAGCAAACGAACAAAATGGTTTGGAAAGCATAATCGAACGAATTGTTTGCATTGTTCACGATCACGTTTGAATCGCTTGCATCCTCGCGCAGACAGCGACATTAATATATTTAAGAGAAAATCTAATTACACTTCTTCAGTGCAACTCTCCGACACATCATTCAATTCTCCCGAAAGTATTCTTAGTGATGAAAGTACACAAGATCGCATTGCAACAAACATTTTGCATCATGTGCAACGAATGGCAAATCCCGTGTGCAGTAAACAATCAAAAATATCTCTGCTCGAACTCAAGCAAAAGCATCCATCTTCTTTTCAAGACATATGTCTGTACTCTGAGGTTTGCAAAACTCTTGGCAGAAATACGTATCGAATGAATGCACGTAGATTTCTGCAGGAGCTCTTCTTGGATTTGAATTTCGATAGTTTTTATGTGGAAGCAAATGAAATTCTGAGCCGAAAGGATAAAGACGCCAACAACAGTGTGTGCTCAAATAACGAGGACGAGAATCGCGATCTCGATGTACCCTCAAAATCACTTGCAACATCATCATCAGCATCAACAGCAATAATAGCCCATTCCTCAAATGATATTCAACCGATTGCGACATTTTCAGTAATCAAAACCCATCTCAAGTCGCCGACATTGGCAAGTGTCTATGAGACAAGTAGCGAGAATTTAAGTGAATCATTTAATTTAAAAACAAATAAAACTGTGCGCTCTGGTAGTAATTGTAATACAAGTAAGAAACGAAATAATTTAAATGTAATCAATTCCTTCGATAGTGTCAACACAATTGAGAATGAAAACAAAAAATTCACAAGGGGTAGATTTTATACCCTTGAATTAGATTTAAGTTGTACAAAGAACAAATTTCCGATAACTGATCGTAGAAAAAAAGATTTTTCTCCGACTTCGAATTCCACATTTTTTCCGCAAATCGTTTTCACCAAGAGTCTATCATCATCATTGGCCGCGCCAATTGGAAGTCTCTTTTGTGAGAAACGTCTTCAATCATCTAAATCAGAGGCTGCTCTTTCAAAGACTAAACAACCCTAGGCATTTTACTTTTCATTTAAACTCCACCATTAATTTAAAATGGAAAAGCATCCATACAGAATAAGTTTCATCATCAAACAACTTTTTTTCCTTCAAGTTTCTTTGTTTTTTCCTTGTCTGTTTTAAGGTAATTGTTTATAACTGTAGATTTAACACAAGTAAAATTTTTAAAAAAATCGGTTTACTAATAAACGTAATCGTAAATCCAAAATTGTAAGTAATTTTTCTTGTATCCTTGATATGATTTTTCTAAATAATTGTAAAGGTCATTGGGCAAATTTGATCCGCTTTACGAAAAGTGGCGGACATTAAGCAAAATAGTTTTAAATTAAAGAAAATATGTAATTTGACCGTTCATGATATATAAATTAATTTTTTGTAAACAATGGGAGAAAAATGTTATGGACCTTTTTATCTTAATACGGGCAAATCTTTCGACGGCTAATTAACACACTTCCCGTCATCCAATCGAGCTAAAACTTTACAGATAAGTTCGTTATTGATCATAATGCATTCTATCAAATTTTTATCTCATTATAACTGAAGGAACGGATACAATCTTTAATAATAATACAAAAATGACAACGTTCTGCATTGTGCATAAAAAATATTATCATAAAATCAAGTCATCTTTGATATTTTTAAATTAATTTCCTACGTCAAAAATTACATAAAGTTAATCCATTTTTGATCATTTTCAATTAATTTCTTGGTACAGCCCCTAGAATATCTAAAGATTTCTCAATATTTTCTCAAATATTTCCTCAAATCACTGATTGATTTGCAAACACCGCCATACAGGCTGAAATCTACGTTTTCAAACAGGATTTGAGGAAAAAGTCTGTCGTGGAAAAAAACTTTTTAATTTTTACAAAATCCCCGTTACTCACAATAATGCGACTAATGCCATATTAAATTAGAGTCATATATCAACACATTTTGCTATATTTCGTTCGTGTCCGCCGTGGGTATGGTTTCCATACTAAAGTGCCCAGTAACCTTTGAATTTGTTTTTATATCAATTATTTTTTATGATTTCTTAGAATATCTGTTTTTTAATATGTGAAACCAAAAAATCAAATTATATAAATTAAAAGAAATGGTTTTCAAAGATTTAAAGAGTCTCTTAACGGCAAATTTGCATGTTTTTTGTATGTTTATTTTTCACTTCTGTTTTGTGGATGAAATAAATTTAAGATCTAGGAGTTCACAATTGACTCTCTGGAGAACATTAAGTCTTATTATTGTAAAACATATATGTTCGAATTTGTATATTTCCCGTAATTTATTGTTATTTCTCATTTACATTTTGAATAAGTAAATTATAACATCCTCAAATTGTCTTTTTATTACAGAATAAATTGCATTCAAGAAACGGTTTTGGTCAAATTTTTTATTTTCAAAATCTCTTGAAGTTAAAAGGGATACTGTTTTAAATTGTATTGTTAAGTGGCAATCTTAGGTACAATGTCGGACCGTGATAAGAAAATTTTCCGAGTTAAATAATCTAGTTCTACAGTTCCATTCACACAGAAGGCTAGTAAATTCTTATAGGAAGTAGCGATGGCCACGGCGCATCCGATGCAAACATCTCTTACTCTCTTGCTCTCTACAAAGCAAATGCAATCTTAACATCAGTTTCTAGATCTAGTTGTAGAACTCATAAATTATATATCATAACGATCAAACATTTGCAAAGAACGAGAAAGCAAAGAATTTGTTCGAACCAATTATGATATATCCTAAATGTACACGAAATTTTATTTTTTTAAGCATTTAATAAATATTTATGCAACTTTGCTTTTTACACAGAATGAACGTTAAGTACTTAAAAATCACAAGAACAACTGCAAAAAAGTTTTTCAATCGTAAAATTAGAAATTCGTTTTAAGTTATTCAAAGGATTTTGGAATGGAAACGTTGATATGAATCATCTTTGTTGAGTTAATGAACATAACTTTAGCATTAGATAATAATTAATCGATTAAAGGTAGCTAATGTGAATGTATGTAATCAACTTTTGTGTATACAAATTATGCAGTTTTATATAGCAACCTGCAACACTAAGAAGATGTTGACCGATTCTGCTCATCTTCGAACTTAAATCAAAATTTACACGAAGTATTATTGTATACCGATGTCCAAATTCCGTACCTCAGAGCAGAAGGGTATTAAGTCACGAAATGTAAATTTTACAGGAGAGCGTAAAATACAATAATTTCATTGTTTGGCTATAAAACATGCAGAAATAATAATTTGTCACACTTGCTTTCTAGCATGTACTATTTAATAGTTTAAACTTGATCTAGATAATACTTATTTATATTAAGAATAATGATAATGGGTGGTGTTTACACTTATCAAAGTTTTTGAAGACTGAATCTTTTACAGAACACATGGACTTAATACTTTTTTATTTTCAGAAGAATTTCATGACTGTGACTTAATATTTTTATTTTGCACTTTATAATTATGATAAAATAGAAGTTTTGAGATTTTATGCGGGGTAAAACGTGGGACACAATACTTTTTTTGAACATAATATGGTTTTGCCCTGGGTGGTATATGTCTATACTGGACTTAATACATGTAGTATAAGATAATACTGTTTTGCTCCAGGAGCGAGGTGGACTTAATACTTTTTATAAAATGCTATTTCAGTCATTTTCAGTCCAATCGTCTTCTATTGTTAACCTCTGAATAGAGCGTGAAATTTAAATCTAGGTGAGCAAAAAAAAAAAACCGAAAAATTGAAATTTTGGACTTAATACCCTTCTGCTCTGAGGTACGGAATTGCAATTCTCTATCTATATGTATTGTACATTATCGAGTTTCCATTCAGCACCCAATAATGGGTATACAATTAATATTGTTTTAAAACCACATTCTTAGGACGTTCGCTCGCTCAAACTTAATACATACCTATATCCTACATCTGGATCTAGAGTATAACTAGCATAGTAGTACGGAAATAGAACGGAATGTATAATTGGTCTAGGCACAATGGGCCAGAAAACTGGCCGGAAGTCCATATATAGTTAAATGCGTAGAAATATCTAGTAATGATACATTTATATATACGGTTGTTGGTATCGCTAATTCCATTTCTAATATAAAAACTTAAAAATTTATAATGGCGGACGAAAATGCTTGTTTTGAAGTTTAGTATGGAAGTTTGATTGAATGATTCAATTTGAATCACAAAATATAGGTACTCAATATTATCATGCTGTATATCAAAATACAGGTGCCTAAAAACTAAAGAAAACGATTCTAGTTTGTGCTTTCTAGTTACAATATAGTTAAGTTTTTAAAAATATCTGGTCGAAGCAAAATTTTTGATTTTTTGGATATAAAAAATTCTACCTGCCAAACTAGTTTTTACCCAAACTTTTGCAATATGTGTTTTGTAAAATTATTATACATAACTAGCACATCTACCCGGTTTTACACGGGACGGTGAAAATCTTAATATTATAAATGTACATCATATTACAATTCAACTTGAACGTCGTTTGGCCGATAATTAAGTCGGCAGTTTGCGCATCCATCACCAACTAAACAGTTTAGTTGGACTGTGTGCGCAGTTGCTAGCCAACCCGACTAATTCCAAACAGAGGTTATAGTAACCAGCTCGGTTAACGGTAACCAAAAATGCGTTCACATCGGTCTTTAGTGGTTACGTTGACGTTTGTTTGTTCACACAGAACTTTGGAGATTGAACTTTGAGTGACTGACGAGCTGTGCCTAGTGCGACATTGAGTGAAATATTGAAAATTATTAAAAAATGAATCGGATTTGAAATGTTTATCGTGTCCTTAACATGATCAATAAAATTATGAAGTTAAGAAGAATAAATAGGAGGAGAAATATTCAATTGCTGAATTGCTGAAGTGCAGTTATCGAAGAAAACTGCGTAAAAGTAAGTGGTTATTAACCATTTCGATGTGTGGGAATTTTGGAAATTGCCAAGGTAAACAAACAAAGGTAAACATGAAGTAAAGCACTTAAAAACTAACAGAAAAGACGATTAGGTAAACTGTTTACCTATTTCAATATTCCAAATACATGAACTTTAACAAGGTTCTTGCGGATATCAATTCGAAGAATTGCTCTGCAGCTGTTATTAACTCCTACGATTCAACTGCGTACAATTTGTTGTTCAAAAAATGCTTGTTTCTTCAGATGTGGCCAGAAATATGTAATTCTCATTGATTCACGCAGGTATCCCAGTCCAAAATCACTTCTAATTCTATTTTTCTACAAAACATGCAAAAAATGAGAGAACAGCACCAAACTTTGAAGTTTCAAGACAGTGACGCACAAGATGGTGGAAGCATTAGTCAGATGTACTATGCGTTATGCTTTTGTATTATGGCCTTCATAGTTCCGACTCGGCCCGCGTTTACATGGAGTCGAACCTGGGATGGAGTCGAGCATGGGATTTTAGGCAAGCCGGGGTTTGGACGGTTTTTTACTCGGGTTTCCACACTCACACTTTACCGTGCGGGCCTGGTTTACGCAGATAAAACTGCGCTATAAACTGAACGTAAATTGGGGCCTTAAACGTGGTACTTAACACGTTATGACGACTTTTTTCGAAACATTTTAAGCTGTATGAATTTTGTAATTTTTACTTGACTAATGTGAACTCACATATATGCAATACATCGTTGCCTACTTCATATCTATCTCTAAAATTTTTGACAGTACACTTGACACGTTTTTGTTAAAACATTTGGCAGGTTTTGTCGGGGTACTAGGATCCAACAATCAAAAACAGTTTAGGTTCGACCTTGGGTCTTGGGATCATGAAGCTTGTCATGTAAAAACAGTTTCTTTGTGTGCCATCAGTTTTCTATTATATTCAGATAACACGCGAAAAGAGCTGGTGACAACACGAAAACAACCCTAAGGAATCGTGAAAGTGGTCAAGTGTAAATCAATTTGATTTATTCGACATCAATTTGACTTCGCTGTTTTTCGGCATTAATCGGAATTGGGTACCGAATTAATTAAGGATTATCATCTGCTTAAAATATTCATGCATGGATCAATTTCGATTATATTGTGTTGTTCTATTTTCTCAATATGTTTACATTTTAGACGATAAATTCAGTGCTAAATAAGGTGACGGACAATATTATATTTGGGAAAGAAAAAATTGTGAACAAGGTAAAAGAAGTCGTGGGTGCCTTCGGAATTCGTTGGATTTTGACGGGTTTTGGTTTTTTCGATTATTTTAAATCGTGTCTTCTTCAGAATTCGTTTTCTGCACAGGTTTTAACGAACCCCTGCATAATATCTCCGCTAAGGTGCAAACTCAACAGAAAAATCCCAAAAGAGCAAAAATAAAATCCAATGAATTTTCCTCGAATCAGATGTGGCTGATTGACATGTCTGTCATGTGGGGTTTGCACCCCGGCTATGACAATTGAATTTTGTTTTTACAATTACAATTCTGTCGAACAGTTCCAAATTGCATGTCTAAAAAAATTTTGTTTTGCAGTTCGGAAGCGAAAAATGCAGCGAAACAAGCAAATTGATAAAATCCATCGAAGATATTTGATTTAGAACATTAGAAAAACAAGTGATTGAAATTCGTTTTCGATTGAAGTAGATGAAATAAAATTACACCTGTTGTGTGTGTGAATTTTCGTAGAAAACTTTTTTTTTTATAAAAAAAAAAAATAAATCACACAAATGATGTATCCTGGTAATATCAGCGGTACATCTCTTGCCGACATTGAGAAACTGGAAAACCGAAAACGGGCTGCACAAAAATTGATGGAACGCGGCCTTCATTATTGCAGCGCTTATGTGAATGATGAATGCTGCAAGGGTGGCCCCACACCTGAGCTGGACATTTTGATGGATTACTTATTCGACCCCGACATTCCTATTGATAACATCGAAAGCATCGAGTGGGCAAAGTGGCTGATTACTGGCGGAAGAACACCGGAAGAATTCGCAACTATAGGTAGATAAATAAATTGTTTATCATAGTATTAAGAGCAACATCTCATTCAGGTACCCTTAAGGGCCGTTGCACACAAACTAAGCTATAAAGATTAGTTTTACTCGGTGGTCTATGGTCCATTGTACACATAAGCTATGCGAACTAACTTTTCTGAGTTTTGTTGTTTGTCCCCGCTGCACTCTACACAAAGCTAAGCTAGCAGCTAGCACAGCAGTTGTGAACTGTCACCCAATACAGAAGTTTTTTGCATATAAAACACACCGAAGCTGCATGTGTTGTTGCTAAGCGAAGCTCGCCTTCACCGACAAACTTAGCACGCACAGCTTGAGCAGCATAGCTCAAGTCTGCTACCCTGCATTAATTTGCGTTAAATTAGGAAGTACACTACGTGACTCTCTGGCCAAAGCCATGTCCGACCCTCCAACTACGCCGACTACCACGACAGGGTCAGAGTTCTCTGCCCCACAATAAACGACCTTCCGCATACGACCATGCCGATCTTACAAGGACAATAAAGCATTTTTCTCCACATTTAGTTTAAGTGGTTGTTTGCTGCAATTTCTCTGCAACTTGCTGTTAAGTAGTAATCGTTCAGTGGTTTTGCAATAACAATGTACGAAATTTCAATAAGTATGTAAATTAGTTAGTAAAAATCCAAACAATTTCTATAATTCATGTAATACCATAATTACACCATCTCAATCGAAGCACTTTCCAATTGCAGTAAAAAGTGCAATATGGAAAGTGCAATAATTATGGATCATCAGCGACCACGACCATAGTTTTGCTTTTTCGAGAAAACCATCTGCCACAGATTCGGCGTGGTCAGAGGGTGTAGTGTGCTTCTTGCTTTAGCTTCTTGATAGGGTCCAACCAAAACTTCGGCTATATTCGGGCAAAAATAGCGCCCTCGGTTTCGGCTAAAATCAGCCGAAAGTTTGGCTCATAGATGAAGTTCGATAATCCATATCCAACCCTCGAAAACGAACGAATATAGGTCATAGTCGCAGTGCACATCTGGAAATCGGAATCGCAAGTATCGGTACCACACCGAGACACTGTTTTAACTAGATTATTAAGATTTCGTTAACGGAATTTTGGAGTTTTTATTGTTTATTAGAATTACACTTACGTGGTTGAAAATCGTATAAATCGGACCAAGATCTTACTGATGTGTTGAATTAAACAATTAATAGGCCAGTAGTTTTAAATTTTTGATAAGATGTTAGGAACAGTTAGGGTAGTGCAAACATCTCATTATTAACATTTTGCGGAAATTTTTTGCCAATTAGGTGTTGCAATGACTCCACAAAAATTTTAATAACTCTTGCCATATTAAAGATATTGGCATGATTCTTTTTTTATTTGAAAGATATCTTAAGACTACGTTTTTTTTTTTAAATATATCCTTGTTATGAAGGATATTTTTAAGGATGAAGAATAATAAGATAAATTGTTCACCGAAATTTTTCAATTTTTTACGTTTTTGCACTCATATTTCTCACATTAGCCAAGGGATCGAAACATGTGGGACATTTTTGGAAAGGTAATAATGCGTACTTTTTATTGACATCTTATTTGTCCTTCCGTCTTGTTCCGAACAGGAGTTATAACATTTTTTTATGAACTTACCTCCCCGCACAGACGAAAATGGTTAATCCTTAAAAAAGGAGTGAACGAGGGGTTCTACGACAAATTGCCTCATCGTAATAGTTGATCACAACACTTCAAGGAATCGATTGGTACATGTTGGAACACTTTCTAATGAAACAGCCTCTATAAGAGAAAACAGCGTTGTGGAAGGAGGGGAAGGGAATTGAGGGGAACCACCGCAGCTGTCAGCAAGATGGGTTTTTTCATTTTTTGGGGTCTCAGTTATAAAAATCCGAACATATTTGCCGGTCTTCACAAATTGCATACTCAACTTGTTTAAACGACTCATCTAAAAACTTCAAAAAGGAAATTCATATTTGCAAAAGTAAATCAAATTTTTAAGAAGAATATCGGGATTGTAGACTAGAAAAGTGTACATTTCAATCGCAAATGTATTGTTGAATCGGAGAAATCAGTTCTCTATGCAAAAAACAACTTAATTAAATTTCGGTGATTACAACGCCATCTGCCACGAATCGAAAAAAAAGTTTCAAGTTCTTTTATAACGGTCTATCAAAATGTGCAAAGAAAAGTGGGAGTTCTAATTTGAAATTTTAAAGTGGTGATAGCACAGACATGTGTCGCCCTTGGAAATATTAACTTTTCATATCATACCTTTTTTTCGTACGCATCGTATTTGTCGAGATATTTATTTGTCTCAATTTAAAAAAAAAAACACCCTGTATAATGAAAGAAATTCAAAATGTAAATATTCAGTAAACAAAATCAACATTTTTGTATATAACGGATTCAGGCTTATGTGGCAACACTAAGGAGTCGCCTGATTTTGTTCATCTTCGAACTTGACCTTGCAATTTCAATGAAATTTTATTGTACCAAAGGGGGATGGGCATTTTTGTAGGAGAGCTGGTCTAATTACCAACAAGGACAAGTTATATGTCATTCGATAGCCGTTGTAATGCATTCCAATAGTTAATATGATGGATTAATTAAATTCGATGGGGAAAAAATTTATAGCGGTTCTAAGTGCTGAATTTCGCTTGTGATTGGCTATATAACCACGATACCGATAACTGCGGGAATTCAATTTGTTGTTGATTTTCGATGGATTTTGGGGCGCTGATCACAAGAAAAAAATAAGAAAAAATTCTAAACCATCGTATATCGTAAAATAATCGGTTTGTTGAAATGAGTGAACCGAAGGATATCTCGTAAATGGTATGGTTTCGAATTTGCTCATTATTTGCACAACCCGACTTGTCAAAACGCGAGATAGTGGACGAAATTTAACTGTCGAACATTTATATTTCTCATAGTACGACAGCTCACGGCCAAAACCATGTATCATCGCGATATGGCCAAAACCATATAAAATCGATAGATTTGACGATTCTCAATCCGACTAGGTGGAAAGTAACGGTCAAAAATGTCGGAACTTGATGTGAGCCCATTTCTGTTATGTCAAAAAAAAGACAAACGGTATTATCACAATACGTCTGATATTAAAAAAATACATAGATATTGTCATTTTATTATGAAAAAGTTTGTTTTTCGGTCATTTTCCGCGTCGGGTTTGACTCACTCTATCATGGCAAAGAAAAATGTTGGGAAGTCCTAAAATTGTGTCAAGTTATAAAGTAAATATGTTGTTTGTAATAGCAGTAAAAAACGCACGACAAATGAACAAGATGCTCCCTAGGGGATTTATGATTGTAAATTAGCAGTTAATTTAATGTCTGGTATGGATTATAGCACATTTCAAACAACGAAAAACTCCTTAACATTAGCAAAGAATTATTTATTTCATTTATGTAGCTTACACAAACTAAACAGGCGAATATTTCTTTAAAAAAAAAACGCAATCGATATTTTGCAAAGGTTGCTTTTTAAAATTTGTATATTTCTAATTTCAGTGAGCACAATTTCAAAAACTTATTTAAAAATTTGAAGATCATAATGTAAATTGTTGTAAATAACTTTTTGTTGCTGGCTCTTAATTGCGAATTACAGATAAAAATGATTGTCCTGGATTCGCGGAAAATTTAGCCCAAAAAGGGTTGAACAGCAAATTAAAAGTTAGTTTATTTCGCTTTTGGGATAAAAGATTTAGATCAAACAAAATGGACACGAATGTCGACAACTTAAAAAAAAAGAAGATTTTTGTTTTTCTATTAAATATAATGTTTTATACTACAAGAAGACATTGTTTTTGGTTTTGCTTCTAACACGAAGAATTTTTGATTTCAGTGCGTAGTTATGATAATCACGCAAAATGTGGTCTCGTTTGGGTGCCACATGTTGTTGCCTACCGTTGTCGAACTTGTGGGATATCCCCATGCATGTCGATATGTCGCGATTGTTTCAAGAAAGGTGATCACACTAACCACGACTTCAATATGTTTCTATCGCAAGCGGGAGGTGCTTGTGATTGCGGTGACACATCAGTGATGAAAGCGGAAGGATTTTGCAGTGATCACGGCACCAATAACTGTGCAAACAAGAAACCTGTTCCAAAAGAATTAGTAGCTGCTGCTGAGATTGTGATGCCGAGATTACTTTTTCGGTTAATACACCATTTTCGGGATTACAGTTATCCACATCAGCCAATCACATTTGCTGTAGCCGGGTACAAATGTGAGGACTTTGTCAGTATGCTCATGGATCTTAATAACATGGGGGAACAGATCAGAAAAGTAATGACAAGAGCTTTGCTGAATAAAGAAGTAAGTTTATTTATATTTTGGAAGAACTTCAAAAATTTTAAAAATCTATGATTGTTCTTTTGACAGCTATATAGGGAATTTATGGACGGCCCATTTCCGGATCTACATGCATCATTTCTAAGGAAGAGCCAACGTAAATATATACTTTCAGTGAGCGCTTTTCCGAAGTAAGTATTTAACATTTCTTTTGAATTTTTTTGATTGATTGTTTTTTATGTTCCAGGCCTGATCCGCCTAGTGATTACAAGCATCTGCCCGCCTTGAGCGAAACTCTCATACACTCTACCCTCCTAGAAGAGCTAATTTTTTGGACATTCAAATTTGAATTCCCCCAAAATTTGGTGTGCTTTTTATTGAACATGTTACCAGATCAGGAGTACAAGGTAACTTTCTAGATCATCATTCGTTTTCTATAGGATGAATAATTCGTATGAAATTTTTCAGGAACAATTAACTAGAACATTTGTTATGCACTACAGTCGAATTCCAAGCGTTCTCGAAATGTCAACCGATCCGGACACCTTAAGCAATCGTGTAGTTCACATGAGTGTGCAGCTCTTCTCGAACGAGAATCTAGCTTTAAAGATGGTTGAAGAGCTTAGTTTGCTGCATGTCATGATTATCAGTTTAAAGTTGATGATGTCCAAAATTTTGATACAGAACACTTTGCATGGTAAGTTTAAAACTACAGTTCTTGTTAAGATTTATCCAATTAATTTTGATTTTCTGAAGTTTCAGCAAAAAATTTACACTTTGTAATCGATTGTGCGAAAAGAGTGATGAAGGAGCACTGCTATTGGCCTCTTGTCTCCGATTTCAACAATGTTTTATCACATGAATCGGTCGCTCTTGTATTCCTGCAAGATAATGAATTAATCGACATGTGGTTCGAATTTTTGTCAATGCTTCAAGGGATGAATGTTAACATTCGAGAGACTTCAAGTCATGTTGAATTTGAGCCGAGCTCGTACTACGCAGCGTTCTCGTGTGAGCTAGAAGCTAGCGCTTATCCTATGTGGTCCATAATATCACACCTAAAAGATGCCACTCATGCCGAATTGGGAAAGAAGATTCTAACTTTTTGTATTCATTCCCTTCAAGAGTGGCTGGAGGCAATATACTTTGTTGAACCAAAGGTAGAGAAAGTAAGTGTACACTTTCATTTGGCATTGTTTATTAAATATAAAATATATGTACATAATCTTATCTATTTATGAATCACAAGTAACATTTTATTGTTTTATAGCGTGAACTGATGCATGCGTCATTTCATTTCCCTTTACACCGGTATTTGGCTGCCTTTACGGCTCAAGCTGTTACAACTATGGGAATGTCGCTCACTGATGTCTTGCCATCGTCTGATATTCTTACATTATTAATGTTCCATCCATTGAGAGTTCAGGTATGTACAATTTGTTAATTTTCTTAAACCTTGTTTTCTTATTTTAGAATTTTAATCTCTTGTGATTTGCTTTCAATTCAAAACCAAAACCTTTTTTCAAATGAATCTTTTCATCTTTAGATTATTTAGAGGGCAAGTACACCTAATCATTATATAGCAAAGAAATCTCCTTTAAATTCTGTACTACGTATTTTACATTGTCGAATCTTAAGTTGGTTACTTTTAAAGACTCTGGTGGCGACTGGTTTCGAGACAAATTATCCCCATAAATAAATATCAAAGCACGCCGCAAATTACGTTAAAAATTCGTTTTTTTTTCGGGAAAAAACATTTTAAACGTCTTTCTCTATAATTGTCAAACTTTCTGATTATTTGCAATAACAACCGTTGTTGGAGGTTTTAAAGTATATGGTGGGCCATTTGTTAGTTTGATTTGTCACGTTTGATATGTCATGATCATATGAATTGACATATGTCAAGTAAAAACTATGGCAAATTCAGTCATGAGATCGTTAACAACACAAGAATGCATTTTAATCATCGTATCTTATAAAAACGGGCGATCTGTATGAACAACATTTTGCAAACTTTGTGAACATTTCGCTCGTAATAACCGTCCAACAGAGGCCGTAATTTCGAAAATTTTTCAACGTTTTAAGGAAACTGGATCGGTAGAAGGTCGTAGAGCCTATCAACATGTTCGACCAATCCGTACTCGTGAAAACATAGCCGCTGTAACTGAAAGTGTCCGTGAAGAGCCATCAATATCGGCCAGACATCGTTCACAACAATTGGATATTCCGCAAATTTTGCATATTGATCTTCATTTGCACC
The DNA here is from genome assembly GCA_963082835.1 of Leptogaster cylindrica. Taxonomy (NCBI): domain Eukaryota; kingdom Metazoa; phylum Arthropoda; class Insecta; order Diptera; family Asilidae; genus Leptogaster; species Leptogaster cylindrica. The sequence goes on from OY720108.1 coordinate 17,438,898, forward strand.
CATACAAGGTCCAATTAATCTAGAAATCAAAGCCGCAAGACCATAGAAAAAGCCGTATCTTCATCAATTGGATGCTTGAAAAAGAAGAGGATTTTTCTTCAAAAATCATTCTTTCCGATGAAGCACATTTTTATCAGACTGGACATGTGAATAAATAAAACTGTCGCATTTGGTGCTCGGAAAATCCGCACATTATTTACCAGGAACCATTGCATCCTGAAAAAGTCACTGTTTGGTGCGGATTCTGCGGATTGTAGTCATTGGACCCTTCTTTGAAAATGAACGTGAAAAAGCCGTTACAGTGACTTCTGAGCGTTATCGGGCCATGCTGACGGACTATATCTGGCAAAAACTGAATGAATTGAATGTAAATGATCTTTGGTTTCAACAAGACAGCGCAACATCGCAAGTACCTCGCGATGCAATGGCTTTATTGCAAACCAAGTTCGGTGAACGCATAATTTGCGGAAATTCTGATGTGAATTGGCCTGCAAGATTATGTGATTTACACCGTTGGACTTTTCTCTTTGAGGTTTTTTGAAGAGTAAAGTGTATGCCAATGCCCCACGAACAATTTTCTGATCCCAAACGCAACATTCATTGAGGCCATTGATCCGCTCATATTGGAAAAATTTATTTAAAATTTTGATATTCGGATGCAAGTATGCAATAGGAGCCATGGTGGTTATTTGAACGATATTGTTTTTCATACATAAATGCCATTGATACACCTTTCATTTGCAATAAAGACCAACGAATTTCGTTCATAACCTGTGTGTTTAATCAGAGATTATCTCTGGTTTAATTCAATCTTTAAAATCAAACTAATAGATGGCCAACCCTATAGTTATAAAGCAAGCAACTGCTGGGAAAACACTTTAAACATCAATGCATAATGGTTATATAACGTTATTCCACTAAAACTTTTGTTATACACTAGATTTAAGGTGTATTAAGTTTTAGCTAATGTTGGCATTCCAAAAGAGTAATTATTTATATATTCTTTATTGGGAGTTGAAATGAAACCGCTTTATGGATGTGAGTTTTATAGTCTGCCCAGAAAAAATGCGAGACTGTTTATAACTAATTGAGATTTGATACAATAACACTTTGTTAGAATCTTAGGTTCAAGTTCGAAGATAAGCGAAATCAAGCAACATTTTCTTAGTTCTGCCATAGTTTTTTATAAATACTGATAGATATTGAATTATTTTATATTACCTAAAAACTTCGGAACATTTTTATTGCGTTCGGTACAATTGATATTTCGACGATAATCGTTATCTGTGGAGAATTTTCAATTACAAATTCTTTGTCGAAACAACTATTTTATTGGTCAAAGTAATGCGGAGATATTCGTTTTTCAAACAGTGACTCTAAATCTGCTGTATAATCTACCTCTCAGCAAGCGACTTCTCTATCCTCCTGTCCTTTTCATGGACTACCGTTTCGGTTAGAAAGCCATTTTTTTCCATTTTATATATATAGATATATATATATATATTATACATATATTATATAAATAAATCTTTTTAAATGAAAATTTCTGCATAGACAGGCAAAATAATAATATCCGTACATATGCATATGAAATACGTTATGGTCACGATAATCTGGATTGTGAAGGAAAGCTCGAAGAGAAAAGATTGAAAATAAAGTTGTCATACACCTCATTCTACAATACTTTGAAGCGTAAAGTGTATAGTGAGGAAATTCAACCCCTGCTTGCAAGCCTTCACGAAAATCCTTCAATTTTAAAAGCCTTATGATTGTACTCTTACAAATTTTCATGTATGGTGATCGTTTGGGGCTTGTTTTTCATTAATTTTTACCTTACATTTACGCCTACATCTGTTTACTACCTAAGTCATTGCTAGAAATCCACAGTACACGCTTTACTGAACTTTTGTTGCTAAAAGTATCACTGCATCATTGGCGTTAGTTTTGCACCGATCGTTTTTATTATCTGGGGTATTACATCGAATATCATGAACGTAAATATATAGTATTAAAATTAAACTTATCACACTTTTACAGTTATGAAATATTATCAAGTGTTCCTATGATAGAAGATCAAAAAAGAAATAGAAAAAGAATTTCACAATGGCGATGATGTACGTAGATGCGGGGTTAAGTCGTACGTTATTACTTTTGGTGCTATGAATCCACCATAATTGTCTCGACCCTTGTGATAAATTCCAATACCTGAGAGGGGCACGGGAGGATCGGACGAAACGTCCTGAATATCAATGAATGGCACAGTACTTTGGGCAGCGTCAGCGTCTACATCTGAATGAGTGAACTCAATATATTGATTGTGTTTTGATAATATCACAGATTTCGCCCTCGATCTTGATGATGCATCCGGATATTTCAGTTTCACTTCAGTTCTCCTAGAATTTTTAATCAGTTTAGTTACGCTCTTTATATAAAGATGCTCGACTTACCTTATCGATCCACTCACGTCAGTGTTGTCATTTGACTTCCAAAAGCTGGTCGCCGATGAATTCATCAATTTGCCACTTTCAAAATCAAATTCAGTCATTCTTGCCTCGATATTCATGTGTTTTCCCACCACCCGGAAACGCACGCCAGTCACAACATAGGTTGGATCTTCCGCCTCAACATCGTCCAAGTCGATCGCTCGCTGGTCCCACTTCAGAGTGTGATAGTAAGACTCAGCTCCGACGTCGTGAATGTTGTATCCGTCTATCGGCTTCCAATGCACAGTTGTCTTATTCACTTCACCCTTGGCTCCAAGAATGCCTTCTTGGATTTGCAAATGGAACACACCTTTGTGTTTCCTAAATCGTAATCCCGTCACTATTCTGAAAAGAAAGTCTTTCAATGATAAAACTGTCAGATCTTTTCAAAAAATTAGTTGTACTTGTTTTTTGTAGAATCAGAAACCACTTCGCGTAGATTGAAGTATCTATCCGATTTGGTTTTTTCATCACAAAAGCAGAAGCAATAGCTGCAGTGAAAGACAAGCCATCTCCACCAGGAGTCGACCTAAAATAAAGCGAATAAAATTAGTTTCTAAGTACATTAATATATTTGCGCACTGTACCTTTGTTGTGCCCCTTGCACAATGTCGTTTTCTACCCAAAATCTTACCGTTCTCGTATTCAATGTATTCATACCGTCGCGTACTGCCAAATTGCTAAAGGGTGAATGCTGTGTAACGATTTGTGTTCGTAATATCCAAAACAGTGTTCTTACCGAAGGACAAACCCACATGTCCGAGTCGACATAGCCACAATTCAGGATAGCTCCCGTGCACCGAGGCTGCTTCGAGCAGAACATGTTCTTGTAGCAGCCGTAGTTCTTCGTATTCGTGTAATCTGCGCACTCTTGAGTGCTTGACCCATCTGGATTCATATCGACCTCATTCTCAATGTATCCTTGCATCAATTTCGTAACCTCATCGTATGTCACGTTTTTTACATGCTTATCGGGATCACATCGCCAAATAGATCGATCTGCACGCGCCATTATTTTCGCCATCAGCCCTTGAGCTCGTTCTGCTCGTTCCTCAAAATCGCTCCTCATTGCGTTGGCATTTTTCGTGTAATTTTCTGTACCTACGGAACAAGTTTTTTGATTGTCTTATTGGCAATTTATTTTTTTTTTACGACTTCATACATTTTCTATTTTAATCAAATATATTCATATTGTGATTTGTTAGCGGTTACCGTTATCCAATTTGAATTTTGCTTTTTACTTGTATTTCTTTGCTCGATTTCATTTACTCTTACATATATGAATTTCATAGTTTTATTGTACATTACACTCTATACTAAATTCGGATCACAATCTTCCGTGTAAATCGGGGAATATGGAAAACTTAATTAAATCTTACCGATCTCGTATATTTTCAATATCATCCATGAGAATTGCAACATGATGTAGGCTTTAAGTTCTGTGAATGCAATGTCCTTGTATAATGTATATAAATATTGTTGTGCCGATTGTTGAGAAACACACAATTGTTCTTTCGTATTCTGTAAAATTGAAAATATTAATCAAGTGGGCGTTTTTTGTCCTTCATTGTGTTTAACATTACACATATTTGCGTTAAAATATTGCTAATATAATTGTTTACAATTTACTGTTGAGCTATTTGTTCGCAATTGCATACATTCCACTAATTAATTTTTCCGTTCAGTGCTTTCTAATTACATTAAAATACGGGATGTTTTTAACATTTACTTAGAAAAAACATAAATCAGTTTATATTAATCTACGACTACAAAATAGCAAGAGTTTCGACTGTCGAAGAGCGTTGAGGTTTTCCCCGGTCTAGCACAACAATTAAATTGGGCTACTTCAAAAACACCTATTTAAAAACGATGATTCAATATAAATACACGTTCTCACAGAACTATCATTTCGTGACTATACTATATACGTTAAACTCGGTTAGCTTATACAATATGATTTGATAACAGAGTAAAAACAAACCAGCATCACTCGGTAGTACAGCGTTTGCATGACAAGGATGTTTTCAATTCTCCTGAAAACATCCGGGATGGACAACTGATCGTCTTTGATCATTGTCTCGACAAGATCCAATGTAGCACGATCATTGTAGTCGTCGACGTTACTGTATTTCATCAGAAACGTTCTAAAGTACTCGAAAAGACCAGTGATGTCGACCAAATCCTTCTCGAGAACACCCCACTCGTAAAAACGATTCAATGCGAAATATTTTCCATGATCGAATTTACCTCTCATGCTGTTAATTACAAACAATCTGTGATTGTCGAATACTTTTTTCGTTTGCAAGGTTCGATTGTCTTTCTTCTCCAAATATCCCCATAGAGCTTTTTCCAAGCTGATATAGTGTATCCGCAATTCATCCATTTCCGTTGCGCCTTGAGCTGTTTTTGAGTGGCTGACAACTACCACCAGCAGTAGTAGCAGAACCGCTGGTACTAATGATTTCGTCATATTAACCTTCAATGTTCGTTCTCCCCGATTCTTTGATCTGTTCTAAATATTTGCGAAAGATTTTTTGATTAAATTAAGTTGAAACTTGTTCGGTATATCTTTTTATAAATGTTAACACTTTTTTCATTTCAATCACGTAAACTTCACTCAGGTCATTTGATAACCCTTCTACTGGTAATTGCTTAAAAAGTCAACAATATTCGTTTCGTGCGAAACAACGTATTTGCGATCGAACAAATCTCCGACAGACTTTCTTCACTCAGCAAATTATTTTGTTGCGATGAACCACAAAATCGATATTGCACTTTTAATCGCTGTGAGAGACACAACCGTGGAACCTTCTGGTATTTTGATGTTGTGCTCTAGTTCAATTCAACAATTTCGAAGACACTAAACGGGCGTTCGATTGCAGCTGTTGGTGCTGGAACTAATAATAATGACATGAAAATGAATATGCTTAACTCAATTCTTCCCGCACTCCGCGACCGATCTGCTGTTGACTGTTGAGTACTCTTGGGTTCCGGAGCTGATTCTGAACATCAACAGAGGTCGTTCTGTGTGCACTAAAGCGAATCAGAGTCCAAGCATATGACACTGACGATGGCCACCGTGTAAATAGGCCGTGCTGCTCCTACTGGACAACGTCTCCATTGTTTGAGGCCCGCGGTAACTGAGTCACTCACCGAAGCTGGCTCGTTTTCATCAACCAAATCTGAATAATCAGCTTATGGTGTTCCGCTGTCCCCTTTGCATACACTACATCAAGCAGCGGTGTTGCCAGCATTCCTTTACATTATGATCGCCTCTTTATGTGCTTATCATCATGTTCACACCTCGGAAGTAACGCTTATCTTTGGAGCCTTTGTTTTTCACACCAAGATCGCAACATTGACAAATTTTTATTGCCCCCGCAGCCCGCTTATCTGGAGCAATGATGATAATGATGATGATTATTTATCTTCTCGTGTTACTGCACATCTTGTTAGTTTTTCAGTTAAACGCAATTTGGATGACAACAAAACGTGATATTATATTTTCAATCAAGTATACTTTTTTTACTTCGTGAAAGCACCGCAGTTGAAATTAATTTTGAAGAGCAAAATAAATATGCAAACATTATCTCTTGTCTGAGCACAATTTCTGGGGAAGTGGAATTGAACTGCTGACCGATACAGTTTGAAAAATAACAGAAAACATTCCACGTAAGCTTTACAATGAATTGAATCGAAAACCATTTTCTGCTCGATATCAAAAATTGTTCGTTCTTTTGCTGATGTTTTTTAATGAACTCACTAGAAAAATGAATTGAAATGGTACATAATTAACAATATTCTTCGTGCTTTAGCGGTGAATATGTTCAGTAATAAAAATGGCATTTTGAATTTTGTAGTATTTCGATTTTTTTCTGATGAAACTTTCATTACTTGAGAATCAGGTCAAATATATTGCTAAATTTATATTGACAACAAAAATAAATTACAACAGAGTGTAGATAATTAATCGGTGTAATCGGTAATAATAGAACACTCCTGTTTTTTGGTTGGAGGCAATTTTTAATTTTAAATGTTATTCTTAGAATTGATCAATAATTGGAAGAAATCAAATAATTTCCAAGTACGTAGTCCTTATTAATTCTGATTACGATAATATAATTAATATTTATATTACATATATTGCTCATGAATTTTGATAAATCGAAAAAGCAATGAGGTCCGAATTCCGATACAATATAATAAGTCATTAAATGCAGAGTTTGCATAAAAAAGTTTAGGTAATTTAAGATTACGAAGCTAAGAAGTTAGGAAAAATTGCAAGTTAAATAAATTATTGAAAATTACTCTCATGTTACAAAAAATTATATAATCAATAGGTTTAAGAAAATAAAGACTAAAGCCCGGCTCTCACGGCCTGTGGCCTGTTGGGTCTGGTGAGAAATGTGTCTTCTCTCGTATCGTGGGAATGTAAGGATTTGTAATGGCGCGTTGTTACGCGGGATGACGCGGTCTTTCCCGTAACATGTTGGTAATTAATGCTCAACAGCTTGTGTACCCATTCCCACATCACGTTCACTTTTAAGTATATAATGAAGAAATTGGTGGGCGCCGCCGCGCCGGAAGGATTTCCAGATTCTTGAATATTCTTTGCGCGATAGTGCATACAAAAGAAGGATCATTAATAATAAAATGATCGATACCATTGAGGGAGATAAATCAATAAACGTTTCCCCTATTCGCTGTTGCTTCGTTCCAGGACCGCTTAATAGGGTAATAAACGGTAATTAAGAAGGAAAACACTGAAGCCATTGCATAAGGGCGTATTGACGAGGCATGGCGTGGTGTACTCGACGCCAAAACATGCTACAAAAGGCCAGCTGAAATTTGTTGAGTTACGCGTTATGGGAACAGTGTAACGAATCAATATACGGACCACCACAAATCCCACCGAGCCACCAGGAATATGCCAGGCGACAGGGCGTGGGAGCTCGGCTTAAAGGTCTTGCATACAAACAAATTAAAACCGCTTTTAACTGTATTCCGTTCCGTGGAGCTATAACTTATAAAAAGTAGTGGACAAAACTGGATTGCGAAAAAACCCTGTTAGACGCAAAGTTTTGTGCGCTACAAGAGTTTATTTTACATCTACCGAAAAAAATTCAAACAAAACAATTCAAAATTCTTAATCTTTCTTTTACTTATCTTTTTAGAGTTTTTTCTACGAAATTCTGGCTGGCATTTGGGTGAGAAATGGATTACAAATAAAGGGTCAAGCGATGACTTACATACAGGCGAATTTTTGTAACTCCATGGTCGATATGGATTTGTTTTTCTTGCAAATTTGCGCAACACAATTGCCAGCCCAAAACTTTTTACTGACAGCAATTGAAATGTTTGGCGTAGCCGACTGGCTGAGCATGGCCCCATTGACTTCCCCTCAGGAAATGGAACAAGATTCAATGTTGGAAGGATTTCTCACGTTCTTGGCTACACTTGTAACATCCAGAACGAATCTGGGCAACGATGAGGCCACACAATGTATTATAGAGATTAGTGCACTGCTCGCAACGGAAAATAAAACGCACAGCCAACTGCTGGAACTTATGCCAGAACGTGCTGGAAATGTTCATACCAAAAATTTTGAGAAGTTTTTGAAACAACTCTCAGTGTATAAATCTCCGACACCTGGATCAGAAAATCTTGAACAAGGATTGTTCACTGCCCTGGACGATGTTTGGGAGAACCACTATGATCCCTTGCATGTATTGCTTCGAGCCGTCCACCGCCGAGATTTTCAGAGCTCGATGGATCGTTTCAGCAATTACGTTAAGAGCAAGAATAAAATGCCGAAAAGTGGAAACTTGTGGCCACCGTTCAGACTGCCCAAACCTGTGGGTGAACCGTTCAGTGATCCTTGTTGCATTCTCAATTCGAGAATCTTTCACTCGATTCTTTTAGCCATCTTCCATAGAGCTGTACACTCGCATAACGTGTCCGAGCATTTACTTGCTTTGGCTGTTTTCCTTCTTGAAATCGCTGTGACTATGAACGAGAAAACTGCAACTGACGCACTAGTAGAATGCGAGAAACAATCGAATCAAGCATGCCGTATTGGTAGAGAAACCCCCGAATTGCTGCATTGCTATCCCAGTGATTGCTTGAGTGAAAATCTGAGGCTTTTTATTCAACGAGTGGCAATCGGACCGCAGGAACCCCAGGTTCTGCCAGCAAATTACAGTTCCACAACGTTCGACAGCGACCTGGAATGGGATGTTTCGGAAAGTGAGACATTGCCTATGATTGTGGGCGGAAATGAACGAGATTATTCCACAAGTTCGGTGATGGTGATGCCTACCAGTGGTATGGAAATAGCCCTACCGCAAGACCTATCCTTGGTTCGAGAGCAAGCTTTAGTATTGCGTAGAAATAGTGACGACGACGACATCAGTGAAAACATAGAAGGGGCATCAGCATTATCATTACAGTCAATTAATACGGCGGATTACAATTTGGAAGTGAGTATTGCACCACATTTACCCCTTCCATCAATAACATTGCCCGAAAGTGGAATGGAGGTTGCGATACGACGAGACTTGGGCTTAACGCCGGAAGAAACCATTTCCCAGCCGGGGGAAATGTTTTCGCCCACAACGAATAATACAAGTGGAATGCTTTTGCCGTTCCAACGAGTTCAGCCTGTTGCGATTCCCAGCAGAAATTTAGACGTAGTGCCTTCCAACTCGCTGCCCTCTCGTAGAATGTTCGCGAATGCGAATCGGAAACGTGCTGTTGAGAATGCGATAAGCCTTGATTCGGACACTGTAATCATCGAGGAGAGCATCTTGTCACTACTGCTAAAGCTCCACTCACAACTCAGTGGTACACTGGATAGCTTCTCGTTGGAAGACACCGATGTCGACGAAAACTCTATGGTTATGGACGAAGCGGAAGCTGGTCCATCCTCGTCGACAATGAGTTGTAATCAAACCCGGAAACGAATACGGGTCTCTGAGTCACGAATCGGTGATGGACCAGTATTCATTGGTAATTTATTGCGCAAAATTGCAAAGCAAAGCGAACTTTGCGCAAAGAACATTGAAGACATTCGCCAGAAAATGTGGCCAAACCAAAGAGAAAAACAAGCTGAACAAAGGGCTAGAGAGGCTAGGGAAAAAGAAGCGCGCAGCAAGAGAGCGAAGGAAAGGCAACAAAAACTGATAAAAGAATTTGCTAACAAACAAAAACAGTTTATGGAAATGGCAGCCGAAAAGATGGACTATGATGATGAAGAGGACATCGAACAGCCCAGGGAGCGGGAATATGATTGCATCATTTGCAACCGTACCAGCGCCAGTACCGAATCGAATCCAATTGGATTGGTCGTTCTGGTGGAAGCCAGTGGTCTAGTAGGTCATCGTCGAGAAACATCTGATGGACTCTTCTTGGCACTTTCCAGTGAAGATCAAGAGAAACTGGATCGTAGCTCTCGCTTGGCAGCACACTACACTCGCCGAACAGAGCTCCTTAGTTTGAAATTCGGCGAGGAGTCGTGGTATTTATCAAGCAACTTGATACATGAGTCCGGGGTTTATGTACAATCTTGCGGGCATCATGTGCATCTAACATGCCTAGATTCGTATCTGAATTCTCTTTATCATTCCCAAAGACAAAATTTACACGTGGAAAGGGGCGAATTCTACTGTCCCGTCTGCCGGCAACTGTCAAATTCAGTTCTACCTCTCAGCCCGCAATTCGATCGTCTTACACCAGTCATTCGTTCCTCCTTTCAAACGTTTGCAGCACTAGTCAGTGAACTCACCACACTCATTAAGGAAAATGAAAAATCGCCGGTATATTCGAAAACAAATTTAATCCAAACGAAAAAAACAAATAATTTTTTTTTTAACAGACATCAACGAAACTTTCGGAGGCTATGGGCAGAGCTATGGAAGACATGACAAATGTGATTCATAGAAGACCAAAACGTAAAAGGCCAACTTTTAAGAGTTTGTTTCTCTTCGTCACTTCTATAGCTAGAACCAATTTAGAAGCTGAAATAATTCAACGAGGTGGTTCGCTCTGCAAATCGAATAGAGTAAAATATAAGCCTAAGCGCGAATGCATAGGTAAATAAAATTGGAATATCCATCATAGAGGTTACGTAATATTTTATTTTATTGCAGTTCCGCTTCTTCATGTGTTGTCCGTTCATGTGCGTGTTTTGGCTGATTGGCCAATATGGCGCTCTTGGGCTTCATTAGCTGGATTGCCCCTTAATGAGACAACACCTGCATCTTCGCAATACGACGATTCTTTCCCTACTTTGTTAGCCGATCCCATTGCACTGTTATTGAAGTTTATTTTAATGACACCTTTACATTTAGATCAAGGTGAGTGTTGCCCACAAATATAAAAGCGTTCTAATTATCTTTTATTTTCATTCCCTTTTTTTTCGACAGTGTATTTTACTTGTATAGTGAAAGTAATGTTCAATGTGCTTTACTATCAAGTTGTGGTACAACTTTGTACTACATTGACTGATGTTGAATGTGATGAAATCTTATCGACTTACTCAAATTTAGAAAGAACTCCGGATAGGAAAGTTACGAATTTAAGAGATGCTATGGCATTTATTTTATTGAATACAGACAAATGTCGACATTTGCGACGAGAATGTGTCTCAATGGAGAATGAATCTGTTGGTCCAATTAATTTAGAAGCTATGGAACAACAATTACAACGTTTATGTTTGCCATTTTTACGTGTAGCATCTCTATTGACACATCATCTCTACCGAAAAGAGCTGCCTGAAATATCTGCGCCGCAATTTGAATTCATTAAACTGGTGTACTATTTAGAATTAGTTACGACAAGTATGGATTGGGATATTATCAACGCAGCCAATGCGTTGTGCTTCATACAAGGTACTGAAACAATATTACCGACTCTTTGGTGTAAAGAACTGATGACAATTCGGCCACCAACTGATATGGTTCGCGAACTTGTTGTGAAACAACACACTCTGTGGCAACAGCCTAAGCTCCTCAGTCTTCCGAGAGAGTATGAAAAACTATTCACGGTAAGTAAAGCAATTTTCTATTTAAATGATAACAAAATAAGTAAATAACAACATCGAGTCTAGACCATTTATAGTGGAATCCGATTGCTGATTTTTTTGGTGCTTCAATTACTTTTTGTAACAACTATTTTCTTGTTTCCCATCTGCAGCACTACCACGAACGGCCCTGCGTAAACTGCACGAAGGTTCCAAAGGAGAGTTCCATATGTTTGCTGTGCGGCACAATTGTTTGTTTGAAGCAGAACTGTTGTGTTGAGAATGAACGTTGCGAGGCTGTTCGAGTAAGGACCCAATTGCGTCAAATATTTGTGTTTAAATTATAATGCAGTGATTATTTCCAGCACACTGTAAAATGCGGTGGGGGTACAGGAATCTTTCTCGTGGTAACATCAACATACATCATTGTAATTCGGGGCAGACGGGCTTGTTTATGGGGATCTCTTTATTTGGATGACTTTGACGAAGAAGATCGTGATTTGAAGTAATTTGTGATGTATACTCTCACAGATAATCAAATAATTCGAAATGCTTGTTTATTTTAGACGAGGAAAACCACTTTATCTCAGTGAAGATCGTTTCAATTTACTCGAATCGCAATGGCTGTCGCATAGATTCGCGCACACTAAACACACTTGGATTTTCCACCGTGACTTATTGTAGAAGATATATAAATGCATATATAAGTAAAATAAAAATTATAATATCTTCAAACTGAATATTAAAGAAACGGAAAGTAAAAAAACATCACTGCTTTTTCCTTGTTGCTGATGTTGTGATATGAAAATCTATCTATTACTATGTGTACAATGAATATCGTTTTTACCAATGTCCATCATAATTACTTGAAGTGAACATTAACAGGAGAAAGAATTGATTTTCGTTAAAAAAAAGATAACACGAGTAAAAAGAAATTTAAAAAGAAATGTTTATCGTCATTATAATTATAATTTTTTTTTTGCGAACTTGAAGTATACATTGATTGTTAAATAATGAATATAACATGCAAGTGATGTTTTCTAATGAAGTAAAAAGATGATTCTTATCGTAATTAGCGATAATATAACTTACTTCTTAAGTACAGTGTTATTTGTGTATAAAAAACACAATAAATTAACAAAAAATTTCAAAATAAAAGTCTGTGTTAAAATTATTTTGTTTCATATAATTTCATACCAAAACATTTTTGTACTTTTATTTTACAATGAGTTAAACACAATTACTTCAATTTTACGTGAATGAATGATAAAGTTGAGAAAATTTGGAAATCAACAAATTAAGCGCATATGTTCAACAATTTGCAAAATGATTTAGTATTTTAGCCTAGTTTTCGTTATGAATCAAAATCCGTTCGTACTGAGTCAAAATGAAATGATTTTGGAAAGTGATTACTGATTAGAAGTTAGCGTCAACCGTTCGCACTGGCATGCGAGGTGATTTTGTTGTCAATAAGAATCTAGGCTTTTAACTTGCAATACTATACTACTAAGTATTTAATTTACTTTTCACACTGTGATTTACAAATTACTTATCGTAAAATTTTTGCATAAAAGCGTTTGTCTATTCTCTTATCCGGCGCGACGGGCCCCCCTGCATTCCCTGCGGTCCAGGTAGCGAATGACCCTGTTATAATCACATTTATATTTATTTTAATTTTTAATCCTATATTTGATTCCCTTTCTTAGTTCTTCAGTTCATAGTATTATTTCTGTAATTTAGCAATTAGATCCGTTGTTGCACAAGCAATTTGCCTTGAAGAAAATATTTTATTTGGATCTCTCCTTTGGCTCTTACTATTGTATAAGCAACAAAGATAATTGTTTTTGCAAGTGTATAAAACCAATAATAACAAAAAAAAGGAAAATCAAATTGTTCAAGATTATGTTAGTAAATTGCGGCCAAACTAATACTATGAATTCCATGCATAGTACAACATTATGCAATAATCATATCATCAAGAATACATATAGCTTTTTGGAAATTGTTCAGGAGAAAATTGTGTATATATTATTTAAACTTGTTTACATATTTCACTTTGTTTACATATTTAGTTCTTAATTTTCCTTTAATACTCTAATTAATTTCGTAGGAACAAGGTGTATGAGCAGCCTTCAATTTTCAATCCCCAAAAGGATACCTTACGGAAGGATGCGTATGCTAGTGCGTATCAGTATGAAGGATAGATGTGCATAATCTGGATCACATTGATAAGGTGCTTGTATTTGTTTGCGGGCATAATGGAGGTAGCTGGTTCGAACGGTTCACGATTCCCATTCAATATTTGCACAATGTAAAAACTATTAAAAATTCCTTTAATTTGTTCTTCGTGGATAGGAGCGGAGGGCGCTCCAAAGAGAACATCATCTTCTGGGAACGTTGTACTTTCAAAATACTTACAAAATGCTAAATATAAATTCGCTCATCCAGCGAAATTCAGATCAATGGAGATGATGCGACGATGGCAGAGAAAACATCATTGAAGAGATTTGCCACAGGGTGAGGATTTTTCGTTTCGTTGAAAAAATTTTCGGCAACGCAGGAGAGACGTAAAATTTTGTGTAAGCCTTGCGTATCGAACATTTGTGTTTCCTAAAATATTTCTTTTTTTGTGTTTATTACTTTGTGCAGTAAGTCGGGAAGTAAAATATATTATCATTTCTGGAAGCCAATATTATTTGGTTATACCGTTTCGTGGATGTTTGCTTCCCAATGAGGAGCCCACCTAAATGATTATGAATTAGTGGAGTGTTGAAAATTGTTGATCGCGAAAAGTTCGAAGTGCTCATTCCATTTATTTTTGTTTTTTTTTCTCCACATTTTGGTATGATCACGAGAATTAAATAAAGACTTGAATGTATTCTGCTTCAAAGCGAATAAGAATAAATAAATACTTGCGAAAAGTCATATTTGACGAAAGGAGGAAAAGTTTATTCGTCGAAATCACATCTATTCCCAAAAATGTGGAAATAGGTGAAATTTTCTTCAGGTAGTTGTGAAAATTAATAAACGAATAAAAATAAATTCCAATGGATGTGAAAATCGTAATCGTAATGTCCAGAAGGAACAACATTTGATTTTTCGGCATTCTAAAAGTCTCAAACTCAAGTTTTCATGTCATAAGTCTCTGTTATTTTAGTTGATGTGCAGTGATTCAATTAAACAATGTCAATTGACTTAGTGTAAGGATGATATTTGTTTTCACAGACGATTTCTACCGAAATGGATTCAGATTGAAAGGTTAGAAGAATGCGTCCCTTTACAATTTCATGGCATTCAAGATTATAGCCGAAGTATGGAAATGAGTGATGATTGACGGTGAATAATATGGATTAACATTTGGCGAAATTCGAAATAACATAGAGTTGGTTTTTGATAATGCGTTTCATATGATAGTTTGCCGATCATTTTCAAAAACCACTTATGGCAAATCTATGTCTTTTAAAACTTCAGAAAACATGAACGTTTCTTACGTTCTTATACCGCTTTCGCTAATAACAATTCTCATTTTACTTCCGGAGTAACAACTGTTCATACTATACAATTCTTTTTTGATTCATGCTTTGTAATTGTAAATTCATGCCGTTCAAAAAATATTTTTATGTTTGAATTGTTACTACTAATTTTCATGACATTGTAGTTGCACTTTGTACTTATGTATGTCTTGTTTTTTTTTTTTATCAACAAAGTGTATTACGTTTATGACTCTTTTCTTTAAAAAAAAATGTTTCTCTCGAGTTAATCATATATTTGTTTTTATTTTGCTTCTTAATAAACGATCATTTAACATGGTCTATAGTTTAGCAATGTGTAATCTGCATATCATAAAAATACCGTTAGTTCGTTACTTTCTCAAAGGACAAATAACTTAACTTTATGGAATTGAAAATATTTAGTTATCGTTAACTTTTTAGTACCGTCAATGATTGAAGAGCAAGTCTGAAAGAATAACAAATCGACAGTGAATTATGGATATCATAATGAAGCAAACGTTATCGAAAGTTAACCGTGTCAGTTCCAAGTTTTCCAAATTTTTGTTTTATTTTCAATTTGCATGTGCCACATTTTATATTGTTGATGCATATTGAAATGTGGAGTAATGTTAATGTGGTACGTTTGAAATTATTGTTAAAACCATTTCAAATTGAAACAAAAGACATTTAAACAAAGTTGAAGATTAAATGATTTTTCTGGTATCAATAATGGCGAAAACCACTAAAAGTTTTATTATTGCAAAAATATTTTGCGAAATGTGTCTTATTTATTGCACGTTATTTTGTAGAAGATTTGTATATGTACGAATTCAGTTTGGAAATGCTTTTAGCCACTAAGCATGTGTTCAAATCGGATGGAATGCATCAAATGCATCAAAATTCTGGCGATATTTTGCTTTTTTCGGATTTGGATGTAAATAATGCTGAAACTTTTTTAACAATTCACAAAAGCCTCAAGTGGTAAGTCCAGAGCACGCTCCGTGCTGTTCGAGTTTCCTGCCAGATTGTTTAGTTCGCTATTTGAACTTATCTTTATTGCGATATTGTTGGGATTTTATTTATAGCAGCCAGTGCCCGATATTCTTATTACACTTTATAATTTGAATTGTTGCATTAGAATGAAAGGAAGGTGCTGCATTACATATGAATCGGTTGCCGCAGAGCTTAGCATGATGATTGATGATCGTTCCTTCATGTTGCGCTGATGATTGCTATGCATGTGAAAAAATCAATATCTGATGCATGTGCAGTTTTTGTGAAAACAGTTCGAAAAATAAGACTGTTTTTTACAAATTTTTGTTGTTTTGCTTTTCTATTAAACTGTTTCAAAGATGAACACATTGTGGCAATGTTTGATTCTATTGGGAGATCAACGCCGCCGCCACAAGTACGCTTGTGCAAAATGCACTCAGTGATGCATCTTTCTTCTCTTCAAATGCTACTAGTTTGACAATACGCTTGTTGTTCGGCGGATGCTTTTGTTTTATATTTTGTTATACTATCAGTTTGATTGACTATGGAACTCAATCTGTTAAAAAAAAAAACCGAAGTTGAACTTGTTGATACACTAAACCAATGAAAACTGTGAATGAAAAGATCAATATCTTTGGGTTGTGTGGTTGCTTTTATTTACGACTGAGTTAGAAGAGTTGACCTCCGAATTGGTTTCAGGTATTGCATTTTAAAATGGACAGTGAGTTTAACTGGGAGCCCTTCAACAAAGAATTTATATTTTTACCGGACGCAACAAGTGTAATATTTAAAAATGATGTTTACTGGTGCCCATGGCCGGAAGAAGGCAAGCAATGGCCCATCAGGAAGTCAAACGAGATTTCGAAACATACGTAGTTTCCCTCATGAGGTAACATCACGTAGCTTGGTGAAAATTTACATTTTTTAAGATTTCACACTTCTAGACAAAGTACAAAAACTCCTCGAGCAAACAAACTCCAACACTAAGTTGGAATGACTCCTTATCAAGTGGATATTACAGTGATTCCTACTCACAATCTCAAATATCTTCGGGTACTCACAGGCAGAAAACGAAGGACAACGATGGCAACGCGTCCCAACTGCAACCAACGCATCCTAGAAGTATAAGAAATAGACGCGGTGCCGTCAAACATCAAAAGTAAGTTGCTGTGCACTGTGCAGTGTTCATGCAAATGCTCAAATGTTTCATTTTCACTGTTGCTGCGTTAAATACAAATCACTAACATCAAATAAAACACAATCCTTATTCTAGGACTCATGTAATAAACGGTCACAAGTTTGTGGCAAAATTTTTTCGTCAGCCGACATTTTGTGCATTTTGTAAGGATTTCTTATGGGGTTTCGGAAAACAAGGATATCAGTGCATAAGTAAGTATGATCTTCTTGTTGTTTTTATTATTATTTTATATTAACCATATCCGATCTCCAGAATGTCAAGCTGCGGTTCACAAACGTTGCCATGAGAAGCTCCTTGGAACCTGCTCAGAATCCAGTTTTAATTCTGAAAGTACAATAGTAAGCAGAATTTCTTAAATGATCCCAACAAAAATAATACTTTAAGAATACTTAATTTGACCCATACAGTATTTGCGGGAACGTTTCAAAATTGATTTGCCACATCGTTTCAAGTTATACACTTTTATGTCGCCCACATTCTGCGATCATTGCGGATCACTGTTGTATGGACTTTTTCGGCAAGGATTGAAATGTGAAGGTAAGCGAAATGTTGCTTTTGTTGTTGACAAATAGAAAATCATTCAGATTATAATCGAAGAAGTAAACAAGAATTTCGTGCGTTAAAGAAATAACTAAAGCGATATTATAACAATATTAGAAAATATATTTTTAAATGTTGATAATCACAAACTGAAGATAGACCAAACGTTTTCGACAGTATTTGCAAAATCGCTCTTCAATGTAACAGAAGTCGAAAGTTTTCTCTGATCCGTTAATGTTTAATGTACTATTCTGGACTATTAATTGTTGTATCCTGAGCTTTTCAGTTAGAATGATGATTTCATTGAAAGATCAAGAGTTACAGGAGACCAAAAATATTATTAACTGATTTTATTTAATATTTTCTGAATTTTATTCTTGGGGATTTTTACAATGTTTGAATATTATGTTTGCTTTTTTCTCGTAAATTGATGAAATTCCCAATTTCTAAGATCCCAGTTATTTTTCCATCTATTAATAGATTTCCTCAATCTTTCCAATTGATTGTCTTATTACTTTCCAAAGATTTTGCAGGTTTCCTAACAGTCAACGACATTTTACAAATCTTTAATCCGATTTTGATCATTCTTTTTATACCATAGATGTAGACTATATTAGTTTTGACCAAACGTTTGCAACGCCAAGAAATAATGGTGATAGAAAAAAAGAATTTCATATTCATGCTTTGGAAGTGAAAAGAAACCATTTTATGCATGTTTGTCTGTCTCTTGCCAGACGATAACTCGAAAACGCTTCTAAATAGACTCTAGAGACTTGAAATTTGGTACAATGATGCTTCGTTAAAATGGTGAGGTCAAGTTCGAAGATGAGCAAAATCGGGCAACTCCTTCTTAGTGTTGCCATATAAGCCTTAATAGTTTTTATCCAAGAATGCTGATTTTCTTTACTGAATATTTTCATTTTGAATTTCTTTCGTTAACTATTGTTATAAATGCGTATTACAATGAATTATTTGTTAGAAAATTTTTTTACACAGTCTCTTTTTACACAATATTAAAATTATAGAAATGGAAGAAAACTTCGGCAGTTTTAGGGTAGTAAAAGTGGATGCCTTTGCATGGGTTTTTTTTTTCATTTAGAATGAGTGATTGGAAATCTTTCCGTTGCGGTAAAATTGTTTTACATTTTTGGGGGTTGTGGGGGTGGGGGTGATAATCATCTGCCTTAGGGTTGTCCAATTTGAGACGTGTGTGATATCAAATTAAAGTTCTTGCTGAGTATTATGAAATTAAGCAGTTGCGGACAACTAGCTTTAGTTACAAAAGAAAATGCATGTCTGGATTTTTACATAGAATGAGTATATTTTTCTACATCTAGGGTATCACGTAAATGGTGTGACCAATTGCTTCCTTACTAGTTTGGGTTGGGGTTTTTTTTTTCTTAAGTGGCATTTTAGATTCGATGTGACGTCATGTAGCCTATGTTACGCGGAGAATTCATACAAATCTTACGACACCTCATTTGTCCAAATCTGATGAGTAGTTTAGGAGCTACGAAGGAACAGATACCCTCCTTTTGTTCCGAAGTCGCGTAAAAATTGTGTAAATTGTAAAATTCAAAAATCAACCTGCTCGTTTATAGTAAGTACCTATTACTATTAGTGACTTCGCAAGATGTACTTCTGATGATTTGTTTTTTACTCTAGAAGAATTTAAATTAAAAGTTATAAAATGAATATAAGTCAAAACAACAATCTCTACTCTACTAAGCATTTGTATTGTGAACAGATGTTTGTTTTTTTTACCCGACTGCGGCAAAGCCAAAAAGAAGGGTTATAAAAATAGGAGTCTATGTATGTATGTATGTACGTATGTTCCATCGTAGCGTCTAAACTACTGAGCCGATTTTGATGAATGAGGTGTCAATCGATTCGTAATTACGGTCCAAGTGACAATAGAATGGATGTTACATCTGGATGATAATATAACGGATGTTACATCGAAAAAAGGGGGGCGCTGAAAAAAAAAATTTTTTGCTATCATATCGAGTGAGATGTCAAATGAAAGACAAGAAAATTCTGAGTTCAAAAATATAAATATAGTGTAATATTAAAATATACCAAGCGACAGAAAAACTATTTTACTAAGTAAATTTCTCCACACCATGGTAGGCGTAAGCGGGATTGTAATATCTATCTATTGATTCCATTGGTTTGATAAACCCCCCCCCCCCCCCACCCCTTAACCCCCTTTAGGGTTGAAATTCCAAAAACTGTTTCTCAGCGATAAGCTATGCGGTAAGTTGCAGATGTACTCCAAATTTCATGAAAATCGGTCCAGTTGTTCCGGGAAAACCTTTTTCACCCCTTTTTACCCCCTTAAGGGTTGAATTTCTAAAAACCGTTTTTTAGTGGTTACTTACAGCCTAAAAGAAACGTCCATGCAAAATTTCAAGGTTCTAGGTCAATTTGTTTGGGCTGTGCGTTGATTATGAGTGAGTTAAAACGGAAAAGTTTAAAATAAAAGAAAAGTTTAAAAAACTTTAACCCGACTACGAAAAAATATAATTATAGGAAAAAGTTCCAAAATCTTTAACCCGACTAGGGATAAATAAAATAAACTAAAAAGTAAGAAACAAGTTCGGTGCTGATTGCTATCATCGTCTTATTGAGTAAGACTAGCCTTTTGATATGTTAAGTATATTGCTGTTTATTAAGTTCTATTGAAGTCTGGCAGTTCCACATCAAATAACGTTATACTTCAATTCAAATGCCGTGGTCGTGCGTATTTTTACCCGACTACGACCAAGCCAAAAGGAAGGGTTATAATTTTAGCAGTCGATGTATGTATGTATGGGCAGAATAATAAATAAGCCACTTAAAACATTACAAAAATTAAGGTACTTAACCAAAAAAAAAAAAAAAATTTATATATATATAATAATTAATTATAAATATTTAACTACATAAAAAGTTTTATTTTTCTATCAAATTAGAATGTTTGCATTTCATAGTTGACAAATAAAATAATAAAAAAATACGCACGACCACGGCATTTGAATTGAATTATAACGTAATTTGATGTGGAACTGCCAGACTTCAATAGAACTTAATAAACAGCAATATACTTAACATATCAAAAGGCTAGTCTTACTCAATAAGACGATGATAGCAATCAGCACCGAACTTGTTTCTTACTTTTTAGTTTATTTTATTTATCCCTAGTCGGGTTAAAGATTTTGGAACTTTTTCCTATAATTATATTTTTTCGTAGTCGGGTTAAAGTTTTTTAAACTTTTCTTTTTTAAATAATATCGTTTGCTAAGGCGGCCGTTCATATGCATCAAATTCACCAAAGGCCGCGACTTTTGATCAGCTTTTCACCATGATGATTTTTTACTCAATTTCAAACTCACCCGCAAGATTTAAAAAACAGTTGCGGTCTTATCGTCTTAAGATTTAATATGAGTATAGTGTACACTATACACATGATAGTTTTCCATTCTCTGAACCTCAATTTTGAATCTGGACGAATTTTTTTTTTTATAAAATTTAAAAATTTCTTATTCCTTTTTATTTAAAGAATATTTTTATATTGTATTAACCGTTAATACTACTTCAGGGAATGTAAAACTATCATGTGTATTGTGTAGATTGTACACTCATTAGTGTGGCTCTAATTTGACCCAAAAAAATGTTCTCATATATTTTAATGGGGCACCCATGGGGTTATGTTCTACTATATGAAAAAATAATACAGAAATTTTTTTGTAATTTTGGAATACGTGTTAGAGATTCTAATAATGCTATCAATCAATCCATTTCAAGTCACCCTTATTCAAACATAAAATGTTGCTGATGAAATTGATTTTTTCATAATTTTTTGTCACAAAGACTTATGATATCTTATTGTGGGTTATTATGGTTATTTATGTATTATCATTATGAGTTTTTTTTTGATCTGCCTAATTTTTAAGTTGTCATTTTTGTGGAAAGCTTAAGCAATTTCACACTTTGTAGAGGTTGTCGGAAACGTTAATATCTCGCTTTTTTTGAAAGTTATCGAGATGAAATAAAATCCACCATGTTCCTTACAAAAGGTACTATATTTAGTGTGGATCGCATTTAAGCTCACGTAATCTTTGAAAATTGAAGTCAGCTTACATCAACCGAACTTTTTGAACCAATATTTTTTGGAAAAAATAAAGATTCACCGTTTATTTTCTGTGGAGATCTGGACTTCATATAAGTTTACTCCATTAAAAAATTTCAAATGTTTAGGACGTGTCCTTCCTAAGTTATATCAGAGTAAGTTTAGCCAATTTAGTGAATACTTGGAGGCTTATAAAAAAGCGGAGGATATAATTTTAGGAACTCTTTTTATAGAAAAAAAAATTTAAAAGCCTATGTCTCCACAAACAATTGATGGTGAATCTTTATGTTTTCCACACATAACACATGAAGCCTGGAATATGTCAACCGCAGAGACATGCTTGATGGTCGTCCAACAGACTCCTAAGAATACGTATTTCACAAATCAACATCATGTTTTCTTAAAAACAATATAAAAATGATCGTCAAAATTCATTTAACCGTTTTTTACAAAAAATTCTTAAAGAGTCGATAAAAAGGGCCAAAAAACCCAGGGGCTTAATTTTCAAAGATTTTTGAATTTTGCAATTACATACCCCCAAACACGACGAATATTACATAGGTAAGAATATACGTAAATCAAATTACAATAATAGTTATGGTTAATTTTTTTTAGTCAGGGGTGGTTTAAGGGGCTTGAATTAAGAATTAAATTAGGATAGAGGTAAATAGATAAAGATGCTAATTTTTATAAATTGCTTACTTCTAAAATTGCGAATTTTCATTTAAACTCTCATCCCATATTTTACCCCCTTATGACTGGAATTTCAAAAAATACGTGTTTCTTTATTTCGAACAAAAAGGCCAAATACCAATTTTTACGAATATTTAACTTCAAAAATGGCGAATTATCATAGAAACTTTCATCCCCTATTTTACACCCTTAGGGGTGGAATTTCCAAAAAAAAAAAAATCCGATCTTAGTGATTGTATACATTATAAAAGGAACCTCTGTGCAAAATTTTAGCTTGCTAGGTCTAAAGGTTTCTAAGGCTGGGCGTTGAAGGGTCAGTCACTCAGGTCTTTTTTATATGTACTATATAATATAGATATGTCGGAGACGAGAACAAATCTTTCTCCATCTCGCCACTCCATTCTCCTCTGCATTTCCTATACTCCTGTTCACAACGATTGGAAAATCCCCCAATTTGCACACAAGTTGTTCAATTTTATAATTTTTAACAGTGATTATGATTCATTTCAGATAAAACACTCAGAACCTCTATAATTCACCTGTTCCCTTGTTTCGACAGTTCTTCTTTTTTCTTCCTAATTGCTTTTCTAGCAGCTGCTTCTGATATTAGTTTCTTCTTCTTGACTCCTATTCAATACATGGATTGATCTAATCGGTGTACGCGTAAGTACTAAGTAGAGTAATACATCGTAATCGTACTTTCATCAGACCTGGTGAAATCGGGTAATCCTGCTAGTTGCTTAAAAAACGCCGAATTTAAATTGATGTTATGTATGTATATGAAACATTTTCTTTACCTGCTGTCCAATTTAACTTTATAGCTATCCTTCCTTTTTAAGTTTCCATACACATAATACTGGAATTACTCCTCTACGATCCTAAGATTTTTTTATTATTTACTACGATTACAATAAGTGAAGGGGTCAACAATTTTGTTCCTTTTTCATTTCCTTTTGTTGTAAAATCCATAGTTTATCGAGTTTTACTAGACTACCGAAAATGAACTTAAGTCACTTGCAAGTAAACGGTCCAAATATAATAAAGTTTCCACGATTTGCGAAAAGGTTTATTTTCGAACTCAATGACGAGACAATAGACAAACTAATTATTATATAGCAAATTGTAAAATTAATAAGAGCAATCACATTAAGGTATAAATAATTCTCATGAGACCGAATACAGATTTTGTATGTTACACGATTTATTGAAATTCTGAAAACAATTGGAAAAAACAAGAAGCGTTTGCTTTCCCATTCCTTGAACCTCTTTGAACAACATTGATACAATAAGCAATTTAAATTTCCTATTGCTGCAATGAGTTTTCAATTATAAACTGGCCAAAACTTATCTTAAAATGGAATCAATTTTATCTCGCATTCCCAACACAGTTTTGAAATGGTTGCCAAGAATTTGTCTTTTAGTGTACGGATTTAGTTAGAGGCATCAATTCAAAACTATTAAACTTGTCAGCTGGCACTAACTCTTCCCTGTTTGCCAATAGACGTCACAAAATCATATTCTAAAATTGTACTCAGTTGCGGAGTTGTCTTTGACTTTAAAAAAAAAAAAAAAAAAAAAAAAAACATGATATTTTTCACCTGATTTAATTGTTGACACCATTTGCTGTTGTTCAGCAAGCAATTCAGTTTGCAACAGGTATTATTGGAAAAAACGCATGAAAAATTCTGAATTCACATCAATCAAGTCATCTGGCAAAAAAATATGAACAGTTCAGAGTAGCAAACAGATAAAAAATAATTTTGTTAATTTGCGACCAAAATAAACATGAAGATCAACGATTGACACCGCTCTCAGGATCAACGAGAAACAAAGAAGAGAGGATGAAAAAATTTCCTCCATTATTTGTGCAATGCAATGCCAACATTTTTCAATTACTCTAAGCTCGCGCGTTAATGTTTTATGGCCATTAGACATTTGGTAAATTTTTTTCAAAATGGCAATTGTATTTGTGTTTGGGTTGTTTTCTTTTTTATAGAAATTTTCTTTATCACATGTCACATGACGTAGGAACTTCTGACGTTGTTTGAACAGCATGTGTTCTTTCAGCTGCAAATGGCCTCAAAGTTTCTAATTAAAAGCCTTCAGATTTGCCATGTTTATTACACATGTATGTACAATGTATAATACATTTATAAAAAGTGCCTCTGTGAAATTTTCATTCTCTATTAAAATTTAATTTCATGCGCCACAAACATTTATGAAATCGTGATGAGGCAATGCAGTCCTTCTTTTTCTCCTGATTTTGTTCTAAATAACTGTGATGTAAGTTTATACAGAATGTGTTCAATATAGATATACGAATAGCAATTAACATAGAAACATTGAAAATACGAATCGTCTTTTGAAAAACAATAAAATCAAATTGCAAAATGTTAGCACGAATTTCGGCAATAGGGGCAGATATGACTAATAGAATAAGTTGTTAACTTCTTATTTTAATAAATTGCATTTTGTGAAATATGTCAGACACTTTATTTTAAATCAGTGTATGCCTAGACTTTAATGTGTGTGTTTTTTTTTATTTGGAAATATTCACATTTTTCATCACCAAAGCAGTAAAGTTTTCATCATATACTCGTATAATTTAAATAAAATCAACACACTTATATAAACATTTATAAGAAACAGAGTACAACACTTGTGGACAGGCCTTCTAAAGGAGTTGCGTTAATTCATTCCGGGAACATTTTAATGGGACGAAAAAATTAATTGATATCCAAAAAAAAACCTTTAAAAATTGTCTCGAAACTGAGGAAATTAGCATGAGTTAGGTTCTCCAGCTTCCATTACAGAAGGTTTTGGGGGCAGATTCTTCCCAATGCCAAAAATATCTCGTATTCCTGAACTAAGCACGATGAAAACTCACAGATGAAGAAACCAAAGGGATGTCTGCAAAGAAGGCCGGCAATGCGAAAATATTTTTATCTCCCGGCGGTGGAGCAACCGATTTACATAAGCGTGTTAGTAGGAATATACAATACTGGCAAAACCATCAAGAGAATTTACTATACTCTGACTATGCCATATAAAATGGCGACCGGACAAGAGAGAGAGCTGTTTTAACAGTTTTCCTCGACGACTTTGGACGAATGTGTTTAATATTTAGTGCTCGAAAATTAGTGAAAGGTGAAAGTGTCTGATAGGAAGTTTGCATGGTTCTATAATCGGCACTTGATAAATGGTGAAAGTGCAGCAATTCTCTAAAATATTGAATTGGAAAATCTTGTCCCTCGTAATACTTTGAATAAATAATATTATTTGGAGTTGTTTAAAGTAATTTGTGTTTTAATAACTTCACTGAACAGAGATTTGAGTCATCTAATATACAGGGCAGCAAACTAAAAGCTAATGATTTATTACAGTAACATATAGGTTCTAATGTTTCTGGAAACTACTTTGTTATCGACAGCATTATATAAGTGTGAAGTGAAAAACGTTTTGTTTCGAAACTTTGTTCAATATGCCATTCTATTCGGATCCTGGATACTACTATGGTGGAGGATATCAACTCTACTCTCCATACTATACGCCATCTACATTGTACTCGCCGTATAATTCTTACAGCAGATCTTTGGGAGGAACTTATGTGGTACCTTCATCCCGTGTGAATCTGTCGTCATCCAGGTACAAACCAAAATTGTCGACAATATCTGAAACTCCAATATCATGTAGAAATAGTGGACTTATCCCGTTGACGCGCATCCAATCGCCGAAGGTGTCTTATCATAGTTCACCATATTTCAAACCACCTCGTCCGATTCCGATCAACACATCCGACATTGATGTGTCCAGTGCGAAATACAAGAGGCACGAACAGCGCGACCATAATGATAGTGATCACTCGAATATAGTGCCGCCAATAAAGCCGGAAAAATTAGACAATAACAATAATAATGTTGATCAAAATTTCCCATCTAACAACGCGGAACAGGACGAGGGGAATACATCTAAACGGCATTGTTCAACAATTAAACGTAACCGAGCTGTAGTACGATTATCGATCATTCGAAGACGAAGTTCGGAAGAGAAGCGAAAGAATGAGGAGATCGAACATAGGACAATTGTTAATTCAACACAAAAACCAATTATCGTTGATGATCAAGAAAAAGGGGAAAATATATCATGGCGCGATCGATTTCGCGACGATTTAGTACCACAACAAAGGGAGGTTCAAAGAAAGAGTCCAGGGGATCGACTGAGGGAGAAGTATCTGATTCCTGACAAACAAAAGGATGAAGGAAGAGATGTTTATGACGATGATGACGAAAATGGAACTGTGCCGGTTGATTTGACCAAATCTCTAGTGTTTAACCAAAATAACGCGGAAGACAAATTGACATTAAATGTGGAAGAAACTCTTAGGCGTTTAAGTTTGCCAAAACTTCCCAGTTTTCATGATATATGCCAGGATATATCTTCTGATAAAATTGATGATGACTTGAATGCAGGTTCACTAAGACGCCGAGCTTCAATTATTCAAGAACAGGAAGCGGAAATAATAAATCAATTGCAAAAGTCCGGTTCTGGAACATTTCAATATATCCTTGAGAGGGTGGAAAGTCAAGAGGATTGCAGACAATCAACAAACCGAAAATCAAAGAAAGTGAAAAAGATTCGACATAAAATCACTGCAACAGTTCAAATTGATAATCCAAAATTGGAGCGAATTATTCCTGAATTGCCGGAAGATTCTCAGAACAAGGTAACATCAGTAGAGCCTAAATTAAAGGCGAAAATTGAAACAATTGAAGAAGATCAGACCATTCATAAAATATTTAAGTTGCCAAAGAAAAAACTCAAAGCAACAAGCAATTCTGAACAATCGAAAAAGGACAAAACTCTTGATAATAATGAGCAAGAAATTTGCTTGAAATGTGTTTCAATTGAAAAACAGCCAGTATCCCCAACAGGTCCATTGGTATTTATGGAACCAATCGCTACTCCAAATTCATTATTATCACCCGAAGGATCACCAAAGAAGCAATCGATGGCGACTTCTGCTTCATCACGAGCATTGACGCCGTTGAAAAACCATATTGAAGAGCCCCAGCATTTTACTTTTGAAATGGTTTCGGCTAAGTCCAAACCAGCATACATAAAAAGTGCAATGACGATTGAATCACCAATTAGTCCAAAAACTCTCCAAAAAGTCGAAGAAACACGTTACACTCATCCAAGTTCAAAAGGGACGTTATCGGGAAATGAAAGACTTGAAGAAAACGACAGCAAAACGTCAACTGTTCAGAAAGTAACAAAACCATCGAAAATATCAGATGATTCATTAAAAATTAGTTTATCAGAGCCGCAGATCATAAAATCTGAGGCAATTATGAAACTGCAAAAATCGGACAATGAAGAGGATTTTTGGGCAACAATCGACTCTAGAGAAAGTTTGTACATGGCCAACAGGAAGAGTAATCTGTTGAAACAGCAAGCGGCGACGAAGACGGATATGACTGAAAACACGGAAGTCACAGATCTCAAGGAGTCACAGCAATTCGAAAAACCAAAAGCAAAAAGTCATTCGCAGAACACTAAGATTCCGAAGGAAACAAATGTAAATAAGAAAATGTCCCGTGAGGAGGTTCTTGGTGGTATGTGTGAGGCCATCAAAGTAACAGTATTAAGCGAGACAGTGAAGACTACCGATCATTCTAAAACTGAGCATGGACCAAAATATGCTTCAATTAGTACGGGTGCCGTACCGGCAATCGGAACTTCTGCCGGTGAGGTTGATAATAGAATCGCGTTTAAAGGTAAAGAAGATGCGCAATCAAAATGTGATGATGGTTTAAGAAAAGTTTCACATTTGGCTGATTCTCAGAAGCACTCGGCGAAAGCGGCACCCAGCCAGGCGGAAGCAATCCAAGAAATACAATCGACGAGGAATTCATCTCCCCAAGATATCTCATCGCAGAAAGATGCAAAAATAAACACGGGGTTGAAATTGAAGTCAGCTGAAATACACACAGGGAAACTCACTGGTCGAGACACGCGAGATACTGAAATGCCTTTGACGGAAAATGATGCATTCACCACTAAGAAAGCATCGTCGCCGGGTAAAAAGGCGAGAAAATCAATTACGTTGAATAGTGAAATAGTCGCAACCCACGAGTTGTTGACTATAGCAAAAGGGGACGACTCTTCAATCAAAGAGGCTGACGCAAATCCATCTGAGTCAAAAGAATCAGGAAGAAGAGAAGAAAGCGGCGATTCAGTTGTTAAACAACAAAGTAATACAGACCATCAACAAAACGATAAAATTAGAAAGAAAAAAACTGGGTCACCGCACAAGGGGACCGAAAAACAATCGGGGCCTGAGAAGTTGGCAAAGAAGCCAAGTCCTAAAAAACAAGGGCCACCTTTAGCAGATAGAGCAGTGCCGCCGGTCCAGGGTGACGTCAAATCAGGTGCATCTAATCAACAAACAGAAATCATCTCCACGCGAGCAGATTGCAAATCAAAGAACTTCGATACGTGCGACATTTTTGGCGGCGATATCAACGACGCAATCACACCGAATAGAATCGCGAAGGATGAATTCGAGAGCATCGAAACGGCCGAGTGCAAGTTATCAAAGTTTCCAACAGTTTCAAATCTTAATCGTTGCCTTCAAGACGTTGATGCTGAGCTAGACGATTACTATCCATCCGAGGAAAAAAGCTCGTACGATTCCAGCGAGGACGAAGACGAAGACGGTGATAGCATGAAAAAGAAGAATCGCGACAAGAAAAAGGAGGACAAGTTCGATCCGAACAAGGTTATCAAGCTTGATCACAAGAAGAAATGCTACGTGAAAGAGGAAGCTCCGCCGTATCCATTGATTGCCACACCGCGACCGCTATGGAAACGCGAAAAGTTCCAATACCTAAACGACTCTAACAGTGAAAGTGAAGAATCCGAGAGTGACAGTGAATGTACCGTTTCCGAAGAGTCCTGTGATGAGTTGAACCCCAACAAGGATAGCATCATCCGCATGAGCACTTGTAGCAATGACTCAGGTTTCGAAGGTGGCACTGCACCTTCCAGTCCACGGAAAATGCTTGGTAAGAGCCCCTTTTTGCTTGTTTTTAGAATCATACCACCACGGTCCCCTTCTATGCACGTATCCACGTAATGCGGATATTCAGGAACATTTCAAAGCGATCTAAAAGGCTAAGAGGATCCAAACCCAAGAAGAAAAGTAGTGCTAATTCGAGGGGGGGGGGGGGGGGGGGGGGGCAGGCTTTAACCCCAAAAGATTTTGCATATATGACATATGTAAAATTTTGTAAAGATACATAATATAATATATATAATTGTATGATTTTATTTCTTAGACCCCCAAAGAAATTCTTGGACGCTCGTAAAAACGAATGCTTTAACTATAGGAAAAAATGTATATTAATACATTATTACGAAGTGAAAATAAACCGTTTTATGTATGTCTGTCAGTCCAGCAAAAACTCGATAACGCTTGTAACTAGAAGATTCAAATTTGGTACAGTAATACATCATTAAAATTGTATGGTCACGTTCGAAAGGTTCGAAGTTGAGCAAAATCGAGCAACACCTTCTTAGTGTTGCCATATAGAACTGATTTATTTTAATACGAATACGAAAATGCTGGCTTGCAGAATATTTACATATTAACTCTTTTTCGTAATATATTATTATGAATACGTATTTAATACGGTGTTTTTTAATCGATCTTGGAATTTTAGAGATACCAAAAATTGTTGCCTTTTTCATACTTTTTTAATAACTTATTGTTAGAAAAAAATTCCCTTTTTTCGAGGGGAAAATTGGTTTTGCACGGTTTTTACACAATTTCTTAACAAACGTTTCTTCTGTGTTAAAACTGTACCATTCTACACACTAAAGGGTATTTCATAATTGACCTAAATCAATTATACTTTCTACTAGTATACTTTGTATAGTAGTATACTTTGTACTAGTTTATTATCATTGCATTGAAATTTTAAAAACATTTAAAGTTTAAAAAGAAACTCCCAACTAAAAAATTCAATTTTAACAATCTGAGCATTTTTAGATTGGAGAACTATTTTTGATAGCTCTTATAAAATCCGTCTGATAAATCCTCATATAAAATCCTCTTATAAATATATCGCTTTTGATTTGAATCCCTCCATTCGGGTTATTCGTTGAATGTACTATTCCAGTGGTTCCCAACAGAGGTCTGCGTGTTGTAATTAAAAACTAAATTTTTACTTAAACTATCCTCCTGGTACCTAGCAAAAATTATTTTCGTATTAAAAAGTTTATCAATCTGTAGCTAGTAACAATTCCAGTCAACATTTTCATGAGCCACAAGTCGTATCCGGACCTCGCAATACATACTATATTTAGGGTGTAGGGGGTCCCGTCATCATAGAAATTGGCCACGATGAGAACAAACTATCAATTATTATAACTACCCTTCTTATTCAAATTTCTTTTTAATTTCCAAAAACAGGAGGTGTTTTTTTAGAAAGAAAGCAGAATTTCTTTATTAATTAGTGAATGTTATGATCGAAAGTAGCATTATATGAAGTCACTTGTGGATTACTATTGTCCGGGTATTTTGGATAATGATATCAGTGGCCAATATTTGTCATGTTTTTTGCAAATAATATTAGACGAAATTCTCAACTTATATTCAACTTTTTGAGTGCAAAGGGAAATTATTAAATATGTTCGAGAAATGTCAGATAACTTTACACAGAAATACATGATTATTGATTATGAATAAGTACCTATGTGCAAAAGGAAAGGTTATTTTATCAAGCATGATAAAAATTTTACGTAATACGAACAACATATTAGAATTTATGTAAAAGTAATAAAATTGAAAAAAAACGAACACCAACGCTCTTAATTCACCGCTTTGTTGTTAGACTCCCTAGCCTCCCCGCATTGTGTCAGAATTCATGCAAATTCTAACGAAAAAGTTCAGACGAACTCACTGGGCCCTAGTACTTGCGATCCGAAATAGGCCACTTTGGCAAGTCGTGACTTCCGTCTGTTTTGCGTGGTTGCCTATCTTCAGGGAGCAATTTCAGTAAAATGCATAAATTGTTATCTCTTATGTCCCAAATGTCTCTAAATAGTTTAGAATGGCATATTTAGATATTTTACAATAATTTTGCATCGAATTAGTTCCAATACTAATACCACAAAGACATATTTATTGAAAATAAAACATTGTTTATACACATAAGTTCAATGACCTAAATTACTCGCACTTTGCTTCACAGTTGCAAAGCTCGGTGCATTTAAGTTACCGTATCCTGCAAGCGTACTCTTGTTGCCTATTTTCATGGTTCTTACACCCGCACCTAACGAGCTCCAGGCAGGCCTTCGACGTGTCAGGCATGGTTATCCATAGGGGTGTCCAACCGAACTCGTCTCTTGTCCAGCCCCACTCGCTTGGAGATCGCAAGTCCTGTTGAGGTATGATAGCTCAAGGCCCTATACATGAACCTCTTGAAAGATTGCGCGATTGCTTGATAGATTGTCGCAACGCATCCTCCGCTGGAGGAATGTTCTCCAAAGTCCTCTTTCTTCATGAGGAGAACCTTGCGGCACTCCTTCACGGTCCTGCAGGTGCCAGTTCTTTAATATTTACGAGAAACAAAGTAAAACAATCGGTTCGTCTAATAGTTTAGTACATAAATATCAGGACCTAACTGAAGTATATTTTACCTATCATACATGACGATGACAAACTTCTCCAAATGGGACATAACTTCTTCTAAATTGCCCTCAGAAGCAGCAACAAATGCTGCTGTTGCCTCAAGGAAAGCCTTCCACAAATCGAAGCATGACTTCTTGCCCTTTCCAGAAAAAGACGCAATTGTGTCAAATCTGGAGAAGTGAGAAACACATCGACTTTGCTCGCTCCAGGCCTATAACAGTTTAGGTATAGGTTATGTAATGCAAAGCAAATGAGTACATCGGACGAAATTAAAGGTCAGGCCATTGTGTGGACTGCAACATTGCAACAAACTTGTGATTTTTTCCTGTGCTCAGGCCCAGGTGCAACCACGGTTCGTCCAAGTCAGTTAGAAGTGGAACATCACTATCCATCACATCACTGTCCTTTGTTCTCAGTAATACTTTGGTGTAGCCTTGGGCCACACAGCAACCGCCAAATGTACATGTTCCCTAAACATTTTTGTTGGGAAGTACTTATGCGTACAAAAAATGTCTAATATTTAATGAATATTTCTTTGTGGTATTGGTAGTTGAACTAATTCGATGCAAAATTATTGTAAAATACGTAAATATGCTATTCTAAACTATTTACAAACATTTGGGACATAAGAGATAACGATTTATGCATTTTACTGAAATTGCTCCCTGAAGATAGGCAACCACGCAAAACAGGCGGAAGTCACGACTTGCCAAAGTGGCCTATCTCGGATCGCAAGTACTAGGGCCCAGTAACGTGTGTACAACGTTTTATACTTGCATCGCAAAGTGAAAGGACTAAAGGACAGACTAAATCGAACTTTACGCCGATCTCCCATTAGATAGCCCTCATTTGCTCGGATTACGAATCGATTGTACACTATATTGTATTGTCGAAAAAAAAAAATATACTTGTAAAATTTTCTCACCTTGCATTTATAAAAAAAATAGTATCTCATAGATGTTTTTATATGCAAAATATATTTATAGTAACAGAAAACTATAAATAGGACAATTTCGTAAACAAGTAAAAATCACATACATCGAAACATACTGCAGTCGATCTTGTCGATCGCATTCACGCAAACCAATGCTTTATATTATAGATAGATCTTCAAAGCATTTTTTTCCGAGAATTGTTTCGTTGTCGTCAACGTACTCTGTACGTGAATAGGTTCCTGTTTACTTTGACCTTAAGTAAGGCTTGAACGATCTGTAACGAAATTTGTACATTTCGTTGCAAAATACAGAACATTATTTGATGCTAAATTTTTAAGGTGAATTGCCATAGAGCTTCTTGAGTGCCAATAAATTTTATCGTAACAAATTCCTAAAATTACAATCATAATATATAGATATTCTTTAAAACACATTGCAGTATTGTATTTAGCAAAATGCAAATCTGTGTATTTTTGGACTGTAAGTAAATGTGAAACATCGGTTTAAATTTAATGCCCATACAACTAGCTAGGGTTCAAATAAAGATGAATTAACTATCTATCTATCTCCAAAGGAGTGAGTATTAATAAATCTAAGAGCGATTTCGTGGTATTTATGTAATGTTTAATGCTTTTACTAAGAGAAAAATTGATGAACTGCTTGATTACTTCTTCTACGCCGGAGACAACGTGAGAGCGTCAAATGAATGATCTTCCAGAAATCTCTGTAGT
This sequence comes from Leptogaster cylindrica, assembly GCA_963082835.1. NCBI lineage: Eukaryota > Metazoa > Arthropoda > Insecta > Diptera > Asilidae > Leptogaster > Leptogaster cylindrica. The sequence continues at coordinate 17,472,789 of OY720108.1, forward strand.
TCCCATATAATTTGAAAATTACAGTTTGATATGTTTATCTTTTTTGTTTTTTATACGCCGCCAGATTGCGACTTTAACTGCCACAAGAAATGCGAAAAGCTAACTGCAAATTTGTGCGGGGTCAACCAGAAGTTGATCGTGGAAGCATTGGCGTCAGTGAAACGAGGTAGGATCTTGATATTTTTGGAACGTCAGAAAAGCACAATAGAAATTAGTGTAATATATTTAATAGAAACTATTTATATTCCACAATTTGTTTACGTATTACTGCTCAAACATCTGTGAAATTGTGATTCTTGCTTCATTAATTGGTTCAATTAATTCAATCAATTTTGCATTGTTGTAGTTGGTGCTTAAGCATTTATTATTCATAGTTAGACACAATTATTTATAGGAAAGTAAAGTATAATTTCTATACGCTAGATCTAGGATTGTAGGGTATATTAATTTTGAGTGAACGTTTTCAAAGCCAAGAAATAATAGTGACAAAAACTATGTATTCATTATTAGGAAGTGAAAACAAACCGTTTTATGGATGTCCGTCTGTCTGTCTGTTGTTTGTCCAGACGATAAGTCGATAACGCTTGTAGCTAAAGGATACTTCGTTAAAATGGTAAGGTCAAGTTCGAAGATGAGAAAAATCGGGCAACTTCTTCTAAATATGACCATATGCATAATGCTGAATCATTTTCATAAAAATATGTTGATTTTGTTTACTGAATATTTACGCTTTAACTTTCTTTCGTTAAAAATTGTTATAAATACATATTGCAGTTAATGATTTACATGAAACTTTTTTTACACGATCTTGAAATTTTCCAGTTACCAAAAATTTTCGTTGCTTACATAACTTTTTAATAACAAGAACAAATTTTTCTTCTTATGATCGGAAAACTGTTTTTGCACGTTTTTTTACTCTATTGCTAAAAAAACGTGTTTTCAATGTTAAAACTATGCAGTACTGCATCTATTAATATGTATTTCACAATTGGACTTTCCTTACTAGTTTGTCTTAATGTTTATAATCCAAATGAAGGATGCTAGAAGCAACTGCAAAGAATCGTGTTTGTCGCTTATTTGTACATGATTTATTAGAAACATCTCATTGAGATCAACAATATTTCATCTCTATTTTTGAATGACACGTGTTTTTTTGTTTTTTGTTAATTTTTGCTTTAAGGCCAAGATGAAACATGACAAAATACGATCAACAGCATTTGCGCGTGAAACTATAGACAATATATTATATTATAATATGTATAATAAATCTTTTCTGTAGACGAAGCAAAGGAAAACGAAATCTGGCAAGAATCACAATTCCAAATATAGTTTGTGTAGAATTCTTTTATAGATTGAACGCGAACGCTTTTTTGTCCAGTGATAAAAATACAACAAGTCAATGGTGATGATCTTCACCGATGTTGGTTTATTTTGAACATATTTTTCAAGTTCAACATGGTGAACCATCAGCAAGCAACTCAAAAGATATAATTCAAACACATTGATGAATTCAAATTAAAGACTCAAACAAACGGTCAACGAATACATAAATTTAATGTCGTTAAAATTTATGAGTAGAATTTATCAAATGATCTGTTTTCAATAATACTCAAATGTGTTTAACAAATTTAGGAGCACATGAAGCCAGAGATTCCCCGAGCACTCTACCCAGCCTGAATCCGGCCTACAAAATCGAGCACGGCCATGACAGCGACGATTTAGGTATTTGCGACAGTTTTTATAATTCTTTTAAATATTTTGTTTTGCGGATAGAATTAAGCAAGTATAGACGATTATGTAAGATCCACTGTGCGCCCCTCGATCTCGTCTCTTATGTATAGGGGCAGTTCAGGATGGACTTAAATTATTATTCTTATTGTTATTAAAAATGCATTTTCTTATGTTAAATTTTATGTTCGAGCTCCAAATCTACTGATCGCAACGATTTATGTGATGCACAACGAGCTGAATTTAGAAAGTAAACAAATATAAACAATTTATCTTACAGCACTTGATTAGTGTATACCTATAAATAAATGTGTTAATTAAGAGGACGAAGCTGCGCCGTCGAAAAGGAACAGACAGTTAATGCCAACAGGTGCTCGAAACCGCATACAGTATTTATAAAGTATATGAGGTTGCACAATTATTGACAACTATTAAATACATGAAAACAAATTAAGGATTTGAACATTCAATTATTTGAAACAGTTTTGGCGCTACACTATGCATTTTACTAATACTTCGAGTTCGAACGTATAGTCTGCTCATACATAATGTGCGCATGAATAATAGCTAGCGCTAGCAGAGTCTATCAATCCGAAGGTTCGATGTCTTCAGATATTTATAAATTATGATACATATGTCTACGTTGGAAAAACAGTTTACAGCAGACTCCTAACATACTACTTCGATTTAAAATTTACAGCAATGTAGAAAATTTACTCTGAAGAATACACTAACTTATGGACTTCAGAGAAATTTATTGTACGCACATTTGATATTATGACAGGTGCTCCATATCCATACGAGGGCATATCAAAGTTGCCAGAATTAAAGAAGCCTTTTAATAACGGATGCTCGTTTTCTCCTTAACCTACTGCTCAAAAGGTATGAGACTGGATTTCAGTTTATGAAATTATAATTTTGCAATATAACAAAAAAATTCAAGGAAGAGTTTTTGGGAAAATGTTCGGGATACAAACAATCCAAATCGGCTTCTTTGTCCATAAATGTATTTTCAACGTTTCTTGGAACTTATAGTTGACCTGTTCAAGTGTTCACACTCCTAATTCGGTTTTTGTGGTGGTTTGACCCTGTTCCACCCCTTTCTTGTAACAGATGTTCAGCAGACAGACGACAGTCAGACACCCTAATATATATCCAAAAATGCTAATATAATAAAAGGGTTAATTACCAATGAATTTCCATTATTTTACTTGAATGCGCTTAACTTGTAACTTCCCATTCTTCCGGAGGAATGTATTTTCAGTTGAACAAGATTATTTTAAGTTGCGTTTTTAAAAAGATTTACAACTACGTCTGCCAGTCTTTTCTGAATCATTTTTATGTCCTAGATCCAGAGATCGCCAAACTAGCAATAACTAGTAGTTTGTGGCGAAATTTTAGGTAAATCACGGTCCCGGTCAATTGGATTTAGTATTTATTAGAAATGTTTATAGGTAATAAATAAATGTGTGATTTTTAAAAAAAAAACATTTATTTTCGTTCTGGCTTCTTTTGGTAGATCACAGTAAGATTTACGAACAGTACGGTCGCTCACTGGTATCAAAGATTGGCGACCACTGTCAGAGATATAATGGTACCTATATTAGTTGTTAGCGAACTGCAATGCCGCATACTAATGATAACAGAAAATTATTGGGAAGTGAAAGAAACTGTTTCATGGATTTCAGTCTGTCTGTCCGTTTGCCAGGACGATAACTAGATATAACGCTTGCAGCTAGAGGATTTGGTACAATAATATAATATGATAATTCATTATAATTGTAAGGTCAAGTTCAAAGATGAACAAAACCCGGCAACACTTTCTTGCCGTGCTAAATATAGGATATTTCCTAAATGGGCCCAAACCAATTTTACTTTCTGTTCAAGTCTACTATTAAAAAAGAAATATGATTGATAACGATGAAAATATAAATTTTTTGATCGATGATCGGTTTTTCTGTTGAAATAAGGTTTACAAAAATATCTACAGAAGACCTCCACTGGGAAGAAATTCCTATGGGCATCTATGGCAGATGTGACCCAGTTTTCTGATACGCTCTGCTAAAGATTGAATGATATTTGGCTTGCGAGGAAGATGACACTGACACTCATGAAAATGCTCTTTCAACTGCTTTAATTTAAAAAAATGAGACTTTAATAATCCAATTTTGTTTAATGTTTTTTTACATAAAGCATTCAATCATAGTATGAAATAAAAGTTTTCAGCAAACTCTCCCGTTTCCTAGATAGCGGGACTTGAAAATAAAAATGTTTGACTTTTGCAATATGAAGAGATCTAAGTACAAAAGTCTCTAATTCGCTTTTAGCTAACAACTAAAGGTGGGTCCAATGCAACAATGGTACGACTGACTCGTAATACAGTGTTACATGTGTTTCATAGTCACGTGGTTTACTTTCTTCAAGCTTGGAGCTTAGCTGAAATTCAAATACGAGCATTCAGTTTTGAAGACTGCATAAGATACATAAAATAATAATAAACAAAATGCGTACTTGTACAATAGGTATCAATAATAAGATTATTAATTTCCCTTTCGTCTCTTTTGTGTGATATTAATATGTTCTCTAGGAGTGTACGTAATACTTTTCCTTTAGAATGAGCCAAGCATACACCTCTTTTCGCTACTCCAACCATTTCAAGCTTCGTAACTTATGGAAAACTCACCGTTATTTACAAATTTCGATTCCAACGTCGCGATATGAAATCAATGTATACGTCTTCCGGGATGTTTTTATTATTGTTTTTGTTTCATATTATCAGTGGTGTAGAAAGGCGTTCCCACACTGGTTTTTTCACAATTCAATAAAAAATATATACCTACATTTTTTTTAATCTTTTTTATTGTTGGGTATTGATTTGGGTATATTAGAATGTTCAAAAATAAATAAATATATTTCTTATGTACTTGTAGGCTTGATTTGTGTTCTAATAATAATAATAACCAATTCGTTTCTAAAAGGAGTCGCGGGGTTTAATATTTTTATACTCTAGATGTAAGGTAGGTAGGCATATTAGTTTTGAGCGAACTTTTGTAACGGCAAGAAATAGAGGTGACAGAAAAAAAGAACTACTATATATTCATGATTGGGAAATGAAAAGAAACCGTTTTATGCATGTCCGACTACCTGTTGTTTGCCTGTCCGGCCAGACGATAACTCGTGAACGCTTTTAGCTAGAGGATTCAAATTTAATACCCACAGTACAATTGCGTTGAAACTTTAAGGTCAAATTCGAAGAGGAGCAAAATCGGGCAACTCCTTCTTAGTGTTGCCATATAAGTGAATTATTTGTATACAAAAATGCTTATTTTGTTAACTATAAATACCTTTTTACATATTAATTTTCATTTTAATGATTGTTATAAATGCGAATTACAACTAGGTATATAATTTGCATGGAACTTTTTTACGAGTTCTTTGTTTTACATCGATCTTAAAATCTTAGATAGGTACAAAATTCATTTTTTACATGCCTTTAATTAATAATTTAGAACCAAATTTTCTCTTAACAATGAGAAAAACTTTTTCTGCACGGTTTTTTACACTATTTCTTAACAATCGTTGCTTCTGCATTAAAACTGTGCCGTTTTACATCTAGGGTATTTCAAAATTACCCTTTAAACCAATTATACTTCTCTACTACTTAATATATTTTTTTAATAAATTACAAAGGCTCGTAGTTTAGCGGAAATTAGTAGTAAAGGGTTTTCCAATAGGGGCGGGTCGATTTTGACAGGCTGTGGCGGCCATGTTGTTTTAGTGGCGTCTGCCAAATGATTTGTTTATTATTCAGTCACTAATCCCAAATCGCCATGGCAAGTTACACGATTGAGGAGCTCGTCCAAATGATAAAATATTAATATGAGTGTTCGTTTGCGCAAACGTTGCGACCATTTTACGGCAGACGCTGTGGTCCTTCAAAGTCGACTCTCCAACGTTTGGTGGCCGTATATGGGACGACACCAAAGCACACGAGGTTCACCAGGTGGTAATGCATCCAAAAAAAAGTTACTGTTTGGTGCGGGTTTTTTGAAAACGACGTTGGTGAGGTCATCATCGTCAGTAGTCAATCGTCGTGATTAAATAATAGTTTTCTTCTATAAGATCACCAACAACATGAATGTTTAACAAGAAATGTAAATTCTGTTCCCTCTAGTAGACGGCCGATAAAAGCCGTATTAATGTCATAGGAAATTTGATCATGCGAATTTACCTATCTATAGTATACACCATCACAGTCCATATTATAAATACCATGATTTAATACACCACAAATTTGTGATAAATCGGTAAAAGCGCATTCGATTGACCAAAACTGCGTCTTCTTCTTCTTTATGGTATATGATTTATAAGACTTACTATACTGCTACCAGAGCCATTTAATAAAATTATAAAGATAACTCATTGAAATTATTCAATTATATATTATAAGCATAAAATAGTTCGTAATGAATTGAACTAAATAAATTCATTAAAAGTTCCAGTGAAAGAACATTTAGATAGAAAAACAGTTCTTAGGTGTTTTTTGTTATGACAAATTTATATGATATATGTGTATATGTTGTAAACTCTAAAGAACTCAACGCTTGAGAAAATATGCCTAACTTTGTTAATCAATTTAATTTATAAATCTATAACCTTTGTCATTTTGTATTTCATGCAGAGACTTCGTACACTTTTGCACAATTCCAAAAGTCTGGACGGATAACAGCACCAGCTACCATAATCCCTAGATTTAAGAAGTACTCCGTAGAAGACTTCCATTTCCTTGCAGTATTGGGCAAGGGGAGTTTTGGAAAAGTAAGTAACACGCCTGCAACGAGAAGAGTTTCGTCATCATTTAATCTGATGCTTAAATTGAGTCGCTGATCATTTTCAGGTTCTGCTGGCGGAACTCCGCAACACAGAGTATTACTATGCCGTAAAATGTCTAAAAAAAGATGTCGTCCTCGAAGATGATGACGTTGAGTGCACGCTAATAGAGAGGAAAGTTTTGGCTCTGGGCACCAAGCACCCGTACTTGTGCCACCTGTTTTGTACTTTTCAAACAGAAGTAAGTCTTTGATAAAAGTATATTAATTGTTTAAATGGTAAATTCGTACAATTACTCAAAAACTCCTTTTTCGAATTGTGAAAATGTAACAAATATGCAATCAAATAATTAAGACCAAAAATTCCCGAACGATTTGTCTCAACAACGGACGTACAGATGGATGAACTGATAACGTGCAGGTGCACGTGATTTGGTATATTCGCTAATGAATCACCAAACAATGTCCGAAATTCATAGAAAATTCGTTCTAAAATTAACCAAATAATCTCCATCGCAATTTACATCGACAATGGTCTATTAACCAGACCAGAGAGAGTTCGCCAACAATTTGAATGCTTTTCTGAGCATTCGATAAGCGCTAATAAACTTGCATTTGAATTCAAATGAAATAATAAATTTCCTTGTTTAAAGATGCGTTCAAGATATGATTTAATAACTTTAATCCGCTTAGTGCCTAGACTATAGAATAAGCCTTTGAAATAATGTTATCAGATGCGCTTATTATAATAAAGAAATTCGGAGCCTCCTGTTCAAACTTGGCGAACAGCACAATTCCCAAAGCAACTTACCAATAAATTTCTGAGTAATTTACTGATCCTGCATGGTTTAAGCTTTAAGGGATTAAGCCATTGATGAGGATCAATTTATTGCTCCATTTCCATCTGCAAAATAAAGATGTCATTTTGCAGCATACTGCACTTTTCGTGCAAAATAAAAATTATAACCTTTTAAACGGTTTCCAAGGAGCTCCGAAAATAAATAGAAATTTGTGAGAACTGACTAGAGTTCTGAGTTTTTCTAGTTTTTATGAATCAAAAGTTTCAGCACACTGAAAATTAGTCTCCAAATCAAGCACAACAAAGAAGAGATCATTGATAATGAAATAACCATTTTTTTTTTTAGTTTGAAACCATTTGATTTAATCAACTAAGCCTAGTAAAAGATTATGTCTAATTTTGCAGAGCCATTTGTTTTTTGTTATGGAGTACCTGAACGGAGGCGATCTAATGTTCCACATACAGCAAACTGGTCGTTTCTCTGAACCAAGGGCGAAGTTCTATGCAGCGGAAATAATATCAGGATTGAAGTTCCTGCATAAAAAGGGAATCATTTATAGGTATATTTTATTGACCACTGCTGACCGCATCTAACAGCCGAACAAATTTTACAGGGATCTGAAATTAGACAATGTTCTACTCGACTTTGATGGGCATGTGCGAATAGCCGATTTCGGAATGTGCAAACTGCAGATCTACTTGGACAAAACCGCTGACAGTTTTTGTGGAACTCCTGATTATATGGCGCCTGAAATAATAAAGGTTTATTGATCATTTCATCTGGAGAAATACAAATATATTTTGATGATGGTGTACATTCTTATAGGGTGAGAAATACAACCAAAATGTCGATTGGTGGTCATTTGGTGTTCTGCTCTATGAAATGCTGATCGGTCAATCGCCATTCAGTGGATGTGATGAAGATGAATTGTTCTGGTCTATTTGTAATGAAATTCCATGGTTTCCTATTTACGTATCTCAAGAAGCTGTTGATATATTGAAAGGAGTAGGGGTTCTGTACTTCGCAAAATGCTAAATGTAAAATTTGTGAATTCCATTTCAGCTCTTGGAAAAGGACTCCTCGAAACGAATAGGTTCACAATACAGCCTAGCCGGTGAAATTTGTGGTCACAGTTTCTTTAGTGATATAGATTGGGGTCGTCTGGATAGGAGAGAATTGGAACCGCCATTCAAACCTCAAGTGGTAAAACTTTTTTATTAAGATGTTCCAATGGAAAAGGCTTATGTGACACCCTCTATTTTAGAAGCATCCCCTGGACACTCAATATTTTGACAAAGCCTTCACGCGGGAAAGAGTACGTCTTACGCCTATAGACAAGGAGATTCTTCAGTCAATGGATCAAGAGCAGTTCCAAGGATTCTCGTATACAAATCCAAATGCTACTCTCAACTAGAGAAACGGAATACGTCTGCATGTGCGCTCTAGGGAATGTATGAAACTGTCACAGCGTCGGCCTTGACAAAAACTCCGTTCGTTGATGAACACTACGAAATTCGAATAGTCCTTTGCGCTCAGTTGTTTGCAAGAATCCATTTCAGTTATTTATTACTATTTAATTTAATTATTTATTTATTTATCTTTTATTTTTTGGATTTGGAAAAAGGACACTTTCGGTTCGCAGTTTTGTGCTAAGCTTTGAGGAGTAGTACACTGAAGTCACTGATTACGCCACTAAAAATATGTTAGCTTTTTTTTAGATTATTTGTAGTTATAAATTCGCTTTAATATTCTAATAAATTTATTTTTGTACAGTTTACTATACATAAAATATAAATTTCTAAAACAGTAGTATGCCATGACAGTTGATTATTATCAGCAAATCCAGTTCCGAATTTTTATACCCTAGATGCTAATCAGATGTTGCCGACCCTACCGATGGGTTCTGCAGGGTATTTCCCATTTTTCAAATTTTTTAAAATTATGTAGGTACATAAAAAATACGGTTTTTCATTTTATCTGAAAATCAAAGTTATCTATCATGCATCTTCATTTTTTGTTTATTATTTCTAATTATAAACCTTTGGAATCGAGCACGAAAAAACAATTATAACCCCCTCTGAAATTTTGAGAGTTTCGTTTTCAAACATGTAGATTTCTAAAAACGAATAAAAAAAATCCGTCCGTCCCCCGCCCAGGTTTTTGCTCAAAAAACTACTGGAGATAAAGCAATGAAATTTGATTTAAAAATCAAGTGGCACCAGACACCCGTCAAACGTTCCTAACAAGTGGCGGGCTTGATCGAGGAATTTTGAGGGAGGGAATTGAGGATTCAAATATTTAAAAAATCATATTTCCTAATTTTCCATTTTTTACTACATAACTTTAGCTCAATTAGTTCTTGAGTAATGGAATTTTGAATCTCCATAAAATATTCAATTTTTTGGTAGGTGAAAATGTGAAGGAAACCTCAAGGAAATCTCTACACTTAATCACTACTGCCATCTACCCTTGAATTTTAAAATGTCAAATTTAATCTCCATTGTTTGCCGATCTGCGTACCAATATCAGGGATAATAAATTCAACCAAATTTTTCTCCGCTTGCAATTTTCATGCTTGCCGTTAATTTGTAATAAATACAAATAGAATAAAGACTACTCTTTTCATTTCTAATAGCGATGCGATGCGTTTTTATGTTTACCTCGAAGGAGCGTTGTTCCTATATTTGCCGTGCCGTCGCATGGTGTTCTTGTCGTGCAAGAGAATCTCACTCACTGTTGACTACCGATATCTATATTCTATGATGATCTTGTGCCCCGGACAGACGAGAGCACTAAAGTGGTTTAGTGACGTCATAGTGACGTAACCCATGTAAATTTTCCATATAAACTAGACATCGTAAAACTACCGCTTGGAGCCCGGATAGACTCAACACCCTGCTACCAGCGCCGTAAGTTCCACATAGTGGTAAATAGTTGTACTAAAAAGTAATCAGCTGGTAAAAAGGGAAAGTATTTACCATTGCCCATAAATCTCGGCCATTTTGTGGTCCACAATGACGAAGAAGAATAATAAATAGGAACCTAGCTTTCATGCGATAGTAGAGTGCTTGTTTCTTTGTAACTTGTGCTCGTCTACTCAACATTTCACCTTGTAATCTCAAGCTCATCGAAAGAAACTCACTTGATCGCTGTTGTGAATTCATTTTATGTCAACAGATATGTCAACAACGAACTCCGTTCAGCGGCACTCGACACCTAAACCCACTTTACGTGACGTCACTAACCCACTTACGTCCTCTCGTCTGTCACGGGTATTATAGTCGATCGTGTAGTAAACTAGTATTAGTATATCGATAGTAGAACGACTCGAAAACAATAATAATATGGTTTTTACAGCCCTTTGCACTGCATTTCACCATTTTGCAAAGTTCTTAAATTTAGTAACACAAATACTGAAGTCCAAACATAGCCGAACTATAATGTAATATCGATGTCCCATATTCTGTTCTACATGCCGCAATTCGAAATAAATCACCTTGCATTGAAAATAATATTTTCGTTTCGAACTGTATTTCAAGACGTTTAACTGAATGTTTTGTTGGCAATGCTTCGAGGTATTTTACTACTGACAAGTGACATTTCAATTTCTCAATTACCGCGATTCCGGAATTGTCGGAATTATCCGCAATCCTAACATAATAACTAAAGAAAAATGGGTAGAAAAATACCGGGAAAAAAGCATCATGGCATCAGAGATCCATTAAAACAACAACAAATTCTCCAAGAAAAGTAAAACTATATCATATTGCAATATAACAAATCAACGATTTCTTTTAGGACTAAGCACCAAATCAACGATCCGCCAGAAAACAACAAAAAAGTGTCATATAAACTTGCACAATTCATTTCATTAAAAAATAAGTGCAAGACGAAAAAGCCCATTAACTTTAAAAAAAATGCGGGAATTGAAGACAAACCCAAAATCATGACTAAAAAAGTAGCGCCGATAAAACAACTACCGCACGAGAGTGACGTAGAATATTTGAAGCGTGTAAACCGAATAACGTCCACATCGTTGATGGAAGCCAAATACGAAATGAAATACAACGTTAAAGTAATTCGAAATCCGAACGATGGAAGTGTTTCCATTGAAAAGCTATCTAGAAATGATCTTGGAGCAATTACCGGAAAGTCCAAAGGAACTCAAAAACCCTCAAGTGCTGCGAAACATGAAATTATTAAAGAATTTTTGAGGAAAGAAAAACAAGAGGTAATTAGCGGATGAGCGTTAATTAGAATGAATTCAGCATTTATTTTCATTACAGAGGCAGGAAACACCTGTTCAGGACATCCGAAGAGATGTTTTCAAATTTGGGGAATTAATTCATGGACCGCCGATAATTTCCACATTGCCCAAGAAGGCCAAGAGTGACGGGACTGTCCCAAGGGTGAAAACCATTACAATAAGTTATTCTAAATTCAGCGATTAAGAATTTTATTTCCAGCCAGGAAAAAGGAATCTACTTCTGAAACAGGTGTTTATGGGCGAGAAAAGCAATCGGCAAGAATGAACTGGGAGAGAGTCATACCAGCTTCAAGTTAACATAAGCTGGATATCTAAACATACAACTTAATTAAATTAAAATGTAATGAAAATATGGCTTTTTTCTTTGCCCCTGGAATCTTGGACGCACGAGGCGCTCACTGCAAAAACCATTAGGCATTTCATTTTGAATTTTGCTGTATTTTATGTCCAACTAAATCGTGCGGGCGGCTGGGTTTGATGTTTTCGGTATGCAACTATCACATTTCGATAGTTTGTGAAACTAATTAAATTAATTTTTGAATGGAAAGTTCTTTATAGTAAATTCGATTTACGGAACTAAACATGTTACGAACGTTGCATCGCTTGGTGACAAGCGGGTGTTGTGGGAAAATGGGTCAATGGAGCATTCCAGTAGCAAAAGTGATTAGTTCAAGAACTACTTTTAAATACCATTCTTCGGAATAGATAAACTCTTCCCTTTTAGACTCCAATGCCTGAGAAAAATTCATTTCTTTGGGGGCCCGAGCAGCCATTTCTCTAGCCAAATCCCCTAATGTGGTTAGAATGTTACGAAATTGTGTTCCGGGGGTTTTATTGACATGCTGAAACGAATTTTTGGGGTTAACAGTATATTAAGTCTGTTAGAGCCTGCTGTGACGTCACTGTCTTGAAACTTAAAAATTTTTGGTATTACCAAGGTAAACATGCAAAGGAAACATGGAGTAAAATGCACTTAAAACTAACAGAAAAGAGGATTAGGCAAACTGTTTACCTATTTCAATATTCCAAATACATGGACTTTAACGAGGTTCTTGCGGATATCAATTTGAAGAATTGCTCTGCAGCTGTTATTAACTGCCACGATTCAACTGCGTACAACTTCAAAAATTGCTTGCTTGTATCAGATGTGGCCAGAAATATGTATTTCTCATTTAATTCACGCAGGTACCCCAATCCAAAATCACTTCTAATTCTATTTTTATACAAAACAAGTAAAAAATGAGACGACAGCACCCAACTTTGAAGTTTCAAGACAGTGACGCGCAAGAATATGGAAGTACTAGTCAACTGTCAGGGCTATATTTCTTTCTTTTGTCGAAAACTGCATACGAGGATATTTTGAATACTGTTTCATTTTATTGTGTACAAAATACTGAACTGCCAAATTTTTAATTCGTTGTTTTTAGCTTGTGCCCTCCAAGAACTTATTGAACTTCATTCGGATTTCTTTGAATTGACAGGTCGCCACAGATCTCGAGGTTTCCCACACACGTGCAGATTTTAACCAGCACGTGTAGTCCGAAACCTCTAGGGAAACCTGTAAGTGGGTTGACACCTTTACGTTTCAGCAATTGCCTTCAGCAGTCAGCTGTCATGTTTACATTTTTTCAAACTTCAATTTAGAGAACTTGTCGCTACTGCTGTTAAGTTTTTTCCTTTATAGTTTGAGTTTTATATGCCGCAGGAGACCTTGTGAAAATGGATGGTGCAATCATGCCCAACAATAGTGAAAAAACGCTAGAGCCATGTGTCCCTATTCCAATAGAAGCAACAGTACTTGAGGATGTAGTGCCGACTGCAAAAGATTGGGCTTTAATGCATGGTGCGGCAATGAGATCCAAAAGTAATTTCGACTCAGATGCATTATATGTAAGTAAACGATTCCATCTCATGTACATCATTTTAAAAGGATCTTTTCAAAACAGTTTGCACCGTTCATACTCACTCCGTCCCCTTTCCCAAGAAAGGAATTCAAAAGGGCAATCGACCTCCAGCCAATTTTGAACGAGTTGGTTCACCGTGTTGCCCATGATCCCGATTTTTTACGTAGTACTCTTGCTGAGACAATTAAATTCGACGACTTCACTCGAAATCTGTTCGAATTGTATGAGCATGTGCTAAAGCTTGGATATATACAGGTAATTATTTGGTTCTCAGCTGTGGCAAGTATATGATTGAACAAAAAGAAAAGAAAATTAAGTGAATACTGTAAGCATCCCTGAATATGTGTCATTTAAGACGCCGTAAAAATGTTTACTTTTCCATAGATTTACATTTGTTTACATAGTATAATTACACATAATCTAAGCAGTAGTGTACACAATGATGATAAAATTAAGTCACGTTGCACGTCGCAATTCGGAGACGTTGTCGAGTTAAGCAATACATTTTAAATCGAATCTTAAAATATAATTAGTACCCTTAATCGCAAGAAAGCGAATCAAATAAATCTTTCGATTGCTCCTTTAATATAAGTCCTAATTAATTGCAGGAACATTGAACAGTCACCATTATGGAAACTTTTACTGTAACTTACGCACAAATCTAGGGAGCCAGAATACGAATAAAATACTTTCATAAAAAGCTTAGCAAACGCACACTTCCCAACGTGGGTCTATTGACAAAAATATTGTTATGACTATTGACCATATAATAATGCGTAAAAATGTTCACGTAATGTTATGGACACACTTTTATTGATAGCATGGTATTCGAATTCTGCGCGGTATGCCAGATATGTGTCACCACATACTAGCTGTATGAACTTTCTTTTTTCATGCCTCTTTCTATCCTAGATGTAGGGTATATTAGTTTTGAGCCAACGTTTGCAGCGCCAAGAAATAATAGTGGCAGACAAAAGAACTATGTATACCGTTATAGGCATATCTATTGTCTGGCTGGCTGTTGATACAATAACACGTCGTCGAAATTTTAGTCAATTTCGAGGATAATCGGCCAACACCTTAGTGTTGCCATATAAAGCTGAATCGTTTTTATACAAAACTATTGATTTTGTTTATTGAATATTTTATTGAATATTTACTACACCTTCTATTTACTTATATTTAGTTATAATTCGTATTAAAACTTTATATTTGCACGTGTTAAAACGCGTCCATTTCAATATATAGGGTGTTTTCCTAGCAAGTGTTCCAACATATACCAATGCGATTAGACATTTTATCGAAAAATCCTTCCTTCACCCCTTTTTAAGGCCTGAAACATTTTCGTCTTTGTAGGGAGGTGTGCTCAAAAAACATAACTTCCGTTTGGAATGGGATAGAAGGGAAGCCAAGGTCTCAATAAAAAGTACGCATTATGGCCTATCCAACAGTGTCTCACATGTCTCGACCCGTTGGCAAATGTGCCAAATATGAATATTCAAACTTAAAATTTTGAAAAATTTCGGTTAAAAATTTACATTTTCGTACTTCGTCCTTAAAAATTTCCTTCACAACAAGAATTTTTAAAAAACATGTACCCTTAAGATATCTTCCTAATAAAAAAAAGAATCATACCCAATATCTTTAGTATATCAAGAGTTATTAAAATATTTGTGGAGATCGACGAACCACTAAAGCGCTATCGCCTTGCGTCATACTCGTATACATATTCAACGCTATGAAAACTCAAATGACCGCGGGCATAGGTTTGCCCATCACTGTTTTATACATAGATGCTAATAAGTGTCCTTTTGAATGGCTTTCTAAGAACATAAGACAAATTTCTCTTTTTACTTTGAAAAACTATTTTTCACGGTTTTTTACATGATTTCTTAACACACGTTTCTTCGGTGATAAAAATGTGCCGTTCTACGGCTAGAGTATTTCATAATTGACGTAAACCAAGGGAAGAGGGAAATCGGGGAATCCCAAAAATTCATATTTCCGAACCTGTTCGTAGTATATCCATAAAACTCGAAATATGCAATTCCCCCAATTTTTTTCTGAATGACTTTAGCTCAGTCAATTTTTGAGTAATGAAATTTTCAATTTCGTATCACGCTCACATTCTTCGCACATAAAAATAAGGCGAATTTAGCTAGGTGGTCATATAGATATACATCGGCTCTTAATTCAAAAGTGCACAATTCGAATCTCTGTCGGGCAATTTTCTTTGTTTTTGTCGGGAATAATAAACCCATGTGTAAGGACTTACTTTGCAGTGTTTTTTATGAACTGAATTTATACCATTAGTATGTCATTCTTATGAATATGTGTAAAAGAATTCAATTCTATATTAGATATTGTTCAAAGTGTTACATATATAATTATTGTGTACGCTACTGCTTGATGTTTTCATTTATCCGCAAGTACCTACACGTAAATTAAAAATTATACTTGCAGCTCATAAACTTTAATGAATTTCTTTAAAATGCAAATTGAACCAATATTATTTTTATTATATGTTTTTTAAATACTTGATAAAGTTGTGTTTTCATTGCCACGCAACGTAACCCATTCCACGGAGTAAAGATTAACATGAGACATCGATATGAAGATGACAGCTTCCATGACGTAACTGTGGTAAAACGTCAGAAGTGTATACAAGAAGTACACATTTTACAAACAGTGATAAACAGTGTAGGAGCTTGTATTTTCAATTTTAAGGACGTTGCAAAATGATGAAATGCAGTGCAAAGGGTGTAATTGACTATCACTGTCTAAGTAGTCTAAACAAATTCTTGCTTTTTCCACGTTCACTGAGTTAGCTTTGCCCTCAGTTCTTCATCTTTTGCTTTTGGAAAAACAAATTATTTCACTTTTCTATCACTTTTTTTTGTTTTTTGCTTTTCTGATGTGGCATAGTTTTTGAAACTCTTTGCACTGCATTTCACCATTTTGCAAAGTTCTTAAAGAAAACAAAAAAAAATTCACTTAACCACAGTGACGTCCAAACATGGCGAACTGTCACGTAATATCGATGTCTTCTTAAAGGTGCCCATACACGTACAGGTCTCAAGATTTTATACTCAACCAGCCAACACTTGCACGAGTGGGAAAACCTCAGAGGGCACGCGTGAATGAATTCAATAAAGCCGCCTAGAGAGTTTGGACTAGAGGGAAGCCTGTACATATATGGGCACTCAGAGTAAGGAGTAATCAGGAGAAGGCATTCCGTATAAAAATCGTGTACGTGAATGAAGCACTTTTTCTTGTATAACGAGCTGTCAAATGATCATATGGTCAAGACAGTTTACTTTGTGAACTTGTGATGAAGTTGCTTTTTATCAAATTTTTTTAAAGGAAAGTGAAAGGTTTTGTGAAAAAATGTTAATTGTTATGTATAAAATTATGTAATTCTCAATTTTAAAAATTTTGTTTACATGAATAATTTCTGTATAACGAGCTGTCAAATGGTTGCCATTGGTAGTGCCTGGGCCTGGTGACTACGACATGTGCAACGAGACACATCCACATATAAAGAAATGCTTCACTTTTTCTGGCTCATGCCTTCTCCTGATTACTCCTTACTCTGAGTATGGGCACTTTTAGGCGCCTTTTCACCAAAGCCTGAGAGCAGTTTTGACAGCTGCTGTGACGGCATTTCGTTCACCGCTGTATTAAAACAAAATTCAATTCAATTCTATTTACATACAAGCTGTGAACGCACTGACGTCACAGCAGCTGGTAAACCTGCTCGCGTCGCTTGCTTTGGTGGGAAAGCACCTTTATAGTTTTTACTGCGTGACCATGATAAAAGAACATAAGGTATAGCAAAAATATGAAACCTACCTACCTGCTGTGCAATCACGCGCAATATGGTGGAAGCACTAGTCAGATGTACTATACCTTATGTTTTTCTATCATGCACCGTGACCCATTCGCTGGCACACAAACAGTATTGTAAATTGTTCTGTTATGATTAGCACAGTTCACGTGAAAAACTCAATGCGGATGGGTTAATCACAGTGCGCTGCACATTTATACTTGCTACAGCACTACGCATTGATATTATTTTTACAAAATATTTTTTATCATGCTATTACAATGATTTCTTTGAAAAGCCAATATCCTTGGGAATCCTTCGATCTGATATAATGCTGGAAAAAAAATGCCCGAATGGAGGAGTAATTCCTTCAAAAGCGTACTGCTGTTGGAAGCAAGTTGAAATAAACACAATTGCCTCCGGTTTTGGCCATTTGGGACCAGCTAGCAAAGATGTGCAGAGGTGCATTTTTCGCATATTTTGTAAAATTATTTTTTTAATCAAATTATATCTCTTCCATTGATATCTCAAGAATATTCAATTTTACTATGAAATTTGTTTCAGTTTCCTTGATATATCAAAAAAAAAAAGGCCCACCAAAAAGTCAATTGCTTGTAGCTTCATTTTTTTTTAACGAATTGTATATTTATGTTTGAATTTCTTGTTTATTAGAAATACTGCTTTATATATAATGTAAAAAAGGAATTATCAGATAATCGAAACAAATGGAAATAATAAGAGAACTTAACATAGTATTTATAATGACTGTTCATAACTCATTTAGGGCGAATTTAAAAATTATATTAATCTAAATTCTGTGTAAATAGTAAAATGCAAATTAATAAACCTTTAAGAAGGCAGTAAGAAAGCACACACTAGATAAACGAAAGTTCTGTTTTTCAATTTAAAAAAATTTAGCAAAAACTAATAAAGTAATATGTTAAAACAACAAAAACATTCAGTGAAACAGTTGGAACGATTTGTACAAAGCAATCAAAATTAAATGCCGAAATGCTGCCTCAACAGATAACTGATTAAATTATTAATTATATTCCGCGAAAATGTAGTTGAAAACAATGAAAATTAAGGACTACAGCATTGAATATTTATTTCACGAAATTGCTCTTAAGTTCCCTTATCAGTTTCCTTTGTTTTCACCGATCCTCGATACAAAAAACGATAATCCAATTGTAATTGACTTTTCTGTGGTCTATGGAAAGTGTGATAATGCTTTAAAGAAATACTGCCGTCCTAAGAAAGAAAGTCACATCTCCATTTTAGTAGTTTTCAGATATTTAACTTGTACATTTTTTTACTTTGGCGCTTGAATATTAAATATTTTTGAATACTTTCAAAAGTGATTTCGAAATGCTTTTTCGTTTGAAATTGGTGTTTATATCGGAAACTGTTTCACGACTCCGTATATGTCCCTGGAATTTTGGCGTTTGTTCTTAGGACGGCAGAATAGCTAGCAGCACATCCAGAGAGATGCGTAGCTCTTATATTTGTTTTCTGATATTCGCTTTTTAAGGCAACTTGCTCCTTTTATTTTCAAAAAATTACTCGATCTTAAATTTGTTTTTTTCTCAAAGTAGAAAACTTTATTCAAACATATATTTAATATATAAAGTCATCCTAGAACATTTTTAAAAAAAGATGTTTTTTGTATTGTATCTATAATCTATATATGGATTTTTTTCTTGAAAAATGGAATTGTCGGAACCTTCAAATGATCCCTGCCAAACGGCTTATAAGACTTTATAAATTCGAACGTATTATGATTTTGTATGCAGTTGCATAACGCAGAAATAAAAACATAAATACTTTCGAAAAAATCATGTTTTTGTTCAGTAAATCATTAATAACTAAAAAAATAATTATTTTTTTGACTTCGTGATTAATCAAGAGCAAGGCATGTGTAAAACGAAATATTAAAATTTGAGAACAATCGTACAATATATGTACGTTTTTTTGCAATACCATGCGCCATGGGAAAACATGAAAAATGTGTTCAAAGTGCGCCGACGTAGTACATGTACCTTGGGACCACTTGGTTTCTACCTGTGATACGGCATTATAAAGACAAAATCCACTCTATGGAATGTGAAAATATATTAAATATATATACTTAAGTATAATAAATAAAAAAAAAGAAAATCAAGAAAAAGTTTCTTGAGAAGAAGCAAGTTGCCATAAAGTATAGTAATTGCTACTCATGCAGCATGCATCTATGTTTGTATTTTATAAATAATGGAGTGACCGATTGTTATGTGTATCACTTGAAATAAAACGCACGTATTACTATTTTATCAAGAACTTGTAGATGCATCCGAGCAATACTATTGAACTAATACGGTCAAGATTTCCTGTAGATGTATGTAGGTATTGTTTCTGTATTGTACATTTGTTTTTTTGAGAACCAGAAGAGGTGAAACTGTTGAGTTTCAAATGCACCTATTAATTTGAATAATAATAGAAAGTGTTGATAAAATGTATTAAAGTATCCAATATTTGTTCCAAAAAATAAATGTTACTTGTCTTAAACAATTTCTTCAAACTATTTTCTTTTAATTTTACTTGAATGCAAAAAGCAAGATTAGCAATTCAGTAACATTTTATTGCTATAATGAATTTGACAAAACTCTCCTCTGTCCTCACTTTTTCCCACAGAAATTCGAGGGAAATATACAAATTTATACAATTTAATAAAACATCAACTACAATCCCTTGTTTAACTAGTTAAATGTTAATACTCCTGAACGAAAAACAAATTTCTTTAATCTCTCTATTTGTATAGTTAGTTGAATTGAGTTGATCCACATCCAATCGGTGTTGTCGGTTTCCATCAATTTCAATTTATATTCATCCGCTGGGTTTATATTGTTGAATGTAATTTTCTCGTTTATATAATGAACTTTCTTACTGCCTTAAATTGTTTTATATGTATTTTTTAAAATTCATACATCTGCTTTAATGTAAAAAAAAAAAAAAACAATCATACTATCCAATTTACGTTTTAAAATAAGTGTTCATTGGGAAACGTAAAACTGGAAGTATACGATTAAAAAGTTTTGGATAAAAATCGAACTGAAGAATACCGATTTATTATCTATCGAGATAGAGATAGTTTTATTGGAAAATATAAAATAAAAACATGCTACTTACCACTACAATATTTACAATAAAAATTTGCTATTATCACGATTATCTTATTCACAATGTTGTACGAAAACTAATATCCATACTTTCCTTTTCTTCTATATTGATTCGTCGATTACAAAGTTCGTTATTATTTTAGACATTTAAAAAAATACAGTACAGCCTCGATAATTCGGACGGATAGAAAAACAGGGTGGACCAGATTAGCAGAATATGCAGAATATTTCTATAGTACATAATTGGGATTCTAGTAAAGTCGTTATATCAAATGAACAGTGTATGTAATTTCAGCAAAAGTAGTAAGAGTGTAGTAGCATGAAACCTCGACTCTGGGTGAGTAGTTACGTAACTCCGAATTGACGTAAGTTGGGGTATACCTGTACTAGAAATGGCTATTGTACGCAAAAGTGAACATAAAACAGGTTGTGCCTTGGCTGAATAACAGCCATCCGGATTATTGGGTCTAGTTTTGGGTAAATTTCATTCTCGCACGAATTTTACGTTTGAAATTTTGTTTTCATGGGTTTGTTTTCGTTTAATTTGATTGTTTTTTTAAGATACTTTGAAAACTTTAGATTATAAATAATAGTTCGATCTCAATATTATGATTTTGCAACATTATTATGTAATTTTTATTAATTAATTATTGACAATAACATTTTTTTTCTCTTTGAGGGATATAATTTTGCATTTTAGCTGCATTCTGTGCTTCTACGTCTTATGAAACATTCTGATTTCATTCTATTATACAATTGACCAAATTGGAGTATGATTTTGTAAAGATTATTAATTAACAATTATTTTATCAACTTAGTGGAATAGAATTAGAGAAAGGTGGCGAGATATGACATACTGATTAGGAGGTAAAAAAAAAACTCATGACTACCCAAAATAAAAAATCACCCAATCAAGGTCACAGTCTTCATTAAAGAGTTGAGTAGGGCCTAGTTGAGTTGATTGAATTATTATAATTACAAAAAAAAAATTCCTTTTTTCCAGTATTAATTTCTTATTGTCCCATTGCACTGCACTTTCATCAGCATATTAAAGTGATACCAGTAATTCATGAAATAATGAACACCCCTTTTTTCAACCATGCGAAAATGCTAAAGATATGAATGAAAGTTTTCTAACTTATAATTTTATTCGCTGTTTACGTCACTCTCCCCGTCCTAGAATGACCTGAGAAAACGTTTTATGCGTCAACTGGCTAAATTGTCTGAAGGAGATTAATGTGTACAAGCAGCATGTGTGCCAAAATTTTACTCATATGATACACAAAGTGCGAAAGTGTATATGTTGTCAAGAAATTGTTGGTTAAAAAGTGTGAAATTTTGCCTATTTTCAGGCTTTTTAAGGTAAATTCTCTGAATTTCACATCAAAATATTGCTAATATTATGCACTCTTCTATTGAAAAAAGTTCTCTGTGTATGAATGCAAGAAAATTTTTAAAAAATTCGTCCAGAAGTATTGAAAAAATGCATATAAAAAATTCAGAAAAATATCCTTTATGGAAAATCTAGGACCTTGTTTAAAAATTTCTCTGTTTAAGTCCTATTCTAACCTTCAATCTATTAATTGATGTATATTTCATTAAAATCCATTCACAAATAAAGGAGTTATTTGGGGACAAAAGTCGGTCGATTTCGCAATTTTAGGTGTATCCTCCTCTTAATACTTATTTAAACTTCATGTACAATATTATTCTTACAATTATTACTTGTACTAGTTAAGTAGGAATATAGGATTGTTTAACAGATTGTTGGTTGTGTTCTCACTGGAGCCATAAATGGGAGACAATTTCCTCACATCGGTTTGCAAATGCACTCATTTAACCGACACTCTTTGGAAATCAACTCGCGTATTGGAAGACAAATTTTTAGTGCCATCGTAAATTGTTGATATTTTTATGTTACGAGGATTTCATTGCTAAACATTTCAGAACAAGTTTGAAGTTGTGTGTACTGTGTAGTCAAATGCTCATATCGGGGCGCAAACTAATTGAGCAAATTATCTCTCTCATGTAATCCCAGTTATATTAAATAAAGTGGTACCGGAATGTTTAAAGAAAACTTTGTTACAACCAACCCAATGACATGACAATTTGTTAAATTGTTTCACAATAATTTTTCGATGTGATGTTTGTTTTCATATTAGTACACTCAAAATGACAAATTAAAAAAAACATTAACTCGTTTATATTTTAAATAATTTATATTTTAAATTATTATACAAGTAATGTTACCTAATTGCAGGATACCCCTTCCCTCGGCCTACTCCGATCAGACTACTTGGCTCACTCTCCCGCTGATAACTGTATTAAACAAGTGGAAATCAACACAATTGCCTCTAGTTTTGGTGGAATATCCACTCATATGAGACCTCTTCAGAGGTACCTTACAAAAAAAAAAAAAAAAAACATTGTAGTTACATGAAAACATTCTGTGAGCTTTCAGTTTTTCTGCCACTATCTATTGATATTTTGTTTTAAATATCTCAACTTCATTGTTTCTTTTTTTTTTTTAAACTTTAACTGTATATAAATTGCACGTAAATCGCTAGACATTCAATATTGCTTTTGGAAGATTAATTATAATAACGATCTATCTGATGCGTTAGAATCAATTAATCTGGCGTTTCTATTAGTTGCATTTATAGTAAATTAATACAATAACCCCAAGCATCCTTGGTTAAAATGTTCACGATTGGGACTGACGTGTTTTTTTTTTTAATTATCTATACCGCAATGTGCTGCTATAAAGCGTTTAGGTGCTATAGTAATAATTCACTTTCTATGTTATATGTAGAGAAATATTTTTGCAAACTTTATTCACATTGTAGATGCATGCATTTTGAGCTTGTAATTTCTACTTAAAATACAGTTCACCCTTCTACAATAGATTTGAAAAACTTAACATGTAGTTGTATTGTATTCTAATCAGTAATATAAAATAACATTTATTGATTTTAAATAGTATTATTTTTGTTTTCTTTTACCAAAAAATTTTCATTTATTTACCTACTTTTTACTTTTTTTAAAGAAAAGAAGAACACTGTATATTATATTTAATATACATATTTTAGACTAAGATTCTATAATCTAGATACATCCTCCTAAGTTCTTATGAAAATCTTTTCACTCACTGCAATAATCTACATTGAAATTACAATAGTTTTCCAGTTTTCCACAATTATTATACGGACGTTATATCGCTCAATTGCTGCAACAACGTCATAACTCAAAAGATAGGATATTAAATTTTGAAAACAAAACAGAAAGTTAAAATAAAAGTGGAAAAATATAGACCATTTCAAATTGCGTAAAAGTTTAAAACCCATATGTACATTACATATTGCTTGTATACTGTATAGTATGTATTTGTATATAAACTTATTTGCATGGCTTAAAATTAATGTAGTTCATTTTCTAATATTTCATTCGTTCATAAACATTTTTATTTTGGTGACGGCATTGTTATTGATGGATTCAACATTTTCAGCTCATAACAAATCTAAATGTTTCACAAGTTGGAATAACGCCATTAATATATTTTTAAAAAAATTAGTTGTTGAACTTTTTCATTTTATTGTGAACGGAAAGACCTAAGAAGCTCCCTAACATACATTTTATTTTATATGTTTTATGTTTTCTTTTGTTTACATAAATTTGGACAACTTATACGAAGTCGTGTTTTTCAAAGAACAAATGCATAAATATAACCAAAGACTATACAAACATTAAAACGTCCGAAGCAAATACGCGTGTTTGAATAATTCTACAACGAGCTGCTTTGCTATGAAGTGGATATTTTTTGCAAGTACATACAAAGCAGTTTGCTACACTCGCTTGCATTTTTTAGGGGTGATCTCTACAGGTGAATATAGCAAGAGCGTAGATAATTGTATGAGTAGATTTTTCTTCGAAATCTACCTAAAACCGCATCACCCTACCCCTACCTCCTTTCGGGTAGTACCATCATCCATATCACCAATGAAAACAGGTTAGTCCAGTCAATAAAGGTTTTATGTCCAAAGTAATTCAAGAAGAACTGAAATTTTCCCCTCCATTGAGATGTGTAATTTCTCAAAACTCCCCGATCCACCCCTTTGTGCTTCCCCCCTCACCATCCCTTTCAACAGCGATTTGCATTTTTCCAGGAAAACAGCTCTAACACCGAAAGTTACAAAGCTAACCCTTTGAACTTTCTTTTGTTTTGTTTGTGTTTAGTTTGTTTATAAAAATCTTAGTACAATATTCCACCAAAAATTATAATTTAGTGGTAATCGAGTGTTAAAAAGGAAATTTAAGATTTCACCTTTTGTATTTTGGAAACAACTGCGTGTAAGGGCAAGATACCGATAACTGCAGCAATTCACTACTTTGTTAGTGTTTTCCGAAGGATTGTAGGATGCTGATAACGGGAAAAATAATGAAAAAATTCTAAACCGAACCGTTTACAAAATATTCGTGGTCAAAAGATCGGTTCACTCAAATCACAAAAGTGATGCTTGACGTAATTCTTCAAGCGATTCCCGTCTATCACGAAAACGTTTATACCATTAAAAAACTCGTGTTTTAGATAAATAATCATCATCATAAACATTTTTCATCATTTCTAATGTTTTTGTGGCGGTTGTAGAGTATTTTGCATGAAATTTAATTTCTGCTCTTTGTTCCATTTTGTTTACTCTAACGCAATTTTTAGAGTATAAGACCAAACGTCACTACACACGAACGTGCCAATATTTCGAGCCGATTGTTCTGCCGTTAATAGATTAGGGATAGACCTTGCAACTAATTTTTTTGTTCTGATAACTGGCAACTAACTTCATTCCACATGATCTCATTCTCCCGTATTATGTTTTGAAAATTTATTTTGCATGTTTAGTGTTTATGCTTGAATGGAATGTTAATTTGTAGTTGAATTGTTTTTGTCATTTCGATATTATTTACTGCTGGGCTTTTTATGGTTTTTAGCATCATTGCATTTTTGTAGAAATATTTTAAAATAGGTCAAATACGCTTAAATACTTGGTTATAGTACGAGAGCCCACGGCTAAAACCATATAAAATCGATAGATTTGACGATTCTCAATCCGACTATGTGGAAAGTAACGGTCAAAAATGTCGGAACTTGATGTGAGCTCATTTCTGCTATGTCAAAAAAAGGCAGACGGTATTATCACAATACGTCTGATATTAAAAAAATACATATATGTTGTCATTTTATTACGAAAAAGTTTATTTTCAATCATTTTCCGCGTCGGGTTTGACTACAAAAAGGAAAAGAACATTTCGGAGCAGCGTATAAAAGCAACAGCAAATTCAACAACAGTTCAACAAAAAGCAGCTGATTTGCCATACAAATTTGCTTCCAATTCGGGTTTATTTGTCTGATTCGTAAGATCCGACACTAAATTTGTCTGATATCATTTTTTTTCTATATCTGGCAACTTATTTCATCGTGTTCAACAGTTTTCAGATGTATTGCTATGATACAGAGCGGCTAAATTTTTTAACATTTTTGAAAATGCGGTTAAGTCAAACCCGACACGGAAAATGTCTGAAAAAAAACTTTTTGAGTTAGGGATCGCGATGAGACAAAAATGTTGGTCGTGGGCTCTCGTAATATTATACTGTTTTCAAATTTGAACAACAAATTTAATTGAAAATCAAACAATTTACAGCTTCGTGTTAAAGGAACTAAACGAGCATGAAAAACTGAAAAATGTTTGTATTTTGGAAGCATTTTTAAAATGTAAACTAAGTATTTAATTTGCAGCTACCGGAAAACGCAGCCCTACAACATCTCTGCGGTGCCATGATCAAAGCATGGAAGCACATAGGAAATCCATCTGGTGCTATTTTGTTCGTTATAGAAGATATCTCGTACAACATTTGTGATCAGGTAACCTTTTCCTTGTGATTGTGTCATTCGATGAAAAATCGACCAATCTAAAGACACTTTTGCATTTTTATCTCATATGCTTACATTTTCTTTTTACAATACGGACTAGTTAGATAGTATGAAACAGTATTGGTAGTTTCCAAGAAAACGTCCCCATTTTGTAGATAACGGGAATTGAAAAGTGGAAATTTTGAATAATGTGCGTTTTTCATATAATCACATTACTTGCAAAAGAAAAAGGTTTAACATTTTACAACAACAAAAACAGGGACAAGTATGGCAAAAAAAGGATAAAATGGATATAATTAATTGACTCTTATTTTTGAAACCTTTTTTTTTAATTTTATTTTTTATTTTTTTTTTTGGTGAGAAATTGCGTAACACCGCATTTACTCAAGTTGCATGTTACGTAAATCAGCGATCGTCGTATTTCTTTTTTTTATCACCATTATTTCATGGCGTTGCAAATGTTCCCTCGAAATTAATATACCTTACATCTAGGGAATGACAATAGCGAAATGTTCGGTAGTATAGTTTGAATTTGACAGTGTGTCAGTGGTATTAGGTTTACTAGTATCGTAGAGAAATCACTAGCAGAGTTGTAATTTCTAACAAGAATATCGGGGCAAAACCTTTTTCTCAAGTGCTCCTGATCTGCACGCGATAGCACGTGGTCGACCTGAAAGCAATACATACACAGTTTTTTGACAGACTGCCAAAAAAACAAGCCACACACCATCAGAATTCTCTGATAAACTGTCAACCCAAGTGTGGCCAGTAGCATGGGTGAGAAACAAGTCGCTGAAACAGGTTTTCTAATGCAAAAAGAGAGTGCACTTATTAGGGCCTAATCAGGGATGGGCATGCAACCACAGTCTCAAAATGCGATTGTGTGAAAGCTTTTCAAAGCTCTCTCACGCTTTTTGCACAGTGCAAAAAAGTTTACAATTTAGCTGTTACGGATAAATTGAGCCATATGGAAAAATGACTTCAAATTTACAGTGTACCTGAAAGAAAACCGCAAAGAAATATAGTCTTGCTCGCATGACGGCCGGCGGCAGAATGATGCGCTCTCGACTTGAAAACTGCTCGTGTACATATTCAAAGCTCTAAAAGCAGGAGTGCCCGCGGGCATAGGCCTGCCCATCTCTGTGCTAATCCCAGTCACAAAGTCGATTATCGAAACATTCGTGTTCGTCACACTCGGGTTCGTTTTCGGCCCATGAAAACGTCCGAAGTAAAGTCAAATTGCCCCTCCAAGACATACGTCAGTACCCGAAGAAAAAATGCTCTCACGATGTGACACGATGATCACGAACAAATACTCTGCTGTCTTCCCCTGACGGGCGATTTGAGTCTTCGGGTTTTGTTTCCCATGTAAAAAACAGGATTTTTCAGCCCGAAGAGTACCCGAAGTGGGCACGAATGGAACAACGATCAACGTCGTCAATTTGTCAGTGGGAGTAGGACCCCCCTTCCGAGTAGAAGAATTTGACTTGCAATGGGGGAACGACAAGTAATATTGCCGAATTCTCATAATTTCTTCAAATGCCAAGAAAAGCCGGCCACATAAAACCGGTTTGTCCATCATGGACATTGCGTACGCAATACATATCCAGCTCAGCATCATGAATTTGACATGTCTAACACATACGGAGCAGTACACCTATTACAAATTAGAGATGCCAACTTAAAAGCTTTTCTATAAGGAGCTTTCACAAATTTTCCTTAGATTTTACATCTCATGTCTCATGTCGGCTATGTCACACTTGGCTACTTACTAGCCGCTACTTAGTAGCGCATGAGAGTAGCTCGAAAAGTTAAACATGTTCAACTTTTGAAGCTAGTGAAATGCTACTGCTACTGCCTATGTCACATTGGCTATTTAGTAGCCGATACTTAACTAGCTGCCAGTAAAGTAGCCAAATGTGACATAGGCATTAGTGATTTCTCTATGCTAGTATATAAGAGAAGTATCTACAAAATTTGTCATTTTGCTTTTAATTTCATTTTTAAATATAATTTCAACTCATTCTTAGTATAACTCTAATAAATATCGTAAATATTTGAATATTAGAGATTTCACGAATTTGAATTGAAACGACAAGATCCTAATATAAAGGTAATGCGTAGAAATTTGACGCAAATTTACAACCAGGGAAAATTGGGAAAAAACAACGAGTTAATTGTGTAAGCCTTATAATTTACATTTTTAAATAAAAGCTATTGATCAGAATAATATTTTCTATTTAGAAATGATCAATTGGTGAATGTAGTATACTTTCGGTCGGGATACGAACCCGGTCAGTATCATTCCAAAAATGAATGGTCGGCAAGATACCTTATTGAATGCTCCAAGGCCATTAAGTGTCCCAGTATTCAGTATCACCTGGCAGGAACCAAGAAAGTACAACAAGCTCTTGCTGCTCCAGGGAACTTAAAGCGCTTTCTCAAAGACGAAAAGAAGGTTAGACGATTTAAATTGAAATCTATATGTCCTTTAGAACGTAAATATCTTTTTAGATTGAAGCAGTGAAAGAAATTTTCACTGGATTGTATTCCTTGGACGAAACCGAAGCTGGAACTGCCGCTTATAAAATGGCACTCGCTGATCCAGAAAGGTACAGTGGTACTCTTCCACACTATGCTGATTCATTTTTATAAATTTGTTTTACAATAGGTTTGTGTTAAAACCGCAAAGGGAAGGAGGAGGAAACAACGTTTATGGATCAGACATACCTGGTGTACTTAAGGTAAGAAATTATTGATAAAAAATGTGATATAAAGAAAGCGATTTTTGGAAACTTTTTTTCAACAAATAAATTATCATCGTTGAATGGTACCAAATCAAAAATGTTACAGGAGGCTATTTAAAATTGATAATTTTTCAGCCTTATGCTTTGTGGCATTTGAAAAGGTGTTTTGCTAAAAACGTCACATACCAGGTTTTGACCGCGGAACGATATTATATTCATTTAAATGTTGTTGTGCCATTTTGTGCGTCTTAATGAAAAACCTCAATTTCTCAGATATATGAGAAAGTATATGGTGAGCGGCTTTTTTATGAAATACTAGCAGGTGTCGACCCGATTTCACCCGGGTCGGTGAAAATCATAATATATAAAAAAAAAATTACCTTTTGAATTTATAACTACCGCAAAAGGGACTTATATTACTCGAACTGTTTCCTGTATATCGGGTTACAATAATAATAATTTAATTGATTAGTTTTTTTTCAGTTGATGGTGGTTTTGGGTGTTTGAATTAGGATAGATGGTGGCAGTTCTCATTGAGCTTTTTTTCTAACCAAAAAGGCCAGATAACACTTTTTATGATTTTTTCACTTCAAAAATGGCGGTTTTTCATGCAAAATTTGCTCGTATTTTTTACCCCCTTAGGTGTGAAATATCCAAAAACCGGTTCTTATTGAGCACCTACGAGACAAGTTGAAGTAGTGTTCTAAATTTCATGGAAATCGTTTCAGTGGTTCCAGAGAAACCATTTTCATCCCTTTTCACCCCTTTAAGGGTTGAAGGGTTGAAAAAAAGTACGCTTATGTTCTTAGTTGGAATAAATATTACCTTTGCACAAAAAATGAAAAATATCGAACCAAGGGTTTAGGCTTGATTGACGGACAAACATCCAAACTTTCACATTTATAATATTACTTAGATTAGATTAGATGGTTATTTGAAATGTAAATATTTACGCTTTTAAAACACTCTGTTTCGTTAACGGTAGAGTTCCTAAAAACCTTCTTGTTTTATTAACCCTTATTAACAAACAAGAATAATCCAGTGTTACTCTGTAAGTAAATCATTCGATCAAATTTCGAATTGAAAATATGTATTATATATTGTATGCCTTTATATGTAGTTATCTTACTGTATATAATATATATTTAAACAAATTATCTAACTAAAGAGAAGAGGAGAGAATTGTTAAAGTACATTGTACCATACAAAATGGAAAAGTTTTACAAAACCACTTTTGCAATCCTAGTAAACAAATATATGCTACCTACGAAAAAGGTTGTTTCAGTTACTTTATTCGAATGGTTTGCTGTGTTCTTGGGCAGAAAGTAACATTTCTCTATTTATCTTAGAAAGTTATAGTGTAAATAACCGCTTATTACTCTGAGGTCGTTCATATTTATTTATTGTATAGACTATTCCGAAATTGTTTTGGAGTTGTTTTAGTTTTTATTCTACTTATTCTAGTTATCGAATTAATTATTAACCTATATAAATAATCAGTAATTTATTTATTATCAAGGTTTGCTAATAAAATGTGTTTTTTTTTTTTTTTTGTTAGTTAAATTCTCTATAAACTAAAATCATAATACGAATTATACTGTAGAAAATTAAAACTGTGTACAATAGAGCCCCGATTATCGATCCGCGGTATTGGGTGGTAAGGGTACCGCGGATAAGATAAATCGTAGATAATCCGAAACAAGACTGAAAATGAGGTGCAAACACAACAAAAAATATTTCAAAATAAAAATTATACTTTGTTTACAAAAAAACATAGAGTAAGTTGGAGGAATTGGGCGGTAAAATTTTTAACAATTATTTAGTATACTTGTTCATAATTATGCATTTTTGATTTTAATGCCAAACTCTTTAAGAACAAACCATAATTATTTTGCCTTATTACAAAAAATTAATGCTTATTTTTCTGTTAATACCATACCACATTAGGAATTTGCCAAAAGAAATGGGTGTTCGGGCCCCACTGTACGTTTAAATGTCAATTTTTGAGACTTAGTACATTTTGGACCGAGTTTTAGGTATGATGCCATAAATGTAAAAGAAAGAAATAAAAAAAAAATTTCTTTAGAAATGACCCGCAAACTGATAATTAATACCATTTTTCAAAAAATGTAAAAAACACTGCAAATTTTACACAACGGTTTATTATTTCTAAAATATTTTTTGTTTCCCATACATATTCGATCATTTTTCAGTATAACCAAATATATTGTATATTGTGATTTGTGGAGAAAAATTGTGGTGTGATGATGTTTCACAAATCGGTTAACTATGGAGATAAAATTTGACATTTTTCAAGTCAATGCTAGATGGCAGTAGTGATCATGTGTAGTGATTTCCCGTGTTTTAATCCACCAAGAAATGGAATATTTTATGGAGATTAAAAATTTCAAAATTCCATTACTCAAAAACTAGATAAATTCATGCTTGAACGGTTTCGGAAATATGATTTTTTCAATATTTGGTTCCTCAATCGTTTTTTATTCGTTTTTTGAAATCTACATATATCTCAAAATGTAAACTGACAAAATTTCAGGGGGAGCTATAATTTTTTTTTCGAGCTCGATTCCAAAGGTTTATTATTGAAAATAATAAACCAAAAGTGCGAATATCTCGAAAGCGGTTTCAATTTCATTGCTCTATCTGATAATCATAGGGTGATACATTCACGGTTCGGGTTATCCACTATTTACGGGACACCCTGTATTCCGTGTTATTTTGCTCTTACGATTTTCAAATTTCAATAAAAATTCGTATCAAATGGGCCCGAGGTCCATATAAGTTGCCGTAAGATTCCGAAACAGTTTGCAGTAATTGGCCAATAAATAGGACATCTATGTATTTAAATATATGATAAGTCCAGCTAGGACAGAAACATGGAAATAATAAAATTTGAAATGGTAAAACTAAAGAAAAACTCTTAAAACATGTGCAGAGCGATTCATTGCCTTTTCGATTTTTAATAAAGATTTAAAAGAACAATTTTTAGATACTTTACTCCAGCAAGAAATACAAAAAGAAATTTAATTAAATTAAAAATTAAAACTCATTTATAAATGCAGTTAATGTCTGTGAAAATGCTTCAGAATTTTTGAAGTGTTCTTTTATTGTTTTTCAGAAAATGTCCGCACTGGAGCGTGCTTCATGGATATTAATGGAGAGGATTCATCCCCCTATCACTAAGGGTTACATGATTCGCCCCGGCGTTTCCGTGCCCCCTCCTGTAGTGGATCTTGTCTCAGAGCTTGGCATATTTGGAGTTATTATCGGGGATCCAGATACAATTTATGAAAACTATCAAGCAGGCCACATGTTACGCACAAAACTGTCCTCAGCAAACGAAGGTGGAGTGGCGGCAGGACAGGGTGCACTGGACAGCCCTTACTTGGTTGACTAGCAACACTATCATTTGCTATTTTTTGTACAATTAAAATTTGGATATATTTGATATGAAATAACTCTTATTGGAAAAAAGAAGACTATTTTCAAAAATCGTTGACTTTATTAATTTGTTCTTTCTTTAACTTTTCCAGTGATACACGAGATGACCCAAAATTTTTGATGAAATTTAATCTCAGCTTAGTTATTTGACCTTTCAAACAGTGTTATCGGTTCCTATTGCAGATTATCCATTCAATTCTTCCTGAAAAAATATTGTTTAAAAATACCCAAAAACATATCAGTTTCCCTTTTAAATTGCAAACTTTCGAAATAAACTCCAAAGCACAGAAGTTTCTGAATGACATCAAATTTGAACTAATTTTTTATGTACCGATTTGATTTAAATCGATGATTTTGCTGTTAATTAGTTTATTTCTGGTAGACATCTGCTCTCGCTAAAATTTGATTGTAGATAATCGAATATGGAGCAATGCTCTTGTTCTTAGTGTTCAGATTTTGTTCAAGGAGATGTACTTTCGCATTTGAAATATTTATACAATTTATTTCGCAAGTGGCTTATCGCTTTTGGCAATTGTGTAATTCTTTCCGTTGTTTCTAAAATTGTTGAGAACACTTTTATTGTGCTCTTTTTGTGCACTGTGCCAGATTGTCAGCATACATGGTGATGTGGTTCCAATAAGCGTCCCTTTCAAACCACAGAGACGAGCATGGACACGACGGAAGAATGTTTGCAAGACTTGAATGCACACAAATGGACAAATGGCTCTAATTTGAACCGCCGATAACACCCCATACACGACTGAATTGAACGCGCTGCTAGATCAATTACAATTAGATTCATCTTGCTCAATTTCAGAAAAACGTCTTTTATTATCTTTATGGCCACTTTTTACAGCTCGGGGAATTTATATAAAGGGCCATTGAATAGATATTTAACATTACTTGTTTCTTGATCGCCGAAATGGGAAAATTGTTTTGTCGGCAAAATCGGGCGAATATTTTGAGGCTCTTAATTTGAAAGTATTTAAAATATATAGTTCATCTTTATCACATTTTTGTGCGCGCTGCGAGAAATAAATTTTGTCGACGTTCCTATGTGAAGAGCTCTAAAATAAATTACTGAAATATTCATATTAATAAAATTTTACATTAATATTTCAAACTCAGTAGAATTCAAATTTTTAAAAATCCACAATATGAAGTGTACTTATGACTGGAGTGAAGTGCCACGATGAAGTGATTGAACTCGGTCTAAGTGGAATTAGTATTCATAAGAAAATTTTCAAAACAGTTCAACAAGATACTTTTTATAATTACTACAAATATTTTAATCACACTATTTCTACTGAAAAAGTTTAACAAGGCAAATGGTTTAAATTTAAATAATCATGTTAAACAAACATCTTGCGTTTTCGGCTCTTGTTTTCTGTGCCCTGGTATTTGTAATTATTAGTGCTGAAGAAGTTAGCAAGATGAAGAAAATTAAAAGAAAAAAACTTTCGAATTTGAAAGACAATTTCCGAAATAAACCGCAGTTGGATATTCCAGTAGAAGAGAGCAACGGAGAAGATGGTGATGACTTCTACGACAGAGATTATATTTACGAGGAAGAATTGGGTATTTTTTTTTTTTTTTTTTTATTTCATTAATAAATTTCAAAATCGTAATTTGTAGTAGTATTATAAATTTATTCAAAAGATACTTTATGACTGAAACTATTTTAACCATTTCTTAAAATATGAATTAATACAAAAAACATTTTCCTAATATTTTCTTTATTATAGGGATTTAATGAAGGTATTATACAACTTGTTGTTTTTTACCAATTGAACTGTGTATGATAATTTTTTAAATGCGTACGAACTCTGATTTGTATTATTATTGTATTGCCAGAAGTAATGTGCCAAAAAAAAGTTTATTTTATCGGCCAATAGAAATAAGCCAGTGTTTCACAAAACACTTGAAACTTTTAAAAAATAACGTTCGCTCCACACCAAAACAATTATAGGAACTTGTATTTGTCGGATTTATAACTGATGTTTTATATAAAATAATATATCAGTTGCGTTTGGTAGTGTGTGGTAAAATGGCTTTATTTTTTGAAAAACACAATGATGATTTGATGGATTTAGTTTAAGCGCAGTCCCCTGTGATTTAATATAAATTCAAAATTCCCCATACCAAGATGTAGGGTATATTACTTTAGAGCGAATGGAACGCCATGAAGTAATAGAACAGAAAGAAAAGAACTATATATTCATAATAAGAAAGTGAAGTGAAACCGGTTTATGTCTACCTGTCTGTCTGTTATCTTTCCAGACGATAATTCGAGAACGATTGTAGCTTTGTAGCTATAGAGACTTGAAATTTGGTACAATAATATTTTGTTAAAATGGCAGAGTAAAGTTCGACAATAAGAAAAATCAGGACAGTCCTTCTAAGTGTTGCCATATAAGGCTGAATTATTTTTAGGGAATTTTTAGGGAAATTTTGGGTTCGGGCCGGGCCGAGTCCGGCTTTTTTTTATTACCCGATAGGAACGATAGGATATTCCCAACAAAATTGATTTTTTTTCGTCTCGCGCCTAATCATGTTTGGTCAAATTGCAGGAAATAAGGCCTAGTATATATTAACACTCTTATTTCAAACATTATTTTAAGTAGTGACATTCCGGTTACTGAAAATGGAGCGCTATACTTATTGAACAATGCGTATTTATTATTAAAACTTATTTTAAATTTAGTGAAAGCTTTACGGAAGTTACGAGGAATTTCTGTGAGTGTGAGTATTGCTGAACAACCAAGGACATGAATTTGTCGTCGTTCACAGCAATTATTGAACATTAAACCAACAATTTCAATATTTTTCACAGAGATGTGTACTTAAGGGCTGACAAAATACGGTTAACACAACAATTAAAGCCATTACATCGGGAATGTGTTGATTGAACCATAGAAAAAAAAGAAGAAAATGAAAATTTTCATTGTACATAATTGACAATTTTTGTAAAAGAATGATAAGCTGCCGAGCTAGCAGAGTTGGTCACCTGTTTGATATTCTTTTCCATCATGAACTGCAACTCATGTACTTTAATTTCCATTAAAAATATTACATTATATACTGTAAATTTGAACACCCTTTATAGTAATTGTCAACGATCGTTAATGTGTTTTTCACGAAATCCACGTTGAAATAAGTTATTAACGATCTCGACCCGATCCGTGGCTTTTACTGCCCCTCCCCGAAGACGGGCATTTTTTTTTTTTTTTTTTAAATACACAATATTACGGAACGGAAATTTTACAGATACCAGATACAGATACCCAAACGCTTCCCTTTTTTACTTTCCATTTTTTACACGATTTAATGAATGTTGTTTCTGTGTTAAAACTGAGTATTTCACAATTATTGGTCTAAACCCATTATACTTTCCGTAGTAATCTGGGTTTGAATAATTCGTCTAATGTGTTTTTTCTTGGTTAAGTTACAAAATTATAATTATTTCTCTTCAGAATCATGCTCATACATTAAAAAATTCAATTAGTTTCCCAAATGGTTATATTCAGATAGCAACTTTACAGCTAATTGCTCAAAACAAAACAATATATTTTTTTTTTGGGAAACCACAAATGGCAAACTTTTTTGTTACACGTAAAAAAGTCCCGTGCTTTGTTCTTATACTATAGCGCCATATCGCTTTCGTCACCTTTAAATGTTTGGATTTAAGTACACACGTTTCAGGGCGATACATATTTGTGTATTACAATATAAAAAAAACAAAATATTTTTTTGAAGAAGGTCGAAATAAAAAAGAGGTTCTGGAATCTCTGTTTCGTTTCGAAAAGATATCTTTAGAAGGACGCAATTAATATCAATAAGGTTTTTTTTTCTATTATCATACCGGATACATTTACATTTTCAGTTGAATATTAATCCAGAAAACATGCAAAGATTATTTTATAAATATTCATAAATATCTTCAATATTGTATGCATTTAGCGCAAATATTTCGACCACTACAGAAATATTAATTTTGGTCTGTAGGGAAAATATTCGGGACCAAATCCAATGATGTTTAACAAAACATACAATACACAAAACTGATTAATCTTTTTTTTAAAAAAAAAAAAAAACTTGCAACATGTAAGAAATAATATATCAAATAATGTTTTGAAAACATTTTTCTAGTGTGATAAAACTTGAAGTTTTGAAAGATTAACTCCAATATATATATATGTATTTTAATACTCTAAAACACATATCAATCACTGATAACTACTACATAATTACCAACAAAGTAGTTTAGAAAAGGAAAGACTTGGTCAGTTTGCCTGTTTATTTTTGTCTTTTTATTTGGGGCACAAATCAAATTTCTTTTCGTTCAATTGACATCATAAGTATACTTTTTAATTTGTTTCCTTAACCTCATACATTTGTACCAATTTGTGCAATGTATATGTATGTAGGTCATTCGCTAAATG
This sequence comes from Leptogaster cylindrica, assembly GCA_963082835.1. Taxonomy (NCBI): domain Eukaryota; kingdom Metazoa; phylum Arthropoda; class Insecta; order Diptera; family Asilidae; genus Leptogaster; species Leptogaster cylindrica. The sequence continues at coordinate 17,509,869 of OY720108.1, forward strand.
ATTCAGAGCAATCAGTTCAACCGAGAGTCGGGAACCGATAAAAATGTGGAAAATTTGTTTCAGCACAATCGTTGCAATGATATTGTAAATGATATTTTTTGCTGACATAAAATTGTAAAATAGATGCAAAAGATAAAAATGATTTCATTTTCCATTTATTTTTTTTTTATATATTCTAGAGCCTGATGATGATGGAAGCTTCACACGAAACTATGGAACCGAATTCAGTCAACCACCAAACGAAATACCAACAACAACAGGTACATTTGCAGTACCACGAGTTTCGTTGGAAAATTCTTTAAAAGTTTGTTAAATTTCAGTGAAACCCGAGTCGTTCACCACTCGCAGCATTCCAAACGATAATCTGATTGGTGAGTAGTTGATTTCGTATTACGTTCTCTGGCTTTGGTTTTAAAATGACATATCAATATATCAATATAGGCGGCTTTACCTGTTTCTACGACGGCCACTGGTACAGAGATAATCAAGAATTTCGGGCTGGCTTGAATAATTGTGCAGTTTGCGCATGTAAGAATCAACGAGTGACTTGCAATGAAATTGCGTGTAACAGCAAACTGGACGACGACGACGTCAAGCCTGCTGCAACATTTCCACCACCACCACCACCATTTCAACCACCATCCACAACAACAACAGTTAGACCAGCGAAGCCAACTGTAAGAAGGGAAAGCTCATCAATGCCCGATGTAACGCGTGGTGAACCACCACCAGGAGGATATATCGGTGAGAGGGGACCACCGGGAGTAGCTGGATTTCCAGGCTCACCGGGAACGCCAGGCATACCTGGACTCCCAGGACCGGCAGGTCCACTCCCGGATATGAGTTACTACACACATCAACTGGCTGACGTTTTACAGAGTTCAGACAAAGGCCCATCATCGGGTGTTTCATTCCCAGAACAATTTCAATATCTTCAAGCACAGATTGGTCCAGTTGGGCCAAGAGGCCCCCCTGGACCGCCTGGCCCAGCTGGACCACAAGGATTTCAAGGAATAAGGGGTGAACCCGGCGAACCTGGAACACCCGGTGAGCCTGGGCAGCCTGGATCACGTGGACTACCTGGAATTCCAGGAAAGGACGGGGAAGCAGGAGAAGAGGGAGAACCTGGTGCTGCTGGATCGCCAGGTACACCAGGGCCGAGGGGATTACCTGGAATGCCAGGCTTACCTGGAGTAAAGGGCCATCGCGGATTTCCTGGGCTTGATGGTGCAAAAGGAGAAACCGGAGCACCGGGAGAAAAAGGGTCTATAGGTTCAATGGGACCAATCGGCTCCATCGGACCGATAGTGAGATTTAATACACACACACTTTTATATACTTGAGTATTATTAAATTTTTATCGTTTAGGGGCCTGCCGGACCACGAGGTGAAAGAGGAAGAGAAGGGCCACCAGGTCAACCTGGAACCAGAGGTATTGATGGCATACCAGGGCCTCCAGGGCAACCAGGATCTGCGGGAAAGCCTGGAGCACCAGGTTTTCCCGGTAGCCCTGGAGCAAAAGGTGATATGGGTAGTCAAGGGCCAAAAGGGTCACAAGGATTGCAAGGGCCCAGAGGTGAAACTGGTCGGCCAGGATCAGCGGGCGAACCTGGTATAGCGGGCTCTGCAGGGAAAGATGGCCTGCCAGGTGAAAAAGGAAGTCCTGGAGCAATGGGCATATCGGGACCACCAGGCTTTCCAGGCAGTAGAGGTGCACCAGGTGTGAATGGAAGCCCAGGAGAGCCCGGCATAAAAGGTATGCCCGGTGCACCTGGCGAACGTGGTTTCAGAGGAGACCAAGGAACAAAGGGCGATATAGGTACACCGGGACCACGTGGTGTACCTGGTGCAATTGGGCCTGAAGGCAAACGTGGTAAACGAGGCATGAGGGGACCAATAGGAAGTGCCGGTCCCCAAGGTGAACGCGGTATAACAGGTGTTCCAGGTTTACAAGGTCCTGATGGAGCGCCAGGTCCAAAAGGTGCTCCTGGAGATCAAGGCCCCAAAGGTCCATCAGGCAGTAAGGGTAGTGTGGGTGATATTGGTCCACCGGGTTCCCCTGGAATGCAAGGGTTGCGAGGACTCCCGGGAAAAATAGGACTTGCCGGACGACCGGGACCGATTGGCGAACGTGGCCCACAAGGAGCAGACGGAAAGCCTGGAGAGCAAGGACCGTCTGGCTTGCAGGGCCCTCCTGGCCCAATAGGAAGACCTGGTGATAAGGGTTTTCCAGGACAATCAGGAAAAGATGGAGAACCAGGACCCCCAGGAGCACTCGGTCCCCGTGGTGATGTTGGCAAAGACGGACTTCCTGGTTCGCAAGGACCACCAGGACCATCTGGACAAGACGGGGAACGTGGTGAGCCTGGTTCGGCTGGCCCGCGCGGTTTTCAAGTAAATTAGTTTCACAAAATACCTCTATTCAATTTTTTTTTTTTAAACACGATTCTTCTTAGGGGCTTCCAGGGGCTCCTGGAAACCCCGGAACACCAGGAAAAGACGGGCACAGTGGACCTCCAGGTATTGCTGGACAGATGGGTGCACCGGGAAACAGAGGAGAACGTGGATTTCCAGGTGAAAGAGGACCCGTTGGCGCTCCTGGTTCAGTAGGTGAACGTGGAGAATCAGGTTTGCCTGGTCAGGATGGACCGCCGGTACTTAATTTGACCATGTTTTTATTATTATGTGTACACAAAAGTTAAAAAAGTAGATTTTTCTTCCTCTCTAGGGATTACCAGGAAAGCAAGGAACAAAGGGACATCAAGGTTCTCAAGGCATGGTTGGTTTGCCAGGTCTTCGCGGACCCCCAGGACCATCCGGTGAAAAAGGAGAACGTGGCAGCCTTGGCAGTCCAGGACCTGAAGGAATTCAGGGCAGAACCGGTGATCGAGGACCACAAGGTTTACTAGGACCACCAGGGCCCCCAGGTGAGCCTGCGGAAAGAGGTGAACCTGGCGCTCCTGGATCTCCTGGTGAACAAGGGGGACCTGGATCGCCTGGAGAACGCGGAAGCGTAGGACCAGCTGGATTACCAGGATTCCCAGGACCACCAGGCATAGCTGGAATTCCAGGTAGTAAAGGGGAACGTGGTTTCATTGGCATGAAAGGAGACAAGGGTACAACTGGTCCATCGGGGCCAACAGGAGAACAAGGTTTACCAGGACCACTGGGCCTCACAGGTGCTAAAGGAGCTCGTGGCGATTCAGGAATAAGAGGAGAAACTGGTTTAATAGGGCCACCTGGACGCCCAGGAGAACCTGGATTGGCTGTAAGAAAATTTTTTTTATTGATATCGCGTGATTGCTTTTAAGTTTTTTTGTTTGTTCAATTTTAAAAAAAAAAAGGGTCAACCGGGTAATACAGGTCCTAGTGGTTCTATGGGTTTACCGGGCCCTAAAGGCAATCATGGAGATGCAGGAAGGCCAGGAGTAACTGGTCAGCCAGGTTTGCAAGGGCCTCCAGGATTAGAGGGGCCTAAAGGTGAAAGTGGAAGTTCAGGTCAACCAGGCCCAAGAGGAGATGCCGGCTCTCCAGGACCAATAGGCGAAAGGGGTATACCGGGGCTGCCCGGGCCACCCGGTTCTACAGGACAACAAGGTTTGCGGGGATCGACTGGTGAACCAGGACAACCAGGAAAACCAGGTAAAAGCGGTGAGCAAGGGCCCATCGGACTGACAGGATTGCCGGGGCTACCTGGGCCTAGTGGAGAAGCCGGACCTGAAGGCCCGGCTGGTAAAACTGGACCAGCTGGAATTCAGGGTAGACCGGGAGATAAAGGGCCTGTAGGTACTCCAGGTGCACAAGGGTCTGGAGGTCCCCCAGGTCTCCCGGGAGCTCCAGGCCCTATCGGTCCACAAGGAGTAACCGGCGAGCGTGGTTCAACAGGTGAACCAGGTCCTGCTGGCGCAGATGGATTGATTGGATCTCGTGGACATCCAGGAGCACCAGGACTTGAGGGATCAAAGGGTGACAGAGGTGAACCCGGCCTAAAAGGTACCAAAGGCCATCGAGGTCTAATAGGGCTGCAAGGCTTACCAGGGCATATGGGTCTGAAGGGAGACACTGGCAGTCAAGGGCAACCCGGTGCTCCCGGAAAGCCTGGTGACGCAGGTGTCAGAGGTCTTCCAGGTCGAGACGGATTCGTCGGAGCGCAGGGAATAATTGGCCCTGCAGGTCCAAGAGGATCTCCAGGAAATGAAGGAAAACCCGGGCCTATGGGGCCTGCTGGTCCAGCAGGCCCTCCAGGCCCACCAGGAGATTCCATGGGTTATGATGCCGCTGCTTTGGCAGTTTTACTTCAGCAGGGTTCTATAGGGGGAACCAAGGGACCCGACCCAATGAGCGATCAGCCATTGAGACAAAATAGCTACTATACTGAAACTTTAAATGATGAAGAGAAGCATGCCATAATTCTGAAGGCATTCGAACAATTGAAAGCATCCTTTGAACGCTTCAAGAAACCAAACGGACAAAAGGATGCTCCAGCCAAAACCTGCAAGGATTTAAAAGTTGCATATCCAAATTTGAAATCTGGCGAGTATTGGATAGATCCAAATCAAGCAGATGTAAAAGATGCAATTCTTGTATATTGTGATATGGAAAATGGAAGCACGTGTCTCCGTGCTCAACCCAATAAAAGCTCTAAATTGAGTTATAATAATAATAATGGCCGCGAAATTTGGCTAAGCGAAATTCCAGGTGGAATGCAATTTACGTACAAATCGGATAGTAACCAGATTGGATTTTTACAACTACTCTCCGCAAATGCATCGCAAAATTTAACTATCCATTTCGAAAATGTTGGAGCAGTTTATCCAAAAAAAAAGAGCCCTTATACACGTGACCTGAAACTTTTGGCTTGGAATGATGTCGAACTTTATTCGAAAGGACCTCAGCGATTGCGCTACGAAGAATTGCAAAATGATTGCAAGGTATTTTCATCACTGCTCATTGTCATAAAAGCTTTTATTCTAATCTCTCTTTTTTAGGAACTCTCTAAATATACGTGCCAGACGGTTTTAAGCTACACCACAGGAAAATCTGCACGATTACCAATTATTGACGTTGCCATTAAGGACATGAGTGAAATCAATCAGCAGTTTTGGATAGAGATTGGCTCACCATGTTTTTACTAGCACCGCATTTAACTCTCGTGCAAAATAGATGAAAACGTGATATTAGTAAAAGGGAGCCCATGTTTACAAAATCAAACAATATCTTAATTTTATTTATTTATTTCTTTTTTCAACAATTTCATTGTGCACCAGGATAGTAAAGGATTTATACAATATAAGCGATTATTTTATCAAACAATAGATTACAATTATGCCTTCCTTTGTATTTAAAAGGATTCATCTCAAACTACGAATTAAAATTTAAAAACGCCTAGGATACACTTAGCCCTGCAACTACGTATGTACATTAGTACACTTTTTCTTTTTTTTTGCTATGAATATTTACTGCAGTCTTGGATAAAGTTTTGAAAGTGGTCGAAATTGCAATTAAATATTTATTACAATCTTTTTGAAATTGACTATCTTTTTTTTTTTTTAGAAACGAAAAACCCGCACCTTTACCAATATAATTGGTTCACTCAAAAAAACAAATCCAAAAAATATTGTCAAGGCCAGAAGACCGTACTTGCTTTTTCAAAAGTTTCTTGAATCCACGTTGCTAGTAGTGGCATAAGAATAATAACAGAGAACGCCCCAGAAAATAAACAAAAACTGCGCCTTCCTATTGCAAGTTTAAGTGTAGCAAGCTATAGTAGTATGTGTCCGTAAAGCGAACACATATCTCCACATTCCACTGCATTGAATTGAAGGCAGCTCTGCAACGTATTTTCTAAATACGCTGACTGCTGGAAAAACTCCACTCGCGCTGCTGGAAATTTTCTTTGCATTTGTCTGGTTTGCAAAGTGTCCCCACTACTGCGGTAAATTGTCCATGCTAAGAAAAGATTTCTGCTCTGGGTAAATTTGCCTCGATCCTAGTGTCTTTCGTATTTCGATATCACATAATTCCCTTTTACCTCTTACAATTAGAGCGGGGCATCGTAATTCTTCCTACTGGGAAACGTCGTCGCTACAGACACAATCAAAAGGGACCTGCGATTGTGTGTGCCGCTCAGAATTTTAACTTGTTTGTAGTAGTTTTCAACTCTGAATTTTTTTAAATATATTCGTACTCTTAAGTGATTAGACAGTGCTGAGTGTAAGCTGGTTTTTCAGAAACATTAAATTTTAAGACGGCTACTATCGTTCCAATTAGGTGCCCAATTTGCTGGAACGATTTGCAGGATTCTTGCAGATTGCCCGTTGAGAGTGCTACTCCCAATTTTACACGAACAACAAAATCAATATGGCGGATGTTAAACCAAAAAAAGTGGGAGTTTTTTAAATTTTTTTTTCTACTTTTTCGAGTGGGATGTCAACTGAAAAAGAGAAAATTCAGAGCTCATAAGTGTACATGTATAAAGGTACAATATGAAATATAAAAGATAAATATTCTCGGTATTTTTTCTAAAAATTTAGGGTGTTTTACGATTTGACCATCACTTGTTTCGAGTACAAAACATTAACTTATCATTAGGTTATTTTTATTTAGTTTGTCAACTGTTGCTATGCTAATGTTTGTTTAAACTATATGCAGTTTGTTTGGATTATTTTCGACCATCGTAGACCGTGTGTCGGCTCCCTGGTTTTTGTAATAATTAATTTAAAACTTTATTTTTGTTTATTAGTAATCATAATATTCCCATTCAATTTGACATTCATTCAATAATAACAAAAACTGTTGAAATAAAAATACGATTAAAAAAATGTTCAAATAAAACAAATACGTTTAAAAAATTAAAACCCTACTACGGACAATTTGCCAACTCAAAAGTGTGAAATAATAAAAAGCTTAATCATTTCTAAAATTATGTTAAGTTACTATCTGCAATTTCCCATTACAATACAAATTTCATCCATCCATGGTCGTGTGTTTTATATTAAATAAATAAGTTGTTTGTAACAGCAATAAAAAACGCACGATCATGGATGGATGAAATTTGTATTGTAATGGGAAATTGCAAATAGTAGCTTAACATAATTTTAGGAATCCCCGGGCTTTTTATTGTTTCATATACTTTTTAGTTGGCAAATTGTCCGTAGTAGGGTTTTAATTTTTTAAACGTATTTTTTGTTATTATCAATCACTTTTGAAAATTCGCGCCTTACAGAAATCACACTGCATCTCTTTCCATCATATGCTATGCTGTTGCTGTCTAATTGCTGCCACCGCGATGAAGCGTCTCGCTTCTTATAGAGTAGATTCCAACATTCCTGACATTAAACAGCTGTTCGAAAAGGATTGATAACGTGCTCAGTGCACGGAATCTGGTGCGCTGGAAACTGTGGAATGCGGAATGCCTGAAGATTTCAACAATTAAATAAATTAAATGCAGAATGAAAATTATAATTGTAATATTGATTGCCACATTTTTACGTATATTAGTATACAAAAGGCCTTATTGTTCCAGGTATTTCCATAAAATTCACCATTTATGAAAATTCTGCAACAAACCATTAAATTGTGAACTTTTTGCACATTGTAGCTGTTTTTCTTATTTAACTTTCGATAGTGAGAGCACTCACTGGAAACTCCTGTGCAGTGCAGCGCGCAATTTCTCCTGGAATGAGCAGCTATGCCGATGGAAGTTCCAAGGAATACTCGAGGCTTTTTGCACTCTTTGTCTGAGGCGCTTGATGACGCAAGTCTCAGTTGATCTGAAGCCGACTTGCAGTCAATGAAGTCTGGGAACGTGTTGACCGCGCTGTTACCGCGACATACGTTGTCTGGAAGAAATGTGAGTGTAACATTAAATAATTCTCAATTAACTTTAATTCTGGTGGTGCTCCAATTACTTAGTGCAATACTTTCCGCTCACCTTATGTCGCAAGTTCCAGTTAATTTAACTCATCTGACTGTCAAATGTTGACCCTGATTGCATGAGAAAATCAATAAAAAGTTATTTCACAGATGCATCTGGTTTTAGATATAAATGAGTTGAAGTGAAATTATAAGAAATTGTCCTTCAATAATTTCTCGGTCTGCATGCAGTAGACCGGCGATATCAGTCAGTGCATTGAAATCTGAAAATTCCCAGTTGACCGTGTGCTTCAAGGCTTTTCTCGATGCACTCGATGCCCTTGGTTAGTTCGTCCTCGAAATTCCAAAAACCACGAGAGGGCACGGATTGTAGTCAAATTAGAGGTGCCGTTTTAAAGCGTTCTGGATAAGGAACAGGTGCCAGTCCAAGACCAACGAGCGGTGAAATATCCACCCCGTTCTCCAGATTACGAATTTGAATTTGAAATGGTTATGAAATTGAAACGAACATTCGGCACTCCAATAAAAATCCGCGATTAAGCAAACAATTCCTTCAATGAATGTACTTGCAGTTATGGCATCATAATATATCCTACATTAACTCCACTCCATGTGCTTCTTACTCTGACAGATGTCAACAAAGCGTGCTCAATAAGGAGCGACCTCGAAATTCGAAATTATGGCTGATTCTAGAAGCCGGCTAATGCTTTATCCTGACGAGCTAATAGCATGAGTTTAATGATAGAAATCACAGAATTGATTGGTTATTTTGCGAAATAATCAACTTGCCAATACAAACGTAATGTGTTCCAGCACAATTAATTGTATTTCGTATTGTGTAATCAATCCAATGTCGCCCTTTGTCCAGGGAAAACTCAAAGAACATGTCAGACATGTTGGATTGGAATTTATTGGCAAATCAATTTGAAATGGGTGAACAAAACCCAATTGGAATCATGTGCGGGTATACTGGAGAAACATAAATTAGTCAACATAATGTGATTCCAGATTCACATAATTTGTACCTAAATCAACTAAAAACATTCTGCTCAGATTTCGGAAATGAATGGGTTCCAAGAATATATCAGAGGATAATATAATATATCACATGGAGGGGTTTGTGCATTGTATCAGAACTCTTCACTCGCAAAAGGAAAATAATTATTAAACCAACTTGGTTATGAAATTGCATTGTACTTATCTCTGTAGTAATTTAAATACACTATGTATAGTGTATATACCAAAAGATGAAGTATATTATAATATAACACCGTGTATATGCTAGCAAGTGTTCCAACATATACCAATCGATTCCTTGAAGTGTTGTGATCAACTACTACGATTAGTCATTTTATCGTAAAACTCCTCTTTCAGCTCTTTTTAAGGGCTGAAACTTTGTCTTATGTGAAGGGAGGTGAGCTCTAAAAAATACGAATCGAAGGAATACGATAGAAGGGCATCCAAGGTCTCAATAAAAAGTAAGCATTATGACCTTTCCAACAGTGTTTCACATGTCTCGATCCGTTGGCAAATGTGGCAAATATGAATATTGAAATTTAAAATTTTGAAAAATTTCGGTTAAAAATTTACATTTGTATACTTTGTCCTTAAAAAATCCCTGCATAACAAGGATATATTTTATAAAAAAAAAACGTACTCTTAAGAAACCTTCCAAATAAAAAAGGAATCATACCAATATGTTTAGTATATCAAGACTTATTAAGACTTTTGTGGAGTCAGTGGAATACCAAATTGGAAGAAAATTATCGCAAAATGTATTCCGCGCAGAAAATGTTTCCACTGAGCCCACAAAATGTTAATAATGACTAAAAAAATCTTAATAAATTTTGATATACTAAAGATATTGCAATGATTACTTTTTTATGGTTTTGAAAAAAAAAATGATCACGGAAAAATTATGAAATGGTGTATTCTCAAAATCGTACCATTTTTTGAGGTATGCAATTGTTCGTTCATAAACCTGAATTGCTTCGGGGTCAAATTTTTGTCGCTGGTGTCGATTCAAATCGTTTCCCAGGCACGGAGAGGTGGCAAACCTGAGGGAGGCATGTAACGAAAAACGATAAAAGAATTTTTCGAAAGTCGTGACGTGGTACCGATCTCAATAGCTAGATTTTTCTTCGAAATCTATATCTAATAACATCAGCTTTTCGGGAACATTCAACCCCCAAAAAATTGCCCTAAAGCTTGTTCGCACTGTGCTAGTAATTTAGTCGAGTAACGAGTAATTTAGTAACTAAACGTGTCTAAACAACGAAATTTTAGTCGAGTGGTTTACTGTTTAGTAAGTTATTTAGTCGAGTTCATCAGCTGTCGCGAAAATGTCAGTTTGGCGGAACGAAGACAATACACACCTGCAATTCGTCTTGCAAAACACTTTAAACTTGCAATATACTGACTAATCAACTAATGTATTATATAATACTCGACTGTAGTGCGAACGCGTTTTCGTCAGTTCGTTGAGGTTTATTAACTAAATTACTCGCATTCGACTAAATTGCTAGCGTAGTGCGAGCAAGCCTTTAGTAACGATCCTGCTGGAGGTTCGGATAACCGCGATTCCACTCTAAATAGACTTCAAGCATGCATATACACAGAGCTCGAATAAAAAAAAAAAAAAATAATAATAATAATAATACATTCGAAACCGAAATAGTCTTTTTTATTTTCCCATAAATTAAACATTACGAATTACACGTTTTTTGTATAACCGACTGAATTGTTATTTACATCAATTTAACAATATGCATTAAACTTTAATAAATCTGAGATTAACACTTTGAATGATTACAATTTTATGAATTATTGATTTCCGTTGAAAACCGGTGAACGTTGCCACCAATCTGATATCATTAGTTAACGCGATAGGAAGCGAGCCGGCATACAGTCATACACTGACGCCTGCAATTGTGCTTGAACTTGAATTTTGATAGATCCGCGTTGCATCAATTTAAACCGATCCGGTCAAATTTCATTCCCCTTGGCTCAAAAAGTGGTCACTTGTGGCAAGTGGCAAGTGCAGTGATTGTTCTGAGAGTTAGTTGATTATGGTTGTACGCTATGGTATTCAATAAGCAAATCAACTAATAATAATGACCATTGTTATTTAAACTATTATTTGTATTTGCTTCAGTCGTTCAAAAAACGGAAAGCAACTGAAATGACTAAAATGGCTTGTAAAAAATGTTCAATAGAGAATGCGGTGACAGCATTCCTCGAACATCGCCGCGCGACAATTTGTCATAAATACGGACGCTTTCGTTTGTTCTTGTTCGTGCTCGCAATTATTGTTTATTATTAATTTTTCCCCTGACCTCTAGAATTTTCTGTGGTCGCATTTTACCCAGTATTATTTCGCGTAATCAGTCAAGCTTCGCTTTCTGTTATAAAAGACATTAAATGTTTTTTATTAATAGCTAGATACTTTATATTTAAACTATTCAATATTATATGTACAATGTGTAAGTTTAGTTTGATTATGTGTTGTTGTTAGTCAAATTTTGAGCTTCACAATTAGATTTTCAAATTGCAGTGGTAAGTTCCTTAGCTTACACTCGTAATATATTCAAAATTTTGCACTAGGGTGACAGTTAAAAGTTTATAGTATTCTGAAAACAAATAACTGTGCGGTATATCTTGGCAGGATTCATGCATAGAAATTTAATTTTTCAACAGAACAGTTCATAATTCTCATTCAGCAAAGTTATTGGTGTTCAGAAAACATGTTTTTCAGTTTTAATGTTCTTGAAAAAAGATATATTTAATCTTACGTACGTACGTTCTTAGGTAATTTTAAATATTCAAAATAACTTCAAGCTAAATTGAACTGTTCAAAACAATACACATTCAAAATATTTTTAAATTGCTTAATCGAAAATGCGCAAAACCAATGTAGCTAATTTTCTCTGACCTGGATTTGGCAACGAAGCAGCTCCATATTGAATAATTTCAATAAGTTACCAGTTGTATCAATGAATATCAATAAAATCGGGCAACTTCTTAGTGTTGCCATATAAGCCTGAATCATTTTTATACATAATATTAAGTTTCTTTCGTTAAATATTGTTATAAATACGTAAATTACAATTACTTATTTGCAGCACGATATGGAAATTTTACAGATAAAAAAATCTTTTCTTACATGCCTGGGTTAAGTAGGTACTATAGTTTATGGAGCAGCGGCGGATTTTAGTGAATTTTTTAGGGTCATGTATTTTGTGTCGGAAAAGTAAAGAATATGCAAACATCGCATGTATATTTTTCGAAATATTTAAGTTTAAAGTTCTAAAAATTACAAGTCAACTGAAGTCAGTTTGCGACATTCTAACATATTTATTTCATACAAAAATTTTTTATATTAAAAGCCGTAAGAAGTCATTTGTTGGATAGTTTCAAAAAGAATATGAAAAATTTAACAAAGGAAGAATTAAAGACGTTTTTATTACTAATTAATTCCATAATCCTCCCATCAATCATTTGAGTAGTATCGATATTTGTTGCGAAAATCTAAAAGAATTTAAACTCAAGTGCCTAGAGTACAATTTTCAAGATAATCCCAAGTGATTGTTTTTTAATGTTAAATATTAAATGCATCACCACTAAACTTTGATTACTATTTTAACTTAAATTATTAAACCTTAAAGTACTAAGTGCATTCTTCGTTTGATAACAAAAGACTAAATATCTTGATCATAACCTCTGACTAATCGGCCACGCATTAATGAATATAAATAAACTCTGAGTAGTCAAATATTTAAGTTATAAACTTCATAAAAGTTTGGTTTTATTGCAAGCTTACACCTGATAAAATAAAATGGTTCCTGTGAAAAACTGTACATCAGCAAATCCAACCAAATCGAAGCTTGAAACACTAGAAAGAGTTCTATATAAGCAAAACATTTACAATCACCACTGCTTCCTAATTTCGTGTAAAAACAAAGGCGAAAGTAATTTTTGTATATATTACAATTAAGGATAAAAACAAAAATAGAAGTATTGTTTATTCGTTTTAAAGTTTATTGGTCATTAGCGACATGAAATTAAGAAATTGCGGTGTTTTTTATTTACAAGAGTCAAGGCTTAGGAAGAGTTTGGTGATAACAGTAATTCGCACAAACGTGATAAAGAAGTTTGTAATTCACAAAAGGAGATTATCAATAGCGATTTACTTGAAAATATATTATGAAAAATGTAATTGAGCGCTAAAAAGATTTATGAATAGGTGAATGTCCAAAGTCATTGAGGAAATGTGGTGATAAAGAATACGCGATGTGAATTATAAATGATAGTATCTATAAAAGGCTGAAAAAGATGCAGAAATATAAGAAGCCAATTTTGAATTCGTTTCACGAGTGCTGAATTTTGAGGAAATCGAATATCGAGATCATACAATTTTTTGTACATATTTTGGAAAGGATGAGAAAATTCGAATCTGATATCGTTTGAAGGTTTTTTTTAATACGTATATTTATAAAGCAAGACTAGGAAGAATTTTTCGAACTTCGCTCCTAGTATTCCGTACTAAATAAATTATATCCATTTAGTTCAAAGCGTCCTTGAGTTATTGTATTCACATTTCATTGCATGCGCATCAAACGCCATATGATCTATATGTAGAATATAACAATGAAATTCAACACCAACTTTAGTGCATTTTCTTTTATGTACTAACGGTATTCCCCGGAATTGCGTATTTTGCAGTTCAATGAGCCGACAAAACCCCCACAAATAAATATACAAGAGATAAAAGCAACCTCCACATCAACTCAGAGCTTGGAAGCCCCTAACAAAGCGTTCCTTCTCAATACAGTTATGAAAAGCTTTAGTAAGTTTTCGAGCTAATTACGACGAGTATTGTTCAATTGATTTGTCCCATATTATTCAAATTTTTAATTATTTTACGGGCTTCGGAAATCCAATAATTTATCCAATAATAATCCAGATTCATGGTTCATGAGATATATAAAGCAAAGTTTGTTGATACACAATTAATCTCCACAGAGTCGTTTAAAAAACATTAAAATCTTAACGAAAAAAAATTCGGTTAAACTCTTCTTGATTACAGATAATATTATTTGAAATTCGTAATTATAAGAAACCAATTATCTGCTATCAGTCCGTGCAATCTCTATGGCGAGATAATTGTTGATAATGTGTGTCATGTCTTAAGAAACTCGGATGTGTCGCCAACACTTTTGATGCCAATATCAAAGCACTCGAATTGTGATTTGCAAACAAGATAAGAAACGTACCTCAAGACTACAGAACAACTCCAACATGTGTACAGGGATACTATTATGTATTATTAGTTATTACATTCGAAACAATGAACAAAACTCTGTATAGTATATCCAAAGATGCGGTCTTCATTGACCTTGACTGTCACGTTGCAAGACTTTAGGACTGGATCGATGAACTTATTTTTTGAATGTTTTAATGCAGGCATTTCGTATTATTATTAGAAAAACCAAGTCCTCTTAGTACATGTTATATGCATGTGCTTGATATTATTAAAGTGACAGTCGTTAACAGAACTTTGCTCAGTTGTAAATATTATTAACAGCTGTTGGATTATTTATGAGATCCATCATTTATTAACAATTAAATATTTTAATAACTGTGCAGATGTAAATAAACGAAAATATTTTAAATGCTGGACCGAACATAATTACCAATATATTTGCTGTTTTCATTGAAAAGCTTTAAGTCTGAAACACTAGTCGATTATATTAAAGAAAGGAAGTCTTTAAGGAAGGCCCGACTAATATTGTTGCATTGCAAGTAAGCGTGCATCAGCATCGATATGTAAACCGCAGAATGAAGCTAATGAGCATCACCTAGCCGCGTTGTTTGCGATTCTCTGTAGTTTAATTCACGGTGTGTAGCTAGAAACTGGCTCAGAGTCACGAACAGTTTTATGCAATTTCATAGTGATTCCGTTAATATCATCCGGCATCTGTGCACATCTCTGACTATCAAAAACGACAATTTTTGTTGCATCAAACATCAAACTTTGCACCATCTTTTTTGTGTTCAACAAGAGAGGGGGTCAAAGGTCATATAATAACTTACTTACTCGGTATGTAAAAACCTGTGATTTCGCAAACGATTCTAATTGTGATGGCAAGTGTTCAAGTGAAAATGATACTTAATTGTCGACATAGGATTAAATGAAGACAATGACATATTTTGTCAGTTTTATTAAACATAAAATTTTATGTGGGCTTGACAAAATTTTAACAAAGCTGCTCAAATAAAACGTGAAGCTCTCACAACTTTTCCATTCAATTTTTGAATTTTATTTATTGACTAGATTCGCCTTTAACAATTTCATTATATTTATTTAAATAATAAGAATAGTGAGAAATGATAGGATACGTATACTTCTCCCCAGCTCATATTATGTATTGTGTAAGTATCGAGTGGCAATGTGGTACACCAAATAGTTGACTACAAGTCTACAACTGTCCTGCTATAGGACGAAGTTCGCCTTCTGATAAATGTGTAAGTGTGTAAAGCGCAACGTTTTTGCAAATGATGTCTTTGATAGACGGCTTGAAGGAAAACCATTGCAATATAAATTACAATCAGTATTGTTTTTGCATCTGATGAATTGTGTACTAGTTTATTATAATATCTCCTGCTATCTGACTGTTTCAACCCCACTTGGTTGTTCTCCTGAGTTAATTCCCAATACAAATAAACCAATGAATCCATTTGCTGCCATATCTGGCGACTACCGTCATTATATTATTGAACGAAGAGTCTAACACTACTTACTATACTCGTCGTTTCCTCTTTTACGAAAAGCTATTAGATGCAATGTTTCAGTTTGTCTCTTGTTTCCATGTCTTGTTATTTACTAAATACCTTCATTTCCTGATAGTGTGAATTTTAAGTTCAAGAGGAAACTCCAAGCTCCAACCTTTGTACCGTCGCTGATCTATATTTGAAAATTTATGTAACTGCATCGCGCATTTATAAAATCTGATTAAGATCGTTTCCTGAAAGTCTAATCGAATTCTACCAACTAGCTTCAACCTTCGAATTTTTATTCATTACTTAAGAAAACCCGAGAGTTGGGTGTAGATCTTTTATTGACGGACCATCTACGACCTACGTGATCTGCTCACCGTCACCTTTTCGGGACGATGTTTCCTTCTACGCCGTAGCTAATAGCACGGAAGAAAGAATATCTAGAAGAGAAATGGAAACAGGAATCCTATGCTCCTATGGAGTTTAGAGAGCAACTTTATCTGCATAAATTAGAGTACTCCCTATGAAGATTACGATGACACCACATTGGTTGTGGGGTGCGAGTGGGTGTGGGGGTGGAAATTCGACATTTTTAGAAGCACGTCTTGTGGGGTATCGTTGAAAAGCTCTTGATGAGTATTTTTTAAAACAATAATTAGTTTCTCGATTTTGAAAAACTTACCACAAAAAATGCAATTAAAAACACTTCGAAATCTACCTAAGCCTGTAGGCCTGCAGCCAAAAGGGATTTGTTTTGTTTTGGAATAGTTTCCACAACCCTTTGGATTGCATTTCACCGTTTTTTAACGTTCTTAAATTTGACAATAGAAATTTCTCTATAATTACCAGCTCAAAATTAACACAATAATTACAAAAAAAGTGGTTCTCACTTAAAAAGCTGCAGCTTTTTGAAAATAACGATATTTGCTTTTATTTCAGGGTGAAGTAATTGACCTTGAAAACTACTGTAAACTACGAAATGTAGCACGTCATAAGACACTCAGAGTGCGACCAATTTTCATTCAGACAGTTGTCCATGTTCTGCTTCTGAGAATACATTTAAGTTTGTAATTTTAAAATGACGGCTGTAAAATGCAACATGATATTAATTCACACTTTGGAAGAATATGCCAGGTTTTAGCGATGAAAAGTTACATTTTCCCGTTCCTAGTTAAAAAACAAGATTGCTAATGATATCCAAGAAACAAAAATAGATACTCTCAGTACATGAAATCCGATAATTCTCGTCGCGTCGAGTGTACCACTACAATTGCGTAATGGCCGTGAAAGTAACACTGAATTACCGTTTCAGTGACAATTCCTTATCAATTTGGTACGATTGTGATGGGGGAAGAAAGAACACTTGAAACGGTATCCTAACGGTTCTCAAAAGTATTTTAAATTAGCCCCATTTATTGATATACTGAAGAGATCTCTGTTTTAGAATAAAATGTCAACATTTCTCCACTTTGTTTGAAAAAAAAGTGATCGTTATGTTTTCTACACATTGAATTTTAATTTGATAGCCGGTACAAACTATCGTCGTAACAGCGAACGTTGAAAAATAAAAGAATATTTTTTCGCAAGTATGATAAAAGTAAAAACCTTACGACGTACGCGGAGTAAAACAACGATAGTGTGTAACGAGCTTTAGTATGACATCGAAGCCTGTATTTATCGAAGCAACGAAACTTACTAATATCCTAGACAGACAGGAAGCTAAATCACTATTTAGCGCAATTTAGCTTCCTGATTGTCTAGGGTATAACAAGAATTCTAAAAATAGCGGGAAAGCACAAAACTATTAGAGAAAGAAAATTATTGGCCACAGTTTTGCCAATTTATAAAAAAATTTTGGTTAGCCTTAAGCTTTCTGACTAATATTGTTAAAATCAACTGAAGCTTTTTCTGCTGAATATAGATTGTAGAACCTTAGAATCATATAGGGATGGCGGTTGTTGCCAAAATAACTGGTTTTCGTTTTTTTTTTTTTTTTTTAAATAAAAACAACGTTTCAAGGTAATAATTTTAATTTTTATGGAACTGGTTGCATTTGTTAGAAGTTAATTATACTTAATATGTTATGCACCTTTTGATTAATTTTTACATATTTTTTTCATGAATCAACCAATTGACCAACATTGACGATCCAATCTGTTTAAGAAATCTCTTTCAATAATATGTTGATCTGTGAGTCGACTCCTAACATCGAGATCAACATCATTTAAAGACATAATTAATCTTTTCAAAGTTAGGTATTTCTTACGTATATAAATGATAACTACGGCATGCAGCTTTTACTTTGCTTCCAATAAACGAATGGGTCGCTACTTCTGGGTAGCAATGGCTGCTTAGTTAAGTAAAGCCTCACTACAAACAATCGACAATAACTTATTATAGTTTAGATGAAAATTCTAAAATATCAATTGACATTGAGAAATAACAATTACAATTACAATTTATGTTTGTTTTCTAAAAAGCCATCAAATTATCGAAAGGTATGAAAATTATCAAGTTTTCTTTATGTTTACAAATGCAAAAGTTGTCGGTTTTTTTTTATTCGGGTATTGCATTTAAAAAAAATCATCGAAAAACACCGTCGCGGTTGACCGAACCAAAACACCGGTTTTCGGTCAAACACGTAGCTTTTTTCCTTCACTTTCCGCACTAGTTTTAAATTGTATAAAATTCAAACCTTTAAATATCGCGAAACAGGAAAAAATTGACCTACACCACTTTCAAATTGAACGGTCCTAATATGATATATCTAATTAATAATAACTGCTTGCTACAACAAAACACGCCCTCATCCTGGTTCACATATGATCCATATAAAAGTTGTCTTCATTTTCTGGTTGTTTTACACTCTAAAACTTAGAGAGAACATGTGATGTTGAATACTGTTATTTTTAGCAGAACCGAATTTATACGATTTTAGTAAGCAAACAAAATTGGATCTTCCCCTTTTCTGTATAAATATTACAAACGAAAGTTTCCAAGAAGAGGTTTTCCAAAATCTGTACAAACAAATTTTTAATTAGCCTAATTATTGTCTTTAATATCATAAATACTTTTGACAATCATGGCAAAACACAAGCTCTTCGTCATGATACCATTAATTATATTGTTTGATTTCAGAAACGGCATTTAATTAAAGTACAAATGCTTGAGCCATTAATTAGTCTCATTGCAAAATTTAGTACTACTCCTTTTGTTTGTTTTTTACCCACAACGGAATATGGTACTTTCCCCCTTTGATGAGATTCCAATTAGGTCTATCGTCTGTGTCGTTTAAAGTTAAAAAAAAAATCAAGCAATTTTCATTTTTACTACCAGAAACCGCCAATATTTCACAATTTAGGAGGCAATCAAAGTTAGTTGATATAATAGGTTTTTTAAATGTTCATATTATTCACAATACATATGATTTGAAATGTTCCACTTCAGTTGTTCACCAGTTCTACTTGCATTTCTTTTTTCAAAACAATTAAACTATATATTTAGTAACGTTATTACACTCCAAAAAACCCTTAATTTTTTCGTTTTAATCCATAAATTTCAACTTTGCATGATTCCATTATCAAAATCGTCGTTTACTGTTGTGTGAAAAAATAATAACGTATACAAAATTAACCTCAAAACGCAAAAAATGTTCCATCTCCTCAATTAGTCAATCAACAAAAACGCGTAAAAACCGAACTCAGTATTTTTGCCTTTTGGTTGGTAATTTTCCGACAATCGTGTTTACAAAATTGTTCAGTATTTAGGATGAAGTGATAACAAACAAAACGGCAATAAAAAACTCTTCGAGATTTTTCAAATTCCATTGTTTTTATTACAATTGTTGTGTGCAAATTAAGAACACTGCATAACTTTCGTTTGGTTTTCATATTTCTTATCATCGTTTTATTACAATGGCGTATGTTTTGTACTTGGGCAAATTTAATAAAATTTCGAATGCTTCATTAAAGAGAAACGAGCACATTCATACAAAGCCAAGCACATTTCTAGGTAGTATGAAAAATTCAAAATTATAATATTTATGTATTACATTACTTTTTGTAAAAGTTTTATAACTTTAGTCTTTTGCAGAAATGCAGAAATATGAAATATTTGAGTAGGTACTATTGAAAATATTCCAATGATAATTTGAAAACAGTTTTTGATAATCAGTTAAACACGTTAAACAGTTGTAAAAATTATACAAAATAAGATTTTACAACCATCCTCATTTTCAAAATGGAAAAAATAAAGCAATATGCCTGCCTCAAATAAGATAACTTTTTTATTATACACCAAACATAATATGTATTCTGTTTTTGTTCTTTAAATAATAGTGACTCTAACTAATCCAGTATAGCTCCTCAGAAATGTAAAATTATTTAAAAAATTTCGTAGTGAAACTGATTATATATTCTTTAATATAAAAAAAGAAAAGTCCTGAGTGACTGACTCATCAACGCCTATCCCAAACCCTTGAACCTAGAAGGCTGAAATTTTTCCCAGAGGTGAAATACCACCCCTCAGGGGTAAACTAGGGGATAAAATTTTGTATGAAAATCCGCTATTTTTATAGTAAAAAATTCATAAAAATTTGTATTTGGTTTGTTGGTTAGAAATAAGGAAACATGTGTATCAGGATTTTTAAAAATTTTCCCCCAGGGAAATTTGGGAAAGAAAGCTGCTACCTCTAATTTTTTTACTTCTAGGTGTCTTAACTTACAGCAAACTTCTTGCACCTTTAGATAAAGCTCAATGAGAGGTATTAACCTCAATGATAATTCAACACGCCAAAACCACCCTTGACTGAATGAAACTAATCAACTATATTATTGTAATCCCACCTACGGAAAAGGATTCTATATACATTGCGTTTGGGGATAGTAAATTTCAACTTAATTTCAAAAAGAGGCTAAACACGAATTTTGTAGTCTACGCTAGCGGACCCGAGGGGCTGCTAGTAACAGTACAGGGTGCCATAGATAAACTGGGAAAAATTTCAATGCGCCACTGTTTCGAGACCATTGATCGGTAGTAAAGAAATGTACATTCAAATTGTCCCTTCATTGTCCCTTAGTTATCAGGGAAATCAAAACATAGATGCAATTATTAATTATGCAGCAAGCGAAACGGAGTGCTGTGTTCACCACGCTTTGCGCCGCCGGTCCGGGTCGTACTACGGATGGAATAATAATTTTTTTAAAAATACCCAGAGATGTTTTTTCTATCCGGTGGAAAACCACGTGTGGTGAACACGTGACCAAAGGGGAAAACCCAAGTGATATTTTCACAATACTTAAGGCGTGTAGATTTTACCAGAAACGTACATTTCTTTGAGCGACGTCCTAGCTCCCCTGACTGCATTCTATGTGGCTTCTTATATGGCATTTTTTAAAGAGATGTTAATATGTTCGTTTACAACACCAAAGAGTCGCTGAAAAATCGTAGTTTTAACGTAGTTTTCGGGTGCTCTCGACAGACAGGCGGT
The DNA here is from genome assembly GCA_963082835.1 of Leptogaster cylindrica. NCBI lineage: Eukaryota > Metazoa > Arthropoda > Insecta > Diptera > Asilidae > Leptogaster > Leptogaster cylindrica. The sequence continues at coordinate 17,531,008 of OY720108.1, forward strand.
TTCCAAGGCTTGCAAGTGTGTTGGGCACCGTCTCGAGCTGGTGCTGGCTGATGGGGCAATTTTATCTAATGATCATATTTTTGACATCCTAAGGAACCTCTGTTTAAATTTTTATGGAAATAGAGCAATTTTTTTAGAATTTACAACGTTTTACAAATCTTATTAAGTTTGTCCCAGTTTATCTATCGCGCCCGTATACAGGATATCCCGACACTAAACATCAAGCTGAAAACAGTTGATAAGCCAGGTGGTAAAAGTTATCAGAAAAACAAAAAACAATCTTAGTCATGTACTTTTCAAATTATAAGCATTCAAAAAAAATCGAAAAAATTGACACCCAGTGATGATCTTTCAAGTATTGTGACTACAAACTTTTATTTCCGTAATTTTTTTTTTATGTAATCCTGAAGAATCCTCCTACAAATTACAGTCTAAAATTAAAACACAACTGCATCAATTTTAAAGACAATATCAATTTTGCACAAACATGTACTAAAAGTTATTACCTCTGTTTTTGTTAACTCTCTCAACGGTTTTACACCTGTTGTTTTGTTTTCTCCTTTTTTCGACAGTAATTACGCATCTTAAAATCTAATTTACTTGCTATTAAATACTCTTGCTAATCAAACTGTTTCTATTGCGATTCATTTGAAAAGTCATATGAGTTTGAAAGCGGCTGTGAAAAGATACTCAATGATCCTAACTTTCCCCTAATTCATGATCCGAATTATTCTAGAAGTCTATCCTAAATCGATCTATTCGAATCGCGTATTTTCATGAGCTCATCTATCCCTCGCGCTTCAAACTATATCCGTTTTAATATCTATCAAGGAGTCGGACTCTGCAATGCATCCGGTATGCAAATCTCTCCTAAGATTGCGAGGACTAGACTGCCAAAGACCACTCTATGGTGGAGGACATGTAGAGATTACCATAGAACAAATTCTCGAGATGAAGAGGCTGTCAGGGGTATGGATTCTTTGCACCACTGTGTAGGGTAACTGAAGTGGTGCTAGCATCGTCGGCAGAGAAACGAAAAATGCTTACTAAACGAGTAAATACAGATTTAGCAATTAGAACATTCTGGGGGAAAGGGGTGCATGATCGCGTCACAAAAAGCAAAACAGTATTTTAAAAGTATAATCGAATGAATTTTCCAAGCTTATCTCATCATTCTTCGGTAAGTTCCCGCATTAAATAAGTTACCTACAAGTTACAACACGTACCATATGTACAATGTAAATTGTACATATTTCTGAGAAAATTTCATTTGAGTGATTGATTTGAGGGGATTTTTTTTAAATTGTGTGGCTATTTTAATTGTTCTGACTACGAGAAAACCTCGTCACAATTATCAATATTCAAATGTAATTCCAAATATTTTCAAAGTGTTATAATGTTCTAAGGGAGTTCCCTTCCGTTTGTCGATACGATCCCTTCAGCAGTTTACTCAAGACTATGATAATGCAACCAAACTATTCCAATTGATAATAGTCCGCACGTTAGCTCAATCAAACTCTCACTTTGTAATGCAAGTATGAATCTTTGCACACATGTTACTGAGTCCTAGTAATTGCGGTCCGAAATGGCAGCCACCTCGGCAAGATTATAGCCTGTTTCGCGTGATTGCCTATCTTTAGGGGGCAATTTCAGTAAAATGCATAAATTGTGATCCCTTATGTGTTATGCCCCAAACGTCTCTAAATAGTTTAGAATTGCATATTTAAGTATTTTACAGTAAAATTGCATCGAATTAGTTCAAATACCAGCATTTAAGTTGCCGTTTCCTGCAAGCGCACTGTTGTAGCTTATTTGCATGGTATTTGCAACCGGACCTTACGAGCTCCAGACAGGCCTTGGACGCTACAGGAATGGTTGTCCATAGGGGTGTCCAACTGAACTTGTCTCTTGTCCAGCCGCACTCGCTTGGAGATCGGAAATCCTGGTATGATAGCAAGGCTCCATACATGAATCCCTTGAAAGATTGCGCAATTGCTTGATAGATTGTCGCAACGCATCCTCCGCCTGAGGAATGTTCTCCAAAGTCCTCTTTCTTCGTGAAGAGAACCTTGCGGCACTCGTTCACGGTCCGGCAGATTCCGGTTCTGTAATAATAATCTTTACGAGAAACAAAATAGAAAAATCAGTCCGTCTAACAGTTTAGCACATAACTATCAGGACCTAAGTGAAGTATATTTTAACTATCATACAGGACGATGACAAGCTTCTCTAATGGGACATAGCTTCTTCAAAATTGCCCTTACAAGCAGCAACAAATCCTGGTGTTACCTCATGGAAAGCCTTCCACGCATCGAAGCACGACTTCTTGTTCTGTCCAGAAAAAGACTAAACTATCAATCGACTATATAATCAAATAATCAGCTCCCTTACCGTCTGGACTATAAGAGCAATCAAAATTATTGAGTAAATTTCATCTTATTATTAAATCTGCTACGAATCATTGCAATATTAATCATTTGTTTACAGAAAATTCTATTGAACGAATATTTTTTTTAGATTGCTGAAAAAACTTTTCAAACTCGCATGTCGTATTCATTTTTCTATCATTTATTTTAGATTGAATATAATGATTTGGGTTATCTTTTAGGTTTTCACATGATAATCCTTCGAAATCGTTCGAGGATTTCATTTATTGACGCAAACAAACCGAGGTGAACGGTCTGAGAATTTGAAAAAATCTATTTTAATAGTCCTCATGCAAAGTGTTCAATTGATTTTCACATTGTTTTTTCACAGAAAGTGATCTAATTGCTACAACTTAAGTGTGAACTGACGTCATTCATTATTGGTTTAGTCGCAAAGAGCTGCTCCTTGCGATTGAAAATTTAAAGTTGTAGATATTTGCATCACAAAATGTTATCCACACACTTCACTGATCAAATATGAACGTCGAAATAACAACTTGAGATAATCTATAAACTCGATTTTGTTAAAATATTTCAACCTTGAATATGTCCAAATTTAAACAGATCGCGACAAGGGATAATTATTGCGAATTTTTTTTTTGTCTTTATACTTATAGCGACTATTAACAATTCGAATCATGTTCAGTTATGAACCATCAATTTATAGATTTTATCGTGATTCCATTGATCTTTTTTGGATGAGACAAATGAAAATTTTGGAACTTTTAATAAAGGACTAAATTTAGAACAGAAAAATAGTTGACCATTGTGGTAAAACCAAATAAGGAACAAAGATTCTACCTTAGAGACTATAGTAAAGTTAACCCTACCAGGGTTTTTTGAAAAGCATATTAAATAATTACGGCAAACGAGGGGAATTGGGAGGTATGTTTTACAAAGTTAACTGGGTGAACCTCTTTTCTTGTTATTTTCATTATATCCCTACTTAATAAATTTTATAGTAGGTACAGGCCAAAAATTAATAAACACTCAATACTTAATTATTGTGGGCTTTTTAGTGACAGAAAGAAAACTAAAAGTAACATGTTTAACTGCCATTTACTAAAAACAAAAAAATTTTAACGCGAATCTTGTGCTGGCAACATTTTTTTAAGCTTCGCATAACTTTTTTGAACTTTAACTAAAAGTAAATCTTGTGACCTACAGGTTTCAAAAGCACAATACAAAGAGTACATTAACAGTTTTAACAGCGAAATAAGCATTATTTTTTTGTAATACTAATAGGTATCTAAGGCAAAATGAATGGCCACAAAACATTAAAAGTTAAGAGCGATTTTGCTGTCCTTCGTACAATATAAGATAAGAAATGCTATAGATATAAACTAATTTCAGTTCCAAGCTTACTACTGTTCAACCTCGAGTCAAAAAATTACTACTAATTGATTTTTAATTTTTAATTCTATTAAACAAAGAAAATTCTTATAAAAAAATTTTAAAATTTCCCTTTGCTCTAAAAAATGTTTTGAGTTTTTCTTGTTATGTTATGTAATGAACTATGGGGCATGTTTTGTGGTATATTATTATTCTTTTATGGTTCAAAATAAAGTAGTTTCAAATTGGTACAAATTAGAATGTATTTTTTAAGAAAGATCAGCAAAGTTTATAGAGTACTTTCAAGATCACGAAATTACAATAGAAGCTGAGAGTATGCCCCCCCCTCCCCCCTCCCTTTAAGGCTACAAATCTGAAATAATTATGATTTGTTCTTGCTTTTCATATATGTCATTAAAATGAAAAAATATTAACAAGTAGGGAAATGTCGTCAAGGTTGATCCAGTTGTGTAGTCAGAGTCGACCCACCGTTATTGAGTGTTCAATAAATCATTTACCTGATCACACGATACGGCAGCCACGTTTTCATCCCTTCGTCAGGTGGACGCGCCAGAAATTCTAAGAACGATTGTTATTGTGCGCCAGAATCACAAAATCTTTTCTATTTGCTAAAACTGCGATTCAGAATAATATGTAATTTAAAAAAGTACTGGGTGACTTTTTTTGTAAAATCTTGTTGAATTTAATTAAACAAATTATAGAATTAGACTTTTTATTTCCTCTAGTTAATATTTCCAGTTCATTTTTAACCATATCAGAACAGTGGGCCAACCCTGGCAGCATTTCGTTTTTTTGTAAAAAATCTTATACAACTTTCTTATTTGTAATTCAATCAAGTTGCAATGCATTGAAAAAGTGTTCTTTTTTCCCGTACCTTTCTATAACGATGTGCTTTAATTGAAAAAATTCTTTATTACACGGAAGTTATGGGGAAAAGGCAAAAAGGTGGCCAACCCTGACGGCATTTCCTTATAATAAATGAAAATAGTTAGAAATTTTACCACTCAATTACCCCTACCAGTCAATTCCCCCGTTTACCCTTTATTGTATAAAAAAAAAATATTTATGCAATAACTACAATAAGCTTTGACTGCGAGGGTCTAATTTTATGTAACTTGAGTGAATTTTTACTAACATATCTTCAAATAACACTTAATATTCAGTAACCATAATTCATTTTTATATGACAACACTAAGAAAGAGTTGCCCGATTTTGCTCATCTTCGAACTTGCCCGTACAATTTTAACGAAATATTATTGTATCAAGTTAAAACCCTCTAACTACAAGCGTTCTCGAGTTATCGCCTGGACGGGGAGTCAAACAGACATGCATAAAACGGTTTCTTTTCCCTTCCCAATCATGAATATACAATTCTTTTTTTTCATCACCATTATTTCTTGGCATTGCAAACGGTCGTTCAAAACTAATACTCTAGATATAGGGTATAAAAAAAACCGACTGGACATAACAAGACGCCATACATTGTACCAGTTCCATCTTTTGCCTTTTTTCGGGATTAGTGAACATGAAAAATTGCTAAACTAAATTCAATGAAATGATGATTAATATACAATAATTTGTTTTTCGTTGAAATTGAAAATAAAATGCACGACAAATTTCCTGTCATCCAAAAGGAACGATCCCAAGGTCAACAGCAAAGGAATCCTCATGATTTGCCATTTATGATTTTGAAATTAATCAAAGCCATGTTTTTATTGATGGTTTCAGAAAAAATGCTTTTTTTTATCGTTAAGAGCGGAACTTGACACTTCAAAAAAGACACACAGAAGAGCAGAGACTGCTTGCCAAACGATCAAACAACAACAACAACCATTAATCGATTACATTACATTCGCCTCCTCTTCAAGTAAGTATTTAAAATCAATGCCACCCTCACATGCGTGGTAAATGCTCGAATTGTATTTGTAACAGCAAAAATTCTTCAAATACAATGCGTAAATCGCTATGAAAATAGCTTACACATTTCGACGTTTTGATGAATTTCCCATCTTATCGGGAAGAACTTAAGATACAACATGAAATCGATAAGAGATCTGCTGATGGTAAATTGCCGTGATTGCAATGAATTCAGATTGATCTTTCCATAAATTCAGGGAAGAACCGCAAAGTGACTTTGTGCACTAAAGTTCTTAAAAATGATCACGTAATTGAAAAATTACTATATCCTATCACCGGGGATCACGGCAAAGGTACACCACGATCGGTACATAGTGAAATTTTTATTTTAGATGTTAAGTATCCAATCATTCTCAGCATCCCCATCTTTGTTTTGGGGGTGAACAGCACTCCCCCATGGCCATAAGGCGCGCAAATCACGTTTATTACCTGCTATACGAGTCGCGTTTTCGGAATGATATCCAGAAGCGATAAGCGCGAAACACGTGTTTTCTGGCGAGCCCCGTTGCAACCTGTGAGTGTCGTTCACAAAGGCTTCGGTTACTTAGCGCCCCCTTAGCAAAAATGTAACATGCTCAGCACCACAAAGCTCGGTCCTACTTGTCACCACCCATGCACAAATCCAACCCATGGCACTATCAAACTCCTATCATATCGCCATCGTAATCGAACAGAACGCGGATTATATACACCACCGAATAAGCCGTGTTCGCTCAGTGTTTGATAATTCAGCAGAGTGTTAAGACGGGACGGTCTCGATCAGAACAACGAAAGTGCTCGCACATATTTCTCTGATTCGTGTTTTCCGTGCATAGTAGTATGAAAAATGTGCTGTAAAAAACTGTTCAATTCAGTAGAAGTGCAATTGTTGTTACTGACTTAAACATCAGCAAAGGAGTCTCTACAAAATGTAATTACGACAATATTTCTACCACGATCATTGTCCGATTCGACGAACGTGTGCAATCAGTCATTTTAGTGATCACCGATGTAAGAAATCAATTTCAAAATAATATTGTTGTAGCCGTGTTTGAAATGTGCTCAGATAGCGTTCAAAAAAAATCGTTTCAAAAAATTCTGCCAAAAAAAGAAAAATTATAAAGTAAACAAAAGTCGTAATTCGCTGAATGACCGAAGGTGGAGAAATCAAAACATACATTCGCCCATTTGCGACCTTTCCGGTCCACTTGACTTTATCTTCTCTACGGTTTTGGAGAAATACAATTGGCTAACCTTTGTTGTGTGCGCTGTGAACACCTTACGATCAGAATCAATAATAAAAAATCTCCATTAGAAATCAATTCCCGTGCCTTAAATGAACTGTGAAATTGATTGTGATCGCTCAAAATTTTTACCCGGTCGCTTGGGTACGTAACTGATGAAATTAAGAAATTATTTCCATACCGCCACTAAAGTATGACACGATCCAAGCAAATTTGGTAAGCATTGATCAAAGACACTATCTGATTTGTCTTTGATTTTTGTTTCAACGAGGACACATTAAAAAACGATTGGTTTCCTTAAGCTGCTTCCAAAAATCGATCTGATCACGAAATTGCCTGTAAACTTCGATCAGTTTATTTATTAATCAAAAAATCGTCCGAAAATTTGAAGCGATCAAAACAAACATATATGTGAATTTCATGACAAACAATTAAATATGTATCGTATTGAAAAGAATTTCAAATTTCAAATTAAAACTAAAATCAGTTCAATCATACCAGACCAAAGATTTTCGATACCGTCTCATATGATCGATGTAAATGGTTCGTAATTGTCCGCTAGTTTTTCACCATAAAAATGTCAAAAAATTAAACTACAATGTTCAACTAAGTCATATTCCTCAACATTTACGTGAACGTGGATAAAAAACCATCCTTGGCCATGCGTCGCTTAGGTGGCGAATATACAGATCTTTTTTACAACATAGGTAATAGGTATGCCATACTTTCCAGCCACAAGATCAATTTTCAAAAAGTTCTTGTCCTCAAATCTTTAATTGTAATCTTAATCGAAAACCATTTGAAAATGCCGCTCGTGATAAAGCAACTGTACTTAGTGTACAGGCGGTTTTAGTAGTTTTTCATTGCCAATATTTGCAAAGTGATCGTTTGTTTACTCGACTGCGTCAAGCATTTGTTTCGTGAATGGTTTTGACAAAGAAACGCTGATGACTTGCACCAGTGTCAAACTGGAATTGCAATTCCAGTTGCATCATCCTATAGGGTGTCCCAAAAGTCACTGACATTTTCATTTTTTAATAAAACGCATTGTTTTGTTGAAATGGCTGTGACTTCTTATTGAATTATAAAGTAGAGAGATGGAGGTTATTGATGGCATATAATATCACTCAAATGGCCGCCTCGACATTCTGGCATAATTCTGGATCAATTGCTGCAAGGGCCAGTTGGATTTCCTGTTTCAACTCCAGAATCATTCGGGATTTATTGGCATAGACCTTCCCTTTGAGGTAACCCCAAAGGAAGAAGTCCAATGGCGTCAAATCGCATGATCTTGGTGGCCAAATCACATTTCCTCACAAATTTCGCCTTCAACAATTCCGTTGTTTCATCGCCGTGTGGCAGGTTGCGCCGTCCTGTTAAACCACATGTTTTCAAGGTCCATTACAGCAAATTGAGGCCAGAAAAAATTGTTTATCGTCCAACGGTAACAAACGTATTTGACATTTCGCCATTTTCTAACGTTCTTAAATTTGATAACACAAATTCCTTCACAGTGATGTCGGTTTTGCGAAAACATGGCGGAGTCTCTTGTCATAGTAATGTCTCCTTATTCTATATTCTTTACTACGTGATACATACCTTCTTTTTTATTTACCTAAACATTCAAGTCCTGCGTTCGAACGGCGCTTAATAGAAGTATAAATGGAACATTTCTTTTCTAGTCCATTAATATTTCGATTTTTGTTGATGTTGCAATAACATTAGATTTTCAAGACGATGTTTACAAATCTAAAAATATGAAAATCTAGTTCCAAAAAAATTGTGCACTATAATTACAATTACGGTTGCTTTGAAACTATCAACGAAACTTTTAATTGCATTGTAGTTATTCTAAATGGGCGGAAGTTGTAGATTCATGTATTTCTTTATTTATTAAACATGGGAAAAATATATTCATAAGGAAAGCTTTACGGTACACTACTTCCTTGCGACCTTGCTGGTCGTATTTGCATATGCGTGCTATTCAAAATTCGTCTGAACCAGGATCAATTTGTAACTCGGTTTTTTGTTGTTTATTTTATGTTATACTGATTCAACCAAATGTTAATAATGTATAGCAAAATACCGGGTGCTGTATGAATATTCAATATATTATATTCGGTCAATTACTCGGTGGTTAAATATTGCGTCAGTTGCAAAGTTCAACGTTATTGTAATTTGTATTACACCAAATAGGTATGTGATTTAAGAAAAAAATATATATACCGACTGTGATTTAATATCCAGAAGCACATTAATTATGTCCAACTATAGAATTATATTCAAAAAAGGCCAAAGGCATTGAAATTTTTGGTTTCTTAATTTGAGTTTTCAATTATTTTAATGAAAATTACAAAACCAGTTGATCTAGTAAGAAAATTTCCATAAATTTATCAAGTCAAAAAAATTGTTGTAAATATTTCTTACACGTCAATCCGAAATACAATAATATAACTAATTTTAACACTCAAAAAAATATATATACTCTAATTACAAAATGAACAGCTGTCAGATAAGAAATGAAGAATCAAACACATTTTGTTGACACTATAATGTTTTTAAATAGTGCGAAAATAACTAATCGGTTTTTCTGAAATCGAATCTTGTGATGTTTTCAAACAACTATTCCAAAAGACCTTGGCTTTGATTTTTTATGCAAAAACAAGTATACATTGTTACAAATTAGTTATTCGAAATATTGTCAAAGATGCAAAAGCTTGAAAGCAAAGTTTTCTTTTGTGTTATTTGCGAATATAATTAACGAAAAATTCATAATTGCTGCTATTTTTAAAGTTACCTTAAACTAGATAATATTATTTTTAGCGAATCGTTTTTGTTTAATTTATTCAACATTAAATTGGAATCAATCGACAAATCTCAAATAAAGAAATGTTAATTTTTTTGTTTTAAATTCTGTTCTTATGTTTTTCCATTTTTACTGTGACATGAAAGTGTGATATCATAATCAGCATATCATGCGATGCTTGAAACTCATTTCCCATTGCTCAATACATCGATCGCTACTGTACGCCTGGAATTTCCTATTTGGACCAATAAAGGAATTGCATCATGATCACTTCGATCTTATTATCTATTGATTTAGTTAATCACGATATTGCGATCAATTTTGTGTTGACTACCCTTGAGCAAGACATGCCAATTAAGCTACCAGGGATCAATCAACCGATTCAAATTACCATGCTGTATCATCTTCCTGATCATTTTTCTGATGAGCTTTAAAAAGCGATAATCTTTTTGTTTTATAGATTTTTTCAGTATCATTAATTATGAGACACTTTTGCATACGAAGTCAATAATATCTTTCTTTAAAGTTCTACCACGAAATTGTGTCCACGTGTTGCAGAACGCGGTATGCCTTGATGGCGGCGTTATTTTGCTAACAAAACGTGTTGTGAGGTCAGGAGGGCCGGCCCACGTTCCCTAATCAATCGACGCTTGAGAGGTTCCGTCGTTCAGCTCACAAGTCTTTTACTGAATTACTTTTCTTTGATGCCACCGCTGTCGTTTAGTTTTAGTTTTGTTGCGGACACCATTAACCTGGTAGAAATTGAAAAGCAGATGAACAAAAACGCGATCAAGCATTACTGAATGATCAATGAATATGGGCGATCAAAAAGCTGTAGGATCATCGACTGCATCATATCCTGAGGTATTCAGAGAATGGTCATTGATTATCTTGACAGATATTGTTTTATTTGCCAGCCGGAATTCAACGCAAATCATTCTTTTTCTGCAGAATAAATAAATAAGTATCGTCAACAATTCCACAAAATCTATTTTTTATAGACGGTTCTTAATCTTATGACACAATAAATCATAAAAGTAATTTATATAGTGATAGTATAGGAACAAACAACAAAATGGTTTGAATTCGCTGTTGTCAGGCTGTTGTGAATAAATTTGTCCATAAACAAGTTATTTTTGCCCTTATTATGATGCCGCACGGCACTTACTCTTGAGTTGAATATAATTGATTCATCGCCAGTCTGTTTTAATGGAATCTCTTGAAATAAATTTCCTCACGAGTGCGTTATTCTTGTATACAACAGATGCAATTTCTACAAGAAAGAAGCATTAATTGTTGCTAAACAACGTTTACGAAACAACGAAGAATTATTGTAATAAGGATTTACAAAAGCTCACCATGAAAATATCATAAACAACTTCTTTGTTTAAATTTTATATCGAAGTTGAAACGATCAACACTTTGAAATATTTAAATTTGTCGTTGTTAACGTAAAGTGAACGATAAAGATTGCATTTTCTAAGATAAGAGTCAAACATTTTGAGTAGGACTGTACAAAATGTGGTTATAATTGTAATGTATGTAATGTATTTAATCGTACACAGTATACAGTCTCGATTACCCACTGTTTCAGTATATGTAGGTACATATTTTGAATTTCGATGCTTCTATATACCTATCTAATATATATTATATCTATATATCTATATTATATATTATAAAAGGTAATAGAGCTTTCTGTCTGTCCGTTTGTGTGCTTATAACTCCATATTCACAGATACGATTTACGTGTTGTTTTTACCCGACTGCGGCAAAGCCAAAAAGAAGGGTTATGAATTTAGCAGTCTATTTATGTATGTATGGGCAGAATAATAAATAAGCCACTTAAAACATTACACAAATTAAGGTACTTAAGTTGGTTAACCAACTAGAAAAAAATATATATATATAATTTATTATAAATATTTAACTAGATAAAAAGTTTTATTTTTCTATCAAATTAGAATGTTTGCATTTCATAGTTGACAAATAAAATAATAAAAAAATACGCACGACCACGGCATTTGAATTGAATTATAACGTAATTTGATGTGGAACTGACAGACTTCAATAGAACTTAACAAACAGGAATACTTAACATATCAAAAGGCTAGTCTTACTCAATAAGACGATGATAGCAATCAGCATCGAACTTGTTTCTTACTTTATAGTTTACTTTGTTCTTACTTTTTAGTTTATTTTATTTATCCCTAGTCGGGTTAAAGATTTTGAAACTACTTATATTTTTTCGTAGTCGGGTTAAAGTTTTTTAAACTTTTCTTTTTTTAAATAATGGATACTTCCTCTTGCCAGGTTACTACCAGGACCACTACCTGGTCGTTTTAGTTCTTTCGCCAATTGTTGCAGTTCCTCTATGTTTATCTTCACATTTGAATATATATAGTACGTAACTTCCATTTTCTTTGTTGTATGAGATAATTCAATCATTTAATTTTGCAAAACTGCGAAATGTTCAAGCCCAATTAGACTTGAATCTTCGCAAATACTTTTGAGAACAAGTGAAATATGTTAATGTATTAATAATACCGAAATCGGTATAGTATTTGCAATGTATCTTCGATTGAGTAAGTCCAAATACAATATAACTGATATTTCAAAGTGAAACACCGTAATCCAATATGGAACAATGATCCGCATCTTTTTTGTCTACATAAGGAAATCCTAAAATGATTGAATGCACATTGTTTTAAGCAATAAATCAATAAAGAAAAACACAACATCATATATTGATAATAATTAACTAATGTATGTTAATGAAAACTTTTTTGTTGCAGCCATACCAACAGTCCGGTGACTAAATCAGAACATAGGAAAAAAACGAAAGCGCATTAAAAACTCCAATAGAACACGAAGATGTAATCTAAAACAAAGAAGAAATTCATTTAAATTTTATAATTGGATTATAAAACGGAATTATTTTCTTTTGAAACACAATTACACCCGTTTTTGTCTAATTCAAAATTTCCCATTTTATCAGATAATGACGTAAAATTATCTCTAAAAAAAATTAAATAATAACGAAAAGTATTTGTGAAGTCTAGTTTTCTTGTCCAGTTTATATTTTCTTTATTATTGTTGATATTCAAAAGGAGTTTGATACTGAAGTTACCTGCACACCTACGTCTAATTTATTTATGCAACCTTATTTATAAATACAAACATCAGCTCTACAATAAACATCCACACAAGTTAGAGAAATAACATAACAACACCACAAATCAAAAATATATTTTATGATTAAGTAAACAACCGCAAACATGTCCTTCCATAAAGAAAACGAGAAAAACAACAATATTATCAGAGATTATAACGACAAAAGCATTCCTGTCGTTAGTATAGACACACCCATTGACACCAATGGAGTACCAGGACACTATACACAGGATGACAAATACAAAATTTTTACATTATTTGGCAACGGTGAGTTCGATTTTTTTTTACTTCAATTTCTTATTACACTAGGAAATTTATATAAATAAGACATTCACAAGCCAAATCGATTATTATTCAATTATACTTTATAAACATAACTTTTTTTTTCCATAAAAACAATTTTACTTTGACGATTGCAAAAAACTGATTTAACATTTTCAAAAAAAATGTTTATGGCAAATATCCAGCAATAGAAGCAATTTAAGGATTTTGGAGAATTGATCGAATTGGCAATTTAACGGCTCAAATAGCAGAGTACTTTAAATTTATTAAATCGTTTTCCCATCTCCATGCGCATGCGCTTTTGAATAGCAGAATATTTGCGAAAATTACTTCATACACATAAGTTCACACACTCTGTCTGTCTGTTGGCTGTCTGTCTATCCAGACGATAACTGGAGAGCGCTTGTAAGTTATAGCTATAGAGAATTGCAATTTGATACGGTACAGTTACAGTAATACTTCATCGAAATTATAGGTTCACGTTCGAGGATGAGCAAAATCAGGCAACACCTTTTAAGTGTTGTCATATTAGGTTGAATTATTTTTGTACAAAAATGTTAATTTTATTTAATATGCATAAATTTGCATAAATAATTAAGTTTGTTGCATACCAATTACAATTAATTATATTTGCACCGAACTTTTTTTACGCGGTCTTGAAATTTTACAGATACAAAAAACTTTTTTTAAATGCCTTCTTACTAACTTAGAACAAATATCTCTGTTTACGATAGGAAAACTATTTTTTCACGGTTTTTTACATTATTGCTAAACAAACGTTTCTTCAGTGTTTAAACTGTGTCGTTCTTAATTTAGGATATTTCAGAATTGGTCCGAATCAATTACACTTTCCTTTATAGTCTAATATATTCTTGAAAATTTAGAAAATTTCTTCAAATCAAAAACATATTATAACCGAGGCTTAATTTCACTCAATTCTTTTGTTCAAATTCGAAATAAATCAACCAGAAAGAAGTAAATTCTTTCTAAATAATAAGCTAAAAATATCTCAATAATTATTAAATACAACAAAAGGTATTTGTTAATAAATAAGTAACTTATTTATGACACACCTTTACAAAATTCTATATACACTATAATTGGAAGTTAATTCAATGTGAGGTCACATATTTTGTGTTGTTTTTTACACGAGCGAAAATTGTCAGAAAGTTATTTGACTTTGAATTTGATATGTTTATAGAATCACTTATGTTGAATGCGAAAGGTGTTTATTTTTCCACATGATTTATTATTGACTGCTCAAAAATAATTCCCACATTTTCCAGCCACAATTTTATGAATAGCGCGAAATGAATCAAATTGTTCATATGCTGAATTTAATTAAAGTGTTTTCTATTTCTACTGTTTTCAGTCCTAAAAAATTGACTCCTGGGTTTCTAAAAAAAAAAACAAAGAAAATCTTTCAAGTCTTTGGTTTCTGTTTTGTTAACAATTCTACGAAGAAGATTACATTCTATAAATGCTCTTGTTTGTAAGCAACATATCAAAATAATTAGTTTATTTTGCTATGTTCCAACAGTATCAAGAAATAAAATTATATTTTCCCAATGAAGAGCGCTGAAGGTAAATAGTTTTGTATTTTTTGCTTGTACCTTGAAAATCGAGAAAAATTTAAATTTTTTTCTCATATTTTTAACGTCTTACAAAATAATTACTACAACAATCCAATTTCTTATTTGCTTACTTATTGCCGTAAATTAAAGATGAATCAAATACATAAATTGCCCAAAGAATTCAATGGATTGTAAATCGCCAACGGAATACTATTTCTCATTAAGTTACAGGTGTTGCAACAAGTTGCAATATTTTTCAATATTAATGATGAATTTCAAAAGCCATCAAGAATTTTACAGTAATATTAAAAGGTTTAGCTTTTCAAATTATCATGAATGAGAAATTTCATTGCAAGTATTTGTAGATGTTTTTGCAAATAATAATTTTTCACCTGTTCGTTGAAACAGCGGAAAATTTGAAATTTTAGACAGGAGAAAAGAGTTTGTTATTTTTTCAAAAGGCATTCCTCTAAAGTTTCTAATGTATAATATCTACATTCTTCTGATCAATAATTGTATGTGATTTCGAAACGCAAACAATTTTTTTAAATTGGTTTTTCCCCGCCATCCACTGTGAGCACTGAACATACCTTAACAATGTAAAAATAACGTTTTCAATTACTCGTGGATCGGTTTATTACCTTAAATTAATTATTTTTCTAATTTTCCTTAAGTCGTGTGAAGTGTACCACGCAATTCGGGCAATTCAACCATGAAGTATATCGCCGTCGCCGCACAAACCACTTCGAGTTGAGGGTTACCCGTGAAAGGTGCCCATGCACTTGGGTATGGATCCTGCCGATAGCATCAGCTCCGCCTTTTCAAGCATTATTGATAAATCCATTATGGGAAATTACGTAGAAATTAAGCATGTGGACTGTAATTATATCTTTCACATGTTCACACTTTGCAAATCTGATAATAGCACAATTTGCGTTTGCTTCTGTTTTTGAGCAGGCCTTGAATTTTATTAGCAATTACTCGAGTAAGCCGTGCAAATCGAATTCTTATCGTACTCAACCTTCCGCGGCCATTGTTTTTGATAATTGTTTTTACAATATATACACAACTTATTTTTCACTTTATTTTCACAAATTTTGTTGCTCTTGTTTGCTTTCACTGACGTATATTCGGTAGGTGCTTTGAAATCCGTTCAGGTGAAGCAATCATTTAATTCACTACACAGGGAAACAATGGTTTTGCAATGATCTTGGGTAATGGGGTTTTTACATCGGGCCTGAAATCTACAAGATTTTGAGTATACTGTATAAGACATCGAAAATGGAAAGTAGGATTTCATTTTTCAATGGCCATCAGTTTGGTTAATAATGTTTTACATATGTCACGGGAGTCGGGAACGTTTCAATTTTTTATGGCTATCCGTTATGCGGGTTTTTGATAGACTCGAGATCGGATGTGACGTGATTGAATTCGTCCTCTCAGTGGATAACAATTTCGGTTACTATTTAAATCGGGTAAATTCAAGTCATAGTCACCCCGATACACCTTATGCTAAAGCGGTTAAAAGAAAAATCAACCCTTCCGTACCAACCGAAACCGCCTCTGTAAACAAATTTGAAAATCAAGCATTTTAACGATAATCGAATGAAAAAATTTAGTTGTGAAGTTTTTTACAGAAGAAAAAAAAGGCTTTCAATAGCACTCAGCAAGAGCTTTAATTTGATATCACACACGGCTATTATTGGACAATCCTAAGAGTGATGGTTACCACCCCCAACCCCACAACGCCCTTAATTTTTTTGAGGGGCTAAAAATAAAAAAAATTTAGTCTTGTGAATTTTTCTGTCGGTTA
Organism: Leptogaster cylindrica; assembly: GCA_963082835.1. Classification (NCBI taxonomy): domain Eukaryota; kingdom Metazoa; phylum Arthropoda; class Insecta; order Diptera; family Asilidae; genus Leptogaster; species Leptogaster cylindrica. Next base: position 17,547,577 of record OY720108.1, read on the forward strand.
CACGGTACAGAGTAAGTCTGGTTAATTTCAAGATTTTAGCTCTTCCGGAAGTAGGTTACAATTTGTATATATCGTTCAGTCAGTCAGTGAATGAGTTCCACATCGGGTGGTATTTATTTTAGTTTATCTTGTAAACTATGTTACATACGGCATTGTGGTCATAATACCTTTTGTTTAGAATAACGCCCTCTATCGAATGGAGCATAAATTAGAAGTGGCCGGGACCGCCATCAGTACCAAGATCCATACAAATCAGTTTTATATTAAATAAATAAGTTGTTTGCAACACCAATAAAAAACGCACGATCATGGATGAATGAAATTTGTATTGTAATGGGAAATTGCAAATAGTAGTGTTATGTCGGGGTATTTTATGAAAAAGACTTTTACTTACTACCACTAACTCTTTATTTAGTGCATCCTAGCTGACGGCATTAAAGTTGGAATTAAAGCCCGGAAAGATGTTATAAAGTTATATAGGTTATTGCTATAATTATGGCGTTAATTTATAGTAAACTGAGCTAAATTGTAAGAGCTGAAATTAGTTGAGGTCTCTTGCCCGACAGCCACCTCAGGAGTAGGATGCACTAAATAAAGAGTTAGTGGTAGTAAGTAAAAGTCTTTTTCATAAAATACCCCGACATAACAAGTAGCTTAACATAATTTTAGGAATCCCCCGACTTTTTATTGTTTCATACGTTTGAGTAGGCAAATATTGTCCGCAGTCAGATTGTAGATTTTTAAACGTATTTTTTCCACCAACCAAGCCAATTGAATTTAAAAAACGTATTTAGGTCATAAACAGGTTTTTTATGATCTAACTACGAAAATATTACATTTGTAAATGAAGTATCCTACTTTGCGGAAATTCACATATCCCGGTAAGATTTAGATCCGACTAACTGCGATAAACGAGGAATTACTCTATATGATTCCTAAGTCTGGGAGTTTTTGTAAATGCTGATAGCGAATCCAAATTCAAAACGACAGATTCAATTCTGTAACCAATTTTTAATGAGTGAGAGTCATTTATTGTAAAGTAGTGCAAAAGCAATTTAGTGACATTTATTTCGAATCTACTAGATGTCAATTTATGGCGGATCCAATATGACAACCAACATTTTTCGAAATGCAACGAATTTCAGGGAAATTTAGTTCTCAAGGTGTTTTAATACCATTGATTTCGAATCTATTACAAAAATTTTGAATGGCGAACAGTTTTTCTAGAGTAAAAGAATGAATTGATGTAAAAGCAATTTGCTGACACTAATTTCGAATCTGCTATCCATATTTCATATTTTTGAATTCAAGATGGCGAATCCAATATGGAGACCGACATTTTCAAAATGCAATGAATTAAGAGAAATTTAGTCATTAAAATAATGCTATTTTACGGCCAAGATTTCAAATCTACTACTAAAATTTAAGAATTCAAAAGGATGAACCGAGTGTTAGACAAATTCAAGGAATTTTAATGAAATTAGTGTAAAAATTATTCAGTGAAACTAATTTCGAATCTAATATCTTAATAGGAATCGAATTACGATTATCATAATTTTTTCTATTCTAGATACTGACAATGAAAAATTGTCAGGATTACCCCATTCTACAACAGGTTCACTAAGTTCAATCATCACGACGTCCGTAGCATCATCGGAACCTGATCCAGGATCAGATAGGGGTGTCGTAGGTATCGGTGGAGATGGTGGTGATGGTGGCGATGGATCGGATGAGAAAGTAGCACTGAATCGACCAGGCGTTAAGCAGGAGCAATGGTGGCATATAACTTTGCAGGTTGCAATACCATTTTTTGTTGCCGGAATTGGAACGATTGGAGCAGGAATAATTCTTGGTACAGTAGAGGTACAGTTGTCTTGATTAATGCGTAGTTTATACTGACTAATTAATTTTTTAAACACGGTTTCAGCGGTGGGAAGTATTCAAAGCTGTGAAAGAACTCTTTATACTGGTACCAGCACTTCTAGGACTGAAGGGAAATTTGGATATGTGTTTAGCGTCTCGTCTTTCAACTCAAGCGAACTTAGGAAATATGACATCTCAAAAAGAAGTTTTCAAAATGGTGACCGGAAATATAGCTCTAGTACAAGTGCAAGCAATTGTTGCCTCGTTTATTGTTGCAACATTTGCCATTTGTGTGGGAGGCGCCATGGAAGGTCGATTCACTTTCAATCATATTATGTTGATGATTGCATCTAGCATGTTTACTGCTACATCCTCATGTTTCGTTTTAGGTAAACCGCAATTTTTTTTTGTTTTGTTACTTTCAAATTTAACTACTCAACAATTAAACACAATAGATTTCGTATTAGTGGCTGTGATATTATTATCCAAAAGATTCCGTATGAATCCAGACAACCTGGCAACACCCTTAGCTGCATCAATCGGTGATCTTGTTTCAATTAGTTTACTCTCTTTTATTGCCTCATTACTGTTTGAGCATATTGGTAAGCATTGAATTAAATTTTAAATTGAACGCACAATTCTTACAAAGTCGTTAATTTTCAGTAACACATTTATGGATTACATACGTCGTTGTTGGTATATATTTAATTTTATTGCCTATATGGATTCTAATAGTCTTTCGTAACAAATATACGCGAAGGATTCTAACAAGCGGCTGGGTACCGGTTATTTCAGCCTTATTTATAAGCGGGTAAGATTTTCTGGATTACTTAATACTTTTTAAATTAATTGAAGTATGGTTTCATTATACATTGTATTTGGTACACTTTCAGAATGGGTGGTCTTGTGTTAGACGCTGCAGTAGAAGTTTTCAAAGGTTTTGTGGTGTTTCAACCAATCATAAACGGTATTGGAGGAAATTTGGTTTCAGTACAAGCCAGCAAAATCTCAACAATGCTTCATCAAAGTTCCATAATTGGTATTATTCCGCCCCATACAAAAATTTTCGAGTTACCATGGAAAGCTTTGTTCAATGGAGGTAAGACTAACACAACAAATATACAAAAAAAAAAACAAAAGAAATAATTTATAAAATGTTTTCCAGTTCCATATGCAACAACTGCCAGAATTTTAATTTTGATGTCTATACCTGGTCAAGTTATCTTCGTTTTTGCTGCAGACTACATTCATATGCGATCTTCAACTGTTCACTTTTCATTTGTTCTATCTTACCTAACTGTTAGTTTAGTGCAGGTAAGTCTAAAAACATTATCTCCTCTCAAATTTTATTCGATTAACATTTCACATTTAAGGTAATGCTGCTACTCTACATCGCACATGTTATAATTCATGCAATGTGGAAATGGAAAATCGATCCAGATAACTCAGCAATTCCATACCTAACAGCATTAGGTGATCTGATTGGTTCTAGTCTACTAGCTGTAGCCTTCTTCTTCCTATCGGCTATTGGTAAAGGGTATGGTGGAAATTCAGAACAATTTCCATCAACCGTTTCCCCACTGGAAAGCACTACAGCATTAGAAATGTTCTAGTTTAGTCATAAGAATTCAAAATAGATCTAACACTACGAAATTATTACCAATGTTTCAAATCAGTTCCAATGAAAAATTAAGTAATTTATTTTATAATTTTATATTTAATAACAACTTCTGTTTTTTCTTTTCATATTTTCATTCCAAATTCAAGTTATTCCACATAACATTGGTTAAAGTATTATATTTTAATGATTTTGTGCAAAACAATTTTTTTTTTCTATATTTGCTAAATTGTCAAGATTAATCAATTCTGGTCGATATACTTGCTTGTGGTTGTATTAGAAAAAACAACAACATCTAAATTCGAACCAAACTGTTTTTTTTTTCTTGATAAAAGCAAAGTAAGATGTTATTTCTCAGAAATGTTTGTTGATGATTTTCGAATACCTGAATCCTTGCATTCAATAAAATCAGCAGAAAATATCGATATGTGTTTTTATTGCCTTTTGTTAAGATAAACTAGAAAAGAAAGTATAATTGTTCCGCTCTAATTATGCTATAGCCTAGAATCGGTCAAACTCACGGCCCCCGCGAGGTAGTAAATACGTACAGTCGTACACTAAATAAATACAGGGAAACTTGGATAATTCGAACCCCAAGGGATCGGTGGGAAATACCCCCCTTACCCTCAGTTTCACCCTAAGTTCAAGAGAGAGGTCCGCGGTGTCAGCACCAATCATTTGCAACGTACGTTAACGACTTTTCGAGAACTTGTAGTGATCACCATTACTCCAGTCTCTCCTATTCCATTTTGATGAGTAGATCACCTTTGAGCTCCTTTGTTGAATTTCGTCAAGCTGAAGAGGATAAGCCCATTATCTAATTTAGAAACAACGAGATTTTCTGAAAACCCCATGACATTTTGTTAGCACGACGCAATTGTCAGTAAAACTACTCGCATATAATGTAATTTTATTTTATTCAGTAAATATTATAATTTAATTTAACATATGATTTCAGTATATGTATAATAAATTACGAGCTATACGCTATCACAAAATACAAAGCAAATAAATAACATTTTTGCACAACTTAATAATGTATTTTTTTTTACATCTTCCAGCTAAAACTACGTTAAAAAAATTACAAATTCAACTAAAATAATCATATTATTACAAATTTGTTTACAGAGAAAATTATTGGAATGATTGCTTTTCATACAAAACTGCAAGTTTTCAGATTGTAAAATTTACAACATAAATAATATGGTTATCTACATATATTAAATATAATAAACGAAAATTGAAGCCGAAACCAATATTAAATCAAACATTTCAAAATTATTAATTGTTTCTTCCAGAAATATAGGAGAATAAAAGCAAAAAGTTACGATTTAAAAGAAAGTGTTGCAACTTTATGAATACTTGATGTACATTTAATCATTATTATGTACATCGTTCTCCCCATTGACTTGACCGTTTTGTGTTTACTTGATATAAGTAAAAACCAAATGAGCTCTAAAAAGCATTAATCCAATATAATTGTCAACGGTACTTTAATATATTTTCGTAGAGTCTACCGGAAAGTTATTAGTCTGTGATTATAATTTTATTTATTAAACTATATATGCGTTTGGATTCACCAACTCTTTCTGATACGGTCAAATGACTATTTGGTGGTTTCTGTTAAATATAATTGGTTTTCCCCACAATAAATTGCAAAATATCATTTGATAACGGCATTCTTACATTTGCATTTTAGTTCATTTAATGAACATTAACCATTATTTCTAGGCTGCTTTTCTTTTTTAACATCGATAACTAGATAAAAAATAAAATCTTAAACTTTACGGACTGTTAAATAAATCAAAATGTATTATTTTGTGCTTTTTGTTTGTTGCTTAAAGTTTCATAAACTTCGATTTTAAATACATTTTTATAATAATTACTAATTACAACATTATAGCTAAGCAGCCCTGATTCACCCTCCCGATTCAATAAACGAAAAAAATTAATACTGTTAATGAGGACAGAGAGTTCAAACTTTAAGTACAATACAAATAAACTTTACTAAAATAAAATATATGCAAACAAAAATTTTACACAAACTAATAGGTTTTTTGTCACAACAAAATGGAGCTTTTAATAATTTATAACACTAAAAATATTATCTTCACTACATATTACCATGAAATTCACGAATTTTAAAACCTTCATCAATCAACTCCAAAGTGTTTTGTATTGTTTGTTTAATTTCTTGTGCAGTATGAATTGAATAAACAGTGTGGAATTCAGTGAATATTAAAAAAAAAGATTTTAGGAAATCTCTGTTGTCCTTATTCATTTGATGGTTCTAGTGGTTCTACGACTCATTAGAGAGTGTCAATTTCATATTAAGTATTAAAATTGTATTAGATTGATTTGTGTAATGATTTCTCAAAGTTCAATATTATGTGAACATGCATTTCCTTTAAAAGACCGAAACATCCAAATAAACCAAATATCGACGAACAGAAAAATGTTATCGGTACTCGTCTACGCGTAATGTTTTCTCATCCATCTTGCATGATCATGCCAGATTTGATAATCAGAACTGTACGTGTAAACGGCAAGTTGCTTCTTATTTCCAGTGAAAGCTTTCTTTTCTTTTTAGATTTTCGGCAAATAGTGCAATTGTAGCCACTATCAGTACTGCTTCCATGAAAATTCCTAAACGTAAGAAATGCAAAACTGAAGATAAAGCATTACTTGTAGACTGGGTTTTAGGTTTACGCAACTGGCCAATGCGCAAATTTTAACGAATACAAGAAAAATAACAAACACAGAACAGAAAAGTGAAATAGATACAAAGGAACGGAGTTGATTGAAAGGGATTTCTATAAGTAGATAGTAAATCGAACTTTTGAATTAAAAAAAGTTGAAGCATCAAGTAATTACCGATGCGTCTCTATCACAAATAATAACTAATAGTTCTAAAAAATGTCTGCCTCACTATAGACGGAAAATTATCAATTATAGTCTTCCGACATTTTTTAAAAAAAATTATAATAATACATATATAAATAAAATTGCAAGCGATTTTGATGTCAGTGAGTAATATACTAATTTCTAATAACCTAGAAGACAATCAACAAAAATATTTATGCTGACAGAAAAGGTTATCGTTTTTTGTTTTTTGTTTTTTTTTTTTTTGTTGAAAAACAATTGTAATAAAAAGATTTAAATCGTTCAAATACACTACTATAAATTCGATTATGTATTTATAATAATTTCATGAAGACATATCAGTACTATCTTTCCTAAGATGAATCTCGTTAAAATCAATTTCGCTCGAGTCAATTGATTGAATGGAAACACTTTTCAGTTTTCCTCCTGAGTACTTGCCTCGGCACTTCAAAGCAGCTAGCTAAAATGAAATAAAGGGTCCATAAGTAACTTATTGAAGGAAATCTGATAATTTAGAACTATGGACAATGGACATGCTTGAATAATAATTAATTATTTTGTTACATTACATTTTGCACTAAGAGCCTGCAACAATAGCCTAATCATTGTAAATATAGCACTATTTATTATATTTTGCCTTACATTAAGAGATGTTATGTACAATATACATGTCGTTCCACGAATTTTCGATTAATAAAATTTTATTTCCATACCTTGCAAACATTTCATAAAATTAATCAAAACTTCATGGAAAGCCCCAGGGCCCAGACATAAAAACTCTCAACATTTAAGCAAATCTAATTAAGCAATATGGACCGGGGCATTTCATACCAAATCAACCCTACCATCATAGATTTTGCTGAGACTCTAAATAAGTGGATATCTTATTCAGCCTGAACGCAACTCTGATTTTCGAATAATCCCATCTCTAATAGTATTTGAACAACAAATTTTTAAAATTTGCCAAAAAAAATCGTTTTTTTAGCATGCGCTCAGTACTAAAAATATTTTAATTCGAGTTCTCTAAGGTCTAGATAGCTCATTTTAATCATACAAAGGACTTTGATTTGATGTGAAACTTGAATACTTTTAGGAAAAATTCAAAAAAGTTTTTTGAATATTTGTTAAAGATGGTATTTTTAATATTTTTGAAATTAATTGTGGTTTGGTGAATACTTCATAAAAATTTCAGTGTGAAAAATAAAAATGAACAGAAAATTTTTGTTTTTGGTTTTAAGCTTCTCAGATTCTTTTCAAAGTTAATCAATTTGAATTGTCGCCATTTAGAAAATACTAGATAAATTAAAGTAAAAAAACTGTTACTGTTGGTTTTTTACATGCCTTTTTAAGAATTTAGAACAAATGTCTCTTTTTATGATGGGAAAACTGTTTTTACTCGGTTTTTCACACGATTTCTTAACAAGCGTTTCTTCTCTGTTGCAACTGTGCCGCTTTTCATCTAAGGTATTTCATAATTGGTCTAAACCAACTATCTTTCCCGTACTTTCCGTAGTTCACTAGTGTGGTTTTCCTCCATTGGAATATGTTTCAATGCCGTTTAAGCAGTTTTAAAATTTCATAAAAATTTCATTAAATTTTCGTGGCTTTTACAGCCTTTTTTAGCTCTTTCCATATTCAACTCTTTTCTTGTTGTAAAATTCGCCGTAATCATGCATTATTATACAGTTCGCTTGGCCACGAGCGTCCTTAGCTGCCTACAAAAAGCGGTGCTAAAAGTAATGGTGCCCATACACTTACCGGCCGCGGACTGTGGTCCTAGCCGTCAGTCCTCGACAACGGCCGTGGCCGACATCGTCCACACACTACTTGGCCGCGAACTGTTGTCCAGGACTGACGGATTGACTGCCAGAAATATCAATACATTTTAAAAACGTGACCGTCACAGTTCACCCTCGTATATGGCCGTCAGTGCTGGACGACAATCCGCGGCCGGTAAGTGTATGGGGACTATTAGTTCTGCATCTGCAACTTTAAAACCTTCGAAATCTTTCTAGAACTCATGAAAGAATTTAATGTTGCTACATCATGTTTAAACTAAACAAAATCAAGTTTTTTTTTTGTGATATACGTAACTAAGAATCAAGGTCCTAATAACGGTCACTGCCTGTAATGGAAGAACGACAACAATCTCCACTGTGCATAAAAAAATATATTTGAATTATTTATTTCTTTAAAAAAAGAAAACATTGTTGCTTTGAAATTCGGTACAAAATTCAATGGAACAATTCAAAGTGAACAGCTAATTCTACAGTCGAATCAACTCATGTGTTTTAAACCACACATTAATAGTTACGTATATCACAAAACAAACTGAATTTTGTTTAGTTTAAATACGCAAACAACTCGAAAATTTAAACAAATTCAACCAACGCTAAATCAGTATCAGCACTGCTTGCTGCAACACGAAGAAGCAGTAGCAATAGAAAGCCAAAGATTTTGTTAGCATCAGCAAACGGTTCTGTTGCTATTGAACCCGAAGTGCTTGCTTGCTGATGCTACTGCTTTGCTTGCTACCTACTTCTGATTTCCCTGGTGTAGCCTTATAAAAGGGTCAATATTGCAAGGGTTAGCTGCAAGAATCCTTCCGAAAATAAGTTTAATGACTCAAATAGAAACATGCTGGCAAAAATCAAAAACTAGGCTAAAAATTGGAGCAGAATTAGATAAAAAAAAATGTAGCCGTCAAGGGACGGCCGGAAGATGCGAAACATCTTTTAGTGCGCCTTGGGAAAAAGACTGACTCTCTAAAGGCTGATTTACACAAGGAGAGTTTCTCGTATTCGAGCGGCGAAAACTCGCATGTACGCAGACTGCTTACACTAGGAAAAAATCTCGAAATATTCAAGCGATATTGGACTGCGAGTGTTGCAGGCGAAACTCGCCTCGTTCAAATTGTTCCCACTACAGGCGAGAATTCGTAGGTCGATTGTCGCACACGTTTCTCGACTTGTGTAAACATTGCTTATACGAGAATCGCAAGTGTCGATGCAAGAAATTCGAACGAATCGGTCTGCACTGATTTTGATGCGAAACTCGCAAATCAATATTTTTTTACACATATCGGTAACCGAGGAGAGTTTATAGAGCGAGAATTGCTTTAGAGAGCCAAAATTGCACTAGGCGAATATCGTCTCGAATACTATTAGTGGCCGCTCGCATGCGAGAAACTCTCCTTGTGTAAATCAGGCTTAAAACTTTTTTCCGATCTAATTCCTTCTGCATTCCTAAGAAGCAGAAATGAAATCAATTGATTATTTTGAATATAATTATGAATTGATTCTTGTAGAATCTACTCTATTTTTCACGACTGCGATGCAGTATTGTTTAGAGGTGCGCGTTTTCGCATTACCACTAAATTAGCATTAGCACTAAACTACTGACGTTTGTCCAAAAAATGTAGTAAATCCCGATAGAGATCAATAATTATTGCTTTAAACTTCTTTTTCTTGAGCGGTTATCGCGCACACTTGCTCCGACACTACTACGCCAATAGATGTTTCACATCAAAAAACCGAAAAAATCAAGCGTTTGCAATTACGTGGAAAAGTGGAAGAATATTCCTACGTACATACAATCACAGTGATTACGACATTTTTAATAGCATATACTTTCCGGGCAATATTCACGATTACAATTTCCTTTCACAATTTAAGAAATGTATGAAATAAACAAAAAGCTACCAAGGATTTGTATTCCTGTAAAAGTTAGTATTCCCATATTCCAACAAAAACTTTTATATGACTGCGTTCGGCGATTGACATCCAAAAAGAATTTTCCATATGCTTTATAGAGATTAGAACAATAAATTGCTGGCTTCACAAAAGTACACGACATGCATCAAACAAACACAGTACATATTATGTTCCACATCGCAAAGAAGCTTCGTACAAGAAAGGATAGGAAAATATTGAATTTGTTCTCTATTTTATAAGTGAACTCCAAATTTCATTTGATCATGCTCTCTTGGATATATCAACTTACAATTCTGTTTTACATGCTTTGAAAGAAATTCCTTCAATAATATTCGATAACACGATCATATCTCATGCAAACAAAGAATATCATTTCGACATAATTAGAATTGTTAGTACCCTGAAAATTTTTAGCTTATCCACTTCCACGGTTCTGTTTCTGGACTAGTTATTGGCGTAGGAAACTAAAATTATGTGATAAATTAATTGTTAGAAATAAAGCAGAAAGCATTTACTTACAGATGCGAGCAACTATTTTCTTTTGTTCTTTTAATTGCATGACATTTTTAAGAAAATATTGTTTAAGATTTATGGAACTGTATATGCGAACTTAAATAGCAGTAACCTGATATTTCTTGTGAAAAAGTTTTACTAAGCTCAAATGTTAAAGCGAGCAGCTAATTAAGAGCAACATGGAAATGTTTAAAAAGTAAGTTCATTTACACATTGTACTGCAATTTCTCATTATTTATACATATTTTATAGGATGTTCCGACTCCCGGTAACATTTTACAATCTCTATCACCTGGACATGCAGTTTATGAGGGTTTAGCAGTAGTCATTTGGAATGGTTTGCCAAGTTCTCTCAACTGCTTCAAATAATTCGTGAATTTCTCTTTCCTACAGGTTTTTTACCTTGTTCCATACATTTTCGATAGGGTTGTGATCCAGACGACACATACACAATCGGCTTTACCAAAGATTATAAAATAATAAGAATATAAAATAATTAATCTATAATCTTTGGCATTACTTACTGCTGCTGAGGCCAGTTTGTAACCCGATTTGTTCTGTGCTTGGGATCGTTCTTATGTTAGTAATCAGTGTATCCAATTCACTGGTATATTTTTAAATGCATAAGATTTGATTATATTCTCCTTCTATAGTGATTTCCAGGACCATAGAAACCGAATTCATAAACCGGTTTTTTCGGGTAGCTTTCTTGACATTAGTCTTCTCACTCATTATTATCCAAGCAGACTTCATCAAATTCCGTTTCGATAAAACAATAATTCTGTTATTTAATATGTTATTGACTCTTCGTGAACGTTGCTTTATGGTAAAGTCGCACCAATAGCAGATCCTGATAGGGGCGGAAGTGGTGATCATCCCCTCGTTCCATTTGCCGAAAGGAAAAACATATTGATATATAGCTAGTATGTGTGTCATGTGTGTGTTTCTCCTGATAGTGTAACTATATTTCGAAATTCTATTAAAATATCATAGATTAATTGGTATAAGGTTTTGATTTTCAATTAAATTGTTTTGTTCTCCTTCGATCTGCTTTAATAAAACTGTACTGATCTATCGATTATTCAAGATTCTGTACATTCACGATTTCTCTACAACAGTTGACGCTTAATTACCTGATTTATCCCTAATTAGTTGCTCGTATCTGTATACATAATTTAAAATGTGTGTCATATTAAAAAGCTGTGAACACTAAGTTCTCTGAACCAAAAAAAAATATTTGGTGTATAATTCATTTCTTATATACAAATTGTGGAAAGTAGTTATTTAATATATTTTTTTCTTTCTCTTTTTGTATATGGTAATTACCTCTGCTTTGAGTTCCGCTAGCCTATCCTGAAGATCGCGCACTCTATCAGATTCGTCTAGATTAGACCTTAATTCACCTTCGGCAAGCATTTCCGAATTCTAATAGCATGAAATTAATACCTATTTATTGCTAATCATTAAAAATTCGAAACTACCTTCGTTTCCAATCGAGAAATTTCTTGTTTTAATTCAGCAACCGTTTGACTTTGCTCGGTGCACTTTATTTTAGCGTTCATAAGCTCATCCTTCATACGAGATTCTAAATCTGAGTATCTGGAAGAATGATTGTTTGAAAAGAAACTCAATACATATTTCCTATCTATTACCTATGCTGTTGTTCCCGCGCTTTGTTCGCCAAATCCTTCTCCCGCTGAACAGCCAGTTCCAGTTCTTCTTTCAATTTCTTATTCTCTTCATCCTGTCTTCGTAGTTGGTTAGTGGAAACTTGAACTTGAGTTTCCAGTTCCATTACCTAAGCATATTTTGATTTAAAATTTACTATGTAAAAAAAGGAAAACCGCGTCTAGACCAACCTTCAATCTTAGCTCCTTCAGCTCAGTCAATGTTTCCATCTCTCGTATCCTCGTTGTCATTAGTTCTTCTTCTAATTTTTGTACTTCATTCGACTTAGAAGTGTCCCAGAATAGCAATTTCTTTGGAGTTAGATCAGTATTTTGATTATTTTCAGCTTTCTGTTCATGTAATTGTCTCTGCCACTGGGAACTCAATTCTTGAACACGTTGCTTTAGATCTTTGAGAGAAAGGCTGGCTTCAGCTTCACGTAATTTACTAGCAATCAGTTCATCTTGTAAATGTGCAACCGAATTATCTGGAGTAACTTCCCGTAAAGTTTTCTTGTCTTCTTCGAGCTCTTCAATTTTTGTTCGCAAGTTCCTAATAGTATCTTCATTCTCGGCTAATCCTTGTCGAACTTTCACCAATTCTTCCAACAAGCAAGATACCATTTCATCTCTCTCTTTCAATGCTTCTTCCTTCATGCACAGTTCGTCAATCGAACTTTGACGAGAATTGTTCTGCAAAATTTTTAATTACCAAACACAACTAGTTTGTAAAAAGTACATTGTAACAAAATATGTTTAGCATTTCTAGCATGCTTTCATGGCAAACAATCAAGACAATTAAATGTGTATAAAAAATCCATAAACTCACGATAAGTAATGAATTTTAACGCTTTATATTAAACACAATGTTAGCTTATATTGTGACAAAATAAAAAACATGCACTAGTTCCAATAGATCTAGTTTCATTCGAATTTAATGAAAATTTTCGCTAATCACAATCAGGAATGTAATCGAAAGCTTTGGAAATAACTTAAAACTCAATTTCATTGCACATGCTTCCACGATTCCACGTGAATTTATTCAAATTCAAATGACCGTTTTTGTATTCAAATAACTCGCAACAAGCTAATTAAAGTGTTTACTTACACTATCAATAGATATGTTCTGCTTGCAAGTAAAAATAATAAAACTAATTAGATTCGAAAAAAATAAAATGCCAACTTACATTTTCTTGCAGACGTAGACTTAGAGCACGAATTTCTTCATTGGCATTTTCAAGTTGATGTGATACTTCCAGAAACGACCTTCGGAGCGCAAGTAATTCAGATTGTATAGCAAAACTTAGGAAGAAACGATTTTGAATGTTATGTTAAATTTCGATAAGTTTAAGCCCTACCTAGTTTCTTCCTCCTCGGCTCTGGAAACCTGCCCACGCACAAGTTTGTCAGCTAATTCTGCACTTTCCGCTTCTAAAAGCTCATTACGTTTCTTTAGTAAACGATTTTCGCTTCTTAAGCGTCTCAATTCAACCATTTCTTCTTGCTCTTTTTTTCTTAAATCGGCATACTCTTTTTCCATTCTTTTCATTTTCTTTGTGTTGATTTTCACAGAAAATGCCAGATTAAAGAAATTCTCTGCATCGTTTTCAACTCGCTGGGGAAGTTCCTTTTGAAAAAACTAAATAAACGAAAACTTACATCCTATTTATGAATATAAAAAAACTTTGAACAACGAACCTTAAGCATAGCTTCCATGTCCAAGCTCAAAACAATATCTTTTCCGACAGTTAACATAGCGATGGCAACTTTAAAAATGAATTCCATTCCTTCGCTTAGAAAAATGTCCATAATTCGACAACTTAATTGCAAATTTAATGTTGTTGTGTAAAGAGTTAAGAACCAGCTTGACGCATACATTGAAGTTTGGAATGCCTGCGGAAATAGCAATATATATTAGTACGATATTATTACTTGCATATAGTAATAAGTTTACTTGTTGCTGAAAGTGTACATGCAAGTCAGACAGCTGTTCTTGAACTAGATTTTCGAGTTGGTACATGCACAAGCCCAACTCGGCCATTGATGGCTTGAACATATCACGCATCTTATGTTGTTGCATTATTTGCACCAAAACGGCAAAGGCTTCTTCCTCTGGCATCTAATAAGAGTATTTTCTCATTTCAACTATGCTTTTCAAAATAACCTCCCTGTTACCTGCATGAGCAAAAGTCCAACTATAAAACCAGACCCTTGGCAGTATCCCACTTCGCGATCATGCAACGAATACGCTTTCATTACGTTGAACAAAGCTTCCTGCCCCAGACCGTCTTTTTCTTTGAAGAAATCATGTTCGGGGTACGTTCGAGCAATATCTCTCCGTATCACTTTTTCGCAGGCCGACGTAGCTTTGATATACTCTGCGTATTGTTTTTTGTCGACATCTGAGGCTCCACACAGAAGTTGCCACACAATTGGTCTAGTGGAAACATAAATTCATTAGAGAGTAATTATATAGAATATACTAGAAGAATTCAATACCTAAAATGGTGTGGAATCCCTTTGCGTACCAAATCACGCACACATGGTGACTTTCGCTTCAAACTACCCTCCCAATCGTTGAGAATAGTGGCCCAAGTGGTCCATATATCTTCCTCACTCATGGAGTTTCCTGTAATGTGGAATATTATTTTTCAATTGATTCAATTTTAATCCAATTTACCTGAGTTTATACTTATTTGGCTGGTATCAGAATTTTTTCTACTATGTGCGGAATGTAATGAGTTTAAACTTTTCGCATCGCTCTCAATTAATTTATTTGCCGCTTCTAATTTAGCTAATAAGTCGAGCTCCGATGTGGGAAGCGTCTCTGGAGAAATTTCATCAGTCATTTTACCAGAGTCATCTAGGTTCATACAGCATTAAATATCCACAATTTATTTTTGTGCAGACGTATTTGATGCATACAAATGAACAACTGTAAATAGACAAAAAAAAAATTATAAAATAAATTCTTACAACTTCTTGCTTTCCTTGCCATGCGATTTTCAAAATATATAAAAAAAAAAAAACTAATTTTTTCACTAATTTTAATAACATAAATAAATAAAGTTTATCTTTGCTTGCAATTCAAGTGTCATCGCAATATATCCATTATTATTATCATTTTTTTATATTATTATTATTATATCCATTGCCATTATCGCATGGCAAATCATCCAGTCCAAGTTCAACTCGACACCCAAGGTTCTCAGATTTTAATGAAAATTGGTATACATTACAGTGGACCCCCTCTCATTCGAATCGCTGGACCTATAAAGGTGAAATTTTGCACAGAGGTTTTTTTCTTAAATTCCACCCCTAAGGGAGTAAAGTGGGGGATGAAAGTTGCTGAGAAAATTCGCCATTTTTAACAACTCTTATTGTAACGGTTCTATGAAATATACGTTGAATTTGAGGGTAGTTGTAATTTATTCAAAATGTAATATGATTCTCATCGATTTTGATTGTCATTGTCCCGGGTGAAACCGGCTAAACCTGCTAGTCTTCTTCTCCTTAATATATAAAAGAGGATGTGGTGTTTTTGTTCCCTATTGACTCCTAAACTACTTGACCGAATTTAATGAAATTTTCAGGGATAATGTAGCATAGTCTCGGCATGGATCGTGTGAACTTTGGTGGAGATCGATACCTCCAAGCGGGTAAAAAAAGAGATGAAAGTTGCTATGAAAATTCGCAATTTTTAAAGTTAAAAATTCATAAAAATTGTTAATTGGCGTTTTGGTTAGAAACAAAGAAACACGCGTACCAGAATTTTTGAAAATTTCACGTTATCCCCACTTTTTTAACTTCAGGGAGTTTTAACTTAGAGATACCATTCTTGCATCATTAGATAAAGCACAATGAGAACTAGCAACACTATACTGATTCAACCCCCCAGAACCACCCTTAACTGAAAACAAACTAGCACACTCTTATTGTAACCCGACCTACGGGAAACGGTTCTATGTAATATACCTATGTCGTGCTTGCGGGTAGTTTTTTTCAGTCAAGGGTGGTGCTCTGCAAACTATACAATAGTGTACTCTTACACAAGAAAACGGAGAATAATTGCAAACGGCTATTTTTAAATGCAAACTAAGTAAATACCAAGAATAATATAATTTCAAATAGAAAGTGTAGGAACGCAGGAGCGGAAGGGCGTAGCAACGCACGCCGGGTCCCGCTAGTATTGTTATAAATACGTATTACAATTAATTATTTGGCAGAAATTTTTTTACCCGGTCATTTTTACACAATAGTAAAATTAGGGAAATAGAAGAAAACTTCGGCAGTTTTAAGATAGTAAAAGTGAATGAGTGAATGGGGATCTTTCCGGTGGGCTAAAAAAAAATTATGTTTTTGGGGCTGTGGGGGTAGGGGTGGTAACCACCTCCATTGGGGACTTAGAGTTGTCTGATTTGAGCCGTGTGTGATATCAAATTAAAGCTCTTGCTGAGTACTATTAAATAGCTTTTTTCTTTTTAAATTTGGCTTCAGAGGGGGCGTATGTTGGTGTGGGGCGCTGATTTTTCTACATCTAGGGCATCTCATTTGGTGCGACCAATTATGCTTCTTTACAAGTTACCATGCGAAAACTGTTTTTGTACGGTGTTTCACAGGATTTCGTATAAACGTTTTTTGTGTTAAACTTGGCCCGTTCTACATCTAGGATATTTCACAATTGGCATAAACTAATTATACTTTACGTATAGTCGTTATTCTCTAAGGGCTCCATTATATGCCTACTATTGCTATTGGTTTATCCAATCTCATTCGTGCCAAGCAAATTCAGTTCAGCATCTTGTCGTTATATTTTTACTTTCATTTCATAGCCCACAAATCTTTTTTCATTATGTTTGACAAGGTTATTTTAAATCTAGATATTTGTTTAGCAATATGTTGATGGCCTTGCACCGAAGAGCCTTTAGTGGTTCATTGATGGAGCTAGAAGGGATAATGCAAGACATACTGGTGCATACTGTGGAACACCAAAGCTGAGCTTATCTCCACTACGCATCATTTTTCTTATCTTTTCGTGACCTTGTATAATACTGAAAGTAGGCCGAAAGCGATTATTACTTAATAAAGTAATAAATGAATCGAATTAGAAATACCGAAATGTTAAAGTGGTCTGGCTTTAAAATCACAGTAAGAATAAATTTGATCAAACAAGTTCCACAGAACGTATGGATGTAACAGCTATTTATTATCATACCAAACCTAGAAAAATTCCATCAGTCTCTTAAAATCCATTATAAGAATAGAGCTGGACGTAATGCGTATGTAGGAAAATATTTTCATTAATATAGATTGATTATTTTTATAATCGTATATTATATTCGATTTTTCTCTTTGCAAATTGACTGACAAATGACAATTAGTAAACTTTCGTAAACTTAAAATGTATTTCGTTTACTTTTCTTCCCTTTGGAGTAGATATATTTTGATTGATTTAATCAAAGTCTGACTTTCAGACTGTGATCTTTGTTACAGTAATTTTGCGCAAAACTTAGTCCATGAAAAGATTCTAAAGGCGCAAACTTCATTTACAGTTCTCAAAACACTTTATGTCGGAAGATCTTTTCACTGTTTTGATCATCAACAGTAACCAAGGATTACGAGGAGCACGAAATTTGAAATATTGCCGTTGTCGTGTTTCGATTATAAACCACAGCAACATTAAAATGTGCAACTGTTTACCTCAAATGTTTAAAAATAATAAATTAAAACTAATTACAAAACTAAGTTTTATATGCTAGTACTTTCAATCGTGAAACAAACTTCTGAAAAAATTGCTTTAATAACAAATAATGTACTAAGCTGCAACATTCGGGCGGAATTGTATTAAGTTGATTTCATGAATAATCTTCGATTGCTTTTGAACGAATGTTTACAATGCAAGCAAATTTACAATATGCACTTTTGTTAACAAATAAATTTCATTAAACCCAGAAGAAGATATGTACCTCACAAGTACTCTACTAAATAAATTTAAAAAGCGTAAAATTTTGTGCATAAATAAAAGTAATTAATGTTCAATATTAAAGGAAAAACTTTTTCTAATTATTTTATGGAATTTCTCAAATTATTCAGAAGCAGTCTAAGAAAGGTTCTTCTGCTTTAACTGAGAAACTGGTCAGAAGAGAATTGACAGTACGAAAGGTTTCAATTTATCGCTTCTTTTTGTTAAAGTTAATAAAAACAATGCTCCCCTAAGGTTGACGGGGAAATGAAAGTACCGTTTTTTCCAGTGCTAAAGACGGTCGAAATGAAGAATTTCTGCACCTGAGAAATGAAAAGCAGTCCAGCTCTATAAATTTCCATTTCGATTGAATTCAACTAATTTTAAATGAATCATAAATGAAATTCTCGCACAATGGTTTTACACAATACTCTGATTCATGCAAATGATTGCAAAATCTCTTTAACTATGCAGAAAATTGTTCTCTGCAACTTGCTTCCACTGAATCATATACAAGATGCATTCCGGTGATTGTTTTCGGTCAACCTCGTTATTTAAGCTGATCGAAATGATAACAATATTGATCGAACGTAATTTGTGCAGTTTCAATTCAAATGTGCATATATAGGATTGAATTGTCTTCTAGCTTAAAAACTGATAAAACTTTGAAAATCAATACCTAAGAATACGTCAGATGTACTTTACATGTTGACACTATAGCTTTCAATTGTAAACGTCAGTCAACAAAGCTACATTCACAAAATTTTTACACATCTCCTCCATGATGAACTCATTGCAATGAAAACTAGAATGAACCTATCAAATTGTATGAACCTGTCGACAATTTCTTAGATAATTTTTAATGCTTCCAATGCTATTTACCAAATTTAACTCTTCCATTTACAGCGCATCATATTTCAATTCAACATCACTTCCACTACTACACCACAATCAAAATTGACTATTTCCGAATTCCGATCTGATAGAGTGACAAGACAATATCAATAAAATACGATGTGTTGCCCCAAAACTGACAGGTGTTTTTATTTTACTACGTCAATGTTTCATTATTCAAATAGCTCCTACGAGTCTACGACCGCATCTTCCCTAATCCCTAGAGGTGCCATATATGTAATATATGTATTTGTAATATATGTTTAAAAACTGTTATACAATTTACATATTTATATATTTTTCATAATTATAACTTAAACCTAACTATGATAAGCCAGTTACCAGTTATATGGAATTAAAATATTTTGTCAGTATGTATATATATTCCCCACATTTTCTTCTACTTATATGCATATTATATAAATTACTGTGTACCAACAAAATTCCATTTAAAAAACCTAGGTATATTTTCATGAAACTCAAGTTAAGTTGGAAATTTTTTTGAAACACCAATAAACTGTTCTTTAACTTCAAATTGTATTACATCTTGGCAATCAGAACCTATAACTGGTATAAAAAAAATGTTCAGGTTATTTTTATAACTTGGCAACACAAGTTTTGGTTGTCAAAATTATGTTTGCTGCCCCTAGCGGCTTAGTAGCAGTTCTCAAAGTTTTACGTGAAGCAGTTTTTTAGAGAATAATTAATTAAAATATCTTAAATACGAATTAAGCATAAAAAATCATTTGTAATAATCATTTTAAACAAAAAACATAAGTAGTTTTATTCAGGTGCACAGACAAAAGTCCTTAAATCTTAATTTCTTACAAATAAAGCTGAAGAACTTGCCAAAAATGTCAGACAACACGGAGGAAGCAATCCCTGTAGGATGGGAAAAGCGATTGAGTCGGTCAACAGGTTAAAGTTTTAGTTATACAATATGTAAGCTGGATTTTTAAACAAATTATTATCCTTAAATAGGAATGCATTATTATTTAAACATATATACGAAGCAATCTCAGTGGGACATACCTACGGCGCCGGCGGAGGTGAAACTGATCATGTATATAATACCAATTTAATATAGAATTATAAATCGAATTTACAGACCCTACAAGGACCAAGTCAAATTCAGTGCTCACATTTACTGGTGAAACATAATAAAAGTCGGCGACCGAGTTCGTGGCGCGAAGAGAATATTACGCGCACAAAAGAGGAAGCCAGAGACATCCTAGAAGGGTACCGAAAAAAGGTAATCATTGTATTTTTTTAATTTTCATTTCTGTTGCAGAATTTATAAAACTGAACTGTATTTTCAGATAGAATCTGGTGAAGCTTCCCTGGAAGACTTAGCCCGACAGTTTTCGGACTGCAGCTCAGCGAGACGCGGAGGAGATCTTGGCATGTTTGGTAGAGGTAATATGTCAGTTTGTTATCCATTAACCTTCAATCACTAAGGATCTATTTACTTGAACTTGAACACTTCACAATCTACATTAGGATGTGGGAACGGCTACCCCAACCATCCGTAGGCTTGTTATCCCTCCATGTATATATATAAACTTTCGAACAGGGGGTGGTTTCTTACTCAGGGAGGCATAACGTAAACTATGAAAGAATTTTTCGAAAGTCGTGACATGGTATAGATCTCAATAGATAGATTTTTCTTCGAAATTACGTAAAAATACGTGTCGAATTATTTTTCAAGACCTTTCATTTGAGATATTAGACTTGAAAATCGGAGTATAATACCTGGAATCAGCTCCTGTAAATGGTTATACAAGATAGATTGAAAGAATGAGGAAAAATAGGGCATGTCTTGATAGAAAGTTTAATTACAGACAGACAGACTACCGGATCTACGAGCTATTTAAACCAGAAAGTTAAACCCATACTTGAGTCTGCCAGTATGGTTTGGTCTTCGTCACGTCATTCAGAATTCATTCGAACCGCTTTGAAGCAATCCAGCGTCTCGCTTTCTTAGGTTCTCTCATCGCCATCTGTGCTGGAGCAATTCTACGGCTTTACACCAATGCAATGATCGACTTAAATTGTTCTCTATGCAGTTTTTAGAGGGGAGACGCAAAACAGTCGAGTAATACCTGCCTTAGTCAACTCTGTGAACACTGCTCTTTTTTCAGAGTTCTGTCCCTGGCCGTACACTTTGGGATTGAAGATTAATGTAAGGAGTTTTTAACGCCAACTACACTAAATTGACTTCAATATTTCTACTGGTAGAAGTCAACTTTCTTGAAGTTCCCTTTTTCGTTTCTTTGATGACACTTAAAAGATTTTTATTTAATTATCAGTTCCTTGATGAATTTAAATAAATAAGATAAGATTTAAGATTAATGTTATAAATATTAAATACTAACAGCTCCTTTTTTTTATTTTAGGTGTAATGCAGAAACCCTTTGAGGATGCAGCATTTAATTTGAAAGTAGATAAACTATCAAAAATTGTCGAAACAGATTCTGGACTTCATCTCATTTTGCGAACGCAATAAGTTAATTATGCTCATGTAAATAATTATAGATTGAAATCATGCATAAAGTCTCTTTCAATTTATTTGTGCTGTTTTTTATTTGGAATTTACAAGTTTAATTTTTTTAAAAGCAATTTGGCACCAGTGTGACTTTCATCAAGATCACCAACATGTTCAGTTAATAACTTCCTCAGATTGGATTTTACACTTTGAGCACCGTTTTCGATCATATTCACTAAAATAAAACAGCCTCTGTTGTACTTTACCCAGTGTTTGATCTACGAAAGAATAAATTAATTCTAAATACTAAGCAATTATAAAATGTACCGTATCGACACTAAGATTATTCATTAGAATTTCACTGAAAGTTGGCTCCTTCTGCTCCTGTCGCTGCTTATCATTTTGCAGAATTTTCTTTAAGACCATGTGAAGCCCAGCATCTTCGATTCCTGTTACCATTTGCTCGGTCTTTAAGGAAAAACATTCAATAAATATAGAAATTTGTATCGTTATAAAATCCAACTGACGTTTGATTCTTTCTGCTCAAGTTTAACTTTCCATTCGATGTCGCAAACAACTTCAACAATACGAGTAGCGGCTTTCACGAAATATTCTTGATTCACTGTAATACACATTTTTGCAACATATGTTTGTAATAAAGCGGAAAAATTCAGACTTTTCTTAAGCAAACCCAATACGACTAGAGCTAAATGACGATCCTGCAACCAAAATGAGGGATTTTCGCATATTTCCTTGCACAAAGGCTCCTGGATTTCCTGGAAAATTTCAGCTCGTCGAATTTCCTTATCTTTTTTGCTGTATTTCAGACCATCATCGAGATAATTTATCAAACGGGGATGAAAGCATTTGGTGTCTGCTGGGTTAATGAACCACTGCAAAACGTTCCTTCCCCATTGATTCAAGGCGATCTTCTCCAAATGGAGTAAAAGGGACTCGAAAATGACTTTCTTGATTGCCTTAGTGTCATCCAAAGTGTTAAGAATGCCCATGAGAAGAACATGGCCTTGCTCGTGTACGCATATTTTCTCCAAGTGCTCCTTGAGAGACTTAATGATTGCCTGAAGAAAATATAGTTTATTTTTACATATTTCAACAGCAAATGTTTTTTACTCTTCTGTCTTTGGTGGATGAATGCCAGAAACATAACATTGCTGCTTCGCACCCATCGCTGGTTGTTACCAGGGACGCAATGTGCCCAGAGAACATCGAAATAACTTCGTTTCTATCTGCCTCTTCACATTCTTTTAGGTACTCCAGCAGCACGGAATGGAGCAAACCATTGTCCAGTAGTTTTTTATTAGCACAGTGTTCTAAATTGGCTTTGACTGCATTTTGCGTTGCTATCTTCATCGCTGGCATTTCTTTGTATACATCGGCCATTTTCTGCACAGACTTATCTTTTTCCTGCAACAAAACAAAAAAGGTTCCATTTGTAATTTCGAAATAGTTAGCTTCAATTCAAATATATGTAATGGGTCAGAAATATGGTTAACAATTCGACTTAGATAAACAAACCCGATATCTGAAAAAGGTCATCCATCGATTTAGCGATGATAAGTTCCTGAAATATCGTTCGGGAATCAAGAAATTACAGAAACGGTTTACAAAAATAATATGTACTCTGGTCTCTGGAAAGCATAAATAAAACATAAATTCGCGAAAATGGATGTATATATTTGGCCAAAAATAGCACCTTTGGCAAAACCTTCGGCTTCGGCCGAAAGCTGCCGAGGGTTTGAACTTTGAATACAAGATTAACGGTATATTATGAGAAAGAGGTTTTTAAAAATCTTTCCAGAATATGCTATTATGAAAAGATAGGAAATAACGAACGAACATTATGTATTTATTTAACTATCAACCCTAAATTCATTCCATCATTTGATAATTAATTCATGTCCCTAGTAATAATTTCATTTTCCCTACACTACACAATCCAAAAAGATAAACTTAAATTTAAATATGAGTCATTCCATTTAACCAATGGATCTTGGTCCATCTCCGATTTCGTTCAAATTTGGTGCAAGTGTTCTATGTGAAGAAAAAAAAAATACATATCGTCATTTTTTTGTGGACGATAATTTTTTTCGAGTTATAGTTTTGAAATTTTCAAATTTATCGTGATCTTACGTTGGTTTTTGTGTTATAACTTGTTTTTTTTTTTTTTTTTTTTTTTATTTTTTTTTTATTTAAAATGGGTGAATGAGGATATTTCCGGTAGGATAAATTTTTTTACGTTTTTTGGGTTTGTAGGGGTGGTAAGGTAATGACATCTTCCCCTTTCGGCTCTCCTTCTGGTGTTCCCCAGGGCAGTCATCTCGGGCCTCTGATTTTTATATTGTCCATCAACGATGTTGAGTTTTTTTTGTCACTCGAACGTGTCTATCTACGCCGACGATATGAAGATCTCCAAACGTATCATCTCTGCTGTCGATTGTCAGCTTCTTCAGGACGATCTTGACAGTTTTTGCGTTTGGTGCAATAAAAACTTTCTCGAGTTTAATTTCTTGAAATGCCAATCCATTTCCTTTTCACGAAAACGTGCACTTGCTCTCCCTCGGTCCTACAAGCTCTTGGGTGTCCAGATTCCATCCGTCACTTCCCTACAGGAGCTTGGTATTATTTGTGATAGCGAACTAAATTTTCGTTCACACATTGATCACATGGTTTCCAAAGCAAACTCCACTCTAGGATTTGTGGAACGCTGGTCCCATAAGTTCCATGAGTTTTCTAATCCCTATCTTTCCAAAGCGCTTGTCCGGCCTATCCTGGAATACGCCTGTCAGGTTTGGTGTCCTTCTCAATCCATTAAGATCCCTTGTATAAGAGGCGTAATTCCTCGTAATTCGACACAACTTAAAACGAAATACGCGTAACAGTGAAATCGAATAAACCGAGGGATGACTCCATACACCGTTTTACAAATTAATAATATAATTCCAAATAAACATTATTTTGCCGTTCAACATACACATATATCTAAAACTCTAGGACTAGAAAATCAGAACAAGAAGTAAATTATCTGAGGTCGTCCTTTGAAATTATTACACTTTCTAAAACACCAAAAAAACTTACTTTTTTGTAGAGCTCACTGTAAAACTCTTGCTTCATGAATACCTTCTGCTGCGAGTCTGCATAGTGAACATACGCGGTATCAACGATTCTGTGTGCAACTGCATGTGACGCTAGGTGCACAATGTGCCCAAATAGAGTATCGATGACTCTCTTCTTGAGAGAGTTATTACCAAGCTTCAAGATACGTAGAACACAAAAGTGGGCGTAAGTAGACATAGACATTTCCACGATAAATGGCAGCAATCTCTGTAAATTGGAAAACATGTAACTCAATTCAACTCCAATTCTAGAAACTGACTTCGCCGATACTTTCCCGATCCTGTTCGGATAAATATTTGAAGAGACACTGTGTTATTCGGGCCGTGTCGTGGGCCATAGCGAATTGCCCTAAGTTTTCCACTTTCCCTAGCAGACCATTCAGTTCGATAGCCAATTGTTTTCGAGTCTCCTTGGAGGTTTTTTTGCTTGAAGATAAATTAAATGTTAGACGGCTCATCAAAATTTTCGCACTCACCGTACCATTTAAGTTTTTCGTAGATTTTCTTTGCCTGCTGAATGACGTCGAAACCTTTCCTGGTCTGTTTTCGTTTGTTTATAAGCTCCTTCTTCTCACATTTGTATTTCTTCCAGTCGGGCTTCTCATTTATATCGTTTTTTGTTTTGTTTACCGAATTTCTTGAGAACTTGTTACCTTCTTTATTATATTTCTCACTTTCGTGAGATTTTTTAAGTTTCTTATTTGGAGATTGTAATGCATTGTGGTCTGAAGTTTTTTGCAAACTACGCTTATTTAGAACCATTTTTATTACTATTTCAAGTGATTGTCACACGTGCTTAGAAGTTTGAAACACACAAGTGTCAATTCAATATTAGATCAGTAATGAAAACTATGGTGAATTAACGATGACAGCAGATTGCAAGTGGTGACTTATTGCATGGTTATCAATTTTCCCGCGGTGGAACTGGAGCGCGTTCAAAAACTCAACGATAGTTAACTATAGTAGTTCAAAAACACCGTGATTAACTCAGGACAATACTAATTTTTTTCATTTTTAAAGATAAATATTTCGAAAACTAAATGCAATTCCTAAGAAATTCCTGCATATTCGTCACTTTTACACGCCGCTGCCTTCTGTGTGGTTCGTTTTGTAAACTTGTTCCCAGATGTGAAAAATATCTTCAGGAAATCGAAACTGCAGGAACGTGAACTAAATGACGAGAAGAATTTCCACGACAAAGTGTCTCACCGATTGAATGTAATTCCCATTTAATTCATGCAGGTATTCTAAT
The DNA here is from genome assembly GCA_963082835.1 of Leptogaster cylindrica. Lineage (NCBI taxonomy): Eukaryota > Metazoa > Arthropoda > Insecta > Diptera > Asilidae > Leptogaster > Leptogaster cylindrica. The sequence continues at coordinate 17,573,561 of OY720108.1, forward strand.
TCACACTCGCTTCTAATTCTATTTTTCTACGAAAACGTAAACAATGAGAGTGACAGCATCATATTTTCATGATACAAGGAACATAAGGTATGCCAATGATTTCGCACCCGCGCCATTTTGCGCGTCATCGGGTTCACCCAATGAGCATCCGATGGTTTGATAGGTTTTTGTTTACAAATTCGTGTGCAAGTTTTAAAAGTTTTCAATAGTTTTTAATATTAATTGTACTATTTTGAATTTAAAATGGTTTAGTGTGTAATAAAGAACTGTAAAAATATCATGAAATATACTAAAATACTGTTAATTAAGGCAAAAGTTGTAATTGCCGAAGAAGTAGTGAAGAAGTTATTTTTTAGATGTAGAATGTATTTTGCGATAAGATATTTAAACAGAAATTAGTCTAATGTTGTCAGTAAACAAAAATTAAGAAAAAAATAAAAACTGTGACATAAAATTTACTGTTTTATTGTTTCGTCTATATTACACTTTTAATTTGATTATAATATAAAGTTTCAGTTGTTATTAATTGAAAAATATCATTTTAAATAATTTCTCAGATGAATTGCCGAGGGAAATGCTTTCAGTAACATTTGAAAAGCGCGGCTAAAAATTACGCATTTGAAAATTCGTGCACGTAGTGACGTCACGGCAGTTGTCAAAAAAATCTTTGGCATACCTTATGTTCTTTGTATCATGCATATTTTGAAGTGTCAAGTGATGCGCAAGATGGTTGAAGCACTAGTTAGATGACTACACCTTGTTTTTGTACCATGCTGTATAATCTTCTGTCAAATAAATGTCAAACGTACTCACGTGTAGTATTTTTAGTATAAGAAGAATCTTGTTCTATTCTAATTGAGCATTTGAATCTAAAATATGGCTTCAAGCAAAAATAAAAGGATATTACTAAAAGAAAAACATGTAAGTACCATTAAGTAAGTGTACCATGTAAGTAAGTAATTGGAGAAATAGTAGGTAATTAAACAAATTTTTTTATCATAGAGAACAGTTAGGCAAGAGGAATCAATGCAAAGATTTGAAAATGATGACATTGTAAGCGAAGATGATTCTGTTGCAAGCTTAGATCATGAAAGTGACAATGAAAATTCTGCAAGCGAAGAAACTGTCCAAGCGAAGCGGTTACGCTTGGCAAAAAAATATCTTCAGGAAATTGAACGTGAGGAACGCGAACAAAATGAAGAGAAGAATTTCCACGACAAAGTGGCTCACCGATTGAATAACGATTATATGGAAAATATAGGAAAATCAAGAAAATGCACTGCTCAGTTGTACAGAGGATATAAGGAAGACTCTGTGCGAATATTGAAACATAAGCTGCACAAGTTATCATTCACCTGTTTGGCGTTATGCAGTAATAACCACTTCCTATTCACCGGTAGTAAAAACATGTATGTCGTGAAGTGGGATTTAAAATTGTGTAAAGCCCTGGGATCATTTAGGTGTCAAGATGATTTAACGGAGCAAGTTAGTAAATTGAATGTGAAGAAACGATGCATCGTGACAGCCATGTGCCTTACAACAGACTTTAAATACTTGGCCGTTAGTAATGGCGGGAAAAACATTCAAATCTGGTGTCCAGTCACAATGAAGCATATAAAGACTTTCACGGGGCACAGAGACGCAGTGACTTGTCTTGTTTTTCGAAAGGACACACATCAATTGTATTCAGGAAGCAAAGATCGCTCTGTCAAGATATGGTCACTAGACGAAATGACCTTTGTCGAAAGCCTGTAAGTTTAAATTTTCGTGAAAAATCAAATGAATTATGATGTTTGTCTTTCAGGTTTGGTCATCAAGCCCCAATTACAGGTATTGACGCAATCTCCAAGGAACGAGCCATAACTTCGGGAGGAACTGATTGCAGCATTCGGGTGTGGAAGATAGTCGAGGAGTCTCAATTGATATATAACGGTCACCGAGGCACTGTGGAAGACGTGAAACTCGTGAATGATGAGAACTTCCTGACCAGCGGCGACGATGGGTAAATAGTTAAAAGAAAAAAAAAACAACAAATTAAAATGTTCATTCTTAGCTCATTATGTCTCTGGAGTACAATGAAGAAGAAGCCCATTTGCATTCTGCCCGAGGTACATGGGAAACAGATTAACAACGAACCAAACTGGATAACTGCGATAGCTACTTTGATCAATACTAATCTTATGGCTTCGGGCTCTTGTGATGGTTTCATTCGTCTTTGGCAAATGGTCGAGTATGGTCGAAATCTTCTGCCATTATTCACCATTCCAGTTAAGGGATTTGTAAATAGCCTAGTGTTTACCAGCGACGGAAAGTATCTTATAGCCGGTGTAGGACAAGAACATCGGCTTGGCCGTTGGTGGCGAATAAAGGAAGCAAAAAATGTTATATTAATATTTGAGCTAAATAAATCTTCACAGTGATTAGGAAAGCTAATTTTTGTAATGCATACCTAAAAAATTTAAAATATTATTTTGTAAAACAGTTCACCGTACGACATTTTCTTCCAGGAAAGCCCATACCCAGTATGAAAATTTAATTAAAATTAGCTGATAGCTTAGCTGATTTCAATAACAAGAGTCAAGACACACTATGTTATCCATTATTATAGTTATTAGAACCAGAACGAATTTTGAATGCTGGAAAAAAAGTAACAGGCAAGGCCCAGCTGGAAAATTCAGCTAAGGTTATAACTAAAAGAAAAAAGAATTTTTAAACACGAGATGAAGGGAAAGAGTGAAATGAGGAATACCAAAAAGGTATCGGCACCAGCCTAATAGGTTTTAAATGGGAGGATAAATTTAGCCCAATCTGCGTACTGCGCTTAAGAAACTATTTTTTCGAAATTAGGCATCGAGGAACAAAGCACATTGCACCATTCGCTCTGGTGGACCATTTACGCGATATGATATTCAAATTTCAAGCAGTTATCAGAACGAATTTGCAAGGTTCATCGTAAACGAAGAATCGAAGAATCACTTCATCTAGCAAATATAAAGGTCTGTTCGCGTACCCTCAGCAATTATAATGCATTGCAATGCATTTGGAGGAAGTCGTTCGCATACTCACTTTTTCCTGAAAATTTTGCCTACGTCACAGCTTCCCCTCTTTCAGGAACTTGCATGCAGTATTTTTGCCTTCGTTTTCCTTATCGTGTTGAAGAAGACACTTAGATACATAGAAAAGTTTATAATAATACAATACAGAGAGAATATTACCTTCTTCATCACTTGATGATTCTAATTCTGTCGTCCACACAGGTTTTAAATACATTGTTTTCTTCATCAAAACTTCACTTCACTTCACTCATTATTTCAAAACTTTTTACTTCGAGTTTTTGTGTCAAGAATTACACATACACGAACGGTCAGTGAATAATCTTCTTCTGCTTTTTCAGAATATTGCAGGGCTAAAGTTGACTTTCGCAACTTGTAGCGGATTTCAATAAAATTTTGTGTAGACATGTATTTTAGTTAAAAACGCAAGAATGTGCAAAAAAATGTTGTCTCAGTCATATACTTTTGGAAAAAATTACGTTTTAAGATGAAAAAATTCCATGTCATTTTTCGGCCTTTTGCCGTATTTATATTCACAAAATTTATTTGCGAAAACCGAAAAAACTCGCCACAAGTTCACTTAAACACATTTATAACGTTTTACACTTCACAGCACTATATTAATCAAGAAATCCCTTTATTTATTACATTGTTTTCAATTTCACAATTTGACATGTGTCAATTAGATGAACGTTGCAATTAAAATGTAGTACATACTGATTTAGAATTAAAATTAATATAAAAATGTGTTCAAGAACTTGTGGCGAGTTTTAGCGGTTTTCGCAAATAAATTCGCGAAAGTCAATTTTAGCCTTTTAAAATTATTACCACAAAACATCGGGAATGTAAACCCTATTTAATGTAAATGTAAATGGTTACCTATTAATAATTTAGATTTCTTTACGAACAATATCCGAAGAGAATTATTAAAAATAAACTAGTATGCAACACAATATGCTGCTCATATAGGACGGCAAGCGCGTACGATACAGGCACCTACTTGAACCTCAACTTTCAAGTGTTTCCCTACCTCAGGTAATAAACCTAGAGGCTTGTCTTTCGAAATTTGAATGTCCCAAAACCTCCTCTATGGAACCCAAAAAAAAATCGGAATTAAAATCTTCCATTTTGGAATTTTTGGCCACGAAATCGGGCATTTAAAACACTGGGCGCTGGCACGCGACTGGGAACTAAACCGTTAGAAAGCGATTCATAAAAAAAGTTAATGACGTCCATTCATCTAAATATGAATAAATACATGTACTTAGATTAAAGTCAAAACTACGTGCAGTAGAAACTCGACTATCTGCGATGCTAGGAACTAGACTTGGCCCGAACTCTATTTTTCCGGTTAATAGGAAAGTATACATAGAAAACGGATAATTTGAAATGTTAGAATTATGGAAGACGATCATTCTGGCTATTGTTTTTTCAAATTAACAATAACCAATAACAAAGTGCATGCCACGAGTGCAGTGAAATCATGGTGGGACCATTATAAAATTTGAACTATTTGAACGAATTCCGATTAATGAAGTGAACGAACGGTGCAAAGTCAAAAACATCTTCTTAATTGACTTTCCTTGTTAACCGAATCCCAAATAATCGAGTTCCCACTGTAGTTCCTATATTTTGTTTCATTGAATTAAATGGTTTATATTCGTTTAGCAAATATCACATTATATGCTTATGATAATTTGATGAATTCACTTTGCATTCTGTAATGCTAAGTTTTACAGTTCTTCTCACAATAAACATATATCCTCTAGGCTATTAGTAACTACAATTTATTTGTGATATTCACTTAGGCCGGTAATAAATGTTATATATTTTATATCATACTTAAAATTTATAATATTGTTTAGTGTACAAATATATTAGTTTAACTAGAATGCACATTCGCATAACAGATAGATACTTTTTTCTTGATGTATTTGTACAAATTTGAAATTTAATTGGAAAAACCAAACGCCAATGTTAATTTTCGTTCAATAAAACTTTGAGATTATATTATTAACAGGCAGATATGATATTTAAAAAAATATATAAAAATTTACACCTATTGGAATACGAGAGAAGAGATATATTCTTTTTAAATAGTCATCAGTTTCATAAATTCCAGTGGAATGTGATTTGCATGTGAATTTTTATTGGCTTGGTTTTTCCAATTGAAGATAAATATTAAACATATTTGCTAAATATATTCCACCAGTGGAATTGTTCCAAGGTGAATCATATGCAAGATTAATTGCAAGAGATTAATAGCATCTAGCGACGGATCTAGGATTTTGGAAAGGCGGAGGCGGGAAGAGGGACTGAAGGTATCTAGGAGATCCCCCAGACAAAAGGGTTGCTTAGAGTGCTTCTGTAACCATTTTAGAAAATATTTACAATAGAAAGTAAACTAAATATTATTAATATTAGAGTATTATTAATATTAGAAGCTATTATATCTAGTGCAATTTTAGATCTAATGGGCTGGCCTATATAGGTCCCTTAGCACACCACTGGTAGAACCGCCATTGATAGCATCCCAAGCATCTCGACGCAGAGGCGGAATTTCTTGTCTCTGTGTTAAATATGTTTCATATAACTATTTCATAATTAGAAAGGATAGTATACTCATAATTGGTTCTGACCAATTATGACATACTTTATATGTAATGCGGTGGATTTTGTTAATTAAGAAATCTTGTGAAAACCCCGTAGAAAACATTTGCCAATTGTAAAATACGTTCTATGTTATTAAAAGGTAGTTAAAAAATTAAATTTTTTTACATCTGTGAAATTTTAAGATTGTCTAAAAAAAATTTTGTGCAAATAATTAATAGTTATATAATTATTTGTATTTATAACGATGTTTAACAAAATAAAGTTAAAATATAAATATTCAGGAAACAATATTAAAATTTTTGTGTACGGAGCTATTTCCGGTTTTCGGTTTTAACCACTAATGTCTATCGTTTTTTTACGGAAATCGGTGAGTCTTGAAATATGCTACCAAAATTCTGTAATGAAATTCGAAAAAGGTCTCTCAAAAACTTTAAACGCGTTTTCTCGAAACCATGTTTTTATAACTGGTGGGTGGATGTAATTGCGAGAATTCAGATTGCCTGATTTCGATACTTATGTACATTATCAGATTTGATGTAGTTTCTCCATGAACTATGATTATTAGTCTGTTGTCAAAATTCGACTTTTAAAGACAATTTAAAGTTGAAAAAATATCGCGAAAACCGAAATTCTAAATTGAAAATCGCGCCAAAGGAGGATGGGCAAAAATGTATGGGACCCGGCCTAGAAACCAATAAGGATGAGCGATATGTCATTGGAAAGGATTTTTTATTCTCTACAACTTTTTATATGGCGGGAAGTTTGAAATCGATGTGGGAAAAAAATTATAGCGATTCTAAGTGCTTAATTTCACCTGTGATTGGCTATATAGGCAGAATATCGATAAGTACGGAAACACTTTGTTGGTGGTTTTCCGAAGGATTTTGGGACGCTGAGCAGGGGAAAAATAATTCGTAATACCCAAATGCAAGTGAGGAGTTGCTGCTTGATGTTCTGCCTTGGGCTCAGTGGAAACAGTTTCTACCCGAAATTCATTTTGCGGGAATTTTTTTTTCAATTAGATATTCCACAGACTCCACAAAAATGTTAATAACACTTGCCAAACTAAAGATATTGGCATGATTCCGTTTTTACTTTTGAAAAATATGTTAAGGATACATTTTTTTTTAAATATCCTTGTTATGAAGGAAATTTTTAAAGACGAAGGAAAAAAAGGAAATTTCTAATCAAAAAACATCCTCTTTTATACAGGGTGTTTCGCAAGTAAGAGTTCCAACATATACAAATCGATTTCTTGAAGTATTGTAATCAACTATTACTATGAGACATTGTCGTAAAACCCCTCCTTCACCCCTTTTTTAAGGGCTGAAACTTTTTCAACTGTGTAGGGAGGTGAGCTCAAAAAAGTACGCATTATAACCATCCAACAGTGTCTCACATGTCTCGATCCGTTGGCAAATGTGGCAAATATGAATGTTCAAACTTCGAATTTTTGAAAAATTTTGGTTAAAAATTTACATTTTTATACTTCGTCCTTAAAAATTTCCCTCATAACAAGGGTATATTTTTAAAGAAAAACATGCTGTTAAGATATCTTCCAAATACAAAAAGAATCATGTCAAAATCGTTAGTATGTCAAGACTAATTAAGATTTTTTAGTTTTGGTTCAACTTTCTGTTTAAAACATGTGTACCTTTATGTTTGCATTATATTTTACATTGTAATATAATAATATATATATTATTATTTTGTAATATATTCATATCACATTATATTCATTATTGTATTAGATTATTTTATTATAATTAATTAATATTATTGTAATGTAACCGTACTTTCAATAAAAAAAAACAATCAAAATAAATAATGCGGTGATGCGTGCATTCTTTAATAATGAATTTGAATGCAGTCATTTGTTAATGAGTGTAGGTACCAAATCCTGGCTATCGTACAAACTTCTTCTGAATAGCTGAGAATTTTGGATATAACATACATATATTCAAAATTCCAATGGAAGTTAAGTAGTGGATTTAATATTGTTATGGTTCTGCGTATGCCTAATAAATAACCAAAAGACTTAATAAATTGTTGTTAAAAAAAGTGATATTTTCTTTAAAATTGAGGCAGTTTTGCTTTAATTTTAGACTGTAATTTACAGAAGGATTCTTAAGAATTACATCACAAAAAAAAAAAAAAAAAAAAATAAGAAAAGTAAAGCTTTGTAGTCACAGTACTTGAAAGATAATCACAGGAGGTAAATTTCCTCGATTTTTTTGAATGCTTATAAATTTTATTTTTCTGATAACTGTCGATTGATTTTTGGGACACTCTGTATACATAGTTTTTTTTCTCTGTTTCCACTATTTCATGGCGTTGCAAACTTTCGCTCAAAACTATAATAATATACCCTATATCTAAGGTATAACAACAAAAAGATGAATTCTTGAAACGCAAATAGTATTACTGGATGAATCTTTTTCTTTCCCAACTACAATACATGAAAAACAAATATCTGAGGTACAGCTAGGATTGTGCATTCCGTCTAACATTCGACTGTTAATTATTGCGCTAAACTTAATAGTAGTGTATCTTTGACATATTCACTAAAAAACCGAGCAAACTATCCAGTAAATAAAATTGTGTATATGAATTTTAATTCGTCGTTGTTTTCTTCTTTTTTTAAACATAATATAAACAAAGCAGTACTAATATAATAACGTACAACTATTATATTTTCCATGTGAATTTAATTCTTTCATAAATATTTTCGTTGTGTTTTTTCATTGCATTAATAACATTTATATCTAATTAATGAGATCACATTTAAATACTGCTCTTACATTTATTTCATACTTTTGTGAAGAGCATTGCCTACTTTATATTAGAACTTTTATAACTGCAAAAGACAGACAAAGTTGGATTTTCTACGTTATAAACATACATAAACATATAATCATTGAATTAGGACGACATAATTTTATTTTATTATAATTAAGGTTTGCATCTTTGAAAACTACGAAAAAAGAAAAAAAACAACTTAAGATTATGGGAAATTTTGGAGTAAAAAATACAACGGCTAAACCACACATCGAATGACCATGGATATACTATAAATGTTATTAGTCAATTTCGGAAAACCTTTAGTCAGCTGAAAAAGAACAAGTGTTGCACAAAAAAAAAAAAAACATCTGGAAATTGCATTTACGGAGTGGACGAAATAGAGATAAAAGATTGCGCTAATGAACAAAAAATGATATCAAAGCAAGGTAACGTTAGGTGTATTTAAGTTTATCTTACAAAATTAGCTCCTTCTTTATAACCGTGCAGCTCTTGTACGGTAACATTGGTCAAGAAAGTCTACGCTTTTAAATACCAAGTGGAATTGAAGGGTTGACATCGGCATGCTTACTGCTTTATTGATCACACAATTCCCAACTTGAAACGTTTGCTTTTCCATATGAGATTAATATTAACAATTGTAAATTCTGGAATTGTGAACTTCTTTTTAAAGTACAAGTTGAAAAACTCCTGGTCGTTCAAAATTTTTTCACATTTTAATAAATAATTCCAGAGTAGTAGAAAAAAAATTTTGTAGGAGCAGTTTGTGATGGGAAATTAGTTTGGGAAAATCGTTAAAACAAGATTTCGCGTGTAAAATAAAATTTAAATAAAAATATACACTAAAAATAAAAATGTAACAAATCCTGAGTGGTCCTAATTCGATTAACATGGTTATTTATATGACGAAACAATTTAATTACAATTACTTAGTGGGAACAGTTAATTTTGCACTGGTTTTCTTCCTCGTGGTTTTATATTCTCTGATATTTGCCACATTTGTTCCTCGCCCAAGAAATTTTCAAAGTTCTCGAAGAATCTAATAATTTTTTCATTTTTACTAAATAGATATTTGCTGAAACAAAATCAATTAGTATTACTATGATATTTTATCCAAATGCCATGCTAATCACATACCATTTTTTAAATCTTTTCATGTTAACTATGATATTATGCTGTTGCCATCTTTTGGAGAAGTTAATTATATTTTCACGTAAGTAGTCTGGATTGCCAACATGAACAAATGTTAAGTCTTGCAGAACAAGCCCACTACAAAAATAAATATTACATTACACAATTATTCCTCGACAAACGGAAATTATTTGAACGTACATGTACGGTATGCAGGGGGGATTCGTGTCTGCCAGTGCTTGCCTATAGACACGGAAACTGGAACTAGAATCGATCAAAGCACAGTATTCTTTAAGTCCCTCGGTTATAGTTTTGTGCCACTCCAACCTAAACGTATATAAAACACGATTTTTATTTAACCAGCAAGTTTTCTTTAAGCGATCAAATATTTTTTTTTCTTCTGAAAAGTAATGAATTATTTTCTACAGTGATCAAATTAATAAATTTGTTAGAGTTAATACGCACTGAAAGAATTTTTTACAAAAAGGACTAGAAGAGCATTCCTTTAAAACCAGTCCAAAGCCTCAAAGCTATTTTGTGGGGATTATTTTGCAGAAATATTCATATTCAAATATTCACTTCAATTGACCTAACCAGTTAAAATTTTGAAAATTAAACCATACGCTTTTGTCCATTATTGAGTCTGTTCAGAAACCTTTAGCGAAGAAGGAGAAAGGAACAATAAAGGTGCGTGCGGATATGGATTTGCAGTAGAGAAATGCACACAAATCATTCTGTGGCAAACAGCGGGGCTTTTATAAAGAACAATTGTTTTAAAACTACTCACAACGTATTACTTTTCCAATCTTTTTCTGACTCATGAAATGAATTAAATGTTAAAAGAATACAGACGAGTGATTTACGCAAACAGAGATTAAAATATAACAGCACCAGCAAGTCTACCCGGTTTTACCCGGGGCGATGAAAATCATAATATAATGTAATGTACAAAGTACGAACGCCACATATATTACATAGAACCGTTTTCCGTCAGTGTAGTTACAATAATAGTTGGTTCGTTTTTTGGTTAATTAGTTCCTGAATAATACACCTTCGTAATCGAAAAACTTTTTTTAACCCTCCTCCATTTTTTTTTCTTTTATGTTTCAAGAGTCTAAAAATGCGATGTTCACCCGCCGCGCAATCCGCCGTGTCAGCTAAATTTACCTTGATTTCCGGTCGAAAAAAATTGTTCTTTCGCACATAGGCTACATTTGAACCCTAGTTGTGTCCCGAAGCTCGGCAACTTGATCGAAATACACCCTGGGGTTTTAGGGGTGAAAAGGGAGTGTAAAATTAGGCATTTTAAAAGTTGTTCTGAACTTGGGTATGAATGTATGATATCAATTATATATTAGAAAGAATTGAATCAAGTCTCATTACAAATTTTGCAGTAGTTCACCGAAAAAAGAAACTAGTAGGTACGGAAATCATAAATGGTTTAGGCTAGTTATGAAACAACCTAGATGTAGAATGGCACAATTTTAGCACAGAATAAGCGTTTATTAAGAAATCGTGTAAATGTTGTTCTACGTTATTAAAAAGGCACGTCAAAAAGGAAAGTTTGTTGTGTCTTTAAAATCTCAAGATTGCGTAGAAAGAGTTCCGTGCAAATAACTAATGGTAATATGTATTTAAAACAATATTTCATGAGAGAAAGGTACAATGTAAATAATCAATCAACATCAACCATTTATAAAAAAAAAAAAAAATGGTTCAGCCTTATATGGCAACACTAGAAAGGTGTTGTCCGATTATACTCATCTTCGAACTTGACCTTACAGTATTAACGAAGTATTACAAGACCAAATCTCAATCCTCAGACGGACCCATAAAACGGTTTCTTTTTACTTCCGAAATATGCATCTATATCTAATCTATATACATTATACATATATTATAAATGGCAAAAGAGCTTTTCCGTTTGTGTCTTTATAAGTTCAGAACTACATATCTAAATCACGTGGTTTTTATTTTAAATCATAGATATATCCTCTGCGCTGGCAAGGTTTTAGCATATATTTTATTACGTTAGGTAATATGGGGAAGAAGTAGTAATTAACATAAAGAATCATTCAATAGGAATCCAATAGGAAAAGCTTTCTGCCAACATGTTCTTTGAAATAAAATCATCGAGCTATCCAACGGAAAAGGCAGAGCTAGACCTGGCCGGCCTGCTTGTATAATATACACCACTATTCCATGGCGTTGCAAAACGTTCGTTCAAAACTAATACATTTTCTCTACACCGAGTTCTATGGTATAAAATCTTGGTTCTTTCACAAATTCATTTTTCATAAATGTGCTAGAGGGGTGCGCATTGAATACGAATCGGAGTAGTACTTATTACGAATGTAAGAATAAATTTGCAAACATTTAATGTTTCCGTTAATTAAGTTCCGGTAAGAATAAAAGTTTCTGTTTCATTTTCCTTCGCTTTTCCAAAAAAATTATTTGGTAGTATGTGCATTCTTGTTGATAAAACAGTCTTAGGAATTTGGATTTTATCAATAGACTCATAAAAAAACTGAATAATTTTCACTGATTACTTTAAAATGGAATCGACAATTTCAATACAATAAAAAATGAACGAAAAATTTAGCCTAGACTGGTTCAAAATTTACTACTAGTACTAAAAAGATTACTTAAGCTACTTTGATTATGCTCAGGCGTTATAATGAATTTCAAAACGATTTTCGAAAAATGTAGTACAATAAAATCAAATTAACTTACCGCCTAATCGGTGCAGAGTCTAAAGCTGACAACAATGCAAGATATGAATTGTAATTGTTCATTTTTCGCAAATGTTTCATAATTTTGATGAACTTTATCACATGTTTCTCACGATCTTTGGCATCATCTTGTTTCAATATTTGCGAGCGTGCCCAATACGACATTTTATTGAAGTGTTCGGTAAATTTATTCAAATTTGGCGATTTCTCTTCACATTGTTCTTTGGCAAAAAGTAGCACTTCCGGAATTTCAATCTTCCGAAAAAGTTCCGCATCCAGGAGAGTCATTTGTTCAGCAATTTCCAAAGATTTCAATTCGAGAAGATTGGGTTGATTAGTTACAATATTTCGCTGTTCATTATATTGATTACTGGCATTTGACTTGATTTCCTTGTATATAATTATCTACAATAATTGGATATAATTAGGTACATAAATTATTGCATACCAAACCTTTTCTAAAATGTTGTTTCGCAACAATTTCGCCATCGATAATTGACCCGAACAAAGAAGTTGAAAGACAAATTCCACCAAAGACATTAACAAATGATTTGACAAATCTGATATCCTACAATGAATTTAGCAATTACGAATCCATTTGAATAATCAAATAATTACGTTAAGTCATTTACTACACGAACTAATAAGGAAAATGTTTCCTTAGCCGCTTTTTGCTTTTGGTCGCTTACTTGACAACAAAATAATGTATACCGCTGAATTAGTTTCTCTATTAATTGCAGGGGTTGAATGAAAGTTCTAAATGTTGTTATGAATGCTTCACTGAATGCTGAAAATAGGCAAAAACATTTATTGTATATTTCTAAAACATCACAATTCTGCCTCTTTTCGTCTTTTTGGCAAAAATGATTATTAATTTTCCACTATGCATTAAATCGGAAATGATATTTTATTATTTTTTAAACTATTGAAAACGACTTGCTATGAGAAGGTTTAAGTTGTTTCCACATCAAGCAAGACAATTTTGTACTCAGTTTTAAGCAATCAATTAAAAATATGTTTAAAATTACCATCTTCTTCTTCATCTGAATGCAAAATTTATAAAAATGTTTGGGAAAAAATCATTTTATATGATTGACTTTATAAACTATTCACTAACCACTTTCCCCATTCTTCTGAACTTTGGTTGCATGTACAATTAGCGCATCTAAGTAGCCTCCCTTAACTTCTGGACCTTCTTCTCCAGCTTTCTTAAATATTAAAAAGTCTGATATGTCTAATTCTTCTAAGAGATTTGGTATATTTTCCGTTTTAATTGAATGTGATGGGGAGCAATCCTAAAATGTAAGCAGTAAAGGAATTTTTTGAAATAACATTTTCGTTCTAAATGTTCTTCTTCTTTTTAAAAATAAGCATGAAGCCAAGTACAAAGCAAATAAGAAGTGTAGAAATTTTGTTAAGTTCAATCATCCCTGCACCTTAAAACAAATTCAAATCTACTCACACACATTTTTCAAAGCATTTTTCAAATAATTAGTTTAGAAACGAAGCAAGATCGAAAGCATAGCTGAATTTGTTATAGAGTGAAAGCAACCCAAGCACCTGCTGATTAAAAGGATTGTTGCTCAAAATTACATCTATTCCTTCGTCTGTCTCATTAGCAATGTCCGCAATTCCCTTGACCATTCTGTTTTTCAGCTGATCACAGTTGCGATGGTCGCGCTTCTCGTTTTCTGCCATCTCACCTGCTTCCTCTGTTACAGTACTGATTCCCGCTGACTGAGAAACGATTGAACGTTCTTTGCTCTCGTATGCATCGCCACCACATGACGATGGCTTTGGACTGGGGGGCGGAGTCGTAATGATCGTAGGTGTCTTACAGTTGATGCGTTGTTGCTTTTTTGGGGGCAAAGCTGGAGGTTTTTCAATACTGGGCGATGATGTTAATGACAATTGTGATGAGGGTTGTTTTTTAATCGAGGAAAGGCTAGAATCATTTCAGTTATTTCATTATTTATTTTTATATATTGAATGGATCATTTATACTTCATTGTTTGGCTGTGGGAAATGTTCTTGCTCGGAGAGAACTGCTCCGATGAATGCGTCATGTTGTACGTGTGAACTGAATGACGAAATTGTTCACCAGATGATTTTGTTGAAGCTGAGCAAATCTCCATATAAGCGATTACTGTAGAAAAATTGCAAATCAAGAACATGATATTTTTCCAAAAAAAAATCACTATATAGCGTTGCGTTGTATTTTATTTAGAACAGGAAAACAAAACTGGGACCAAAACAAAAGTGCTCAAAGAAAACGCAAAGTTGTAGAAATAGAGTAAAACAAAATAAAATGTTTTCTGAGTTTCTAACATATTATGCATTATATCAATAATTTGAACGCTACATAAATGTGGCAACATCGCAGACTCTGAAACCCGAACAACTTAAAACACTTATAATCCGAAAATCTACATCGTTTTTCTTTGCAAATTCTTGTGACAGACTGAATGCAACTTTTTTGCATATAGGATTCCCTTTTTATATTAGCAACAATTTATAAACTAAATCTGGAACTGCCATTGCCAAATTTTTAAATTTAAAATGCTATGAGAAAAATTGCATACACGATATTATCGTTCAAACATTTAGGCCAATTATGAAAACCCCTAGATATAAACCGGCACCGTTTTAACACAGAAGCAACGTTTGCTAAGCAATTGTGTAAAAAACCGTGGAAAAACAGTTTTCCAGAAATTCGTTCTAAATTATTGAAAACGCATGTAAAAACGGAAAGTTATTGGGGCGATTTTGCTCACTAACGAATTTAGTCGAACTTTTAGGCCTAGAAAAAACATAAAAAATTTGGTTGAATTATCCTCAAAATTGCAACAGTTATCGTATCCTTAAGAATGCGTTATATATAATATTACATATGTGATCATTCGAACGGAGGTGATTTTTGTGGTTCAGGGGTCATAAATCATGAATGAAAAAATTATGTGAAAATTTTCCGAAATTTCCGCCATGAGGTAAACTACAATAGGTAGATTTTTCTCCGAAATCGACCTAAAAGTTACTTGCAAATAATTAATTGCAATACGTATTTACAACAATATTTAATGAAAGAAAGTTAATATGTAAATATTCAGTAAACAAAAACAAAATTTTTCTATAAAAACGATGCAGGCTTATATGGCAGCACTAAGGAGTTGCCCGATTTTGCTGATCTTCGAACTTGCCCTTATAATTTTAACGAAGTATTATTATAAAAAATTACAATCCTCTAGCTACACGCGTTCTGGACTTATCGTCTGGACAGGCAGACAGACGGACATCCATAAAACGGTCTCTTTTCACTTCTCAATCATGAATAGATATATACAATATACATAGTTCTTTTTTTTCTCACCGTTATTTCTTGGCGTTGCAAACGTTCGCTAACACTAATATACGCCTACATCTAGGGTATAATAAAACAAATCTAATGGTATGAAACTAGTTTCACATACTAAAATGAACATCAAGAAACAAGTTTCTGTTTGCTTTGATCGAGTTCTTTAGATAAAAGTTATAAAAAATCAATACAATTGTTTGACACAAAAAATGTTAAAAGGTTCAACAAAGTATCTATTGTAAGAAGTGAAAAAAAAGTCTAGTTAGTGGCATTGGTAAGTTGATTATGAATGATCTGTTCGTTAACTTGAAATGCTTGCTTAATTTAATTTTGCAGACGATTTGCTTCTCAGGAGAGTATTTGTATTATTTCACAAATAATATTTGCAAAAACGGTTATTTGTTGTTTTCAAAACAAAACTTTAAATGAAGCCTCAAAAACGCTAAAACATTATCATTATCCTTTTCGATTCCACTTACCCGAATATGCCACACTTTGAAACACTAAATTTTGAAACAAACCCACGTTAGAGAGGTATTCAATGACTACAGCCTAAGAGCGGTAAAAAACAATGATACTTACTGTGTTTCTTCTTGACCGGCAGAGGCGGAGGCTGTTCGCTTAACTCTTGAATGTGCATACGCCTCGGTTCGATCAAACTCTGATGTTTACTTTGTAACAAAAGTACAGAATGTTTACGCAATTCAGATACTTCATCCCTGTGAAAAATATATATTCGTTTTGATTGATTTAATTATAATATTTTTAGATTTTACCGTAAAATGTTATCAGTTTGCTCAACGTTATCGTATTGAGAGATGTGTCGTTCTTTGTGAGTACTTCGCGTTCTTGTTTTAATGGGTAATGCGGGTGGCACTTTTTCACTAACTTCGGTAGTGAATACCTCATCTGTAAACATCTCTGAATTCTTCTTCGACAAGGAACTAATATCAGTTAAGGTCATTTCATTTTTGACAATTTTATCAGATTTTAAAGAAGAATTTTGAATGTCTTCGTTGGTCAAACTGCTTTTGTTAGTGGCATATTTAACATAGTTACAACTTTTGATTACATTGTGCTCCGTGCTAGAGACTGTGTGATTCGTAAGAGTTGTGGCTTTATGCTGACTGGTCAATTTGCCTCGATCCACTGCAGATTCAGTGGCCATAACATCGAATTTCTTAAAACTATTTAAATCAGTTGCGCTTGTTATACTCGATTTCTGTGATTGAATGCTTTGTTCAGATGATCTCTTTGTGCAGACACTTTGCATACTGGCTCTAATCGATTGGGTTGAAGCGAAACCTGCAATTTGAAATAATTGAACTGTGATAAACAAATATGCAGAAGAAGAAAGAATTAAAGAAATGAAAAACCAATCTGAAGAGTTAAAAAAAAAAAAGAGTTTAAAATCTGATGATGCCCTAATAAAACGAAACGCGTCATACTGTGAAAATTTTGAAAGAAAATGATTTATTAAAGAAAATTTTTGGAACATAACAAGTGTGGAAAAATTCAGGAAAACAGAAAACAAACTTACTTTGGTCAAAGGGGGAATCCATTATCAACACTTTCAATTCCTCCTCCTCCCTCGAGTGATTAAAAGCCGAATCTAATGAACCAGCACTGGCACTAAGTATACTTGAATTATCATCGGGAGATTTGGATCGCATTGATAAACTGTGGAGATCGAAATTACATGGGCATTACTTATTGGGAACTTGAAACATACTGATCCACAACACATCCGAGCAAGGACAAGTCTGGATTGTATTCCAATCCGGTTGTATTACTTTGATCACTTTGTACACGTTTTTTTGGCGGTAACGGAGGTGGATTACTTGATCTGCAACAAGTGTTAATGCACGAATTGAAAAAATGGATAGAGAAATCTGTTACCTGTTAGGAAGTGGTGGCTTTGGGGGTGGACTAGAATCCCGCAGGATGCTCTCTGTACTGTGCGATGTGCGCATGGGGTTTGAAACAAATTGTTCTAGGATATCACGTTCTCTGAAATGCAATGAAATCGCATAAAAAATGGGTTACTTTTTTTACAGGAAAATATCACTTTGGTGTAAGAGGAATATCAGGCAAAGATGTCCTTTGTCCAGCAAGATCAATCGATGGCCTACTCAACATGTTCGGCGATGAGTTATTTGCGGTGATGAAAGTAAGTACATTATCCTTTTCTTTTATTTTCTCATTGGCTATATTTACTAAATTCTAAAAAAGTTATTTAGTTAAAATATGAATTTTTGTTTTTATTCTCAGATGATCGCATTACTTGTATCGCATTTTCGACTAGATCGACAACTTCCTTAACATTTTCATTGCTAAGCGAAGGGCATTCATTTTCATCCTCACACAGTAAGACCTCATCGCACAATTTAATTAGTTTTCCAAGAGCGAGATACACTTGTGTGGTAGCCGAAATGAGAGTGCTACTATTTGCATTTAGTTTGTGCGATTGTATAGCTAAAAAAATGATAATGCTTTATAAATCCCCCTCGGCAATATCACAAGGAAGCGAATTACCGGAATACAATGAGGCAACTATGTCAAGTACAACTGTTCCATTTCCTGGTAATACCTCAAGTTTCTTTTTTGATATGACATCTTTAAAATGCTTTAAGGCATTCTTAACATGACGAACATGTATTTCTAATGACTGCGAGTTTTTCGTTTCCTCTGGATGAAGTTTTGTGTTCTTATTCCTCGGACTGTGTGGAGAGTGTGACCTTCGAATAATTATTTAAATTTCTTCGTAAGATATTTAAATATTTAATATCTTTCAAATCAAATAGTTTACCTCGCCAATGTGTTTGTTGGTGTCCTCATCTGTGATATTTTTTCAAATAAATCGTCTTTAAATGATCGTGCTCTTCTCGCTAGTTTTGTTCCTTTTAAACTATTTTTATGTCCAGATCCCCCAGTAGATGAGTTTGGTGTTGAGGGAATATCAACTCCGTCTGAATTGAAACCAAAATGAATTTATTAATGCATCACAAAGTTTTACAAAAGATCTATAATGGCATGAGACAGTCAAGTATGGAGAATATGGGAGAGTTTTCTCTCCTAGTTCTCTAATAATCGCAACATGTTGCCTATCATAACAAAACAACACTACAGTACATGAGTCAAACTGATCACAAGAAACATATCTCTTAAAAGTTTCCCCAAATCCAGTTATGATACAATAAAAAAAGACATGTCTTTGCAATATTTTATTTATATGTACTTTGAAACAGTTATTTCTATAGCAATGCGCTGCAGTTTATAAATTTAAATGTTCTCGATCGAGTTTTATGCTTTCTTGTCAAATGACTTTTTGAATTCATCATTGAATTTTTTAAGTTTTTGTGTTCATACATTTTTATTTATTTGCTTTTGAATTCACAATAAGTTTTATTTTATGGACATGTTCTTTGTAAAACAATAACTAAGTAAGCAATACCTAAACACCGAATATTGGACCGAATTTAACCAAGTGTTTTTGCGGAGGTATTAAATCTTTTGTTGAGACAGATTAGTTTTAAAAGAAAATTGTTGGAAAAATTGGGGTACACACTACACATTGATATTATATTTTAGTTACTCAATTTAAAAAAAGGAATTTCTTCACGATAACATTTCAAAAATGAGATGATTTTTTAAAATTAAATGTTATTAATTTGAATATTGTATTCCTTTAAAAGAAAATACAAGAAAAGTACCTGTGGCTGTTGAAATCGTCTCAATCTTCGATGGAAAATTTATCGCATTATCACAAAACTAAAAATTCAATAAAAAAAATAGTTAAAGGTTTAACAATTTCAACTATTCCAGTGCTTTCAAATGACGTGACTTTCTTTTTGAGGGTTCTGACATCACTGGCATCATGTATTTGCCCATCTTTAATCAGCGAGAGTAATTATGTCATAAAGTGACTAAGCTCATCAGGTATTTTAATTTGAATATCTGCGAGTGGAATTCTGATTTGATCATTCAATCTCTTTCCCACCTCAGGAAACTACAACGAATTCCAGCAGTCACAGTGCAAGATGCGAAATAAAATAGCAAAAGTTGAAAGAAGCGCTAGAAAAGAAATCATGTATATAAAGATAAGTTTACTCGTAATTATAATAAACGAAACGCATTTGAGTGATGTGAATTCTGAATTCTATCAGAGAACAAGTCTTAAAAACCTCTCAGAGTTCATTGGTAGCTGGAAATGGTAATGATTGAATGGGAATATTTCAGTATTGGTCGGTATTATAAACAAACTATGATCATATAACATATTCTATTAAATATTGTTTATTTTTCTCTCTCTACCCTTTTTATTTTCCATTTACTTAACCAAAACATATTTCGCCAATTCAGAGAGAGAAGTCTAAAAACATACCAGTTTTGTGCGTTGAAGTCATTGTTGACTATACAATTATAATTTCCAGAAATAAATTAGGATATTTTGTTTTATACAAAACTATAGAAACATTTCACAAAATAAATTTACATTCCACCCAAATGTCATTTACTTTGACGGCTGGCTTGACGACATTTTAATTTTCTTATGCGACACTGCCAGGTCAGCAAAATTAAACCTTAAAGCTTAGTATCCTCCAAAAAGACACAGGAAATTTCTTAGCATTTCAACACCTAGACTATAACCTTTTTTTTTAAATTTTTATTAACAGCCACAAATATGTGCATGTAAAGTTGGCTTTTGTTCGCCTTTTCCTTTATAAGTCGCTGTAGTCACCTGCGGCTTATTAAAAATTTATTGAATTCTAGAACGTTCTCTTTTGTTGACTATGTAAAGTTGAATATATTCTTTAAGTTTTTTATTATCTCCTAAATTTAATGGAGATATTAAACATTGTGCTATAAAGACTTTAGCAGTCTTACAAATTAATTGTTTGCTTTTGAATATTGTACAAATATCCACCTCATCCAAAAACCTTATGTTGGTAGAACTGCTAGTTGACATTTGAATTACGTGAAGTTGGTCAAAACGAACTCGAATGAATTGAAATGCTGACATGGAACATTTATTTTGTACATCTTTATGTGAAATATTTTAATTCCCCTCTCAAAAAAATAAATTTTACTTTGTTAAAAAAAGTGTGCAGTGTTACTTTTGCTAGGAATTCCTTGTGCCGTTGAAATAAATTATCATTGAATTAGACGACGAAGTCAATTCATTCCACTATTTACAATTAAAAGCAAATGAACGAAAGTTATTTACCTAAAAATCGCATTAGAAGACCAACAAAAATATGTCAAGTAGTAACAATGATGAAGAGCGGCGCGATATTGTGGAGCTACAAGAGAACTTTACCAAGCAGCAGGTAAAATAAAATAGAAAGATGGATTTCCTATTTTTCATAAAATTATTATTAAAATTGAAAGAGTTTACTTAAGACTGATGAAGTAACTTACGTTGCACATGCACATTTTTCATTAGTGTTTATATTACATAGTTCTGAAACAGGCATAAAAAATAAAAACTAAATTTTTATGTGCCTTGAATCTTTGGCACATTTCTGTACTTAGCGTGAAAGGCTTGAAACTAAATAAATTCCGTATTAGAGCAGACTGGGAGCGATGCCGTGTATTAAAATATAAGGTCTGAAGAATCAGAACTTTTATGTACACATAATGACAAGTTACTCTGGGATTTTAATTCAGATCAGTTCAATCGAATTCCTATTACATGTAATCTCAATTTTGTGATTAGTTCTTGTGTACATATTCCGCACAATTAAACATAAACAAAGAACATGCCTAAATATTTTGTTCTTATGCAGGTATAACATTCGGACTAAGTAAATTTAAATGAAATAGTTTTTCTAGTTGGTCTATAATATTATTTAAAAAATTTCAACATTTCTGTGAAAGAAACAGACTTTTAGGATGTGTCCTTAAATTATTGCAGTTCATCTAACCAATTTAGAGAAATTCGCAGTACTTACAGTCTAATAAAAAACGGAGAACATGACTTTGGGACCTTAAATATTTTCAGGAAATAAACTCATATAAATCTCCACAAAAATTGATGGTGAGTCTTTATGTTTTCCAAATACTATTGGGTTCCAAAGTTGGGTTGATGTATGCTTTTAACTTAAATATTTAAATACATTTAAGCTACTTCCCTCTAAGTGAGCACAAATGTTATCCACACATAAAATATAGCATGCTTTCATTTGATATCTTTAAAAACAAACGAGATATTAAAGTTTCTGCCCACCTCTATAACAATTGAAGTTGGCAAACTTTTCCAAACCAAAAGGTCGGTAAAAAAACAAGATCACAATAAAAAAAAAACCCTCATTTCTAACTCTTAAAATATCATAAGATTATGGTATAAAAAATTAATTTCATCAGCAACATTTTATGTTTGAATAAATTGGGTGTTTTCAAATGATTATGATTGATTCGGTACGGATATGGATACCAATCCCTAAAAAGCATTAGAAAAGTACAAAAAACATGTGTGTATTATTTTTTGAAACAGTAGAACGAAATGACTGTGTGTCTAATAAAAAGCAATTTTTTATTTTTAAGAAACACCCTAAACGGTATCGATTTTATTTCCAAAATATGAGTGAATTTTGTCTGCTGGAATTCATTCCTTCTGCGAATTTAACATCGGAGAATTTAAATGACTTCCTCTTTGATGACAATGAGACGTTGAGTACATTCTTCAAGTTTTTTATAGGTTCAAGATTCTTTAGCAACTTTCAGTAGTAAATGTAGATACTAAACATTGGCCTACATTTACTAACTTTTAAGAATTTGGAAATTCAATTGCTCTGTTTTGAAGTACACTATACAAGTTTTTATTTGTGGTCCAAGAAAATTGCACAAATCGTTTGATTTCCATTGAAACAATTTTCCGTTTTAAGAAGTAATAATATAGATACAAAAAAGTATTACCTTCGAGCCCTGGAATGTAATCATGATCATTCATTCTCGGAGGCAACTAAATCGTAAAATTTTCTTTCAATTATTGACACTCAAACATTGTACATTTGATTACGTTGTGGAGTGAATGATCAACGATTGTGATTTTCACATTTAATAAAAGTTGAATTTTTTAACAAATCTGCTAAAAACATTTGTTTTATTTTTTTAGGCAAAGATTTCAGCACTTAAGGAATTGGTACGAAAATCAGAAGAAGCTTACGACAAATCGAATTCTTCTACAAAGGAAAAGGTCAAGAACATTGCGCAACGCTTGACGCACTTAAAAACGAAAGCACGATCTCGAAAGAATTTGGAAATGGCATCTAGTGAAGTAGGCGATGATCCAATTTTCGAGGATATTGTTCAGGTTATTGAACCATCATCACCTTTGAGTGCCTTAACGAAAATTCGTCCAGATACGCCGGGAAGTGAGAAAGTTCAGTTACTTCGACAAAAAATGGAGGAAAATAAGCTTAAGATAGCAGAGAGGGAGAACAACAAGAAGGAGATTGAGGAGATGGTGAAGCATCTTCAAGCGAGGATTGATACCACACAGCAAAGCTTAGAAAGATCTTCTGAACTTGGTCGTTCAATGGGTGACTTGACTTCATTAAGCTCGAGTAATGTAACTACGAAATTCAAATCAGCAGCAGATTTGAGTTTTACTCCATTGAATTTAGAGAAGGAGAAAATCAAGTTTCTGGAGAATCGAGTCAAAATGCTCGAAAAACAGTTGGAAAAAAGCAAAAATATTCCTCGCAGTGAGAGTGATGTTGTAGCCTCGTTAGAAAGTAAGATCCTTGATTTGAAGGAAAACCTTAAGGAGAAGGAGTGTGTCATCCAGGCTCGGACACAAGCGGTGAGTCTCATGTCGGAGAATCTTTCGGCAAAAGGGAAGAGCACAGTCGATTTGTTGGAAGATACCAAACAAGAAATGTTGAAGTTGCAAATGAATTTCGTACAAACTGAAGAAGAATTGAAAGTTCAAATTGAAAATCTCCAATCTGTGGTACATAAAAAGGATGAAAAGATCCTCAGTTTGGAGGAAGCTAACAATATTTTGGAAACAGCCAGATTTGAGTTGACCATCAAAAACTCTGAATTGGAGGGCAAAATGAAGGACGTTCAATATTACAGTACGAAAATCAGTGAACTAAATAAGCTTAACGAAAGCTTGCAAAATAGAATCACTACTTTGGAAAGTGAAAGACTCGAAACCAACGACGCTGATGACGAGAAACTAAAGAAGCAAATTGAGGAGGAGTACGCCAATACAGTAATAATGTTGCATGAACGAATTAACGAAATCGAAAAGGAAAACAATGAGCTAAAAAAACGCATTCATGATACTGAAGTAACTCAGAACGAAGTACTTTCTGAGGACACTTCACTTGCCGAGAAAATACGATCTTTAGAGAACACAATAGCAAGCCAGCAACGAGAAATCGATGATCGTGTAAGTCGATTGCAGACACTCGAGGATGAACTAGCAGAGAAGACTGTGCAATGCAATGTTCTCAGCGCTAATTTCGCGGTTCTGGAGGAAAAATTGAAGATTTCTGCGCCACGTTCACTCTTTTCTACGTCCACGTGCGAAGAAACTGAGATGGAAATCAGGAAATTAAAAGGGCAGCTGGACGAAGCGAACAAGAGCATGATCAAAATGAAACTGAAGTGCAAGCAACTGCAGAAGGAAGTTGATGTATTCACGAAGGTGTCTGATACTCACGCTGAACTGATGAAAGTTACCGAAGAAAATGGACACTTGCAGCAGAAGATCTGGCAATTGGAGGAAGAGAAGGGACAACTGCAACTGAAACTGATCAGCGGAGAATTAACGCAAACAGGAGATTCTGACCTGGAGAAGAAGTTTCAGGTTTGTATCATAGGATTTCTCCCTATATATTATTTCATTCATTTTCATAGCTTGTACTAATATAATTCATTAATTGTGTTTGTTCAGATTCTGGAAACGACGTGCCAGAATCAAACAGCGGCCATTCAATTGTTGGAGGAACAGAAATTGGATATAACAGATAACTTAGAACTCGCTAAGCAACAACTTGATTTACTTCGAAGCCAAGTTAGAGACCAAGAGCAACCAGACCGAGCTGTATCTCAAATAGAACTTGCAACACAAATTGAGAATGATCAAGTGGCAATGAAGGAGTTTGAAAATTCTATGGAATTGCAAAAAGAAAATGTTCGATTACTGGAAGATATTGATAAATTGCAGCATGAAAAAAATGAACTCGAGAAGAAAGTTCAACATTACATCACTGAAAACATGGATCTTGTCGACAAGATCGAAAAACTCAGCAAATCTAGTTCATCGGCGGAGTCTATAGAAATTGTTGAGCGATTGACACATCAAGAAAAATTGGAAATTGAGGAGTTCAATAAGAGATTCGAAGAGGAGCATCGCGATTATGTGGAAGGCTACACTCAAACTGTGATATCTCAAGCAATGGACCAGGTGGATCATTTGAGCAGCGAGAAATTAGCTGAAGAGTTGTCAGAAGTCAGGAAGAAGAATGCCGAGCTTGAGCATAAAATAGAATTGTTCAGCATTGAACGGCGTGAAGTCCTAGAAAAGATAGAAATTCTTACCCATGAAAATCTGAAACATATCAATACAATCGATGAGATCGCGGCGGCGAAAATGAAAGTTGATGATGATTTCTGTGCATTAAAAACGGAGTTTGCAAATATCCTTTCAGAACAAACGACCAAAATTGATCAAGAAGAAGGAAATGTAAGTACTGGTAATTTGCAAGAGTTTTTAAAGGTGGATGCGATCGAAAAGTGCATTCACCGGTTGAGTAGCGAAGTAGAGAACTATGCAAAGGCCACAGATAAAAGTGTGAAAGTTCATTCCTCAAAGAAGTTGGCGAAGGAAGCGAGGAACGTTTGTCAACAGGTTGAAGAACTTTTGAAAGCGATCAATAGATATAGTAAAGAATCGCGTATTGTGATGGAAGAGTTGGAATCTGTTCGCAGGGATTACGAGCTAGCGAACAAACGAAATGATGATTTGGAAGAGGCCTTACAAAAACTGGCAACACTACAGAGTAGCGAAATATCAACTATACGGAATGAGTTAGAATTTAGAAACACTGCAGCTAATAATGAAATAGAAATTTTGAAAAATCTAGTTGAGGAGCAAAAGCAAAAAATCATTGAATCGTACACTGAGCGGGAAGTGGAGATGAATACCAAACTGGAAGAAGTGGAGACTTTGAGTAGGAAAATTGACGAACTCCAGCAAGAGTTGCTGGCGGCGAAAAGTAGTAAGGAAGAGTATTACGAAAAATATCTGAACGAATTGAAAACGGAGAATGCTAACATGGAACACTTGCTGAATGAGGAGAAATCTTCAATAGCGACGAAAATGCGGGAATTGAACAATAAACAAGAGACAATTGACGTTCTCAACTCTCAAATTGTTGACTTGTACAAAAACTTGGAAAACACGTCGAATGAACTCGCAGAAAAGAATGAAGAAATCACGTTCTTGCAAGATTTACTGGACAATGGAAGGAGGCAAATGGAACAAATGCAACAAGAAAATGATGAGAACAAGAAAATCATTGAGAAACTACATATGGAACAGCATTTGCAACCAGAGAAGAACGTTCAGGTGGACACACTTTTGAATACAAAAGAGAAAAACCAACAACTGGAGGCGTATGTTCAAGATCTGGAGAAAAAACTTTCCGATTCGGAGTCGAAATGCAACAAACAACACGACAAATTGATGAAATTCGCAGCGAATTTAAAAAAGAAAATTGCACAGTGCACAGAGTTAGAGCAAAAATTGAAGGAGTTCTCAGTGAAACACCAAAAAATGGAAGACAAATCTGTGGAAACTGTGTCCGCAGATTTATTTGATCACGACTTAATTATGTTAAAAAATAAATTGAATGCAGCTGAAGAACAAGGTCGATTGCTGGAGGAGCGAAGTCAAATCCAATTGAAAGATAAACAAATTGAACTAGATAATATGAAACATCAGTTAGACGATTATCAGTTTATAAATAGTCGCGCAATCGCGCAAATAAGTAAACTGCAACTATTGGCTGACAATTTGCATTTCGATTTCGAAGAGAGAGATCAGAAGGTGTTACAAATGCAGCAGAAAATTGAGATCATGCGAAAAGAGCATCAAGACGAGTTAAAGTCTATGTCGAACAATTTCAACGTAAAGAGTTTAAAATTCGAGAAAAGCAAAGCTATTATCAAAGAGAAAAATAAAGAGATTCAAAAGTTGACTTATGAAAGGGATGAATTGCAGAGATCAATTGAAAATTATAAGTGCAAAAGAGATAATGCAGATGATCTGCTGTCTGAGAACGCCAAGTTGAAGGAAGAGTACGCCATTCTCCTGGAAAGATCGGAGAAAGAGAAGACACATTCCCAAGAAACTATAGTCAAATTGCAAACGCTGTATGATGGTGTCCAGGCTAAACTGCAGGAGGACATGGCGTACATTGAATCCTTGGAACTTGATAATAACAAGTTCAGAGAAAAAATTTCCAAGCTGGAAGAGTGCGTTGCAGTGTTCGAGGAGCGCAGAGCGTCCTTGGAGAGGCAAGCCAATGTGCTGGGTCATCAGCTGCAGAAAAACAAAGATGAGTACGAGAAGAATGAAGACGCTTTGGTTTATCGCGTCAACATGCTTTCGCAACATGACGATGTGATTGGTCGAAGACTGTTGGAGAGTCAAGAGGAACTGGAGGAGCTCACCGAGAAATTAGAGCATTCGAAGATTGAGTATACAGATCTAATGGATAAATTCATCAAACTGGAAAAATCATTTGATTCGCACCTTAAAGAGAAGTATCAAGTTTTGGAAACTGAGAACCA
This sequence comes from Leptogaster cylindrica, assembly GCA_963082835.1. NCBI lineage: Eukaryota > Metazoa > Arthropoda > Insecta > Diptera > Asilidae > Leptogaster > Leptogaster cylindrica. The sequence continues at coordinate 17,601,055 of OY720108.1, forward strand.
ATCGCTGAAGGAACAAATCACATTGCTTCAAACCGAGATGGGTCGAATGCAAAGTGAATATGAAAGTAAATTGCTCAACAAAACAACTGAGATCGACGAATGGGAGAATGATTTGAGTGTGCAGCTGCAAGCCTTGAACGCAGAAAAACGCTCTTTGCAAGAGAGTGTGGAGCGGGCCCAGGACGAGATTCAAGCGTTCAAAGATGAGAATATGCGACTGAAAGAGAACGAAAATTCACTGGAACAGATTAAGAACGATTTGGAGCGCGAGATTACATGGATTCGAATGCAAAACGAAAACCTGAGTCAGGATCAATTTGAACTCCAGGAGCTACGAATGCAGGTGCTACATGATAAGACGGAAATTGAAAATCAGAACATTCAACTTGAGGCGCTTGTCCAAAACCATGAAATCGAAATAAACACCCTGAGAATGCAAATTCGTGAGTTGGATTCGATGCGAATGCAGGTGGGCCAGAATCAGACTGATGATCAAGTCTTCATTGAGACTGAAAATAGGCGACTGAAGGATTTGCTAACGGAAAAGGAAGCACTTATCGATAATTACCAGCGGCAAAATTTGAAGTTGCAGATGAAGTCACTAAGTGGTTCCACAGATCCGTTTGCAGTTATTCCCCAAGAGCCGTCCATTGTCAAGAGTCTAGAGGGTAATATTAAAAAATCTATGAATTATGAAGAAGAAATTGCCACTTTGAGGAAATTCGCTAGAGAGAACGAAGAACGAAACTATCAGCTGTCCAAGGAGTTGGCAGAAACTCATCAAGAGCTCCAGCAACTTTCGACAGAAAAGCAACGTGAAATCAGTGATTTAATAGCTGAACTGGAAAGATTAAAACACCTCCAAATTGAAGGTACTGCCGTACAGGCTTTAGGCAATACTTCACTGTCAGCGAACTCGTTTAGTGACACTATGATTGCCCGTGAAAGTCAATCGCAAAGCGATGAAGATCGACAAAATATAGAAGTGCTGAAACGGAAAGTGTTGGATTTAGAAAAATATGCAGCAGAATTAGAGAACACAGTCAAGCATCTTACGCATATTCAAGGGGATAAAAATACTGCGGCACATCAGGCACCGTTGGTACGACGAAGTGAAGTATTGGAGGAAGGACGGAAGGACACTGAAAAGAAAACGGACACAGAGACACCTTCGCTTACCATGTTCTTTGACAATTCGCCACCGGAGAATAGGGAAGCCAATACATTCTTTTCAAAGTTGCCTCCTATTTCTCCAGCAGTGGAGGAGGTGATTATTCCCAAAAAGATGTACATCTGCGGCACAACACAGGAGGACAATAATATTGCGAAGCAAGACTTAAACGAACATTTGGGCTGGGAATCTGAGGATGTTGTCGCCGTAGAAGGGTTTTCAACATTAGCGGAGAAGAACTTGGAAATGAGGCTAAAAGAATACGAAGATCGATTCAGAGAACTTGAATTAGAAAAGCAGCGATTAGAAGAGAGTAAAGTCGAATTGCAAGTTAAGTCAGGAAAAATGATGAAAAAGCTTAAAGATTACAAGGCTAAGTTGAGTGAGTCCCAGCGAGAGTCCACTACTGTTAGTAAGGGCAGTTCTATTGAATCGTCAGACTTAGATTTAGCAATCCAAGAAGAGCTAAAAACTCAAATTAACAATCTGGAGGAAATAATCGCGGAATTGAAAAAACAGCAGACTAACGATGCAGCTGAAAAGAAAAGACTTTTAAAGCAAATCGATGGGCTGAACGCAGCGAACAAACGCGTTATGGAGATGAAAGAACAACAGAATGCAGAGTTGGCACAGTGCAAAATGCAAGTTCGCAACTTACAGCAAAATTTGCGTACTTTGGAGGAGTGGAGCGACACCACAAATGAAACAAATCTTGTGGGAAGTTCGCAAGCGAACAGAACGGTATCAGGTGGTGAGGATGACCAAAATTGGCAGCAACGGTACCTCGAAATGAGTTCTGAACTTGAAGATGTCAAGGTAGATAGAGATGAACTGCAGGCTTTATTGGACGAGGAACGAGAAATTCGTAGGGATACCGAAGAGAAACTCTTAGCACTTACAACCAAAGTAAAGTCCTTAGAAGAGGATAATCTCACGAAAACACATATTACGTCGATGCAAGCAGAATTTAAAATGCTTACAGACACCTACAGTGAATGCAAATTGAAGAATGAAAAACTAGAACTGCAACTGGCCGAATATAAGTCCACTATAGATCATTTGTCCAACAAATCGAACATTATTAATGCGAATTTGAATGCCTTGCAAAATGAATACAAGCAGAAGCTGAGCGACAACGACAAACTTACAGATGAGTTAAGGTCGTGGGTAGAAAAATGCGACAACTTAAAAGCAGAACTCGAAATGTTGAAAATCCATACTAACAATTATCCCATCGAAACTGCCAATAACCACGAGCAAGGTGATCTGCATACTGATCAGGTAGAAGAGACCTTGAAGAAGACTGAAACTGAACGAGGATTCGGTGAACAAATGCAATCTTTGGAAGTCACCAAATGTGAACTAGAGGAAAGAGTAAAACACTTAGAAAAAACACTCAATGATGTGCAATTAGAGAAGAGTCACCTAGAGAATGAGCTCGAGGTTTTAAACAACCACATTCTCAAGAGTTTCGAAGAGGAGGACAAAATTAAGCAAACTGTTTTCGAATTAGACACAAAAAATATCGAAATAATGGAATTGAAGAAATCCGTGGAAATTCTCAAGGGTAAATTAAAGATGTACGAAGATCAAACTGTCGAGAATAGTGATCAACGACGTACGGATTTGGATCGCATAGTAGAACAGCGATGTCTTGAAGTAGCCGAAAGCTGGGAACGGTACGTAACTGAACTGCAAACCAAATTCAATCAGACTGAAGAATTGTTGAGAAAGGAAATTCAAGAGCTTCGATCTATGGATTCTAAAGATGTGGATAGAACAAAAGCGGATACGGACGAGGTGTTTGTCGACGTACAAGAGATGCAGGCAGCACTGGAAGCTCAGGAAATGGAGATTGTGACGCTGAAGGAACAGCTGGCCCAGAGAAGCGCCGAGTATGCTCGACTCGCAGCCCAACATGATCCTTATGCACAGAACACTACGAATTTGAATTCCCCAGTTAGATCGACGCAATTCGATATCGCCCAAAACAATCAATCAGCATTAGATCTTGCCCATTACATGTTACATCAACGAGATATGAGATGCGAAGAACTTGCCTTAGAATTAAGCAACCTCTTGGAGGAGCGCGACACACTGCAGTTGAAGTTGTCCAATTCACTACGAAGGATTGAGGAAATCAAAAGTAGAACAGATTGTTTTGAATGTAAGTACATGCATTTGAGCCATACGATATCTGAAAATCTGAACTGTTCTTTCCAATAATAACAGCAGGTTCCGAGAGTGATTTGGGAGCATCATCGAACGTTAACAGTCCAAAGAAATCCACTTTTGTGTCGAGTTCTAAAGTTCAACGAAACGTATTCAAAGATCTGAAAGAAGATCTGAATACCAAGTAAGAAATTTGAATATTTAAATTTATTTCACTTGACAGCATTTCTCTGTTATTAGACTCTCCCAACTTCATAGTCCTAGTCAATCATATGATAAACCAATTCAGGAAAAAGGTCAACCGCAGCGTGACATAGAAAATATACAGCAAGATGTTGCCAATATGCCCGCTGAGGCAATATCAGAAATCGTGGGGCAAGACTTTAGTAAGAATATCGTACTTAATAAAAGTTTCATTTGTATATAAATCTGAATTTTCAGGTGGAACAAGTCAAAGTGCATCTGCTGTGCTCATGAATTGGTTATTGGGAAAAAACTCTAGTAATTCTCAAAATTCATAACTATTTGTTACACTTCCACTCAAATTCGGTGCAGAATAAACAATGGCAAATAGGATATTGTATCGCTTTTGTATAAAATAGTGCAAAACACGTAAAATCCATCAAAATTCATTGGAGTTGAAATTTATGTAAATATAAAATAAAATTGTTACAATTGTAATAAAAACTTTATTAAAAAAAAAATTAGAAAAATTATCTATTTGTAATTTTATCGTTCTAAATATCTTGTTTTGTTTTTCAATTACTGCATTTCCACGAACTATTTTTAGGGCCGGTTTTCACTTGCGTTTGCTCAGCGGGGCGGGTCACCCTGCTAGTGTAGTTTCCACAAGCATTTTGCAAAAATTACGGCTAAACCGCTCACAAATATTTGACCTCTTCAGTTGGGGTTGAACTGCAGATTTGAAAACAAAGCTTAAAAGAAAATAATTAACACAAGAAATTCACTTAATTCCACGGAGTAAAGAATGTAAAGAGACATTGATATTATATGACTGTTCGGCATGTTTGGACATCATTGTGGTAAAAAGAGAAATTTATTTGTGTGATCAAATTTAAAAACTTTGCAATATGGTGAAATGCAGTGCAAATGGTTGTAAAAGCTAAACCACATAATAGGAAAAGATGAGACGAAGGCGACGTTGCACTCTACCCTGAATTGGAAATTTAGATCGCTTCTGCGGGTCCATTGTACTTTAAAGGTTATAAAGAGCGGAATTGTTTTTTACAATTTTTTTTATATCATTCCGAAGAACTCCAATTTGACCACAGTTATGCTTCGCTCACTTGTACGCTTGTACGTGGAAAAGAGAAAAAATAAAACTCTTTTTAAAAAAAAATTGAACCGACTTCAAAAAAACTTACACTTAAAAAGTATAAAATTATTTTTATTTCTTATATAACAAAAACCCAAATTTTTTAATTCGGCGCCTATAAGTAATCCACCATATATATACAGAACCTAATATTTACAATTCAAACTAAAAGAAGCTGATCTCTGCTAAATCAAAAGATAACACTAATAACTACAGTAGCTCAAAGCTGTGGTAGGGACCTAATTGACAAAGCTATCATTATATCTTTACCGTTTTCCAAAAATATGCAATTATACCTATGTATAATTTGTAGGTTTATTGTAATGGATAGATAAATAAATAAGTTTTGGTGATAAATTGGCGCCGACTTAAAAAAGTTGGGTTTTTGTTATATAAGAAATAAAAATTATTTTATACTTTTTAAGTGTAAGTTTTTTTGAAGTCGGTTCAATTTTTCTTTAGACTTTTTTTTTCTTGATCATTAAAATTGTGTAACTGTGTACATTGTACACTGAAGCAGATTTTTAAAAAAAGCTCGACTCTAGTTGAAAGACCACTACCCCAACCGCCCTAATATTAATCGAAACCATTGTTGTTGCGTAGGCTCAAGGCTTGTGTTGTGTATCGATTTCACAAAACGGTCTCTAAATTGTAATCAGCAGAGGAAGCAAAGGGAGGCAGCGGAGTTGTGGAGCAGCGGCAGTGTTTTATGTTCTGGAAAATGTTGATGCGGATTCAACTCCCGTTTTCAGCAGTCCTATGCAGACAAACCCTCAGAATACCGGATTAGGTGGTGATGAAGAAATGCGCGGTGGGATTACTGGGATCCTCCTGTACTTGGGACCAATTAGGACTGTTTCCTTACTCAGAAATGAATGGTTCCCTTTTTCAAACATCTAAATGAAAATGTTGCTTTTCTACCTCGTGTCGCTATATCCGCTATCGTGCAGTTCGGAATGATTTACTGCAATTAATGTTATTTGTTTGAAGCGTGATTAGCGTCCTAAAATCCTTCGAAAAGTACTGAAAAAGGGGTTTGCCACAGTTATCGGTATCGTGCCGAAATTTAGATAGAACTTGAAACTTAAAAATGAAATAACACAATAATTATCTGCTTTTACAGTTCATCACGATCTATATATTTTAATACGAAGCTGTGCAGCTCATGTAACTGACGGACACCATAGTATTCGACTATCTTCCTCCCATTTTTGTAAATAAATAACGTTGGATACCCCTCCACTTGTTCATCTAGGCATAGTTTCTTGTTACCATCCGTTGTGCAATCAATCTTTGAAATTTTAACGTTAGAGTTTCCCCTTAGTTTATTGCCAAGATCCTCCCATACCGGATTCAGTTTCTTGCAGTGTCCACACCTGTTGATCAAAAAGTTTCAAAAGTTAGCATACCTTTTATAGTAATTAAACATACCATGGGGCATAAAATTTAACAAAGACTACTCCTTCGCTAATTTCCTTTTCGAAATTCTCTTTGTTCAATTCTCTCACTGTACTTATGGGTTCATCTTCGTCCTTGGATTCCTTCGAAGGAAGTTTGATGTTTTTATGTACATATTCCAGGAGACTGTCTATATTGCGCGGTCCGGTGTACTTTTCTAATTTTTTGCCATCATTGAACCAAAGCAAAGTTGGATAACCCTTTACTTCGAAGTTCTGACATGTTGGTCTATATTGTGTGCAATCGATTTTTGATATTTTAACATTTTTGTCATTTTTTAATTTTTCTGCCAAGTTCTGCCAAGTTGGAAGTAGTTTCTGTAACAAATAAAATATTTAGACATTAGCTGGGGAGATCCCGATAACTGCGGCAATTCATTTTGCTGATGGCTTCCGAAAGATTTTGTGATATGAGTGACCGAATGTTTTCATTATTTTTCCAGTGATAAGCGCCCCGAAATACTTCGGACACCATCAACAAAGTGAATTGCTGCAGCTATCGTTGTCATGGTTGTACTTGACAATGACTGCACCACGGAGCGTAGAATTTGATGAAGTGTTTCCCCGATGAAACAAAACTATTGAAGGTTTCATCTGTAAGCTCGATCAATTTGTCTGATGACTCCTCAAGAACCGTTATATTTTCATCGTTCTGAAAAATTGACATTTTACTTCTTGCTGGTTTAATGAACATAAGAAATTTTACCGCTGAACTTTCACCAAGTTGCCTTTGGATAAATGCATTAATTGCTGAAAGATCTCTGGCACCTTCGAACTTTTCTGATTCAATTGAACCTAATTTAAAAAATCGCAGTGTAGGATATCCTGTAATTGCTTGGGCGGAACAAATATCTTGATATTGAGTGCAATCTACTTTTGCAATTAGAACTTTAGGATCTTCTTTTCCATTCATTGTTTCAGCCAATTTCTCCCACACAGGAAGAAAATTCTTGCAGTGACCGCACCTGTTTAGATATGTAGAAAGTTGTTTATGAATATTATTTTCTTTTATAAATGCGAAAACAGCAAAAGATTTTAGACGAGATAATAATTAACATATTATCTTCCGTGAATTTGGATAATTTCTGAATGGACATTGAATATAAAATCACTGAAAATAAAGCAGAGTTTCTCAAACTCTACCTAAAAAAATTTCTGGTTTGTATCTCATTAACTATATTTAAGGTAGTTTTTATTATTTAATGGATGACTTGTAAATTTATTTATTTACTTATAAACAGAAAGGTTTTTATTTACCATAAACCTCTTCAAAAACACTGAAACTTTTGCTAATTCCAGTTTTTTAACTACAGTCCCATCGGAGATATTAAAGTTAAAATTTTGAAAAAATTTAAGAAAATTCAAATTTTCAGAAGTTATAAAAAACCAAGATTACATTTAGTAAGAATATTTATTGTGGTTGACCTACTAACCTACCCACAACACAAAAGAGGTAAGTTTTTTGTAGTACTCCCTCTCATAGAAATAAATGGTTTGACTAGTAAGGAAGCAATTGGTCACACCAATTATGTGATACCCTTGATGTAGAAAAATGTAATGTACTCCTATCCTTAAGATGGTCCACCTTTATTTACGTATTTTTCACAACAATGGTTTGTGAATACTTTCTCATCTATCACATAGCGTTTCCAATTTGTAAATTAATGACGTCTTAGATGTGTACAAAATCTTAAAATTCATTATTACTAAATAGACAATGTTCTATACAAACTGCAAAAAAACAGGGGGAAGGGAACTGCGCGGTGCTTCAGGTGCTTGCTTTGCTGCACTTTAGTTTGTACAATTACGGCAGAACCAGTACAAACTACAAATAGTAGTGTGATTCCCTATTACAACTCGTTTCATATTATTTTCTAGGGGCTAAAGAGACGCGCCACTGCATGGGGATCACTTTCTGGACTTCTAGAGTATAAAAATATTCCTAACAATAAAACATAATACTATGGTTGAAAAAAGATCTATGAAAATTGATGTAAAAGTCGTAAATTAAAAGAGCATGGCAATATTTTTCTCTAGATTTAAGAAAGGAGCAGAAATACAGAACAAAAAATACAGTATAAATTCATTAAAGTTAAGAAATGATCTCATCTCTGTTCGCACAACTGAGGTATAAGACACACTTGCAACCAGAGAAATACTCAGCAGCAAATTTCTCTGTTCATCTTATGTTGGAAGCATTTTCTTAAAAGGCTAAACGAGTGACTTGGAGAGGAAATGAAAAGTTCATAGCGTAAATAAGTCTGCTGAAAAAAAAAAATCATGATGCTAGAGCTCAAATTTTCCTTGAACGAAATTTGGTATGAAATTGAAATCTTGGATATGACTTCGTAGTCGTTGCAGATTTGGTGCTGGTGATGTCTACGATTGGTTGTTCATTGTTATTCACTTTGCGATTTTTAACTTTCATTTGTATATGGTGAAAAAATGTGCTCTCAAATTGAAATAGTCAACTCTCGATAGTTCGACAAACCTACAAAATTGTTCGAATTGCCAAGATGTTTGAAATATCAAAAGGGCAAACAAAAATTGTATAATAGAGAGTTATGAAAAATATAAATACTTATGCTTATAAAATTTAATATAATTCACAATTGAAATATCAAAAGTTTTGATAAGTTACTTAATTAAATATGTACTTAATTAAATATTTCTTTGTTTCAGAAACAAAGAAATAATATGATTTATTGATGATGAACGTTTAGCGGAGATAAAACAGAGAATATCTATATTTATTAGCATCGCAAACAAAAGGTATCGTCCAATGCAGTCACAATCTCCTCTTGACAACAGGCTCATCCTCGCAATCCTCGCGAACATTATTGGATTTCTAATAATTTATTGCTTGTATACAAATTCTTTACAATCCTTGGCCTATTAATTTTTCACACGAAGGAAACTTAAGAGCTGCGGAGGCTTATTAGAAATGATGTAGCACGATTATGATGAACAAAGGAGTTATCATTTATTGCGTCCAATTCTTTGATAAGATAAACTTAAAACTAAGCGCAGGTTAGAAATTCATTGGATTTTTTCAATCAAAATGTTTAATAAAATATCACAGGGAATTTCAGGAAAAAAAGGGGAATCAATTGAAATCACTTACCATGGTGCAAAAAACATAATGAAATGATTGTTTTGTTTTAAGGCATCATCAAAATTTACTGAAGTTAACTGAATCGCAGACTCTTTTTGTTCTTCTTCACAAAGAACATTTACGGTTAACAGGACAACGAAAATAAATTGTACAACCCACATGTTTAGGTTTATTTAATTAAAATTATGTCCGTATATATTAATTCATTTGAAAATATATTAAGAAAATAATCCCAGAACACCGGCAAAACACTGGAAAAAACTTGCAGACAAATCACACCTGGTACGTCAACCAATTCCTAACGTAGTGACGAAGCATGATCTACCGAACCAGAATTTGGCGCATTGACAAGAATGGGTTTCTGTGTTCGCCAATAGAGGCGCTTTTGCACGTTCTTCAATAGCTAAATATGATCGCTCTATTATTTTCCTTGAATCAACACAAGGAATAAAAAATATAAGGAGACATTACATGACAGTTCGCCATGTTTGAACATCACTTTGGTAAAAAGAGGAATTTAATTATGTTGTCAAACTTAAAAACTTTGCAAAATGGTGAAAAGCAGTGCAAATGACGTTTTACCACAGTGACGTCATGCCAACTGTCATCTTCATATCGATGTCTCCTTAAGTTAATTTTAACTCCGTGTCCCGAGTAAAGTTCAACTTTTACCACGAGATAGTTAACTACGAGAGTTTTTGAACGAAAAATAATTAGGTGCGGAAATCGATTATCGAGGCGGAAGTTATTGCAACGCACTAAAGCATATCGTTAAATAGAAGGGGATAAAAAAAACCGTCAAGAACCAGTGCTAAAACCAATGGCACCCACATATACTCAGAGCACAACAGGATTTCGTATGTTCAGTTAAGTAACACGTGTTAAGATTCTGTAAATAGACATAAAATTTACAAAGCCACAAGTTAATTGAAAAATTGAATTGACAAATAGTTATGCTCATGGTTATGTTGTAGTTAATCACGGAGTACTTGAACGACCATATTTTACCATAGTTGACTTTAGTTAAGTTTTGAACGCGCTCCTAGTTAGGCTTACCACCATTGACCATTACCATAACATAAGGTCTAATTCATAAACATTTTTGGTCGAAACAATATTCGCGCGGTAAATCAGCTGTTGTGTATTGTTGTGAATTTTTGTGGTAACCTATAATCACCATTTAGAGAGTCGCTTTCGGTGTAAATCATTTCTTTTTTCCAGTGACAGTGTAACGAAAACCTCGCTGAAACTAAATTAAATAAAAAGGAAATTGGTAATGTCATCCTATTTAGTTTTTGCAGTGTAAATGCATAAGTGCTGCCTGTTATAATGTAGAAAGTATTTGAAATATATAAGCGATATTTTTTTCCATTTGGAATAGTACCGAATGCGACACTAGTTTTGGGGGATGTATGTTTTCTAGAAAACGAAACCACGTTATCTAGTTTCTGGATCGGATCCTTCATGAAACTGATTAAAAAATATATACTTTTCATAATGTGTCCGTTCTGACGAGTAAATTTTCAACTTCTATTTACTTATCCTTAAAAAGTACTAATATTTTTAGGTGGTGGTAGGATATCAACAGTTAAACTATTAATGATAATCTACAATCGAAATCTTTTCAACAAATACAATTTTGCTTTGCATTGCTTGAACGATTTATTTAACAAGAAAAGATAAGATAATGCAATGCATATATATTTTAAGTAAAAATCAAGAGTTACGTATTAGGAAAGCAAAGATCGTTATTCTGTCTATAATTGGAAGTTGAGACTGAATGAAAATTAATTCTTACATCTTCACTACGCCAGCACCTTAAATGTACTTCCAAAGGCAGGGGCGCTGAGATGGGTTAGTTGCTCACAATGTATATTGTATATTCTAGACATAACATGAAAAATTATTTCTCGTATTTGTATTTCTATGTATTCTATTATTCTATTTTTTCTAACTATAACTACTTTTTTTATCTATTTTTTTTAGGCCTTCGATTTAAATCACTAAAAAGTTAAAACATTGAATAATTTTCTGAACTTGTAACCTAAGAGATTTTTTTGTTTTGTATTTGAAAAATGGTGTGACAAATAGTTTTTCTACCCTACATCTGAACAAATGTTTGCAACGGCAAGAAATAATGGTGATAGAAAAAAAGAACTATATATTCATGATTGGGAAGGGAAAAGAAACCGTTTTATGCATGTCCGTCTGTTTATCTGTTGTTTGTCCAGACGGTAACTCGGGAACGCTTGTAGCTAGAGATTCAAAATTTGGTATAGTAACATTTCCTTAAAATTATAAGGTCAAGTCCGAAGATGAGCAAAATCGGGCAACTCCTTCTTAGTGTTGCTATATAATGCTGAATTATTTTTAAAGATGATTTTGTTTACTGAATATTTACATTTTGAATTTCATTCGTGAAATATAGTTTAATAAATAATAAATGTTTTTATAAATTATATCATTTACATTTTATTTATTAAAACAAAAACGTTTTCCCTCGGTGTTGTGCTACAGGCCAAGGGCGCGTCCTCAGGTTGCGAATGACCTGCACTGTTGCAGGTTAACTGCGAATACAATATAAGCAGTCGCGGACAACTACCCTCAGTCATATAAGAATATTTATTTCTAGATTTCTACATAGAATGAGTATATTTTTCTACTTCTAGGGTATCACGTAATGGGTGTGACCAATTGCTTCCTTACTAGTTTCTTTGCACAAAGTATAATAATTAGTTTCACACGATCATAATTCATAGCGCTTCTATATTTTCGTGCACTAAATACATATTAAAAGAGTAAATGGTGATTTTGTCACTCAGAAATAATTAGCGCTTATCGCAGAGTTCTAAATTTACCTATATAGATTTTTCAAAATTGTTTAATGCTTTATATTTTGCAATAGAACAAAGGTATATCTAAGATATTGTAATATTAACATCTTTGAGCTGCGTAATAAGTAGGCATGGTCGATGAACAGTGAAATTGGTGGGACACTAATTCGGAAGATTAAAAAATATTAAAAAATTTGAATTCCCTACTCCAAATTTTCGAAATATCACCCAACAGTCTTATGAGACAACTGTTTATAAATAGATATAAAACGATCATAATTTGTTACAAATAACATGAAAGCATGCGAGGAACGGTTACAACTAAAATTGGTGGTTACCACAAAGGATTATAACATTATAATACGAAAGGTATGTCCTCCTTTCATGCAGTGACGAAGCAGTAGATATAGATAAAGAGGTCCAGAGTGATATAGGCTACTTTTTATACCGGAAAAATGTACGATTCCCGAGACGGGTCCTGCGGGTGTGCATAACCAAAACCATCACTGGACCTACATGAGAGCATACATAATGAGATTTAAGCCCTTCTTCATGCATTTTACAACCTGTCGTTGATTTTTTATGTAGCTTTCGCGCGAATTACTATTTTGTTGTGTTTGAGATACTTGCATTTCTTCTTAACATTACCTCAGGACAGAAGCTATATATATGTAAGAAATCAAAATCAAAAACGAATTTACTGGTATCAATGCCACATTCATTAATACTAATCGTTCCACCGGGTGTCGATGAAACCGGGGTGGCCCTTTTAGATATTAGTACTTTATGAACTGAGGATGAGTACGTGTTTTCTTTAAGTACGGTTTCTCAAATGCTCTGTTTTCTTTCGTCCTCTAATTTAAACTAACTTGAATTTAATTGGACGCGCAGAATTTCGTGGTACAGCTGTTTGTGAGAACCAAAAGTCTCTGCCGTGCAGATCAACGATTGCTGCCACATCTTGTCGTGTAGGTTTATTAGTATGAGAATTTGGAAAGTGATAATATTGTCTTTGCTGGTTTTTGTAACCCTACATATTAGAAACGACTCCAATAGTCCTCTTTATTTGCTTTGGATTTCGTATTAAAGTATGTAATCCTCCTACATCCTAAAGATTGAATCCGTTCAGAGAAGATTTCTTCGCTTTGCCCTACGGAGCCTCCCTTGGTCTGATCCCATGCATCTTCCTCCCTATGAAGATCGTTTGCGGCTCATTGATCTTCAGCCCTTATACCTTAGGCGCAATACCGCCGACATCCTCTTCCTCCATCAACTTATGTCGGGTATTATCGACTGCCCTTCTCTGCTTCAGTCGATCTGCGTCGACACAAATCCCCGTAACCTTCGTTCGGTTCGCCTATTTCGTCCCCCCTGCCACCCCACTGAGTACGGGCTTAATGAACCGTTGTCTAGAATGCTGAACAAGGCTAATGCATTCCCTTTCTTCGACTTGCATGTCACGAAGGACGCTCTAAAAAAAATTCTTCAGCGGTCCTAGTATTCCCGGTTGTCGTTTCCTCCCGCCTTGTTTCAATCTTGACTTTCAATCCTGCCTTTCCCTTTTCCCCTTACCATTCTTTGTCTTTCTTTTTTTAATTTTAAGTTTTTTTTTGTAGCTTGTATTAAGCGAATCAATAAATAAATAAATAAATCATTATTTCAAGTAAAAACAACTGAAAATGAGAAAAATCAAGTTATATTCGTTCTGTTAAAAGTTACCGCCACACAAAATTTAACTAGTTTAAACGATATATAAAGTAAAATATATACGAAAATAATTGTAATTGCTTGAAGTTATTTTATTGTGTTTAATTGATTTCAGATAAAATCTCTGTTTGTGCAAATAATTTAGGGGGCCAGTATACAAATAAGGACTGCATTACTATCCTTTCATATAGTATAGCTTATCAGTAGACAATGGATAAAATAAATCCTGCAAAAGTTGTTGTGAGCGATTCTGGTGCAGATAAACGTAATAAGGACTTCGAAATCAAAACCTCCCAACAAATGGCATCAGCCTGTGCGGGCGGCTTGATCACATCACTATTTAGTGAGTATAGAAACTATAATATTTGTAACGATCTCAGTTGGTGAAAAAATCAAACGCGTTTGAAATTTTTCATATACATACTAAATACTAAAATTAATCGTTTATGAAATTTCAGTGACTCCATTAGATGTAGTTAAAACTCGGTTACAAGCTCAAGAGAAGTCGTTCATATCAAACAAATGCTTCCTGTACTGCAATGGCTTAATGGATCATCTATGTCCATGTCATCCAGACTTCAGGACGAAACCAACAGGGCACTTGAATGGCACTATTGTAAGCTTGCGCTAGTTAGAAGGTCTATTTTAATTTAATTTGCAATCGTTTTTCAGGATGCCTTGGTCAAAATCAGCCGCATTGAAGGACTTTCATCTCTTTGGTCCGGTTTGAGTCCAACACTTGCCCTGGCTCTTCCTGCCACAGTTATTTATTTTGTAGCCTATGAGAAGCTCAGAGGTGAATATCTTGGATTGTACAGGACAAAAATAAACACCTCCGCGGATGAAAATGTTCCGATTTTAGTTCCAATATTGGCTGGCTCTTCAGCCAGAATTCTATCTTGTACAATTGTCAGCCCATTAGAGTTGATCAGAACAAAAATGCAGTCGGAGAAATTGAGTTACTTTCGTATGAATTTACTTAAAATACATATATAAAACAGTATTTTAACTGGCATATTGTAGATCTCTACGAGACAATAAAGCGTACGGTTCATAGCCAGGGTGTTATAGGACTTTGGAGAGGCTTGCCTTCAACTATTTACAGGGATGTACCTTTTTCAGGTAAAACAGATCATTTGTTTAAAAATTAAGACGAATATTTTTTCAAAGGAATATATTGGTCCTCCTATGAGTTGCTCAAGTCTAAATTTCTCAAAGACGACCATGTTACATTTGCGTTTAGTTTCTGCGCAGGAGCAATTTCGGGTTCTGTAAGTATTAATGCACCAATTATTCTTTAAACTTCTTCTAACGATCTTCTCCTTGAATAAGCAGCTAGCAGCACTTATTACGACTCCCTTTGATGTAGTCAAAACACATATGCAGATCGAATTTGGCGAAAAGGTCATCTACACAGGTGAGTTAATGCGCAAACGGTGTAATTTATGGCATTAATTAATTTTAAAGGTCGCTTTTTGCAGATAAACCAGCCAAAAATTTTCCCTCTGAGACAACATTTACTGTTTTCAAGAGAATCTTCGTAACGCGCGGTATTAAAGGGTTATACGCCGGAGTTGGACCAAGACTAGCAAAAGTAGCGCCAGCTTGTGCCATTATGATAGCTTCTTTTGAATACGGGAAGCACTTCTTTTATGAACGCAACAAGAGGAAATTTGAAGAGATTTGAATAAAAACAATATTTATTGTTAAAACCATTCAAAATATATTCTAAATTTAGTACCTGAAAAAAAAAATTGTTTTGAATCTCAACAGTAGGGTAAAAGAAACGTACGTCGTAGGCCCCCTCAAACCTAAAAACATATTGAAAACAAGTTTTAATAATACAAGAATTATGAGCAGTTTATGAGCTTTCAAAAAAACCTGGTTCCAATTAATTTAATAGACTACTTTGATTAAGAATACGTAATACAAAGTGAACTTTTTATATTCCTTATAGTATAACTTCATAGGTAGATTTCATGTTGCACTTTTCCAATGGATGACGCCGTTTCAATGAATACTTATTTTCCATCCACGTTCGCGAAAAATAAATAAAAACATTTCGCATTTTGTTTGACATTTCGAGTTGTGCGTTGTTTGAATTTGAATGAAAATTTTTATTTTTCTTACGAGCTATTCAACCTTTTCAATATAATTATTATAGAATTCGTATATGACGATAAAGAGACGTCTTTTAATTTCCAGTATCATAATGATGATAAGAAAAATGTTGTATAACAAATCTTCCTTTGGTTTTCCTATCATTATAAAAGGATTTAATCTCATTGAAAATGTTTTTTTTTCTCCTCAATTGCTTCAATTGTCTCGTATGTAATACACACGATCATTAAATTTTGAAAACCGTTATCCATTTTAATATTTTTTCTAAAATAAATTCTACTTCTTGATTTTTCGACAAACATAACCGTCAATTGGGCGATCAGCTGTTTAAAGTCTCCGTCGTATTCTACAAAGAACAAATACGGTAAAGTTAAGATATGGACTAACTACTACGTAATCTAGCCCTAGGAATCCCTCCGCGTTGTCGTGCGACACGACACGACAATGCGACGCTGCGCTCTTTTTCATTTCCCCTATCTCTAGTACTACATCGGCGACAACAGAGATTCTGTCCGAACTCCATACCAGACATTTGACATGTACTTGTGTCTTGCAAGCATTGTGTCGCGTCCTATTAGGTTTTACTCCAATAAACTGTGCAAATACACCTACAAAATGAAAACAGCATACTTAAGGCACGTTCCCGGTGAAGCAAAATTTGAAATTAATTTCAGATATATAAATAAAGATTTCAACGTTGATCGAGATTTCAATTTTGTTCGGGACGTCAATGAAAACATTAAAGTATGCACAGATCGTATAAAAACAAATATCGAAAAGAATCTGAAGAAAAAAGTGAAGAAAGGAAAATCAAAGTCCGAGGATGTTAACGTCTTGGCTCAATCAGAAAACGCTGAGGTTTATAAATTGAATTATTTCTAAAGTACACGTGATCATGTATTCTTTTTAGATTGCTGTGAACTTCTCGAAGGACAATGTTGTTATAGAAGATCATGTTCGATTTAACGATATCCTTACCAACGCTGGAGATCTTGAAAACAATCTTGTACTTAAAATAGGAAATGAAGACTTCTGTGTGTTCTACAATACACCTTATGTGTCACAAGTGAAAATTCCAATGGTCCTACTAGCCAGATTTCTCGTCTATCCTTACAAGTTGAAATTGGAATTCGCGACTATTGAAGCCACAAAGTACTACTGGTATAGGGGCATGTTGGTATACTGTCGAATCCCTTTAAAAAAATTTTAAAAGGAAACCGTTACATTTTCAGTCTCAATCGAATGACATAAACGGCGTGAAATGGGAGCAGGTACACGAGGGTTTCATTTACACGGCTACTAACAGTGATATAGGCTACCTTATTAAATTGAAAGTAGTTCCTGGCGATGGTAAACAATCAGGTATTCCTATCGAGTGCATATCCACCGATAAAGTGATGCCTGGACCTGGTATTTGTCCCTTTGAAATTCGACACCAGTTCACTCCGAACAAATTGAATGGAAATCTGTTTAGGATTTGTTCGTACAACATCCTAGCAGATTTATACGCTGACAGTGATTATTCCAAGAAGGAGTTGTTTCCATATTGTCCGCCATATGCCCTAAAAATAGAGTATAGAAAGCAACTGATTATTAAAGAAGTTCTCGGGTACAACAGCGACATAGTTTGCTTACAGGAGGTTGATAAAAAGGTTTTTGATTTGACTCTAAAACCTGTTTTCGGAAAATTCAAGTATTCCGGTAACTTCCAAGAAAAAGGAAAGACGTCCGAAGGGTTGGCCATATTCTATGACGAAGATAGGTTCACTCTTATAAGGAAACACGAATGCACTATTGGGGATAGTTTAGCCAAATTAGAAGTATTTGCAGAGGTCTGGAAAAAAATAAAGGACAATGACAAACTAGTACTGAGGATGAATGATTTAGGGACAACCTTGCAGGTATTTAATATTCTATCTCGATCAAAAAACTCAATATTCTCACGTTTAGGTGTGTCTTTTGCACTCAAAGGATTGCAAGCACTATTTCTTAGTTGCAAACACGCATTTATACTTTCATCCAGATGCTGATCATATTCGTCTCTTGCAAGGAGGTCTGTGCATGATTTATCTCGATCAGTTGTACAAAACAACATTGTCTGAATTGAACTTAGACCCAACTGAGTTGTCTCTAATTTTCTGCGGAGACTTCAATAGTGTTCCTGAATGTGGAATTTACAAGTTAATGATAGAGAAATTTGTCAGTGACGCCTTTGTAGATTGGAACAGTAGTAAGATAAATTTGTATTCTTTTATCGCATCCATTCTACCAAAAACTCTCTTTGTTTTAGATATAGAAGAGAAAGTTGAGGGTGTAACATTACATCAGCCATTCAACTTGGAATCTGCATGTGGATGTCCGGACTACACAAATTTCACTACATTATTTAGTGGATGCTTAGACTATATATTTTATCAAATAGACAATTTACAAGTGCAAGAGGTTCGTATATATTTTAAAGGTGATCAGCAGTTGTGTTAAGCATTTCAAATAATTTAGGTAATTCCGTTTCCAACTCATGAAGAAATAATTTGCTACGAAGCGATTCCATCTGTAGTTGCTCCTTCAGATCACATAGCTCTGGTTGCCAACATAAAAGTGAAACAAGACTCTACAAACTCAAATTCAAAATAAAGATCTGTTAATTATATATGAAATTTGATTTTATTATATCTTTGTTGTGAAAACTGCGCCAAAATATTTACGTAAATTCAATTAGGTACACGTACACTAATTTATTGTTGTAAGAGCTGCAAATATTTAAAACTCTGGTGCAGTAATGTGAATAACTCAAATGAACTACATCAATTCACGAGCTTACATATGAAAACTTATAAATAGCCTTAAAAACTGAAAATGTTATGGCATATATAAGTAATACATACCTATATTCATACATCGAACACCGACCCTCCGGCAAAGAAACAATATAAAGAAACTTTACTTGTTAGTTTGATAATTAATTGATAATATTATAACGACTTGCTTTTGCGGTATCAAAAATTCACTTTCAATTTGAGCGGCGAAACTAAAACAAAACTCGTAGGAAAAGGATAATTGGTTTAGGGCAATTATAATGAAAATATGTAGAGCGGCATAGTTTTAGAAAAAGGACACGTTAATGTTTGTTGAGCAATCGTGTAAAAAACCTTGCACAAACAGTTTTTAATTAGCTAAGAGCGTTCTCGAGTTATTGTCTGGACAGACTACAGACGGACAGCCATAAAACGGTTTCTTTTCACTACCCAATCACAAATATAACGTTTATTCTTTTCTCATCATTACTTCTGGGTGTTGCAAGCGTTCGCTCAAAACTAATAAACACTTATAGTGGTGTAATCGTAAATTTTCCAGCGTGGGAACGCTAAAAATCTTTGTGATATTGTATGAACAGCACAATTTAGTTTATTTCTATGATTTTCTACAATAGCCCAGAGTATGAAATATTTATTTATTTTTGTACATTATAATATACGGAAATCAATATTTAATACCTAATAATAACTTTGCTGAAAAAATATCTATTTTTATTGAATTGTTTAAAACCAGTGAGAATGCCATTCCAACCCGTTCTTCTGCCTACACCCTACTTCCCTGCCTGTCTCTAGGGTTGAATAACAAGAAGTGTTCCTATATCATTGGTATAAGCATTAGTCTTGGCCCCCTCCCAAAGCTTTACCTATATAGCCGCTACTTCACTACCTGCCAGTAAAATAGCCAAGTGTGACACAGCCATAATATAAATCTGCTAAACTAAGATTGATGTCGAAGAGCCACAAACACATATGCAGAGAAGTGCAGTCTGCCGACCCCTGTCCTAACTCCTAAAACAATTATATTTTCCGTATAGTTGATTTTTGTAATTAGCTTCAGGACTATGAATTTGTCTCCTTAAAACCAACAACAATAATAGTTAACATCGAACTAGAATAATTGGAGATCAATTAAAAATAATTGGCTAAATCATTATAAAGTCATTGATATTATTTTGTTTATTCTTTTACCTTTTAATAATGCGTTTCCTTTTGAAATAAATATATGTCTATCAGATTAAATATTTGCTTTATTTTTATTTTTCACTTATTTTTTTCATTTTCTTTTTTTAATGTATAATATATCACTAAGATTCAGGAAGCGGTTTAAGCTCCTTTATTTGCTTAATTAGGTAAGCCTTTTCGTCGTTAAATTGTTCGTCTTCCGATCTATCTGTGTGGAATTTAGTAAGGAAATCGACAAGTTTACCCTGATTCCTCAGCAAAATATCCAAAATTGGTTTCGGTTTATTGGGATTAGCAACAAATACCTGCGAAAAAATAAATAATTGTGTTTAAATTAGCTGAAAATGTTTTTAAGAAATGTTAAACATTACTTTAAATACATGGAAGGCTTCAAATTGAATATTTCGGGATTTTTCCTTCAACATATTCATCATCAACTTAAGATTATCGGGATTCGATATATATTTTGTCATTACCTGAAAATATAGTTGAAAAAATATTTTTAATTAATTTTCATGTACATTTAATCGAACGAAAACTAAATTTGTTAAACTTACAGTAAAATTATGTCTGTCAAGGAGCAATTCACCAAGTAATTTTAAGCTTTGTCTTCGAGTTACGTAGTTTTCAGAATTAAGCAATCGTTGATAATGTGCGAAAACTCTGTCGTAGTTTGCCTCAAGAAACTCGGCGCATAAGATTTTGTGACGTGTTAGAAGCTCCTGTAGAATAACAATAGAAATTATATTGTGGGCATCTGAAACGTTTTGTTGACGAACCTTAAATGTGGAGAATGCATCTGATGCAATATCGAAAGTTGAAACTTCAACGTAACGAAAGAAGTTGAAAAATTCCTCTGAATGTAACATAATTTTAGCGAGAGCCTCATAACGAGCACATTCTCGCAGCATTGTTCCACAATTTAAGGCGATTTCCTGATGCTCGTAGCCTGCCATTAAGGTGAAGAGAATTTCTGGTTTCGTGCAAATGTATTCAACCGTTGGTGATCTTGTACCAATTTGCCGCCTGAGAACATTGTTAAATACTTGGGCAACATCCTTTTTACCCTCGAAATCAATCCGATTTAAATTCTGCAAAATAGAATGAAACGCATTAGAACAATACTAAGTTCTGTGTACTATGGAAGATGAATACACTTTCTCTCTTAATATCGTCGCAATAGATCTTCGATTCAACAATACAAATACAAATACAAATACGAGGAGTGGGAGCATTTGTAATAGCGTACCTATCTCAAAATTCAAAATGTTTTTTTTTTTTTACATAAGACATTATAAGCAATAAAAACTAATAAAATAATTTTGTCCAGCTTGCTTGTTGTAGACTATGCGTCGGTGATATTAAATAGAAAAAGGATGAAGAAGTCCGGCATATTCCAGTCTTATATCCGTTCGGATTATATAGATTTGGATTGTTAAGAAATAAATAGTAATAAGGGTTGTTAGGTTCGCGATACGTTGTTTCCGTGACAGTGACACAATTTAAAAATATCTTTTTGGGGCACCCCCTAACTACTACTCCATGCCGCCGTCCCTAACCTGGGCAATGAAGCAAAATTTTAGGCTCTATTGTACTGCAAAAAAAAGTACTTCGGATATATTATAGTTTCTGATTTTGCTTATCAAAAATAATATTTAAAAAGTACAGTACTGGAATTATAGTTAATTGACTACTCATAATTAAGTCAGTAGGGACTCCAAAAAATTATACACTAATAAAGAATCACTGAACTGAAATAAACAAATCACTACATTAAAAGATGATGAAGTAAGAAGTTAGTGCCCCTCAAGTGAAATAAGGGTTAGAAGATTTCGTTCGTCGGAGAGCGAGAGACACAAAATTTTGAGCAGTGTCGAATTCAATTCAGCAAATCCGACTGCTGTGTAAACAACGTATAATTCATTAATGCAGTATATATTTCATATTTTCATTTGAGCGACATATGAAGAAGATCAACATTTTTCTGTGCGCATGCGCATGCATTTCAAAATGCTTTGCTACTTGAATGACTCATAACTAGTTTCAGCTGGAAATTGTTCATCGCCTTAATCGATACAGAATTTGAAGAACGCTATTGTTCGACGTTCTTCGAAAGAAAGGCCCCGGTGTGTACCACTCAAGGAATATAAAGAACAATATCTATATTAATTGAAGCAGAATTAAACCCATCTCGGTTCGATTTTTTGGAAATGTTTACAAGTAAAAATTTCCAACCACAATTTTTTTTGAATATGAATCCTGGATGCAAATGAAACATTTTAAAAATAAAATGAAAATAATCGATAGAGCTTCTTGGATTTAAATCGACTTTTTACAAAAAAAAGAAGAGTATTGTCGTACAAGAAGTTATTAATTAAGAAATTGTACTAGAATTTTTGAAAGTATTTTTCCCTCAGGTGATAGGTAATAAAAATGCTTTTCCAAAATGGCGTAGATTATAAAAATCCGTCCAGAAACAATAAAATTACAACTATTCTTCGATCGTAGTTGTATCTTATTTAAGTTCTGCTTTAACACAGAATCAACGCTTGATAAGAAATCGTGTAAAATATCGTGCAACAGTTTTCCCATCGTAAAAAGTGAACTTTGTTCTAAGTTTTTGAGAAGCATGCGAAGAAGCAAGGTTTTTTGAATCTGATTTTACTCATCTTCGAATTTGACTTTGCCATTTCAACGAAGTACATTTTTAAATAGTTTCCCGTGATCGGTGTCCCAAACTCCTTCGGAAATCACTTTTTTTTTTGGAACTGGATTTTGCAATTTTAATGAAATAGTACTGCACCAAATTTCAAATCCCAGCTACAAGCGTTCTCGAGTTATCGTCTGGACAGACAGACAATAGACGGACATATATAAAACGGTTGCTTTTCACGTCCCAATCATGAATTATATATTATATAATTCTTTTTTAGGGTTCCGTATCCAAAGGATAAAAACGGGACCCTATTATTAAGACTTCGCTGTCTGTCCGTCCGTCTGTCTGTCACCATGCTGTATCTCAAGAACCGCTATAGCTAGGCAGTTGAAATTTTCACAAATTATGTATTTCTGTTGCCGCTATAACAACAAATACTAAAAACAAAATAAAATAAATATTTAAGGGGGGGCTCCCATACAACAAACGCGATTTTTTTGCCCTTTTTTGCTCGATATCAATAATGGCAACAGGTAGGCACTTGAAATATTCACAAAATACTGTTGTATTTTTACTTTAATAATAAATAAATTTGTGTACCTACTGTTGTTTACCTAGTCAATGGTACGGAACCCTTTGTGCGCGAGTCCGACTCGCACTTGGCCGCTTTTTTTTCATCATTATTTCGGGGCGTTGCAAAAGTGCGCTCAAAACTAACATAACTTGCATCTAGAGGGTATAATAGGTTGAAATTTTATATAAGCAAATTACGTTCAAATCGTAAATTATATTAAACATTCTCATGCTTTTGCCATATATGTATACTAAATAATGAAAGTTTTGATATTCTTTATAAATATAAACATTTCAACTTTTTATCTTAAATATTACTATACTGTTTCTAGAATTTAGAAAGATAGATAGGTATATTAATAAACATATTCGCATTGGTACAAGGTTTTTTTTGCAAAAATCATGTTCATGGTTACATTTTATTATAATGGAAATGAAGAAGTCGAAATGAATAATTAACCCGGTATTATACAATTTGATGTTGAATTCAAAAACTCTTATTGCTAAAACGTTCATCATCAACATGTGTTAAAACATTTAATAATTTTTCAAATTCCTTCACTTCAAAACTGATTTTGATGTTACTACAGCGAAATGAATTGAAAAACGTAAAACACGAGATTTTAAAAAGTGAACGTATTGCTTAACTAACCATTCATTGTTTGTCTAACCTGTATTAACAGTAGAAGTAGATTGCTGTTGTAAAGCTCTTGTGATAATTGCGCAACAACATATTCTGTTTGCGGTTCTGCGTCTGATGTACCATAAAGCATGTTCTTGATCAACACCTGAAAAGAAACAAAATAAAATTTGTTTTATAAATATTTGGAAATCGGAACCTATATGGAGAATTTTGAAATTTATAAATGAAGAGACACGTTCTTACTCTCGTTGAACTTGGTGCAGCCTTATAAAAATGTTGAAGCTTCTTGTTTATACATTCCTACATATTGCACTTCCTAATGCAATGTGAAAATTTCTAAAGATCAACTTAAAAGAGCCAATTTTTTATATAGTATAATACATCCAAAATGAGTTTATTTGGTTTCTACAATAGAGTTTCCGTATGTTACAAGATGCAACAAGTCAACAACAACATATACATCGAAATATTTTGAGAGGCATTAGTACGAGAGCTCGAAACCAAAACCATGTTTCATCGTTTTACGGTCAAAACCATATAAAATCGTTAGATTAGACAATTCTCAATCCAACTAGGTGGCCATTAACGGTAAAAAAGCTTCATATGAGTCCATTTCTGTTATCTCAAAAAAAGGCAGACTATATTATAACAATACGTCTGATATTAAAAAATCCCTTTCGGCAAGCTACAGACTGAGGTAGATTTCGAAGTGTTTTAATTGTGTTTATTGGGGTAATTTACTTCAAAATCGAGAAACTAGTTATGGATTTATAAACTACTCATCAAGAGCTCTTCAACGATACCCCACATGACGTGGTTTTAAAACGTTCGAATTTTCACCTCCACCCCCTAATTCGGTGGTCACCTTAATCTTAATAGGGAGTACTCTAATTTATGCAGATAAAGTTTCTCTCTACACTCCATAAGGGCCGAGATATAATTTTTCAAAATTTAAAAACCCCTCCTCCGCCCACCCTTTTGAGGCGATTTTGCTCATTAACGAGCTTAACCGAGCTATTAATAAAAGCGTGTAAATATATATACATATAATTGTAAATATATATTATATATATATGTATATAAGATTTCATCATTAATATTAATAAAAAAAAATATATATATATAAGATTTCATCAGCAGATCTTCACAAATGTGTAAACGCCCAATTACACGCTTCGGTGTCTTTTGTTAGAGCAACAAGGATCAACTCAAATAACGGAATTCCTTGTGGTTTTATGGCAAAACAACACGTTTACTTAGAAAAATAGTTCATTTCACCAGCCTAGCACTTTTGAACTTGGATGTTCTGTTTAATAAAAAAAACACTTGTAATTTCACTAAAGTTACTTTATTGGGATTTGACACTTTATAATTACTTCACTACTTTTACTTCTAGACTTCTTTACTTTTGTATCTGAGGTGCGCCATGCACTGTTGCCAGGGCCGCCGAGAGCCATGGTGGGCCCCGGGGAAAAACACTGGCAAGGGCCCCCACATATTGTACTCTTAAATTCTATTTTTTTTTTTTATTACATTTATCATGGCTAGCAATACATATAGTTACATACAGTTAGATCAACGCTTTTCTGGCCTTTTTCTCGGCAAATGTTTGAATTATAGACTCAAAACTAATGCTTCTAGCCAGTTTGGACTCAATAGATAAGATTCCAAGATCGGTCAACCTTTGCTGTCCCATTTTGGACCTTAAGCAATTTTTTATCCTACTAAGGACACTAAAAGTTCTTTCTGCCTGGGCAACAGAAACTGGCAAACAGCAAAATATTCTTAAAACTACACATACTTTAAATGAATAAAAAAAAACTCTTATATAGCCATATAGGTCTGTACATAAAAAAATCTAAAATATTAATTGGTGGGTTCTTTTGGATAATTTATCTTCGAAAAACAATTTGATGATTGACGGTCATTAATACTTTTGAACAGAGTGTGATTGTTTGGGATATGCGAAGAGATTGCCGTGCACGTGCACTCATTAATTTAATGTTGCTGCGTTGGAAGAATTGGGTGTTGCTGGATTGCAAGTTTGGTGTTGCAGGCAAAGTTATAGGGATGTGGTAAGGGTATCGTAACTCCTAGCCTCTTTTTCACTTACCTCGTTTGTGCGTTGTCAGAAATTTTCAGATAAACATGAAAAGTATAGGACCCATAACTTTTGAGTAGACAAAGATAAATGGATGAAAAGAAGAGCAGTTAAAAGAAGACAAAATTGGGCAAAAAATAGGGGAGGGCAAAGCAACAAAATAGGGGACATTTTCAAGATATTTCACTTTCAACACAAAAAATGTAAAATGTCCAAAAAAAAAGTCCGGCTTTAAGTTTTCATATCTCGCGAATTACTTTATGTGATGTCGTTAAAACTACTCCAATTCAAGAATGATTTGTCTGCTTTAAAATGCGTGTTAGATCTTTATCATACGTTGCTTAGTTTCGCAGATGTAAGCAAAAATGTAAAACTCTGCACTTTCAAGGAGAAATGTCCTTTTAAGTGGAATACTTCGAAAACCGTTAGGCGAATCGAATTTTGCCCATACAATTTTTTTCGTTTCTCGAGCCTCCCCATCGCCTCCGTCAATACTGACATCCTTAACTGAAACACCATGTATGTAATATAATATACGAGGGTGGTCTGAAAATTTTCCAACCTATTAATACAAGACTTTTCTGATTTTTTTTTTATTTTTCAACATAGTCTCCTTGTAACTCTACACACTTCTCCCAGAGATGCTCCTATCTCTGTAACCCGTCCAAATAGTACTCGGCGTTTTTCTCTGCAAAATAATTGTTCAGGAAGATGATTGCCTCTTCATCTGACGAAAAGCTCTGTTCTTCGAGCACAATTTTTAGATGAGGAAACAAAAAGAAGTCGCTTGGGGCTAGATCTGGTGAGTAAGGCGGATGGTCAAGCAGTTCAAACCGTAATTCGTGGATTTTCGCCATGGCAAACGCTGAGATGTGAGACGATGCGTCGTCTTGGTGAAACAGGATTTCCTTTTTCTGCAAATGTAGCCGTTTTTCCGCAAGTTCTGCCTTCAGCTTGTCAAGTAATGAAGCATAGTATGCTCCTGTAATGGTTTTTCCTTTTTGAAGATAATCGATTAAAATAACTTCATGACTATCCCAAAAAACAGTCGCCATCACTTTCCCAGCTGAAAAAAGTTTTCGCTTTTTTTGGCACCGATTCCCCCTTTGCAGTCCACTATTTGGACTGTATTTTTGTTTCGGGCGTATAATGGTGTATCAAAGTTTCATCTGAACCCAACTTCTTACGTTTGTGTACGGCGTTTTGACACTTTGTTGTTAAAAGTAGTTTTTTTTTTACAACACAAGTGGAAGATATCATTAATATCTGCCAAATCGCTCAAATTGTTCATTTTTTAACGAAATTATCTCAGATATCATCAAACCTATCGCAAATGCATCAAAACGTAACGTTTATGCTTCATTAAGTTCATTTCCTAATGGCAAACATATTTGTCCTTTTTTATGAGTTTCTTCCGTTTCTAAGATTTGAAGAAGAATGACCTTAAAATTACGTTGATCTTGATCTTAAGATCAAACCAAGGTCATGACCAAACGTAGAATTATTCGCTCTTTCCATTTTCTGAATGAAAAACATAGGTGCCCATTTGAAAAAGAATGCTGACCTTCAACTTACCTTGACCTGGACCTATAGATCATGCTCCAGGGTTACCATTGGGTGACCCCCTTGAAACCTAACAACTTTTATATTCGACGTTTATCACTATCTCGTTAACCCAACGAAATAATTGGGACTATAAATTAAAATTATTCACCCGTATAAACTACTGGCAAGGACTGAATATACCCGGAGATCTGGAATGGATTCCAAAGCAAAACAACATTTCGTAATCTTAATCTCTTGTAAACCAATGGAAGTTTCAAATGCATATGAAGTAACTATGGTAGACAAAACAAAATCATCGATCGTTTTTAAAGACATCGCTGAAAACGTATCCTAAACAAATCTGAAATCTGAGGCTACCCCTTAACAGTAACCGACATGGATAATTTTACTGATGACGCCACCACCGCTGGTGAAAACGAATAGATGAATGGTCCCCGATACAATGGGACCACACACCTAAAGAGGTACACGTTTAGTTTGCTCTTAAGATCTTGCGCTGTACTGTTCAACTATTGAGATATATTGCAAGTACATGGTAGAATCTCGAGCTCGGGGGCAAACTATGTAGTATGTACGAGTAGTTCGCAAAAATCTGAAAAAATTCCAATGAGAACTTAGACGCCGCAAGCACTTTCCAATCTGAGTTCTATTAAAGGTGTTTTGTACGCCATATTGCATTGTAATTTTAAGTGTTTGTTAGTTTTTTGTCAGTTGTTCTTGTATAGATCATTCTATTAAATTCTGTGTACTTTTGAAGTAAAATTTTGTTTTGGCGGACCTGAGGTGTGATTGCTAATGGAGAAAAATTTTTGGTTTGCCGTCACATATCGCTTCAATACATTTAAATCACTTCTATTCATTCACTAACCTGACTAAATAACTTTGTGTTGAGAGTGATGATGTTGTCGAATGTTTAAATTTTTGGAAGAGTTTTAGGGTAGCAAATGTGAATGGATTTACATGGGGTTTTTTCATTTAGAATCAGAGAATGGGGAGCCTTACGGCGCAAATGGGGAAAATTTTTTTTACGTTTCGGGGGGTTTTAGAGTTGGAAGTGATAACTACTCCTCTTGGGATTGTCCAATTTGGGCCGTATGTAATACCAACGTGAAGCTCTTGCTGAGTACTAAGAATGACGTTCGGAATGTATACCGTCGTATGCGATCGCGCTAAAGTCATGCTTCGTTCTAATGTGCCAACATTTCAAAACGTTTGCGTAAACTGCAGTCGATAATTTAGTCGGGTTGGACAGCAAATGCGAACATTAGTTCACCTAAACTGTTTAGTTGTTGATGGGTGTGCAAACTGCTGACTATCGACCGATAGTTCAATTTCAATACGTAAACTGCAGGTGCATGAATTGCTGCGCACATAAATTTGAAGCAGCTTAGAGCATCTGGCTACTAAAAATTGGTTAGTTTGCGCACTCTCTTGGAAGGGCATAGAGCAACCCATCCAACATTTTCATCGCCCGACTAAAAAGTCGATAATGTGCGGACTCCCATTATATCTACAGCTGATCAAGCGACCAACTAAACTATCAACCCATTACAAGTTTGCAGTCTGTGCGTACCCTTAGTGAAAACGTTTTCTTTCTCCGTGATATACACAAGAAGAATTTTATTGCAATATAAGAAATCCTAAAACTATGATGAAATCTTAAAATTGAATATATTAACCCTTTGAGTGCCAAGGAGCGATATATGGCTGCTCGAAGTTGAAAGTGCTATAACTCAAACAGTCATACCCCATACCTTTCCTGCATGCCTATCCGTTTTCAGCAACTTATTTTAATCCGTGAAAAAGCCCACAATCAGCCCTGTTAACAGAAATATACTACTTCTGTCGGCAAGTCCAACGACTGCCTACACTGTTCTTAATTTTTGGTTGTTCGCCTGTGAAAATAATTGAAATACCTATGAAGTAAATAAAATATTTATGAAGAGAAGTTTGTTTATAAGGATTTAAGGTAAATCAATAACATTCAGAATTTTATAAATCATTAGTTATTAAAGATGTAGAGTTCTGTTTCAAACTCTTAATTCTGATCAGTCCTGAAATTTTTAATTATGTCCAGCGTCAAGAGCAAACTCAACGTGTACGGGGCCCTTACCACATGATACAGGAAATCGTTTCGCAGGCGGCAGTCGAAGTTTGCACACATTCAACGCATGCACCGAACACATTTTTGCAAACACTTGCTCACATGCATTGAACGCTCACCGTGAACACGTCCGGCCAACAGGCGAATACTACTTATGATTCATTATGTTCTCTTATGCACATTCAATAAATGGATTTAGTTATACGAATTTTTTTCTATGATAATTAGCAGTTATTGTATAAATTTAATTACCAGATTTTTGCTGACATCTTCTTGTGCCTTCTCTGCCTTTTTATCCCCTCTTTCCAATGAATTGACAGCTTCTTTGAGAGCCTTCACCAACTCGGCTGGACTCTTTTGAGACTTGCCGAATAATGGCATTATCTTCTTCGTGGTTGGTTGATTTCACTAACTTCTGAAGTGGGCAAATGTTCAATTGCGGCGTATTGATAATAGCACTTTGATACAAGAATTGTTTCAGACAAATTTTGTAATTAGAAAGCAAACAAAATTAACTTAAAGTAAACGGATATGGTTATTGGTCCTCTAAAAATTTCTATAAATCCAACTAATTTCGTACAGGAAAATTATACACAAAACAATGAAAAATACTTGTGCACTTTCCCTGAATGAATATCCCCGAAAAAATAATCTTAATGTCAAAGCGAGTGCAAATCACGTTATTTACAATTCGTTAAAAGTTTGGCGATCTTTGCGTAGTTTTTAAAGTGGCGAGTTTCAAAAGATTGCGATTTAACTTGGTTTTTTCACTGAGATTCACAGAATAATAACAAATATCTCAGTTTCCAATTGATAAACTTTCAACGAAAGCAGCAGATTCTATCACAAGAGACAGTATCACAACCCACACACATGCAAACTTATAAAATAAGGCTCGGTCAAAATCTTAATTGCTATGCACGGCCGTACGTTTGGTGATTGCAAACTTAATATAATTTCTTTTAACCGCACACTAACTTTCCACCAGAATTAACTTACCGAACAATTTGTTTGCTCAACTTAGTTTTAAAGATACGTTTACAGAAAAAAACCTTTGGACAAGCTCGAGCACATTTGCGCCCATCTAGTATTTGTATTCAAATAAGACTAGCATTCGCTTCGGGAGGACTCACAAACTCCTCTCTTTCCTTCTGTGCGAAAACTATATAGATTCGTTTCGGAATTTTGCTTTGTGGTCTGACATTTGTCAACATAGTGTCATCAAGGTGAGTTATTCACAATTGCACAGGAATAATTTTCTCAGAAATTAGTATAAAACAAATGATACCACCCTTTGCTTAAAATAATAAATTAAAAGGGTGCTCAGTTAAAGCTAGTTGTTTCTATCCCTCAAAAATTGGCTGTTTTAAAGTTTCAAGTGGGGACATATTTTTCGCCTGCGACTGAAACAAATAAATGTTCGGCATTTGGCTATTGAAAATGTTTCTTCGCCACGCGAAATTACGACTCGTATATTCTGTATTAAAAATGGAAATAATGGAGTTTGAATACGACAGTGAAGACACTTACTTCAATTTCCAGAAATATAACGACGAAGAACATATCGAAGCAAGGTATGCATGATGCACTTGACTCGATATTTATAATTTTCGGCTTAAATAACTTTTACCAACTTGCGCCGGGTTTTCATGAAATTTTTTAGGGCACGTATTTTGGTTCAAAACTGCACAAAAATTTTCCGTTCACGCATCTAGTTTTTGAAATAATTACATTTGACGTTGAAAAATTACATGTCATCCGATCTCATTTATCGACATTTTGCCGTATTTATTTCCTACAAAATTTATTCCAAAACCAGCGACAAGCCATTTTGTACACATTTATCACATTTTTACACTTCACAGTTCTAAAACATAGGAGAAATCATTAAATAAGCCATTGGCCGCAACGCAATTTGACGATTTGACACATGCCTGGCGTCAACTATATGAACGTCTCGCAATTAAAACCTAGTACTGATTTCAGAGTGCGTTCGCTAAGAATGCTTGTGCATAAGAAGTTTTGAACAAATTTTGCCATTTATGTCAGATAATTTATTATTATAATTTATTTTTACTTGTTTTAAATTTATAATATTATTTGACAGTAATATTATGTATTTAGTTATTTTGTAATATGGTTGATAAATAAAAATATTCGCAATCATTTTGTATTTTATTTCAAATAGTTACCTACAACAAAATATGTAATAGAGTAATACCAAGAATGAGAGCTCGAAATCACTATTTATCGCGATTTAGCTTCTGTTTGACTAGGGTATAACGGTCTTACAATACACATGCTTTCAATCTTAGGTGTTAGGTGAACTATTGATCATTGTTTTGTGAACTGTTCCTTTGCTTAAAAGATATAATTTTTTTTACAAATATTGCATTTCAAAAACTTTCAAAATCAAGATTTCAAAAATCGGAATACTCTGTAAAAAGTTTTGCGTGTTCCTGTTCATAAAAAAAATAAAATAAATATATGCGTCGACTTGAGAACCTCCTTTTTTTCGTTGGTTAAATGTACAGATCAAATTTAGAAAGACAAAATCGCAGTCATAATTTTCATGTCCAATCCGATGCAATATGTTGATGAATGTCCAAATTGCAACTGTTAATATTGTATACAATATGCTTTAAGGAAAACAAATGAAAATCAAGTAAGAAAATATACATCGTAACATCTTTAAACTTGTGGAAGCGAAAAACTTTGCTTTGAATTTAAAAATCTGAAATACAAATAATTACACACTTAAATGAAAATCATTTATTCACGAATAGTTTTTATTGAATTTAAATCTCGAAAACAACACCTTGAGCCCTGGCCAATTCCCCAGAGTGATTAATAGTCACTGTAGCTCTTCGACAATACTGTTTCCAGGAGTCTGATCCTGATTCTCGACCACCGCCTGTGTGTTTCTCACCACCGAACGCTCCACCGATTTCAGCACCATTCGTTGTTGTATTCACATTTGCAATTCCACAATCGGAGCCATTCGGTCCAAGCCACTCGAATACTTTCGAGACATTCTGCGTGAACAGGGCTGAGGATAGTCCTTGATCAACCTCATTGTTCCAAGCTATAGCCTCACTCAACGATCTTGCCTTGAGTACATAGACGATGGGGGCGAAGGTTTCCCTCATAACAACTGGAGAATCGTGAGGAAGACCTGTAATTATTGTGGGCTCCAGGAAGTATCCTTCGCGCGAGATTTGCTTTCCACCGAATTCGATTTTGCCGCCAGCTTTCGTTGCCTCATTGATAGTTTGTTTGTAACCATCGATGACCATTTGAGCGTGAACTGGACCAAGCATAGTATTCTCGTCCAGCTGATGACCAACTTTTGTCATCACCTTTTGGTACTTGCTCTTAAGTTCAGCGAGGAATTTGTCGTACAACTTCTCGTGTACAATGATTCGCCTCGTAGTGGTGCAACGCTGACCAGAAGTACCAATACATCCGAACACCGCCGCTTCTAGTGCCATGTCCACTTTAGCGTCTTCGTCAATCAACAGGGCATTGTTACCTCCTAGCTCCAAGATAACTTTTCCGAACCTTTTTTGCACTGCGACTCCTATCTGACGTCCAGTCTCAGAGCTGCCTGTAAATGATAGTAGTTTCACCCGATCGTCGTCCACCATCACTTTTCCAATTGGCGCTCTTCCCTGACAGAGAGTCACAATTGGTGGAAGATTGTTTCGTTCGAGAACTTGTGATACTATTCTTGCTGTTGCCACCGATACTAGCGATGTGCTTGCGGCACCCTTCCATATGATACTATTGCCCACAACCTTTTAGAGAATATGCATATTATTTTACTGTAAACTTATGACTTCAGCAAACTTACCAGAGCTATGGCTGCGTTCCACCCGAAAACCGCGTTGGGAAAATTATAGGCAGAAATAACGCCAACGAGACCCAAAGGTCTCCAGGTCTCCAAAATAGTGTGCCTAGGTCGTTCTGAGCTGATCACTTGACCGGAGAAGATCCTTGAAAGCCCAACCGCGTAATCACATATATCGATGAATTCCTGAACCTCGCCTTTGCCCTCACTCTCGATTTTGCCCACTTCCAAACTCACCAGCTTTCCCAGAGGCTCTTTGTACTTCCTCAACTCATCTCCAATTTGACGAACAATCTCCCCTCGAACGGGAGATGGGACATTGCACCAAGTTTTGTATGCTTCCACACCCGCTTTAATGCAGTCCTGCATCTCTTTTTCTGTGCCACATTGTATTTCAGCAATTGTTCGCCCAGTGCCCGGATCTATGGAAGAAATAGTCTCCCCCGATCCATGCCATTTCCCACTATACACACCTCTGTTGACCCGCTCAATACCGATGTCTTTCAGGAACGAATAAGATGGTGAATCGATGAGAAAACCTCCTTCCGCATAGTTTGTTGTTGATGAATGAATACTTTTAGCTAAACTCCACAAGATTTGTCGTTGTTTAACAAGTGTAATGGTACGTTGTTTTAAGAGTAGCATTATTCCAATTTACTTACTGGAGGAATGAAAAAAATTTTCTTGATAAGTTCTGAAGTTTTTGTTTACTTTTTAATTTAGTATTTCATTTGTTTAAGATTAGAATTACGAAATCAGATCGTGAGCCTATACACCATGCATATGAAAAAAAAGGTTTTTTAAAAATATGGTTCATATTAAAAAGATATATATGCATATATTTAAGAAAATAATGTCATGATTTGTTCTCAGCATAGCAACATACTAATCTGACCGACGCGACGTGTGGTGCCCATCGCTGGTATGGAGGAGGGAGAATTGTTCTCCACGCCCGCGCCACTGACATCTTCGAGGACGAACTCGACCCCTTGCTTATCAGCTTGGACACCGACGTGGTTGTACTATGTCGTTCTTCCATCGGCTTGAGTGGAAAAGGATCATACCCGCTCTTAATTAAATATGGACCATCTTCAAAGATCATACCATAGCGGGTGCTTTGGGCCAGAATCGAGAGGGGGTTTGCGTTGGAAGATACAGATACCGCGTACTTCAAGATATGTATATGTACGGTTTGGACTTTTGGAGGCTATGTACACTGTCTTTTCGGACGTTCAAACTCTCTTCAGTTCGCGCGACAAACCTGTCACGCTGATACCTCCGATGACGACCGTCTTAGAGTAGCCCACTCTTCGAGCTGCCACTCAAGCAGGCCAAATTTGGGGCGAGCGACAGCTAGTAGCATCCCCTCACCGGTTGGTTGGGGTTGGCTGCTGTACCAGAAAACCAAGAAAGGGTGGGACTGTGGGAGCCATTTTGGAACCCCCAATCTGATGTCTGGGAGAACTTCGCAGAGGTTGGCAGGTATGGCTGCACCACAGGGTGTGTCAACAGGTAAAGAACTCATCTACGATACAATAAATACATGATACATATCGTTTACGTGTTTTAACACTGCATTTCTTTCACTTCTAGCTGCAATACACTCGAGCCAACCTTGGATGTAACAGAGAACCAAAAGGTATATCGAGATGATTGTCCCCTCAGGGACTATTCCATTGACTGACTGATACTGTTCCTTTTTTTCATGATGTTATCAAGGGTGTCCAGTGGTAGATTTCAAAGTTTGAATGAACCTAGTTTCCGAACGCAACATGCGAGAGGGGCGCGGAGGGGGTTGTTCGAAGCACAAGCTCTGCGGAGTTTTTAGTAGCCATAGAGCAGTGGAGTGGAGAGCACCGCACTTTTGCCGTCGAGGCGTACATATCGACTGGTTATTCGCTGCCTGAAGCACGCTGTCGGTTTAAAAATCGTTACGGTATTCCATCGATTAACCTCATTCAATCTTGGGTAGCAAGGTTCAGAGCTACAGGATCATCATCCGAACACATCAACAATCCGAACACTGTGACACAACTTAAAGAAAATATTCGAGCAGAAATTAGCGGGATTCCCCAGCTGCTCTGTAAATGAATTTTGGAAAACATGTGTGCTAGATTCGAGGAGTGTCAGGGTCGATGGTCGCCATTTGAAAAACGTGGTTTTCAAAACATAAAATCCGCATATGTTGTCTTAATATTACAATAAATGTACTTTCTACAGGTGTACTTTTTTTTTACAAGTCTTCAAAATTTGAAATCTGCCACTGTGTTAATCAATATTTTATAAATATCACATAAATATTAAATTGCAGAAGTGTTTTACTCACATAGGTTTGTAAGTTCGTTGTTTCTGTTCCAAACACCAAACTCGATATGGTTTAAATTGGCCCAAATTTTAACGCTCGAAATGTTTAAGATTTAACCATATTGAACGAATGGGCAGTCGTATGGGTGCGAGTGTGAGAATTAATTTTACCATGCGCGAAAACATAGGAAACAACGTGCTGCACGTTCAATTTCAGGTACTTTGAATTTTCCAGCCCTAAACGTAAGGGTTGGGACTGGGTAGAGCAATCCCCCACCCTCTCCGCAACTTCTGCATAAAACATGAACGCGTTGGAGGGCCTGTTGTGCACTTTGGGTGGATGGTTTATGACGAAAAGGCGGTCCTCACACCGTCGCAAATTAATTCATAGGGCAGAGGATTCAGGGGGGATGTTACCCCAAAACCAATACCAATGGTTTTGCAATACAAAATATTAGCCTGCGGCTGCACATATGCAAATACAATCCAGTCACTATCTACAAATCTTTTAGTTATAAATATATGCATGTTTATAAAGTTTAAAGTATAAAGTTTGAGTGTGGAACAACAGGTTAGTGATTCCAACTTATGAATTATAAATATGTTTTCAAACATTATGTACTATTAAACCTAAACATATTCAATGAAATTCTAAATTTTTAAAATTGAACAATGATTTACGTTTGAGGTTGTCACAATGCTCACGCACATTGCTTTGCACTGCTCCTTATCAAGAAGTACATTGCTTTTACGTATAGTAGCAGTAATCTTATCACACTACAGAAAGAGTAAATAAACCTGATAATTTTGCCCCCAAGGAACACTTCGGAAACATTGGAAAAAGAAAATTCTAGTAGATTTGCATACAATAACACGAAGATATTTTTCCGCTTCCTCAAAGAAAAAAATAGTCAGAATTATGTTGAAACAACTTCTGACAAATGTCCACAATTTTCACAAGGGTTAAATAATTTGAAAAGCAAGCACGAAATAAAGAATTATATTTCGAAAATAAATATTTACTCACTTTATGTCTGAAATCCGAAACAAATCCACTTTTACCGTGTACTAAAACTGGACTGGCGAGGAAACTGTTCAGATGCGATGCCGTTGCTCAATAAGATAACTCCTATCTGGAATTATTATTTTTGTCTTTGTCCTGATAAGGTTGCCAGTGGAATATCATAGCGAAAAATGCAAATCACTATCTGAGCTTTTAGCATTTTGGGGAATCTTTCCAATATATTTAAATCACTAAGTAGGTACTCAAAGACTTGACTCGAAGGATGGTGGATGAGATTCATACAACCGTTCTGAGGTTCACTTGATTATTGCAAGAATTGAACAATTTTTTGCGTACTAGATGCTGATTTTAATGAATTTGTACATAATGATGTAATTCAAATAAAAAAGTAAATTCCTATGCATCTTTATCTGCATCTTCTTTGTGTTGTGGATGCAACTCAGTTGCTCATTTACAATTGTTAAGGGGCCATCCACAAATTACGTAACGCCGTAGAGGGGATGGAGGTTGGTGACAACATTATGTACTTGGTTAGAGGGTCATCTTTTTCCAGTAAAGGTCGATTACCAGAATGAATGAACATTTGAAATTATTCCTACAATAATTCTTTTAGAGTTGAAGAAGACATATCATAATACTTATTTGATATTATTAATTATTATCAAATTTTTTTGTTTCTGTTAATAAAAATTGAGTAACAATTTTAAACAGGTCTAAGCAGAAAGCCGCTGACCAAAGCACCATTGACAATTAGGTTGGATTTTGTATGTTAGAAATGGAGCAAACTTGAATTTCTGATTTTTTTTTTTGTACCTACCTTTATTTCTATGGAAAGAGTGAAACACAATTTTTGTGTAATTCGAAAAAAATTTCATGTAAAGGAAACTAAAAAAACATTATTCTTATTAGTGTTAGTGTATTACACTCAAAAACTCAAAGGGTCCAATTTTATCTATACGGCTCGACTGTTAAGGAGAAACAAAAAACAAAAAGCAATTGGAAATTAAAATCACAGGCAGAAAACATATCAATCAAGTCCACAGAACAAAGCGCGCACTTTAGATGATTCTATGAATGATTTTTTGTCAAATAAAAATATCTCAAAAAAACAAATCGTGAATGGTTTAAAATCAACTTATGCTGGATAAAAATTCAATGTCCAGATTGTTTAAACAAAAAGATGAAAATGAATGAAAAATCTTAACAATACAATCCTGATATTTTCTGTACGAACTTCATCTATTGCAAATTTAGATTTAGACAAACATAAAAAACATACAACAATTTCTTATGTACTATGCCTCAATTTTCGGTGATGGTGTAAGTTTTGGCCAATCAACGAACTCGGCACCGTACTTGAATATACCAGCAATAGTAACACCAACCATTGCACCCCAAAACAGAATGAACAGAAGATTTTCCGTGTGATATTCATATGGAAAGACTGTTGCCATAAAGAACATACCCACTGCGAAGAGTAAGACGGATGGAAACTGCAAAGTGTGAAAATTATTTAAATGGATTCGTTAAGCTACGCATTTTAGTGACTTACAGTGCCATACTTCCACCCTTTCGATGTTTTCATTGGCAACGGTAAAAGGTACCCTTCGCCCTCGTTCACAACGTAATTACCTAGGAAGAGGTCTATGGAATCCTATGAGCAAATTCAACGAAATTCGTTTCTGTTCAGCTCAATAAACAAATAAGTTTACCTGCCGGAAGCCATCATTGAAGTTATTTAAATAATACCTAGTCAAAGAATTTACAGCGTCGTTAGCCAACCCCATTTTGGTACGTTTGCCAGTTCGCGTGAAGTCGGTTTTGAGTGCTCCAGTTCCCGAATACTGGATGGATATCAAATCAGCGTTATCTGCCCAGACCTATTAGCAATGGACAAACATTAACGACTGTTGTTTCACACATAACTGTTCTAGACTTACCGCTTTGAAGAGAACATCAAGTGAGCTGTGAGGATCAATTTTTTGCCCACTTTTCAGGATGCCTAGTTTTTGCAAGGTGCTCGTTAGAGAACGACGTGCTAGCAAACTTTGGACGACATTTGTGCGATCTAAACAGTCGATGCAATTAGTACGAAAGACGCCATCCTGAGAGGATAGAAGAGTCCCATCTGCTTTCAAGTGAAACACCGAGAACTCATCCTGCTCGTGAGCGAGTCTGTCGATTAAGATATTAAGGCGATCCCAGCGCATTTTGCGACATTCACTGTGGAAGTCGAAGGCCTCATATTGCACAGCTGGGTTGGTGATCAAACTCACTAAGTTTGAATATGCTTTCTCTAAGCGTCCTTCAGCTCCTTTTTGGTCAACCTGTTAACAACTTTAGTACATATTAGTGTTTTCTTTTTATAAATTTGTATCGCTAACCAGATTTACAATAACATCCTTTCCATATTGGAGAAAAAGCGAATCGAAATGCTTGGTACAAGCTGTCAAGTGATCTTTACTCTGAAGTATTTGCGGAGGTGGCTTGTATCGCAAGTCAGGCGTCTGTTTCCAGAACAACGGAATGCTGCCTCTTATCTTGAGAATTGAAAATAAATGGCTAAACATAAACTGCTTTTTTTTGGCTACTTGAATTAATATTCATCGTTATTATGATGCTCTACCCAGAGTTGTGTGGGTGTCACATTTCTGCCAACTTCAGCTTATAAACTTTGGATACTCTAGATGTAGGGTATATTAGTTTTGAATGAACGTTTTCAACGCCGAGAAATAATGGTGATAGAAAAAAAAGAAATGTATATGCATGATTGGGAAGGGAAAAGTAACCGTTTTATGCATGCCTGTCTGTCTGTCGAAACGATAACTCGAGAACACTTGCAGCATGAGACTTGGAATTTGGTAGAGTAATAATTCATTAAAATGGTAAGGTCTCGTTCGAATGATAGAGCTAAATCGGGCAACTCCTTGTTACTGTTGCCATCTGAATAGTTTTTACACAAAAATGTTGATTTTGTTTACATAGTAACTTTCTTTCGCTAAATATTTTTGTAGTATACTTATTACAATTAATTATTACAATGATGTATTACAATTAATTATTTGCAAGAAGCTGTTTTTATACCATTTTGATCTTTTATATTATAGATACCAAAAACTTTTACACGCATTTTCTGTAATTTAGTACGAATTGTTGCACGGTTTTTTACACGATTTCTTAACAAACGTTGTATTCACGAAATTTACTTACTTTTAAGTTAAACTGACATTTATTATTTTCACGTGTGTTAGTATTAAAAAATATTGTTTGTATAAAGTTAGAAACACTTGTTGCCAATATGTTTATTAGAATTAAAAATACTTTGTAAAAACACTGTGATTATTTGAATTTGTAAAAATTAGGGTTACTTGTTGCCATTACGCCAGTTAGGATTTAAATATAATCAATTGGAGTGGGGATGAGATTTTTCTATAAAAAGGCGGCAGGCATTCAATTCAAGCTCATTACAATTTCGATTGCGGACGGATCAAGTAATGCCGGAAAGGGCATTTCATCGGAATCTGTGAGCTCAGACCAAAGTGAGAACTGACGGAATGATGAAAACTCATAATTTCTTCACATCGAACTGATCACACCAAAATGATCGTCTGTATGGTCGCGTCAGAACAGTCCCTCAAATCGTGATTATTTTGAACTGGCAGGATATTAAACTAACCAGTTTCATTAGCAGTTTTCCAAAAAGTGTTAATTAACAGTTTTCAGATGAAAATAGCAACTTTTCTTTTTTTGTCACGAAATCCATCAACAATTTTCGAATCGACCCTCGCTGTGGCAGAAAAATCCCTCATCACGTTTTATTGAAAGAAAATGTTATTGGTCCGACTTTTGCGTCGTCCGATTCACGCCCTTGGGAAAGCGGCCTAATTAGGGTTTTTATTGATATGGCGCGGTTTACGCACTAGCATAGGAGGAAAGTGTTTACAATGAAGAGGATTCGTGTCGCATGTCTTCGCAGATACTCGGGACAAATAAGTTAGGCATGAATTACTAAAAAAAATATTTAAACAAGTATCTGTAGGATCAAAAGGAGTTTGAGAGTAATTATTCAGATCACCTCCGAGCATACCAGAGTGCTGATCGTTATTTTAATACTTTAATAGTTTTTAGTGGTCTCGCCCATGTCTGTTTGGTCGAAAGAATTTCTTTTGGAATTCGTAGAATTGCTTCAAATGGAAGAAGCGCAATGATAACGCTTCAAATTGGTGACATCAAACTGATCTGTACGCAATTGCAAAGCTCACACCAAACTGATCAGTTTCCTTCCAGTGATCATTTTTAACTGACTCACCATGATCACCTGTATTTTATAGGCTTTAATTTCATTTCAATACAAAACCAATTGAAATTCAGCTATTGCTCCAGGAACCAGGCAAAACTTTTAAAACTTAACTATGGCTATAATTAATATATAATAGAGTCTTGTAGCCATTGTACACTTTTTTTTTTATGTGTAGGACAGCAAATATGTTAAATAGCACATTTTAGAATTTACCTGTATTTCATTTTGTGCAGCAGCTTGTGACTATTTAATTGCATTCAACTAGACATGAATAGGCTTATGTGAATACATTACTGCACACCATGATATTGAATTATGCAGTTCGACCGACCTATTAAAAGCTACCTGAAATCATGTCGTGGCTGATTATTCCGTACAATGTTGCATGCCAGGTGACGCAAAGTTACTCCAATTGAGGGTATAATTATATCTTAAATTTCAGACAAAAATCGCTAAGTTGTTCATAACAAAACGATGGAAATTAATTCAAATATTCAAAATATTTTAAAACATACTTGCACAAAAGAAACTTTTTCTTCGTTATACTCGATAATCTGTTCAGTTTCCACGAAATTTGCACACCATCCCTCTTCATCGACTCCACGACAAAACAGCCTTGTTCCAGCTCGTTTATTGGACCGCCGAGAAATTATTGACCAAGTGAAGAAATGTCCATTGTATTTGATATGATTAATAGAAACAACTGATATACGGAGATAGTTAAGGAATCCCATTTTCGCTATGTGTGCATTTTCTAAGTTGAAATTAAAGTTTTTGTAAAAGGATACATCCCATCATCAGCGGTAAGCAGAAACGCTTCATTTCTGAGCTCTGAAAGTTCCGCAAAACATATGAATTCCACACAAAGCGCCTGTCAGACCTCTCGAAGAGTCCAATCTTTAAAAAAATATATAAATATTATTACTAAATGAAAAAAAGAAAAGAATACTTTAAGAAATTCCGGAGGCATTGAGTGAAGCCGTTGAAGGGTGTGTGTTAAATCATAGGAATAGGAGAAATACAGAAACGGTGTGTCCAAGTTCTTTTTAATCATATTTATGTAGGTTTCGTTTTGCTCTTTTTGCTGTGGTGTCATATGCGTTTTGGAAGGAATATATGGAATAATATCATAGCCAGCCAATCGCCAAATGGCTTGGGAGTTGATTACACCAATGAATATCCGATGTGTGGCCACAATTAGATATTGTCCGGCAAGAATCTTAATTGTTCCAATGACACCGCATATTCGCCGTGTTGCTACCAGTTGGTGAACTTGATTTGTTTTAACTGGAAATTAAAATAGTTTCATTACGCTTCAGGCCTTGATTTCAGTTAATTAACCTTGAACTTTGATATTATTTGAAATTCTGTCTATCACCAATAACTCTTCTTTTCCATTGGGCTCAACGATGAACTTTTCTGACGTGATGTAGCTGCAAGGAAAAAACAAATTAATATTAATATTATTGTGAGTATTGAATTTATCCTCATAAAGGGGAAACAATTTAAATTTTTGTGAAAATTGTTAAAAAGTTTCTTTACAAGTTCATGTCATCATAGATATCCGCGTCTGACATCATTTAGTTTTCTCTTTGCAAATTAATTAAAACAATTCACATATAAATAGAACATAAAAATATAGGTTGTTATTTTCTTTGTAGAAAGATAGAGGCGAAAAAGGTTGGTCTCCTTTGCTGACTGACAATTCTATATTTTCAATAAAACCCAATTTCCCGTTTAATATCCCTTAACCAGAAAAGAAGACTTTTATAATTGACAACGTAAACTGTCACTGTCAAAAAAACAACAAGTCTGTTCGATGAATTGACTATACTACGGTCACGAAGTAAAGAATATAAGGAGACATCGATATGAAAATGATAGCTGCCATGACGTCACTGTAGTAAAAAAAAAAAGAACTGTAAACAAGAAGTAAACAATTTACTTTTACAAACAGTGGTAAACAGTGTAGGAATTTGCGTTATCAAATTTAAGGTCTTTGGAAAATTGTGAAATCTAGTGCAAAGGGTTGTAAAAACTATAACACATCAGAAAAGAACAAAAAACAAGAACAAATGATAGAAAACTGAGATATTTTGTTTTTCCAAAAATAAATTTAATTTTAATTCTAATGCTGAAATTCAAAAAAATTTAAATTGCGTCATTCTAATTTATTTCGCACGCATAGTTAAGTAAATAAATTCCCG
Organism: Leptogaster cylindrica; assembly: GCA_963082835.1. Lineage (NCBI taxonomy): Eukaryota > Metazoa > Arthropoda > Insecta > Diptera > Asilidae > Leptogaster > Leptogaster cylindrica. Next base: position 17,644,294 of record OY720108.1, read on the forward strand.
AACATGAGTAGCAAAATTTGTATAAAACTTCTACACATTCTACATTCTTAACGAACGCACTCAAAATCTGCACGAAGTATCAATTGCGATAAATGACAATTCAATTTGTTTTGGAATTTTAATTCAGTGAAAATATATTTTTGTAGTAACTGTATAAATATCAAACAAATTAAACATTGCTACAATGACTTACTTTTAGATATCAACTTGAAGTAGAACAAAACTGGAGGACGGTGGGGCGCTAAACTTTAGGGAAATGTGGTACGTCTTTTCTTTGCATATTGAAGAGCAAATATTTTGAAATACTAATATCCAAATCCAGCCTACATGATCATGAATCCAAGCCAAGAGAAGAGAGTCCACTTGCGTAAACAATTTTCTACTCTGAACGAAGTAAAGAAAAGAAACACACAAATTATTAAGGTATTTAGATGGCAATGACTTTTTCAAACAATTACACGCGATTCGTTTTAGTCTTTAGAGGCGGCAAAGGCGCGTTTGCGATCGAGAGCAACTTACAGTCCGATTGAAGGGATTTTGCAGAAGACTTTGAATGCATCTAAAAGGAACTCATCACTTGTTCCTCTTGACAAAATCAATTAAAAATCGAAATTAAGTAAATTTAAATGAATTAGATATTGAGGATCTGAGCGTACATCAAAGAAATGAATGCTAAAATGTAATCAGTTTATTTAATTTACAATGGGGCACATACATTCATTAAATTGTAAGGATTAAATCCACTCAAGGACTTCAGTTCATCATGTAATCCTTTCTCGTCATTTTGGATCCAACGTCGATCAATGTAGTAGTCAATGCAATTTTTCATTTCCATTTCGTTGTAATTCTTGACCTCCACGGGCACAAACGGATCTAGATGTTCAAATCCATCCTTGCCTAGTTGATATCGCGGCAGCACGGATTCCATTTTGTCTGTCGATAGAGCGATTCTATCCACGGTCAGAATGCAAACACCATTGCACCAGTCGTGATTTGTGATACTCAAGAACGGTTTTGTAAGCGTAATTTTGTTTGGTGGTATTTTCGACTTTGTGTCCGAGACGATCCTCGTCTGAGGATAGAAGAAGGCGTTAAACCCGTCGATTGCAACCATCACTTTACATCTCTTTTCTGTTGCATGCCGCTTAATCTCCTCAATAAGAACCTCGACGGTATCGCAGGCGAACTTGACTCGAGCTATTCCATGCTCGATCAACTCCAACAAAGTGACTCCCGATGGTGTCGTTTCTCTCTTGCTCCACACATAGTCTCTGCTAGTTTTCAGCTCCAGTTTGGTTAGGAGAGTAGAGTTCTGCACTTTAAAGTGGACAAGCCAAGCGGCAGCGTCAAAGGGTAAATCGATGAAACCTTCATAGGTAGTCGAATTGGAGACTTCTTTTGGTTTCTTAAACCAATTTGGCACCCATGGAACGTGGACGAGCAAAAACTCGTGCTGCATGCCAAAGTGGAGCAAGTGCGCCATGGTCAGCGACTTGCCCGTTCCGTCATTGCCGTAGATCACGTATCGGACTGCGGGCTTCTCTAAATCGCAGGTTCTTATATTGTGCATGATTTCCAGAGCAGGTTGACGAACCATTATGCATGTTTCTCCGAAGGTTTTCGTTTGATTCTCAAATGATTTCGGCAATCCTCCGTTGGCGAATATGTTCTTGATTTCCTGGAGCGGCAATTGATAAAACTTTGCGGAATGTTGCCTGAGGTGGTTTCCCGTGTTGATTTCATTAATTCGAAAATCTTCGTGTCGAACAGGCTGCGTCGAGTACCGCAGAGCTCTTGTTGTCAACCATGTCAATTGTTTTTTTAACATTATTCACTCGGCAAGGGAAATTTGGCTCGTACTAGACACTTCTTTTTTGACAGTCAGCCGGCACCCTTCCCGACGGATTGTCAGGGCCCATGATACAAGGAACAAAAGGTACTCTCAAGATTTCGCACTCGCACCATCTTGCGCGTCATCGCGTTCAACCAACATTCTAATGGTTTGACATTTTCTTGTTCACAAATTCGTGTACAAGTTTTTAAGTTTATCATACAAAGGGTGAACGTACTGACGTCACAGCTATCTCTAGTACTTTGCATCATAGTTGTTTTCGAAATCGTTGACAAGTTTTTAAAGTCCGATATGCTGATCACAAAGGTCAAGTAATTTTACCCCATAAAAAAACGCTCAAGTAAATGGTACAGTAATCGCAAAGTGAAAATGTTCATTCTACTTGCTTGACCGCGGTATGTTGATACCAAGAAAAAATCTCTTTTTGCTATCAGCGGAAAGATGGCGTTTTATACTAAATGTGAAAATTTACTCAAGCAATAATTGCCGGAATAATAGTTCTTTTTTCTGGTGGTGGGGATAAGATTACTGAAAGTACGCGAACAGCTTCCTACAATATTCTGAAAAAGCAGATTACTTACTGACCTGGAAGTGACATTCTTGACAAAAATTCGATGCAAAAAGTTTTAAAATAATTTATTTATTTATTTATTTAGCCTACCGATTTTTTATTAATCTTACAGACTGAAATTGGTAACATAAACCAAACCATAAGAAAACTGAATTACTCTATTCTACTTAAGATACATTATATTATTTTTAAACTCAGATCTAGATAACGCGAGATCAATATGTTATCATAGAAAAAATTAAATTTAATGATACATCTAGTAACTATACCTCGTGAGACCCATAATTAGTTCTGTGTGAAGAAGCAAACAACAAGTCTCTTGAATGGTGGGATCTTTCCAAAGCATATATATTGATCAAAGAAAGTAGTTCAGGACAATTAATATCATCATTACATAACAAATCCTTTACAAAAAGGCGCAGCTAACATCTCTTCTATGGCGAAGTGTCGGTAAACCAAATAAAAAAAAGGTGAGTTTCATAAGAGGGCACACTTGGAGTATTCCAATTCAGTCTTCAATATAAATACCTTGTGCAAGACTTTCACCGCCTCTATTCTGTTAATGTGCAGAGAATAGGACGCTGGACGGGCACCAAATTATAGAAGCATATTCAATTAGCGGTCTTACAAATGAATTATATAAAGTTTTAATAGTAAAAACATTACATAACTCCTTCGTATTCCTTTTTACGAATCACAGCGTTTTGTAAGCCTTGAAAAAAACAATATGATCAACATGACTTGAAAATGTAAGTTTTCTATCCAGTATTATACCCAAGTCAGTGACAGTATCAACACGTACAAGAAGATGTCCATTAATAGAAAACGTGCACCGCGAAGATCGGTAAAACGATATCACATGACCCTTTTTGTTGGATGTATTAAATTAAGGTGTAGGCTGTTTTTGATACACCAGCGAGATAAACAATTTAGATCATCTTGTAATTTCAAACAGCATTGAGAAGTACGAATTTGAAGAACTATTTTTAGATCATCTGCATAAATTAAACATTTAGCATATTGAAAGCAATTGACATTATCATTTATAAATAGTATAAACAAAATAGGACCACAATGACTACCATGAGGTACACCCGCATCCGCATCAATCATTCTAGACCGAAAGTTATCAATTACAACAACCTGTTTCCTATTGGTTAAGTAAGAAGAAATCCATAGAAGAAATTTAGAGTGACGAAGTTTATCAACTAAAATAGCTATATTTACTTTATCAAATACCTTCGAAAAATCAGTGTAAATTGCATCAACATGAAAGCCCTTTTCTATTTCATGAGAGCGAAAATTGGTAAACAGCGATAGATTAGTAACAGTCGATCGTACCCTTTACAAAACCATGCTGTCGACAACAAATTACCGATCTGCATAAAAACGAAAGTTTATTTCCAATAATACTGTCAAGTAATTTAGGAATAACTTTCATGAACGAAACCGCCCTATAATTAGTAAATTAATGTTTAGTTCCGTTTTCAAAAATAGGTTTAATTTTTGATATTTTCCACAAGTCGAGAAAATAACCTTCAGATAGTGATAAATTAAAAATTATAGTTCCGAAACCGACCAAATGCCCGCTAACAAAAGGGCAGATGACATACCGTCAGATTCAGAATCAACTTTATAACTCCAATCAAGATCATTCACTGCACGTATGATATCCTGTTCATCCAAAATGATAGAGCCTATATCTAAAGAATTTTCCATGAAGTCTGTTGAAGGGAGATAGGAACCAGAGTCATTGAAATACACTGACTCAAAGAATTTAGCAAATAACTCACAAGTTTCTTCAGTATTACTGGATTTAGTATTCTTGAATTTCATTATGTTGGGAAAACCAGAAACTTTACGTTTGTCATTAAAATATTTCTAAAAAGCTTTACTATCCTTCCCAATGTTACTCTCAATAGAATCAATGTAGCGCCTGAATAAGAAACGATGCAAAAATTTAAATTCCTTTCTCAATCTTTTATATTTAATCAAATTCGCATCACTACTAAAAGTTCTATAAGCCTTATAAGCTTTATTCCTAGCATATTTTAAACGAAATAATGACTTATTGAACCATCTTGGATGTTGGATGAACACTAGGCTTTAAAATCTTTATAGGAACAATATAAATCAATAAATGTATAGCATAATTAATTATGTTAAGAAACTTGTTGTATGTTTCTTCAAGAGGAGAACTTCCACATATAGAAGACCAGTTAACATTAACAACATAACAAAATTAGCATTCTTGAAATCATATTCATGAAATTCAACATTTCGCTTTATGATGTAAATCACAATTAAGTAATGGAGCATTTGATTCAATTACCTTTGAAAATATACTCTCCGTAACAAAAATTAAATTTAAATATCTACCCAATAAGTTTGAAACAGAGTTAATTTGAAATAAATTTAGATCCACCATATTATGCAATATTAAAGATTCAGTAGAAACATCCATAAGAGTCAAAAACGTATCATCAATCATCATCAACAAAAGACCAGGTAACGTTCCCAAGCTTAAAGTCGCCTAGTACACATAGTTGATCAGCGTCGGAAAGCATAGATGATAAAAATTTAAAACCATCAAGATGCTTATTGTATACTTCAAAATCAGAAGTTGGAGGAATATAGCTAGCACAAATGATGAGAGCGATACATCTGACCAGATCCGAACAGCAAGAATTTCAATTAAATTATCTTTGAAAGGTAAATAAAATATAAAAGTTCACTACAAATATTTGAGCGTACAGCGATCAAAACACCAGCTCAGGTCCTCTACTACATCCTGCAGCAATAGGACAACGATCTTTTCTAAACACCACATATTTGGCAGCAGCAAATTCCGATGAAGAAATTTCGTCGATTAACCAGGTTTCCGTAATCACATTCCAACAAAGGAAGTCTAAAATCATACAACTTAGTTCGCAATCCTCTAATATTTTGGTAATACATAGAAAACGAGTAAATATTTGAACTTCCAAGCGAACTCATTCAAATTTTCACTCACTGAGGTTGCACAATCCCATTTTTTTGAATTATAGTTTTTAAAAATACTAATTTTCAGAGCAGTAGGCCAAATGGAGCAGTCCATAACTTGTTTAAGCATAAAAAACGGAACACCTAATTTGTAATTAATAAATCCCAACGATGACAAATCCGCATCAATTTTAACAAGTGAAAAACATTTTATGGAATCATAACATTTTATTTATGAAAGTAAATCATATTTTTAATAAGAATATCGGGATTTTAAACTAGAAAAGTGGTTTTTTCAATTGCAAATGTATTGTTGAATCGAAGAAATCGGTTCTCTATCTATGCAAAAAACAACAAAATTAAATTACGCTGATTACGGCGCCATTTGCCACGAATCGCAAAAAAAGTTTCAAGTAAAAGTTACTTATTTTTTAACGTACTATCAAAATATGCCAAGAAAAGTGAGGGTTCTAATTTGAAATTTTAGAGTTACCCCCCACTCAACCCACACAGAGTGGTTGGGGGTGGCTAATGAGGGCACCGACATATGTCCCCCTTGGAAATATTAACTTTCCATATTATTATTTTTTTCATACGATGCGTACTTTTCGAGATATTTGTTTGTCTCAACTTAAAAAAAACACCCTGTATACAGGTGTATATTATATAATATATAGTGGTGCATTTTAGTGCAGATATGTGCGAACACTGAGGGTTTTATGGTCGGTCAGCTTTTGTCTTCTCTTTGGCTCATATCTTTCATTTTAAGACTCATAATAATAGTCAATTATAATATTAAATAACGAAAAGTAGTAATTAAAAATATTTTACTTACAATTAGTATAATGTTTAAATCATTTTATCTGCTGACCTCTGAGTTAGATTTTAATGACCCCATTACATGTTTGGCGGTTCTAGGTGAATTTTGACCACCACCCTTCGATAACATAAATGAATTCCTCACTTTCCCTCTGTGACGTCACACATGGAGAACTATTATGTCATATTGATGTCTCCTTGTGTTATTCTATACTCCGTGTATTGTTTACGGTGACTTGTAATTTAGTAATTAATTATTAATTATTATGTTTTTCCAAAATGGTTTTTAAATTCGTAAAAACACACTTAATTTCGCTATTTTGTCACCCCCCTAAGTGATGGTACCTAGAGCGAGGGGGACCCTCCCCTCCCGACCTTGATTAACTATAAATAGCAAATACATATTTCAGGACGATAATGCACTGGTCCGCTGTCATTTCAATAATTTTAGCAAATGGACTGTGGTAGACTCTGTAAATTAGAGACTCATCGAGTGTTACAAGTGGCATGGTTTAGTAACGCCACGGAAAAGCTCCAGAACAATAGAACCTGAACTGAAGTCATTTTTGACTAGTTCGGATAAAACTTGGGTTGAATATTAAGTGTCTCTTGTATCTATGTAACGGAGTCTCATTCATCAGCGAGATACTGCTGTTGGCCTTGAACTCCGGCATTAAAAGTTACGTCTTGCGTGGCGCTGGTAGTTTCGAAAAAAGGTCGATCAAATTTCTCAGGAGATCCAGATGCTGGCTGAGACCACAATTGATTGCACAGTGTGACATTGATATTTTGGCCAAATCGCCAGATCGTTTTTTGTATTTCTGAATTCATTAACCCGCGCTTATATATATGATCTTTGCCGGGGACCACTGACCAGTTGTAAATTATTATCAATATGCGAATGATAACAGTATTAATTGCAGTCGCGGGATTCGTTGGTATGGTCAGCGCTCAAGGTATATTCGGTTTAAATGGAAATGTGAACACAGGAGGATTCTTTTCGGCTCAAATAAGCAAGGAGCGTTCTGATGTGAAACAGAGTGTCAAGGACCTCGCGTTCAATGTGAAGGACACCGTTGTCGATTTTAAAGTTAACTTGTTGCGAGTTCTCGCTGACGGCATTAGTAACATCAATTCCAAAAAACAGTCGTGGAAGAGTAGTTTCAAGTCTCAGCAGACGCCAGAGGTGGCTACCGACAGTAGAACCGTTCGCCATAGCAGCGCAGGATACAACACAGGTTATGGCTCTAGTTACGGCACTGCAACGAACCCTGAAGTGGCGTATCCCGCAAGGACCCGTGACCCTGTCACAAGCAGCACGGGATATGGAGTAACTGGAGCAGGACACACGGCACCTGGTACTGGATACAGCAGCAGCACTTACTCTGCAGGTGGTAATCTTGCTCCACGCTTGACACCAGGATACTCTGCTAGATACGTGAAGACAGTTGAAATCGGAAAGGGGATCAACGGACGAGTGACACGGGCAGGAGTACAAAGTTATCAGGGTTGAGTTCAGCTCCCCTGAGTCTAAGCCTTTAATGAAAGCAGTCACGGCCAAATTTATTAGATCTTTTGCTTGGATGTGATTTTGCTTTTTCTCTTTCACAATTTGATCACAAAGTTGTGTCCCCAAAGACTTAAATCGAATTAGTTAATTCAAATTGTTTTATTTGTTATGTATTTACATCGAATTAAATTGTTAAACCTAAAATGACCTAATAATAAAGGTCAACTTTTTATTGTTTTGATTATATTTATTTTAGAAATGACGTTAAAATACTTTAAACGACTTCGGACTGTTTATCACCGAGTTTTCAGATTTGAATATTTGATCATCTATCATATCAATATCAAGTTGTTGAAATCTATTCCTCTAGTGAGACATACAACAAAACTTTGTAGCAACTCATCAGAATTTCTTAAAATTACACATTTATAACTTGCAATAATTTAAATGAGTTCAAGAAAAAAAATTTCAGAAAATTTGAAAAGACACATAGGTACAAATAAAAAATATCACATGGTTGCAGTCGATGTTGTAATGCACAAAATATTAAATATACAAATAAGTAAATTGAATCTTTTTTGCATGTTTTAATATATCTAACAAAAAAATTCTGCAAGAAATCGGGTCATCGTAAAATTTAAATTCAGTCAATATTTGAGCTTTGTAAAAACAATATAGTTTAATTTTCAACAAAAAAAACTCGACCTTATCAAGCGCAACTGAAATACTGATTTCAACAGCAGTTAGTTCATGCAAGCTTGAAAAAACTACATTTACATGGCAATTGCATTTCCGTTTAATGTGATTTGAATGGGTCAAAAATAATTTCAACATATGTAATCATAAAAGTTATTGCACTTAACTCCAAGTTCGTCTTGTAAGTCGGTTAGCACTGCTTTTGTAATCGTCACAATGGAATACATACAGTGTGGATATGGTAGTAGTCACTGCGTGGGAATCGAGAACTGATTTCTCACCGATTTTGTTTTCAATGAGTACGTTTTTGTTTTAGTTGTTGTACTGTGTACAGTACCTTAATTAATTTATTATGCCTTTGGAAATCATCTGCTGGGCCGCTGCAGCTGGGGTTTTTCGTTTCTCTCCATCTTCGTACGAATGAAGCAATGACGTTAAGTAATTGTAATCAATTAGTGGTGTTAAAGATTATGGGATTCGCCGATTCGCGCAATGCATGGTGTCAGGGGCAAGTCCATTTAAATTTTAAAAAGTTGCACTCTTCTGAGGTACGTGACCGTGTTTGCTTAATGCGAAAATACCTAAATGCCAACCTTATAAAAATAAACAAATTAGCAGATAGTTTTAGATACCTAGCGTCCTAGTCATTATCTTTACATCAAAGGTCACACTTAATCTTCTATATAAATAAAAAAATGTAAATTTCCGTTTGTTCCTAACCCCTCATCGCCGAAAGTTCTTCATCGATTCCTTCCAAATTTTTACACAACGTTGCATTCGAATACGATCGCGTTTTCATATACTTTTTATTTTTGTGGGGTGGTTGTGGGGGTGGGGGTGGTAGTCATCTCCTTTGGGATTGTCCAATTTGGGCCATGGGTGATATTAAATTAAAGCTCTTGCGGAGTACTATTACATGCCTTATATCTTTTCTTCTGTAAGAAATTTTACAACAGACTTTTTTCATTCGAATATTGTTAAAATGCGTGATTTTCGAATTTGTTTCTAAAGGAAGAGTAGCTGATTTTTCTTTTAAACGCTTGAGCATAATGTATTACATGTGAACATTTCTATTTTCTATGTTTTACCATTATACTGATTTTGATGTGAAAAAAATTTGTTCAGTTTTTAAAAAATTCAGAGGATCATAAACCAAAGCCAAAACTCACTCACTGACTGATCAATGTTTCTCAAAATCTAAGAAGATTTAACATTTCAGAGCTCATACTTGGTACAGAGGTTCCCTACACTTTATGAGACACAAAATAAATCCGATAGACGACTAGTCATTTATTTGCCATCTACAAAAATTCTTGTCTACTTTCCAAAAAACAAGAAAAAGCACGGGTAATTGTGCTTTAGATTAAGATTTTGATAAGGCTCTACCACCATCCATTGTTATGTCCTCTATATGAGTTCCATCCTCCTCCATGTCCGGAACTAGAGCCATAACTGCTGATGTAACCGTGTCCTCCGTGTCCTCCGTGTCCTTCATAGGAATGATATGATGGAACTGAGATCACTCGAATAACTTGAGAGCCACCGTGTCCTCCGATAAGTCCGTGGCCACCACTGTATCCTCCGATGTATCCAGCTGTTGCGAAAGCAACGAACGCCAAGAGACAAATAAAAACCTTCATGCTGATGTTTTGGTTAAAGAACTGATACTGATATCACATCCAGTTGACGCCTATTTATATTAAGAAAATTGCCATTGATTGCACTCAAGTAGGGCTGCTGTTCGATGCATGCTCTGTGGTGTAAGTTGATTTCAGTTGCTCACCTGGTTTCTGAATACCGCCCCTGTTGTTTTGTTTTTGTATCAGTGATGAACATTATGTCGTCTACGGGGTTCTGGGGCTACTATATATTCGCTTTCGTCAACCATTTCCTATCTCACTTAAGTCCATGTCTGATTACTGTCGTTAAATTAAATTAATAATCGCGAAAGTGTATCCTTGAAAGAACCCATTCAGCAAATTTATTCAAATGGGAAAGAGTCATGGCCGTTATGTCATTCTGCACCAATGCATCTGTTTTTTTATTCCCTCTTCCAAATGTGAACAACCGGCAAATAACTTGCAGCGAACGAGTTTAATTTTACTTTTAATATTTGTTTATTGATATTTTTGTTGTATATAAAGACTTTGTTATACCCTAATTCTGTTTTTACGCGAACTTTTTATGCGCGAATTTGATATAACGCGATTCAAAAAAATAATTCTATTCCTTTTTTACGCGATTTATTTTGATTGAACACGGCCCAAAGAATTTCAACTTGAATTAATTTCTCATAAGGAAAACCTATTTGTATAGCAACTGCATATATTTTTCTACGAGTGCCGGGGTGTAAACACAAAATCATGTCATACTCGAAGGGTGATTTTCATGTTCTGTGTTGAACGCTCTTACTCATTATTTGAAACATGCATCGTCGTTTATTCAATTCAAAGTTCATTCGAATCGCGTCACCGTTTCAGATATGCTAAGAATTGCTAAGAACCGCTAAGAAAATACTCTTCGTTAGAACACATAGCAATGATCGTTGCTTAGGTTGTGATTTATGACTGCATTGAATTCTCTTTACCACAAAGCAGTGCGCACTTCCATATCCTATCACATTATTTCGGCTGATTTTTCATATCTGAAACCAATCCCTTACTTTTATATGGATAACGTATCTCTTTTTAAGCCGGAGGTACACGATACGGAAAACGTCGTATTTATAAGCGATACACCGTATTTCATATCGTGTGACTCGACGATAAGCAATACGGTGTATCGCTTAAAAATAACCCAAAAATTTCGGAATATTTTCGGCACATCAAAGGAATTTGAAGGTTTGAAATTTCCCGAGTCACACCATACAAAACTTTATGTACACAGTTTTGAGATTACTGCTCTTACGGGCGGCACGGCGCCCCGGTAATCTGTGAATTGCAAAATACAGGTTGCAAACTCATTTTTGCTTATCGTGTGACTCGATGTGTCAAAAGTGACATCCACAAAGATATTTCCTTATAAATATGACGTTTTCCGTATCGTGTACCTCCGGCTTTAGGCGATTTTTGTTTACGCGGATTTTTCGAGAACCAAACTATCGCGTAAAAAAGAATTAGGGTATATGAAAACTATAGAAGAGCACTTATGGTTTTTCAAAATTCACCTCCTAAAGCCTAAAAGCTAAAACTGACCTAGGGAAAAATCATTAAAAACCCATTACATTAAAAAACATTACAGTACAGTTTACTATTTCCTGAGCAATAGCGAAACATTGTCGGGCCTGCTGGTTAATAATATAATGAAAGCATCAGTTCTTCTTTTTGGATGTTGCGACCAAGTTTTTTCATAGGCTGCTCTTCGTTTTCAATTATTTTTCAAATAACAGGGTGTTCAGGAATGCAATATTCTTTTCAATTACCGCCGTAAATACCATTCACAGCAATTTCTGATTATTCCATTAAAAAGATGCTCTTTTTGAATATTAATTTGGGTCGTGCAAATTTAAATTTAAATTTACGGTTCCCACACATTAACTATAGAAGATCCAGTGCTGCCTGACAAGTTTGGGGACATGTTTGGGGAAACATTTTGATGAACAAGTTGAAGAATGGATGCGCGCACAGAATACTACTGGTAATGTTGAACTAGACGAAACAACAATAAGCAGGACTAATAACAACACCAATTTATCGAATGGCTGAAAAGTTCCTCTATGAAAATAAAATTGAGTTAAGTGCATATTACAACCAGGTGTTGATACCAAACAATAAATAATTATCAACAGCTCCTAGTTGGCAGAAAATTAAATGAATTACAAATTCTAAAAGGTAAAATAATTATATATATTTATACAATCAATTTTTCTGTAGTACATCTATCGTTTGCGTATTTACAATTGATTTTGCAACAAGAACATTACTGTAATTTACAAGTGTCATCACCAGCCGCCTCCATATCCTGAACGCCATCCACCGCCTCCACCACCTGAGTTCCATCCGCTACCACCGCTTGACCATCCAGATTTTAATCCCCCACCTCCTCCTCCGAGATTCCAACCACCACCACCACCACCTGACCATCCTGATTTCAATGCACCGAGGTTCCATCCACCCCCACCACCACCACCTGACCATCCTGATTTCAATGCACCGAGGTTCCATCCACCGCCCCCTCCACCATAACTCCATCCACCGCCTCCACCACCTGAGTTCCATCCGCTACCACCGCTTGACCATCCTGATTTTAATGAACCGAGATTCCATCCACCACCACCACCTGACCATCCTGAATTTGAGCCGCCACCCCCACCCAGTTTCCATCCAGAATTGAGTCCTTGCCAACCGCCGCCACCGCCACCGCTGCGCCAGCCTCCCCCACCACCTCCAAGATATCCTGCAGAAGCGACTGCGGCTAGAGCCAGTAGGCACAAGAGAACTCTCATATTTTGATTTGAATTTAGAAACCCAACTGATAAACAGACGTTCGTCTAGAGTTATTTATACCGATATGTCCATTCAGTTTCAATGTCGGTCCATGCCAAATGATCTCGGCAATAGCTATTCTCTGGACCCCTCCATCGTGCAATTGCGATCCAATGTGTAAGTACAATTGGTAAAGGCTGCATTTCCCTTGTCTTCATGGCCCCAAATATGATTACTTACTTGGCAATTAGTTTCATGTGGGCCAATGACTGACGCAGCAGCGAGCTGGGGCTTCCTCTTGCGAGCAATCGCGCTTCTTGGGCAAGAAGCCTCGCAATGTTCCATTTCGGGTGACCTCAAGAAGTTGATGAACGCACCGACCGTCATCATAACTGCCCGCACATAGCCGCACTGCAGGAGGACGTCTGGAAGTGGATTCAAGTCTGATGCAATCGAATTAACTGGAGGCACTGGCGTCCGGTCACAATCACAAGCAGCTGTGAGGTCGGTACGCTTTTTACGCGCATTTAATCGCTAGCCTCTTCAACGCTTTTAAAAAGTACTTTCATACCGAACACCCTGCAGGTGTACTTGTTCGCGGATATTATCGCTTTTGTTTTTGCAGCATTCGCGATTCGTTCTTAAATATCTGCACTCGTAGTGTGAATTGAAAATGGGAAAATAACATAACCATTCGCTGGGGAGAGCTAACGTTAATCAGAAACAATAGGTTTTATCTAAAATTAATTGAAGCAAAACAGAACAGTTAAAAAATGGTAAGACAAATACATTAATAATGTGTTTGTTTCAAAATACGGCTTTGAATCCTTGATCTTTATATTAATTCTAGACAAGCAAATTTGTATATATATCTGTAATCGCGTTCTAGAAAACAGGTCTAAGGATTTCGATGAAAGGTTTAGGATAGGGATTTTGGGGGTCTCTTCTCTGGGAAAACTGAATATGGGAATCTGGGAAAATGAAATATTTTTTCTCTTTTTAGTCTGTTTTCACAAGTGTAGAAAAATTTCAGAAAACCAAAATTTTTGTTTTTTTATTTCCTACAGTTTAGACTTAATCGATCAATTGCACGAAGCATTTCACACGAACAAATAATTCCCATCTGGTACTTGGACAGTAGGACTATTAGTCCTGTTAAAATTTTCTGGATTTATTGAAATCTTAAACAAGTTTGATGACCCACGGTCGAGTGAATTGTATTTTAACTGTTATTGGAATTATTAATTGATTATTATTGAAAAAAGGCCGATTACAGAAGATTCGAAGGCTGGCCCAAGACGTTACGTTAACCGAATCTCCGAGCGTAGCTCGGCCACCAGTTATTAATAATAATAGCAATTACTAGGAACTGTATACAGAAATGTTTTTATGCAATAATATCGGATTTTCAAATTTTTTAATCTCATTGAAATAAACAGTAATTAAAATGCATCTGAAAAAAATCTATGGAATGCGGCGCTCATTTTACTAGCCAACAAAACAATAACATCTTAAGCAGTATCAATTATAATAAAACTTATAATTGACGGGAAGGTCAAAAGAAGGCACAGTGTTTGGCCTTACGTAGCACTTTATATAACTGCTCATTAGTCATAAAGACCGTAGTCAGTGCAGTGAAGTGGACGGAACAAGAGGAACCGATCGAGGGTTACACTTACAGGTAAGCACGTATGTAGCTAGGGGTGCTAGAGGGCTTGTAATGAATATAAAGTTCTTTTCTTTCTGTCACTATTCTGTTCATGGCGTTGCCAACGTTTGCTCCAATATAGTATACCCAACAGCCTAGTGTGTTCCGTGGACCCCAGGGGGTGGGTCCTCTAGTCAACAGTCATCTCCGGGGTTCCGCGAGTAAAATCAAAAATTCAAAAAGAAGAATATAAAGTACTCAACCGCCACAGTCATTAACTATACATATGCAACGCCAGGATAGATGACACTTGGAGCATGAGTTAATGTTATTAATGAATAAAATACATTAATTTTATGTCACAGTTTTTTTTTGTAAAACAAAAAATCAAATACTTTCTTTAATTATTTTCTCATAAAATACCTAGAACATATTTAATTACTTTAAATATATATTATTTTAAGATATGCGACAGATGGACTACGGAAACCATTTTTCCGTATTACAGTGATGAACAACCGATTTCCGAAGGATTTTGTGATATGAATGAACCGATCTTTTACGACGGATATCTCGTAAAAGGTACGGTTCAGATTTTTTAAATTGTTTTTCTCGTGTTTAGCGTCCCGAAATCTTTCGGAAATCATCAACAAAGTAACTTGCCGCAGTTATCCGTATCTCTCCAGAGATTATATTCTAAAAAATAGTACAAACACTTTGAACCTAGGATTAGATGAACTTTATAATTTTGTTCAATTTTTCACTCATAATTATATTGGAAACTTAAATTTAAACTGATCACGAAAATTTACTTCGTAACGTACTACTCAGCTAGTAAGTAACTAGACTGTCGCTGGCATGTCATACAAAATGTTGTGTAGGCGAATGATGCATAAACCTAACTCTATTGTTATCAGTAAAAAAAATTTGTTTCTGAGAAAATGGAAATGTAAACCACTACTAACGGGATCACTTTATGAGACAAAAAATAATTTCGATAAAGGACTAGTAATTTATTTTCCACATACAAAAATTCTTGTCTACTTTCCAAAAAAGAAGAAAAAACACGGGTAATTGTGTTTTAGATTAAGATTTTGATAAGGCTCTACCACCATCCATTGCTATGTCCTCCATATGAGTTCCATCCTCCTCCATGTCCGGAACCAGAGCCATAACTGCTGATGTAACCGTGTCCTCCGTGTCCTCCGTATCCTCCGTGTCCTTCATAGGAATGATATGATGGAACTGAGGAGATCACTCGAATAACTTTGGAGCCACCGTGTCCGTAACCATGATCATATCCACCACTGTGTCCTCCTCCGTAATGGCCGCCGCCACTGTATCCTCCGATAAGTCCGTGGCCACTGCTGTATCCTCCGATGTATCCAGCTGATGCGAAAGCAACGAACGCCAAGAGACAAATAAAAACCTTCATGCTGATGTTTTGGTTAAAGGACTGATACTGATATCACCATCCAGTTGACGCCTATTTATATTAAGAAAATTGCCATTGATTGCACTCAAGTAGGGCTGCTGTTCGATGCATGCTCTGTGGTGTAAGTTGATTTCAGTTGCTCACCTGGTTTCTGAATACCGCCCCTGTTGTTTTGTTTTTGTATCAGTGATGAACATTACGTCGTCTACGGGGGGCTGGGGCTACTCTATATTCGCTTTCGTCAACCATTTCCTATCTCGCTTAAGTCCATGTCTGATTACTGTCGTTAAATTAAATTAATAATCGCGAAAGTGTATCCTTGAAAGAACCCATTCAGCAAATTTATTCAAATGGGAAAGAGTCATGGCCGTTATGTCATTCTGCACCAATGCATCTGTTTTTTTATTCCCTCTTCCAAATGTGAACAACCGGCAAATAACTTGCAGCGAACGAGTTTAATTTTACTTTTAATATTTGTTTATTGATATTTTTGTTGTATATAAAGACTTTGTTATATATGAAAACTAGATTGAGCAAATCTTTAGTTAGCTATGAAAACTCGCATCTCTGGTCTTATAATGAAAGTGAAAATGCTCTCTGCCTGTTGCAATTGTGAACAACACGAAACCAATCACCAGGAAGTTGCAAATTCTGTAAATTATTTGGGAATTATTTTTGTTTTCTTATGCAATTTTAATTAACAGTTAGAATTAAATGTAGTATATTCAAAAATCAGAAAATTCTTCCAATGCTTTTTAGCTTAACTATGTTTGTAGAACGAGAGAATTGACTAGGAAACTATAATAGTTAATTCAACAATCGAAAACTAGTTTTAAAAGGCGAATTATTTGAGTTGAAAAAAATAATAAATAAGTAATTTCAATTATTTAAAGCAAATTAATGTCATAATTCAAAAATTATGGTTCTGCTATATCTCTTTAATTTAAATAACAAATAACTGTTTATGATCTCGAAAAGTAGTACCTAATAGTAAAATAGAAACTATAAAAAGTAATTCGTTCTACCCCTTTCCTTCTGCAGTGTATATTGTACAATTGGACAATACAGAATTGTGAAAGAAATATTATTGGAAATTACGCAATTATTTTTCAGGTCCAGCTTTCAAAACCTGGCGTAAGGCACACCGGTTGAAAGGAGGGCGAGGAGAATATGTACAACTTTTACCTTGAAAATATGTATTGAATGACCAATGGCTTCATTTAATTGACCTGTGATAATTATTATATTAGTCAAAATTCGATTAAAAGCCGTCGGCGATAACATCAAGTATGCTATTACAACTTCACTTGATATTTATTATTAAGTAGGTATATTATTTTTAGCCCTTAACCACATGTTGGTGGGTGATGCTATTTAAGGTGTAGTAAGGATACCCAAGCGATTCATATTTCATTCTTGGTGTTTTTCAGAGACTACTTCTCCTCGATTTTTTGGACTGTTGTTGTTGGACCAATCTTGTGAGTATCTCTTCCTAACCGGCTTTATTCCACAGGGAGGCACCAGTAAATAGCATTCTCTCAATCTTTCATCTTTAACTGAGCGAAACGGCATTAAAAATACAATTTATGCAAAATGTTTTCGTTGTTGCCAAAATAAACCTTTGGTATTTTCGGTAATTTTCAGCCGCGATCAAATTTTTCTCATCCAGCGCAATCGCGACCAACTGAATTCTAACTCAACCCTAAAATGTGGAAAATTGTATCCAATATGAAATTGAATATTCGCTGTATTGTGAAATACCCTGCAATTAATGCACCGTTTGTTATTCGTTTAAATTCATTTTGATGCAGCATTTTTAATTGCTTTTACAACTGGCTTCAGGCTTTTCGACAGTTTAAGTTGCGCGGTTCAACTATAATACAGTTAACTTTCGAAACAAAATGTTTGGGATCGTGCGAATTTATTTAGGGTGTGTGATTATATAATAGGTATTAGGTAGGTATATGGTTAATTCTGTTCTCATTTTAAGGTAATAGTTTAAATACGTAAAAAAATAGGATGTAAAAAAGTCTGAAGATAAATTGTTTAGAAATGTTTCTTGACATTTGATAAAATATATTGACCCAGTTAGAGTTGAAATTGTTGCACTATAGTTTTGCTTCAGTTGCTGATATCGTCATTGAACCGAAACATCAAGTTTAGCTTAAGAGCAGGATGCACCTAAAATTGTGAAATCGACCAAAGTTGATACCCCATAACTCCTTTATTTATGAATGGATTCTAATGAAAGATACAACATTTAATTGATTTTTCCGAGTAGTTTTCTGAATTTTTTATATGCATTTTCCCTCTATTTCTGGACGGATTTTTTCAGACTTGGAAAATTGAATTTTTCTAAACCACGTGTTGTGGGGTATCGTTGAAAATAATAATAATAATAACTTTATTGAAGGAGTTAGATGCCACAAGTTTTACAACTTGAACACCAACAAGTTGGTAAGATTAATAGGTACAAGATAATTAAATTTAATGAAAAATAATGTAAAAAGCTAAAAAATAATAAACTAAATTATCCAAAAAATGAAATTAACATATGAAAGAATCTAAAAAAGAACAGAGAGGAAAAAAGAAACGCCGATTGCATGCATAAAGATCGCTAAGTCAAAAAAGCAGTAACAAGTTTCCTGAATGCGTCCAAAGTGTCCGCCCCCAAAATGCTGTTTGGCAAAGAGTTCCAAATTCGGATGGATTGAACAACGAAGGATCCTTCATAAACAGAGTTGCGAAATCGGGGAAGCAGTAATTGATGCCTTCTAGTTGAGTTTAAGGTTAGAAAAAGTTCACTTAAATAGGATGGTTGCGAGGATTTGAGAACTTTATAGAGGAAAAATAGAATTCTGCGTCCAGGTAATTATCTGACGAGCATCCGAGCAAAGCAAAATTAAGATGGGAATTGTGAGCAGACCGTCGCCGTCCAAAGATGAATCTAGTGCAGTCGTTAAATGCAACATTAAGTTTTCTACTGCAGACCGCGCCCAATTTAGGAAAAACAAGACAACCATGGATAATGTAGGGTAAAAGTAGTGTTCTCACCAAATGGCGACGCACCTCAGAAGAAAGAATACTACTTACTAGTTGATAGCCACAAGCGACGAAATGTGGAGTATATTTTTGATAGAATGAAATTCATGTGGTCACAGCATTGCATTGAGGAGTTCAGCACTACACCCAAGTTGCGTACCTTTGAGACGTAAGGAATAGAACGGCCCGACAGATGGATTGTTGGTGAAGCTCTTGATGAGTAGTTTATTAATCCATCAGTAGTTTCTCGATTTTGAAATAAATTACCACAATAAATGCAATCAAAATACTTCGAAATCTACCTCAGCCTGTTTTGGATTTTTTTTTTAAAATTTTTTCAATAAAAGAGTGGATAATATCAATATTTTGATGTGAAATTCTAACAATTTACCCTAAAAAGCCTGCAAATAGGCAAAATTTTGCACTTTTTGACCAACAATTTCTTGACAACATATACACTCAAACACTTTGTGTATAGTATGAGCCGTTGATGTACGCGATTCTTCTGAGGAAAGTTCAGCGACTTTGCAACGAAGATAATATGTACTCACGATTGGAGTTGGAATCTACAGGTTCAGTATTACAAACTCTTGAGAATTTAACTTCCGCTTGGTTATCGAAGAAATGCGTTTGGAATCTTCACTCGATGTTATTCCTGTTGAAAGTAATGCATTTGCTGCATGGTTTTCAACGAAGTGAAGTCATTAGGAATAGTTTAACCAAGTTTTCTGAAAATCGAGCGATAGACAGAGTTGATTTTATATATTTGAACAAGCCCATGGTTGATTTTTTGTTGTGCTTGCTTGTATTTAAACCCGAAATTTCCGTTTTTTTTTAAATATTCATTCTAATTATCCAGTCCAAGATCTAAATATAATAGATAATAAAACTGAGACAAACTTTTGAATATATCATTCGAAGGGAAAAAGATCTTACATTTTATATTTGTTTAGGAAAAAACATTTTAAAAGCATAATTCTAATCAAAATAATTCGTTTTATTATATATAATATATTTGTAACATAAAAAGTATACGGAAATGCAATTATAATACCATACTTTACAAAAAAAGGGGTGTAAAATTTCTTATAAAAAGCTTACATAGTTCTTTTTACAGAATTATTTGTCACTGATTAGTGTCATAACAATCGGACTGTCGACATCCCAGCTTAGTTTCAATATCATATAAAAATTTGTGTATAAAATTCCAAATCAAAATACTTAACTTCAATACAACTTTCTCACCAATTCTGGAGATTTGGGATGTTTGTATAATGGCCATTCCTTTATAACACCTTCAATATTGATGAATCCCCACATGAAAGGATTTGGCGCATAATAGATCTGAATACTTCGTTAAAAACTTCTAATTAAGGAGAATCAGAGATGCGTTTGAGAAATTTCACTAAAATAGTAAGGATTGCTTAAGAACTATTTGTGGTTCGTAAGCACATCTACCGCCCACTTGGTTCGTTTTGTTCCTAAACAGTTCTTTTGGAAACATTTTCACTTGTAGCAAGCCTTCTTGAAAACTGCTTTAAGGAACAAATTAGAAAAATTGTACTACTTGTGTGTATAATGTTGAAATATCTTAGCCATAATTAATTCATTTGTTAGAGTAGAATTTATAAACAAAAGACTGCAAAAACAAATAAAATAGTATTTCACTGCGAAAAAAAGGAATAAAAGGAAAGTCTAGATTGACAAATATTTCTTTTATTTACACAACTTAACAACCACAATATATTATGGTAAATCCTTAATTAAAGAAATTTTTTTGAAAGTTCGTCTGTCACAGTTCTTGTTGTAATTCAGGACATAAAGGCGCTAATTGCAGCTCTTAAATTGCTTTCCTCTTATTTTGTTCATAACAACCTATAACAATAAAAATGTTTACAGTAATATATGGACTACTCAAAGAAAGTATTTCAATTTGTAACTTGATATTCACATCCATATAACAAACATGCGAGTCCACTGAACATCACGCTCTATGATTACAAAACTTTCAAAAAGGAACATCTAGCTTATGTTCAGTATGAAAAGCTAAATGCATTGTAGCTGAGGGAAAATTCATCAGAACAAGACATGAATTTGAAGAGGATGAGGGCGTTTACACCATGCTCGGATTATGTGTCTGAATATTGATGTCTCAAAACTAACGACCAGGTTGAACAAAACATCGTTGAACTATTTACTTATCCTAAATCGTGATAAAATACATGTTTCCTTGAAATGATCCAGGACAACCAAGTACTCTCTTAGGAGATGCGTCTTTCAATGTTATAAATTATATATACAGTATAAAGTGGAACTTGGATAATTCGATTTTGACATAATTTGAATTTTTCTATTGGGTCCTGGCATTTTCTATACTATAAACTAGTACGGAAGGTATAATTGGTACACTAAGGAGTTGCCCGATTTTGCTCATCTTGAACTTTGCGTTTCAATTTTAACGAAGTATCATTGTACCAAATTTCAAAACCCTAGCCACAAGCGTTCTCGAGCTATAGCTTGGACAGATAACAGACTGCCAGACGGATATATAGTTTTTTTTTTTCTACCACGATAATTTCTGGCAAACGTTCGTTCAAAACTAATCTACCCTACGTCTAGGTTATAAAAATGTGAAGAAATCGTGGTTAATTCGAGTTATATTTTAGATAATTCGAACTTTTACTTACCTGGAGAGCTCAACTTAGGTTGCAGCTTTTCCGACTAAAGCTATACACTGTTTGAAAGGTATTTTCAATACGAACATTTTGGTATATATAACTTTTCCCCATGCGAACACTTTTTTTTCTATAAATCGATTTGAAATTTATGACTAAAATACTGTTTTTTTATTTATTTTCTCATATTTTTTCATGTAAATTGAGTATTTTAAATTTCTGTAAGGTGCTATTTCAATCTATTGGGTCGAGGAATCCGAATCTGATATTTATTTTTTCATAAAATGAACATTAGATGGCGCTGTCACGTATTTTTCATAATATATATATATATACACATATTTATGTATTAACACGCTAGCGGCCGTATTTTTGAAAATATTGGAACCAAATTTTAATATGTTATTTCTGGGATTAATAGCTAGGTTAAGTTCGTTAATGAGCAAAACCGGTCCAAGGGGTGACTGGGGGAGGGTGTTGACATTTTTTAAAAATTATATCTTGGCCCCTATAAAGTTTAGAGAGAGACTTTATTTGCATAAATAAGAGTACTCTCTTTAAGATTAACGATGACACCACCGAATTAGGGGTTCGGCGTATAAGTGGGGGTGTGGGTGGAAATTCGAATTTTTCTAAACCACGTCTTGTGGGGTATCGTTGAAAAGCTCTTGATAAGTAGTTTATAAATTCATAACTAGTTTCTCGCTTTTAAAATAAATTACCCCAATAAACGCAATCAAAACACTTCGAAATCTACCTCAGCCTCTAGGCCTGCCTTTATTTATTATTAAATCAACAAAATCACTGCTTGATAAATTTGTACTTGTTGATGCCATGTCAAAAGCTTTTCAACGATACCCCACAAGACGTGGTTTAGAAAAATTCGAATTTCCACCCACACCCCCACTCATACGCCGAACCCCTAATTCGGTGGTGTCATCGTTAATCTCAA
Source organism: Leptogaster cylindrica (assembly GCA_963082835.1). Lineage (NCBI taxonomy): Eukaryota > Metazoa > Arthropoda > Insecta > Diptera > Asilidae > Leptogaster > Leptogaster cylindrica. Next base: position 17,666,900 of record OY720108.1, read on the forward strand.
AGAGAGTACTCCTATTTATGCAAATAAAGTCTCTCTCTAAACTGCATAGGGGCCGAGATATAATTTTTAAAAAATGTCAACACCCTCCCCCGGCCACCCCCGTGGGACGATTTTGCTCATTAACGAACTTAACCTAGCTATTAATCCCAGAAATAACATATTAAAATTTGGTTCGAATATCTTCAAAAATACGGCCGCTAGCGTGTTAATACATAAATATATATATAAATTATGAAAAAATACGTGACAGCGCCATCTAATGTTCATTTTATGAAAAAATAAATTTCAGACTCGAATTCCTCGACCCAATAAAGATTGAAATAGCACCTTACAGAAATTTAAAATACTCAATTTACATAAAAATATGAGAAAATAAATAAAAAAACAGTATTTGAGTCATAAATTTCAAATCGATTTATAGAAAAAAAATTGTTCGCATGGGGAAAAGTTATATATACCAAAATGTTCGTATTGAAAATACCTTTCAAACAGTGTATAGCTTTAGTCGGAAAAGCTGCAACCTAAGTTGAGCTCTCCTGTTTAGATAAAAAGCGGAACTGATGCCATTATCAGTAGTATGAATTCTAGAAAACAAGTCAAGATTTCTAACTTTTTGAGAAACAATAAACTAAGGTCTAGGAATTTTTTGTACGTGTTTTGAACGTTTTTTTATTATCATGTTGGTTTGGTTTTGTCATAGGCAATAAATACATATATGCATGGTACTGCGTCCTATTTCATAGAACTATTAGTCTAATAGTAGGGGAGCGTGGGGTATTCTTGGACACGGGGTATTGTTGGACAGCGCGATATTTTTCCCCCTAGGCATGTTTCACAGTTTCAACCAATTGTCATCGACTCGTCTCACTATAAGCTCATATTCCATTGCGCACTCGACGTGTGCACACATACTGTTACCTCGCTGCCATAGCAAAAAAAAAAAATTCGATACTTCGAAAGTCTTTTTTTCACTTAATATTTTGGTTATTTTTACCAAATTTTTCGACGAACCAACTCAGGTAAATATATTTATTTATAATGTTCGTGGAACTTTAAGCCTCCTACCCTCAAAAGAATTTTGTATGAAGTTTTTTGTGAAAATAAGCGTGCGGGGTATTATTGGACGACAATAGAAGATATAATTTCTTGATATTTGACGAAATAATTTTGTCTGTTTGATGCGTATAAATAATTTTTCGTGTATAATTTAAGCACAGCATTAGTTTTTCGGCAATTTCTAATAGATTTTTGGTCCGAATGCCGCGTTATTATGCCAAAAAGAGAAATCAATTGATTTCGACAATACTTTGGTTGAAAACAATTAAGCTGGTGAAAATCCACCACATGTGTTCATTCACTTTGTATTAACAAAAACAAAAAAAAAAAAAAAAAACGTTTCCCATTAATAATTTTGATTTTTTATCGATTTGCAGTGTCCAATAATTCCCCGACATTTTTTGAAATATCAAAAACAGATGTTTTGCGCAAACTGATATAGAGTGTACAATTTGAAACAATTTGATGAAATTGCTGATACCAAAAGGAAGGTTACTTCTCGTACTACAAAACAAAACTTTGAAATTTTTAGAAAAACTAATTTTTTGACGAGTTTTTGGCAAAAATTAAAGTGTGTCCAAGAATACCCCACACTTCCCTACTAATAAACTTAATTATTAGAACTAATAAAATATGGAGTAATAATGCAGAAGTTTTTACACTAAAATTTTTATGAAATAAGGGCCAGTACAAATACGTATTATTTGTACGTATTATTTATACGTATTATACGTATTATTTATAGGTATTATTTGTAATATTTATGGTACAGTATGTAATAGTACGTATTACAACTGTACTCTTTTAAAGTAACGTAAGAAGCCAATTATAAACAACTAATGTTATCTTTAATAAAGCTGTTCAACTGAAAATGTGAAATTTGAATGTTTTATGCTCTTATTAAAACACTTTTGTAATTCGAATTTTTAAATAATTCTATTTTTTTCACTGGTTTCTTGGGGCTCGAATTATCCAAGTTCCTCTGTATAATGATATAATACTTTCAAAAACTTTGAAAAATTAATGAATGATCAAGTTACGTCTTTGAACCTCAATTCAGTCCTGACAGTTTTTCACGATAAAATGATTCACTTAATAATTAGTTTGGCTTAACGTACTTAAATTTCGAGGGATCGTACTTTCGTTTTATTTTATATGCCAGGGTTTTAGACTTAGTTATTAGGTTAGAGTTCAACGATTTTTTGTCAAATTTGGTTATCAATCTCAAATTTGGATGGCCGCTTTGTTGCCTTTCGTCAGCAGAACTAAGATTGGGCTCACTGGAATCTGGGGCATCGGAAATACGTCTCACGTATTTGTACCGATTTAGATTTGTATACATATTATTTAAAACGTTTAACTTTCGTTGAGTAGTATTATCATTGTTTAATATTTTATTAGACTGTCGATTTTTCTTATTGCGTAAACTAATTAAATGTTTTCGCGGTTTACATTGAAGTGCGGTACGTGTCGCTGTAATCATATTCGCTGCTTGGTCAACGTTATTTTGCGAAGAATCGTTCCGTACAGTTTGGTCCTTCTGTTGTTTGTCAATCCAAATATGTTCACTTAAATCTTCCTTATGATCATTTTCCAACTGTTGAAAAGATATTTCTGTCGTTGTCGTCAGTCCTCCTTTGCATGTCGTCGTTTTATTGTAAATGTCTCTTGATGTCTTCAGCCAAAGTCCTAGCTGTTTCCCTGACGTGGTTGCGTTCGTCGTGTAATCGGCCTCATCTTTCGACGAACCGGCAATGCTGCCGACGGTGATACTGGATTTAGTTGGGAACTAAACATAAAAGAAATGGTCGTTATGTAAATTGTAAACGTTTTATGGCTACTTAAAATAGAAAAAAAAAAAAATTAAAGAGTAGCTAACCCTCAAAGTGCCGAACCAACTAAATATAGAGAAAGAAGTAGACCTCTGTTTTTCAATATTTGTTGAAAATAATGAAATTCTCCTTTTATTCTAATCAAAAACGCATACCGATTCACGCACAATGATTCGCCGTCGCGTCATCGACGCATTTTACATAAACACATCACATAAACACAGCACATCGTTGTTCGGCACTGTAAGGGCGGGGGAAATAATTCTTAAATTGAAATGTAGTAAAGTTCATTGAATGTACACTACATGCAAGTACAACTTAGGGTGGAATAATAAATAAAAACAATTTCTGTTTGGAACGTCGAAACGTTATTTGTTGGCTCTAAATTCTCAAGAATTTTACTACAGGTGAGTAGGTTATTTTTGTATGTAAGTTGTCGATATCATCAATTGTACAGTAACATGGAGAAGTATAATTAATTGTTCTAGTTTACGCCAATTACGAAATTCTCTAGACGTAGAGCGACGCTGTTTTAAAACAGAAGAAACGTTTGTTAGCAAATCGTGTAAAAAACCGTGTACAAGCAGTTTTCTATTTTGCAAAAGTAAAAAAGGAAGGGTTTTTGTATACATAAAATTTCAAGATCATATAAAAAAAAACAGTGTAAAAAAAGTTCCTAGCAAATAATTAATTGTAATATGTATTTATAACAATATTTAACGCAAGAAAGTTTTTATATATAAATATTCAGCAAATAAATTCAGCATTTTTGTATAAAAATGATTCAGACTTATATGGCAACACTAAGAAAGTTGCCAGGTTTTGGTCATCTTAGAACTTGACCTTACAATTGCAACGAAATATTATTATACTATATTTCAATTCTCTGACTATGAGCATTCTCGACTTATCGTCTGGAACAAGGCGGTTAAACTCGCGACCCGCGAGCTGATTGTTCGTCACTGAATTAAATGGCAAGTAACCATACCGTGCGTAGATGCTTTGATGCACTGTCCAACTGTGGAGACATTTATATTACCGCATTCTCACTACAAAGATAATTTTTAAAAACGTATAAAAGTGAGTTGGCCCGCCAATCGCATTAAATGGTCCGGTCCGGTTTAAAATGAGTTTGGCACCCTTGGTCTGAACAGACACATATCAGACAGACGGACACCCATAAAACGGTTTCTTTTCACTTTCCAATTAATATACACACTATATAGAGATCTTTTTTCTGTAATCATTATTTCATAGCATTGCAAACGTTCGCTCAAAACTAATATACCCTACATCTAGGGTATAAACATTAAACATGCAATACAAATATAAACTGAATACAATTAAAATATTAAGTTTGTAATTTGATTGCACTAGTTTGGTACAAAAATAACACTTCAGTTTTAAAATTAAAATTCCTTCGAAAATGACAAAAAGCAATCATTGAGCCCTCATGATTATGATTGTTAAGTTTCCTTTTAAATGATAATGAGTACGTGTACACACAATGAACTGTTGTCCTCATGCCTATATGATTTCACTGACACTCATAAATTTTCACTGCAGACAAAATACAGTAGACTCGCTCTAGTTCGGACACATCGAGACCGGACCTTTGACCGAACCAAATAATTTCGAACAAACAGAAGTCAATGGAAAAAATATCAATTGTTATGTGTTTAAATGGAATGTTGTTTGTCAAAATGATCTAAAATGATGATGAACACTTTTAGCTATTTATTTGACATACTAAACATAAAAAACTTGGCTGACAAAACGACATTGTAAGCATAAAAAGCAAAAACAATGTATAGGCCTACAGAAATTTGTCCGCCCGAATCATCCGAAGTCCGAACGAGAGGAAGTCTACTGTAACAGAATTCGTAATTTAATATCAATTTAGCATGCATAAAAATATTGCAATAAAACAAAACTGAAAACATATAGCATTAAATGTCAGTGCCTTCAGAACTTAAAAACATTTATATATATATAAATATATCATACTGAAAAAAAGAATTAGTACTTACGCAAAAATATTGTTAGCTGTCGGTGCAGCTTTGAATTGAAATGGCGCATTCGGGGTTGTCTGCAAGAAGAAATTTTTGGACTTTCTAATTAATATAAAATCTACATAAACGTTTATTTCATAATTAATTTTCGAATTAAAGCAAATTTAGAAAACGTTTAAGTAAGAGATAAAATTTAATAAGTGATATAAATGTAGAATTTTTTTTTTTAAATAATTACTTTTTTTTTTTATATAAGCAGACGCAAACGAATGTGCGTACAATTCCTTGTAATGTAAAATTTAATTCGTTTGATGTTATAGTAAATGTATGTCTTGTAAAGAGTTTATATGAGTTTGCCAATCCATGTACTGTATTGCAAATTGCAATACGGGCCTCGCATTATATTGTCAATGTTTTTATTTTTAATCTCGATTTACTTAATAATAACAACTTCAATTGATGTCGGTAAGAACAGAAAACCATAATACATGTGTCAGAGTTGTAAAGCGATCAAGTCGGCGTTAAATTTATATATTGAATTCATTTTAAAAAGTAGTATACGTTGGAAAAACAAAGGTGAGTTGAGTACATATAATTTAAGGAAAAGGGTGGGAACGTGTTGCTCTATTAATATATTTTAATTTAAAATACTTTTGAGCTATCCTGTTCCTGACACATTTCTTCCGAGTAAAAATTTATTTAATTTCCATTCTTGAATCATTCCACGAAATTTTGACCAATGACTGTGACCTCATGTGCTCCGATTTTTTTCATTTTTTTTTTTTTTACATGAAGTAGGTACTTTTAGATAGAAAGAAACATATTTGGTAGCACTGCTCTCGTAAATATTATTGTATATTACTAATTTATATCTCATTTTAAAGAAAAACACTTGAAATTTTAGAAAAAAATAACAAAACAATATCCGTACCTCAGAGCAGAAGGGTATTAAGTCACAAAATGTAAATTTTACAGGAGAGCGTAAAATACAATAATTTCATTGTTTAGGCTATAAAACATGCAGAAATAATAATTTGTCACACTTGTTTTCTAGCCTGTACTATTTAATAGTTTCAACTTGATCTAGATAATACTTATTTATATTAAGAATAATGATAATGGGTGGTGTTTACACTTATCAAAGTTTTTGAAGACTGAATCTTTTACAGAACACATGGACTTAATACTTTTTTATTTTCAGAAGAATTTCATGACTGTGACTTAATATTTTTATTTTGCACTTCATAATTATGATAAAATAGAAGTTTTGAGATTTTATGCGGGGAAAAACGTGGGACACAATACTTTTTTTGAACATAATATGGTTTTGCCCTGGGTGGTATATGTCTATACTGGACTTAATACATGTAATATAAAGATAATACTGTTTTGCTCCAGGAGCGAGGTGGACTTAATACTTTTTATAAAATGCTATTTCTGTCATTTTCAGTCCAATCGTCTTCTATTGTAAATCTCTGAATAGAGCGTGAAATTTAAATCTAGGTGAGCAAAAAAACCGAAAAATTTAAATTTTGGACTTAATACCCTTCTGCTCTGAGGTACGGATATTGTGTTGATAAAAAATCATTCTGAAAGAAAATTGCTTTCATTTACGTATCCTGCCTTTCTTTTAGGTTCGGTACGAGTATACGTTTCAAATTCCAAAACTGACTTGATTGAGGCCCGCCTGTGCAATACAAAGGTTGCATAAAAATGGTGTGGAAAATGTAAAATGGATATGAATTCTTGCATCTTTAATTGAAAAACATGCAATCTACATTAGTTTACCATGCGAAACAAATCTCTATAAAATTAGCAATTTTAGTAACGGTAAACACATAATAGTAAATGAAGTGTGTGGAAATTATGTGGTAATGTATTATATACGAAAATAAACCAACGCAAATAACAAGTTTAAATGCAAGTGAAAATTATTTGAAGCTAATATTTCAGAGCTTTGTACAATGCGAAACTAAACCACAAATACAACAAACAAACATATTAAATACTGTGACATTCACAAAATTCCCAAAAACTTGTTTATTTGGATGCAACTACATCATTTATTTGACGAAAAACTGTTTAAATATATAATTTTGTCATATACGATTGAAAATTTTTAATAACAAAGCAAAACAAAAAAGGAAAAATCGAAACGAAGAATTTCAAAAATATTTGCTGAAAATCGACGTGCATGAATAAATGATTACATCAAAGCACCGAAAAATAAATCGTCCACTGCCCGGAGAACATGTGGTTTCTTGTAAAACATGATTTAAAGTATTTAAAAACACAATTTCACAGGTAAAAACCTTTCGAAAATAAATGCAAAAATGTTATTAAAAGGTATTTCGTAATCGAACCATTTGGAAATATACAATGAAACAATACATTTTACCGATCGAGTAATAATGTAAAAAGACTTATATTTCTTAGGCAAATAGATAATAAGTAATTTACTATTGTTAAATTATAATTTTACACGGCTTCAACTTTTCAATTATTAGAATATCAGCGAATTTTGCATTAAACAAGTACAAAGCAAGTTTTGCAAAAATTGCGGCATATATGCATTATTGAAAATAAATCATTGCTTAAAATGTTTCTTCAAAAAATTAATGCATTGATTTAAAAAAAGACTAAATGATTAGTCTTCAAATCTTTTATGGATTGTGCATTTTTGTAATGTTATTCTTTTACGCCCTTTTTTTTTAGTGATAAAAAGAACTACGTTTGCCGAAAGAAAATGCATAAAAATACAAACGTGACTAACGGCACTTTCCTTGCATTTCATACACAAAAAACTGATTGCAACACCCAATCCTACAACACATAATATGATCTCAATGGTTGAAAAAAATTTTGCACGATTATCAATAATTTTTACTCGATAATTGGGAAGGGAAGAAGATAAAACCATTTACTACATAAGTATAATAATAGAATTTATTAGAAAGATAATAAGTTATTTTGGTTGGTTAACCAAAAATCCTACGAAAGCTAAGTATTTTGTCTTACTCAAAAGGAGAGCAAATGAAAATAGAAACTAAAAAAGTTTAACAGCATCTTCGTTATTAGAAATTATCTATAGATTTTCTACTAATTATTTTAATGTTAAAATAAAAACATGGAAAACTATCAGTCGTAGAAAGTTCTCTATATTTATTTGTAAAAGAATACGGGAAGAAATTTGCCCATTTAGTACTATAACACCAATATATTAGATTCCCAATTGTAATCGATATTGATTACGAACTTGCATTAATCGAAAATCGTTTTGCACTCAACAAGAACAAGATCGTTGCATTGTCTTAATTGTAATTTGTATTAAGCGAATAAATAAATAAATAAATAAATAAAATTAATTATTTTCTTAAACGTATATTTTTAAAAGGTACCAAGGAAGTTAACGAAGTTAATATAGAATAACTCGCATATGAGACCCAACTTTCAAGAATTTCTAACTGAAGAGGAGGATACACCTGAAATTGTAGAATCAACCAAAGTTAATACCTCATTTCTTAGGCAAACTTTATTTAATTGAAACAAACGATTACAAAGATAAACTGGAATGATAACAATGAGCTAGTTCTGCTGAAGGCATGAACGCAGCGAAGAGAAACGAACAAGTTGCATCGAATCAATATAAATCGCAGATATATGGCAGAACACCCGCAGGCGAGCTCGAAGTCTACAGTTCGTACAATAGTTTATTTCTTCTAACAAGAACTTCTTTGTTTTTAAATGGAGTCTAATGAAATATACCTTAATAGATTGAAGGTCGGGGAGGGTAGGGAAAGGGGCGAAACGATTTCTCATTAGCATTTACATTTTTCAATGGATTGTGATTTGAGTTTAGGTATTTTAGAACGGAGAGGGTGACGTAAATAGAGAATACGATAATTCGTCAGAAAACTTTCATTCATAACTTTAGCATTTTCGCATGTTTGAAAAAAAAAAAAAAATACGTTTAAAAAACTAAAACCCGATTCCGGACAATTCGCAAACTCAAAAGTAAGAAACAAAAAAATCTTGGGGATTCCTAAAATTGTGTTAAGTTACTACCGGACATTTCCCATTACATTACAAATTTCATGCATCCGTGATCGTGCGTTTTATATTGCTGTTACAAAATTGTATGGCGATCAGCATTTTGACTTGTTTGTAGTAGTTTTCAACTCGGAAAATTTTTTAGGTGTATCCTCCTCTTAATTTTAAAAGTAATTCTACAAAGGACTGAATAGAATTATAAAGTAATTATCTGTTACCGAAGTGAAACTTAATTAAATTATAAAGAAAAAGTACGAAAAGTATAATTGGTTTAAGCCAATTATAAAATACTATAAATGCAAAATGGCACAGTTTTAACACGGAAGCAACGTTTGTAAAGAAATCCTGTAAAATAAACGTGGAAAAACAGTTTTTGGTATCTGTAAAATTTCAAGATCGTGTAAAAACAGTTAATACGTATTTATAAGAATATTTAACGAAAAAAAGGTAATATATTGTTCAATAACCAAAATCAGCATAAAAATAATTCAGCCTTATATGGCAACGCTAAGGAGTTATCCGATTTTTATCATCTTCGAACTTGATTTTACCATTTTAACGAAGTATTATTGTAACAAATTTCAAGACTAACTACAATCGTTCTAGAGTTATCGTCTGGACAGACAACAGACAGAAAGACGGACATCCATAAAACGGTTTCTTTTCACTTCCCAATCATGAATATATAGTTCTTTTGTTCTATCACGATTATTTTTTGGCGTTGCAAACGTTCGCTCAAAACTAATATACTCTACATCTAGGGTATAAAAACACTCGCAGTTGTCGAAGTGGCCTCAAATGTGTAAGTTTGCAAAAAGTTTACTGCCTGTAGATACAAACTGTTGTACCGGAAGAAGATATAAGTTAAAGGAACCTACTAACTTATATTTATCGTACTTTCTATAAAAAAAAAAAAAAAAAAAACCTCACACTAACATGCCTAATGCAGCAACAACTCACCTCTTGACTGCCAGTGAAATTAAACGAAGGTGAAGGTGAAGTAGCTGAAAAATTGAATGACGGTTTGCTAGCCCCACCAAATTGATATGGCGCCTGTAAATGAGAAACCAACGAATGATTAAATTCGACTTAAGTACGTCGTGGTTGTTGAACTTACATTTGATGAGGACCCAAAAGCGAAAGGTTCGGATTTTTTGGCAACCGGTGTATCCGTTCCAAATCCACTACCAAAGACTGCAGCCGATGAGTTGCCAAATGTTGAATTTGGGGCTACTCCAAATGTTGATGTAGAACCACCAAATGTGGATGTTGACGAACCGCCAAATGTGGAGCCTGTCGAAGATACTGATCCAAATACGGGCACATTAGCTGTTGCAAAAGGAGCCGCAGCAGATGACGAGAAACTACCAAAAGTAGGAATTTGTGTAGTTAATGCACTGTCACTATTGTTGCCAGAAGTTGATAGTCCGAATATGGTGGGTTTGGCTGGGTTTGCGCCAAATACGAACTGGGTGGACGTATTTGTTGATGTGACACTAGATTTAATCGCTGAAGGTTTATTAGTCGTGGACGACACATTTTCGAAAACTGATTCACTTGCGCTTTTCTTAACCGGTATTGTCCCGAAACCAAACAAAGTAGTTGACTGCTGTCCTTTTTGCTGGCTGGTATTATTAATTGAGGCACTAAAACTGTTTGCAAAAGTGCTGGCTTGTTTTTCAGTAGAGCCTACGAAATCAGCCGTAGGAACACTGACAATTGATTTAACTGATGATCCAAAAATTGGTTTTGTGTCATTTGATGATGATTGACCGAAGCTAGATGAAGTTGAGGCTACAGTGGAAGTACATGTCGTTGAACTGGTGCTTGCTGCTGCACCAAACAGAAAAGGAGTATTAGTAGGAGCTGCTGATGTTTTTCCGAAAACAAATGTTCCAGTCGAGGATGATGCTGGTGATGACGTCACTTGAGAACCAAAAGTTGTGCTAGAATTATCTTTTAAGCTATTCTGAGTAGGTGATGCGAAAACGGAAAGTGCAGAATCCTTTGGAGAGGAATCTAATTTAACACCTAGATTAATAGGCTCACCGAATTTGAACACTGGTTTGATTTCTGCTGTTGAATCGGCTTTTTCTACAGTATGGCCTTCACTTTGAATACTTGAGCATTTATGCAAGTCTGTGGTTGAATTCCCGTTACCAAAAGTGTCAAATGCTGGCTTTGAGAGTTGATTTGTGGTACTGCTTCCTCGAGCATCATTAGTGTTTGCACTGGGCCAGTTAAATTTGAAGCCTCCTGAGCTTTTGAGTGAGTTTGGTTCCTGTGCATTTACTTCTTTTGTTGCTTTCGATGTACTTTGTTCTCGCGCAAATCGAAAACCACCTGTAGGATTCTCACTACTACGTTGTACTGCGATTTTATCTTTTTCGTCGGTTGAATTCGGCTTAGTCTCTTTTGACTTTAGATCGTCTGGCTGGTTAACAGATTCTGCATCAGATCTTAGGCTATCACTTGCCAAATCTACGACATCCTTTCCAGCCTTTGATTCTGAAAGTTTTTTGAATCCATACGAAAATGGTGCATTTGGTTCTGTTAAAGACTTTGTAGTGGTTGTAGCCCCAAAAACGAATGTTTGTGAATTGCTTCCATCTGCTTTTTGTAATTCAGTCGAAACAGCTGGTGTCACAGTCTTTTGTTTACACTCCTTTCTCAAATCCTCCTCTTTTTGAGAGCCAAATCCAAATGTGAAGCTTGTACCTGTGAAAGCAAATTTGGGAGCACTGTCAGTTTCCCTTAATGCGGGATTATCCTGTTCGCAACAAGCACATTTTGTTCGATTTGCGCTGTTAAGCGACATGCAGCAAGGACATTTCCACTTTGTCGCTTGTTCAGTTACGATCTCCTGGAAACCTGTGCTCAGAGGTTTTGGCATTTTTGCTGCTGGAGCGAACTGAGAGTTCCTCGTCGGTTTACTTGAATTACAAGCGATGCATTTGCCTAAATCTTCGTTGTTGCGGAGCAAACAACTCGAACATTCCCAAGTATTTGGCTTGGGCTTAAATTTATCACCGAAGGTGTTAATGCTTGCCATTGAATGTTCCGAACTTACTTGACTTGTACTCGCTGAAGAAGCTGGTGATGATTTCGGAGATGAACACGCAACGCAGATTTCTGTGCTGTTATCATTGCGAACCAAACATACCATGCACTCCCATTTGTTGCTGTTGAATAATATGGACAGTGGTGGCTTAATATTACTTTGCTGACTTTTATCGTTTTGAATTTCCATAGGCTCTTTTTTGTTTAGTACATCTTTTTTACTCAAACAGTTGATATTTTCAGATTGCAAGGATTCACTTGTAGGAACAGTCATGCTGAAATTCACGTTGCTAGTTGATTTGTCATTCTTGTGCAAATCTTCTTCCACTGATGGCAGTTTGCCTATGAAAATTGGCTTGCTGAATTCAAAAGTGCCAGAAGACTCGATATTGTTGTTGCCCGATACATGTACGTCAATGGGGCAAGAAAATGGGAATATTGTACTGGTTGAATAGATTGAAGACCTTTTCGTTTTAATGCGCGAGCTACTACTCTCTGAGTGAGGTTGATCATTATTGGTTGCTTTGAAGACACCTATTTTTTGGGAAGTTGATTCCATCAACGTCGATGCACCCGACACAAAAATATCAATTTTAGGAACAGATTTCATTTCTGGGAGTGCTATTTCAGGTAAGTTCACCTCTGGTGTAGTTTCTGTTACATCGAAATTAGACTTTTTATTAACTCTAGTTATTCGATTTTTAATTTTATTAACATGTGTACTGCTGTGTTCGTCATTGTTTTGCAGTTGATCTGGGAGTTTATATGATTGTTCTCGATTTAAAATTGAATTTGACGAGCAGGCAATTTCGCGAACACGCTCTGTACTCTCCTGTAGGCGTTTAATTCGTAATTTTTGTGATATAGAAGGGACCCGCAACTCAGTTGCTGGTGGAATGGATTCAATAGACGTTAATTTGCCGTCCGGTACTTTTGGTGATGACAAACGAATGGCACGATTTGCAAGCAATTCGTTTCTACCAAATCGCTCTTTATGTGCAATCAATGCTGGGACTTTCATACTACTCGCCATTTTCTTGGCTTCGATTAATGGCGACGTGAAATTCTCCATTAAGTCTAGAATTCGCTTTGCAGTATCAGATATAACTGGTGAAATATCAGAACTTTGTCCCAAAGAATTATTGAAAGAAGAGTTTGATGATAGTGCCGATGTTGGTCTCATTATTGTTGGAATACGTAGCGTACGTTGTGACGGCTGATAACTGTTGTAAGCGGAAGCTCCACCAAAAGTTGTTCGACCCTTGTAAAACGGAGACATTGTATTCATAAGTCTACTGTCGCTGAGTGCCGACATACTGCCATAGAGTGATGACGTTTTAACCGATTGTCGACGATGAAGGCTTGTCAATGACATTGTTGAATTGTTTAAATTGTTTGGCATATTATTCTTTGAGAACAGAGATTTTTTACCCTCTAAATGGGAGTAAAAGCTGAATTCATCCCTTGATTCTAAAGCTTTCGATGTACTGCTTAACATTCCAGGATTTTTGGATGTATGCAAACTTGAACACTGGCTATCATCACTATCCGAAGCATCATCAACTTGAAGGACGATGCCTGATGATGTCCCAACACCATTCGTAAATCCCGTCGGCATTCGTTTTTGAGAGTCTATAAAATTCCCTTCAGTTTTGTCTTCTAAATCGCTCTCTTCTGTTTCCTCTGATTCATCGATGTGGACATTTGAACCAAATAACTGCGGAGAGTTTAGTCTAGATCTGGGGTTCTTAAATGGTTGCTGAAGATAATCTGGAAGACAGCGATTTGTCGTTGAAGACGATAGTGGCGGTATATTTAAAATTCGTCTTGAACTAAAATGAAATAAATTCATTGACACAAGAAAAATTAAAACAGAAAATTGTTATTTCTCACCTAATATTCTTTTTGTTATCCCATCTTATACCTCTATGCTGTCTTGATTTCTCTGTTTCATGCTCAGTAAGATCCAAATTTGTCTGGATCTGAGCGTACGAATTGGACGCTGCAATTTCGCTTCTATTAAAATTGTACGGAGTGGCCAATTTATTGGCATGTGCTATCATATGCTGTCTGTATCGGGGTTCCGACTTCGCATTGGCCAATGCGGAATACCTGTCCAATATCTGGTAGTTTTCTACAAAATGGTGTGTCTAAAAAAAGATTACCAATATAAGTAAAATAGAAGAAAATCAGAGACGTCATAAAGATAAGACGGTGGATTATTACACAATATGCAAATTTAAGGCTCTGAAACCAATTTCTTTGTGATTTTAGATTACTGGATCTAAGATCGCTGCTTCATTTACTTTCGCTGTTGTTCCAATACGCACTTTTGCGTTTAACTTTCTGGTGGAATCACCCGAATAGTGGGCTACATGCCAACGACGGAATCCTCCAATCCAAATAACTTTTGAATTACAACTTGTTAACAATGTAACAGAAAGGAGAGGCTTTCTGATTTTTTTCATCTCTAAATGTAATAATTTATTTGTTCAGTCAAGTGAAGTCTAATATCGCTATCGGATTGTTCTATATCTTCAACTTGACGTTCCTTTAGATATTAAAAACTATATAACAATTGAAATTGTACATTGCACATTTTTTATGAGATAAGTCAAGTTGACAAGGTATAAGATTGCATAAAAACATCAAATATTACTAATAAGCAACGACGAAAAAAATATTCGGCTGAATGTAATTACATACTTCAATATGCAGTCGTCTTTTGGTATGACTTTCCTTGGTAGGGATCCTACAGATTTACAAGGAGTAGCTCTCCCAAATAGCATATTCATTTGCCATCCCTGCAAATTGGCCCTGCGAATTGGGTGCAAAATTGGGACGTCAGTGCCTGCGTTTAGAGTAGGGGTTAGAGTCGAAAGTAGGGATCCTTTCAGGTTTCAGCAATGCAAGAGTGGGAAGATTTGATAGTATTAATTGATAGTACTAATAAAAGAGAGTTGAATGTAGCCCATATTATATAGTACGAAAATTGATAGTTTCGGACCTATAGGGCACATTATCTACAAATCTGTGCAGTAGATATTATGGTCTCTGTTCGACAAATAATATAAAAAAAAAAACGATGAATTATTCTTTTGTGAAATCTACCCCCGTTTTTTACTGAGTAAAACATCCATTTAAATTTTGTAAAAACAGAAGGAGCAAGCTGCCTTCAGGTTTTCAGATCTCCACCTATTTTTTAAAAGCACAATAGATATATTGCAGTTGTAGTATGTTGTAGTATTATTATTATGCTTATGAATACTATCATTATTTGTTTAATTGTTTACACGCTTACAATAGGTATTCTTCCGCGACAAGCTTTTGCATCCGTTACCACAGAATATCCTACGTCGCACATCTCAATAAATTATTAAACTTATTTATTTTATCAAGGCAATTTAAAAAAAAACACAATGACATCCCAACTTTTTTTTGAAAGCCTTCCGCGGGCGAAAACATAAGTCACGAACATCAGCATCTAGGACAATACAAAAATTGTTAACTACATTTGATTTGCGAGAGATATACACACGGTTATTAAAAAATAATAATTTTTCACAAAATGGCAGTGGTTTGAATAAAAATTTTCAATTTCGACCGAATTCGGCCGTAATTTGTTTATAATAGATATATTATATTAATATTGTTGACCAATCTAAAGGGGATACAGTCAGGAGACTGAAGAAAGCTGGTTTTTCGATGATTTGTTTAATAAACCCGGAGCAGTTTTTTTTTAACACAAATATATACATTTTAAGAAGTAACATGTTAATAGTGCTTAATATTTTTTTTGAATAAAAATTTTAATATAGTAGAGTACAGTAGCCAGTCTTGTAGTAGGGGTTAGGTGCCTTTTCAAAAACGTGTTTTGCGGTGAGCAATATAACGGGAAGCCTAATCATTGGAAATAGAAAAATCTAACAGATTTCATTAGTTTATCATAATAGATCGTGATTATTGGTTCAGTTTTGAAAAATATTGATTTATAACAAAATGGCGACTTTTTAAAGTAATTTTTTTCAATTTTCATGAAATAATTTGCCGCTGTTTTGATCATAAAAACGAAAACATTAATCGGAAAACAAAAACCAACGATTAATCACGAGATATTTATATCTTAAATAAGTACATCAAATTTCAGAACAATAGGTACTGTAATTTTTCAGATATATCTTGCTCAACGACTTTGAAAACGTCATTTCGAGAAAAACGCGTTTGAAGTTTTAAAAGCCCCCTTCAAGCAGTCGTAAGCGCGTGTACATAACGGCCTATAACTCGGCCAATTTGCCTCGAATGAATTTGAAATTTTTACAGAAGATTCTTGACATAATACATTATCAGAAAAAAATATTTTTCAAAAATTGATGTTTTTGATTTTGCTGACTGTATACAACCCCCTTAAAAATCGTGTGTGCTTCCCTAGAGAAACTATTTAAAAAGCTATCGTTAAAATTTCAAGTAAATTGGATAAAATTTGAAAAATTTCTATTTCCGCCAGGTCTTTTGAGAAAAACGCATTCAAAGTTTTAAAACTGCTCTAAAATGTACGGGAAGCGTTCCAGAACATGATCTCTTTTGGAATATTATTCTTAAGTTTATACATGATTTAAGCAACATAAAAATTGGCTTGTTTAAAAAAATGCAAACAGATGTAACATCTTAAGCAAAAAATTTTGTTTCATTTTCAAAAGTGTAGAAATTTTACAAAATTTAATTAAATAAAAAATCCCTACGTATTTTTGTAGCGAGTAATGAGTATTATATAATTTTAATTGTTTTTTTATTTATTTTTTTTTTTTTAATTTTTTGTTCAAGATCCTATATTTTATGAGAAATTTGTTCTATCGCCGACATTTTCTATACTCAAATATATGCTGAATAATCTCTCTAAAGAGAATTCCCAATCGTTTTGTTATACACATATCGTCCCTTTCATGCCAAAACCTTAAATGTGCCAAAATTCGAATTTTTGGGTTTTCGACAATTTGAATACCAATTAGCCTCCTACACATTATAAAAATACCCGTGAGCTGAACTGGTAACCATATGGTTCATAATGCCCAAAGAATTCAATTCATGAATGTGTTTTTCAATTTTTATTTTTATGCCAAAACCATGAATGTGCGGCAAAACGCACAGTAGATTTTGGCAGGCAAAAAATTGCATTAACCCGGACAACATTATTAACAGGGTGAAAATTGGTGCAAAACGTTCAGCATAAGGTCCTGATTGGCCCACCCAAAATCCGAAGAAATTCCAGTTGGGGATCTTTCGCTTCTATCTCCTAAAATATCACACTTTAGAACAAGTGCTCCAAATAAAAGTTATAGAGCATTCGATTCTGCTTGTAATGCTACTTAGCACCAATTTTTTGGACCACCCACTAGGAGAGTACAGTTGTTCAAAAGTTGGACCAATTTTCCATGAAGTGCATGAATGTATTTTTCTATTAATCAGCAATGTACATTACCCTAGAAAGTTAAAATAGAATGGGTTTTAGTTAAAAAACTACATCGTTTAAATCAGTTTTCATCGTTTTTCTCAAAACTGCGATTTTTCACATTCATGGTTTTGGCATGAAAGGGACGATATGTACTCCCAAAAAAATTGGCAGTTACACTTTATTTTCGGTCGCTAAAGTTGTGTTACTTTTCAAACTCGGTGAACTCATAAATAAAACAAATATTCGCAAATCGAGTTGAAAATTGAATTGTTTATTCAAAACTCTAGTCTGCACCGAACTATGTAGTATTTACTTTTATTCCGTTGCATAGTATAAAACTTTTTCTTGCAAATTTTTCATGAAATTGTAAATTGTTTTTTTTTTTTTTTAAATACGAACAATTTTTGCAAAAATCAATATTTAAAAAACATCCAACGTCGGGTGAAGTGGGGTAAGTGCAGTAGCAAAAATGATAACTTGATTTTAAAGAGCTATTGCTCTTAAACATTTGCAAGTGCACCGATCAAACTTGGTGTAGTTATAAATCAAACTAAACTAAATTTATCTAAAACTAAATACAAAACAAAAACCAAAATGCTAGAACGTGACTAGTTATTGCACTTGCCTCATGGCCTGGGGTAGGAGCAACACCAGACAATATAATATATTCTAGTAGTACTTTGAATCATAGCATTTGGATCTGTGTGAAGTAAGAATAATATACTCTATCAATAAAGCTTTGTTGATGTGTTCGTAAGTTATGGAAGATTCTGTTAGGCGTAGAAAAAAGTTAGAAAACTGGAAAATATCCAATTCATTTATATTTCACACAATTTAATCACAATGAACCTAAAATTTTAAACAATCGTGAGACCTAGGGCAAGTGCAATAGTGGTACTACACTATACACTATAAAAAATTATAGGAGGCAAATGTAATACCACCTTTATTTTTTTTCTATGGATTCAGCGCACAATTTTCTTTGGGGTAACACACTTTATTCATTCCAAAATGACTTTATAATTCCGAATTATGTTTTTAACTGTAACTGCAAAGCCAAATCATAACATAAGTAAAAATGCATGTAATGCGGTTTTTTTAATTGAAAACTAAAATGTTTAAAATAGATTATATCGCTATAAAACTCTAGATTATATTTTAACATAATACGTTATTTATGTTCATTACAGTTGATTTTTAGTGCTTACAGGTCGCGATATTGCACTTACCCCACTTCACCCTAGTTGGGATGTTCAAAACCTTTTTAGTTTTTTTTAATCTAAGTTAAAAATGGTTTGCTTTTAAAGAACTGCTGTGCAGCCGCCACTTTGAATTTAGTTATTATCTAAGAAATTGTACAAAGTTTATTAGTTGTATAATAAAGACCTAATTACAGAATTTTTATTTATTCCATTATCTTGTTACAAAAAAATTGCAAAATATGCAATATTTTTCTTGCCTAAGTATATTGGGATTAAAAAGAGAATAGGGTTTATTGTGGGATTTCAGAAATGGTATCAGAATAGTTGTTCTTCATATAACACCAACGGTAGATTTCCTATCCCAAATTTACTTGCAGTTTAAGGGTAACTCTCTCCTTTTTCAATAAGTTCTAATATTCGCACTTATTCTTTTATACCTACAGTGGGTGTTTACTCGGCACTCTATTATTTACTAGTTAAAAATTCAAAATGTTTTTGGCAGCATTCAGCGTGGGGCGAATAACAGCCAGACTGCCTTGAGTTGATCATCTTCATCTTCCTCAATTATTTGCCTGGCTTAAACTCATTGCTCTGTCATTATTCATTAGAGTACCTATAGAAAGACTATCGCCAGATTTTGTTTTTGCTTTTGACTACCTTTAGGGTACCATTGATTCCCCTGGCTTACTGGTGGCTTTCATATTTCCGTTCCAGCGCGCTCCTTGAGGTCCGCTGATTTTTTTTACATATTTCGTGACAGCGAACTAATTATGGGTATAACAAGCCTGTATCATCGATATGTCGCTCATTCAATTGCTGCTACCCCTTGATCGATTTTCATTTCAAAGACTTAATGAAGAGTCGACTTAGTTAGATTTCTATATTATTATTTCATATTTATTTTGGGTTTTATTGAACTTTAATATTTGTGTTTCTGAGGAAGCTGTAATAAATAAATAAATAACAAAGACAGTCGTCCAAATTACCAAAATCACCTGATTATCAAGACCCGGTCTACTTATGATCTACTCCTATTGTGTTTCTCTTTGCCGAATGCAAACTGTGTATTTTTTTACGTGATTCATATTTTGTCGGACATTTTCTTCGATTCCACTTTTCTTTGGCTAAGGAAAATCGTGCGTACCTTTGCACGTGCTTTTAAATGGTTCTCACTTTAGTTGGCGCGCTTATAGATTCCTCCAGTTGGATCGTGTAAATGCAGTCATATATGTATCCATATAGAATAGAATGAACATAACAGAGAAACAACATTTGTTGAATAGTTATATTAGTCCCGTTTTTTACTCCTCCACACCCTTTTAAAATTAGACAAAATTAGATATCTAGGGACTTTCCAGTAAATTTATATTTTTATTAATTTAGGGTAGCAAGAAACCATTTTTTTCTTGCACCTAATGATAACTTGCATTATTCATTGCATATTATTACATTGTTGAAGAAATGTTTTGTTTTAATTGTTAGAAGCGCACCATGACCGCCGTATTTTACAGCACGTCATAATAATCACATTAAAATAAAGGAACTAAACGAAAACAAAGCCTAAAGTTTGCAAACCCAAACTCCTACAATAATTTCATATTGAATGTGAAATAAACAAAACTGTAACATTTGAAAGAACAGACTATGTTATGTGGTTACCGTGACATTCAGACCTGCACAACTCCCCAAGCGAAAATCTGCTTTTAGCGGTTAATGTACGATTGTTGGAGCGCGAAAGAATCAGTTTTCAGAATTGTTTAAGGACTCAGTGCCATTTCAACACGTCAAATAAATGGTTTCCAATGAAATATTAGAAATTTGGATGTAATACTCAAGATGGTGAGGGAGATTCTGTTATTGCTAATAGTTAAGGGTAAAAAGGATAAAAATGTTATATTTATTTAAAAGTAGTTTATGTAATTCTATTTGAAATAGGCATACAAACCTTAGATTCGGTCCTCGGCCTTTTAGTCGGCAATACCACCGGGTTCACGTGCTCGTTGTCTCCGCTGTGACTGTCATCGACACCAGACGAATCTGCAGAATAGTTGCTGTTCTTTCGTTTCGACACCGTTCCATTGCGACTCGCCTCCGTAGACGATTGCGAAAACCATCGTCCCAGTGTTGCGGGTAAGAATCTTGAGACCCGCGATCGAACTTTTCCAATGATCGACTAAAATTGAAAAACACTTCTTAAAGCAATCGTTCATCACTGTCAAAATATGTGACAATCTGGCACCAAACTGCATTTTAACACATATCGTCCGCACCCTTAAAAGATTCGTCAAAGAATATCCTATTTAAGAGATCAGAGGTGAACTGAACTTTCATGTAGTGTGCCGCAAACTCGTGCTCATAATATTAAAAAATACAACTGAAAACCTCACTACCCAATCGTAGTGTACTTACGCTGTTCAACTCCGAGCTTGGTTCTTGCCCCCCTGTGGGGCTGTCTTCAGACATAATTTTGCTCTTCTCGGATGAAGCTGTTATAAAACCATATAATTCAAGTAATTTAATTTAAGCGTTACTTTTACACAACAACGTTCCTGATTCAACTTAATATAACAAACGCACTTTTCCTGATTTAAAAAAAAAATAATTTTGCCTCTACAAATGCTTGCCAAAATATATTTCGAACATTCAACAACGATCAATACACGATATATGTGAATTCACTAAAAAAAATATATAACATTAAACAGTACATGATTTGTGAACGTATGATAATTTATTTCTCACATTCACGAGCGTGATATAAAAAAGAAGTACGTCCGCACGTTCCGGACTCACGTAAAGAAATGGCGGACTCCGATTTGTGTGTAATAATTTTCGGAGTATTTTCCGAATTATAAGTGTTTCTCTTTCTATTGTTGCAGTAAGAATCCAATAGATGGAAGTTTAAATAATATATTTTATTTTCATAAAAATTTAATATTATTACATGTTTAGTTCGATCGTAATGCAAAAATATTCGAAATGTTTTTAAGATAAGCATTATTAAAAGATATAAACATTCATTCGATATTAAAAAATAAATAACAAAATCAAATTTCGGAATTTTTGGAGAGTGTTCAGTAAAGCGCACTATGCACATCGGGCTAAATTTATCCTCCCATTTAAAGGTTCCCATATATGTATAGATTTCCCTCTACGCCACAGCCTCTGGACGACCTTAATGAATTTCATTCGCACCTGGGAGGTCGCCATTCATCTATCTCTGAGGTTTCCTGACACACGTGCGGGCTTTGACTAGTTTAGTCCAAAACCTTGAGGGAAACTTATTCGTTGTGGTTGTTGGGTACCTTAAAACCTATGTAAAAACAAAACGCGGATAAATGCGGAGAAAACTGTGGATGAATTTAACCTCGATGTTGGTATGCAGAGCAGGCGTCAATCAATCATTATAAAATTTACGTTTTACTCTTCAAATGATAGATGGCAGTAGTGATCCGTGTAGAATGTAGAGATTTTCTTCACGTTTTCATCCCCCAAGAAATAGAATTTATAGTTTTCAGACGATAAAGCATAGTATGCAGATCAAGCATATCATCTATTTTATCAATTGTATATTAATTGAATCGAAATGTTACATAAGTATAGAAGCACGGAGTGCAGCTAAAACACAAAAATATAGGTATCCCTTATAGAGGGAGAAAAGGATTAAAAATAACATTACTATTATTTATAATCTAACGTTTCCAAAGTATCTAAAATAAATCGAATTAAAAGAAAACAAACCCATCTAAACAAATTTTCTTATCGGGTATTCACAAATCACAATAGTAAAATTCACTTAAGAATGAAGTTTACCCAAAACTAGGAACGAAAGAACTGCCCGTCCCCTACTTCGCCCTTCCCACACACACATTTTTTCCGCAAGCGTCAAGTACCAGCCGATATGCGCAAGAAAATCAGAAGCACAGCAGAAGCCACCAAGGATTGGAAAATCAATATTATTTTGGGTGCCTCTGAGAGCAGAGAACAAGCAAAAGGGACCTGCGATTGTGGTGGCGAACAGAATTTTGACTTGTTTGAGTAGTTTTCATCTCGGAAAAATTTTTAGGTGTATCTTCCTCTTATGGACATACGTTCAGGTATATATCCCGATTATATACGATGTTTCGCTCAACTATCGCTACCTCCACGCATTACTTAAACGTTCAAGAAGGGCTCTTCCGCCGGCTGAATGGGGATAGCGCTCTTAGTGATGCACTCCTCATTGCGATTCCGACTACCCTGCCAGTGACTCCAGACTCCTCTTACAACAATTTTTGTCGATGATACCATGTTGTCCTGCCTAGGTACTGGTTTGTCGAAACTAACTCGAACACGTCATTCTGATTCTAGTTTTTGTACAGTGAACATCGTTCATTTTAATTTAAAAAAATGATGAAAATAGCAACCTTTTTATATTTTTATAATTTTCCTTCAATTAAAATTTCATATGAATAAATTTAAGTTGATCTTTCAGTCATTCTTTTACCCATATTATTTTTTTTTTAAATTTCAACAAACGTTGTCCATCTTCTTGCTCTAACTATTAAAAACCGTTTTTGCGAACTCGCTTACTCGTACCATGTTCGAGCGTTCACGGGCAGCTGAAAGGAATTCTCATCAGCATCATCGTTATCGAGCACCGTATCCTCGACCCCACCTCTAACTATGTTCATGTAGTGCGTTTTCTTCATGTGGTTCCGCAACCTGTGTAAAACATTTTTAAAATTACGTAATGAAAATGGATGTAATGTGAAAAAACAATTTCGATGATGAGCGAATTTGAAAGAAGGAAAACCCTTTCACCGTAATAAATGTTTTCAACTGGCACCGAGAATGTAATGCTTGCTAGCATACAGGGTGATTAATAATATTGTTCCAACATGTACCAATTAATTTTGTGATGAGGAATGTTTTCGTCAAATCCCTCTTTCACCCATTTTTTAAGAACCGAAACTTTTTCGCCTGTGCAGGTAGGTGAACTCATAAAAAACGTTATAACTTCTGTTCGGAGCACGACATAATGCATAGTTACGAAACCTTATTTGTCCTTGGATCGTTTTCCGAAGAGTAGTTATAGTTTTTGATGAGGTCATCTCCTTACACAGGCCAAAGTTTCAGCCCTTAAAATTCCTCATCGTAAACGCAGATCACAACAATTTAGGGAATCGATTGGTACATGTTGGAACACTTTATTACAAATCAACGTGTAGAATATACTAGAGTAATGGTACACGATATAAATTTTGTCGCAGAGAACAATTGCAAAAAAGATTCCTATTAATCCTATTAAATCAATTCACTTCATATTCCTTGACAATATTTTCCTTATGGTTAGGAGCGTCTATTATAATTGTATTTCATTTTTTGGGGGAGGAAAGTTTGGGAACCGCAGCACAAGAGCAAAACTATTTTCTCTCGCCTTCCCCCGTCGAAGTTATAGAACATATTACTATTCTCCTCCTTTACCTGCCCGCTCATCACCGGAGTTGTTTGAACTCATACTTATCCCTTCTGGTGAACGACATTGTGCAGTTGCCACACTGAAAAGGCTTTTGGTCCTGGTGCGTAAACATGTGCGTTCTAAGCGACGACTTCTTTGAGTACTCCTTCCCGCACTCACAGCAAGAATGTTTTACTCCCAAGTGGGTGTCGATGTGGCGGTCCAGATGACTCTTCTGCTTGTACCTATTCGGGCACTTCTGACAGGCGTAGGGCTTTTCACCGGTGTGCTCTCGTTGATGCAGGATTAAGTATGATGGCCGACTGAATTTCTTATCACAGCTGGGACACTTCACAGTCTTGCCCGTATGCAGTGTCATATGAGTCTTGAGAATTGTATTCTGCGTAAATTTTTTGCCACAAATGACACATTCGTATGGTTTTTCGCCGGTGTGAATGCGATTGTGGCATCGTAACGCACTAGTTTGAGCGAATTTCAGGCCGCAAACCTTGCACTCGTAAGGACGCTCGCCTGTATGAACACGAATGTGGTCCCGCAATCGAAACGGAGTCGCAAAACTTTTGACTGTAATGGACAGTATTAAATGGAAGTAATTAATTGTAGTCGAGTCAAACAATTACGACAAATTGTACAGTGGTAGTTCTTCTCTCCAGTGTGGATAACGTTGTGCACCCGCAATCTTTGTGCTGTTCCGAATGCCTTGCCACATACTGTGCACTCAAACTTCTTTTCGATTTCCTTTCCAGTATGCGTGATTGTATGGATTTGTAATCCGTTTTTGGTGAAATAGGACTTATCGCACTGAGTGCATTTGTATGGCCTTTCGCCTAGAAGTTTTAAAACGAATTGAGAATCCGGTCTTCACAACATCATTACCTTTGTGTTTCAAAAGATGCGATTCCAAAGAAGACTTCTGCGAGCAGGTTTTGCCGCAAATGTTGCATAACAGCAGTTTTCTGCTACGCTTCTTCGGTTCTTGATCACCATATTTCATTTTGTCGTGCTCTGTAAAGTGTATATTTTAGTAAAACAAAAGTTATACAACAAAATATTACCAGTGTGTTCCAACTCAGCTTGACATTCTTCGTCTTCAGAATTATCACTGACCATGACTTCGCTCTCTGGAAGGCTCTCGATTTCGAACAGCAGTAGTTTTCCCTGTGCATAAATTGATTAAATAACAAAACTATTTGTACTTTCTGTAATATAATTAAAATTATCAATGAATGAGTACGATTTGCGCCTTGCCTTGGAATGCTCGTCATTATCCACTTTAGCTCCGCTGTTTTCTAAAATTAAGATAATGTTCGGTACGATCATTTCGTTTGTTGGTCAACACAAAACTACCCTCAAATTCCGCTGAACCGATTTCTGCATCGCCACCGGTCCTTTTGCGCAAAATTTCATCTGAATTTCTTGCTCTTTGAACAAACTGTTCAATAAACTTGAGGTCGGAAGCACAACCACAACATAAGTTCTTTGGTAAACCATCGTTTTCCAGGGCGCTGAGATGTGTCACAGAGTTGTACACGGTTCGGTAAATAATACTCTCATTCTCTTCCAGTGGAGCTTCAAAGTCTACACATTCCATACTAGTCTTCAAACACACTCTGCATATCGGCAATCCATCACCCATTTTCATCTTTAATATTTCAGGTTCATCATCTCAAACAAATTAACAAATAAATCACAATTTCAAGTTCTTACGACGTTCAATTAAAAGGCTTAAGGTTCGGACAATATGCATCATCCATTCTGCTCCGTTCCGTAATCTGTCAAATTTCGGATCGTTAATCTGTAAAGTGTAAACACAATCACAATTTTTTCGACATTCGTCGGCGGAGCGGACTTTTGACAGATCGAAACATGATACAAATTACAAAACAAGGAACTTAAGGAGCGCGTTCAAAAACTTTGCTATAGTTAACTACGTGGTAAACGGGAGTTATGATGCAGAACGTCATCTTACTATAGAAATTAATACAAGCTGACCCTGCCCTTGAGTATAGTTAAAAATTTACTACGAGATAATTAACTACGCGAGTTTTTACTTTTTGAACGCAAATTAGTTATGCTGTAGTAAACCACGAAGTTTTTGAACGACCAAAGTTGAACGACTATGGTTGACTATTATAGTTAACTATAGTTGACTTTTTGAACGGACTCAAAATCGCCATATAGTACAGTTTTTGAACACTCTCCTTGACAGCTTTTACTAGAACATTTGACAAACTCTTTTTACTGCCTGATTAAACTGACATTGCCGTGACTTTCTAGGTAGATATTTCGAGTGTGTCGGAATTTGAATCTCATATTCGTACACAGTGCGGTCATCGCGTAGAGTCATCTCTAAACGCAACATTTCCATTCTGTAGTGAGCAATTTAGTTATCTTAAATTCCACTGGAGCATCATAATAGTGTAGACTTCATTATGAGAAGTCGGAGTAATTCCGGGGTTCGTTTGGATTACTACCAACGAATAGTACATCGTTTAATCATGGCACATCAAGAACCTGTAACGGGCTTGTTTCCTGCGAGCCCCACCAACTCCCATGCATGGATAAGGGACAATGTCTACTGTATCTTGGCTGTATGGGGACTTTCAATGGCCTACAAGAAAATTGCGGATCAAGACGAAGATAGAGCCAAAGCCTACGAATTAGAACAAAGTTGCGTAAAACTAATGAGAGGTCTTCTGATGGCTATGATGCAACAAAAAGACAAAGTGGAGAAATTTAAAATATCACAAAACCCCTTGGATTCCCTTCATGCTAAGTATTCAAGCAAGAACGGGCAAACTGTGGTGGGAGACAACGAGTGGGGTCACTTACAGGTATGTTGCTGGCACTCCACATGTATGATATTTACTGTATGACTTTCAGGTTGATGCTATTTCGTTGTACTTGTTGATTCTGGCGCAAATGACTGCATCTGGATTACAGATAGTATTTTCCCTGGATGAGGTGTCCTTCATACAAAACCTCATATTTTACATTGAGTCGGCGTATTGCATTCCTGTAAAATATTCTTATAACTCCACCCGGGCAAATGTAACGAATTGTGCTTGCAGGACTACGGTATATGGGAACGGGGCGATAAGACCAATCACGGCCAGCCTGAACTTAATGCCAGCTCAATTGGAATGGCCAAAGCAGCACTTGAAGCAATGAACGAGCTGGATTTGTTTGGTGCTAGAGGAGGACCAGCTAGTATCATCCATGTTCTAGCAGACGAAGCTCACAAATGCCAGGCAGTTTTGCAGTCTATGCTGCCAAGGGAATCGAACAGTAAGGAGCTTGACTCTGGTCTTCTCTCTATTATTGGATTTCCCGCTTTTGCGGTCGACGATCCTCAGCTAATTACAGCAACCAGAGAGGCTATCGTGAACCGATTACAAGGAAAGTACGGTTGCAAACGCTTTCTTCGAGATGGATATCGTACGCCGCGCGAAGATCCCTCTCGATTATACTATGAGAGATGGGAATTGAGGATGTTTGAAAGTATTGAGTGCGAATGGCCGTTATTCTTTTCCTACCTCATTCTATTTCACTTATTTCAAAACGACAAAAAAACAGTCAAGGAGTACCAAGATAAATTAGAGGTTTGTAAACGAAATATATTCCGAAAATTTGACTAAAAGTAAACTAGGAAGTGTTGGTTCGAGGTGAGGACGGAATCTGTTTGGTTCCTGAAAGCTATGCAGTGCCACAAGAAAACGTTGCAGCGGAATATCAGTTGCCCGGATCTCAACCTCGTGAAGTCGTTGGGCGCTGCCCATTTTTATGGGGACAATCATTGTTTATTTTGGGGAAGCTTCTTCAAGAAGTAAGTATAAGAATTCACTGACATATTCGTATAATATTTTGTGTTGGCATTCATCAGTTTCAACGGTGAAATAGAAGTTATGAATAATATCAGCTAATTTAAATTCTCCTCTGGTCTAGGGTTTCTTGGCGGTCGGGGAACTGGATCCTCTAAACCGACGATTAGGTGCACAAAAAAAGCCAGATGTTGTGGTTCAAGTCGTTATCATTGCTGAGGATAGTGAAATCCGAGATAAATTGGCAGAGCATGACCTTCACGTGCAGACAATTGCTGAAGTTACACCCATAGAAGTTCAACCAGCGAGAGTTCTTAGCCACTTATACACATACTTGGGGAGAAATCGTAAACTCGGACTTACTGGACGCCGGTCGAGAGACGTCGGCATTCTCAGTACAAGCAAATTGTATTCCCTCAAAGACAAGATATTTGCTTTCACGCCACAGGTAATATATGGTTTTTATTGCAATTATCTCTGTGCTGAATATTATTCAAAAGAACAAGAAAATTTTTTCACTAAAGGTAGAATTTCAGTTAGTTCATGTCATATCTTAACAATAGCTATTGATCACTTATTTCTAACGGATAAAGTAAAGGAAATATTTATAAATATTGAATAAACATAGTTCGCCGACCTTACCCGCTTTTACATCGCTTCCGATAATGAATTATTGATCGACATATTGAAAGGTGAAATACATTTTCTGAAGTCAGCCTGGCAGAACTTACTTGGACGACCGTTGGTCACTTTGGTGTTGAGAAGTATTCATTTAGGTCGGTTTGATAGAATATCGTTAAGTTATTTTGTTTCTTGAATTTTGTTTGGTATGAATTTTGATTTCTTTTCTATTTGTGATTATTTTTGCATTATGATTTATGTCAAATCAAAATATATGCATTCATTCATCCATAGCAAAAGTCATTGAAAGATTTCATATAGAAAGCACTGCACAATTCGTTGGTTAAGTAAGTCGTCGAGTATGATTGGTTTTAGTAGTATTATTAAACAGTATTATCAGAGCAGAGCTCCGGTTTCGCCTTGGCCACATTTCGGCCAGAAATAGCATCTTCGGCCAAAATCAGACAAAGGCTTTTTTATATGGCTATACCTTAGAAGTAGAGTATATTAGTTTTGAGCGAAAATTTGCAACCCCAAGAAATAATGGTGACAAAAAAACAGAATTATATTGTAGTCTAAAAACGTCCGGATGAATTAAATCCGTTCGATCGCTTTATTCAGAAGACAGCAGACAAAATGCGCTAATCGGGAGATACATTGCTATTTGCTGTTATCAGATTCCCAATATAAGTGTACAATAATTGCTGTTATCGAATGCGTAATAAATGATGGTGTGCATTGAGTTCAGGTTGAGAAAACCTTTCGAGACTTTAAATATAAAAGTGGATCGTGCCGACTACAATATATTCATGATTAGGAAGTGAAAAGAAACCATTTTATGCATGTATGCCTGTTTGTCTGTCTGTCCGTCCAGAGTATAACTCGAGAATGTTTGTTGATAGGGGATTAAAGTTTGGTACAATAATATGTCATTGAAATTGTAACGTCCATGAGTCTGCATCATCTTTATACGAAAATGTTGATTTTGATTATTAATTATTTACTTTCTAACTTTCTTTCGTTAAATATTTTTACAAATACGTATTACAATAAATAATTTGCACGAAACTTTTTTTTTTACACGATCTGGAAATTTTACAGAAAATGTACCGTGTTTGTATGACGTTTTAGGTTAAGGGCGTTCCATTACCAATATTTTTACAAATCAAGCACTGTATACAACGTTTTATAATCAAACAAACTAGTAAAATAACAGTATTTTAAAGTATTGATAAAGTTATTAACTTGATCCTAACTTGATAAATGTCAAAAATTAATTCGGGCCTTGCGGAAATCAGAAAAATCATTTCGAATCGCCATTGGTTAACCAATTCTAATTTTTTAACCGACATCAAAATTCGGCGAAATATATGTATTTTCATCAGTCTAAAAATTCCCTAGCAGTGTCACTAATTACCTAAGATATCACTTCATAACACATTTGCACCTCGCATGTGAATATTTTAAAATACACAGCGACCAAGTTTATTTCATTACACTTTTATACCTTAGATGTAGGGTAAGTATATTAGTTTTGAGTGAACGCTTGCACCGCACGCCAAGAAATAACGGTGACAGAAAACGAAGAACTATATAATATATATTCATTATAAGCAAGTGAAAAGACACCGTTTTATAGATTCCATCTGTCTGTTCGTCCTTCCAGTCGATAACTGAATAATGGTAGTAGCTAGAGGATTAAAATTTATATAGGACTATGTATAGTAGTTTCACCCGGAACGGTGAAATCGTAATATAATGTACATCATATTATATTACACTTGTACTACCCCCAAACGCGACATATTTTGCATAGAACCGTTTCAGAATAGTTGCTTAGTTTTTTTCAGTCAAGACCTTAAGGGTGATTTTGGGGAGTTGAATTAGGATAGAGGTTGGTAGTTCTCATTCAGCTTTTTTTCTAATCAAAGGGTAAATATAAAATTTTATGATTTTTTTACTTAAAATGGCGAATTTTCATACAAACTTTCATCCCCTATTTTACCATCTCAGGGGTGGAATTTCAAAAAAAAACCTGGTAAACGTATTTTTTATTTTTAACACAAGGCCAAATACCAATATAATTTTTTTTATTTCAAAAATGGCGAATTTTAATACTAAATTTCATTCCCCATTTTACCCCTTATGGCTATGTCACACTTGGCTACTTAGTAGCGCATGAGAGTATCTCGAAAAGTTAAACATGTTCAACTTTTGAAGCTAGTGAAATGCTACTGCTACTGCCCATGTCACATTGGCTATTTAGTATCCGCTACTTCACTAGCTACCAGTAAAGTAGCCAAATGGGACATAGGCATTAGGGGTTGAATTTAAAAAAATCCGGTTTTAGTGCTATATATTATAAAGGGAACCTCTGTGTAAAATTTCAACTTTCTAGCTCCAGCGGTTTTATTTTATGTATATAAAAATTCCTTTAGGTAAGCCTGCAGACTGAGGCGTTAAGGACTTTCCAATGATACTCCTCAAGATGTGATTTTAAAAATTTGGAATTTAAACCTACTTTTTTTTCTTTTTGTATGGGAAAGTTCTGTTCAAAATTTCAGCTCGATCGAATAACCGCAAACCTTGCCCCAAAGGCTTTTGTGAATCTCATCTTTGCTATATTTTATCAAATGCATCGGCACGACACTGCGAGTGTATTGAGCAACCAACAGCATATTAGAGAATATTATTGTTATGCCAGATGATTTTGATGTAATTTTTTCATTGATATTATTTCAAAGCTGTAAAAAACAAACATGTTATATCACCAGGTTATGGTAGGATATTTAATTTGTTTCAGTTAATTCGTTTAATTACAAATGTATAAAAATAAAGACTTTTTGAACTCAAATAAAAGCAAGTACAGCGGTGCTATAGCTTTGGCGTCCTAATAAGAAATGCTTAGGTGAACAAGTTCTATCAGAATAAAGTACTTTTTTTTGGCCGGCACTTTCACATTTGGACCAAAATAGATGATATCCTTTAATTTAATTTGGTTGAAGACAAGAATTATTTATTATTCTCGATAAAACACGTTTTGAATAAATTTATTTACGGTAATTAGGACGAAGTTAAAAAGGTAAGGATCAACATAAGAGCAATAGCCGAAAGTGTAGTCCAATGTTACATGACTTCTTCTCTTCCACTTATCTCATCAATTGATTCACTAGACGTTTAGCTTTTCTCCTAATGTCGCACACACAAGAAATGTGCACGAGTCCTTGAGAGAAATGACGCAACTCTCCAAGTAGCGAGCCGGATGTTCAGCTCAGCTGCTCAGCAACATAGAAATGTGCACAGAAAATGTAATTTCTGATGAAAACGCCTAAGTCATATGCAAAAATGTGCTTAACCAAAAATCCTACGATAACTACGAAGATTTTGATAATAAAAATTACAAAAACATCTATTGTCATCAGAAATCTATTAGCTGACAAAGTTTTAGATCTCTAGAACTTATAAAAACGCGCTTAAATTGCGTTGGCAGATTTGATCATCACATAAATGTAAGCATCATAAAGTTATGTAAAAGCGTGTAAAAACCTTCCGTTTTTGCATACCTTCTTAATGATTTAGAACAAACATCTTCTTTACGATAAGAAAACCGCTTGTTCACGGTTTTTTACACGATTTTTTAACAAAAGTTTTCTGTGTTAAAATTATGCCGCTCTACATCTAGGGTTTTTTATAATTGACCTAAATCAATATTATACTTTCGGTACTAGTTAATATACACATAAAATTGTTTTCGTATTGCACTTGTATTGTAGATAAGTTTGCATTAAAAAATTGTTCTTTTGACAATCATTCATATATTTACAATTAATATTTAGAAAAGATTTTACTTGAAACTTCTTTAAATCATATTTAAAAAACATTATTACCACAGAACTTCGACTACGAAGAGTACTACACTACTCGTGATCCTGATTTGTTAGCCAGCAATTTCACCACTAACTTGGCCTTTTTAACTAATAATTGGCGTCATATGTTAGGCAGACCAACTATTACACTTATGGCTACTCACTATCTTTTAGGTAATTAGAAGAAACAATTATTCTTTTTCTATTCGCTTCAAAATTTTTTTTCAACTTATATATTTGGTATCTTACTGTATTGTTTTATGCTATGCTACATATGAGGCACACCCATGTGCTAAACCCACCTTTACCACATATCTTTTTCTTTGCGGCAGAACAAGTTATAGGTCATTTCTATAGCTTTTTTTTTCTATAAATTACGAATCCGTAAACAAAAGTTCACTACCGTTTCCGGGAAAAATTAGACTAAAAACCAAAAAAATCGTGTTTTGGGCATTTTTCAAAATTTGTAAAAAATAACCAAATAAAAAAATAAATATAATGGAGATAACAATTATAAATATTGTCACTTATTTAAAAAAAAAAAGAAGAAAAGTAACATCCTGGCCCATCAGTGGCGTAGGTACCTGAAAGTAAAAACAAGAAAAGAATCCCAGAAGAGCTTGTCTGTCTGTCTTTGTGGATTGTCAGTAAGAAGTTTTCATATCCTTCAAGTTAAAAATTTTTTAGTTAAAGGAGATGTCAAAATGCCACTTCAAACCGGTTTGTCCACCAGTGACTCTATTACAAATTAAAGATGTCAACTTAAAAGCTTTTTCGTAAGGAGCTCTCAAAAAGTGGTCACAAAATTTCCTTAGATTTTACAACTATGTTACTGATTTCTCTATTATTCACCCAATATGTGTTTAAATTGTGTTGCTCCAAGTGGCGTCACTATAACTAAACGTTACCTGCTTAAAAAAATATTTGTAACTGGCATTTATTTCTTTTAACTTTATGAAAATTTATTATTATGATGCTGAATTTATCATGGTAATCAAGGGAGGGGCTATAAACACCTGACCCACCCCTCCGTACCTAAGCCACTGGGCATCATCTATAGATATGCTAAAGCTATCCCGAGTCGACAAGTTCCCTTTTATGTACGTGACAAAGTATGCTCAAAATACGGTTTTTTTTCTAGTCTTTTTATTGAAATAGAAAGGAACTTCAAACTTTCCTTTGCGGATTCGTAATCTATGGAAAAAATACTATTAAAATTATTTATCCCTGTCTATGTCTAATGATAACACTTCTCGTTTTAATCAAACACACTTTTGGTATAAAGTTTATTTACATTCTCCACCACGTCTTATGTTTATTATACGTTAAAATTTAGATACATTTCCATCTATCAAAGATGCAGTTTTCAATAAAGCCTTAACTATCACCACGCAAAATAACCGCAACTTTCTCGTTTTTATTTAATTTTAAACTGCGTTTAAGTTTAGTTGCTATAACATATTTTTGTGGACGTGTTTGTTGTACAGAGTGTCCCAAGAAATAGTGTCATCTGGAAATCGAGAGGTAGAGCACCCACAGGGGTACCTGAGTCATCCCTATATATGCTCTACGATTTTTTGTAGTTTTTGAGTTATGTTTTGGTTTTGTAATATTTCACTGAACTACTAATTCGACGACACTTTTGGTCATAGTGCCAGGAATAATTGAGATGAAGCTTTGATTTTTTTTCAATTTAGATAATGTTAGGCCTATCAAACACAAAAAGATTCGATTCCATAGTCCACATCATTGCACCAAAAGAATCTCAAATTACATAAAATTTAAAATAATAAACTTTTTCATCCAAACTTATTTTAAAAACTTTCTCATTTCATTGGCTTAATTTTATTGTGATATCTCTGCGGTATCATACCTAAAATTCGGTCCAAAACGTAATAAGTCTAAAAAATTGTCATTTTAATGTATGAATACCCATTTCCCTGGCCAAAACTCGTAATGTGGTTAAAATGGAAAGAAATTGGTGTTCCGGGGTTCCTCGACAGGCTGAATCCTTCCTCAAAATCCTGATAAATAGCCAATGAAATGAGGAAGTTTTTAAAATAGGTTTGGATGAAAAAAGTTATTGAAAGTTCCGCTTGGAATAAGACATCCGCTTGACACTATTTCTTAAAACACCCTGTATATATCAAATAATGTATTACAATTTCGTAAACAAAATACATTAATTTATTAATTTGTAGCAACGTATAATCGATTTTTTATTGATATGTGAAAAAAAATTAAGGATTCTCAACAAAACAACACTTCTCCAAAAATCCTTGTAGTACTCGGTCAATCATCTAACTTCCTGAAACCGATTCACTTAAGCACGAAACATGCCCTTGTTATACGCGAGAAAATTTCGTTGGTTCTTCAAGAACAATGCTTGTCACAGGAAGTTTTTTTTTTATCTATCTGAAAACTTTTGATTTTTGGACAAGTGTTGTTTTTGTTGAGAATCCTTCAATTATATTATTGGAGAAAAATACGTGATAAATAATTTGTTTGACACAAACATATTAACCATTCAAGAAAAATATTTTAAATTATTTTATATAGGTATATGTCTCCTAAAGACCTAGACAAAAGCAACCTTAACTTGTAAAATTTTTAAATTTGAGACGTGTTGATGTTTCTCCTCTGTTTTCTCGTAAACATAAGAAGTGGATAAGGTGGGTTAGGCATATACACTTTATACAATATACACATCTGTGTTCAAAAGTCAAAACATCAACCTACACAAGCCTAAACGTGTTTACGTTTTGTATGCTTTTTAAATATTTCATTACAATATTTTTTAAATAATAAGTTATCAAAAAAGCGTGATTTCTATGAGATCTCCTCAAAAATAACTGTTTCCCATTTATGATGTTTTGAGTTTTGGCCGCAAATACATAGTATACATTAAACGGTGTTTGGAAGTATTTTGTCGTGCTTATGAATTTCAGCGGACTCCTTTAATTTTATGGTTAGCGATAACGGTCAAAAAATTGTTTTATGGTGAGTTTGCATTTCATTTACGATCAACAATATTGAATGTCTTACCTTTTAATAAAGAACCGATTATTTTGCATACAAACTGAAAACCTTGAAAACATAAAACAAGGTTTTTAAATTATGTTATTTTCGAAGCATTCTAAATATAAGCGCATGCCACTCATAAAGAGATTGATGAAGAGATGAAGTTGTTTCAAGCTCAAAGAGTTTGGTGAGTTCTTTTAACGAGGTTCACGGTTATTCAATAATATTGTATTCTATTTGTAATTCGTTTTTATTTTCAATTAAAATAAATACAACTATTGAATTGTCATATACCAAAACGTTCGTTCTTTTCATGTGACACTAACGCAAGTCCTACATACGGTTTAAAGTGCATAGTTTGCTTAATTCAGTTTACTATTGTTATTTTGCTTGGTTTGTTTTTGTTGTTTTTTTTTTTTCAACTTAAATATAAGTGTGACTTTCATGATTCCGTTGTGCGTTATAGAAAATAAATCAATAAATCACTTTTTCTAATAAATCGTTTGCAACATCTGCGCAATTCTTAGGAGACATGTAAATCGCGTTAGATAATTAACTGCTCTAAATTTTGCTAACGTACACATTGAGCTTAACAGTATGTATTTATTTGTTATTGGTTCAAGTTACATTGATTGGACAGAATGGACAAATTAATCACAGATAATAATATTCCATAATTAGTAACTACTAATTACCAAGCATATTATAGTACAATAGTATCTCGATAATTAGACATCTATTAGCCCGAACCGTGTCGTAATCCGATAATCTGTTGTGTCGTTAAATGATAGTGGGCGTTAAGTTAAGGAAGCAGAATTATTAGCTTTTCTGTGACCGACGACTACAGGAGAATTGCAATAGTCTTCAGTGCATAGATTTTTATTTTACTACTTTAGTAGAATACGAAATTGAGATGTGTATAAATACTAAATTTCATTAATTTTCCCCTGTACATTATCATTGCGTAAATGGTACCCTTAAAATCATCTCTGCTTGCCAATTTCCATACACATCCCATATCTGTCGCATTATCAAGATTCTACTGTACTTTGATATTTATATCTTAGCGTAATCACATGTACACTACTATCAACCCCTACAAGACAGCTTCCATAATTCAAAATGGTGATTTTTTGTATCTATACGTATATACATTATACACTACTCAAATTATGTATATCTTCAAAGACAGTCAGCTTTTAGTTGAAAAGGACAATTTTCTTTTTTTTTTATTTTGAAATCAGTACAAGTTTTTCTTCACTTCCAAACACTGCATATTATTTTACTATTTTGTATTTTATAGTTTTTATAGTACCAAAATAATGGCTTGCTTTTATTTTATTATGGCTTTGTTTAATGCTTTTTATTTTATTAAGTACCTAAAGTTAATTAATAGTTGTTAAACATTATATGAAAAAAAAATATTTGATGTAGATGAAAACAAGGTGCCACTAGCCATGATTCAAACAATGAGAAAACTAAAATCTGGATACATAAATGGAACTCGTGTAATGTTGGGAAATTTGGGTGATTTCTTAAACACATCAGCCATAACTGATTTGAGTTTTCTTGGCAGCCAAGAAGATGGCTATCCTGATCGTTTACATCCCGATGTCCAAGTTTATTTAGAAGAACATCTCTTGCGATCATTTAGTCAAAAAACCGCTGTAAATATTCGATCGTCTGCCCTTCGTCCGCGCCCATTACGACGACGAATGTCTTGCAAGGGAGCGATTAAGAAAACAAGATCAATTAATGTGGACAGTAAGTGAATGTTCTTAGGATTATTTGTAATACCTTTTTATATATTGATGCATATTTTCTAGCCGATACACTTGGTATGGAGGGACAGTTGAATGAAAGGCGATTGTCTTCAGCTATTCCACCGCCATGGCTACAACCAAATCAGCAAACAGTTAATGTCTTCGCTAAGGAGCACTCACCAATCAATGATCGTTCGCAAGAAACTAAGGGGCCTGTGGAAATACATGCAAGGCATGTGCGAGCAAATACGGATTCCGCGAGTCCCAGTAACGACGGTATGATAAAATAATCTGAAAGACTTTTGTATTTTATTCACTTATTTTTCTTTTCGATTTTTGAATTCACTTTGTTATTTGCTGCCCTTCTTCAAAATCAGTTCCGAAAATTCTAATTCAACGACATCGTATTATTGATAACAATTTTGCTGAAACAGAAGTCGAGGAACTTA
Organism: Leptogaster cylindrica; assembly: GCA_963082835.1. NCBI lineage: Eukaryota > Metazoa > Arthropoda > Insecta > Diptera > Asilidae > Leptogaster > Leptogaster cylindrica. Next base: position 17,704,563 of record OY720108.1, read on the forward strand.
TTGCAATGCTTCGAGAAACTGAGAATCTGGAAGAGCAAGGCGACATTTTACAATATCTAGTGGATACTCAAGGTCTCGATTTCAACACAGGTATGTGGACATTGTGTTGGCACATAAATGTGCCAAGGCTAAAAAATAATCAAGTTCTACTTGCTGTTTAATGAGTACGCGAAGCGAACATTTTAGATCTTTATACCCTAGATGTAGGGTGTTAACTGTATAAGTTTTGAATGAACGTTTGCATTGCCATGAAATAGCGACAGAAAAAAAGCAATATATCCATGATTGGGTAGTGAAAGTAAACTGTTGTATGGATGTCCGTTTGTCTGTCTAAACGATAACTCACTCGAAAAGGATTGTAGTTATAGGGTTGTAATTTTTTATAATAATACTTCGTTGAAACTGTAAGATCAAGTTCGAAGATGAGCGAAATCGGACAACTCCTTAGTGTTGCCATATAAATTTGAATTATTTTTATACAAAATGTTGATGGTGGTCAATCTCAAACGTTTGGAAATGAATCATAATTTCATGATATACACGTTGTTATTTGTTTTACACAACGTCAAATATTAAATATTATTATGTTATTATTTTTTTTTTCAAAAATGTCTACCAGTTGGACAATGGACATTCACTTGCGAAAATGTAGAAAAGTTTTGCAAAATCCGAAAATTCAAATTTTCTTTAATTTTTTCGGATGTTCATCGCTTAACGCCCGTTTTTTAAATTTTTATGTGCAGGCTAAGAAAGTACATTACATTGTGCATAGACCTGTATGTAGACAATGTATTGTATTTTATTTTGCATAATGGGAATACATAATGCTTTTTAGTAAAATATCAAAAGAATGAAATAATATACTGTATGGGTTTGAAATTCTGTTAGCTTTTTTAAACACTTTAAGTATTTAACACGAAATACTTATAAGTTTGAATTTATTTAATGTTACATTCGTAACAATTTAAATTTGCGAATAAGTAAAGTTGAAATCGTCGACAATGTCTGTAATACCTGCCTTTAAACTGCTACTAATACACATAAAACCAATATGATGCACTATAATACCTAGAGCATAATCCATGCATGCATTAATCGATTTTATCATTTGACGTAACTGGGAAGAAAATTAAAAAAAAAAAAAAAAACGAAAGGTTTTTCCCCTTTGTATTGAAGTACAATTCATTATTATAGATTGATTTTTGTAGCACGACAGCCCACGACCAAAATTTTTGTCCAATATGGACAAATTTAGTGTGGGATCTTACTAATCAAACAAATAAACCAGAATTGGAAGCAAATTTGTATGGCAAATCAGCTGCTTTTTGTTGAACTGTTGTTGAATTTGCTTTTGCTTTTATACGCTGTTCCGAAATGTTCTTTTCGTTTTTGTAGTCAAACTCGACGCGGAAAATCTCTGAAAACAAACTTTTTCGTAATAAAATGACAATATCTAAGTAGTACATTTTTAATATCAGACATATTGTGATAATATGGTCTGCCTTTTTTTTTTTTTTGACATAGCAGAAATGGGCTCACATCAAGTTCCGACATTTTTGACCGTTACTTTCCACCTAGTCGGATTGAGAATCGTCAAATCAACCCATTTTATATGGTTTTGGTCGTGGGCTCTCGTACTATTGTGTTGAACAATACTATTATAAGAACGCATGCGTCCAAAATATTATAAACACAATTGGTTTGCAATCGGGATTTACATATTTTCATAAGCACTTTAATTTAATGACGATTTCTTAAAACAACATTTAAATCTTGTTTATAGTTTTTCATCAGGTATTAGCAATTCCACTGCACTGCTTTATTTTTCGGTTAAGAGCCCCTATTTCATAAATTATTTAAAATGTCTATGATAAATGTTGCATTTGAGTTCATTAATTAATTCATATGTAATTCTTAAACCAAGCAGAAGTATTATGAAATTTCTAAAACCATATCTTTCAATGGAACTTTAGCGGGATTAAGCCTGAAATCTAAAACAAATGGTAAGTGTTTAGAGCTAAAGTATACTTAAATCGCTTCAAAATGTCTCCCTAGCTTGATCCAAATGGTGCAGGAAAATTGCTTTAAATGTATCACTTACTCTAAATCTCTTCAATATTTGCACAGTTTTGATGATGCATCGTACATTCGTACATTGATTTTTTTTGCTACATATATTATATGTAAACAAACGACTTCTGGAAATAATTGTGTTATAAGCAATCGGGCTCGAATTTGTTAATAGTCTTCAAAGCTTTTCCGTTGAGGGATTTATGTTTTTTTTATAATTAAATTAAATTATTACGTACAATGTACAATGTGCATTCAGTAAAATAAAAATACTATAATTGACTTTGTTTATTTGTATCTTTTCACGTTTCAAATTTCCCTAAACACTCGGAAATCATAAATATGCCATCAATTGCAATGCTATTAAAATTTTCTAATAACTGTGACATTAAAACATCCGCTATCGGGAAATGCTTCGCTTCAAATGTAACTATTGTTTGCAATGTTGCTTTTGTCAGAAATAGATGCATCTGACTCAGAGGAGGTCTCCGATAGAAAGACAAATGAAAGTTCTTCTCAATCTGAAGGGATGCTCGAGGAGGGAAGAGTGGTCACAGTACGAGGTCTTTTAAAAGGACTTTACGAAAAAGCTTGTCAGCAAAAAATGTGGGGTCTTGTAAGGCATACAGCCGGAATGCTGGGAAAGCGAGTAGAGGATCTGGCAAAGGCGGTAACCGATTTACTAGTCAGGCAAAAGCAGGTAAGCTTCGTGGGATTCCGTCATTTTTGGCATTAGTTTTTCATTCCTATAAATTTAAGGTGACTGTTGGAATGCCCCCAAATAATGAGTACACAATCACAGCACCCTTACCAGAAGCTGAATTGCGGCAACTTATTCATGAGGTAAATTTTTCCAGTTCGTTTACTAAACTATTCTGCGTAATCCACTGCTTATTGTTTTTAACGCTACATAGAGGTACGGGAAAGAACGTTTTAATGTAGGTTTGTTTTTATCATGGAATTATTTCAAGCATAAAAACAATTGTTAAATGTGTATTAGTTGCGTTTGAGAAGTGTTGAAGAGATCTGCTACAAGCAGTGCTTTGTGCATGTTTAACAATTGTCCTCATCAATTTTTTCATGCAGTAGTACATTTTTTCACCATTTTTAAAATTTCAGGCGTATGGTGATGATGAAAGTACGGCAATGTTAACTCAAGAACTGATGGTGTATTTGGCAATGTTTATTCGCACAGAGCCCCAACTTTTCCACGAAATGTTGCGCCTTCGTGTAGGTCTTATTATTCAAGTGATGGCGAAGGAACTGTCTCGGACGTTGAACTGTGACGGAGAACAAGCATCGGAGCATCTCTTGAACCTATCACCGTTTGAAATGAAAAATCTCCTATACCACATCCTAAGTGGAAAAGAATTCGCAGTCAGTAGTGGTAAAATTTTCGTGTTACATATTATATTCAATTAAGTAGTAGAGCAAACTGATTTTTCCAAACAGTTGCCAGAGGAAATTTGTCTATTGTTAGCTGTAAGTCCAGTCGTGTTAGCAAAAAAAGTCAAATTGGAATAGGTGAACTGGAAGCGCAAGATGATCGAATTGCTACAATAGATGATAGGCAGGGTCAGTGGCTTCGTCGACGTCGGCTAGATGGTGCATTGAATCGAGTTCCTAGAGATTTCTATTCAAGAGTTTGGACAGTTTTAGAGAGAGTAAGTATCTTCAGCAATCGCGACATATTTAAATAGCAACCACATTTCAGTGCCAAGGCATCGCAATCGAAGGCCGCGTACTTCCACAGAGCCTTACCCAAGAAATGACTCCTGGCGAGTTGAAATTCGCTCTTGAAGTTGAGACAGCTCTAAACACTATACCCCAGCCTGAATATCGGCAGCTCGTTGTAGAGGCTTTGATGGTATTGACTCTGGTAACCGAACATAACATGGTACCGTCTCTTGGTGGCATAATTTATGTAGAGCACTTAGTTCATAAGGCAAACCAATTGTTTTTGGAAGATCAAAGAAAAGTTCAAGGGGATGCAACGCTCTGTTGCGCTAAGTCGAAGGATGGTAAGGATACCACTCCGTCTGGGATGCTTCTGTGCGGTGGCGCCGCATACATATGCCAACATTTGTACGATAGGTAACTTTTGTGTTCCTTTGTTGTAACTAGTTATACTAGCAATGACCTTTTTAGTGCACCAAGCGGTAGTTATGGAACCATGACGTACATGGCTCGGGCTGTAGCAATGGTTCTCGATTGCGTACCCAAAAACGGCGAAATGGATTGTACTATATGCTGAAGTATTGAAGTGTAATTCTGAGAATTCTATCTATTTGGGATGTAATTCTGTATGAGAAGTAGCTTTTGTCAAAGTTGTACAGTTTTTGAGCTCTTAGTCAAAATTAATTTAGATAAAACTTATCGATTATATAAAATAGTCCATTAATACATTTTCTGTTAACCATTTCTGTTTTTAATTTTTAGTGTTAATTACTGTTATTCAAATACGTTCATTTAATATTTTTTTGTGAGTTCAGAAAAAGTATTTCGTTTTCGTAAATCTATTTTTATAAATCAATATCAATCGCAATTTCTGTCTTATCTTCAAAAATATTATATGATAGCAAATTTGGGTCTAACTCCATACTTTCAACGGACGAAGTTGGTCTATATTTATTGAGATCATCGTAAATATTGTGAGCATTGTTTAAATGATTCCGAAACCTAGAAAACAAGGCTTGTTACCAAAAACGTGTAAAAAAAATTAAACAACGAATACCGATAAGGTCTGGAGAAGGACATACTGCATTGAGGACACTTGAAGGGTTTCCCAGTGTGAAGAAACAAATGTTGCTGTAGCGATGATTTCTGAGAGAAACGTTTTTCACAGAATGGACAGCGGAAGGGTTTCTTGTTGAAGTGACTGTACTGGTGGGCTCGCAAATGGGTCATCTGCCGGTAGCTTTTAGGACACTTGTTGCACATGTACGGTCGTTCATTTGTGTGCTCTCTGTTGTGAACCTTAAGGAATGATGGCCTACTGAAAGTTTTTTCACAAAGCGGGCACTTCACCGTTTTTCCAGTGTGCAGGGTCATATGGGTGGCCAGTGCATTCTTTTGCGTAAATCGCTTGCTGCATATTTCACACTTGAACGGTTTCTCCCCAGTGTGCGTTCGTATGTGACATACTAAACTATCTTTGCGGACGAACTTCTTTTCTGAAAGGCATTTCATCAACCTCTGAAACTGGGATGAAAACACAAATACTTACGGCAAAAGTCGCAAATATATTCCTTTTTCCTATTTCCATTTTGGGTTGGAATGTAAGAAGCCGAATCCGTTTTAAAATTAAGCTGGAGTCCACAACTCGGACATATATGACTTAGATCATCTTCGGACTGGAAATTCTCATTACAAATATCATTTTCAATTATGCAGATAGAGAAGGTTTCATTGCATTGCGGACATTCGACTTTCGACTCCGATAAATGCTGCTTCATGTGGTTGTCATAATTCAGTTTCACACCTTACAATGGAGTACATTAAGTTAATTATTTCATCTGATATTTGAAAGATTGTAAAGCCTTGTCCTCACTCTCACAGTATGTGGCTTGAGAAATCTCGGGTACATTGGTGCTTAAACTATTATCATTTGGGACCCTACAATTTGTGTAAAATGTTGTCGCGACACCTGCGGATCGATTCGGTATAACAAAATCTCTTTCGGCAGACCTACAGGCTGAGGTAGATTTCGAAGTGTTTTGATGGCGTTTATTGGGATAATTTATTTCAAAATCGAGAAACTAGTTTTGAATTTATAAACTACTCATTAAGACCCTTTCAACGATACCCTACAAGGCGTGGTGTAGAAAATTCGAGTTGCGGTTTTTTCGCTTACGTCTACTAAAATATCAAACCTTAAGTGCTCTAAATAAAAGTTGTAGAGCATTGAATTCTGCACCGAATTACTTCAAAAGTGAATTTTTTGGACCACTGGCTGTCCCGCTATCAAAGTACAGTTTGATCAAAGGTGGATCAATTTTTCATATTTATGAAAAATTTCCATCAAGTTGTGTCTGTATGCACTATACCTACTGAATCATAATTTTTCTCCGCAGCTATTTTCTCTTTTTCACTGAAACTTGTATATTGCTTTATTGCTATTCATCATCAACCATGCTGGGCCTTTGGACCATGGTTTGCTTTTACAAGTAAGGCATCGACGATGGTCGAAGCGCCGAGCATTCAGAAAATAGCGTGTCGTCATCTTTATGCAATTACTTGAATTTGAAATAAAAGTCATAAATTTATTATTTTCCCAAGAATATTGGAAAATTCAAATATAGAAGAAGTGCTATTGAATCCACCTTTACAACGTATTACAGAAAGGTTTTCCAATATATCCGGCTGTTGGAATGCAATTCCATCTTGATTGGCGGTAAAATACTGTTGTATTGAAAAAACGATAATTTCAACGTTATAACAGTCATATTGTCATTGTGAAAAAGAGTTTAAGAGATATATTTTAAATTAAAAAATAAATTATAATGGTATATGAAATACAATACATATATAATCTCTTTATATTCACATACAGAGATCGTCCCAAAAAACAAACAAAATTAGGAAGCAGCTCTATGATGCTATCTCAAACATGTATATCTGCTTCTCTTTTCAATAAAAGGGTACCCAATTGTTGCTAATTGTGTCGCTCTTATGCAGGGAATATTCTTTGTATTTCAATTGTATAACAATTCGTGAAAAAAGGCATCACTACATAAATTACAAGTGTATTAGTATTAGATTAATACTTTTATAAAAATAGGGCCCAGATTCGACAAACCACACGCCGCCGTCAGAACAAGGTCTGAGGGGTAAGGCCACTCCTTAAATTGCGCTTTAATATGTTAAAAATAATATTCCGAATGTTATGGCGGGATATATCTCTAAGTACTCGAATTTTAAATTCGAACGCATCGTCTCTCGGTCCGTTACGAGCGTTTTATATGACAATTTTTTACTACTGCAAACTTTAAACGCGTTTTTCTCAGAACCACATTTTTCAAACTGGGCGTAATCATAACTCAATAATCAGAACTCGCCAATCGAGTTGAAAAGCTTACTTAGTTGAATTTTTTTTTCAAACACGCGCCATTTTGGCAAATATCAATATATCGAAAAAAAATCCTACGTACTTCTGTAGCTGTTCTCATCTATATTCAAAAACCTTTTGTTTTTTTTATTCTAAGTTCACAATTGCAGAAGCAGCTCTTACGCCTGTTTGCCATTACAAAAAAAAAAAAAATGTCATCGGAGAAATGCTGTGGAGCCGCCATTTTGAATTTAATCATCATTCAAAAAAGTTCTTGTTACACTTTCTGAGTTGTATAATAAATACCTGTTTACAGAATTTTGATTGATTCCATAATTTTGGTTAAAACAAAATCCCAAAATATGCCTATTTTAATTATAGCTTGCTAAAGAGTGGCCTTACCCAATGGGTAAGATAGTAAAGTCAGAATGTACGCGACTGAGAGCTACTCGAAATCGTTATTCTCGGTCGCTACTCGAAATTCTGATTTAAAGATAAAAGACATCAGCCGCCTGTCATACATTTTTGGTTCAAATGTAAAAGTGCCGACCAAAAAAAAAAACAAATAGCTTTATTCTGATAGAACTTGTCCACCTAAGCATATCTTATTAGGGCACCAAAGCTGTTGTACCCCTGTACTTGGTTTTTTGAGTTCAAAAAGACTGTATTTTCATACATTTTCTTAGTTCCGAAAGCAATGACGCCGTCTAGGTTTGTGTGATTTTCGCTAATTCATTTAGTCAAAAATGTATAAAAATACAGACTTTTTGAACTCAAATAAAACCAAGCACAGGGGTGCAACAACATTGGTGTCCTAATAGAAATGCTTAGGAGGACAATAGACCGGGTGAAAATAAGGTTTTTTTTTTCTTATCGGATCGTAATAGCGAAAAAAGGTGGCCCACCCACGAGGGGAATTCACACATAAAATTTGTTACGGATCAGATAATATCTTCTGTCTCCAATTTAGTCCTCGAAGTTTTCACATTTCGATCAAAAGCCATAAATATGACGATGTGACGCAACGTACCAAAAATACACCGATTTAGTCGGGAAACCATCACGAAGGATGGTGGAGGGAGTGGGGGAAAGTAGCCTTCCTTGTACCCCTTGTAATATCAACTAGCTAGGCAGCTAGGTAGGAGGACCTTATCACCGGTCTATATTTTGATGGACGGAGGAACAATACTTTGACCGAACAGTTGTTGATATTACTTTAGTAGTTACTCCGGCCCTACGAGCGACTATAAGTGTTGTCGAAACTATGTGAGCTGTAGCTCTTTCACTGACACCGTACCTCTTTGCAACATTAATGACTTCAGAGAGATCAAGCTTGGGTTTAGGCTTAAGAGCAAACTTTGGTAAACGGTATTCAACTTCGTCCTTATCCTGATCATTTTTCTCTTTACAGGCGCCATCGCCCTCGTCTTCGTTGCCAGTATCAGCATCGATATCTTCGTCATCTGCCATGTATGATGTGAATGATTGGTTTACGGATGAAGAGAACCGTATTTTCAACCCGTCTAGTGGACAAGTTCATCAGAATAAAGCAATTTTTTTTTACCGGCACTTTCACATTTGGAACTAAAATGGCTTATGTCTTTTTCATATTTAATGTAGCATTCTTTCTTACTAAAATCACAGTCGCATTTTTCACAGCGATAAGAGCTTCTGCTGCTCTCCTCTGCAGGATATTTGACTGAATTTGACATTGTGGATATTTTTTCTTTATTAGAAAAGTGAATTTTTTCAATGTGGCTTTTCATATGGTTTTCGCAAACTAAAAAGAGAATATTTTTAAAATAAAAATTTAAGAAAAAATGAACCACAACTCTTACGAAAAATTCCATCGCAGGCGTGGCATTTCATTTGGTCCTCCACAAGGTCGGGTATGGTTGCATTAGTAGAATCTATGGGAACGTCCTGGATAATGTCCTCTGTAGGGGTTCTCCTGTTTTCCATCAATTTATCACTAACGGGCTCTATAATAAGGATATTTGGTTTGCCCATTTCGGAATCCTTGTCGTCAAGGTACATCATAGGCATCGTTTCCTCGTTGAGCATTTGTTGTTTCAAAAGTTCCTCTGATTCTTTGTATTGAGTATGAAATTCCTTTATGCCTAACACTTTGTCCAGGCATTTTATGCAAATCGTTTGCGGTAGATCGTCTTCTTCAGTTATACACACATTCAAATACAAGGCGAACAAATCTAGGATGCGATTTTGTGCATCAACGATTGCAGATATTGGCAAAAGTTGCTGCTCTAATGTTAAGCACGATCGACATATATTCTTATGAGTGAACATCCAAAACCGGGTGAATTCTAAAAAGTTATAACTTATTTGAGATGGTCAATGATTTGACAACTGACAACATTAAGTCACAAATGTACGTATGAAGATGGCGCTGAATCCAATTAGAATACCTAAAGGTGCCCATACACGTACAGGTTGTACTTGATGCCAAAGCCTTCAGGACGTTATTTCACGTCACAAGTACCAAGCTATTTAATTCGTATTGCCACTTACTTTCTGAATTGGATCTATTTTCTAAAAGTGAAGAATGGTTGCAACCTATGAGTACATTATGCGTGCTATGGGATGTGTAATCCCAATTAACAATTTGAGGAAAAAATCCTTTTCCAGCCTGCAGGCTGAGATAGATTTGGAAATATTTTCAATTGCATTTTTTGGGATATTTTTTTTCAAAATCGAGAAACTAGTTATTGATCTATAAACTTCTCATCAAGAGCATTTCAACGATACCTCACAAAGCGTGGTTTTAAAACTTTCGAATTTCCATTCGTACCACCACAACCCCCATATATTCACATCATTTTATCCAATTGGAAAGGTTTATTTTCTCCATAAATTCTTTACATTTAAAGATTCCAGAACAAAAAAATTCTGAAATTAGAATATGGGGAAGTTGCCAATGTTCAAATTTGAAAACAAGTATTCCAAGCTTTATATACGTTGAATTAGAAAATCATATCAAAATGAAACTCATCCTTAGTATGTAATTGGATAGTTTATTCAATGAAAAGATTAGATGCGCAAGGGAAGTTAATGTACTGTGGAAAATTAATTGCTAACAAACTCAAACTGAACAATTTAAAGACGTTATGCTTAACAGTAGCCGTGGTCGGGATCACGTCTCCTTGGAGCACTTCTGATTATATAATCGACGCGCAGAATCATTTCCGCAGCCTCGGAGGCAGACAAGAGCACTTGGCGCTTGACACCGTAGGACTCGGTGATGCCTAGTTCCTGCATGCAAGCTATTTTTCCATTCTCCATATCGAGGCCGTAGGAATTTTTGCCCTGGACGTGAGCGGCGCGTAATTCTGATATAAGTTGGGCAGAGTCGAAGCCACCGTTGTCAGCAATAGCAGTTGGGAGTGTAAGAAGAGATTCTGCGTGAAAAAAAGATCGTTTGGAGGAATGTTATTGATGGAAATGAAACTTACTTGCAAAAGACTCCATTGCGATAGATTCCTTCCCAGGAGTTTCTGAGGCCTTCTTGAACACAGCATTTGCCATTAAGGCTTCGCTGCAGCCGCCGCCGTAGATGGTGCCGGATTCCTTTACAGTTGCCGCCAGTACACATAGGGCGTCATGTAGAGAACGTTCGGCTTCATCTACGATCTGCTCTGTGGCTCCGCGGATTACTATAGTGCAAGCCTCGCCCAACTTCACACCACTGAACCGCAGAAGCGTGTCGTGACCGATCATTACTTGCTCAATGACCTCGCATTCGCCCAACTTCACCATCTCCGGGTTGTCGAAAGTGGAAACGATCTCGCCTCCTGTTACCAACGCCAGGCGCTCTATCCCGTCGAAGTCAGCGTGCTCGATGGCCATCACTCCCGCGTCAGCAAACAGCTGCTCGGGGTAATTGTAGATCAACTGACGATTGATGAAGACGTTGCAGTTGTGCGACAGGATTTTTTGTACCTTGTCATGCATTTTTTCTTTCTCTGCCAATTCCAAGTCGGCGATTTGGGCCATGGAGTCCACTTTGACTTGACTGCCGAAAACCTTGATTTTATCGGTGTCCATTGGAGTGTTTGCTATGAGAATCTTAGCGTTCTCTATTCGTTTCGGTTGGTGCATTCCCGGAGCCTTGTCTAGCAAGAAGCCCTCGTCCAGGAATGACTCTTCCAGGGTACCACCGCTCTTCTTAATTATTTGAATGGCGTTTAACTCGCCAGTACCCTTTAATCTAAGGATGGCGTCCACAGCCAGTTTTGCAAAGTAGTCCTTATGATGATAAAGAATTTTGGAGCTGAGAGTGGTTCGTGCAATGTTCATTAAGTCCTCCCTGAACTTGTCGGCGTCCTGCGAGTTATCAGTTGCCGCCTGTGATAGGGCTTCTCCTGCAACAACTGTGGCCATTCGCCAACCGGTGATGATCGTCTGTGGGTGGATTTTCTTGTCAAGCAATTTTTCGGCTTCCCGCAACAGTTCTGCCGCCAGGACTGTGACGGAAGTTGTTCCATCGCCGACCTCATCGTCCTGTACTCTAGACATGTCGACCAATATTTTTGCTGCTGGGTTGTCAACTCCGACGAATTTAAGAATTGTAGCACCGTCATTCGTAACTTCAATTCTGTGAGCATTGCGTCCCATCGATACAAGAATCTTGTCCATTCCCTTGGGACCCAGTGTACTCTTAACCAGATCGCCAATCGCGATAGCACCTACCAAGGAAGATAACCGAGCGATTTCTGCCTTTTCTTCCGAAGCATCATTCTTCAGAACGCGTACTGGATTTAGGGAGACTTCCTGAAAATTATAAGAGAAAAACCTTTGAAAACTATTTCACGCAGGAAAACCTAACCTCGTTACCACATTAGAAATTTAACGAGATCTAAGCTAATTGTTTTTACAACCATTTTGCTTCCATGCTTAAATTAAACTTTAATATAAAAATATTTAATAATTGCAATCATGAAAAACACAATTATGAATAAAATAATAAGAAATTTCTTTTCACGTGGAGGAGCCACCCGGCAAAGTTTGCGAAAATTGCTGTAAATAACAACCAAACTATAGAAGAAACAAGTACCCAGCGAAACTCAATACATAAAAAAACAATATTTTGTGGAATTTGATAAATTTCTTACCATTTTATTAGAATTTTGGGAGAATTTTTATATTGTGAACAATCTTGGAAATATCCGCAGAAACTACAATGACAAATAGAGTAATAACAACTGACACAGTGACACCTGCCAATGAGTCACTCTCATATATGATACAAGGAAGACAAGGTATACCAGAGATTTTTTTGACAGCTGGCGTGACGTCACTGTGTTCACATTTTCAATGGGTTGCGCACGAATTTGTAAACAAGAAACTGTCAAACCATCAGAATGATCATGATGGTAAACGCGAAGACCCGCAAGATGGCACGGGTGCGAAATCTTTGGTATACCTTATGTTCGTTGTATCATGAGTCACTCTGTAGTCTGTGAATATAGATCAGCGAATGGGAGAATTCATTTTAACAAAAATGGAGCGCTTTCGGAGTTTCGGAAACATTACTGTAGTTAATACGTCGTAAACTGTGGTTATCTACATGACGTCATTTAACTCTAGAGTTCATCTTCATGCAGTCTTTGAACGTGGTGTTAACTACGAGTTACTGTAAAAAACAGAAACACTAATCAATATATTATGTGTATTCTTTGCCATTGCAGCGTGGATACAAACCGCACTAAAGTTCTGATTATTTCAGTGCTGGCTGTCGACAAGAAAATGAATTTCTTCTATGCTGCGGCCCATTTTTTTTATTTTATACTTAAATTTGATTTTCTGACCAACCGTTACTGGACCTGTTTCCCTTTCTCTTTCCCTTTTGGTTGTTTTCCTTTTTTCACTTCCTGGCCATATTGGCCATATTTTATGGAAATTAAAAATTTCAAAATTCCATTACTGAAAAACTAATTGAGTTAAATTCATGCAATAAAATGTATTCTATTGAGTAATATTAGAGCATTGTATATTTTGAGTTTTACGAAAAAAGCTTGAACGGTTTCGGAAATATGATTTTTTCAATATTTGGTTCCTCAATTTCCCCCTCTCAAAATACGTCGATCGGACCCACGAGCTGTTAGGACCGTTGTCAGATGTCACTTGATTTTTGAACCAAATTTAATTAATTTATCTCCAGTAGTGTCCGAGAAAAAGCCTGGACGGCGGACGGACGGATTTTTTTTTATTCGTTTTATGAAATCTACATATCCACAAAACGTAAACTGACAAAATTTCATGGGGGGTTATAATTTTTTTTTTCGTGTTCGATTCCAAAGGTTTATTATTGAAAATAATAAACCAAAATTAACACGTTATTCCAATTACTCAAGTCACTGTCACCAAAAATGTTTTCGAATTAATAGTTTGGTGAAAAATAACGAAAGAAATTCATAACTCGAAAACTATCAAAAATCGTAGAACATACCTGGGGGTAATTTGGGTGGCCCTTGAGGAACTCTAAACTAGCTCTGGGCTTCCGCTGGACACTACTTCTTGGGACACCCTGTATACATATATTATATAAACAGTCAACCGGGGGTTGGTTTTGTCTTCAGTGAGGGATGAAAAGAAAAAGAATGAAAGAATTTTTCGAAAGTGAGAAACTTGGTGACGATCTCAATATTTATATCAGTAGCGCCATTTTGGAGGCAGAGGGGAATGTGACCCCCCCTCACTAATTTTGAATATACCTGGAAAATTTCGTAAGGTACATAATATTTGTGTGATTTTATTTTTTAACCCCCCTCTCCTCAAGAATTTCTTGAAATGGTCCGCTTGTTTTAACCCTAAATTGCTAAACTATCGTAAAAATTACGACGACAAAATAACGATTCCACACCTGAAGAGAAGGACACATAATATGAACATGAACGGTCTCTTAAAACATATGAATATACCTATAAGTTCCTAAATAATAAAAGTGTATGATTCTCTCATTTATTTATGTTTTATTTCTATGTCGTAATTTTCACGAATGTTTAGTAACAACGGCACCCGTGGGATAGTTTAGTAATAGTTAAATAAATAAAAATTTTTGACATTCTTTTGCACATTTATTCCAAATTATTACTTCGATAAGCATTTTTCATTGTTTACAAGAATTTTTTTAAATGAAACTACTGCAAATATTCTTATTGAACGAAATCAAAAAACACTATAGTCCATCCAACCTGCTTTTCACTTTTTGCAATCAAGTGAGCCTGGAGTCACGCCTTTTTAGTACGAGCATATAAATTCTGTGCCGTAATTCGCAACGAACTCGAAGTCAAATGACATTTCTCTAATTTTCGTTTATAAATTGTTTTATGTGATTCCTAAAATTTTGTAAGTGCTTATATTTTAATTTTATGTAATAAAAATATGTGATAAGGTTTTTAAAAACCGGCACAATAATTTTAAGTTTATTAGTGACAATTAGATGAGAAATGAGATGAGAACTGAAATAAACTTGAAATTTTTAATTTCAAAAGGCGCTGTTGTCATGGTCTCATTAAAATGTTTGAAATCGATGGAAAAATTTCAGACACAAGATATTGAAATAATTATTTAAATAAAAACCATTATTAATGTACAACGCTTTATATAAAACGCACTTATTTTAAACTGTTCAGTCTTTTTTAAAAACGTGGTATATTACAAATGCTTTTTATTATATATTTTTCTATTTGCATTTAAAGATTTCAATTTATGATTTTCAGTAAACAATAACACCTGCTTTTGTTTTTGCAGAGTATTTCTTATAATAAAGCGAAAATGGCTTGGAGATTTAAAGCATCGAAGTATAAAAATGCTGCACCAATTGTACCCAAGCCAGAAGCATGTGTGCGTGGCATAAGCGTGGGCTCGAACCAAACCTTCGGCAACAACATTGCCTCATCGGCGGCATTTATGGCCTTCAATTGGGACTGGAAGTACGGTGGATGTAGTGTGGCTGTACTACCCATAGATGATTGCGGACGAAAGAGTAAAACTATGCCTCTGCTACATGCGCATGCATATACTGTAACCGACATTAAGTTTTCACCATTCCATGATGAACTTCTAGCGACTGCGTCTCGAGACTGCTTGGTTTGAGCAATGCATGAAAATTATAGCGTTTCGACAATAAAATTATTCTTTATTAGGTTAAAATTTGGCATATTCCTCAGAAAGGTTTGGAAGCATCCCTTTCAGACCCAGAATGTACGTTTTCACACAAACAAAGACGTGTAGAAACCGTTGGTTTCCATCCAACTGCAGATTACTTGCTCAATTCAACATCGGCAGGGAACATTACTTTGTGGGACATATCCACCCAACAGGAAACATTTTGTAAGTTTATATTAAAGTATTCATTCGATATTAAATTAGCATCCAACACCTTTCAGCCAATAACGACCACCCTGATGTCATACAGTCAATCAGTTGGAAGCAGGATGGAATTGTGCTTGCGACCAGTTGCAAAGACAAAATGGTCAGAGTTATAGATCCCCGCAATTCGCGCCCCATTCAAATGTGCGCCGACAGTCATCAGAGCATCAAAGATTCCCGTGTTGTTTGGTTGGGAAATCAAAATCGAGTCCTTACCACTGGATTTGATGTAGCCAGACTTCGTCAAGTGATTATTCGTGATGTAAGGAAATTCTCGATTCCTGAGAAGACTATGGAATTGGACTGCTCAACTGGTATTTTAATGCCACTCTTTGATTCCGACACAAATATGCTCTTCCTTGCGGGCAAGGGGGATACGACCATATCTTATCTTGAAGTAACCGATAAGGATCCCTACTTGATAGAAGGTCTGCGACACACTGGTGAACAGACCAAAGGAGCATGCTTGGTGCCAAAGCGAGCACTGAAAGTGATGGAGGGAGAAGTGAACCGAGTCCTTCAACTCACTTCGCACAGTGTGATACCCATTATGTATCAAGTGCCACGAAAGGTATGTTGCCTAATGTCTTGCGACAAGTTCGATTTTGATTTGCAACTGCAATTTCCATTTTCCTTAGACATACAGAGACTTCCACAGTGATTTGTATCCTGATACAAGCGGATATAAGACTGAACTGACTGCACAGCAATGGATAAATGGTGCGAATGCATCTGTCCCAAAAATAAGTTTAGATCCATCAAAACGAGAACACGGCGATGCACCAGTACTGGTAAGGGTAACTACTATACATACATAAATGATATATAAGAAAATTGAGTTTTGTAATAAATGTTCAACTTTACATTTTACATAATTGAAAATAGGTCCACAGAGCCAAATTTGAATGATCTAATTAAAAATCTAGCAAACAAAAAGTCCCTTCAAGCATTCAATGAAAAAGATACTGAAGAAAAAATTGATGATGTTAATAAGAGTGAGAAAGAAGCTTCCGTCGGATGTAAAACATATTCCAAACTAGACTTAATCAAAAAATTCGACAACAAGTTCGAAAATGATTTCGAAAAAGATATCGATGCATCAAAGTTATCAAAAAACTATTCCGAACCAATGTAACTGATAATAGTCATGGAGTATTGAATTTATTGGTTGAAACGGAAGACGATGAGCCAAATAAAAGGCAACGGAATGAAATAACAACACCTCCGAAACCGTTGTCGCGTACTTCTAGAACTAATTCAGTTACAGAGTCAAATCCAAATACGGACGAATCTAATATTTCTCGTCCAATTGCTAGGCCAAGAATCACGGCATCGATAGTAGGCTCGATATTTAGTTCAGCTTATTAATGATTTTACCGAATGGTTTGAAAGCTTATTTCTCGTTATTTAATTAAATAACTCTTTTGACGTAACTCGCGAGAAAGTTTGCAGTTTTCTGATTTACAATCTATAGAAAGGTTTTTCAACACTCGCTTCATTAATTTGGGACTCACGAAAATGAACACTAATTTTCAAAAGACCTTTATTTTGCAGTGGTTTCAATATTGCTTTGTAGAAATATGTTTTGAATAGTATTATTATTATATTATACTTTGTATAAATTCGAGTTTTATTTAAAAATGTTTTATTTCTAGCCATTTTCCAGTAACAGTGTGGATGTTTCTTTAGATAAAGTGTTTGCAGTACCTCAACCGGAACGGAAGGAAAGTGTTGAGACAAATAAGATTACAACAGCAGAACAAACGGTAACAGGGACCAAACGAACATCAACAGTTTTTGGGAAGGTATCTAAATTCAGACACTTAAAAGGAACTACCGGACATAAATCTACACATATTGAGAATGTGAGAAATATTAGTAGACAGATTCCCGGGGAATGCAATGGATTTCATGGTAAGTTATTGTCTAGTGAATCAAATCACGTATTTAATCCTGCAATGCAGCAAATTACCAAAGAGTTGCTGTCCCTCTTTCTGGGCCTGGTGGTAAAATAGCAATATTCGAATTAAGTAAGACGGGTCGATTGCCGGACGGTGTAATACCATCTCTGGTGAATAGAAGTAATGTAATGGACTTTCAGTGGGATCCATTCGATCCGAAGAGGCTTGCCGTTGCATGCGACGACGGCATTGTAAAAATTTGGCTTATTAAAGAAGGTCAGTGGATTCTATAAAGGCAGGGAAGAGGTTTCCATAAATCGTATATTTTCAGAATTGACAGAGCCAATAAATGCTCATGAAAACGAACTGCCTGCTCATTTGGATAAAATATACTTCATCAGATTTCACCCTTTCGCTAAAGATGTTTTCTTAACTGCGAGTTCCGATATGACGATTAAAATATGGGACTTGAACACAATGAAAGAGAAGATTAGTTTGAAAGGGCATACGGATCAAATTTTTGACTACGATTGGAGTCCCTGTGGTGCATTCGGAGCGAGTGTGTGCAAGGATGGAAAAATTCGAATTTTTAAACCACGGAAGTTAGACCAGGCTATTCGGGAGGGGGTAGGTCCCGTAGGCAGCAGAGGTGCCCGAATAACATGGGCCATTGAAGGACAATACTTGGTTGTTACAGGCTTTGATAAGTAGTTTTAAATGCAAATGAAATTGCGGCAAGCTGTACAAATGGTTTGTTTTTTTTTCAGGATATCGGAGAGGCAAATAATGGTATACCACCATCAAAATCTCTCCACCCCTCTTAACACTGTAACCTTGGATTTATCACCATCAATTTTAATACCATTTTATGATGAAGACAGTTCTACTCTGTTTGTAACAGGAAAGGTACATTTAAATTGATTTTCCAGGACACCACTACTATGATTCATTTCCAGGGAGATTCGACAATTTATGTTTATGAAATCATAGATGAAGAGCCGTACATATGCGCTATTTCTCATCACAGATGTAGTAGCTTACATCAGGGGCTGAGTTTTTTGACTAAAAATCATTGTGATGTTGCAAGTGTAGAATTTGCGAAAGCTTTGCGTTTGACTAATAATGCAATTGAACCGATAAGTTTCACGATTCCCAGAATAAATGTAAGTTTAAAGGTGGTCATAAATTTGTTTTCTAACATATAACAATAAACTAAAAACTTGCAGAGTAAGCTCTTCCAAGATGATCTGTTTCCTCCTACGCGTGTAACTTGGTCAGAATCAATGACCGCTGAGGAATGGTTCTCGTTCAATGATAAGAAACCGAAGAAGCTTAGTCTTCAACCAGAAGGAATGACAAGTTGTATGTAATGTGAATTTGTTCGTGGTTTTACTAATAAAATATTTACTAGTGTCTTCTACACAACCGACAACACAACCGTCTTCAAACACAAGCCCAAACAAAAAGGGCGGACCAAGTTGTTAGCCCAATTATAGTCGCACGCACGGGTCTTGAAAAGAGCAGATAAAAGGAGGTCAGTTCAGTGTGATAATAAGTTCACTCAAAATTATATAATACTAGAACTGCTTATTTTAGATTTAAAGATCAGTTAGTACTTGAGTTGAGTGCACAACGTCACTGGGGCAAGACTACATCGAAGGAGACGAAAATTAATGGGAAGAATAGTATCAAATTTATTCGATAGTGAAATCAAATTTCAAATTAATCAAGTTGTAATATTTTTGGCTAAATTTTTTTCAAAATTCAAGCATATTTGCCAAGCTTAAGTAATGTGATTTGTCTTAATGGAAGACATTTTGTAAAATATAAGTGGAATTTTAAAGGAAATATAAATTTATAAAGTAAAACATTACTGCATTATATAAGATATTAAATAAGTGAGAACCATCCAGTACTACTAATCCGCGAATCTCGGGGTGGATCTTACAGGTTTCTGCTAAATAATGCTGTCGTGTCTGAATTAAAAATGAAAAATTGTAATTCAGAAATCAAGCTGTAAAACTATGAAATCGAAGCAAGGGTGGAAATATCATCTAGTCTTATAACTCGACATTGAAAATAGAAAGCATTGGTCATAAATTCAAGACAAAATATACAATAAAGAAAAATTAGTACAATACCACTTTAAAATTAGTCCTATAACGTGAAAGTTGTCCAGTTAGCTTTGCACTGGAAAAACTGCGATATCAAAACGGTTAATATTTGGGACAATTTCACTTTGCAAAGGTGGAAATTGAAAAAAAAAACTGAACACGATTTTGATGGTATGCTTTATTTTTTGCATTATTTGAACAGCTGGCCCAGTAACGAATTTCTGCATTTAGACATCGCTAAATAGTTTATTTGAATTCTTACCAAAATATGAAAACTAGCTTTTGCCGAGACAACTAAACATGTTATAATAAATTTGTTTTACATTATACTGATAAGTATCAATCACAAGCTTTAAACTTCATAGCAATATTTACACGTTAAAAATAATTGGTTCCTGTAGTTTTATCCGGCTCCACAACATTTCGTGGGTTGCGTTTCTGCACTTGTTTCCTCGGTATCATCCACAACCAAAGTGTTCGTCCGTCTAATGGACCCCATTGTCTTCAATGATGAATTTCTAGATTCTATTTTATCGTGGTTAGCAATCATCTAAAATGATCGGGGTAAAATTAAAATAAATATTCGTTTATTTTTTATATTATTTCTTAAAATACCATTGCTGATAAATCCAGAAATAAAGTTTCTATTCCTTCGTTTGTTTTTGCAGAAGTTTCATAATGCGCAGCACCAACCTTCTGAGCATAACTGGAAAAATATTTAACTAAATAAAAGCTTTGTCTTTATTTTATTTTAATAAAAAAACAAATCAAAGAACTTTAAATGAAACTTTTTTTGTTTACTATATAGACATAATTAATGTAATTTATCTGATAATCAATAATACTGTTGGAAAGAGCATACAGGATTAAATTCTACTATGCAGCAGTTTTTTACAATCACAAAGAGTTTCTGAAATCATTGCGTCGCTTCAACACAAAATTGGAGTAGGAAATCTTATTAGCGCAGCTAGAACGATTTTATCGTCTAAAAATAAAAACTCCTCTAATCGATAAGGGAACTAAAGAATGTAATCTGAAAGAAGACTCCATCTTATGTAAACTCAAGAGGGTAGGTCAATTTTCGGGCGAAATACGAGATAATTCTTTTTACCATGATAACATTTGCCTTGTGTTTGAAAAAATTTAAAATGTAATTGGAGTAAACAATGTTATCTTCTTTTTAAAAAAAATTCGCAATCAGAATAACTTTAGAAATAATTATTGTTATTGTTTTACTAACCTCTCGGCATCTTCGACAGCAACAGTCCTATTCTTCTCCAAGTCAATTTTATTTCCAACTATGATTATCACAATATCCGATCCAAGCATTTTCTTTAGCTCTTTCACCCAGTTTTTCACCTAATTAACAACTATTAATGCTATTTCAAATAATTACTCACTTAACGGTTACCTTTTGAAAAGATTCCTCATCTGTTATATCATATACTAGGATTGCACCATTTGAAGATCGGTAATAAATTGGTCCCAAGGCGTGGAATCTTATAATAAAAAATTCATATTTGTTTTCACATGTTTAAGAATCATAATTTTACCTCTCTTGTCCAGCTGTATCCCATAAATTTAAGTGCACTCTTTTGCCATCTAAATTAACTTTTTTCGTAAGGAATGAGGCCTAAAACAGCACTCATAAATATTAAGTAGCACATATTGAACGCTTTAATACCTGGAGCGTAGTTATATGTTTTGGATGGAATTTATCTTCGACATATCTAAGCACTATTGAAGTTTTTCCAACACATCCTTCCCCAAGCAGCACTACTTTAAAATTATAGCCTCCTGATGAAACCAAGCTCATGTTGAAGAATGTTTTTGAAGTACAAAAAGGACAACTGGACAATCACGTAGCTGGGAGAATCGGATCAAGTCTCCTCAGGTGACAATTGTTTTTAATGTAATTACTGTCTGTCAAATTTTAGTTAGTCTCAGCTGTTTTGGCACCGACGAAAAATTTCCCCCTTCCTTGCTTCTATAAAATGATGGAAAAACTAAAAATGAAAATTTCAATCTCTAAACTAACTCAAACTGAACATCCTTTTTGACAATAATCGGGAAACGTATCAATTGTAGTACTAATAAGAAAATACGAACGACCCAAAAGTACAACATTAATAATGATCATGAACATGACATGTTCTTTCTTAGTGTAAAAGAACGAAATATTTTTAATAATATTGCACTTCTTTTTTCAGAAGTAATTGATTGAAATGTTGAATTTGCTCAACACTGATCTTCGTAAACAAGTAAACACTCTCAGTACTGCATAGTCAGAACCAACTATCCTAAATAAAATTAAACTGCTGATTCGGATTCAGCCGTTGTGCAAACCAGTGTTGCCATTCGCCGCATCATAGATACTGGCTATTTTCGCTTTTATACAAGGTGTAGTGTGACTCATATTTTGGAAATCTTTCGATGAAACCTTTTACAGTTTCACATTGTTCTTGACTTGTTTTATTTTTAAGGGGTGCTTGCCTCTTTGATCTTTTGGTGGCGTGGGTACACCAAAATTCTAATAACAATAAGTACTGGTACACTGTCTAATGTCTATATTTCTTGCAGGTCACCAGTCACCACTTTTGAATGACAAAAACTACCCCCAAACGCCGTATGTTAAATAGAACCGTTTCAACAATAATAGTCGGTTAGTTTTTTTCAGTTACGCGGTTTTAGGTGTTTGAATTAGGATACTGATTGATACCTAGTTCTCACTAATCTTTAGCTAAAGGTGTAAGAGTGGTCAGTCAGTCAAAAAATGGAAAGTTAAAACTCCTCCAAGTTAAATAGGTAGGAATAGGCTTTCATTCCCTATTTTCCCCCTTTAGCACTGAAATTTTCAAAAATCCTAGTACGTTTCTTCATTTCTAACCAAAAGGCCAAATAGCAATTTTCATGAATTTTCTTACTTCAAAAATGGTGAATTTTTGAAAAAACTTTCATCCCTTGTATTATCCCCTCAGGGGTAGAATTTCCAAAAGTCCCGTCTTTTCCTCTTTTACATCATAAAGAAGTCCCTGTGGAAAATCCAGCTTTCTAGATCCAAGAGTTTAGGCTTGGCGTTCTGACTCAGTTACGATCAAAGCTTGTCTTTTAATTATATATTAATAACTTGATTGTTAATTAATTGAGAGAATCGGAAATAGGCTTAAAACTTTCTCCGCGATATGAAAGAATAATTATTAATTAGTCCCCTTTATACCAAAAAAAACCGCATCACGCTACACCTAATCCTTATCAGGTAGGGCCTTCATCCACATCACAATTCAAAACCAATAAAGGTCTGACAAACACAGAGGAAATGAAAGCTATAAAATTAATTTTGTTTAGTAGAGTTAAAACAAAAAGCATGATTGTGATGATTTTCATGTGCTTTTATTTACGGTAGACGTTCAAAGTGATTACCATATACCATCTACATCTACTTACTTTTCAATTCCACAAATCTTTTCTTGAATTTATTTCGAAAGATGAATTGGACGTGGAGGATCTGGTGCTTGGCCAGGTCACCTGACTTAACCCTATTTATAAATCATTACAATTCAAAAATTTTCATAACAGATAGTGCAACATAAACTGTTTTAAAGTCAATAAAACTTGATTGAAGTTATTGAAGTTAATTAGTTAACTATATTTGGACTAATATTTGTAAAAATTAATTTCAATAAGTTTTCATTGCCTAATAATAGGAGAAATGTTTTAGTGCAACCAATATGAACCACACCAATGCAACCACACGAAACGGGTTTTTTTCTCTTCCCAATCATGAATATATATTTATTTTTTCTGCCACCATAATTTCTTGGCGTTGCAAACCTTCGCTCAAAACTAATATACCATACACCTACCTATATCTATAGCCCTTAGATTTTAATTTCTAGGGTATAATAACTTAGCGGCCCAAAGTCATCGAGAATTTTCGAAATTCTAGCAAAGACTTTAGGAAAGGACTTTATAAAAAATTTTATGTAGAATTCTTACTATTAGAAGACTTTATTCTTATATAAAAAAAAGTCTTTGCTTTAGAGTAGTTTGAATCTAGGCTCAAATAATGTAAAAGCTCATGTTAGTATTTAATACGTTATTTAAAACCCTTTTTTTTCATTAAAGATGGCAATTATTTCTAAGTAAAATATAATTTTCTATACAATCTTTTTATGTACAATGCATTTATATCAATTTCATTAATCTTTGACAAATTCAGTTACACTTAATGCTACAAAATTCCGTAAGAGTTTTTTGTTTTGTAGATTAATTATTAGTTCTTTGGTTTGTAGAATGCCGCAAAAGGATAACTGAACAGTGAACAATCACATTAGTTTTAATGCAATTACTATTAGTCAAAAATTAGTTGCTGTCAACTGTCAGCTGACATTCGCCGCTGCGTACCGTGAAATAGTGAAATTAATTGGTGCTGGATAATTTTTGTGGGCGGTCAATTTAAAAGATAATCCCGTTTCGCAAATTTGAGCACAAAACGGCATTCAGTTCCTAATTTACCTAAAATGATTCATTGGACTATTCATTCAGTTACCCCACAGTTTTAGTTACCCACCAGTCACCACCCACAAGACAAGGGTGAAAGGAGGAAAAATTGCGTTTGTGATGACTATCGAAGTTAGCACGAGGGCAAGTCCCCCGCAGAGCTAATCGTGTCCGTATACAGCGGCGTTCCTGAGTATTCGTGTATCCTTTGGAGCTATTCCCGTTCGAGTCGCCGTTCGAAGGGGAGGTTTTTGTCTGTATATTTTTGCTTAAAAACAAGTGAAACATATATCCTTTCATTTTCGTTGTATACCTTGCCGAGTACTTTAGAACGTGCACGAAGCTCTTTGTGGCAGCATGTGCAGAGTTTTTGTCAGTGGTGTGAAAAAGAATAGAATTTCTGCTTCCAGTGGAACTACATAAGAAAAGTGTTGAAAGTATTTACCTAAAAAACCGAAATCATACAATTGCAATAATTTCAGAAATTGAGTGTACATGTTGAAATAGGAAAACGAAAAGTTTTCCAAATATATTTAAAAATTGACGCTGTGTCCTCGCAGCTGGGAAATTTTATCCGTGATAGTCGAAGAAAAATTGTAAGGATTGTTTGCTTTTGCGATATCCCAAAAGTAATAAATAGACCTTCGAATTCAAGTGTTTCTGATTAGTGGTGATTCTGTAGCGATATCCAGTTTCTGAATTTTTTAACAAGGAGAAACTAATTTGCCTAAAAATATGTGCTCGACACTATGTGAGAATCTTAGTGCTGTTTTAGCTGTTTAATTAGATTTTGCAAATATAATAGTCAAATCAAATGTATAAATGTTTTGTCGTTGATTCATAGTTGAAATAATTGTTCGTTGTATTTCCTTTTATTCCTGAGAGCAGTTGCGTTTCGTCCTCGTCTTGCCTAGTTCAAGGTGTAAAAATATACATATATTTAAAGGACAAAAATACCACAACACACTTAACAATATAATACTAAAAAAAATTTGGATTGTGCTTTTGCATTGACACAGTAAGACGAAATTATTTGTGATGCATGAAAATTGATTTCGATTTGCTACTTAAGGAAAAAAAGCAGAGGCCAAGAAATTCAGCAGAAAAGAAGAAAATCAATTCGATGGTCACACAATTGCATATGTGTTGATGAAAGTTGCTCGCTTCTTTGTTTGTGAATGTCGTTACTTATTGTAATATAAATATAGTAAGTTAATCTTTTATTATTTGTACTGTTACAGCCAAAACTTAATTTTTGCACAGCAATTTTCACTCGACCCAATATGGCCTCGTATTCCTAATGTTTCCTCATGTTTCAAATGTTTATTGCCATCTCCGTAGTGCGACCTTCACGGCTTCTAATATCATAGCAAAGCTTTTATTTTTACCACTGTTTCGATGTTGTCCTAAATTCGAGTAATACATTTTAAGTATTTTTCAGATAATTAATTCGTATCAGATTTATTCGAACAAAAAATTTGTTTTGTGTCGGTGTATTGAAAAACATTTACGGATCTAAAAGAATATAAAGCTCTATTTCTGTAGAAAAGCAAAATTTCAATATTGATTTTCTGCCCTTTTGTTGAATCATATTACACTATAGAATTGTTGAATGTTTTGTTTGAGCTTTAATGCAGTAATTAGCAACGCATTATATTCCCACAATGTGCGCCAAATTATTGCCCACCTTTGGCGGGGGTGGAAAGTAAGACGTAAAAGTAAGTAGTAAAGTACACATTGCACAGGATGTAGTCATTTAAGAGTGTTAGAAGACGTGAAGCAACACTGAGTGAAACTACTTCAATGGTCACATGTGTCAATGCCTCTAGATGGGATCAACAAATTCGTTACCTTAGATTTTGTTTTTGCATTGAACCCTGTCGACTTAAGCTAATAGGTGGGAAATAGAATTCCATCTAATTAACATAATTATGACGTACGTAATATCGCATAAACTATAAGCAGTGAGTTTTGATGTTATTCAAATAGTCTGAAATTTGAAATGCATCTGAGTTCAGGAATCTGGTAATTTCATGCGTTTTTACGCCATCATCGGTTCATATCGGCTGCTGTTTTCCATTTCGAAAAATTCGCATTACTTCAATCCTGAATGTCCTGTGGGTTATTTCAATTATCAACAGTGTTCTGGAATTCATTGCAATTAATTTTACACGTCTCCAAACATTCTCTTCACATGTCTTCCATAACTTCACCTGCCATCAACTTTCGCATAATTATTCCGAAGGATTGCAGTCAATGTAAAAGGAATCAATGTGAATCATTTTTGTTTTAATTCGTTGAAAGGAAATCACATTCCGGAAAATCAGTGTACACCTCATCGGGCCTTGTATTTTTTCACTATATTAGAAAAACCATGACATATCCGAGATTACTACATTCAGTCGAAACTCAATCGACTGAATATTGGGTCACGGATTCTGAAAAAAAAAAAAAAATTCTCTGACCTAAAACATTTCTTTTTTTATGTTGCGGATTGAGGGAACGGAATAGAAATAAACATGGATTTCTTGAATGTTTTTTCCGGAAGTTTTTCAAACACTGAATTCCTTTTCAGTTCCAAGTTGGTGAAAAGCGTTGAAAACCTAAAATATGGTTGCATTGTTGAGTGTAATTTATGTTCAGATAAATTTCGATGAAGAGTTGTCCGTTTTGTTCGATTTCTCCATGGATTTTTCTTCACATGGGTGAAATAATGCTGCAAAGGGTCTTCAGATTCGCACTCGAAATTCAGACTGCAAGTGGATTACTCCTTGGAAATACTTTTTATGCTATACGTTTCCTAAAACAGTTGCAACATTGCGCAAGTGGGTGCGAATGTAAAACATACATTGCAAGTCATTCGAACAAAAGTTGTGAGTAAAAATGAAGAAAACTCTTTGGTCCTTTGAGGAACTTAAGTACCGGACGAGCTGAAGTGTGTTTCCTCACATGAGAACAATCAGCTTAATTAGAATTTTGACTAGAGGAAAATAAATTGAGTTAGTCACACAAATGACGTAGATAATGGACCGGAATATTGCACTCCAAGTACTCGTAGTTGAAGTATTTCATCAAATTAGTGCTTCCTGTTTACGAATACATGTTTTGATGATGGCATAATAAGGATCAATTTTGGGGACAAGAACTCTCCTGTTGTTTTTATACTTCTTGTTTATTGTTACTAACATTTGTTTACACATAAAAAAAATTTTTATGAACTACGCAATTTTATTCCGCTCGGAGTTTCATGTCATTTATTTTTTTCTTTCTTATATGCTGGAGCACAGCAAAAGCAAATAGTCTTGACATTGAAGTCGAAGATGCCCAAATCAAAAGTTTATGATTTTTCTGCTTGAAATTTGATTGTTGAATCAATAAACTCAACGAAATGGGAAATTAAGGCAATTTGTACATTGTGTATCTAAAAATCTAAAACCATTTTAGAATTTATTCTTTGCGGACTCTTTCCACTCCTGCAGTTTTTTACAGTAATTCCTTCCGGGTTACTTGGCAGTGTGCAATTCAAATTGTCAATTAAAATACTGAGTTATAATAATTGACGGTAGATATCCTAATAACATCTGTGTATCTTTGAAAAACACAAGTCAGCAACTATACCTAACATAATCACCTTATTCGGATTATTTCAATGCGAATGGAAACAAATCTATATGTTAAAATATTTCAATAAAGGTTAATATAAAAATAATATGTAATTCAGATTTTGAAGAAACTTGTTAAAAATATTCTTTATCAACCTGTAAAACTTATAAAAAAAAATCGTTATAGTCAAAATTCAGTGCGCAAAGATCGGTTTTAGATTTTCACTTCTTATGAGGAAATTCTTTAACTCTTTTAATACCGAATGAAGACATATCGTTGCGCGTACACTGGTGATTGAACTTCGCGGTCACCAAAGAATATTAAAATGAATTCGTAAAACATAAATGAGGTTATTGCTTCTAAGAAATTCCTTAATAGATATTTCACTATTATTGTATGTATTTTAAATTTTTTATGGGCTCAATTTATTTTATACTCCATGACTATTATCACGGAACGGGAAATAGACTATTCACATGGTCAGAACTGAACTCGATATTTGGGCTTTCCTTCGAACTTTAATCCTAGTTTCCTTGTTTTTATGTTTTTTTTTCCAGAATCTTGTGTACATATTTCGGAATGAATCACTAAATATATGATGTATATTGACTTTATATATATAGTCAAACGTTCTTTCCAGAATATGAGCCTTTTGGATTTGAAATTCCTTTGATGGTTTTTTACACCCTCCTTCCGATTATAATTCATTCACCCATCATGTATGTTCATTGTTCATGTGTGAGTTGCACGATATACTCAGATCGTACGTATCATTCAAAATTGTACGTACATTTATAATTTATTAAGTTCTCCAAAGAATTTTCTTTTAATTAGTCGAAATTAAATTAAAATTTATGCATTTTTCTTCATCATCCTTATCCTCAAAACTAGCCGGACATTTGGAAGCCTGCTCATGTCTTTCAACACTAAACATGTTGACTGTAGCAGTCCGAGAATTATCAACTTTTTTTTATTAATATGTAAATTATAGTAAGTGTAAAACCGTAAAAGCTGACTTCCTCGAAATTATCGGATGGCCTAATGATTTGTAACGAATTTCATTTTCAATTTTTTTTACAATTTAAAATTATTATTACTGGCAGGAAATTAATGAAACCCTCAAAGAAATCATTTCTATCCACAACACTTCCATCGCTATAAAAAAATGTAGCCATATTGACGTCTGTCAATTGCAAAATGGCGGATCTAGGTTCCGTAGTGGGTATTGTCCATGCATTATCTATATTATATTATTTATATAAAAAGTGCCGGGCTTGGTTTTTTTTAATATTGAATACTTATTATTGTTATAAATATAATATTCGTTATACTTTCACAGTCTTTGTTTTTTGAAATAACGTAACAAAAGTATACGATATTATATCATGCCTTTACTTAGTAGACCTAGCGTTATTGTCCGACCCTTGTATTTTATTAAACAAAATAACAAAACATTATTAACAAAATATAAATTATTTTACAATATTGGAATATGTAGAAAGAACACTATGATTATATAATAGTACGTATTTATATAATAGACTATACTTTGTTTTTAATACGAAAGGTAAGACACACATTCGCGTTCCACAAAAAACTCTGCAAAAAAAAAAAATGGTTTTCTACCGTTAACTGGGAAATTCGCACTATGCATTCGGTGCAATTTCAAAATGGTGTGTTATATATTTCAAGTTGCATTTATAACATTTTTTAATGAATGAAGCGGAAGTCTAAAATGTATGTAGGTATTCAATAAGAAAACCACAATATAATATGATGGAAAATGTGGCCCGATTTTTCTCAGCTATACTAGCTATAAAAGAATTCTTGAGTCGTCGTCTGGATCAACAGACGAACATCCATGAAACGGTTTCTTTTTCCACAGTTTTATTTAATTGTAAATTAAATTATTTTACATCATCTCTCATCCAAGGCGTTGCGAACCTTTGCTTAAACTTAATTAAAAGCCTAAATCTAGGGTATAGAAATTTTCGGAAATTGGAGTTCGCAACTAAAATTAGCCTAATTTTACAATATTTGCTACTCTCTCGTTGCTTCTCAATTTCTTAGACTCCAGATGGGAGTAAGTCCTTCCCAAGAAGCATTCCCGCTGCCTTCGACTACTATACGATCCCTTCATTATATGCATTAATCACTCCAGTGCAGTGCTGTGATAGCTGGCTGGAAGTCTAAAGGAAATTACTGAAGCTTTTTCCTCGCCTGGTTTTCACTCTATAAGTACGCAATTTTCAAGATAATGACTAAAATATAGAGCAGTTATAACTCTTCCATTACTCACCACTTAGAGCTTCATACAAAATATGCAGTTTTTTTTTGCATCAAGAATTTCATTCGAACCCCATTGTTCTTATGGTGAATGCGGCACTAATACAAAGTCGGACCTTTTGAGGCTGAGGATATTTTCTTTTCTTAATATTGAGTGGGATTTTGTATTTTATTTTTTAGAATAATAGCTGGAAGAGAATGGATTTGTAAACTATGTCAAAACACGAGTATTTCCAATAGGTGAGACTCTCATTGTATCCTGTTAAAAAACCACAAAGTACCTTCAGATGGTATTTTCTGAAGTTCCTCCAGTTGGTATAAACGATCTGGCCCAGAATCACGACTCAATTATTATTACTTGAGGTAATTCAAATGTTGAAGTGACATTTTTCTCGGAAAATTTTCCTGGAATGAATGGTGAAATTGTGCATAAAATTTGTTCATATTTTATTACAAAAACCCATTAAAATTCTTATGTGTTTCTGAAAACATTTTGCTGTCTAGATTAAGTCTTCTTTCAGAGTGATGTTGATGTTTATGTTTAAATTAATAATCGCGTATAAACCAAAATTAAGCAATTTGTTATACCAAGTAATTCCAAAACTGTCGTGAAAATTGTTTACGCATCCGAACTCAATTAAATTCCTTCTTTCTCGATTCTTGGGAAACTAAATTCCTTGTGGTTTCAAACTACGCCTGCAGAAAAGCTTGCTTTCGTAACGAAGCAACGACAATGACGCTACCGAATGATTTTCACTGAAAATCCTTTTCGCTCGTAACTGTAGTTACGTAATATTTTCGTGGAGCAAATAATGACCACAATAAAAAGGCTGCTGAGGCAAGCATTTCCCTCACACATGAAGAGCATTGGTGAGTGATAATTGGCTGGCCAAAATCGCAAAACATGCAAGCAATGGAAAAGGATTCAGGGACACATGAAGAGTGGTTCCTGGTTACTCTGAATCTTTGTCCGTTCTGCCACACGATTTTCCCCTGAGTCATGCAATTAGCAATTCGGGTACAACACATATTTAATCGCGAGCAGAGTTTCCACACTCGAAAATCTCGCTGGGAGCTCTAAATTCATTTATCTAGTCCTGGCATTCCACTCCTTTAGTCCTAGTCGCAAAGTGACATTTTTCTTTCTCTTCATTTGTTTTTATTTTATTTTTTATTTTGTATTCATGGTCCTGGACGCCACAAGGATATTTGGCTCCCCTACCCTAATCAGAAAGGATTGTCATGAACTAGTAAACTAGAACCATACAAATACACAGCCATAACACTTCGTGGTATTTTGTTCGTCAAAGGACATATATCAGAATTTTCTACGATTCACGATTGATCATTACAGTTACTTAAAATAAAAACGAATATGTAATAAATATTAGGTAGATTTCGAAGAATAATCTACTTATTGAGTCGGTCATGACTTTCAAATAATTCTTTAATAGTTTTGTTTCATGCCTCCCTGAGTATGAAACCACCCCCCGTTCGATAGTTTATATAATAGATTTATATATTTTTATATATTTATTTATATATTTACACGATAGCGATCGTAATTTTGATATTTGAAACAAAGTTTATTATATTATTTCTAGGCCTAATAGCTAGAATAAGTTCGTTAATGAGCGAAATCGCCCCAAGGGGGTGGGCGGGGGAGGGTGTTGAAATTTTGAAAAAATCATATGTCAGCCCCTATGGATTTAAGAGAGAAACCATATCTGCATAAATTAGAGTATTCTATATGAAGTTTACGGTGACACCACCGATTCAAGGGTTGTGGAGGCGAGTGTAGGTGGGGGTGGAAATTCGAAATTTTCAAAACCACGTCTTGTGGGATATCGTTGAAAAGCTTTTGATGAGTAATCTATAAATCAATGAATAGTTTCTCGATTTTAAAATAAGTTACCCCAATAAATTCAATCAAAAATACTTCGAAATCTTCCTCAGCTTGTAGGCCTGTAAAAAAAAAACAATTTTTTCCAAAATCCCGAGACTAAGTACTTCAGATGAAACTTAGAAAAAACAAATAAATAAATATCTAAAACTTGTCCAGAATACATGTTTTTCTTTTGATGGATTTTTATCGGTGCAGAACCAAATCCTCTACTGCATAAATTCAACTGCGGGAAGACAGAATCCATGACATCCAGCTTGATTTGTTTTGTAAAATTCATAAGAGAACTTGAGAACCTTTTGAAATATTCTGACTTTCAGTTTTGGAAATGGAAAATAGGAATTACTCAATTCCGGAAATTTCAGATATTCAGAGCCTTCAAAAAAGAGTACCTCGAATTCCAGTGAATAAAAATATTATAAATGAAGTCAGCGTTTTCAGCGGTGAGCTCAACCCTTAAGTGCACTCTACCCCGAATGGGAAGCAGCCGTTCGAGGCTTAGAGCAGTTCAGCTGAACCGAATCTGGATGTCTTATTCACATTTTGCGGTTTTCTGATCTCTCAATTGAATGTAACTGAAATCTTGATAAAAAATCCATTCCAGCGTATGAAATTGGAGAAATCCATGGAAATGCATTATTGTTTGTGTTTTGCTTTATGAATTCACAATTGAATTCAAATCACTGGATTAACTTGACTTTTTTTTTAGATACAAGAACGATTTGCAATGCAGACTTGAATTTGGATTTTCCTGAACTTCAATTTAATCTGCGAATCTCTAGTAATTTCTGTTACTTTTTTTCAATCTCATAATGCATTGCTTTGGAGCATTATGTTTTCGCCTTCAATAATTTAAAATTGCAACAAAAAACCCTTGGGTAGATTTTGCACCTTTATGAATTGCAGGCCCTCCAGAGCATCGTCTTTTGTGTTTTTGATATTTTTATACCCCGAATTGCTTTGAAATAGTTTATATTGTAGAAAGTGTTTCTGCATTTTTTATAACAAAAACTTTCTAAAAGAAATTTCAATAGGTATGTAAAAGTTGCTTCAGTATTGATTTTTGTCTGAGATTTGAAAGGACCTTCAATCGTGTGCATGTCGTTCGGAGAATAAGATACATTCAAGTTCATATGTATGACACAACTTTCAAGTAGAAACTGTGAAAATTGTATGCATTTTCCAAAAAAAAGTTCAACCAAAAAACGCCAAGTTTCATTTTTTAAGAGTTTGCAGGCGTTTTATCCAGTAAAATTTTGGGATTCTATTGAATTTCTTCAAATATCTTTTTTCCTTGTATACATTATTTTTATTTAGTTTCTCAAGCGCTATAGCCTCAGGGAAACTTTCTGAAGATACATATATTGTATACGAGTTGTTATTGTGATATGCATTTGCTAAATTTTCATGGCATCTACGAAGATAGTGGAAATCTCGGGTGACAAACACAAAAACATAACAAAATACTGAATAGTAAATTTAGAAGCTGGCTATGAGCAGCATTATTCAAATTCAAATGCATATTTAACGGAAAATTTTAATTTATAAACATTGTCTGGTATTAGCGTGTTTTTAAAACATTCTCAAATTATTGTTTCAGTTCGGTTGCATTTTGTTGGTTGTCCAACCCATTATATACTACTCTCGGTAGGATATACGTGGAGAAGTCGTTATAAAACTCAAGGCATTAGAGCCAGACATTTTTAACAACTGACTGAAGTGCCATTATGAAGAATTTACGTTGGAATTTCAGATGCATCATTTTCATTGTTGGTTGTGATTGCGCTCGACAACTACTGTGTGAGAACTGCAGTGTGCAACATCCACTTCTTCAGATATTATTGCAAATCCTGGCACTGGCATTTCCTTGCAGGTGGAATTAAAGTGCATTCTTTCTATCTACGTGGAATAATTCATTTTATTTTAATCCTGAAACCAGCACGAGAATATAATGTTGTTTAAATTATTATTCCTCTGCTACTTGATGACCAATTAAAAAACAACTTCGAAGTATACATTAACCCAAAATTATTCAACTAAACATTGATTTTGTTTGCTTTATTGTCAAATCTATTTCAATTCCCTCTATTTAGAGTTTTATTGTGGCGTTTTGAAATAGTGCTATCATTCTGTTTTCATAATACGACAGTAAAGTTTTCACCATATCTCACGCAGATTCTTCTTTATGTTCTTTGGGCACAAAAACTTCTAAAGATTTAAATATAAATGCGTGAATTTTGAAATTGTGTAAGTATTATCAAAAGCAACGGTTCATGTTGATGTCACCTCTACAGCAGTGCAATGAAAGTTGATACAGTTCTAAGGCCGGATATCTACAAACTAAAAATGCTTTCATCTTCCTGCAAATTATGGAGGATTTCAGTAGACTCCATGCCCGAGTTAAAACAATTCTTGTGTGAGTGCCAAGAAGTCATTCGTGGAACCCATAAGGCTCTTGCAATGAGTCGAGGACGCAATTACTTAAAGACAATCAAAATTCAAGACCTTGAACAGAGAAAGAACTTGAGCAGTTGTGTCTGAAAATTCCGTAACTATGTTAACTTTAGACGAACTGTTTTCAACATCAAACAATTTATGAATACATAAGTAAGAGGAACGGCGAAAGGTTTACATCTTAAACCACTTTAATCCTGGGCCATTCGAGTCCATTCGACAGTCTGTCGCCAATTAATTCACTTCTTTTTATCGTTGTTGCTGACACAGAAATTGTAAATTAGGGGACTGCTAGGTACAAGTATTGAAAAATTTGCACAAAGTTTTCACTTTGAAGGCTCTTTCCCTTGAAACGCGAGGAAAATTCAATTAATTTTCCAAGTGCAATGCACTTTTCCGTTGCCAAGTTGCTGACACAAATGATTTCAGCAATGTTAAAATAAATTACATAATAACTTCATAGATAGTTGTTTTACCATATTCAACTTCCAAAATTTAATATGTCAAAGCGAAACAGTTGTTTCGGTCATAAGATATTAATATTCACAGGTGAACTGTTTTCTGCTATAGGGAAAATTACTGCACCAATATTTATGCAATTTGAAAATTACAATAATACCAAATTATTCGGTGAAATTATTAAATTGAAATCAGAATTTTGATTCAACGTGTCATAAGCATACCAACATCCCGCAGCTACAGCCAGAAGCTGTAATTTAATTTTAATGAAATTTATCAACTTCAAACATCCTCGTGGAATTGGAACGGGGAACGGAATCTCCAGGGGAAGTACAGAATGTCCCAAAATCAGAAATGTTTACAATCAGTTTTGGCAATTTCTCTTTTCTTATTCCATTTCTGTATGCAGCAGCATAATATGATTAAATGTTAATTGTTCCATCTAAAATTGGTTTATGGGTAAATCAAAATTATGTTTCAGTGGAATTATGTTTCATTGTAGTGTGTTATTCAGATTCTATTCTACTTGAGAAAAAAATTTGTGGAATCGATTTCTGATCTTTGTATATACGCGTACATGTGACCATTGGTGAATGGGTCGACTTCAATTACTAGTCCCCTACAGACCGATTACGATCAAACTAATTATAATAAACATATTTACTATGCATAAAAATTTCTTCTAGTTCCATTCGAGTTGTAATTTTGTCTACATCGGTGTGTGTTGGTACTTTGCTAGTTAGACTCAAGTACTGGAACATTTGTGGAACAAGACTTGGCTCTTATAGTTGCTGGTCGCGTGATAAGCAGAAGTTTCTGGGCGAACACCACAAGTTGAGTTTGTTGAACACATTCGCCTTTTGTATTCAAAATAAATTTTTATATGTACATTGTACACAGAATCTGTGTGAATCAGAATCAGAATTTTTTTCAAATCGATATTAAAATGGTTTCTCTAGTGATTTCTATGCTGCCAGTTGAGAAAAAAATATGTTTGTAGGATTGTTATTTTTTTGAAAAAATTGTTCAACAAACACAAATTACCGGATAGCTTAGCTCTTTGAATTTTTAAGTGAACGCGAATAACGAGAAATCGATCGATCTAAGCTATAACAATCAAAATCGATTAATAGGGTTTAACATCAATATCAATATCAAATAATCGAGTAGATATGAAATAACACGCCCCTGCCTTGACATCTTTTTCTCCAACCTCGAAACCCATCTCTATTTGCTGCAAGGACTTTTCCACTCGAGCAAAATCTTTAAACTTCTTAATTTCATTGTTCGTAGGAAGAAAACAAGTACTAAACGGGGGCTAGGGGTTTTTCTTCTACACAACTTTCAAATTTCACTGTGGTAAAATAAAATCATTTTTAGTTTCGTCAAATTCTTCCTCTTACTTACCGATTCTAATAATACTGTTTTTGAGTTTTAAAAAAATACATTTGTTAAAAGGGTGTGAAGAGATCGGGTTAATTTTTTTCACAATTAATTCTGAAATACATTTATATCGAGTTGATTATAATTTATTCCTTCCCAATATATAAAACTAATTCATATAAAGCCATTAGTAACGCAGTAAATCCGTGTCAGGTTCTCGTCAGAAAGTGCGGGACATTAAAAAAGAAAGATGGAATCCCTGCATTAACTATTTAACTGTTAATATATTCAACACGTTAAACCAGTGAGGCTTTGATTTCTGTTTCGTTCTATCAAAGATCTTGAAATGGTATTTCATTCTCTTTGGTTCTATTTAGCAGACAGGAGTCCGGTAATGTGGTCCTTTTCCTGGATTAAAATCTTCTCTCTTCCAACTGTTTGTCATTTTTCACATCGATAAGTACTCAACGCCACTCGTGTGAGATATCCAGTGGTGCTCAAAGCTCAAAACTTTTTGCCTATAGGTTTCTCTGCGTGTCAACTAGAACAGTTTATAAATACAACCAAAATACAAAAGTTTACTTTGCTTATATAATTAAACAGTCTGCTACCATACAATTACTCTGTATATCCTTTAAGGCCAAAAAGGCAAAAAATAATTTCCCCCAGTAACTTGGCATTTATCGGGTTTTGAAGCTATTCGTGGAAGCATACACATGAAGTCGACCGCGGTACTCTTTGCACGTTTTGCCTATCAGTAAAAGAGTAACAGACGAGGGCATACTGTATGTAATTATTTCTCCTTGTACATTTTAAAACTGTGGCTAAACAACACCCCTCCCACATCGTGCGGGTTGCTTCCAGTATGTCACGTAAAATGATCAACCCTTTGTGCATGGAATTGTGCATTTAGCACCTGTCTTATGCTTGCGCCTTGCTCGCCAATAAAATCAATACGTATGCATGCACTTGAGTATTTGTGCTCGTTAATGGTTGTGACACGTACAACATTAGCATAAGCTACAGACGGCTTAAATTTTTTTTAATGCTCAATATTTCCAGTTCATTGGCATCAATAATGGTCAGCTCAGCGTTGACTACAATTGTGTCGACAACAGCTGAAGCCAACAATCATCACTATCAACATCAGCAGCAGCCTCAATCGGCGAGGAACTTTTACTTCTCGCCTGTTGGTGAATCGAAACCGAATACGCTAAACATAAGTTCGCAAATATCATCGGTTATAAATTCTGGTGCAGCCAAAAGTGGTGGGAGTGCATCGGATGCAACGGAAGTGGTATCAATACCAACAACAAATCCATCATCATCTCTTAAAAATGAGTCAACCGGAGCCTCGTCATCCCCATTGAGTGATCAGATTTCACTACTGTTCCCCAAATGTCGTCCAAAAAATGACGTGAACTTAAATCCAGTACAGCACAATAAGTCGACCAATTCACCACCATCGTCATTATCCTCGGAATCGTTGTCTTCTGTAACACCAAGAATTTCAACAAACCCTTTCTTGAACATAAACTCGAATCAGGAGCGACACCCGCCCTATTGTTATCATTCTTCATTGAAGGACTCACAGAGTAGTTACCCAGACATGCCGAGGAAACGGAACTGCCAAGGATCCAATTACAATCCCTTCATTAAGGAGAACTATTGGGATACTAGACACAACACAACACCTGCTAGCACTGTCCTTAATTCCCCTGAGCTCACGGAATGCGATTCACGGACTCACTTCATGCAGAAACAGCACGTCACCGTAGGCAGGAGTCCTGTGAGCCATCCTGAGTCCTACACTACTGTCGATTTGGACACGGCGACTCGCGGGGTGGCGGTCGTAGCGGACGGAGAAGTTGTTGTCTTCGATGATATAACTGAGAGTTGGCAAAGTAAGTTTCCATGTTAAATCTCATTTAAGTGATACTCCTGAAATAAGAAATGGAAATTATGGAATTTTGCAATTATGCCAGAAAATTGGTCGTCTCTATATTATATGTAGTTTTGTGTTTGATATTACTTAATGCTACATTACTCTGCTTTAAGATTTGAGGGTAACCACCGAACAGAGTGCCCTAACTGTAGCCCCTTGCAAGGAGGACATCGTTAGCAACCACTATGATGAGGACAGCTTTAAGACGAAACAGTTTTTAGATAGAAATTTCGGACTGCCGGGGGACTCCAGGCACGGAATTATGGGTAAGAACCAGACTCCAAGTGGCATGCGAGTATTACTCATCGGAGTTTAGATGAATCTAGATAAAATTGCACGTGTTCAGTTTTCACTTTCATCATAGCGTTATCTTGACGTGATTTACGTTATACAAATAATATGGAAGCTTCTTTTGTTTGACCTTTTGTTTGAGCATTCAAGTTCATTACCTCGATGAATAGATATTATGATAATATATATGATACCTACAACAGCAAAAAAATATGTGATGACTATATTTTTACTCTCGTATAATATGAATGTCAGAATTTTCGTGTTACATTTTAAAGTTCAAATAATTAAAACACAAGACACTGTAAGATGTTTACTATTTGAACAGTTATAAGAACAATGAGGTACATTTTTATTGCTTTCCTTAATGGGATTAATAGACACAAACTCATCCGATTTTGTTTGACTTTGTAGAATATGAAGGTTCACCTAGAAAAATTGGTCAGGTCAATTCAGAGGATGAGCAATCCATGCAAGCACACCGAAACTCAAAGGATCCGAATCTCACAGCTATAATATACACAGCTCGTCCTGGATTTCCTCAGGTAACATGATGCTACATATCTATGTCAAGATTGTGTATTCATGCTGTACTTGAATAGCGCGTCATTTCTCAACTACGAGAGCCATCTCCACCGCATTTAGTCGTAAAACAATCGAATGCGGAGGACACAAGCAACGATGCATCAGAAATAGGAACTGCATCGGACTTAACAACGTCTGAGCCACAAAAGTCATCAACCTTCGACTACCTTTATGAATTCTCCGAGACAAGAAAAGTTCTTGAGGAGTTTTTCAAGTGTCCTTCGAATGAAGAAAAGGCAATCGAAAATGGAAGTGATGTTGACAGCATTGTAAGAACAGTCAGTGAACAATATTTTGTAGTTTACTCTATCTTGTACTTTTCTTTTTCTCAATCAAGGATATTCACTATGAATTTCGAGCAAGCATGGATACGGAACAAAACAATTACATTGGACAGCGCTTGGCCACAAGTCCTTTAGAGGACTTTGCTCAAGACGACGACAGCCCATGCCAGAACAATTATGTGAATGGCATTGACAATTCAAACGACAAAGGCAATCATGATATTGACTTTTTCCTGGATTCCGCTAGCAGGAGTAGTGGGGAACCGATCGATAATCAGGACGGAATTAATCAGAATCGGGTCCAATCTAGAACCTTCAGGTATTCTCCAGAAACAACAGATTATGACTCGAATTGCGGAGACTTAGACAGTAAGCAAGATTTTTTGCTGTTTGTAATAAATACATTATCTTTATTGTAATATATTTTTATTATTATTATGATGATATAATTATCTCTGATTGTGGTTGTTATATATATTATAAGCTACATTTTGTTTTTCTTATTTCTTAACTTTAAACATTTGAGTGCATTTGTTCTTTACACTCATTTTCTGAAAAAGTATTCCTTTATAGTGTTATCTTGTTATTGTTACGTTATCTTTATATATTAATTTGAAATATGAAATTTGCATACACGTCCTCTTGCTACACCGATAAAAAGAATAAACAAATAAGCCTTTATTTTCTCACACTCAAGACTATATAAGAGCACAGTATCATATCACATAACTTGATTATTCCAGGTCTATCTGGCGATTTTAATGGCATCACGTCGTACACCAATCATGCAAAGTACTACGCAGCTAGTATGCCTGTGCTTGAAGATGGCCTGTCAAGCGGGCACGCATCTGATACCGAAAACAATAATTCTCCAGCTACTGGTATTTCGGTTTTGATGGACATCAAACGACCACCAGAGAACTTGGAAAACCGAAAACCATCTTCCCCTAACAATATTTTCCCCAAAATTGAGAGTCCCGTTAACAGTTATAAAGACGAATCCGGCAGGGAATCGGTGCGCTCGAAAAGCAATCGAGACACACTCGCCCAAAGTCCAAATAGTAGCAATAAGGTATTCAAAAACATAGACCCTGACCTGGATTCTCTCTATTCCATAAGTAAGTGGGAATTGTACTTAGTGTAACGAACTGTACTTGAATGAGTATAAATGTAGGTATTTTTCACCGGAATGAAGTCACTCAGCTCACACCCCCACCACCGGCGCCGGCACCTCATCGGAAGCCCAGTTTGGTTTGTACCGAACAAGGCGCCGATGTAACAACTGTTGCCTTAAAGGATATGCGATCAATGCTACAACGCGCAAAATCAATACCA
Source organism: Leptogaster cylindrica (assembly GCA_963082835.1). NCBI lineage: Eukaryota > Metazoa > Arthropoda > Insecta > Diptera > Asilidae > Leptogaster > Leptogaster cylindrica. The sequence continues at coordinate 17,745,114 of OY720108.1, forward strand.
CCATCCACACATGACAAGCAAAGACACCACATCCAACCGCCATCACCGCCGCCGCTGGAGAAAAACTCACCGTCGCCTATAATTGGTTCACCCGTTTGGGTACCGCGACACCTAGACACGTCCAAGAACTGCACTGAATCTGAGCATCACTCGAAGAGTCTAAGTGCAGACGAGGAGGACATTGACACAGATTTGGAGACAGATAGGCTTCTTGGTCATCAGCGTTTGGACGATCAAGGTTTTTACGACGAAAGCAAATCCTGGGAGCGGAAGCCGCGGTCACTGTTGGCTTCATCCTTGTCGAAGTTCTCACCCAAAGTACAACAAACCAAGAGTACCAGCTCAAGTCTGTTGCGACAAGGATTGAACTCCTTGTTGCCCACAACACCAGAAGTGCCACCAGCAGTACCCGCGAAAAACTCCACTAACAAACTTTTGGACATTGGGGATTCGCTATCCTCACCCGATCACAGTGAAAAGTCACCGGACAAATCATCCGAAATACAAAACTGCAATCTTGACAGCCCGAATGGATCCAATAAATCCAAGAAGGACACCGAAAGGAAAGTCAAAAAAAGTAAGAACAAAGAAGGTAAATACTACTTTCTGCCCTTCAGCCGTTTTAGTTCCTTGCTAACGCTTTTGTTTTTCACACGCTTTCACTTCCTGCTGGGTTAAAATAGTAAGCCATTTCCAAACAGCTGCAAACATGTTAATCTTTACCTTCGCGTCTTGCAGATATAGTGCTTATCGAAGGCGTCCTCTTCAGAGCACGGTACTTGGGATCAACGCAGCTAGTATGCGAGGGCCAGCCCACGAAGTCGACTAGAATGATGCAAGCTGAGGAAGCTGTGTCGAGAATCAAGGTAAACCCCAACCAGTAGTAGTCCCCAACTAAATATATACCAATACCATCCTAAAGATATTGCTAGTGCGCTATCAGCGTATGGCGGTAATACAACTAAAGATTATCCTTGAAACCAATTACGCAGTCTCGGCAATATACCAATTGTATGATTGCACTGTTGATTCTTTTGGGGCATTATGTTCTTTTCATAATGTATAATGTTGATCAGTTTTGGTCAAGATCTGACTAGTCAATAATCACAAAGCCACGAATGAATTCATTGAAGAAAACTTAATCATATTTTTCTATTCCATACATCACGCTGCAAATCGCTTCTGCATTGACGTAGGCTCTGGTAAGTACATCCTTCATTATAGATTTTTTTCTCAAGTCGCTAGAGATTTTCTCTTATTCACTTCATCATTATTATTAGATCAAATGCTGTGGCAATACTTAATTTCAAAATGTGGTATCAATAAATGCTTTCTCACTAGGCTCCAGATGGTGAAGCGCAGCCCAGCACTGAAGTGGACCTATTCATATCAACAGAAAAAATAATGGTTCTGAATACAGACTTAAAGGAAATCATGATGGATCATGCCCTCCGAACGATTTCGTACATTGCCGACATTGGAGATCTCGTCGTTCTAATGGCACGAAGACGTTTCGTACCGCAGGACATTGATGATGGTCCCAAGCCGAACAGAACTCCGAAGATGATATGCCACGTGTTCGAGAGCGATGAAGCTCAATTTATAGCGCAATCAATTGGACAAGCATTCCAAGTGGCATATATGGAATTCCTAAAGGCCAACGGAATTGAGGATCACAGTTTTGTCAAGGAAATGGACTACCAAGAAGTATTGAATAGTCAAGAGATATTCGGCGATGAACTAGAAATATTTGCCAAGAAGGAGTTACAAAAGGAGGTTGTAGTACCAAAGGCGAAAGGCGAAATACTCGGTGTAGTGATAGTCGAAAGTGGCTGGGGATCGATGCTACCCACAGTTGTCATCGCAAATCTAATGTCGTCCGGAGCTGCTGCTAGATGTGGTCAATTAAATATTGGCGATCAATTAATTGCTATCAATGGCATGAGCTTGGTTGGTCTTCCCTTATCCACTTGCCAGAACTATATTAAGAATGCAAAAAATCAAACTGTCGTCAAATTCACTGTGGTCCCTTGTGCTCCTGTTGTGGAAGTCAAGATCAAGAGACCAAACACAAAGTACCAATTAGGATTTAGTGTACAAAATGGAGTGGTAAGTTGATGATTAATAAAAAATTTAAAGTCATATTTGATCATCATCCTTCTTTACAGATATGTAGCTTATTACGCGGCGGCATTGCCGAAAGAGGTGGGGTACGGGTCGGTCACAGGATTATTGAAATCAACAATCAAAGTGTTGTTGCAGTGCCACACGAAAAAATAGTTAACCTCTTAGCGACATCTGTTGGTGAGGTACGTTAATGAATTAGAACTGTACTGTAAATCTTAACTAAAAGTGAACTTAATTACGTTAGTTTTTTTTACTCTTTTAATTTCTTTTCTCTCTCAACAGATTCTGATGAAAACAATGCCAACTTCGATGTTCCGACTATTAACTGGACAGGAAAATCCAATTTATATATAATTTAATAGACTTTTTAGCTTAAAATTGTTAACTATTGCTTAAACAAAATATTTCATCGGTTTTCATTATTGCATAATTTATGATTTTCATAATGGAAGATGATGAAAAATGTTTAATAAAACGCTCTAATTGTAATGCATAAAACACGTCCTCCTCTCGCAGGACCTAACTATAGTTTTGATATTACCGCCAGATAGCCACAGACACACTAATTTTTATATAAAGTAAATTAATTAAAATTTCAAATCAAAAAGCTTTTCCTATACATATATACTAAAGTAGCTTGCAGTAAACAAAGATTATAATGGTCGTTATGTTTATATTATATCTAGAACCAAGAGTCAGAAGTATTTAGTTACTGTATTTATTGCTCTCTGAAAAAAATTTAATATAAAATAAAAATAAAAGTAAAAGAAGTAAAGATAAAGTACTAAAGAGCAAAGTATTACACTGGTCTTCGCCTTCTTCAGGTGTGTCTTAAAATGTAAGTCCAAATATTTATGCATTTTGTCTATAACTTGTTAGATGCAGTCTCATAGCATAAGAATTAAATAAACGGTATATATTTAACTCACTGTTTAATTACCATTCCTAATCGACATCATGTGTCTTGGTTGTTTTTGGAACACATATTACAAATCAGAACTCACTTTGTGTATGTCAAACGAAAAAAACAAATATTTTCGGAATACACATTTTGCAATCGACTTTCCAATTGTTCAAATTCGTCAACGGTCAGTGGATTGTAAAAATAAACACTCATTAAAAGAGTCTTAAATTGGAAAACATACACGTGTGAGATTCTATGGTCGCTTGTTGTTTATAGTTGATTTGAGCGTAGGAGATCCCTGAAAATTTGGTTGAGTTGACCTTCAATGCAGCTCTAATTGGTCAAGTAAATGATTTGTTAACTAATTACATATGCATGCTAGAAATGAAAAAAAGGCAAGTTTTTGAGCATCTTCTAAATTTGAATTGAAACTGTTTATTTATTTTGGGTATTTTTTGTTTAGATTTTTGTGTTTTATGGCATGGATTTGTTATGCAAATTTTGAATATACATATTTATGTTCTCGAATAAACGTGAAAAAGGAAATGTGTGGGCGATAGAAAACTTGGTTCTTTTAAATCACATGTATTATGCTTTTAACAATGTTACATCCGTCTTATAAATTAAGTAACTCCTTATTATATATATATTCCCAACTCCGAATTCTGCAGTCCTCCTATACATGATGATATCCAGAACAGCACATCAGCATTTTACCGCTGCTCTCCCTTTAAGTAAATAAAAAAATTCCCATTATTTTTCATGTTCAAATAAATTATCAAAATTGATCTTACGAATTTATTACTTTTTATAATAATACTCTAATGTGAATAACAAACACCTACACAACTTGTTTTTAATTACATATTGTAATAATTTAGAAATATCAAGGAAAAAATTATTGTAAAATCTAAGCCCTTGGGGAAAGAACTTTTATTACATACACTTTTATTACAGGTGTCTACCCGGTTACACCCGGGTCGGTGAAAATCATAATATAATGTACATCAGTTTGAATAATTACAACTACCCTCAATCAAACGCGACATATATCACATAGAACCGTTTGCCGTACCCACAGATGAGTTTTTTCAGTCAAGAGCGGTTTTGGGGGGTTCAATGAGGATAGAGGTTGGTAGTTCTTATTGAACTTTTTTTCTAACCAAAAAGGCGAAATGCCAATTTTTATGAAGTATTACTTCAAAAATGGCGGATTTTCAGACAAAAATTCATCCCCTATTTTACCCTTTTATGGATGGAATTTCGAAAAATCTTGATACTCTTGTTTCTTTGTTTCTAACAAAAGGCGAAATACCAATTTTTACGAATTTTTAACTTCAAAAATGGCGAATTTTCATAGAAACTTTCATCCCCTATTTTAATCCCTTAGGGTTTTAATTTCAAAAAACTTTATACACGTGTTTCTTTATTTTCATCAAAAGGCCAAAAAACACTTTTAAAAAAAAAATGTTATTTTAAAAATGGCGGGTTTCCATACAAAGTTTCATCCCCTATTTGACTCCCTTAGAGGTTGAATTTCAAGAAACCCTGATACATCTGTTTGTTTAATTTTATTAAAAGACTAAATAACAATATTTATGATTTTTTTGCTTTAAAAATGACGGATTTCCATACAAACTTAAATCCGTTATTTTACCCCTTTGGGGGTGGAATTTCACGAAATCCGGCCTTAGTGGTTGTCTAAATTAAAAATTTCAAAGTTCTAGGTCAAGTAGTTTGGGCTGTGCGATGATACACAGTGGCGGATTAACCGGTACGCTTAGTACGCTGAAGCGTAGGGCCCGAGGCCCAAAGGGGCCCCCGATCGTATCAATATTTTTTCAGAATGAAAATTCGGCCTATAAGTAAAATAAAAAAATCCTTAATTTGCCCCCTCAAACTACTATATTTCCTAAGTCACACGAAACGCAATTAAATGAAAAACAAAATTCAGCTGTTAGTTAAAAAATACCATCATACTGTGACGGACCGAGTATAGTTTATTCTTCATTCTACTTGCATTTTATGTGAGATATTATTGCTTATTATTGATAATAAGAAAAAAATTTTAATATTGTGATATTTGTTTTTCCGTATTTTATATTATATTCCATTTTAATTTTTCAATAATTTTAGATGTTCATAATATGTTGTTTTTTGTAAAAAAAATTTTTATTTTATATTTTGTACCTTTACTCTTGTTAAAATAGTTTCCTCTTTTGTTATTGATTATTATTCATTTCTTATACATATTTTGTTTTGATATACCCTATATTTTATTAATAGACTGTAAGTTTTGTTTTGAAAAACCGAGTTTTCACTAAAAAATTGTTTTGAAAGAAATTGAAAAAGTTGGGGAAGGGGCCCCAAAAGTTTTTAAGCGTAGGGCCCCAGAAATCGTAAATCCGCCACTGATGATACATCAGTCAGTGAGTGGTATTTGACAAATATATAGTAGATAATATATTAGAAACAAGTTTTTCAACTGTTTTTTTAAATAGTTGTTGTTATTGTTGCCTTAGATAATGAAAAAAGAAGAGCCACATAAAATGAATGATTTGTAACAATTGGGAATAATATTGAATAATAGATTTATTTTGCATAACTTACACAAATGTATTTCAAATTCAATAAGTTTCAAAAATATTTTGGGAGTGGTTGAAGTAAGCTTTTGGTATTGCAAGATAAACAAATTTTAATATCGTATAGATTCATTCAAAATATTATTGATATTGATAAACAGCTATTGTTTATTTGCCCTAAAGCATGGAATTTTATTGCAACGAAATCAAAACAAAAAAACAAAACCCGTTTTACCAGAATAAAAAAAATACTATGTAAAGCAATAATTTCTATCGGAATAAATCCGGAATTGTGATTTGTGAATGAGTTTATGAAAAACGAAGTACTTCCATATTATTGAAAATTAGAGTTAAATATAATTAATATCTGTGATCTGGCAATGTAGGTAATACTAATAGGTATGGTAGCTCTACATGACTCCATGTTATGCGAAACCGTTTATGTGAGACGCAGAGGCAGTGAACCAAAAAGGGAGGTTGAATTCTGCAGACTCATTAAAAATAAATTGTTATTTTAAATCTATACAATCTACTTCATTTTTATTAAAAATATTAACAGATGTAGATAACATATAATACACATCAAAATTCAGAATAACCCTTAATTCATGAATATTCTTCTTCATAATAATTAACCTGCTAAGCTACTTCGAAGTCGTAAGCGCGGCTTTCTTGTACTATGGGAACTCGATCCATAACAGCCCATCGCGGAGAGGGTCAATTTATTGTAATCCTAGACGGGATTCAAAAGGTCGAGCTACTTTCAATCAATCCAGAACGGAAATGAAAGGGTTGAAAATACGAGTATAAGTATTTTCTGTCCACAGTTGAAACAAGTTCTCTTCAAATATTTCGTTTGACCTGGCTATACCTACTTTTTTTTTTATATAACTGTTGAGTTTTAACTATTCGTTTCCTATTCTGAATCGAAAATGTTGGAATTTTTTGCCATAATATTTAACTATTATTCTCATCGATTAGTCATAGAAACGTAATCATAATTAACAAGCGGATTCAGTTATTATTCCATTTTTTACGACCGTGTTTGCGGTTGCGGCCGCTCAAGGTTCTTTGGTGGAACGGGAACAGACATGTGTCTACACTCCCCTAGTGTAACTGCGTCGTCCCAAGCATTCTTAAAAAATCGTAAAACGAAAACAAAAATCAAATACGGGTATTTTTCATGGGGCACTAATCTACTCTCGGTGAGGAGCTGGCACGCACATAAAATGCACAAAAAAAACCAAAATCGCCCAGTATTTCCGCCAATTTTGCGCCCCTAAAATTGTCAACCTATTCTGAAATTGGCGCTTTTTACGATTTGAAAGACGTGAAAGTAATTTACATATCATGTTTATAAAATGATTATTAGAATATTCGAGGAATGTAGCTAATCAAAAACCACTATTTCCATGATAAATTGTTTCATAATTGAATAATAATAACGCATTCTCTATTACTAACTATTACTCATTGTGTGGTCCAATTAATTCCTTGGTAACCTCGTATAACAGATTTTTTGATGGGATTGATTTTAATATTTGTCGACTTGTCGTATTGATTTGAAAAATAGGTTAAGACTTTGTAATTTATAAGTTAGTTTTTTCTTTTCGCTTTCCATTTTATATATACCTACATATATTTTTTTTTTATTGTTCTTATAGTCAGAGATTATCAGTATCACTGTTGACTAGTTAATAAATAAATAAATAAATAATTTCAGATGGAGCTGTTGCCTTGGTTCGAATTATACTTTTGGCAGGGTTTTTCTTTATAATAGACATATTAACTTTTCAACGGAACTGTCAATTGAATTTGGTAAATTTCCACATTTCCATTACGATAATAAAAAAAATTGTTGTTCCATTTTAAAAAATGGAATTATTGTAGACAACTCGACACTCCTCGTTTTTTATACGCATATAAATATCCTTCTGAGTGTCCATTATGTACAGTGTACGGATAATGTCCTTGTGACTTGCGTTATTTTATTGTACCTATAATGACTCTTTATTGCATATCCTAATATTTTTTTCTCGCATCAACCACGTTCACATTGCACGCTATTTTGCTTATATTTTTTTATATTTTACTTTATTGAATCATTCTTCTGCATTTAAGTATTTTTTGAACCAGTCTTACATTTTATGCCGCGGAGATTCTTTGTTTACCAGTTTCTTGTTTGTTGGATTTTGTCATGAGTATATTTGTGTGGTTTTAGATAGCGGCAGTGCAATTCTTAAACTTCTGCATTGCGATTTACAGCATGTAATCGACAGGTCTGCTTCCTTTAAAAAGCCGATATGAAGTTCAAAGTGCCCATAAAAACTCCTTGATTGATCGCGCACTATCTCTGATGTGAGTTAACTCAATGGGAATTGAAAAAAGAAAAGCTCGCACCTTTACTCCGTGGTTTGCTTCCACAATGCAGATGCACTCTTAAAACTGTTCGCGTTGCTTCTCAGCTTGGCTTGCATCTTGCGTGCATTCTAAAGCTAAACTCTAAAGGCACTTCCAAGACAATGTGGATGTGCTTGAGCACAAGCCACAACGTTACCTTGATGGAATGTGTAACAAGCGGAACATTACCCTTGCAATGTTGTTATGGAAAAAAAGAACCTATCGGTTTCCTCTCGGAGCGCATACAGTAATCAAGGTTTTTACATTATATACAATTGTTCTAGACTTCTACTATAGCTACATACTTAGCATGGTTTTCCTCTTTATTAACATATTTTTTGTGACTCATTTTCGCTTGCTTTCGACTATATTTTTCAGTGTTTTTTTGCTGATCGAAATTAATCAACTGCGCGTGCGTACTAAAAGGCAAAAGCAGTTTCCATCAGAGTCGTTAACCGATGACTTATTCTGCGGTCAAGGAGAATCAAGAAATCACATATTATATATAAAAACTGGAATTGGCCTTGAACTTGAAATGTGTCAAGATGGCGTCAAACGTATCGGCGCCATGCTCGTGCCAGTAGTAGCTAGAAACTAGTTTGATGTTTGTGGGTATCGCGAGGAGGCCTTGGAGGAGTATTCATGGTTGACAACCGTCTCGTGCTTCCAGCCCAAACCTGTCTCTGAGCAAACTACACAGCAAAAAATCTCAGTCAGGGGCTTGAAGTTTTGTTGTTCTAGAATCTAGAGTCTAGAATGGTCCAATGGCAAGAGGTATCCTGTAGATACAGTTCTTGGATTAATGTTGTAATAATTCCTCCTTAATAATTGTAAATTAATGTAAAATATTTTACCATGAAGAAAAAATCTAAGGTATGTCAAATGTAATTTTTTCTGTCTTCCGTTTTTTACTGGCGTAAAATTATTATTTTAGTGGACTTAATAAAATTAAGGCCAGAAGTCAGCTGTAAACTACTGAACGAGACTTGCATTATATTTTGTTTATTGTTTGCTACACAAAAAAAAATGTTCTCTTGACTTCTTGTCATGTAACTACGTTTGCTATTTGGGTTTGGGATTTTTGTATTATTTTTTGTATTAAATGTTGGAATATGTTATGTACAAAGAAAAGGTCATAAAGAAACCAATTATCAAGCTAGCACGCGGAATACAAATAATAGTAATTAATAATTTTCAAGAGAGTCATTAAAAGTAATTTAACAGAAAACAAGAGAATTTAGGGCATTTGTAAGTGCTTGAACTAGAGTGAAATGGAAAGATTTGTTTTAACTTACGCTACAATATGTGAGCCGTGTACTGTGTACATATTCTGAAAGTAGCATAAGTTTGTTTTAATATATTCAGATGGAAACATTTCAATTCAACGTTATTAGAACCTAGAATCTAAATTCTAGATGTAGGGTATATTAACTTTGAGTGGACGTGTGCAACACCAAGAAATAATGGTGACAGAAAAAAAACTATTGGGAAGTGAGAAGAAACCGTTTTATGCATGTCCAACTGTCTGCCTGTCTGTCCAGACAATAACTTGCGAACGCTTGTAGCTAGAGACTTGAAATTTGGTACAATAATACTTCATTAAAATTGTAAGGTAAAGTTCGAAGATGATGAAAATCGGATAACTCCTTCTTAGTGTTGTTTATTGAAGAATATATTAACTTTCTTTCGTTAAATATTCTTATAAATACGTATTAAGTGTTTTTACACGATTTTGAAATTTTACAGATATCAAAAACTTTTCTTTTTTAAATGCCTTTTCAATAATTTAGAACGAATTTTGTTTTTACGATAGGGAAACTGTTGTTTGCACGGCTTTTTACACGATTTCTTAACAAACGTTGCTTTTGTATTAAAACTAGTTACGTTTTGCATCTATGGTATTTCATAATTGGCCTAAACGGCTAAACAAATTATACTTTCCGTACCAGTTTTAAATTTATAAAGTTAAACTAACTGTGAAACATTTTGATTTTAAAATAAGCAAACTTAAGTAACTTTCACAATAAACATCTCATATTCTCATATATGGTTTTTGCTTTCAATGTACATCCTGAAAATGTTAATACCGCCTTTATTTTACCATCGTCCACCATTTTCCTAGAAAAAAATTTTTCTAATTGCAGTTAACATCAAAATATACAAATATGGGTTTAAAGGGTTTAACATTTTCAAGCGTTAATTCACATGGTTGGTGGTTGTCGTCACTTTTTCAAACGAACAGAGCAAGCAACCTTGAAGGTTCCGATTGATCCGCTCTCTTCGCGTTATTGATAAAACAAACATTAAATCAATTTACAATAAACTAGCTGTTCTTTTTATACTTAAACTTAACAACTAGAAATATGGGCATTTTATATAGATTCCACATCGTACAATTATATTCAAATATTATCTTTTTGTAAAAATGGTAAAATTTGTAATATTAATCGTACTGGATTATTTAAATACACTTTCAAGATCTACGTTAGGACGATTTTTTATACCTATTTATTATAAAAACAGTAAAACAACTATGTTTTCGTGTGCTAAACTACACATTTCCATGCAACTAAAAAAAAACGAAATAATTATATTCATGTTGTCACACTATGGTTTTTCTTTCTCAATGTATGTTTAACAAACAACGATACCATGTGGAGAATTCGAACTGATCAAATACGTTCGGTCGTCATGAAAATTGGTAAATTTGAGTTTGAGAAATTTTGAACAAATTGTACATTCTTGTTGATGTGTGAAGTCATGTTCGCCATTGTTACCAAGAGATAGAGACGCAGCAGTTCAAAGGACTTGGCTTAGACTTTGCAGAACTACTTGGTATAGAGTCTGTTACTCAAGGCAACCATATGCACGTATTTGCTTTTCTTCTATTTAGAAAAGTTGAATTAAAGAGCTGGTCCAATAAATCTGTGGTATCTACTAAAGCAAACAGTTCAAGAGATTACGAAGGTATGATAGATATGCTTTTGGTTTCAGTTTAGTCATCTTCGAACCTTTAGTACGGTTCCGACGCGTAAGTGAAGTAGTTCTAACGGGCAAGGAATCGTTTCAAACAATTTGTAATATAAAATTAAAATAGTAAGGGAAAAGGAAAACGATAAAAAAATAAATAAATAAATAATGGCTGTAAATCGACGATACGATGATAAAGGAAGCTTCTTCGGCGTACGACATGTTCAAGTGTTCCTGCTATTTTGTGGTTTGACTATAACATATGCCCTCAGGGTGAATTTGTCTGTCGCTATTGTCGCGATGACCGCAAAAAATGAGAACAACACGGAAGAGTACAACTGGGATGAGAAGACAAAAGGTGTGATCCTTAGCAGCTTCTTCTGGGGATATGTTGTAACACAAATTCCTGGTGGATACATATCCCAGAAAATTGGAGCGAAATTTCTTCTGTTCTTTGGAATTCTCATATGCGCCCTGCTGAACGTGTTAACGCCGCTTTGTGCTCGATACGGTGGCTGGATGATGATCTGTGGAGTTAGAGTAATTCAAGGGCTTTGTCAGGGTGTTATATTCCCTTCCACACACACATTTCTAGCGAAATGGGCTCCAGTGGAGGAAAGGGCTAGACTTGGTACCTATTGCTACTCTGGCTGCCAGTTCGGTACTGTTGTAATGTTGGGCTCAAGTGGAATGATTGCTTCCTCGTTCCTGGGATGGCAGTCCATCTTCTACATATCCGGATGCTGTGGAATCTTGTGGTCAGGAGTTTGGTATTTCCTTGGGGCCAACATGCCATCGGAACACAAATCCATATCACCAGAAGAAAAGGAGTTCATTGAAAAATCGCTGGGCTGCAATCCGGACCCAGCAGTCAAAGCGGCGCGCACACCATGGCGAAAAATTCTCAAGTCTGGGGCATTTTACAGTCTCCTCGTGGTACACTGCGCTCACACCTGGGGATTCTGGACGCTGCTCGCAGAGATCCCGACGTACATGAATAAAGTTCTGGGATTACAAATCAAGCAGAACGCATTGCTGTCTTCGCTCCCGTATCTGGTCATGTGGCTCCTCAGTTACTTCTTCAGCTTCCTGGCCGATGTCCTAGCAGAGAGGAATATCGTGTCCCTGAACGTCAGCAGAAAGTTATTTAATACGATTGGGCAATGGATTCCCATGGGCGCTTTAATCGCGCTAGCATTCATCCAGAAGGGAGAGATAGAGTTGGCAGTTGCGCTGCTTTCCTTGGCAGTTGGCTTGAACTCCGCCACACACTTGGGCTTCCAAATCAACCACATCGACCTGGCCCCGAATTTCGCGGGCACCCTAATGGGTATCACGAATTGTGCCGCCAACATTATGGCCATCATCGGACCACTTGCGGTGGGATTCATTGTCTCAGACGAAACTGATCCGGTTCAGTGGCGCATTGTGTTCTTCATTGCTGCGTTCGTGTACTTAATTGGGAATCTTACATTTGTGGTGTTTGGAAAGACTGAGGCCCAGTCATGGAACGAGGAGGGACCAAAAGGACATTCACCCGTGCGGAAAGAATCGGCAATATTGGAATCAATTGTATCTCATAATTAAGGTTATTGTGTAAAGCCATTATTAGTTATAGCCGTTGATTACCACTTGACGCGATTGACTGAAAGGAGCAATAATGCTTGGCCTCCTTTTGGTGATATGCAGAAAAGTCCTTCATATCCTTAACAATATTTGAATAGTATTTTATTTTTATATAGTACCTATTATACATATTCTGTTCACTTGTTATCTAGTCATATTCTGTTTCGACTTAATAGACCAGAATTAATTTGTAATCGTTTTACTGAATAGTTATTAAATAGATACTGAGTAAAATAATTTGAAATATTTTTTGCCTGTTTTTTAGCAATTCTTGGATGCTTTTTGTACATGAAGAAAACCAAAACAGAATCTATTTTCTTATTAAATAATGATCTCCTTTTCTTAATGAATCAAGAAAATATAACAATTTACTAATGAAGACGACTTGCAAATATTTCAAAACAGGATAGTTCCAGATGATTTCGATTTCTTTTAGCATCAAGAAACTAATTGCCGTATCATACTCGTATTTGCTATTCGTTTTATTCTTGTTTTGATTGATTAGCACTGTAAAAGCACTATTCAGATTTTTCCAGATTCAGGCCAACCTTATTCAAACGATGTTACATAAAAAACTGTGTCTGCGAGAAAAGCACTCACAGGAAAATTGATATTTTTTTTCATGTTTTATAACAGAAAATATTGAGTTTTTGTGGTCAAGCACAAAGAATCTTTACGATTCAACAAATAAGAAGTGAGTGCTTAAGTGCATTGGACTCATTTACAAAACGCATGCATTACTTATAAAACAGAACCGAAAGGGTAAAAAACTTCTCTTGTTTCTGCTCGCGACACGTTTGTAATTTTTGTGTGAATTCAGTTGGCAGGTGGAATTTTTCCACCGAAAGTTGATTCCATTCACTTGATTAATTTTTACCGCAAATCAATTACTTCCAAAATAAAAAAAAAATCACTATTATAATATTTCTATCATTTTTGAACCTATCCGTCTCTAAACAAAGGTATTTGAAAAAAAAAAACATAATTTACTTTCGGAAATGGCACAAAAAGCGTTCAAGTGCAGCAAAAAAAAAATGTATTGCAGTGCTGCTGACTGAGTTTAAATTGTATATTTGGAATTGTAATTTTCAACAGAATGCCAAATCAGATGTGAATTTATGCGTATCAGTGCATAACAAATTATTTGTGAAATTTTCCTAATCATAGTTCACAATATCTTAATTTACATCTCATTTTCAACACAGTTATGTATGCAACCGAAAGCAAAGTCTATTTATACATAAATATTATGCAAAAATAACAAATGCTAATATGTTATATACGAAGTGACGGTTGATTCTTTCACGAACCCATTTAAAAAAATTTATTTTTAAAAAGATTTCATCTGATCCTTCTTTGTGCTTTCTTATTTAATTAATTATATGTATTCACCCGGAGAAGCGAATTTCATTCACCAAATATAATAGAAAAATTACCATAAAACATGTCTTTTTTTTTGTTTTATTTGAGTTTATTTTGTCATATTATGCAAATACACAGATTGAGAAATTAATCTTAGAAGATTATTGAAAGGAACAACTTTTCTAATTTTAGACAGCGCTACTAGAAAGTTTTGCTGTTTAATATGCATTGAGATATTCGACAAACTAAGAAAGTTATGGAAGAATTTGAACTAACCTTTTTCGAGGACGACGTATAAAATATAATAAATTACTCTAAATTAGTACGAACCCATATTATTGTGTTAGCTTAAAAAGTGTATTTTTTTTTTAAATCCCCTTCTTTACAAAAATTTATAATACGTTACTTAGCTACAATAAGGAAACAATTAATCTAATTCAAATTTCCATCAAATTTTCTATCTTTAGAATGATTTTCTGATGAGGCAACCTTTCAAAGTTTACTTAATTTGATTTCCAGGAAGATAAAAGAGTCCATTTTTAATCACGGACCAATTAATTCATTTAGAAACATTGAAAAAAAATACCGGCGGTGATGTGCTTGCCCAATAGGCCAATACCATTATTTGCGCATTGGATAGATCATTTCGGTAATTAATTCAAATTGAAATTGGGGAATTTTTTATGTTCAGTTGTTAATTTTTAATCTGCCCATTGGTCGACGCAGCTTTGTTGAATGACTCTGTGTGGTCTGCGTGACCTTTTTATGACTATTATAAAACAGAAGTAACTTTTGTTAAAATTAATTGCAATTCTGCTAAAACAACAAGGAAATGAGTTGAACATTTTCCATCGCAAACTTTCATTCTCTTGTCGCTTTTAAATTCTCATTTATTAAAGCAAAAGTAACTTCTTCACATTTGAATTTCCGTGCTTCAAGGTAATCAAACCCACCGGACCCGACCATTTCCTAAATCAGACCAAAAGTACGCGAGTCATACAAATTGCACTGCAAATTGCACTAAACTATCCGCGCTTGGTCTAGAGAACAAGTAACAACATTTTATAAGACTGATGTAATTCAGCGAAAAAAAGAAAATTTTGTTGACAATGTGTTACGTTTGTTGAAAATTATTTTCGCAATTATATATAATTTCCTGTATTTGAAAATATTGTCCCTCACCTCAAACAGAGGGCGGAAACAAAGAGAACACACAATTATTGAATGCAATCCCAATAAAAAACGTTTGCCTTATGATCCCCTTTCGTGATTTCAAAAGCGATGAGCTAATTGAAAATAAAGGAGTGTTTGAAAAGCAAACGAAACCCAACGTAAGAGGTGTTGAGATAGCAAATTTTTCTTTACGTCAGAGTAATATTTACGAAAAATTTCGGAAATATCAAATAATTACTATACTTGGCACATCGAAAATAAAAACGATAGTGCAAAACCGGGCGAATCTAACATGACAAGAAAATCGTGATGGGATGCAATGGCGGAAGTAAAAGGCTTGATTCGATTTCCCAAAAATATAATTTAAGGATGCGAAATTTTGATCATTTCTGAATTGTGTTTCAGCAAAAAAAGATCGGTTTCATTGCTTGAAGCATTTGTCTTGGTTTATAATTTCATAAACGTAATTACTCGTTAAAAAACCAATTGAATTTTGCTTTTACAAAAGTGTTTATTTTTTTTGACAAATCATTAAGTAAAAAGAAAAAGAATTTTGTTCTTGAAAACTTGCAAAACATTGATGACTTAAATTTTGTTTGCCAACTGTAAGTGTAGTAAAATTATTGCAATAATGAAATACACAGTTAAAGAATTATAGTTTTGGGATTGGGAATAGTTATGGCTTGAATTTACTATGGAATAGAAATTTTAAATGTAATATTTAATGGTGTCATATAAAATTGTATAATGAAATTTTATTTCAATATTTTCTCAATTTTATATTATTAGGTATATTATTATGGTTTTATAACAAAATAAACAAAAGCGAATTGATTTTGAAGATTAGTATTTTAATTAATTAATATATTGGTACATGAAACATAAACTAAAAATATTATATTCATTACTAATAAATAATTGAATACTTGTGCTTTATAAAACCAATTTTATAAAATACACATTTATTTTAAATATCACTTTTCTCATTTTCTCAATCCATAAAGTAGTCTCATTAGTCATTCTTTATTGTTAGGTATTAATTTTTGTTTATCAATATCGGTCTTCCAATAAATTTATAAGGGCAAGATTATTAAAAACATCCTTGTATTTTATTGAAATTTAAATTTGAATCTACATGAAAATGTTTTGTATTATATTTGTTATTTGTAATAAATAATTTCAGTTCTTTATTTTATAATTGAAATAAAATCGAAGCAATAATTAATTCCTTATTTTTTCTAAATTTAATTTATTCTTTGCACGCTTTAAACAATATTCTAGATGAAATAAAAAATGCAACCAATATAAAAGAATTGTAACCGATCACATAAACCTCCATGCATACAATTTATTAACAGTAACAAATCATCTTCTTTTAATTTGTCTAATCAAAATAATTAAATCTTACCGGTCGTTGGAAAAACACACTTTTGTATTCTATGAATGGATCACCCTCTGCCTTCCTCCAATTCCAATTGAATCCTTCATCAATAACAAATCAAAACAATTTGAACAATTATCCCGTAAATGGTCATCTTGACGCAGTTTAAATCAAAATTCTGATGCACATGCGCGAATCAAGTAACGCGGTCCTCAAGCGTGCGTCAACCAACTACCGATAAGACTCACGTGCCACGGCTAAGGTTACCGTAAAACTAAAACTAACTAAATGAACGCGATGGGCTGCCTGGAAACGTGTGTGCATCCTCAGACCAGCCAAGAAATAGTCTCGACTTCTCGAGCCTCGATCACTCTCAAATGTTGACTATTCCGCTTCGCGATGGCTCCCCGCGAAATGAGTCGCTTGCGCAAGAGCACCAGCGAGAGGCGTTGGTGCAAAAAAAAACCTGAAGCGATTTTCGAAAATCGTATAATTTCTTTTTTCTCAACGTCCAAATGAACACAACTAGGAAGCTTGTAGACTATTGAAGGCTAGTTGAGCTCATTTTTGCCATGTCTTTAATATTGTTGATGATCACTAGCTCGGAACATGAGCTCTAACGAATCCACAACAATTCACCTTCAAACAGATATGGACTTCCGGTTTCTGTTAACACTTTCCTGGCTGGTAACATTTTCGAATGATTTTAGGTTTTACTTTCAAATGTCTTTCTCTTGTTCATTAATTCAAGTTGGGAAGACATTTTCATATTAAACTGACTAAAACAGTTTTAAACGGCTTCCACGTTAGCGGAAATATCAGAGCGTCACTTTGATTTACGTGTTTAGTAGCATCTCTCTCCTTGGAGTATGGACTATGCTGAGGAATCATTTGAATGCCCATGAAATATCTGCAAGTGATGGCATCACTGACATTCACAACATCTTTAATTAAATTAGGGACCTCGGAAGTAAAGTAAAAACCTTTAATGCGATTGGAAGCAGTGATTCGCAAAAATTATCAAGAACTCTTTTGAAGGTTTATTTATTTTTTAATTGAATCATAAAACCATAGAAAATTTGATTTTTATATTGTTTAATCGTAATTTTCTCACCAAAAACCACCAAATTAGGTTTTAAATTGTTTTCTTTGATTATTTATTTAATTATCATTTCGTCATGCCGATGAGTATTTTGTAAAAGAGAAGGCAAAGTTTTTAAAATCAAAGTTGTCACTGTCTATTCAAATACAATAATAAGATCTAGAAGTGCTTTATCACTATTTTTTAGTTCTATATCAATATAACTGCCATGATTCTGAAATGGGGACTTGTGGTTTATTTTATTTAATTGCTAATTAATTAGGTACAAAAACCAGTGATGGAAAACGTTATGTGTAAAGTAACGCTATAACGCTATAATATAATTAACTTTAAAAATAGCGCTCCAAACGTTATGGAATTTTAATTATTGTTATAGAACGGAAAACCATAACGATGTTTCGTTATGCCAAATGTACTAAATGTACTAGAATTTTTCCTAAAATTCGCAAAAACACATTTAGTCATCTAAATATCATAACATCACATTACATAACATGAAAATAAAACTGAAATTTCGGAAAACGTTATAAATATTCCCAAGTAGCATTTTGTGCCCATCGGTGCCCATGACTATTTTTTCACGCTACAACGTTTTTGCTACGTTATAGCTGCATATTTTTTGGTAAGTGTTACGTTTTTGTTTCCATTTGGTCATACATCCCATATCATAACACATATAAGAACTCTATTACGTAAATATTACTTTGGTTGTTACCATTTGGGAACAAATCCTAAGTTAGGTTTTGTTCCCAAAGAGGATATTCCTGGTAAGATCCTAAGAAACAGTAATTATAGTCGTTTTGATTTTGGTAGTCATTCGTAGTTTTATGACAAAAAAATTAACAACTTTTGTCACACCTGGCAATATTTCTCAATAAAAACGGTTATCTTAAAACGCTGTTTAAATAACTAAAATTTAGAACGGTTTAAATCGCTATATTATACGGGAAGTGAAAAAATCCGAAATTACCGAAAATGGAGCATCCATAAATTACGGAGCCTCTGCTTCCGAATACTGCCTACTTTTAGGATCATCGACCATGCTCAAATTGCAAGAAAAAACTTATCTGTCATTTTCATTTATTCCCGATTGCGCTAACCACTTGGAAAGAAGAAGGTACTGTAAAATAAAGTGCACAAGAGTTTTTTTTAGTAAGGAATGGGGAATAGCGTAAATATTGTGATTTTTTGAAAAATGGGCACCTCGGAATTGAAAGAAAGTTTATTAGATCAACAACAAAATCAAAGGTAACAAAGGAACAATTAATTCCCACAATCCACTTAACCAACTTGTTTCATTGTTACAGAACTAGTACGAATTGGTTTTCCTGCTGCGTTGTTTTGACAATATCCTTTTCAAGTCTGGTGCTATTTGCATGCTTAACATGGCCAAATATATTCCTGGCATCACAGAACATTGCGGTGAAATTACCTGGTTTGTATTTATTAAATAAATATTGACTAATCTTAATTACATTCCAAACAATTATTGTATCTACGTTCATGTGAAATAGCCTTGCTAAAGTTTGCAGTCCTATCTAATCAACGCTTGTCATGTGGATGAAATGAGTAGTACGAGTAACAAGAGTAAATGTAATAAAAGTGCGTCTTCCTTGACAATGTTTTTCTAAGTTACTCAGTGAACTGAGAGAATAAACAACATGTGCGTCAGCAATCTTAAGCGCACTGTATAATTTTCTCAAAATCATGGAAATATCATTGAAAAAATTGGTTGAAACGCATGAAAAGCAAAGAGATTAAGCAAACTGGATTTAGATTAGAAGCAGACTAACACTTGCGTTTCGTCTTACTGCTCTCGAAATTGCCGATAAATGGGAAAAAATGCTTTCATATTATCATAACTCAGATATGTAATAGACTAGAAAGTTTCTTTTATCAAATGATATTACACTGGAATGCTTAATATTTTTCATTTGTTGTTTTAGATGTTCGTGTACATCACTACAATCCACAGGGAAAAGGCCACAATTCTCAATCCAGTATTTATTACAAAATTCAGTATGCAACCGATGACACGGCAAGTGTACTTAAAAAATTATCTGTAGATGAAAATAAAAAACTGGTGTGCTACTATTCGTCGCCTTACAACGATGACACCAATGACTTATATCCTAAAAACATAGATCCATATTTATGTACACACTTAAATGTTGGAATGGTCAACTTGGTTGATAATCAGATTCACATAGATGAGAAAGCACGGAAACTAATCAATGAAACTCTCGTTCTGAGGAGAAGGAATAAAAACTTGAAACTTATTTTATGGGTTGGCGGCGCTGCATCCAAAGGCTTCCCAGAAATGGTGTCAAATCATTCGACAAGAAAGATATTCATACGATCTTTGAGACACGTCCTTAAAACATATTCATTCGATGGCGTTGATATCGACTGGGAATTTCCAACAGCATTTAGAAAAGAAAGACAACATTTTTCCCAATTACTTTATGAAATTCGTAAAGAATACGAACGGGAACATCGCAATTATCTTCTTAGCATTGCTGTGGCTGCTCCAGAAGGACTTGCTTACTTTGCTTACGATATTATTGAAATTAACAAATATGTTGATTATGTTAACATAATGACTTATGATTATTATTTCTATTCGAAAAGTTCACCATTCACAGGTATGGAATTTTGGATAAATATTTAAACATTAATTTCTCTCTGAACTAATGCTTTTTTTTAGGATTAAATTCTCCGCTTTATAAGCGTCAAAGTGAACACTCTGTGCTTTCTACCTTGAACATCGATCACTCTGTTAATTACTGGTCATCGAAGGGTCTAAACAAGAGTAAAATTGTTGTTGGATTGCCAACTTACGGTCACTCGTTTAGGTGAGTTATTTCTAATGCCTATTAATATACGATCCGTAGTCTAGTTTTATTAGTTTCTACCATTCCTTCTCGATGGAAAAAATGCAGATTATTGTAAATTGAAAGAACCAAAAGAGAGATTCGCATACACAGATATATCTTAATATTGCCTGTTTGCGGATTTCAAATTATGTAAAGACTGAGCCTTGCAATTTGTATTATCTATTTACTCGCGATGGAATTGTTTAAACTCCTTCCATAATTCTATTAAACATTTACGCGTCTTGCTTCTGTTCAATTAATTGCGCATTGTTTCAAAATCCCATTTTAGTGTATAGAGTTCCTGAAAAGAAAACATTGCATTGTTTAATCAAAGAATATCGACTCAATAGTAGTAGATCGAGTAATCCACAACAACTAGGACATGCTCCTTGAAAGCTTCAATTAGGAAAGTTCGTTGCTTAGCAAAAAGGAAGCACATCGACTTTTCAACCCTAGTAGCTCCTTTCTATCTACGAAAGCTCTTGCACAGATGTGCTATGAATTATGATTCCAGTTCAAAGCTATTTTCCGTCACGTAAACTTGCGCTGACAATTTCTTTGGGATCAAGAAGAAGAAATGTCGTTTCGGCAGAATAGGGTGAGTGGTTTGTTGGCTTTTCCAGCAAATTTTTCCAAGTGAGAAATACGATAATATTGCTGCTATTAAATCACCCAACAGCAATGAGCAACTCGCAAGTAAAATATGCTCTAATAGATGAGCAAAATAATTTTCGGTAAGAATATTTTATAATCATCCTCCAGTGTTAAAAAAAATGGATTTTAACCTATTTTAGCGAATTCAACTGGATCCGATTGTGCATTTTAGTAGCAATATGTGCTGCAGCAAGTATCATTGTTTATTCCACTTGGAGTGCCATTTATCGGGAGTCGTTAAATATTCCTCCGAAATATTCTGGTAGGAGACACTTTTTCCTGTGCATTGTTGTTGTGATTTACAAAATGTAAACAAAAAAAATACACATCTTAACTAACTGAACAAAAAGTGGTCCGGTTTTTTGTTGATGCAATTGTATATTCCAAAAATTCATTTGGTATTACATAGTTATTTATTGCAAGGTGTAATCAATCCACTAATATTTGCTATTGATATTCTTTTCTAGATATTCCTATGAGGTATTATAATAGAACAGAAATTTACTCAGAGAAGTTCTACAAACGCAAATATCCTCGTGATAAACTAAAACTATTTTCAAAGAAAATTTTATACAATAATGGATCGATTGCAATTAAGCAAATCGAAAATGAGAGAATTTATCCGTCCAAATACGGAAACTTCATATTTAAACAAGATACTGGTATCAAATTAGTATGTTACTATGAAGCTCCCACTTCGCCAACTCTAGATTATAGTCTACACCTAAATCACATCGATGCGCATCTGTGCACCCATCTGAATGTGGGAGTGGTTAATGTATTCAAAAATCAGTTAGTGATTGATGCTCGAATCACAAACATAATTATTGCGACAAAAGAACTAAAGCAAAAAAATAAAAATGTTAAAGTTTTGCTATGGGTAGGTGGCACAAATACTGCTCAAGGATTTTCCAAAATGATTGCTAAAGGAAATAAGCGTAAAATTTTTATACAATCTCTGATATCCGTCCTGGAAGACTATTGCCTGGATGGTGTAGACCTTGACTGGGAATTTCCCGAAGCCTTCAGACAAGAGCACGAGCATTTCGCTCAGCTTTTGCATGAAATACGAAGGGAGTATCAAAGACAACATCGAACGTATTTGTTGAGTGTTGCTGTTGCTGCTCCAGAGGAGATAGTTTATTTTTCTTATGATATTGCAGAAATGAATAGCTATGTAGACTACCTGAATATATTCTCCTTTGATTACCATTCTTATACAAAGCAAACACCTTTCACAGGTAATTTCTCTTCAGTATGGAACTTTACATTCACATTTTCAAATTGATCATACATTTCAGGTATAAATGCTCCTCTCTATCCTCGCCAAAAATATGACAATTTATACCTAAAAAAAGTAAATATTAATTATACGGTTAACATGTGGTTGAGTCAAGGTTTGGATAGGAGGAAAGTCATTGTTGGACTACCCACGTTTGGTCATTCCTTCAGGTAAATTGAATTTGGTATTCGAATAAGGTTTTATTGTTAGCAAGGCTCACTCTATTGTTCTGCATTTGTATTTTGTTTTGACGACTGGCTTTTCTGAAATTTACTTATCGCAACTTTTTGGAAGTCCCCAATTAATTCGAGTATGTTAAATTATAATATCATTCTTTACACTTTTCAGATTAGTGAATCCCTTTAACCATGGAATTGGAAGTCCAGCCGAAGACTTCGGAAGAGTAGGAACATTAGGATTTGCATCATATTCAGAAGTTTGCTGGTTTAAGCAGAATAACATCTATGTTACTACTGTTTACGACGTAGAAACATGTTCACCATATATGTACGCCGGTGTCGAATGGATTTCGTACGAAGATGAACGAAGTATAGAATGCAAAGCCCGTTACGTAAAAGAAAATGGATTCGGAGGAGTCATGATCTTCTCCCTCAACACAGACGATTACGGTTCCCATTGTCAAATAAGCGTGAATAAACCAGCGCCGGAAAACAATCAAGTGAACTCGTCATTTCCTCTTGTACGTAAAATTTATTCGGTTTTATTCGATAAAGAAAACTGATTCCTTTTTTTTTCTAAATAACTTAGAAGTATTTTTACATTCCCTGTTCTTATAAAAGCCAAAGTTTATTTAGCTTAATATGATAATGGTGATACTACTTGTAAAACTGCTTTTTTCGTAAAATTTATTGCATGAAACAATTGAGGCATCTGTAGAATACAGGAGTAGATTGTACCTGATATTAATAGTAGGAAAAGATGAGCAAGGTAATTTATAAAACCGCAGCAGAAGCCTGGTGATAATGACTAATTGCTTAAGTTTCATTTTACACCAAAGTAATTCCAAAATTAGAAACAAATTATATTGATTGGAAACTTTAGTTAAATAAATTTAAAATAAGTATTGTTGTCTTTTTATAGAAAACTATTGCTATCGAAATAACAGCTACATTTTCTTTTTAATGATGATTCTGTTAAATTTTTAAGTGAAAATCACATATGTATTCTGTTCATCCCTTTTTCTCCTCTAATACTTCACCAAACTGAATAAACCAAACAGCAACTGATGTGTTTTCGTTTCCTCTACTATCATTGCACACTTACTTGGCATTAAAATGCACTATTTGTTAAAAATTTGTTTTTTTTTATTTTGTGTATTTTTTTTCACTAATTTCTCAAAATAGCATAGTAAAGTGTTGAGTGATTGTCTCATCGACGCCCAGCTCAAACCGTTGGACCTAGAAAGTTGAAATTTTTATTTTTAGTTTTTAGTTCCACCCGCAAGGGGTAAAATAGGGGACGAAACTTTGTATGAAAATTCGCCATTTTTGAAGTAAAAAAATCATAAAAATTTGTTTAGGGCCTTTTGGTTAGAAATACAGAAACACGGGTTTACCAGGGTTTTTGACAATTCCACACCCCCCTCTCCCCCTTAGATGGTGAATAAGGGATATAAGGTTATCCCTCCTTTTTCTAGGAGTTCAAACTTAGAGCAACCATTGTTGCACCTTTAGAAAAAGCTCCATGAGAACTGCCAACATCTATCATTTGGCATTAGAATTTAAAATGCGCTATTTGTTTAAGAATTGCGTTTGAATAAAAAAATTAAAACAGATAGTCTTTCCCTCTTCTCCATAACACATTCCTTTCCCTATTTCTTATGCTATTGATGTCACATAATGCCATATGCCATGGAAAAGAACTAGAGCAGAGTAGAGTACAGTGAGTGAGAGGCGTCGAGAGGTGCGAAATTCCGGACGGACCGGACCCACTGGCCAATCATAATTACCCTTGTTGTAAATTAATGTAAACTGAAGAAAGTCGAGTAAACGATTCGGGATTTTGTTTCAAAGTGATTGCTAAAGACCAAAAAGGGAATTGTATAAATTAAATTACAATTATGTATAAAATAAATATATATGTTTGTAAATATACAATATGCACAGGGAATTTTCTTGGCAGTAATCACACAACCATTGTTAAATATAATAAACATCTCAAAAATTACTTGAAGATGGAAACAAACAACAGAAAAAAAAACAGGAAATTTTGTTTATAATTGTGCGTCATCGCGACATCGGGGAACGAACAGGGTCACGCAGGTGCATTCCCAAATTCTTTGCGGATAATCTTCAACGTGTTCCCACTGTTTTGTCGCTAAGTCGTAACAATGAATAGATGATGTAGCTCTATCAAAGGCAGTGTCGGAATTCAGACCGCCAATCATGTAAATTTTAGTACCGATCGCAGCGATCCCAGAGTGATATTTCGGTGTGGGTACATGAGTTTCGATTTCCCATACATTTTTCTCAAAATCAAAAACATCCACAGTTTTCGATTGCTGCCGAACCGATGCATTGTCGCCTTCGTTCCATCCACCGCAAATGTATAATTTGTCATTGATAACCAACATTACATGATCGGCTCGAGCTGTTAGCATTGCTGGCATTTGCTCCCAAACATTTCTTCGGGTATCAAATTTCCAAAACGACGACAACATATTATCGAAGATAGTTCGACCACCTGAAACAAAAAATTGCAATACAATAAATGAGAATCAACAAAACGTGAAACGACAAACCTGAGATGAATAGTGAGTATTTGTAGGCGCATCCTGCATGCTGGCCTCGGTCCTCTGGCAAAGCAGGAATGTACTGCCAGGTATTTGTCGCTACATCGTACCGCTCACAATTCGATAGCGCCACATCGTCAGGAAGAGCATGACCGAGATTTTCGAATCCAGTAGCACCAGCAACCGCATACAAGTGTCGGCTTGTGGCAATCAGTGAAAATAAATATCTATCTCGTTGCATAGGCGCAACTGTATCCCATTTGTCTGTGATGGGGCAATACCGGAACCCATATCCATGAATGTCGTCATTGAATACGGCATCCACACAGCCACCGAACACGTACAGTTTGTTCTTCAGTACAGCCGTACCATAGTTTGATTGAGGAACATGCGGTATATTGGTCAGATTGTACCATTTCTTTCTACTGGGCAAATAGCATGTCACGTTGTTCGTGATGCCATTCTCATCCAGCCCACCAATCTTTAGTAAACCATACTCTGTGCCGCGTATATTCACAAGCACTTCGTCGCTGTTGAACGAACTCTTGTCCAGTAGATCCCTCTGTGTTCCTACCATTCTATCCACCATCACATCAATAAATGGATCCATAAGATCATTTTTCCTAAATTTTTTCATTATGGCTTTGAACTCCTCCACCTTAACATACTTAAAATTAACTGAATTAAATAATTTCTCTATATGCTCCACTTTTAGATTCAAATTCTGTTTTGATATCCAGAGCATCAAAGAATCCAACACTTGTCCTTCTGAACAGTCGACTGGATGATCACAGTTAAGTAAATGATGAAATTGCTCCAACTTTAAGCGATATATCTGTTTCTCAGCAAAAACTGAAAACTTGGAGCACATAAACCAATATGTTTTCTCTTTTAGCTTTTTTAAATAGTATAGATCTGCGAATGTCGCAATTTCCACACAGTTGCGGAGATTCAGTTCTTGTTCTAGGAATTTTGAGCAAGCGTTTACAACAGTTTCCATTTGCACGAAACTTGCCGCTTGTAGAACATAGTACACATTTTCTTTATTCAACGTTAAATAAGACGTGTAAGCGTATTCGATTAAGATTTCTATACTTTCTGAAGTCAAATATTCCAGGTGTACTTCACTCTGATGCGCTTCCTTCATAGGCCCAGTGAACATCGCTCGGAAATAGTCGCTGCACGCTGCTAAAACAACTCTGTGCGCCTAAAGTTAAAAAAAGAATACACTTGTTAGTAATAGGTTAAAATGAAAAGTAATTTGAATATCAAAAATTAACAATACGTTTAAGAACTTGTTAATACCCAAAAGAGATGCACACAAATTCTAGATTTTGGTTTATTTATATATTTACCCTGAATTCCATTCCCTGTACAAGTAAGGTGATGTCGAAAAGTTTATCGAATGACCGGAGTTTCTTGAGGCCCTTCAATAATTTGTTTGGATGATCCGGAGACTTAAAGACAATATTTTTATTTGACGAAGTTACTATTTCTACATCCATCGCACTTGTATAAATATAAATAATGATGAACAATTGTATAGATGAATTTTAGATAAATATATTTAATATATCACAAAAACGCGAACCAGTCCGTTTCCATCTCAAGTTTACAATAAATAATTGACAAAAGAATGTGAAGACTGAAGTTAACTTCGATTCGATCGAAATACCAGGTGTTATTCATGCTGCTTCCCAATTCAGTTTGTGTTGCAAATTTTAGTAATTGATTTAACATCTCCCTTTGTCTTCGATTAATACCATAGTTAATTCAAAAAACGTATATTTTTAGTTTCTCTTAGTGTAGACTTTCAAGTATCTTTTCAATTTAATTATATACAAGTTTAAAATGTTTTGTATTTAAACTTCTTTACCGTTCATAAAGCTCTCGAGTGACAGACAGTTCGTTCTGAAAAAAGAAGAAGTCGGCAAATTGAAAAAACGACAGTTGTCTTTTGTATGAGTATCACCGGCATGTGAAGTTCTTTAAACTACTAGTCGTATTATATATCTTTATATTATTTGCCTGAAGTTTTATTTCCTAAATTAGGTATAGCATTTTACATATAAGGTATGATTTCGCTCAAGGTAATAAAAGTTTGGACTCCTTACAATCGAGCATGTTTCACCGATGTCTCTGGCGTAAATATTGTAACACTTGTTTTGGGACTTTTAAACATGTGTCACATTACAGTTTCCCAGTATAAATGTTGGAGCTGAATTTTATCCTTTGGCACACAGACAACAGATGCTTAATGTGATTTTAGATGTTGAAGAAAGCACTGTAAAGAAAATCGTTCGTACATATTTTGAATTTGGCTTCAATGCAGCACTGAAGGAAGCCGCAAATCCTACAACAGCAGAATTCAGTCGAGCTTTGAACATTCTTGCAATATACGCAGATAAGACACTTGAGATTCTAAGAAATGTGAAGATCCGCCCAACCCCTTACGTGAAGACACTGTACGCTTCGAGTATTCCCAAATACTCTGAGACAAAGTAAGTAAATAAATTAAATTCCAGTACAATTTATTTCATCCAGATTTTTCTTTAGTGACTGGCAAAGCAGTCCAATCAGATGTATAGCTTGGCATCCGAATTGTTGGAAAATTGCTATTGCAACCGTGGAGGATGTTGTGCGGATATACGTTAAAGGGAAGGAACATGTTCAGTCACTAAAAGTAAGAACTTCGAAGTTGAAAGTAGAATTTTTCTTATTACGATCAGCTTTCAGCTTAAATTTTGCATAGACTATTGTCGAAAGGAATCGGAAGTCTTACACAAATTTATTGTTTTCAGCATCCTGAAATGACTCACATAACTCAAATAGCATGGAGACCATTCTCGAACAAGGAACTAGCCGTGGCATGTGAAATGGGAATTTTCATATGGCAAGGTTTCAACACGGGAATGTTACGATGCCTGTCTCCAACAATGATTCTTGTTCAGTAAGTATAACTCCTGTTAACCATGCCCTTCTCGTCTTTCGAACGTTATTATTCAGCATTCGCTGTATTTTATCAGACCATGAGGATGGATCTCGACTCTCGACTAACAAAACGTATATTTCAGTCCCAATCAAAAAATAATTAGCTCATTGGACTGGAGTCCGGATGGATCACTTCTTGCTACCTGCAGTCTCAATGACTCAAGTATTTTTGTGTGGGATATCAATAAAAACGAATCATTCAAATTGTGGAAAACTTATCCAAACTGCACATTTGTCAAATGGTCTCCAGGCAGCACATATATGCTTGCAGGATCTACAGAATATGTTTTTCGAGTTTGGAACATGCTAGACTCCTCAGAAGAACGATGGTGCACCAGTCGAGGACGGATTCAAACCGCAGCATGGTCACCGTGTGAGACTTGTGTTGTATTCGCAACCACAGAGGAGCGTGTTCTCTACAAAATGCATTACTCACAACTGTCGCTTTTCGCAGGTATGTTACTCTACTCAGATTTTAGGCTCACATTTGAAATACAGCCACAACACAGACTAGAATTGTTTTTCGAAATATAAACATTTGGCGTGTGCTTGGCTAAGATTAAGTATTCCTTGTGGCAAGCTCAGGTAAAGTTACAACCAAGAGTCTGTCGTACTTTGTATAAAGCTGCCTACATTAATTACCTCCCGCAAAACCGCTGCACTCGCGTTAGTTTTGTGTCTAATAAAGTTTTTCAGTATGTTAACATTATCTGACTTTGAAAATATTTTCATATATTCATTAGATTCAAATTTTGATAAGGAAACGTCTATTGCTGTTGATGTAAGTGAAATCGAAATTGGCGGTGTTACATACGGCGGCCTTCCGCGAGCGATTTGTTGGGATGCAAAAGGAGAATGCATTGCAGTTACGTTTAAAAATACTCCTGGTGTTATAATTTTCTCAACACTTGTCACTAGATTTAACTGTAATATTGTGCCAATGTCTATTATACAAGGAGAGGAACATGAAATACCGTCTACAATCTGTTTTCAAAGTCTGAACCTCATGAATGAGACTGTAGTTCTCACTATTGCATGGTCCAGCGGGCGAGTCGAGTTTGTTCGGATTTGTGATGTTATTGTATAATAAGTTCGCAAATTTTGTTTGATATCATATTGTGAAATTGAAAAATATATAATTAAATACAAAAAAGATAATAAACGTTGTTTATTTATTTTCATAGCACCAATTAAAGTTCATATTCTGTTACTTTACAATTTTTTTAAAGTGTGAAACGTATATTTTTGAGTACCATCCCTGTTATATAGTTCAGCAAAGTAAAAACGGATATTAAGTATGTTAATAAAAGTTCATAAATAAAATAACTAACGTTAACAATGCGCCAAAACATTAATATAAAAAATTTAAATCAAATGAACTAGAATCTGAACCATGTTCTATTACTACTTACTATTGCTCAGATCTACGCTGCCTTCCATGTTTCCTCCAATGCAGTATTCAGCTATTTGAACGCGTGATACAGACAGCGTGTATTGTATCTATCGACCACAAAGAAATGCGCTGAAGTGAGAAGTCGTGTGTTACGTTGCAGGTACTAGAACGAAATTTCTTGATTTTCTGTTTTGCCATCTGTAAAGTCTACTTACTTTGGAGTTTGGTTTGCTCTGGGCGCGTCCTCGAGGACGGCATTCAATAAGCAATAAAAGCAAAACGCCAGCTGATTCGTAAAGTGGTAAAGTGCAGCAAAACAACAAATTTGACAGCTGCGAATACAGCAGAGTTGCATCGTGGTAGTATCAAGAAGTTGCATAGGGTACACTTCTTGGTTCTGAAAAAAAAAGCAAGTCTCACTATGCTTTACTTAGAGGATTATTTGGAGAGTAAGTGATATTCGAAGCTATAAGCGATAACAATACTGATTTGAGCAATGTTCTGTTCAGTGATCGAACACCTTCCAGGAGAGCTGAGGGATCGATTTACGGAAATGAGGGAAATGGATCTTACAGTGCAGAGTAGGTTCAATAATAATTGTAATTTTGACGTATTGATTGTAGTTAGTGTAAGTCAACATCTCTGTTGGGATGAGAATGTGCTGTTGAGTATTTTATCCACAACGCTTGATTTTAACCTGCTTACAGTCCTAACATAAATGTGCCCCACTGGAGAGGATTGAGTTCACCAATAATTGAATATTTCAATTGAAATCAAATGCTTGCCGCTGTACTTTCCATTGAGCCTATTATTCGTATGTTGCAATAATTAATTTGTTTTAATATCGAGGAACAAAAGC
The DNA here is from genome assembly GCA_963082835.1 of Leptogaster cylindrica. Classification (NCBI taxonomy): domain Eukaryota; kingdom Metazoa; phylum Arthropoda; class Insecta; order Diptera; family Asilidae; genus Leptogaster; species Leptogaster cylindrica. The sequence goes on from OY720108.1 coordinate 17,775,548, forward strand.
TGAAAATATTATTTACATTAGGTTGGATCCTTGATTATTTTGGAATTCACTTTGATAAGGGAAACAACTATTTTACGAAATTAAATTCACAGATAGACTATTTTAAAATCGCGATTGCTGTGCGTCGATGGACTAAATTCGAGTTCTGAAGATAGAATACTCGTGCTATTCGTCCCCAAGTACCTATGTTCAGGAAGCTTGGTATTTTCAGGGTTTCCCATCCAATATCTGGTATGCAGATGTCCTTTGGCGATACGCTTGCCGCACTAATTGTTTTTCTGTCGGAAACTAAACTGTAGAGCAAAACAAACAATCATCGAACCTAGTAGACACTGAACGAAAACTCCAGCTTCACTTCTGACTTGGTGATGTATTTGTCTACATGGTTCAGGAGCCCTCTAATTTGTAAAGAGCTCCAAGTCAAGAGGCTGCATTAAGATTAATACATACGAGTCTTTTTCAAGGCAATATAATTTATCTGCCTACAACATTCTTATCTATTCCTGGCGTATCGAGCTCCTTAATCCAATCAAAAATGTTTGGTGTATATCCTGTAATTCTTTGTTTCCTCCTTTCCCGAAATTAGAGAGTGCTTCAATAACTGCATTGGAACCATATAATCGGCTAGATTAGAATCTAATCTGCACAGAAAAAGGCGACCATAAAAATGGTGGAATTGTCAGTAAATGAATGAACGTTTTAGAATGCTAAATCAGCGAGAACAATAATTAAATTTATTAATTCTTGAAAATTGTAAGTGGATATAAGAAGGACATGGCACCGCAGGGTACTGAAAATGCCCATGCTCGTTAAATATAATTAAAATAAGTGATAAAAATATGTAAAATAAGGGTAACTTTTGTCCCAATTTTTGTTAAAAGCTGTACACATTTCAACAATCGCATCAGAGGTTACAATCCACAGTCTGTGACTGATTAAGTTGATGGTAATATATTGCAGATAATATGGACACCCTGGAAAAACGATCACGAGGTTTCTTCGCACAGTGCAAACGAGATGAACTGCGGGGAATGTTGGCCGAGAATGAGTTTCAAAACATAAGAAAAGATTACTATAAAGTTCTGGAGGATGCCGATGAGAAGGTCTCTCTGGCGACGCAAATGTTTGAGCTAGTTGAGCGATACTTGCGTCGGCTTGATAGTGAGCTTTTCAAATTTAAATGGGAACTAGAGGCGGACAATAATGGAATCACTGAAATATTGGAAAAACGATCATTGGAGCTGGATGGAAACCATTCAATGGTGAGTACAGGGAACCAAAAAGAAAATCAATATTTCGGTGTTATGACCTCCAACAATCACACACCGAAGGAGAATCGGTAAGAATGAACTTGTTGTTTTAAGATCAAGATTCTTATGTTCTTGTGTAAGAAGGTATCGCCATAAAGCGGAAAAACGTCGAGATAGTACTAGTGTGAACAACACCGAGAAGCGGCAAGCCATGAACAATAATCTGGTAACGACGAATTCAAATGCAACAGTTCGTCCATCAACGCCCAATATGAGTCATCACTCCGTCGTACCGGGATCAACTCCTGCGTCCGTTCCGTACAGTTTGCAGCACATCGGCGCTGGTAAGGGACCTCTTTTAGTTTTAGGCATTATTCAAACGTTCGTTTAGGAAATGCGATTGCAGCTGCAGCAAGCCAAGCTATTGCAGCTACTCAGCAAATGCAGCAGGGGCGACGTACAGCTAGCTTGAAGGCATCGTACGAGGCCATACATGGAACATCAGGCAGTGGACCCCATGATCTTCTGATTGGGCGGGAACTCGCAGGCGCCACCCACAACGCTATTCAAGCGGTAGAGAGAGAGGGAAATTCAATTCATACTCACAAGAGGCACAAAAAGTTAGCAGTATTTCTGGAATTCCTGTTCATCCATTAATATATTTAATGTTTTTGCATTACAGAAAACATATAAGCTCTGGATTGAATCATTCGAGTTCATCCACGCCATCGTTGCCTGGAGCCATCATGCAAATAAATACAGGAACAACCGACGTTGGTTCAACACGGATCAACGAAAACGGAATGGTTGTCGAGCAGACACCAGAAGGAGAGTGGACGTTTGATCCCAATGAACCGCGATACTGTATATGCAATCAGGTGTCCTACGGAGACATGGTCGCGTGCGACAATGAAGCTGTAAGTTATTCAAAAGTGAAACAAAATCGAATTTAATTTATTCCTAAAATTTCTAGTGTCCATTTGAGTGGTTTCATTATCCCTGTGTTGGCATCACCCAATCGCCGAAGGGCAAATGGTATTGCCCAAAATGCACCGCATCTATGCGACGCAGAGGTAATCGGAAAAACTGAGGAAGACTCTACCGATCTCATTTACTTAATAAGCTGGCGTTTAAATATGGATGAAATGGAATTATAAAGAAAGCGTAAACAATGGAGATCTGGGAAAAACTATACACGGACAGTGTTTGTACTTGAAGGGATATGGCTTTTTTAACCCTACATTTAACGACTTTTCATAGATGTTTACAGAACTACTGTTATGTAAAAACCGTTCCATGTCGTAACATAATGTAACATGCAACAAAATGAAACCCAGTAGAGCCGGAGCCAAGCGACTGTACCACTGATGCGAACCAATTGAATTAAAATCGAATTAATCAAATTGTTCATACCTTACTTTTGTAATTAGAATGTTCAGAGTGCATTTTGAAATTTGCTCTACAATAAATTGAAAGTAAAATAAAATAACCATATGTGAATCTAAGTAAATTGAACATATAAATGTATTATCCTATATGCTTTATTTGAAGTATTAATTGTAATTGTCGCATTATTAAATAAATAACTTAATTAATCCACTTAATTAAATAACTTTTTATATCCTTTTCTATGTTTGTTGAAGAATGTAAAAAATAGATTTCTAGTCACTTGATAATTATGGGGCTCGCAAGCACTGTATAATATGATACTTAATTTGTAAAGCAGATTGAACTATATTTCAAACCACTACCCTAGATGGAGAAAGGCACAGTGTTAACACAAAAGAAACGATTGAACGAAATCGCGTAAAAAACCGTGCAAAGCAGTTCAACAGCAAAAAACATTGAAAAAGCGTGCACAATAGAACACTCTTTTGGTCCTATTGCTTACCGTGAGGGTTGCCTCTCTAACGAATTATATTATGTACAAAAACCCAAGTGTTTTGTTTCCGTAAAATTTAATTATCGTGTAAACAAATTGCCGTGCAAATAATTAATTGTAATACGTATTCATAATACACAACAGTCAGAATATTTTTAAGAGCTTCAATATTTTAAAAACTAGCAAGTGCCCTGCGTTCGTTGCTACGCTTTCTATTTGAAATTATATTATTCTTAGTATTTACTTACTAGGAAACACCCACTTAACGGAAATTCAAAAACATTTCGAATAAGCATTAATCGAGAGAACATATTTTTTTAACGGTCATCCCCGAATTCCCACCCTTTGTAATTGAAATTTTCAAAAATTCTGGTACATGTGGTTTGTTTATTTCTAACCAAAAGGCCAGACACAAATTTTATGAATTTTGAAATTCAAAAATGGCGGTTTTTCATAAAAACTATCATCACCGTATTTGACCCCCTTAGTGGTAGAATTTCAAAAAATCCTTCCGTATTCCTCTTCTACATCATAAAGGAAAACTGTGTGCAAAATTTTAGCTTCCTAGCTTCAAGAGTTTAGGCAGGACGTTGATGATCAATCAGTCACCTCGATGTACCTGCAATGTTCCCATTCCTTATGAGATTTTCAAAACTGGCTTGTTATTATTATTTTTTATTCGATCTTCACCAAACTTCACACGATCCATCCCGAGACTATGGTACATTATCCCTGAAGAGTTCATTAAATTCGGTTGAGCGGCTTGGGAATCCAGGGAACATACAAAAATACATCCTCTTTTATGTGCAACTAAAAGTTCTGATCGTTCATAGTTTCCCGAACAGATGGCGTTAGTTTCTGAGCAATTTACTGAATTTCCTGGTTGCGAGTTAATTTAATATTTTCAATCGATTTAATTGCTTCTTTTTATAGATAATTCCTTCAGTTTCAGTCACTTTCAAATTTCCTTTGCATGTTGGCAATTTCTTAGACACGAACCAGTTCGTTTTCCCTTAGCGAATTTGAATCTCAGCATGCGTTTTTAAAATGCTCAAGATTTTCGAATGCGAACAATTTGATAGCAATTCACGTTTGGCTCGTTGTCCGTGTGTTAAATTTTATTTTCATATACTTCAGTTAGTTATATTTTTGCGTTATTTAACCTTACGTTGTATTTTGTATTATTGAAATCAATTAGAAAGTAAGTTTTAAAAATTCATAAATAATTAGATCTTCATATCACTGAATTGTTTTTCTTAGAATGTCTTGTACTTCTGCTGAGCAGCGGCTGAAGAAGGATCTCGAGAGACTCCAAATGGAACAACCTTACGGCTTGTCGGGAGTCCCAAGGAAAGAACACATGCACCATTGGGACTGTGTAATTTGTGGCCTAGAAAACAGTTTATTTGAAGGAGGGATATTCAAATTGACCATGAAATTCCCGAAACGATATCCTGCTTTCCCGCCAAGGGTACGATTTATATCCAGGATTTACCATCCAAACATATTCGAGAATGGTAGAGTATGCTTGGATATCCTACGCGACAAATGGAATCCAATGTATGACGTGATGTCTGTACTTTTATCTATACAGTGCATGCTAGATTCTCCCAGTGTAACTTCACCAGCTAACTTAGAAGCTGCCATTCTTTACTTGGGAAAGAAAGCAGAATATAAGAGAAGAGTACGAGAGTGTGTGGACGAGAGTGTTCAGGCTTCCTCCAAGCCTGTCGTCCAAGACATCACAAGCTCACAAAATTCCGGATGATCTATGAGAAAAATCTGTAAAATTATTTTGTGCTAACGCGATTTACTTCTTTTATTATTAAATCAGGTTTCTGCAGTGTTATAAAAATCTTTATTTCTTCCAGTGTCATGTATATTGTGTACTATTGTACAATTCTAGATGGATGGCACTGATAATGAAAAATTGTTATTATTGTACTTCCTTGTTGCCGTTAAAATACAATAAATTTTCTGTTAGTAGTTTGTTTTAATTGCTAAATTATTTGCAAACTCTGTAATGCCTTTTAGTTGTTTAACAAGCGATTTTACATAGAAATTTCTCATAAAAGTAATATCTACATATATTAATTAATACTATGATATATTCTACATTCTACACGCATTTTATAATTTATACGCTCCGATATTTTCTTTGCTGCAAAAAAATGTTTTTGTAATTTCTTGCGTTTACCCGGTAAAGAAATTTCATTTCCATTTTTACTAATCAAGCATATTTTCAATTCAAATGGTCAAAATAAAGAGTCAATTATTTAAAATGTCAAGTTCCTTGGAGAACTGTCAAAATTTCTTGGGCAAAATAAATGTAAGAGGATCTATTCCTCAAACCAAGTGGACAAATCTACGCCATCTGTACGACAGAAAAAAACTGTGTTAATTTCTTGCGAAGTGGATACTGCAAGAGTGCAAGAGACAGTACAGTATAATTATATTTTAAAGAATAGAAAGTTGTAAAAAGTATTGTAATTGAGATAAATAAGATTGTAATTAACATTTTCGATACTGAATCCGAATTCACAGTTCGTTTTTGCAGATTAACTCTAGTTTTCGAGATGATAACTGTACTATGTGTAATTGTACTAAGTATTCAAACTGTTATAATATTTTCGAGTATAACAAAAAAATAATTTAGTCAATTTCGGCAAACTAACAATGGAATTCAGCGCCCCGAAATACGTTGAAAAAAGTGCTTCTCTTCTTGTGTCCACAAGTTAATTGAAATGTGTAAGCCTGAGAATATTTTACATTAACAATTTTCAAGATATTATTCAAAAACTACGAATTTTTGCATTTAAATTAAATAATGTGGATTGAGCCAAAATTTATAAAATAGTTTCTCGATTTCACCGCTGGATACCACTGCCGTCCAAAAATAGAATGTCATTTTATTTCGTGTTTTTCAGAAGTATAGAATGTCGTGGCGGTCGTATTGAAGGCAGAATTTTTGAGTGCAATAGCAATTGAACAATTTAAATAGGAAAACAGTATTTAAACGAACCCGACTAAAAACTAATTCAGCAACATGAGAAATTGCTTTGTACCTTGGTGTGACACAATTTGCAAGAAGTTGCCAAAAAGAATGATGTTTCTACCACCTCGGGTTTGTATTATAGCCTGTATTTACCGTCCTAGTCAATATTTACAGCAGTTTCAATTTCAGAAAAAAGAAGATTTTGAAGTATGGAAAAATATTCTACCAAAGCGAAGAGAGTTTAAACCGAGTGACAAAGTATGCGAAAGGCATTTTCACAGAGAAGATATAATCACAACGTTTGATCATATGATAAACGGAAAACTGTTTCAAATGGATCGAGGAAGGCCCAAATTAAAACCGACAGCAATCCCTTGTCTAAATTTACCGACAAAAGAAGATGAACAGTTATATTTAGTATGTGTCTTTATATTCCTATTGCCTTACTCTAGAGCTTTGTATTTTTGTTATAGAAAAAACGGCGTGGAAGAACAACCAAAATATTTGAATTCGTTGTACAACAACCCGAACCTAAGGTAAACACAATACAAATTTGTTCAAAATACTTAAAATATGTGTCTCCAGGATATGTTAATAATGCACATTGGTGATAATGATTTTATTAAAGAAGAACTAGTCGAAACGGAGCCAGAATATCAATTTGATGAAACAGATATTACCACTGTTGAAATTGTTGAGGAAGAACGGATGACTCCATCGAAATCACTCGATTGTGTTAAGGACGATACGAACATAGCTATTCAAGTGGATGTTCAAGCTTTATATGACATTCTCTACGACGATGTTTTCGAAGTGGTTCTACCCAGCACATTGTGGGGTCAGGTTAGAGATCCCGAGCGTTCCTTTGTATCATTTCTTTACTTTGATAGAGAATTATTAAGAGTTTCCAAATTAGTAACCCTCGAGTCAAATGGTAATCTCAAAATTATCATTCATTCTCGAGTAATAAGTGAACAAATGCTAACATGCGAAATTACACATGAAGACATTTCACAAATCATAGCACAAGTGGATGAGCTTCGGCTTTGTAAAAATTTGCTGGAGGCCAATATTTGCGAAATCAAGGCCATCGAAGGATCATACTACTGTAGCCCTTGTAAGAAATATTTGTAAATATAGTTACGTAAAGGACTTATGTAGGTTTTTTTTCCTCATTCCGCACTAATCCTACAAGAGGAGCTGGTAATCAACAACCAACATCCCGAACAGTAATTATTTTTGTTCAATAACGTGAATATTAAATTGCAGTACTATTTTAAGACACTTAGTAAGTATTACTATTATTATTTTTTTTTTTTTTTTTTTCAAATATCCTTCCATTTGCTTTGGGCATGTCCATGAGAAACAGGACAAATATAAGGTGAGTTACCACTAACACTTTATATAAAACGATATTTAAATTTGGAATTTAGCATTTAGAATTTTTAGAATATCAGTGTTTATTTAATTGTTTAAAACTACCATCATTATATTCCTGATTAATTTAAACTTTTTTATTCGGCAAATGGGTTTTACACAAAGTGGACAAAATGTAACGTGAGTTACCGACCCAGAAGATGTTCTTGGTTTGTACCTATTTTTATTTTTTTCTTTACTTTATAGTTATTGCAGTTAAAATTACAAAACTCATAATAATCCAACAATATTGAATGATACAGTACTATGAAATTCTGATACGTCCACTTTGTGTAAAATAAGCCAAAACTTAACAAGTAAATAAACAAAGGACCCAAAGAAGGATAACAACTAAATTTCAAGGTCATGGAGGATGGGAGAGTACTTTTGTCAAAAGAGATTTAGACAAATTGGGATCAAAGTCAGGGAGAGAATTGGCTTTACGAATCATTCTGGTAACAGGTTCATTCTAGCCAAGTTTGGGGGTTATGGCCACCAACACATTAATCTTGGATACGTCATTTTCCACCGGTTTGAATATCAAAAAGTCAGAAGTCTATTTGATAGGCCCTCCCGCACCGACTTTGCAGCCCTACAAACAATAGCAATATAAACTGTTTTTTCTGTGTTTTGGAAATGTATTGAAAACTTATCTAAATGTAATCAGAACTAACCAGAACACAGGCTTCCAGCTTCCTTCGCTATAGCCTATAACGCAAGACCTTACTACTCAACCTGAAAAGTTTAATGAATCAGAATTCAGAATATATTATAACAGTTGCTTATTTGGGGTCCGGTCACCAGTCATCCGGTCACAAGTCATCCGAGTTTTTGGTCACAAGTCATCCGATGAATTGTGACGAATTTTTTTGGTAAGAACTCATTCGAGAAAATGCGACACAATTCCTCTTATACATTTGATCAAATATCGAAAAATCGAAGTACATTAGAATGGCGCACTTTTTTAAAAAAAAAAAACTTAGAATTAGAATTAAAATTGAATCGATCGATAAGAAAAAATGTATGGGAGGATTTTTCTCACATTTTTTGGTCAGAATTTATCCAAAAAAAAAGCGACACGATGAATTGTGAGTCATTTTTTTGGTCACAAGTCATCCGAGAAAATGCGACACAATTCCTCCCATACATTTGATACAATATCGAAAAATTTACGGCAGGACACAAAAAGCGACACAAGCTTTTTTTGGGTCACAAGTCATCCGATGATTTGTGTCGCTTTTTTTTGGTCACAAGTCATCCGATAAATGACTTCTGACCGAATGACTGGTGACCGGTAGCCGCATTGTTTTTGCGCATCAAGAACAAAACCGGTTGCAATAGAAATGAGATGGAAACGTTCTTCTATAAAAATTTGCTGACTTTCATATGAAATGAATTTGTCCTTTTCTCAAGGAAAGCCGACATTTCGTAATAATTGCTACAAAATACAAAATAAATTGTTATATACATTATACATAGTACATACATATTTAACAATAAAGATATAGTTGTTCGATTAGTATTACCTTAGAATCTTAATTTGAACTTTTATCTGATTCGTAAAACAAAAAACAATTCATTGAATTTTTTTATCAAATTCGTTTCTTCTCTTCCATTTCGCGATTCCTCTTAAAGTCTTCAGACCAGAGCCATTAAGATACTTCTGATTACTTTAACGTTTTGAGATTTTATTAATATCTTGAAATTGATAATCTCACAAAAATTCAGAAAAAATAATCCTTAGCAATCATCTGCGGAACAAAAACCAAATCTCGACCAAGATCCACGAATGAAGAAGAAGGATGTTGTCGACCTTAGGTTCGCTAATTATCGTCCCCAAACCACTTATTTCACTAATTAAAACGTTTGCTGAATTAATTGGTGGATTAATTTTTGTGTGGGAAAGAAATCAGGTAGCAGCAGAAATGCCGCGATTGGCATGCTCAGAAGCAGCTGTTTACAAAGACACTTAGTTGCCCCCGCAGACACCTTTGCAGGCTCAGAAAATGCAAGAAGTGCAATTAGGAATCAAGGCATGGCATTAAATGCTGAAGACGTTGAGGAAGACCTGTGCAGTTTCTTCGCATGGCAAGATTTTTCTGATGCATTCAACAAAGACGTCGCGGAGGGCAAAGTCATAATGAATTGCACGGCGGCCGCTTTTATCTTGCGGTCATTATAAGCCGCTTGCTCTTGCCCACCACTTCAGGTAGAGTTTAAGGACTTTGGAATAATGCAGGGAAGAGATCTCGTGATTATTTGCAGCAATTGTTTATCATTGCTTTCACGTTCACATTGCTCTTGCGTTGATAAATTGTTTTTTACTTTTCCGTGCGCATGTTCCAAAGTAGCTTTTTCCTTTAGACTTAATTGGAAATGTTTTTTGGGGAATTTGATCGAGTCTAACATAATTGTGGATTATTCCTGACAGCTTTCAGAGGCTTTGCGGCAATTCTCTCAGGAAAAAAGTATTTCAACCATTTGTTGCAGGTATGTGGACTAAAGGAATGCAGAAGGCATAAAAAGTCGTTTTTTATGTACATTGAAATAAAAATTTATCTTCTATAAAAACTTCTCCACAAAGTTTCGTCTGTACTTTTTTGAACATAATTGAATATCTTGAACCTAAAAATTCCAAGCGTTAATTAGAAATCACACTAGCAATGTTTACTAAATAAATGTTTTCTTGATTCTATTTTTAGTAGAAAATGCAACGAAATATTAGTTATACTAAAATACTGTTTTAAGTACACTTATTTCCAATCTGAATCTGGATTCAACTCTGTCGCAGGATGCAGAAGGTTGGCGCTAGCATAAAAAAAATCTGTGAAGTCATCCATCAAACCCGAAAACCTTCGAAGAACCATGTAATTAGCGTGTTATTAGAATGCAGATCGCCCCTGCTCGCACTGCTAGCCCAATGTGGACCGCCCTTGCGTAAGGCCTTTTGATCATCCGGCATCGAATTCTTTTTGTGTTGCCACCTCGTCGTATTCTACAGAACAAATACGGTAAAGTTAAGATATGGACTAACTACTACGTCATTATTCTACCTGCGGCTTCGCAACTCGCCGACTTTAGTGTTCAATCGATGAAAAATTATGTGATTTTTCACACCTTCAGTCCTCTTGTACAAAATTTCCTGGAAGCTAGGGTGGTCAATAAAAAAAATTTTATGGAATTAATAGCATCTTTCCGGTGGCCTCGAGGTCGGCTGCAGAATCTGAGAACCATGTGCCTTGGGTAAATGGAACTAATTTTTGAACAGTATTCTTTCATTATATTTGATTACTTTGTGAATTTATTTTCACACTTAAAAGAATTCTTTTGAAAGGATTTCTTTTTGTTTGCAATAAATATTCGTTTTTTGAATATATGGAAATCTTATAAATGCATTCCATGGACCGAAAGATGAATCTGACTGCGATGCACATTGTACACTATTCGGCATAAAACAGATAACTTTATGGTGATTGCATTTTAATAGGCACAGTTTTGTGCTTGATTAACGTACGTCAAACTTCTACTTCGATACCATCTTCGAGGTATCTAGATACTTTTGAGTGCTAAGGACGAACAAACTGAGTATGAATTATACCATAAGGGTTTCACTTGAGAATTTTTAGCCTTAAAGCAACATAATATTATACTTGAAACAGATCTGTGGATTGTTGCTTGACATGGATTAAAAAATAAATCCAAATATTTCGCTGCTTGAAGAAAGTGTCTCCTATAAAATATAAAGATCAAAATACAGGCTCCAGTTAATTATATATGTATTTGAAACTTACGTACATTTATTTTTAAAAACTACAAGAAAAAAAACATTTATTCACACAAATAAATAACAACCTAATGTTCACAGTCCTTATATGAAGAAATTCACGCGCTGTATATAAATAATATTTCACATTGAGTCAATATTTACAAAGCACCCCTCGAGCCCGGGAACGGGTCCTTCGCTCGCTCTGAGCGGCACCAGTTCTGCGTATCGCTTAACATTAAGACTAGCTTACCCCTAAGGTCCTGCTGCAACTACACGTGGGAGTGGTTGCTCCTCACGGGGACATTGTGGAAGTTGATGCCACTGTAGAGCGGCGTGAGCGATTTGGGTACTTTTGGCGTCGGTCCCGTGGACTTTGAATTTACGAAGGACGTTGGCGTCACCGACAGACGATTCTTGTAAGAATCGCAGGTTTTTCGCGACCACACCCATATTCCAGTCAAGGAGCCGCCAGCTAAGTGAAGAAACAGTCTTAGCAACGTTGGCACCGATGACGCCTTTTCGGGGAGAGGACACGTTTCCAGCGAAAGACATGACGGCAGCTGCTCCTCGAGCTTTTCGAAAAAGGACATTACAACAGCTAGAATCGCGGGAATTACGAACACGAAACTAAAGATGAGAAACCTTTTCCGGATTTGAGAGAATCGATAACTTTCATTGGCAGCACGCAGTTGCTCCTGGAGTCCTTGAAGTGACTTCGATGCGAGTTCAATGAAGATTGTTCCAGTGAGGAGTAGAATCAGTGCTGGCACTTCAACGAAGCCTGGTGCTGTGCACATACCCGTCAATTCGAACGGTTTCACCGCTCCCCAGAGGAGGCCTCCGATCGGCGGAGCCAATGGCGGCACCCATGCCAGGACATGGAAGAGGCCAGATCGTTTTTCCAGGGCCTCACTGGACCATTTCTTGCTGGAGGATAAGTAGAAACACAGGGAGAATATCAGCCACCAGGATGCGGCGCACAAGGACAAGTAGTTTATGGTGATGTAGGAAGCCAGGCACGGTGGGGATACCATGCAGGTGTTGGTTTCCTCGTTCATGCTCTCCTTCACGGCGTCGTGGAAAACGATTCTCTCCAAGTAGCAAACGCTGATCAAGTTGTAGCAAAGACCGAGGAAGAGCACCGGCCTTTCAGGATATCCAAATCGCGTGGGCTCTGCCCAGAAGGTCACAAGGGAGAACAACGTGAGGACGAAGCACACCGCCGACAGGGAAAGGATGAGCGCCTCGGCGACCTTCTTTTGCTTGGACGTGTACATGCCGTCGGTGTTGCACTGCGGGAAGCAGACCTCGTCGAGCGCAGTGTAGTTCGTCGGACAGATGACAGTCGGTCCCGAATTGGCGTGGTGCGACGCCTTCCACGGTAGCCATGGCCAGAGTGCACTGGGGCGGTTCTTCCCCATGGACACCTCTTCCTGGGGTATTTGCATACATAGCTCTTGTTTGTCTGGTTCGGGCAAAGTTTCGCACATGAGAAAGTCGGGCCAAAGTTTTTCATGCAGCGACTCCAATTTACATTCCCGCCTGACGGATTCGCACAAGGACTTGCAGGCTGTGACTGGTCGCGGAACGTCCGGAGAGCACAACGGAAACAGCGACGAGCACATCAAGAATCTGACATGAGTTGAGCAACCGGATTCCAGTATTGGCACCAACTTCGTTATCTGGAACAGAAGAACCAAAAAGTTTGTTAAATAGTTCTGTTCTTCATATTATTTCATTCGATAGGTAAATGTAAAGTTAGGTTCGTCGCGAGTTGGATTAAATAAAGCTATAATAACGAGAACTGAATAGTGTAAGAATTTTGGTAAAGGTTTTCACTCTAAAACTGCCTCTCCTTACTAAAATTCACTCAATAATCTAGAAGGCAAGGAAACACCCAGGAGGCTCTTTGAAAGGCAATTTTAAAGATATCAAGGATAGTATTGTAGTATTACTCTTATATATAGGATAACAAAGAATATATCCCCACCTAGCCTGATCCCTTGCGTGTATGAATAATAATTGATTATTTCATTAATCGAACTGCAATAGTTTAACCGCGATGCAAAATAATCGATTTATTAATTACTTTAATTTGATTAATAGAGTGCTATATTTATATGTTGCAAAAAGCGAAAAAAAATGTTTGCAAGTTGAATGAATAAAAACGAACTATTGCTTACGAAATAATATTTTTAACAACATTCTGGATGTTGTTGTTGTTGTTCGTCAACGTGTACCAACTATACAACGCCTACGCGTATAACACCCCATTCAGTCTGGCAATTGATTTATAACATTTAGGTAATAACATTGTTCAGAATTTGCACTAAATTCAGAACAAACATTCATCGGCATAAATTAATATGAAGTACACCAAACATTGCAGCAAAATTAATGTTGCGATAAACAGAGTGTTAAGACAAAAGTATCAAAAGCTTTTCACAATTCATTCACCCGGATCCTTTTAGAACTAGGAACAGCTTTATGTTACATGTATAGTTAATATTGTTTATTGTTTTTTTTTTTTTTGGATCTCAATTACCATGTTAATAAATTCTATAGCGTTGTGCGAAAATTGGACACCATGAGAGAAATTCAGAAGTAAGAAAGTAAATTACGAAAATACCGGGGATTTTTTAAAAGTGTACTTGTAATTAGCCGATAAAACCGGTTCATCGTATACCGGTAATGGAAGCTCTATTCTTGATGAATAAAGAAATAAAAAATTAACGAAAGTCCTCGTGTTATTGATCGAGGGACTTCAGCGCATTTTTGTGTTAGCGATCAGTATATTTTAGAAGTAATGTTGAAATTATAGAGGTAAAACTAAATTTTGGCAGGTTACACTGTACTGAAATTAAAAAATCAATAAATATAGCATTTAGCAATGGTTTTGAGCTTTCAAACTATTCGATACGCCAATAACTCGATGTAACTGAGCTAATGCAAAAAACTAGAGCTCTCTACGATGTCTGGTTGCTTCTATCTCGTAACACAGCCGAACAGCCAGCCAGACAAAGTACATTATTAAGCTACCTTTTTAAAACAAGTTTCAAAAATGCGCTAAAAATACATACATATATTTGTTCTTTAATCATCAACACGTTTGAATAAAAATTTCCTCGAATGTTGGTGAACTTTTGGTTTCAAACAATTAACAACCGCAAGAAGAGGGAAGTAAGGTAACCCGATTTAACATCCAACATTTTGTACTCCAATTTTTCGATGCAGTATCTGAATATTATTTTCAGCGTCTGATCAATCTTCTTGGCATTATGATCGGATTATAATAGCATTCTGTTTTAAGCTTGAGGCATTCTTTTGCTCTACCATTCAGTAAATGTCCCGTCACTAATCGCATTATTTTATTGGAAAGATTATAATCCAAGAATCTCATTAGCCTCATCTGACCGTGTTGATGATTCCCAAAACAGCTTTTAGACGGATTTTAGTGCAAGCCGACCTCCAAAATCTGGTTTGGAGTGAATTCCAGGACCGTGATATTTTGTCGAGCAAGTCATCGGAACTGGTCTTAATTGAAACAATTTGTAAGCGGAAGCCCCATTGTGGACCCAATCATCGATCCATAAACCTTTGATGAACTGCAGATTGTCTGGATTGGGATGGGAAAGCAGAGGTGTATCAGAGATCGTCCAGAATCCAGTTTATATCAATATTTTAGAATTTTTTCTCATCGATTTTCGCTTTTTATTCTTTTATCAAAAAATAATAATAATAGGTAATAATAAAAGTTTTCTCTCACTTTCAAATTTTATACTTTACCAATCGCGTTTACGCAACACAAGAAGTAGGCCGAAAAGTTCTTAACAATTTCAAACTGACTTTACTTTACTTTTTATAGATGTTCGGTTGCTTATAAAAACGATTAATCGATTCAATCGTTAAAAAGGTGAACTTGAAGGGAATTTAATTACAATCAGAGATCTTTTGTCGCTCAATTCATTGACGGTCCTTTTGTTGGATGTTCGATCCGTTTGGGGAATGTTTCAATTAACGCTCATTCATGGGCGTCACTTCTTCCGTGGCTTTAAATACCGTCATTTGCACGACAAAGGAACAGTATTTGCTTCTCCACGATTTAATGAAGAATGTCGCTCCCATTAAGCCCTTCTATGGAAGATCGCAACAGTTCCGAGTATTCGGTCGATTATTTTTGACGAAAACTGAAACATACGTAGAAACAAAAACAAGAATATGTATAAAATTGTCTGAAATGAGATTTCCGTCAAAAAAAGCTGAAAACTTGGTTAAAGCAAAGAGGAAGAAGTCAAACGGAAAAAAAGGGTTTTCTTACACATCTCATAATTGTCTGATCTGCAGTGATTCACTCCGTCAACGTCGTCCAAGAGGAATCGACACCACATTTTATTTGCAGAAATTTTTGATCCCATTGTTCCCTGGCAAAAGTATTTTGTCGTTTTTGCTTTTTGGTTCGTGAATGATCGTCAAATGATGGACAGACACAATAGCAACTTTTTTCGGCACACATTTTAATCCATCAGGAATCAGGATGGCTGCTTCTGTAGGTTTTTGCTTTTGACGAGAACAAAGGAGGAACTCTGCGCCAGAATTGCTTTCAACTCAACGAGGTCACTCAAATTGTATTGACCATGAAATTTTGAAATTTTCACTGGAATCCTGTGCACTTTTTATGGCAATTAGCTTCCGAATGGGTATCCGCAAGAGGCACTCGAAGTAGTTCGGCCCTCAGATTCTTGCAGCTAAGTATTTACCCTTGTTTTTGACAAATCGAAAGGAGAGATGCCGCCTGCAACGATCAGTAAGTATAGCGTTTTCTGAAGCCATCTTTTTATGTCGACGCAACAACAGTCACAATCAAAAGTAACCATGGACGTGTGATCGGTGGATGTCGCGATTTCGACGCACCTCCCAGTCACATCTCAAATCCTGAGCGCCGCTCAAAGTGATCCTTTGGTAAACGTGCAAAGCGGGCCACAAGTGCCAATTACGCCGGCTCAATGTGGGGGAATGCATTTGACCAGCGCTTGCTCGTTTTGTTCGTGTAACCAATTTCTAATGGCCTACCCTGAGGACCGATCGCGGTGAAGAGGCAGGAGCCACGAACCGCGGACATATCTTTCGTTCCACGTTTGATGAGGGATCCAAGATACCATCGAGTATTGTAGCAACAAATAAGAAAATTAGCTTCGCATGATTTCGAAAACACCTCGAAAAGTAGATGAAATTGCAGCCTCTGTACCGAGTTGGATGAGGGGGGAGGGCGGGCGGTGTCAGAAAGGGCCCAGCACGAAGAGAAAACGAAATGCCGAGGGCGCTGGAAATCGTAAAAAACAACCGCAAGACTCTCTTGATAATCACCTTTTCCCGCTTATTTCAGTGTTTCGTTTAAATGAAAACCTCAATTTCGCGTAATTACCGTCAGCCAAGGTGATTTTAATGCCTTCATAATAATTTGAGGCCGTAAGCCTTTCAGGCGATGGCGATCCCATTGTGCGCGGTTCCGCCGAGCCCGACCCTTTTGTCTGTGACACGTTAGGGTCTCTGGGTGTCTTCGTCGGGGAAGACGCATCCATTAATGATTGCTAGTTTGTGTTCGATCATCATTATTATCAAAAGTTCGATATTCGCAGACAAAGGGGCCTCCTGAGAATCGGTTCCAGCGCAGCGGTCGGCGAAGGCCTCTCGATGGAGGCTGTGCTCTTGTCGGATCCTCCGTCAGAAGTTTCACTTCCGTGCACCTTCCAAGGCAATTACGGCTCACTGACAATGGGCATTAGGCAAATTGGATGGCTGTTACTTAATGGACAATAGACCACTTTCGTGCAGAAAGCAGTTAATGTTCGGCAGACTCTAAACGACGCGACGAGACCTTCACGTAGAATTCGTAGGCCTCTGAAATTCAGCAGCATTCATTACTGGATTTTAATCTCTCAAAGAAAATTATTGACAGTTTTGCAAAAAGAAGTTATAATTTCTATGAACTGATACTGTTGTTAAATAAAATTGTTACATCTTTCAGTTCATGCAGATTGCTGTAAACAGATGGCTAGTAGTTATGCAAATAGGATTGCAGCTAATCAAATGGAAATTCAGTTTTACAGCAGAAAATCGATAGCACCCCTTCCTTAATAATAAATGCATTTTGGTCGGCCTCTTGAATTTGCCATTTCACTACCATTGCACATTACAGTCCCTTCGAATAGGAGAGCCTCTTGCTAACAAGACTGTTTTGGCCGCCCCCTTCAAACTTGTGCTATCGAGGTCTTACTGTTTGAGCTTCAAAATCTTCGGGAATTCAAAAACCAATCCTTGGAACTCCAACGGAACTCTGGAAAATATTGTGGTACTTGTACTAAATTCAATATAGTGCTTAACCAAAGAATCTCTAGTTATAGATCATATTAAATAAGAGGTACCAATCACCACTTGGTTAACCAAGCAGTGCAGCGATGGTATATGCATGTCAATGGTATGAGGTGCACTTTGCATTGACCACTACTGTTCATTTCTTAACAATAATTTTTTTAGAAGTAATGATCTGTGTCAACAGGCAAATTAGTTTAATTTCTGTTCTACATCAGCTTACTTCTCGTAATGGGTTAGTGCAGTGGTCTCTAAACTGGGTTCTACTAGACTTAAACTTATGTAGTCCAAGGAACATTTAGTTTTGCGAACACCATCCAACCCCAAGTATTTTTCGGCGTTTTCTTGAGACTTAATTTCTAGTTAAATTTTTGGTGACAATTTAAAAACACTAGTTATTGCGAATTACTGCTATATGTCTGATCGATTGATTCAAAAAAAATTTTGACTTAAAACAATTGAAGTATTTGGGTTTGCATTTTTGGTGTTTTCCTTCATAATTAATAAAGTTGCTTGAACGGTAGACCCAGATTATAGAGCTCGATATTACAGGAAATAGTACCTACAGTTAAAAAAGAAGATCTTTTCAAAATAGCAGAAAGCATTAAAAAAGAGGGACTAAATCACCCATCACCATCTACGCATCAAGGACGGGCATATCAGAGGGCATTTTGGACACAAAGAAAGTTCTATTTAACCTTTTCTTGTTTATAGGAAAACAAGTACTAGGAGTATGCGCCGTTTGTGTCCTTATCCTTTAAACACTCTCCTTGGACATCTGATTTTCAGTTGTTTGACGATCCAGACTTTTTTGTAAGACTACATATTCGTTGATTTATACTCGAGGCTTTTAGTATTTATTAGTTTATCTACATCAGAATATTTAAATTAACTTTCTTTAACGAGTTTTCTGTACCTTATGGATTACAGTTTTTTGTTATTTAGATTAAGTTACGTATTCAAACCTATTTAATAAAAAAATAAAATACTCATTTTAATTGTAAAATAAATGTTCATAATAATGTTTTAAGTACATAATTTTATTAAGTTTCAAAAACTTTCAAAACAATTATGATCATAGAGGGCAGGATCATCACCTAGGAATAAAATCGAATGAACCGAAATGACAGTTGAACAAAGTTTGTTTTTAAACTGTTCCCGGCGCGATTGTTGGTGAAAATGCGTAAATTTTACGCAAATAAAGATAGTTAAAGTGCTTTTCTTGTGAAATAAGGGTTCTAAAGTATAATCCCGTCCTTAAAGTGATAAATAAGTGTAAATTATTGTGTAAATAAACCAGTTTTCGAAGAATTTTGGGAGCCAGATGAACTCCAATGAACCGAATCTTTTGCGAAGGATATCTCGTAAACGGTCCAGGAAGGATTTTTTAATTATTTTTCCTGTGATCAGCTACTCAAAATCCTTCGGAAAAAATACAAAATTTAATTTGCCACAGTTATCGGTATCTCCCCTAATATTGGATATATTTTTCAAAGGGTGGGATGTGGTTCCCCGAAAAACGCAGAGTTCATTGTCATTTCACAAAGTCTGAAGACCACTAGGTTAGGGCAAGTAATTTATGTAAACTTTAGCATTACACAATATTTCGCAGGAAACCTGCACAATGTTTGGTAAAAAAAAAGTAATTTTTATTTGAGTCCCGGCAATCTTCAATGGAAACAAAATTGTTCCGCTCATGTTTGAAATTTTAATTGTACCGGTTTTGTCTAGGTTGTCCGATGATTTAAATGAAAGCGAACCGCAAGAGATTTACGCGGAACAGGGCTAAATGATCGAGCACATGTGCTCGTATTTATTCAAAATGTCGCGAATATGTCGCCTGTCATCAAAGTCATGCACGGTCGATGCCACCAGATGTACCGCGATAAATGTTTGTCATGAAACGAGACAAGTCGGCATGCCAAAAGCCTCAGCTTTTTACTTTTTACTTAGGAGCCGCACAAAACCAACAAGAACAAAACAACACCAGAGGATCGCGATTCCGATCTGCGAAAGACACACGAAGGGAGAAGAATATTAATCGAATTAGAAGGGCAATCCGGGGATATTAATGATCCATGAGCCATGAAATGGACACAGGTCTGGGAATAAGGCGGAAATCGTGATCATTTTTTCATACCATAAGGACAATTGCATACGCAAAATGAACGATCGCCGTTCGATCGCTGCATTGCGATTCTGCGGCACCCTCGATCAAAATCGTAGAATTTTCCAATTAGGAAAGCTGGAAAATTCTACTGTTTTTTTTTAATTTGCTTTATAGATTGTTTGTGACGTTTGAATGAATTAATGTTTTTGGTTGAAAAAGTTTTGAGTATTTACTACTAAAATCCCAAATGTGAAAAGCTCCATTGATAGATTTTTTGATAAAAAAGAAATTAATTTTTTTTATCAATATCATAAGAAGCCTCAAATCAATTCCAATGACTGCGTGTAGGTGCCCGTCCACAAATACACCTGCGAGTCCGGCCGTGGAGCGCGGCAACTCTCGGCTTCACCTGTCCGCCGCGGCGCGATAAGATAAAATCATAAACATGTCAACGTAACTCAGATAAAGCGAGGCCCGCAATTACGGCAAGGTAAAGTGTCCATTCCATCACTTTCCGACACCATTTTGGGCTCAATTAAGGTAATTGCAGTAATTACACTATGAGACGCTGGAAAAAGAAACTGAAAATCTAACCTTGAGGCTAAGAGCAAAGCGTCCGAAGTCCGAACTTTCGGGATCGTTTATCTTGCAATTCTGTTTTGGGTTGCATTTATGCGGGCCCCTGAAGTTGGGCCAAAGAAACCCCAATCGGTTTTCAGGGAAATTGGGAAGCCATTGTAAACGTTTCAAGCGTTTACGTGAACGTCAAGTTAGAAAATTTCAATAAAACTGAACACATTAACGACACACACAATCCGCTACATTGTCTAATGAGCAAAATAAATACACGGGAAGAGTTGAATTCAAACAACACCTTCGACACTAACCAAACGCGTAAATATTGAGGGTAGACACTGAAATCCAAAATGCTGACAAAGACTGAGCTGGAAATTGTTCAAATTAGCAAAAACTGAATGTTTAACAAAAAAAAAGAAAGTAAATAATATAGAAGAACGAGAGAAGAAAAAAATCGCTCTCAAGGTATGAAAAGATCTTTGAGAATGAATTATCGACAATTGTAAACTTAAGTCATGAAAAGGACTTGGCGAACGGCATGAGTTCCTTTGCATGTAAAATAAACAAAAAACCAGAAAAACACTTTTGGTTCGTGAAAGGCGCCTTTGATCTGGCGAGAAATCTTTGATATTTAAAAGTGTAAATAATGCGGCGCCCAAATAAACATCGATCCAGAGACTGATCGCACTTATGACAAATCGTTTGCCACGCCGACCGGAGATGGAAAGCTCTCGTCTACCGTAATCGATTTATGTAAATTTGATGTTTAATATCATCGGATAACAAAGGAAGAACAAATGTAAACAATTGTTTAAAGTTCGTTGTTCGAAAAAATTAAAACCGATTCGAATTGCACAAATGCAAAATGGTGATACGGTTTAATTAAGTGATCTTATTTTATTTTCTCATCTATTCATTGATGTTATATCTGATGACAATATTTGTGAGGAATTCGTTTGATACTTCCAGAAAAACCGCACCTGCTGAAAAATAATTAAAAAAACAAAAACAGAAAATTAACGAGAGCTGAATTGTACTGAAATGATCGCGACGAAGTGCGCCACAAATCACAGCATCCTATGTGAAGTGATGCAACTGGATAAATGGCTGCGTTACGAAATCTTTTAATGCATTATAGCATTGCTTATTGCTGCATTTGCATTGATAAATAAATTTTCTAAGAGCACAGATCACAATCAACCGCTGGCAGTTCGTTTCGCGGTAAACCGCAAGCGGATTGCGCATGCGCAGGTTCCAATGCACTGCAATTGGTTGCTGGTGCACGGAGCGAGGTCCCTAGGATCTGTACGGCATTTGTTGACATATCGATTGCTAACTTGCGATGCATCCACAATTTCTGATAAAAATCCGCTCCTTCCGTTCCCGGGCCCAATGAACGACTGCAACCCTTTGTGCTGAAATGGACTTGAGCATTTCTCTTCTTCTATGTCGTTCGCTTGACATTTTACGTCAATTAAAAATCGGTGTCGTTTAATTACTAACGAGTTTATTGCCCCGCCGACATCCATACATGCAGTGATGATAGCCTCTCTGCACCCAATGAAGTAATTAGCTGATATGAGAAACTACTTGTCGTTTTTATTCAGGATGTTTAATTGATTTCGCCTTTTTCGGAACAGTGGAATCGAGTCGGTAAGAAGAAACGTTTTCTTTCGAACGATTATGGATTGCGATTGCATTAATATCAATTAAACTGGCAAAACTCATGTGTATTTAATTTAAACGATTGCAATGAAAAACGTTTTGCATTTACGTTCCCTGAACGAAGCAGAAAATTAACAACGATTAATAAATCATTTTGTTGGAAGGATTTCGCGTGATGATTTTAACGTTTGCCACAACCTTGATTCAGAAAATTGTGATTGCCGTCAAGAATATTATGACTTCAAAAAGAATGATTTTTTTTATAATTTCCGCAGTGCAGACTTAAGTAAGAGTTAATTTACAGTCCATAAAAATGCTGCAAATTATTGTTTCTGGAATAGGAACAAGTTTCATAAAACAATTTAAAATTATTCATATCCATAACATTTCATTTAACGGCTAAATCGATTCGTTGCTGTTTAAAAACTAACTACACTGTGTTCGACTGACGTGATGTTAACAAAATAATTTCGAATGTTCTGGAATTTCAATGAAACGAAAACAGTTCTTATTTAATTGGATTTCTATTTAACATTAAAATTGTTGTAATTAAAATTCAATACAAGAAACAATTTTATGCACCTTAAAACAATTTGTAATGTAGTAAAGCAACCTCAAAAATTTGCGAAATCCTTTGGTCTTAACTTTGCACAGTTTTTCTTCCACTGGCGATATTAAACGTAATGATATCATAGCTTACATTTCACAGCATACTTTTGGCCGAATATCACCCGCCATTATACCAAAAAATGTGTTTAAACGACCGTTATTATGTAGATATGATCAAGTTTTAGGGGGTGTAAAAATGCGCCAACTACACTACCTCACGGGTCACAGGTGGTGCGGAAATGTGTGCATATGTAGAATACGACTCCTTCAACTTATGATACCTCAGGAATGGTGATTCGTAGGAAAAAATATAATAACAATTTTTGTAGGCAATTCCATGATCTAAAAATTTGTCTGACCTATTTCTACGATATCACTTACCGTTCACGGGAAAAATGCAAAAAACCGATACTTTTGGCCGTTGAACTTGAATAAATTTTTTAGGAGACGATTGACATCTTGTTTGTAATAGTTTATTTAAGATTTTTACCAATTTTCAGCTCTATGCGAATTATCGCAAACTTACCACTATTTTTTTATCTATTTTGACAGTAATGTTTATCATCTACTTGCAGCAATTTTACTATTACTGTAGATCCAGCAGTGCAACTGATTGTGAGTCAAAGGGAATCAGAAGCAAACAAAGAAATCTAAATTTCGATACGACATCTATGTGAGTTCAGAGGACTTCAATCAAGTCAACTATTCAGCATCAAAGTGATCAAAGTGGAATCGAGCAGCAACTTCAAGAAGATCTCGACCTGCTGAAGTGAAACAGATTTTGCTTGGATTAAATCCATGGGATTGCGGAATTGATGGATCATGCCATGCCCCGAAGATCGGCTCATCGAGTCAGTGCCCAGTGGTATCTCCCAATTCAAGCAATTCAGTTTTCATCGTAATGACAGTCCGTTCGGTTGCTGGGCCCCTTCAGCCCTCGTGACATAAAACGAAATGATCCGGTGATATCGGAGTCACTTGGCGCATTTCGCCTTTTTCGAGTGGGAATGGGACAAAACGGCGACACATACGAAACTAGTTTACTAGTCCCGCGCAAGTGGGGCTTGTTATTAGCTCTTTATTGGCGGCGGCCGGTCTCTTTGAACGTGCCGTCAGCGCAGGGGGCATGTTGAGCGAGGCGCAAGACGCAGCGGCTACTTGCGGCCGCAACAAAGGCGCAGGCCTCGCGCAAGCAATTCTGTTTACATTGACGAATCTCAATTTGCACGCGACAGAACATTTAACGAGCTTCAAGTACTCATTCACGTTTGCAATTTGCTGGACAGAATTTCTAAGTCAACACCAGGAGAAAAAAAAATTGAGAATAGTTGTGAAGTCTTTGGGAATGATTTAATGAAAGGAGAATTTCAACAATTATTTACATTTGCCGATCGCGGCAGTTGCAAAGGTAAATTGTTCGTGGTAGCGAACGAATCTGTGATGCGGACTGACCTTTTCGAATCACCGCAGGAATTCGCGATCACAACAGAGAAGTGACCGCGGATAATACTTTGCGATCGAGTGACCAACCGTGAAGATCGCATGGGGCTCTTTGAGCCGCCGAAAACAAATAAACCTATTCACCTTCACTTCAGCCTCCTCCTGGGATGTGTGTCCGGCCAAATTCGGGAGCGCAGTCATGTTGTAACCTAACCCCAGGCAGGCCGGAACTGATATCCTTTGGCATTGTAATCCAAGAACTGTTGCAGTCTGCACAATCGCGATCAGCAATCCCGTCCAAATCATTTTGAGTCAATAAACTTCAAAGCAGCAGCACCTTATCAAACGCATAGAACCAATTCAAAAACACAGAAAATAGAGCTGCACAACCCAATGTTGTTCGATTACTCTCGAATCTCGATCACTGGTCAACACTCCACAATCAACATAAATGCGGCAATTACGTGAACGGCCAAAGGATCGAGCTTGCCCGAGTGGCCTATGCCGAGCGACACTAAACACAACCAAACCGAACAATCGCCCAATCTCAACTGACGACGTGCACCGAATCTCGATGGACGGACGACGGGCCCCTCGCGGCGCGGCTCTGCCGTTTTGGAATGAACGCAATGAATGGCGGCGGCACGGCGGGCATCTCGGGGCCGCTTTGGTGTTGTCGGTCGTCTTTCACCGCTGGTCCGCTGTCGAGCTCGAGACGTCGATCGGTTTATGCGGGGTCGGGGCAGGACGTGCCGCATACCTCTGGGGCGCCTCCCTCCGCCTTGCTAGGGAACTGGTTAATTTCATGCCGTTCGAACACATCATACCGTACATTAGGCTTACTGTCTTCAATTTCAGAGGGTTGCCGACAAGGGTGGTGCGGAAATGCGGCCGTCCTCAGCGAGTGATCGGAATTCGACCTGCTGTATGCACAAAGGGATTAATCGATGCGTACCTACGGGGGCGGGGAGAGGTGCTCATGTTAATAGTACCGGAAAAGTTCGGCTACTCAAAGATCAACCTTCCTTGTTATTTTTACGGATTTCTATCCTTGATTCAGATTGAACATGAAAAGAAACATAATTTATGCTATTTCGAGTTAATTAACCGTTAACTGCAATGAGTCCATAAAAAAACCCAACATGGCTGAACTGTTCGAACTTACCAATGATGACATTTCTCCGTTTTACCAAATAGGCACGATTTGAATGACTAACACAATACGTCCTTATCTTGGATGGAAGCGGAAGACCAAAGGGCCACCGAGAAAGCAGGAGCCTGAATCCTCATGCTCGTTTCATCGTCACAGCAAGGTGCAAAATATTCCCTGGTGGTATTTTGTGTTGTCCTTTGGACGGATATACATATGTAACTGTCATGAGAAGAACTAATTGTTTGCTTCCATGCCACCCAACTGATCTTTAAAATTGGGTGGTTTTTCGCAAACATTAGGTTTTGAAGCGATTTCTCGGAACGTCTAATTCCATTTAAGAAAATAACAAACCATATCCAGAAAGGAGTTATTTTATAAATTGGAGATTCGTAATGTCCTAGTCTGTGCGCGTTGCAAGTGGAACATCGCTCCGAGAGGTCTTCAATGGAAACCGATCTGCGGTGCTTCATCCAGCAGGCAAGAACTCACGTATCCAAATTGGTTCAAATGCAGCCGTGAAGCACCAACTCTTCACTCCTTCTGCTCCAAAGCGACAAGACGGAATAAATCTGAAATTATTTGGGCAAAAGCAGTTATCTTGGCGCGCATTACTGCGGTATCGGCTGGACATCAATAACAGGGAAACGCGCTTAGCTGCAGTCATTTGACGGAGGTTAAAAGCAAATCCAACTCTCTATAATTATCGACACCATGTGCAGAGAAGATGCACACGTTGTGCAGCCGCCTCCAGGGGAACCCGATGAAAATATGACTGCACTGCGCCGCGTCTTTGGATTTAATTCATGTGCAGTCAGTTCCTGCCCTCATCTTTTTCTACTCTGCTTTAATGATCTCTTCCCTTTGCAACATCCTCTCTGGCGTTTTAATCGAATCGAATTGCTTAATACCAGTTAGCCGGAGCCGGTTTCACTTTGTCTTCGGCGCGGCGTGTTCATGCTCTGCTCTGGTATCGCAGCACCAAGAGCAAACGAACGATAAGAACATAAAGTAAAAACGGCGACTGCAGCCATAAGACGTCAGATAATCGTTTGATCTACTAATTAATTGACTCTCCGTGTATCTGAAATTCAAAATCTTTATAAAATGAATTCTTAGTTCTGTTAAATACTTTTTTCAATTTGTCCCAACTTATTAAATATGCACCGAAAACCATCTGACCAATCTGCGGAATTCCCCATCGTCCATCGCCGAAATCCAAATCTTATGGCCGGCCAAAATAGTGTTGTCTGTTCAGCTACTGCGACTCTGTAAACAAAAGTTCTACCTCAACTGCGCCACTTCAGAAATCCCGCAAATTTGTTGCTATTCCGAGAACCTCATGTGACCACTAATTTATGCCTCACTCAGAATTTCAACTAAGAATAATGGAAGTAGGGAAGGCGTGTTGGTTCACATGCACCAGCAAATTGGAAGCCTTTTCTGGAGCTTCATTAGGAGCTTATTAATCAAATTTGCATAACCAACCCATTAATCTGCTTCGCAGCTCAATTCCTTCGTTAGTCAAGTCGCTGATGTTTGCCGCCCTGACCAGATCTTCTCTTACACTGCAAGATCACTATCCTTGCAGATGTAAACCTTTGACACGATCACTCAAGATTGTCCTGCAGGGGTTACTTGCGATCCTTGAAATCAATATCCGCGGTCGAGTCAATAATTCGCGGTTGAATTCGCACCAGACCCTCCCCCAAAGACGTCCATTGCCGCGATCGATGAAGAACATAATCATTTTTAATAACTTTTATTTAATCTAGCATGTCGAAAAGCATGAAGTGGTACAAAGGGAGTCCGACAAACGTTCAAGTAGGAGCAAATACGGTGGTAGTAATTAAAAGATCTGCACACTTCTGAGTTTCCCCGAATTTCGGGTACGTCAAGAAGAGGTTTTATGGAACTGCTGCACCAAAACCACGTCGCGCTTTCTGACTTCTGGAATGAGTTTCAGCTCTGAACGTTGCAGTTGCTTGAAATCTGGCGTCATAAATGTTTCCGCAATTTATTTGCAACACTCCAGGACGCAGGTGGAGGAGTCTCGTATCCGTATGGCACGGGGTCAGCAAACTCCGTGAGGTATTAACTAATTTGATTCGGTGCGATTCCTACAATTTTAATATTCTTGCCCTTTCGACATCTTCTGGGTGGGATGAGCACTGGTGGCCAGAAGAGACGTGGTGGTTATGTACGCGGGCGCTGAACTGGACGCGGCATGCAAGATTGCTTTGGAAAAGTACGCATCCCTTGCGAACTCTCGCAGGCAAAGAACAATCGCTTGTGAATTTGATTTTTAATTGCTAAAGCTGAAATCAAGCCTTGAACGTGATTTAACATGCGCCTGCAATTTTGATGAATTATTTGGTATACCGCGACTTTGGTATACGCTGCTGCAGTGGTTCTTCGTCTTGAGAAAAATACCTTCCAGGTTCGGCTTAAATGCCAGTAATGATAGGGTGTGAAAAATTCGTCTAGCCAGCCGGGGCTATGCACGCATTCACTACTAATGATCGCGAGGCTTCGAGGAAGTTTTATAAACTGACAAGAGAAAACCGATTGAGGCAATGTAGAAAGAATTAAAACAAGAAAAAGAAAATGGAAATATTACAGAAAAGAACCAAAAAACGTTTTGCTTTTTTTCTTGCCTGTACTCAACTAATCCAAGGTGATGCAGAGGTGTTGTGTTGTGCGAGATCTGGTTTGATCTTCAGATGCCACGATCTTCGCAATTCAATTATCT
This sequence comes from Leptogaster cylindrica, assembly GCA_963082835.1. Lineage (NCBI taxonomy): Eukaryota > Metazoa > Arthropoda > Insecta > Diptera > Asilidae > Leptogaster > Leptogaster cylindrica. Next base: position 17,803,528 of record OY720108.1, read on the forward strand.
CCACGAAAGAACAGCACTGGACAGAAGGATGCTGGCAAGTGCGAGCGTTTGATATATGGATGAGGGTGTGGAATTTCTCCCGGCACAAATCATAATAGCAAAGCAACTGTTTGAGTGCAAGGAAAAATTAAGGAAAGCGCAAGATCAAAGGGAGAATGGAGTTGTCATCCTGGCGGCATCTCTTGAGGAGTATTGCAGCTGCCGCAGTAATTACATCGCAACTTTTTCGATTGCCGCCGATAATACTCGCAAATATCTAAAAGCGTGGAACTTCTGACCTTCAGGACTCCAGGTAAAACAAGTTGCCGCAGCTACTGATCTGCGACGAACACTAATCGCCGAGAGTCATTCACCTAGTCACGCAGAGCGCGCAGAATTAATTGCTACTTAGTGTTCACGAGATGACATATTTACGAGTACAAATGAGAAGCAAATTGAGCTGCACCTAACGGTGCACATCAATGGAGCCTTTAGTGGTCGTTGGCGTTGCGGATCACTTTGCATTTTGCTAAAGTCGCAGCCTAATGGATCGCCCACTATCCATAACGTTGGCTCCGCCAAGAAGACAACAAGAAAATACAAGACATGACCAAAAGGAGCAGCGGAGCGGGGCAAGGAGAATGCATTTGCAGAGGAATTAAGTTGATTGAGAACACCATCGATCGGCATCGGTAATTAACATGAAGATCAAAGGGTTGGCGATCCATTAGCGGCGCTGATGACCGAGCCGTATAAAAGGGCATGTGTGCTCAGTCGTGCAGGTTGACGTTTCGGTATTACGAATAACATTATCGAGCTGGAAGGAACGGAGACCCCGCTGGGTGTGCTCTGACGGCCCCGTCCGCAGCATACCTACAGCAAGTGAAGACTTAAAGGAGACGCCGCTGATAAGGACTTGACATAATTAAATAAAATCAAATGTTCAATCTCGCCAACTTTAATTGTCTCTTAATGGCAGCCGTCAGTAGTGCGCTGGGAGAGTCATTCATTCCTGGAAGTAAAGTCATTGCCATTCCGAGCACTCGCGGACTTGTCACAGGGAAACAATTAGCTTTGTAAAAATATTCAAACACACCGCGAGGATATTTCAGTTTTGCTCTCTTCCTCTCGGAGGTTTGTATCTTCCTATTCCCATTTGAAATTCTTGAATTAATAATCCTGATTGCTGTAATTATTGGGCAAACTAATGTACAGTCGAAATGGTGTTTTAATGTAATTTTAAAGCACTAAAACCGTTGCGTTATTTTAATTTTATTAGTTAAAATTGTTTTGTACAATAAGCCTCCACTCTACCCGGCTTTTAGAATATTAGAAATATTTCCGGTATTTAGTAAAACATCCATCAGTCTTGCAGTGTTTTAAGAAAATACTTTTCACTATAATATAGATAATAATATTATGCTTTATACTTTTAATTGATTTATTTATCATCTGTAGAATACTTATTCAATAAGTTCATATCAACATAATATAATACTTTCGCTACTAAATTCATATAATCATATAATTAAATGCAAATTATATTCGCAAACTTAACTCATTAAAATTAGTGCAAATCGAGATGTGATCAATTGAACCGTGAGAGGGCAAAACGCGGTCATTTGACAGAAATCAACGTTTATCGGAGGAAATGAGTGCAGTTGCAGCAAGCTGCAATGGGCTTACAGTCAAGCCACGTCAAGCTTTGCAGATGGATGTACACAATTGAGACGGAATACAAAACGAAACAAAATGAAATTTTGCATAAATATTTACGGCACTCGTGGCTATCGCTCGTACGTCAATCATTCGCATCGTTTGATGTTTAAAATTTAAAAGTGAGTTGCACTCAATCGCAATTTGAACACTTGCGCTAGATTTCAAGACTATATTTTTCAGATTTCAAAATGAACAATCTAGATTTCGACGTTATTATGATCAAGTAAAATTCCGTCCTCGTCCCCTTTACTGATCTTCCCCTAAAATAGAACTTTCTATAGTTATTTCCTTATTTCGTATATTTTCCTATCTAATCCTATAACTGAATTCTGTACACATTCAAACATTCAAAATGATCGTTTTCCCCTTATTTCGGGGGTTTCTGACCTCTAGATTACTAAAATCTCTACTACTTAGTCATTTATATATCGATCGAGTATCGAATTACATTTGATATTGAGGCGTGAATTTAAACAATGGTATGACATGTAAAAGTTTATGAATTCTAGTGTAGTTTACGAATTCTCAATATTAGTGATCTTGTACCGAAATTACGATATTTGATTTGTTTGTAATTGAACGGGCGAGATTAAAAAGGAAAACTGAGATAGCCATTTTTGTCTTTTTATACTAAAGCGCATAGTTTTGGATGAAACAGGAAAATATTTTTTGCATCGTTATGCTGTAAGAGGTAATTAAGTTTTTGGCTGTGGTGGTTAAGAAGGGAAACATTCCAAAAATATTTCCGTTCTTGTTCTCAGCAGCGGTTAGTTTCTTTTCGCGCCACCAGAGCGCTCAGTGTTTGGGGATTAGAAACGGCTATTCTGCTTTGTTTTACTTTCACAAAGTTTATGCTTGTGATTATAGTAGAGTAGGTGTTTTAGCTATTCGTGTGATATATGAAGTGTTTTTAATTCATCTAGGATATTAATTTCGCGAAAACTGTGTCTTGTGCGTTTGTGTCGTTATATGTTAAGGGAAATCTTACGACGGCTAATTAACACATTTCCCGTCAGCCAATCGAGCTCAAACTTTACAGATAGGCTCCTTGTCGATGAAAAAGCATTCTATATAATTTTTTTAATTTTTCCTACTTAAAAGTCTGTTGAGATCAAAAAAGGAACGACTCAATATAGATCTGGGGCTCGCCCGTCATCAGATAAATAGTTACTTTTCCATTTTAAGTGTTGATTTCCTTGTGGTATTTTTCCAGATTGCTGATGATGACGACGGAACAAAATTAAACAATTAATTTTTGAACAGCCGTCATTCTTAATAGTCTTATTCGTTTTTATGACTGAAAGTTTGCAGTCGTTAATTTGTTTTTTCATATCAAGGTGTGCAAGATTAAACTAATTTCAATTCCTTTTGTTCAGACGAAGATCCACTGCAGCAGCGCAAATCGCAATAGTCGCGTTATACTGGTATACACACCAAATAATTCATCATACTTGCAGGCGCATGTTAGATTACGTTCAAGGTTTGATTTCAGCTTTAGCAATTAAAAATCAAATACACAAGCGATTGTTCTTTGCCTGCGAGAGTTCGCAAGGGATGCGTACTTTTCCAAAGCAATCTTGCATGCCGCCTCCAGTTCAGCGCCCGCGTAAATAACCACCACGTCTCTTCTGGCCACCAGTGCTCATCCCACCCAGAAGATGTCGAAAGGGCAAGAATATTAAAATTGTAGGAATCGCACCGAATCAAATTAGTTAATACCTCACGGAGTTTGCTGACCCCGTGCCATACGGATACGAGACTCCTCCACCTGCGTCCTGGAGTGTTGCAAATAAATTGCGGAAACATTTATGACGCCAGATTTCAAGCAACTGCAACGTTCAGAGCTGAAACACATTCCAGAAGTCAGAAAGCGCGACGTGGTTTTGGTGCAGCAGCTCCATAAAACCTCTTCTTGACGTACCCGAAATTCGGGGAAACTCAGAAGTGTGCAGATCTTTTAATTACTACCACCGTATTTGCTCCTACTTGAACGTTTGTCGGACTCCCTTTGTACCACTTCATGCTTTTCGACATGCTAGATTAAATAAAAGTTATTAAAAATGATTATGTTCTTCATCGATCGCGGCAATGGACGTCTTTGGGGGAGGGTCTGGTGCGAATTCAACCGCGAATTATTGACTCGACCGCGGATATTGATTTCAAGGATCGCAAGTGACCCCTGCAGGACAATCTTGAGTGATCGTGTCAAAGGTTTACATCTGCAATGATAGTGATCTTGCAGTGTAAGAGAAGATCTGGTCAGGGCGGCAAACATCAGCGACTTGACTAACGAAGGAATTGAGCTGCGAAGTAGATTAATGGGTTGGTTATGCAAATTTGATTAATAAGCTCCTAATGAAGCTCCAGAAAAGGCTTCCAATTTGCTGGTGCATGTGAACCAACACGCCTTCCCTACTTCCATTATTCTTAGTTGAAATTCTGAGTGAGGCATAAATTAGTGGTCACATGAGGTTCTCGGAATAGCAACAAATTTGCGGGATTTCTGAAGTGGCGCAGTTGAGGTAGAACTTTTGTTTACAGAGTCGCAGTAGCTGAACAGACAACACTATTTTGGCCGGCCATAAGATTTGGATTTCGGCGGTGGACGATGGGGAATTCCGCAGATTGGTCAGATGGTCTTCGGTGCATATTTGATTTCATGTTCCTGTACCAAATTGCTTTTTGCGTATGTTTTTTAATTTTAGTTATTTAAAACTATTCCATATTTTTACTTTTATTTTGTGTTAATATTATTCTTTAGATTCGTGTTTTGTTAGTAAATATCTTAATATATAAAAGAGGATGTGGTTTTTTTGTTCCCTATAGACTGCTAGCCTACTTAACCGAAATTATTGAACTTTTGAGGGATAATTTAACATAGTCTCGGGATGGATCGTGTGAAGTTTGGTGGAGATCGATACCTCCAAGGGGGTAAAAAGAGGGATGAAAGTTGCTATGAAAAACCGCCATTTTTTAAGTTAAAATATTAATAAAAATTGATAATTAGCGATTTGGTTAGAAATAAAGACATGTGTACCAGAAATTTTGAAAATTGCACTCCCAAAGGGGGGTAAATAGGGGATGAAACGCTATCCCTACTTTTTCTAGCAGTTTTTCTAGCAGTGACCATTATTGCAATTTTAGATAAAGCACAATGAGAACTGGCAACGCTATCCACCAGAATTACCCTTAACTGAAAACAAACCAGCACACTATTATTGTAACCCAACCTACGGGAAACGGTTCTATTTCTATGTAATATATAGCTAGTAGTAGACTGCTTCAGTACAGACTTTACGAGACGGAACGAGGTACGAGCCTATTGTTGACTATTTTCCGAAGAATTATAAGACGCTTATCACGGAAAAATATTTTTAAAAAATTCTAAACCATTTATTTAAACCAATATTTAAAAAAAAAAACCTGGAGAGGGTGAGACATCTGGCGGTTTCCTCTGACAGTTTTGTTAATTACTTGTTCTAAGAGTGCAATGTAGGTTATCTGAGCTCATAAGCCTTTTTAAACATTTTTGATATTCTTTTTCCAAATTTTTAAGAATATTGTCAATTTAAAGTTTATTGGGAAAAATACACCCACTTTTCCATGGAAATTGCAAGAGAACATTTTACGGAAAAAATGATTGTGAATCGCTGACCCAATCTTAGGTAAAAGTGGTTTTCAGCGATCGACTTCTGAAAGATGCACCGTTAATAGGCACTGTCATACAACAAAGATCCGGAAAGGCTCGAAAAGAAGACGATTTGTCTTCTATAAGACAATCCAAATACAAATTTCTAGGAAAATGATACGGGAAGAACTAAAACGAGGTAATTTCAATTTTATCAAGAAAAAATAAAAATATAATACTTTGCATGGCTAGGAACGCTACATTTGAACAGAATATTGCGAATATTTGCATTTAAAGGGCATTTTTGGAAAGCTTCGCCATTTTATCCAGTGAAACGCCCAAGCTCTGTGAGGGGCAGCTGCCCTCTTGTCCCTCCCCATAGATCAACCACTGTTCCTTGGCGTTACATGTAATCATGTTTCCGAGTATCAAATTTAATTTTCTGCCAATATCAATTGACTGCTTGCAGCATCTAATGAAATCAATTCGAACGCAGAAGTACTGTTTGGACCACAACGAGGGCCGTGGGAACTAAAGGTATTCATTATCCGTTCTGGATGATGCATGATGTCGCTTTATGGCGCACAGGCACAGTCCATACTACACAGATGCAAGTGCGAGACTCTTCTACATCCCATACAAATTTTTTGGATGATTTATGACGCTTTTGCTCGGATGACTTGTGACCGGATGACTGGTGACCGGACCCCGGGATTCCGATGCCACGAAGTCTCTAGCATCTCTGATGGAAATTGAATTGACAAATCAATTTAGCCATGGCTCGGTAATTATTAGTGCAAATTACTAACTTAACTGCAACAACCAAAACATGCAAATATGTGGTCGAAAATTAATTTCCCTTAGATTAAAGAAACACAAGAAGCTATACGAATGGCTCTCAAAAACAAAAAAATTAAACTAATTATAAAGTGATAAACTGAAATTTTATTATACTTCTAAACACGTTTGATTGTTCTTTATGTAACGATATATAATTGAAATTACATGGCTATAGTTGCTTATACAAATATACACTTTTGGTTTTATGCTTACAATTAGGAAATGGTGAAGTAGGTTTTTCTTGATTACAGTAAGTTTTCAGTGTGGAAGGTATAGTGTAATTTACTTAAATATATTGGAACGAATAGAACCACAATTATCCGGATTTATGTTCACATATTTATATATTCTGTTTTCTACAGCATAAATAAAGACATTCACAATGGTGTGGATTTCGATTTGGAAACGAATCATATGATACATATCACAAGTTAGTAAACAATACGTTAAATAGGCAGGAGATATTTTGTAAGTTCACATCATTATTAAATAAGTTGCTTAAAGCTGTGAGTGTTACAGTTTCGTGTGCTTGACGGTATCGGTCCAATAGTTTTGTATTGTCATAGCCTCCAGCGAGTTGAGGAAGGAGTCATTGTCTAAGCTATACATCTCGTCTGAGTTATCCTGAAAATGAATTTTTATTACAAAAGTATTCGATTAAAGATTACTGTAACACGATATTGTACCCTCATTGTGCTGTCGTCGATATATGCACTGGAGTCTGGTTCGCTCAGCGTTTGCGGTTTGTTCAGATATTGCCTGCGATAAAGGGTTAGCCCTATAAGAATAGCAGCACTAAACACAACAAGACCTAAGAAACAAAGTCCTGTTATTATTCCAGGGTCCAGAATGTAAGACCTCTGAAAAAATCAAAACAATTTTATATCCAAAAACTGGCAAAAATCACTGAAGAGTAACATTTTTAATGCATTTTAAGTGATTCAAAATTGTTGAAAAGCAGTCTTGCATGGGGAACTAAAAATCTTAATCCATTGTGGTTGAAATCACGCAAAGAACAAACGGAAGAAAAACAACGAGAAGAACACAAAATGGGCTCACCTCAATAGAAAGTGCTTCTGAAGAGACATTGCCGTCGTCTTGTTCATCCAAATCCAACGAAACAGCAGCGGAGCGTGCCAAAAGGTTTTTCGCATCCGAAGAAAAATTTATGTCCTTTAATTCGTGACTATACTCGGTGAGTACTTTTGACTTGCGCCCCCGCTCCCCCAGTTGGTGGTCGTTTTCCGTTTCAGTTGACTCGTCGTCGTTTATTGGATCCTCAAGTACATGAGATTTGTCATTTGGCGGCTTGACCTCATCCACGAAGTCAACAGCATTTGAGGTTTGACTCACTGATGATTCTTTGGTAGATTCACCTGGATTTGTGTGAGTGCAGTTGATGATCTCGGAATGATCTTGAAGTGGTGATGTACTTGCACTGTTGTTGTCTTCGGGGAGGGAATCGGATGTACCGTTTTGTGATGAGGTCGCTGTGACATGCTCCACAGACGAAAGTGTACTAAAAGTATGTAATGAGTAGATTTAATCGCTATAGAAACGTAGGCAAAAATAGTAACCTGAATGTTAAACTATCAGAACGAAAAGATCAACCGAAATTGATTTCTTCTGAAAATTCGAAATAATATATTTGGTATTGTCTTAAAAGAGCGCAAACCATCTTTTTCGAACTAATGTCTACTTTTTCACGTCTTTTTTGACAAGACGTTAATTTTTAATCAATGAAATAATATAATTAGGTAATTCCACGGAAAATGAACAAAATTTCTGAACCGATCCTCACCGATTTTGATAAAATTTTGCACAGTTGTAGAGATGATGACGAATGAAGTCCTTTAACAAAACGAAGTTTTTTATATATTTACCATAAAGCAAAATCAGGTCATTAAGAACAGATCTCTGTTTTATTAAAATATATAACTAAAAGATTTTTAGGGAAAAAAAAATATCAGATGATCAAGATAACTTTCGTTATGGTATTTTTCCTTTTTGCGCAATTTTGGAACAAGTCCAGTTTGCGATCCTAACGGAACACAATGTGCAGTGCGCCAATATTAATACACAATGGAGGAACAACAAACGACACTTTTCTTTTAATAAATCTTACAAAATTTAATCAATAATATACGACTCTCGGTGTGCTGAAAATTCGTTCGCAAATAAAATGTTGCCAACCAAACTTCCATCTCTGAAGTTTCGACACTTTATGTGGAGAAAAGGTTGAACACAAATAGCCCTTGCAGAAGAGCCTTGAGCCTATAGAAGGGGCGGTCGAGGGCAAGTGTAGAAACGCTCTTTCATCGGGAAGAGCATTGGGAAACCATGGTCAAGGACTCCCGACTCAGGGTCTATGTTTTAGGGAAGCATGGCGGATATGCAGTTTAACTACCGCAACTATGATGATTTACCAGAATAGAAAGCATTCAAAAATTTACATCACCACCATGAAAATGGACAATTTGAAAGTTATATCCATTATCCACGTGACTGTATTATATGAAAATTGTTCTAATGCGGATTGTTTCATATACTATATGTACTTTGAATTTACTGTTTGGGTTAGAACTAGCAAAATTCTATCAAAATGAAAATGTCTACCAAAATGACATGACGGTGAGGTATTGCTAATAAATTAATAGTTGTCATACAAAAAACTCACCTTAAAGAATTATTTGAAAAAGGTTCATCATCCCCTTTGGTCCTATTTGCAATTAATGATACATTACTCCTGTTTTGAATTTCTTCTGAAACCTGTGATGTTATACTGTCGTTAACAGACTGGTTAACTACCGTGTCACTTATGCTAGGTTTTTTTATGATTCCATTATGTTTGTTGCTAATTACTTTCTTATCACGGATCGCCGCACTCATTGGATCACCCCCCGCAGTAAATACATCGTCTACATCTAATTGCGCGGCCAAGGGAAACTTGAGCATTTTGTCTTTTTTACTGTATTCTTTATTGATGAATGGTGGACTTAACGGATATGTTTCAATGGTAGCAATCAAGCCCAAAATCTCTAATAATACTACAATCATAGAATAGTTAAGAAATCGAAAAAACTTTGTAATTCCAATCAGCTTCTTACCTCCGGCAGTGGATGTTATCCAAAACCAATGCGTCCACCAGTACAACGTCATGACAATCGATGAATGGTTTCTTCCTCAAATCGACATGTTTAAACGCACATTGTTTTCTCCCAATGATCTGAAATGAAAGAAGAACAAAATATTTTACACACAATGCAGAACTGATTCAAACCCAACGAAAAGATTCGCTCCACTGATTTTATCAACGGCTCCCTCAACATTATATTTAAAGAAAGCATCCAAGATTAAAAACTCTGTTGCTTTATCAAAATGTTATTTAAAGAATTCATAAGCGTGATCGAAAGTCGGTTGTTGCCGTCAGTTGCAGACCTACGGAAATGCCGAAATGCGCCTTCAAATTCGGCTTGATTGCGTTTTCTTTGTAAGTCAATCAGCGTAACAGTTTATGGATTGACTCTGAAAATAAACTCAACAACGAAAAATGCACTTGAATAAAGTGACCTCGAAAATCAATCGACAAATAAGTGTAAGACACTGACGAAAAATAAATTGGCTTGTATCACCAAAAGTGATAACGAATGTATTTGCCTTAAGATTTAAACTTCCAAACCTCTTCCACCACCACCGCACAAAATTTATCAAGCAGTCAAAATAGACCGAAAGAAGGATAAACACGATTAATGATTGAACTTTGATGAAGGCGTTTCGTCGGCGGTGCACGAAAAATGACGACGAGACGAATTTACTCGGTCAAGCCTGACAAAACTAAAGAAGGATTAGCAATTCAGCAATTGCACAACTTTGTTGAAAAATTCAATGCGCTATATGGTCATTACCATGGCAACGGAGTTGGCACGCTTCACAAGAAGTCGGTTCAGGTCACCAATTTAAGAGTCACCCCCAAACTATTGTAGACGATAATAGTAAACAAACCGTTTTTCTTAAATAATTTTATGTAACGTTACATAATATACAAGATTACACAAAGAAGACAAAATAGCGAGGCAAATGCATTAATTATTCATCTATTCATTTCATTATTAATTGTTTATTAAACTGTGACATATTTCAAAACGACGAAACTCAGAATTTCCTCATCCGATTACGTTAATCTTAAATAACTGCTTCTACCATTTACAAAAAACGAACTATGTTTTTGTTTGTTTTTAAATTCATTTTAAAATCACTTTGTTAAGCTTTCATTTTCGCTGATAATTCAAGTTTGTCTCTGCTTTTTTTTGCAATTTTGCAAATTGCAACATTTTTTGTGAGTTACAAAATTAATTGGCGAAAAGTTTTGTTCGTTTATTTTCTACTTTGTATTTCTTTTCTTTTTTTTTTTGAATGACATTGGACATACAATTATCTGAGCAATTCGTACTGGAATTTGGGGTTTAGAATAAACCAGTTAGAAGAACCAGTAAACAATAAAGGTTTAACAATAGAAGTCCAAAAAACAAGAGGCTCTGGTGTTTGATTGTGGAACATAGTCCTGTATTGCTACGCCGAGGACGGAGTGATTTGTCAGAGGCTTGAACAGACTCTGTGCGGACGAAGGTGACCACGAAAGTGCAACTTTCGCGGACTGGCGCTCTGCACTTGGAATGAGTGGTTCCGTGCGATCAATTTCTACTTCTTTTGAAGTGCTCCGGAGAAAGCAAATAGCAACGAAGTTTTTCGGTGTCCAGCGGACGTCGCTGCGGTAATAGCTGCGTCGTGATTCATGTGCCGGACACAGCCGCTAAAGAGGTAGCGTAACTAAGTAAATCGATCCACAAAAGATCTCGGTTTTAACGCCTCATCAACCTCATTCTTATCGAAAAGAACGTGAAAGCAAATTGAAATTGCCACCCCCGGCTAGATTAGCAATTAGCATTAGGTTTAGATTTAGAAATTAGAGATTGAGCAAAATCGGGCAACTCCTTCTTAGTGTTGCCACATAAGCCTGAATCGTTTTTATATCAAATAATAGATTTTGTTGATTCAATATTTATATATTACCTTTTTTTCGTTAAAAATTGTTATAAACTTATAAATACATATTAAAATTCAAATTGCATGAAAATTTTTTTACAAAGTTTTTTCTTAAGCCGGAGGTACAAGATACGGAAAACGTCATATTTATAAGGAAATATTTTTGTGGATGTCACTTTTGAGACATCGAGGCACACGATAAGCAAAAATGAGTTTGCAACCTGTATTTTGCAATTCACAGAATACCGCGACGCCGCGCCGCCCGTAAGAGCAGTAATCTCAAAACTGTGTACATAAAGTTTTATATGGTGTGACTCGGGAAATTTGTACCCCGCAAATTGCTTGGATGTGCCGAAAATATTCCGAAATTTTTGGGATATTTATAAGCGATACACCATATTGCTTATCGTCGTGTCACACGATATGAAATATGGCGTATCGCTTATAAATATGACGTTTTCCGTATCGTGTACCTCCGGCTTTATATTATGTTCCTATTAAATATTTTTGCACTTCTTTCAAGTGTAAGTCCTGCAATGTCCTTGCAAGGAAATCTGAAAATCTGGTCCGAATGAAACCAGTTTGAGCAGGTGGATTAGAATACATAACATACTATGTCATTTACATCATATGAATATGATTTATGGAAATTTTGATGTTTGCTGGTCAGTTTCCTCATTTCATCCCGGCAACATGAGTTGCATGCGTTAAGGAAAAAAAGCAACACTTGCACTTTGCACTTTGGGATAAAGGAGTACATAAATCTGTACAATATCTATCTCAAAATTGAGTTCACAATCGTAAAATTAACATAAAAAATCGGAATATTGCAACATTTTCAATAAACTTAAATCCAAATATTAAACTTTAATTGCCGTAAAGTAAACCTCAACAACAAGTTGAAACGACTATTCGAACATGGAATTGTGGAGAGTAAGAAAATATTTCAATTATTTGCTCATCACAGAAAATAAAACAATAAATTACCTGCAAGCACATGCATCTAAATGTAATCTACATTTGCGCACCTATCTTTCTAGAGGAATGGTGTTTATGGCAATAAAATTACTGCAAATGTTCCAGCATAAACTTTCTTCACTAAATAAGTCCAAAGTAAAGTGAGGAAAAATTTACTTTGAAAATTACCCGATTGAAATTTTACTATTTTCCATATTAATAAAACCAAGATTGCTTTGTATGTATTGGAGGTGGTTGAAAAATTGCTGCAACAAAGTGTTTAGTGTATAGCTGGAATTACACACAAAAACGTTGCATATTAGCGGGAAAAGGTTGGCAGCTCTGCCGCATTTACTACTGAAAAATCTGCACACCAATGAAAGAGCTCAAACTCGCGTTGACGGGAAGTTTTTGTTTCTCGTTTTGGATGCAAGGTGTTCCAAAATTTAGGAAAAAAATCGATTTCAAACTTAATTTATATGAGTAAATACTTATTTGTTTTTGTTGTCATTCTGTTTGTTTATATTTACTTACATTTTCATACCTTTCGAATTTATCGTTTTTATAATAAGCATTACATCAAATTGATTTGTATGTAAGAGTTAATACCCAAACGGCCTAAACAGATAGAGGCTAAGTCACTATCGCGATTTTGTTTTCTGTCTGGCTAGGGTATAAAAACCATTGGTGTTTGAAATCAACATTTAAGCATAAATTCAGTTTTCACCGAAATACGCGAACAGTTTTGACAGCTGCTGTGACGTGAGGGCGTTCACCGCTTGTATGAATTGAATTTTGTTTTGATGAAGGGGTGTACGCACTGACGTCATAGCAGCTGTCAAAACTGTTCGCGTACTTCGGTGGAGAGGCACTTTAACACCTAATATGTAATATCGAATTTTCGAAACGACATATTAAATTAAAGCACAAAACTTACTTAAAACTTTTAAAAAAAAATTAATCACCCTGTTGTATTTTTCGTCTCTCTCCAATAAATGTACTTCTATTGTCATTTATTTCCATCACGCTTACTGTGCACAATCGTAACTCGCCAGTCAAGCCACGATACCCACACCTACGTCAGAGCAGCAGTATTTTTTGCTGCATTATACAGGTCCAGGACTAGGAATAGAAAATCAATTTTTCAGCAAGAACTCACTTTCAAAGAATGTTTCCAAAATCTTTGCTACTTCACGCACGGGATTACTTCAATCCTTCAGCTTTTTATGCGGTGTCAACTGAGTTGTGGGGTGGCTGGAAACATCCCGGACCGGTATCAGCAGCACCCAGCACCCGCAGCTGCTGCTGGTGAGCCCCCTTTAACCCCAGCTATTTTGGGTCAGAATTCATCGGACCCAACTAGGCAAATCAACTGCGCCAGAGCAGCACTTGAATGCGGAGTTCGTGCACCTCTAGCGATGGGCCTATCTGCTGAGCAGGGTGCTGGGCAGCCAACCGACGAGTGACGACGCGACGGCATGAAGATGAACACATCACAACCACACTCAGTGAACAACGATAGTCGACAGCATTTATGCATTTTCATCAACACAGGGCTGTATCAAAATGTAGCACTGTGTCAGTGTGTGAAAGAGCGTGCGGACTGCGGGGCGAACCTGCAGTCGGCATGACAAAACTGCTTCGCATTTTGACGGTGACTCGTACTTGTGTGCAGCTATTTGTCGTGCCCGGTGCCAGTGTGAATCTGATTTGCTTGGATGTGGATCGTTGTGCCCAAGTAGATACGGTCAAAAATTCAAAATGGACGCGAACAATAAGGACGCTTTGACTGTATTCATATCAATTTACAAGGAATTAACGCAACTTTGGGACCACACTTGTCCAGTTTACGGGAGCCGAAAGTTTCGCGAGGAAGGTTATAAACAGTTTTTGAATCGATTTTCTAAAACGTGTCCGAAGATAACAATCAAAGAAATAAAAAGCAAAATAAACACGATCAGAACAAATTTCCGGCGCGAATTGAAGAAAATCAAAGTGTCGGATAACACGTACACTTCCTCATTGTGGTATTTTGAAAATCTACGTTTTTTGGAACCAGCGTTGGAGCGGACGGAATCACAAGAAATCAAAATTAAATACGACAAAAAATCTTTTGGTATGGACACTTCTCTAAGCTCCCCGAAGAAGAGGATTAAATTAAACAACGATACAGATCAAAATGGAGGACGATACAACTGCGAGTGCGACTCAGATTCATTGAGCCCTGCAAGTAGCGAGAAAATCACCTCCAGTATGGAAACTATATGGAAACTATGTAAGTGCAGGCACTGCAGCAATCCGATCATCAGTATACGCAAGAGTGCAACCAGAACGTCGGAAGATTCGGTGAGTTCGATAGCCAATAGTGTAATTTAATAATGTAGCCGTAATCGACATTTTTGTTTGTTTTCTTATTGTTTGATAAATAAAAGTATATTTCTGCAAAAAATAAGTATAAGCAGAAAGGGCTTGCGTCGGCGTCGTTGGTGTTTGATGAAACTCTCGACGCATAGTCCATGTGCGAACGCGGTAAAGATGAAATCTTGAGCTCGACGATTCTGTGAACTACTCCTTGTTAGTCGCGGCCATATAACAAGCCTCAATCAAATACTCCCAACGCGAATGGGTTTGACGGTTGGACTAAGATACTTGAGTACGTTCTGTGTAATGATTCGCCTTCAAAAGTTGCTTAACATATTATGTAGTGTACATGGACGCAATGCTTATTGCTGACCTTAATTTGTGGATCTTATACAGTATACACTATATAAAAACGTACGGTTATCTACTAGAAAAATTGGTTTTCTATACAAAAAAGCCACATTTGACAAGAGTAATGTCTTGAGTTTATTATAAATAAATAAATTAAAGAATCACAAGAAAATTCAATGGTTTAATAAAAGAATTACGGCGAAGATTGCAAAACTGTTGCTACGAGCAAATTATCAATAATACATCGGGCGCCAAATTTAATAATATCTAGCCTAGCGTCCTGTTTGTTTGGCTGCTGTTTGCACTCCCCTTGCCGCACATATGCTACACCAGCTGGAATCTGGTTTCGCATATGCTTGGGGATTCCAATGCCTCGGCTCACGAGTCACGTTTTTCTGATTTCTGAATTTCGTCTCGGGTTGTTATATTGCGATCCCAGTTACAAATTGCTGTACACAATTTCTTGTACTGGGTGCTAGTTTGTTATGTTTATTTTTTCGATGATTTCTGATATGATATTGTCTCCTGATCAACAATCAACTGTCAAAACTTTTGTAGTGCAAATTCTTATCTCAAATTGTTCAACGATAATTTGAAACGGTTTCCGTTATGTTAGAAAAGTTGATTAGCAAGTACAATTGGTTAGTTTCTCTTACAATAGACTCAAGTTATATAAAACAAGGATTCCATTAGTGATTGACAATTCACAAGGAAATATCACGCATATTCGTTATCTTTTTTTTAATTCATCTATCTATATCATCATAAAAAACTGTTTGCCGGTTTGCGACTTTGCGATCTTGAGGGCAAAACTTTGGAGGACTAATAAACTCACTTCCTGTCATCTAATCGAGCTAAAACTTTAAGCAGGAAGCACACTAGTGAACCATTGCACCAGCATCATGGCGGACTCTTGCACCATGCAAACCATGCTCGAATGTTGTCTGCCGCACACTACAGAACCCTCCGAAAGAATTTTGCTCCGCAGTTGTTTTCTATTTTTCATAAAAATGATTCCTCATCATGCATTCTCATAAACCATGCACCACGGTTTGCTTTTTCGAGCACACCAAACATGGTGCAATCACAATGGTGCACGGTGCAAGCACCATGAGGTGTGTAGTGTGCGGCTCTCCATATGTTTTTATGTTAAGCAAAACGTACACCATGGTTCTTGCAACCAGAGGCACTCTGGTGCTGGTGCAATGGTTCACTAGTGTGCGTCCTGCTTTAGAGATACACTCGCTATCGATGACAATGCATTCTATCAACTTTTTATCCCATTACAACAAAAGGAATAAAAGAAATCTGAGACGAAATCTTTAATTTTTTTCAAACCAATTTTGATTTGCTTGGTTTTTTCATTTTGACTAAAGAAAAATTTATGAATCCTGTAAATTCTTGTGTTTTAGAACTCTTCGTCCATTTCAATCAAGTTTAACTTGCACGGTTTTTTGAATTGAACTTATTATTAGTCTGAAACTCTAAGCGATAATAAGTTAATGTATTTTTTTTTTATTCAGATTAAAAGCGAAGTTGAAGATTTGCCACTGGACATATTGTCAAGCCAAGGAGACGACTTTGTACAGTTGCAAGGTCTTACTAACTACAATGCCAATTCCATTGACCAGGATTTTGAACAGCCCAACATAAACTCAGACGATGACGTTTTGATTATACCAAATTCACCATCCGTTCTTGACCGTAAGACGCAAACCTTAAACAATCAGCAAAGGCAACATTCTCCCCCAAAGCAAATAAATATCGGAGTAAGAAGATTCAGTGATTTCACAGAGGGTCGACTGTCTCATTATTCAAGTGAGAATGTAGTAGTAGCGACCTCTGCTTCTATGAAGGAGGCAGCAACGCAATGCGAATATAATGAAGCAAAGAGGAGATGCACTGATCGTGATAGATCCATCGACGAACCAGATTTGCTGGGTCAACTCTGGGCGCAGAAGCTAAAAAAACTCCAAAAGGATCAGCGCAGTTTAGCCGAAAATTTCATCGCAAATATTTTCATGGAAGCAGAATTCGGAACCCTGCGTAAAAACTCTGTGCAGATCACTAAGGAGTGATCGTGAATCGTTTATTTCTAAATCTTCTTTTAGATATTTTCATTTCTTTCATTTAATTTATTTCTTTTAGATATTTTCATGGAATAACTGTAGAGAATCAGTTATTTTACTGGAAATTAGGCTAGAAATATTGCCATATTGAAGTTGAATTTCCTCATTGTATTGAAAGGTTTAACAATAAAAGTACGAAAAACAAGGGGCTCTGGTGTTTTATTGTGGAACATAGTCCTGTATTGCTACGCCGAGGACGGAGTGAATTGTCAGAGGTTTGAACAGACTCTGTGCGGACGAAGGTGACCACAAAAGTGCACCATTCGCGGACTGGCGCTCTGCACTTGGAATGAGTGGTTCCGTGCGATCAATTTCTACTTCTTTTGAAGTGCTCCGGAGAAAGCAAAAAGCAACGGAGTTTTTCGGTGTCCAGCGGACTTCGCGGCGGTAATAGCTGCGTCGTGATTCATTTGCCGGACACAGCCGAAAGGGTAGCGTGGTCTCCGGTCCAACGACCAGGACTGAAGAGGGGCACCCGACGCCATTTTTCCGCTAAAGAGGGAGCGTAACTAAGTAAATCGATCCACAAAAGATCTTGGTTTTAACGCCTGATCAACCTCATTCTTATCGAAAAGAACGTGAAAGCGAATTGAAATTGCCACCCCCAGATAGATTAAGATTACCCTTTTACCTGCTGGTAATTGGCTAATTTGCTGCGATTTGCTGGAAGTCAACGTCCATTCCTTTTGCGCTGTGCAACCGCCAAGATCGTCAAGGGTCAAATAACAATGGTATCGATTGTCGTTGTTTGTCGGAGTACTCCAGACGAGACATAGGTTCTGTCCAATGACTTTCTAACAATCCTTGCGGTTTGAAGATTTTGAATTAAGGGGATCGCATCTCAGTTTGGATAAGACTTATCGAATACTTCAATGCATGATCGCCATTACGTTGACCTGGTCAAATTCTAAAAGTTTATTATTTTATTTAAAATTTGCAGCTTTTCAGAAATTATTGTATCTGTGTTGCGTGTTGTTTGCATCTTCATGGGTACTAAAACAAAAAGTGTTTTAGCACTAGTGACCTTGGAAGCGATTCTTTCGGCGAATTTGTTACCGACACGGCTTCATTTTCGGCTGAGCTCAAGGTGCGTCGCGTGTTGTACAATCACCGATTTTCTAAATAGCTGTTAATTACCAGGAAGCGACGACTGGATCTTACGTTGTTGTCGACGGTTTCGCGAATACTCGAAGTATAATAATTACGAGAGACTACGCCAGATTTGTCTGCCGCGGTCGGAAATATGATCCCCCAGAGATTAAGGTGCGTTTTTCATTGTGCCATTGTTAAGCTAATTTCCTCGCAGTCTGGCGTCACATCCGCAGTAAGCAATGCTGTATATGTGCCCCGCTGATGCAACCCTTGCAGTTCATGGCGACGGAGTCTGGATATGCTGTGCTTCACAACCATCTACTTTCATGTGCGCCACTTCTCGTTGATGGATGCAGGTCAATCTGCAGTAAATCTTCAATCAGTTTTCCGGAAAACAGTAAACACTAAATTTGTTTTTCAATAGTGGAAACATCCATTGGCTTGGGGTGAGCTCACATCTCCATCCCGATTTCTCGACAAGGGGTGTTTAGAAACCAATGGCTTATTAATTTTCACTATTTTCTTCGCCAATTGCGCAATCTGGTGAGCTAATTCTATTAAATTGTACTTCGGGTTACACAAGCAAAGTCGCTAATTTTCTGGCATCAACAAACGCGGGAAACAGCGAGTGAAAACTCCCTGATTGGTCGGTCAAGCCACACATCGCTATTGTGTGTAGAGTGTAGACCCAGCCTAGAGAACCGTGCAGCGAGCAGAAAGGTAATTACCATTTTAAATACCCGCTACATCTAATCATTTTATGGTCTTTCAATAGAAAAAAAAAACAAAATCGCACTCAAGGCATAATGTTGTGATTTTGCATGGAATTGTTTGTTCGTTCTCGTTTTCTGTTCATAATGTTAATTACCTTAACAAAATTGAATTACTTCCAGGAATGTGTTTACTTTCTTTGCTTTCATAATTCAATCTTTTGGGAACAAATGACGAAAATACTGAGCGTTTGTATTTTATACTTGGATGCCATTGACCGGAACAAATCGCAGTGCTTGATCTCTCCACGCTTGATACATGTGCTTAACTTAAAAATTAACTGGCGAACAAAATTGTGACTGCAACAATTTTCATTATTCGCATGAAATGGACGACAAACCAAAACTCAAACCTGGAATTGTTGTTCACGTTCGGGATTGAGTTGATTTGAATGCCTGTGTGCAAATCTGCACCGTGGCGGAGGAGTGTTGCGCATTATACTCCCCCAAAATTAAAAAATCCACCAAATAAGTCATGTCTTCGGCTTTAGAAAGTTTTCGTGAATATCGTTGATGAGTTGGATTTTTTGAGACACTTCCAAAAAGACTTTTGAAAGACTGCAATGGCGACATTAGCAAATCGATTCTGTGGTCATTGGAGGTAGCGTTCGGCTTTCAGTTCATGACAAAATTATAGTTGGAACGGATTTGAGCAATGGAGACATTACGCATCGAGCCGAGGTCAGCTGTGCCTTGATTTTTTGTAAAATAGCCGAAGTCACATTGTTCTGGGTCCACTGCAAAAGTTGTCTCGAGTGGGCCGCTTTTCACTTGATGGCCAGTTCCGCTCCAATCCGGTGATGGTGACTTCATGTGCGACTCATCCGCGGTTCATGAGTGTTACTCATCCACTGTTGAGTTGATCACGGTGGGTTATTTGTGATTTGGACCGGTGCGAATTTTAATGAGCAACGCGAAACTGATTCAGAGTTCCCGTGAACAGAGGGAAGCAACTCACAAAATTCGTGCGTAAAACACGTTCAAAAGTATTCCATCATATCGAAAATCGAAATCTATAAGAATCCCGTTAAAGCAGAGGGTGGTGCTCCACCAGTGGGAATTTAAGGGGGGTGCGACCGGGTGTAGGCATAAAAACTTAATATATATAGAATAAAATTCGCACCCCTATGGCACCATCTTAAATCCGCCCCTCTGCTCCACTTTAAAAATAGCTATTTAGAGAAACCCCAAAACAATATGAAAATGCCAAAGAGTCATATTATTGTGCGAGATGCATTATTCTCAAGTACAGCTTACACAAGATTGACTCAATATTGTAGTGATATTTTGGATGGCAAGTGGGTGGTAGGCCCTGCACAAGTGACTTGTGCTTTGCTGCTAAGGAGAACTCCATGGCCCAGTTACAGCACTCCTTGGGGTTGAGAGGGGCGTTAACAGGGCGGGTTGCTAACCTCTAACTGTTCGTATTTTAACTGCTTGCATAAACTCAATAAAGCTACGGTTACTATGGCAATGAATTTCAGCAATGAAAAGGAACTCCCCCCCCCTTACTACATCCCTTCGTGTGAACGACTAAATAGAAAATTATATAGCAGTTTATTTTTTGTCTCGTTTTAATTTTTACATCGTTTTTATAAACATTAAAACTATGCAAATGGGACGACTAAAGTAGACAAGTGAGAGGAGATTGCGCAGAAACCAACACAGTACTCACGGCTTTTGAATTTTGATCAACAACATTTGTATTTTGCAATGATAGTTGCTGTTTAGTATAGTATAAAAAAGCGATTCTGGCAGTTTGCGGGAGGAAAGAACTGCGCGCGGAGTTGAAGAGTTGGTTTCGGGTCGCATTTCCGTTCATTGTGGGGCATAACTTCGCTGATTGCGTTTACCAGTAGATGAACAATTGAACGCTGGGAAATTGCAATCCTACCACTTGTAGATGTTAGTAAAAGGAAACATTGTACCTGCAGATGTGTCCGAATGGAATCCTTGCAGTACAGTGGTGAAAAATCAATCGTAGTCGACTGGGTGGCTCCCTTCATCTATCCAACGAAACGCACTAGCGATGTGTGTAGGCGAGGATGTACCCAATTGCCACACGCACAATTCTCACTCGAGTCTCCGCACAATGCACTCGGAAACCACTGGATGTCGCACGTACTTTCGCAACTGTCCTAAAAACGCACCGATAACATCTTCAATTGCGGCCACGGAGTTGGCTCCAAGGGACCCACCACTCGAACGTCAGGTCGGTTAGGTAATTGCGAAGCGCTTATCAAACAAACCTTGGAAACTAGATTGCTCGCGACTCGCACTGGTATGGGTTTGGCCGGGGCGGACGTCGACGACGACCTTCCAATACCTTAGGTATCGATTTTCGAAATCGTACAGCTTCAAGTACTCCTGCAGAAGTTGGGACAACAATTGTCGCTCATGGAACTGCGGCACACCTGCTCTTCGATAAACTTAGCCACGACACAGCGAAGGTAAACAGAGGACTATCCACGGGGTGAGCACCGCAGCTACCTAGAGCCTTGCTGGGCAACTCGACAGTCGACACACGGCGGCAACTGCCTATGAGAGTTCTCTGTAGAGCGTACTGTGTTCACCAGGGTTAAGCGTTGTAACGGGCGACGAGGCTCCCCAATTCACCTGGAGCTGTTTTCACGGTGCTCAACTCGAGTGGAGTTATTGTGGTTCTCGTGCTAAATTCAAGGGGTAAGAGGATGCCATGCCAGTCACGAAAGGGCACCGAATGACGTGTTTGATCGAACTTGTTATTACTACGTCGTTTCAAGTTGAACAATTCTGTGGAAGAGGGGAGGTAAACTTCTTGGTTCGCAGTTGCGCGGTCTTGAGTTCTTGACAGAAACGTAGCTTGCAAGAGCACCCATCTGCGCGCAGTACCCTAGCATTTACATCATACCACCATGGTCTACTTTTACGAGTTCTTCTGTTCTTCAATCTTCAGCGAGAAAACCTGTCCATGAGCAGAGCAGTAAACAAAGATTCAGGATCTGGTGCTGCCATCTGTACAATTTCTGTTTGTGGTGCAGTGGTGCTGCGAAGAAAATAATGTCAATACTTCAGCTCGAATGGCGGCAATTTTGTAAAGTCCTTGAGATACAAAACACTAATTACTTTTTGCATACTACACCTGACTTACTTTTTAAGATACGAGTTCCAATGAATAAATGGATTTGTGTCATTTTATTTTTGCTTGCTTGCGCTTACGACTCTGAAACGTTAGCATTGCGAACTCGCAACGACCATGAAACTCGTTAACTGATTACGAAGTGTTTTGATTTAATTTTGTTAATTCTAGCCACATACTACGCACATTACACACGTTTCCTAGTTTCATTCTGATTAAACACGCTTTGAGAAACACTGACAATATATTTTGAAATTTTCATAGCAACCATTTCCCAACCGATTTGAAAAGCTTCAAAACATTCACCAAGTTTTGTAAGAAGAAGATTTTGTGGCAATAAATTAGGAAGTTGTGTAGTGTAGACAGACAAAACCAAGAGCAAACAGTTTTGTGCCAATTAACTGCGTAAAAACCAGACTAAAAATAAAATAAAATCGTATTTCCAGGAGTGCATGACTTGCAGACAGTTGGAATTGGAGTTGCATATTGCTAGTGCCATCAGATACTGAAGAAAATTGTTAAGTGGAGATCTGTCAACAGTCCAAAATTGTCAACAGATGTGGACTGTCATGTGAAGGATTCTGGTACAAAGCAACGCGACAGATAAATCGAAGCGAGGGGATAGTGGCATTACAATTTTACAAAGATTGTAAAGTGTCTAGTTGTGGGATCACAGTGGTCGAGTGAGTAGCCGAGGAGAGACGGCGGAACTAGCGAGCGAGCGGAGTAGCAAGAATTCAAGGAAAGGTAGGGTTGCGATTTCGTACCGTATTTTTTGTTCGCGTTGCACGTGCTTATTTTAAATGAAAGCGATCATTACGCATATCGGACAATAACGCGACACATTTGTATAATTCACATAATGACTAACATATCCCGGAAAACAAAGAAATGGGATTTCACTACATGCGCACGTTCCGTCCTTGGCGAACTTCCCATAATCGAAAATTTTGTGCGCCCTACATGTGCAGCCTCTGCTACTCGAACAGGGTGATTTAGTAATACCATTAAATTGCTGTATTTTGCATACTGTAGTGTGGTGAACTGTGCTCATTCGCATTAAAATTAGCCTGAATAAGTAATTCTAGATGGCTAACGTATTAATGGGGGACTCGCCCGCAGCTCCTACGAACAAACCCAGGTGATTTACTTCTCACCTAGCCAGCCTCTGTCAAAGTTTCTGGTGATGTCAGAGACAACAGCTGATCACGACTAGTAAGTTTGTTGTACAAGCTGTGTGTTGTAAACATGTGCAAATATGTTTATTGTTGTTGCATTGTGATGACGTCAGTGGCGTTCTCAGATTAGGTAAAATTAAAATTAGTGTTTATTCCAAATAGTAAATTTAACTGATATTAATTGGGATTTAGTTAGGTTATATTCAGTGCGTGAATTTCTTCTTGTCAGAAATTATCGAAACAACACTAGAATTTACCTCGAAGACACTCCTTTGTCTGCAGCCAGCAATATCCAACGAAAAGATAATTGTTGGAGGACGCAACTAAATTTTATCATTGAATGCTGCAAATTATTTGGAATAAACAAACAATGAAACTTAGAACAATTTCTTATTGCCATTGGAAAAATTTAATCTGATTCGACAAAAATGTTTCTTGACGCATGAAAACTAAAATTAATTCGAAAACATCTGAATGCATCATTTTGAAGAGTAAATGTTTCGCGAATATAAATTTGTGACTCAACGTAGAGAACTTATTGTTTTATTTTTAAAAAACAAGATTCTTTATTTCGGAAACGTTATTGTAATAATTTGAATTTTTAGATATATATTTTTAAGGAAAATATTTTTAAATCTAATGAAAAATTATGTAGTTGGGTTTTTTAAATGATTATTTTCATTGTTTAAAGTTTAAACCAACAATCGCAGATTTGGGAAACAAAATCAACAATGTTTTTTTGTTGCTAAATTGTTTTTTTTTCTATTACCGAACAAAACCCAATCATAGGTTCGTTTAGTTCCTGACAGGAAAATTCTTTATATCTACAATTTCTATTCCCAGGAAATATTAGTTGTTGCTTGCTAACGAAAATCGTTAAACATAGTTCGAAAAGCGAGCCACGATTATGGTTACATCAAACGGTCACTGCAGTATACTGTAGTTTTTTATTCACATTGAAGAGAACTGTTTTTATGAGAATTTAACTTTAAAATTCAAAAGTTTTTCTACTGAACATTTAAGATAACATTTAAGATTATTTCTTTGTGGTGAAGAACATAACATTAAATATTAAGCAGACGCGCTTTTGATAAATTTTGATTCTAATAAATATGTTCTTTTAGTTTATCGGGAGAAAAGGCGTCATATGGAACTAGATGAATTTCTGATTGGGGTTTGTTAATTTAAATCAGATTTTATAGGCATCTGCACAGGGAATATTTAATTAAAATATGTTGTACTGCCTTATAAAAAACTGAATGCAATTTGAATCGTTTTGAAGCACATCTTGCAGACAATTATTATCAATTATTATAAAAAATGAATATTTTTCCCTATGCTGTAGTTTAGAGTTGCTTTGGGTTTAAAAGAGATAAATATTGTACACTTGTTTCATCATTCAAGTAAAATACATTTTCTGTACCGTTTTCCAGATTTACCATAATAGTCAACGGG
Organism: Leptogaster cylindrica; assembly: GCA_963082835.1. NCBI lineage: Eukaryota > Metazoa > Arthropoda > Insecta > Diptera > Asilidae > Leptogaster > Leptogaster cylindrica. The sequence goes on from OY720108.1 coordinate 17,828,148, forward strand.
GCAGGGACATGTAATATGAACGGAAGGAACGAATGGCCCTCTTGTGTGCGATTGCACTTGTCGCGGGAATAAGAAAAAGGAAAAAAGAAGATTTAGCATTTTTAGTCGCACTCAATTGTACAATAAATTGTGTTAAAAACACAATATTTGAGATAATCTCAGTAACCAAAAATACTGCCGGAATCAAAAAAAATCTGCGCGGTTCAGTTTTAAAATATCGGCCTCTTGGTTATCCCTTTTATGAAACAGGTGGCGCTTAATGAAATAGTCAATGATTATACTCGTAACATTTTTCTATTTTTCTTTTCAGTGATTTTACAGTTTGGGGTTGAAAAGTCCGACTCTTACGGTTTTGACTTTTTCGTAAGAATTTATTTTTTACCAGCTAAAAAGCGCAGTAAAGACCTGAAAAGATGAAGAAATTTGGCAAGATCTAGTAAAAATGCAGCCTGGGGCAGAACTTTCCATTCTAGTTCCGTAGTATTGTTTGTTGTGTTACCCTCGCAACTTCTGGCTTTGCTCTATCATGTTGGAGAGGGATCTTCTATTTTAATCGAAGGTGGCCAATTTTTTTGCATAGCTTAACTTTCAATTGGTCAACTTGACGAGAGTAATTGTCCACAGAAACTGCTTCTCCAAAAATGAGCAGCTCAAACTGACCCACCATGGATATTCCACCAAACACAAACAAAACTTTGTTCATGAGAATATTGGATTTCGCAGTTTGTACTCCAGTAGAGAGCCATTATTTTTTTCCTCACTGGGTTGTCGTAGGGAATCCATTGCTCATCTCCCGTTATCGACACAATCAAAAAACAATTGTGATTTATGCCGATTTATGAATAAATTGCACATGGAAGATCTTGGCAAACTTATGACGTTTTCATTGCAGCTTTAAGGAGATTTCGTGCAAGCCGTGGAAAGTGCTGCGAAGATTATTCGGATTGTGGTATGTGAAATCCAAAAAAATACCTCTGACATTTTTAATAACTTGCAACATTTCTTGTGTCGACATATTTAAATGCAAATTCATCTTAAGAAGCAAAACACAATATTCACTCGAATGTACCAAAATCGCCGCAGCGAAATTGCGAACGTTTAAACAATTTTGGCAAATAAGTATTCGTAAGAACCGTAGTCGATTTATATTCGCAATGAATTAATTCAAGTAGGAGAGTATGGACTTATTCTGCTTTACCGTTATTAATTTCGCAAGGGTTGTTGAACCGTCAGCTGAAAGCACATTGTGTGCACACTTGAGCAATCAAAGTTGAAATTAATTGAGAGTAACAGCAACTCTAAAAAAACCAATGCAATGTACATATCTGGCCACCGAAAAGACACCCCTTATGGACATCCCCTTAACTTGTTGCGTTATTCTGAATTCACCCCTTTTACTGATTTATTAATCTCGTTTGATTATTTATTCATTGAATCAGAAATTTAATGTTGATTCAAGCTCTTTATTTACAGCAAACAGTAACCAGAGCTCTTTGGTTCTCTAATTCCTTTAAAATTAAGTAAAAAATAGTAGTATATGAATTTTTTAAAATAAGTCATGAAATTTCATCATTACACAAATTAACTTTCAATTTTATACTTTATACATAAAATAATTTATAATATTTATTTTCATTTATTGACAAAATCAAATCTTAGCCTGAATCGATCTTTATAGAAAAGTACAGGGTGATTGTCAAAGAATAATAAACATAGTTTCTTTCTATTAGTAGACATTGTTATGTTTAGTTAGATGTGTTGTCATGATATAATCTACTTTTATAAACAATGAATGAATTCACAAATTTTCCTTTGTGTATGTTTTATGTTTTATTTGTATTGAACTGTTAATAATTTGCAAACGTTTTTGTTAAATAAAATAATTTATTGAAGTAATAATCATAAGATGTGAGTTTGTTTGGTTGATATTTTAAGTATAACTTAAACTTTACGTGTCCCTTTTACTTTATAATTTGAGAAATAATAAATAGAAATCCGATTTACTTACGCAAGGTGATAACCAATAATAAACCCCATTCAACAAGCACAGGTGACTAGTTGGAATGTCCTGTTGGAAATTTAACTTATTTTATTAAAAAATTTGCGCTTTTAAATGTTTATAAAAATGTTCCGTCCTAAATGGATGACCGGGCACTGCTTGGATTTCACTTTCCTTTAAATATTGTATTGTCGAACTGATCAATTCAACGTAATTGTCATTAACAAAAATGATAATAATCAGGAGATTGTAAACATCCCGCATCTGTTTTGTTGTTTGCAATCCTATAGATTTGTTTCAACTAAAACTTAGTGGAGCATGTTTTTATGAACTCGAGAAATATGTGCTGTGCAAATTAAGGCAAATATGAGTAATGTTTTTCAAATGTTTCGAAATAATAATTACTTCCAGCTTATTTCTTTTTTTCTTTATAACTGCTGACCATGGGTATGTTATAAGACTAAAAGGAAATTCTTATACAGATTTAATTTAAACCAAAACAGATGTTTGAAGTCTGTGCTTAGTCATGTCTTAGTCTGTGCAGGTAACCTACTCTATTTGTAAAAAAATTATTACAACCTGATCACGAAATAGTTTTTAAACGAAGAAGAAACAATGAAATTTTTTCAAGTGTACTAACAGAAAAGCTGCAGTGCAAATAGGACTTAATAGCGGATTTATTAAAGTTATTAATTATTATTATTTTTAATAGATGCATAGAATATAAGTTCATCGCAACCATTCAAACTATTGCAGCAAAGTAAACTATCATGTATGCATCTATGGATTGGATTCTACCTAATTTGGCTCAAGAACAATGCGATCCTCAAAATAGACTCCCCCAAATTTTGCATGCTGGAAGTGTGCATTTGTGCAATCCGCGTCCAACTTTCCGCTGCAATTCCACAAAGGCAGTTTGAAGCGGTCGTATCAACGTTTTCGATAACTGAAGGGAAAAAGCACCATAAATTCATTCTGGTATGCTTCCCGCATGAAGGGAGGAGGAGTGCATGATTTTATTAGTTTCTTGGTCGTTGGTGTTGTACGGATTTGTGATATTGTTTTTGTGTATCTCTTTGTCAACTTTATTGTGCATTTCAATTTGGATAAATTTAAATTTATAACAGGTACGAGTTTGTGACTTTCTTTGTGTTCTTATGTTTCTTGTTGGAGTGAGAATAATTATTTATGTTTGCGCAATTATCAAATCTTTTGGCAAATCGGAAAATATAATATGGCATAGATAAATAATATCAGTGAATTTTTTTATGTTTTTTATGTGCTATCGATTAGACGACAGAAATTGATATATTAAAGAATTCCAAGAGCTCAATGTTTTTGCAGATGTACATTGTGCGATTTGTGTTTATATCATGTATGCTCAACATCGCTGTTATCTACAAACCCGAAAAAAAAACATTGTTGTACTGTAGATCTCAATAATTATAAATCATGAATTTACAGTAGTTGGCGGTTCCAGTTGTCACTTGGTTGCAGCTATTTGTTTGACGACCTTTATCATTCCTACCACATGTGTTCATCTGATTTTATCGCAGTGGAACACCTTTATCAGATTGAAGTGCTACCCTGGCGACAAACTGCTGCTCAATGACCGCAATGAATTCTTCTAAGAAATAAATTCTGGAAGTCTAATTGATAGTCCTGGAGTTTCGTTGGGAATCGCTTATACACTACACATAACAATATTTCGAACACAAAAAGAATCGTAGAAATCGCTGCACGCATACCAAAGTTATTCGATAGAATAACTAATAAGAAATAATATAGCCATTGAATTGAATCTGTTTTTGTTAAGTTGTTCAATAAAATGCCCCTATCGTTCATCAATGTGCTCATGTCATATTTTTTGCATATTTTAGCCACGTGAGCAGTGTACCATTTCTGATTGCATTGGTCCCTTCAGTTTTAAAATTTAAAGGATCATTTTGCTCAACTTACAAAACTTATAACGTCGTGTAAACCTTTTTGTTCTATCAAAATTGTGCAATTTTAACTCGTTATCTGTTTTTTTTTTGCAAAAATATGACTTCACCAACATGTGACATTCTACCAAACTTCAGTCGGAACTAATACCAAGCTTAACCAGCATAAGTAAGTTTGGGGTGTTTGCAAGTACCAATACATACCAAAACGTAAATTGGCAGTGTTGCTAAAGGTGCCCATAGACGTAGAGGTTTACCTCGCTCTTTTGAACTAAACCAGCCAAAGCCCGCACGAGTGTGGGGAAGCCGTAGAGGTCTATGGCGGTCTAGTAGGCCAAAGTTCATCCAAATGAAATTCAATAAGGCCGCCTAGAGGCTGTGGCCTACAGGAAAGCTGTACGAATATGGTCACCTTAACCCTCGACGGTTTCTGCAAATTTTGGAGTTTCCGTTCCAGTTGAATTCATTGGATTATTTTCGAAAAATAATTATTTTATTTTTGAGTGTTATATTATTTTTTAGTTTCTCCTCTTTGATCATATTTTTTCCATTGATAAAGTATAATTATTATTTTTATTATTGTTATACTACTACACAATCAGTGCGAACCCGACGCCATATTCTATTCAGTCGGCCGAGGACATGCCGGATGCGATGGCAAATAACACTCGTCAGAATCCCGTAAAGGGCGCAGAAAAGGGTATAATTTCATTTGTATTTCTCTAAAGGTGTTTCATTACTGGGTCATTCCACGAAATTTCAACCAGTAACTCTGAGCTATCATGCGCTACGATTTTTTTAATTTACTTTTAACATAACGTACTCGTAGATTGTATGAAATCGGTTCGGTAGTTTCTCAAAAATCGTCCCCCTTTCGTAGATTATTAGTTTGAGGGGCAACCCTCACGGTAGGCACTGCGACCAAAGGAGGTCTATTGTGCACACCCTTTCGTAGATAGCGGGACATGAAAAGTGCAAATTTTGTAAAACGTGTTTTTTTTTTTTTTTTTCAAAAAATCACTGCAATTACAAATACTGATGTATTTTAATAATTTATATCTTATTTTAAAGGAAAGCACTTGAAATTTTAGAAAAAGTACAAACAAAATTATGTTACATAAAATGGACGAAAGCTATAAATTATTAACTATTATTTTTTAATATCTCAAAATGCATATTTTTAATTTTATGTTTTCAAAAACTGAAGAAAATGATTCTATAGTTTGAGCTTTCTAGGTAAAATAGTTTCGTTTATGAGTTATATCTTTTTGAAAATATCAGGTCGATGTAAAATTTTCGATTTTTTTGAATATAAAAAATTTTATCTGCCAAACTAATTTTTGTCCCAACTTGAAATTGAATTATGAATTTATGTATTTTCTAATATTATAACATAACAAAAAAAATATGCATTTCGATATTCAAAAATAACTGGTAATAATTTAACGCTTCAGTACATTTTGAATAACATATTTTTATTTGTATTTTTTTCTAAACTTTCAAGTGCTTTCCTTTAAAATGAAATATAAATCATTAAAATACATCAGTATTTGCAAATGCAGTGATTTTTTGAAAAAAACACGTTTTACAAAATTTGGACTTTCCAACTCCCCCTATCTACTAAAGGGGGACGATTTTTGAGAAACCGCCGAATCTGTTTCATACAATCTATGTTATGTAAAAAAAACGAAATTTAAAAAATCGGAGCACATGAGGTCAGAAAATGTCCTAAAAATGGTAAATTTTTCAAAGAATGACCCTATTTGCTTTGCAATTGTGTGTAATTTCATTAATTAAGATAGATAAAATTAGATACTCACAACTAATCAAACCATACGATCACTAATACATTGCCACATGTTTTCAAGTTCACAGAACGAAAGTATAGTTTAAGTGAACTCTTTATTTTGGTAAAATAACTATGGATCACTAACTTCCGATGAAATTATGAAATTCCACTTGCCTACAATGAGTCACAACTATTTATAACCTTCTTTTAATCTTGCTGAATGTGCTCTATTGCCGTTCATTAAAATTATGGGAACCTATAAATACTTGTACAAAGCTTATGTAAATAACTGTCTTCCAATGATTTTTGGATATTTGAGAAAATCTGGAAATATTGCACTCAATCAAATTTACACATAAGAAAATTCCATTTAATATTTTATTTCAAAATCACATCAAAAATATGCTATGCTTACTTGTTTCACTTTGATTAAACTTCAGCACTTAACTGTTATCTGTAAAAGGGGATTCTTTTTATTAAAATTATATAAATTAAGACAATATTTTATAAGTACTCATATTTCGTAGAAATGTTTCTAGTGATGGAAGACATTTTTGGTGAAAAAAAATGTATTTTTAGTTGTTTTAACCTCATGCGATATTATAAGTGCACTGATAATCAGGATTCGAATGAATCCTTTTTGTCGTTAGATTCGATATTTGTGGGCCAGACAGGATTCATCTTCGTTACTGCTGTAAAATTAACGCATACTCATAAAGAAAGTACAGTTGAACCTCGATTATCCGGACCTCCAATAATTCAGCCAATGCTGAATGCTGAAAGAATTGTCCACAAACCTTTTTGCGTTCAGTTTTATGTACCTACAATAGAAATTTCTAGTATTGTGATCAGATTCTATTTAACTTTTAGGCAACATGTCGCTACGGAAATGCGCTACTTTATATATAAAGTATAAAAGAAAAACTGGGAACTTATCGACAAGGAGAAAGTTATCCTAAAATTATAAATACGTTTGGGATAGGAAAGTTTATAGAAACAATTCCATACTATGTATTGTATACTCCGGTTGATCCGGAGATATTTCTGTCCGGATTATCGAGGGTCTACTGTATATATAAAAACTCATGGAAAGGTTATGCAAAGTCCAAACATATTGTTGTTGTAAAAAATATAACTGGAGCAATGACACAGAATGTTGGAATAAAACATTAGGGTTTTATGCAATTATCTATTTTGAAAAACTATTCGGGGTTGGATTACATTAGCTGTGTAAACCGGCGCCACAAAAATTTATATGTTTAATTAATATAAACTTCTTTAAGTAAAAAAGAAAAATTACTAATATTAAGCAAGTAATTATTAATTACTTATAATAAGATAGCAAAATAAAAGTATTTTACAATTGAAGACATGGAGGAAAAATTCAGATGACTGAAATAGGAATGTAAATGTCTGATCTAAGTTATTGTATGCATTTTGGAGATGTTCTCCATGAAATCTTCGAGCAAACACGATTTAAATTTTTAAAATTGTTCTTGTGAAGCTCGTTGATTTTTTAGATCTCAAGTCAAGTAAGTTTAAAAAAAAACTGTTCAAGGACCTAAAACGGAAAATAAGGCTACATTCAGTATTCACTTCCTGAAAAGTTTTGCGAAATTAAGTTATCTGTTTTTTTTTCCGCGTCTTTAATTGTTGGGAGTGAAGAAAGGAGCTGATTGATCCTTCTTCGCATGATACTTTCATCCATCAAAGTTAGATGATCTTTGTTTAACTTTCCAGTCTGATTTCCTCTAGAATTCAATGAACAAAATTCAAAATCACGTTAGATTCCATCTACAGTTACGTAGACTTTGTATATTAATAAAATTTCAAATTTTATTCCAGAAATGTCCTCACCAAGTGCTGGAAAACGTCGTATGGATAATGATGTCATAAAACTCATTGAAAGCAAACATGAGGTGACTATTTTGGGTGGCTTAAATGAGTTCCATGTAAAATTTTTCGGCCCAAATGGTACACCATACGAGGGTGGAGTATGGAAAGTTCGTGTCTACCTCCCAGACAACTATCCATTTAAGTCGCCTAGCATAGGATTCGTAAACAAAATATACCACCCAAATATAGACGAATCATCAGGCACTGTATGTTTAGATGTAATTAATCAAGCATGGACAGCTTTATACGATTTATCGAACATATTTGAATCGTTTTTACCCCAACTATTAACATATCCCAATCCAGTAGATCCACTAAATCGAGATGCAGCTGCCCTTTATCTGCACGAACCTGAAGAGTATAAAAAGAAGGTTGCTGACTACGTTCAAAGGTTCGCGACCGAAGAAGCATTGCGCGCCCAACAGGAGCGCGAAAGTTCCGACAGCGAGTCAAGTATGTCCGATTTTAGTGAAGACGAAGCTCGGGATATGGAGTTATAATATCGGCTTATAATTAATTTTAATAATTATTTTTAAAATCTGTAATAAATAAGTAATCGTTTTCTTTTTTTTTCTTCTTTTTTTTCTGATTACTGATTTTAGCATGTTACACTTTTTCGATTTACACGTAATTGTAAGAATTAATTGCTGTTCGGTTGCAATATCGTTAGTTGCCGTTAACGATAAGATTTTTCAATTTATCACTTAATTAAGTATATTTGCAGATTATATTTTGCATCATTAATAAAACTTGTACACAATTTGTTGGACATTATTGTAAAGATCGTTAAGGAATCAATAGGAAGATGAACCCAAAATATTTGAATCTAGATATAAATATGCCGAAGTTATTTTCGATACATCATGTAAAATAATTTTAATATAATGAAGCAAAAAATTTTTTAAAAATAAACAAATGAATTCAAAGTTGTTGCCCTTATTTCTTTATGTTTGTAACTATTGATGTACGTATGCAGTTGTTCTAGAATCTAGATCTGTGAGTGCTGTAGGCATTTGCATACCCAAACCCAAGACTCAAGAGTTTTAACTTAATAATTGATTGCTGTTGAATATAGTCGTATACTTATAAGAAACTTTTTGCCTATGCAAAAGAAAATTGCTAAAGCCACCTGAGAAATGCTAAGAAAACGTCTAAATAAAGAAGTACACATGAATAATACAATATGAATACAATATGCATAACATGCGGAAATGGATTTACAGAATCAACAGAGTCAACATAAAAACCTTAGTTTTCTGCAGTTTAAAAACAGATTCGTGTTAACATCTATATATATGTTTATATATGTATAATCGAAAGTTCGTTTGTTTGTTTCTTTGTTACTCCATCACGTCTAAACGCGAGATTAGATGATTTTCATTTTTTGGCTGAAGGTATTTGATGTTCCAACTTCGGATATAGGCTATTTTAAATTCACCTAAAATATAGTGTTTCAAAATGGCGGCCAACAAATTAAAACTTCAACGGATTGGCATGAAAATTTGTATCTGGGGGTTTTCGTAGATGCTGATTGCGAATCTAATTTCGAAATTGTAAAATTCAATATGGCGATCGAAACTTTTCATAATTCAACGAATTCGGGAAAAATTTAGAACTAAAGTTTTTTTTGAAGTCCCTGATCTCGAATCTACCATTAAAATCGGTAAATATAAAAAGGCAGGCCCAATTGACAACCGATTTTTTGTGAGTGAGTGAGAAAGTTGGTGTAAAATTAAAATAAATTCGCTGACAAAGATTTAAGAAATATTCTGATTCACAATAATGTGAGTGACGATATATATGTATTTGTATATCTTACGATTTAATCAAGAGTTTCATTCGCGAAGTCTTTAATTAATTATATTAGTAGCACTTATGATACACCGGATGAAACCGGGTAACCCTGCTGTGTAAAATGCAGCTTGTATTTGTATGCTTTCAAGTTTATCTTAATATTCTTTTAATTTTTGCAGGAATTTTTACATGTGTTGCAGACGTTTTTTTAGTGGAAGCTCCATTTTGATTTACATATATTCAATTTTTCACATGGAGGTGTCGCTTTTGCATTGATCCATCTGGCTATGGTTTCTGGGTTTAAATACATTTTTATCCTTTAAATTATTTATTTTGTTATTTTTTGCAATGGAAACACTATTCCGTGTCTATTAAGAAAGTCGTAAAAAGTTCAAAAACGTCGAGCTAAATACATTAACAGACTGAAGTGAAATAAATGCTATAGCAATGTAAGTTAATTTAAGAACTGCGTTTACCTTTTAAATTACTCGACATAACAATCTGTCTTCCTTTATCTTAATTATGCTAATTGACCCAATTTCCAGTTCACACGCCAACTTTAAAGTCCTGTTGAAATTTCTTTCTCAAACAAAAGTCGTTTTTTACATTAAACTAACTAGGCTAATTTTCCATATCATCATGGTTTCTTCCATTTACAAAAAAAAGAAAAGTTTATTTTTTTTTAATTTTGTGGTTTTACAGCTCTTTAGGTAACTCCATTTAATGAAAAATGTAACGCCCCTTTTCCCCTTGTTCTTTCTAAAACAATGGAGATGAAGAAAAGATAAAAGAAACTTGATGGGCGTTTTTTCCAAGGACGATGGTAGGCAAAGCAACCATCAAACAATCCTTTGAAAGAGAATCGAATTTCTAGACGAACTTGGAAATTAAGTGCCTTCGTTTTTGTTAAAAGTCAAAGCTGCTGGGAAATTGGTGAGCTAATTATACGTGATAATATCTAGGATTAACGTATTGCACTATGCTGCATGGATATGACCGAAAGCATTATTTGTCAGTCCATTATTGCTTGTTATTTTCGATTGAAAGAGACTAATCGCGCCATAAACGATTGAGGTCTTGTGATTGACCTGAACAAGTTGTGATTAAGTGTGATTAAAACTCTTGAAAGAGTTGGGCAGCAGATCCTTTTTAACTGATACAACATACAAAGCATCTTGCGATTTATGATAACATTTGCTTTTCTGTCTCTTTGCCCGTTTCTCGTCAATTTTATTGATTCAACAAAATGGACGTCGCATGATATTATACTAACATTGTACTCGTCAGTCGTCATCAATATTTAATGTTATATAGGTTGTCCCAATAAGAGCGCCCACTTTGAAATTTTAAAAAAGCGCAGTTTTTATTAATCGAAACCTTCTGATGTTTTTAGGTATTTTATTATAATATAGAGTGTAGACATGAAGATTATGAATGGTATACAATATCCGATAAATGGCCGTCTCATGGTCGTTGGCACTCGTTGATCGTTTTGACGAAATTTCGATGACATGGCATAGTGGCAGCTCTATTTCATCAATGGCGGTTTAATCTCATCCTTTTGCTCAGGAATTGTTCTTGGGATATTGGCATACATCATTTGTTTAAAAAAAACCCAAAGAAAGAAATCCAATGGCGTCAAATCGCTTGATCTTGGTGGCCAACTCACATTTCCTTACAAATTTCGCCTTTAACAATTCCATTGTTTCATTCGCTTTGTGGCAGGTTGCGCTGTGCTGTTGAAACCACGTGTCTTCAAAATCCATTCCAGCAAATTGAAACAAGAAAAAGTTGTTTACCGCCTAACGGTAACGAACGCCTTTGATGATCGAGCCGTCTCTGAAAAAAGATCATTATTTTGGTAGTAGATTTCCACACTTTCTACACGTTTTGCAGTCGTGTAATTTTCCAAGATTAAATGTCAATGTCTACACATGACAGCTGTCATATAACAACGCTGTATTACCAACACAAGAAAAATGGCGCTGAATTCAAAGTAGACGCTCTTCTTGGGACACCATATTTAATGATTGTTAAATTTCAGGTGTACATTCATTTATGATTTATTCAATACACGAGTTCATTATAACCTGGTAAAATTCTATAATTATAAATACCTACTTTAAATTGAATACAGGAAATTTACATTATTGAAACAAATGAATTATTGAAATACATATTCAGTTGAAATCGTTCATGTTTTAAAAACGATTTCGGATTACAGCTGAGTTCTGAGAGCTCTTATATCTGATGCAACCAATTAATCGGAAGGTTGGAGCTGAAACAAGACAAGAAACAAGGTTAATCAACTTAATCACCTAAAACAGGGTTATCACCTAAATATTTTTTATATTGAGCATCTTACCTGCACAAGTTTTTACTAATTTTACACTGTATTTGGAGCTTGTTTCTTTGAAATTCATTGATTTTGGAAAATAGAAAATATATTTCTTGATATGTTTCTCGAATTTCATTTATAGGAGTATGTTCGCTCATTGCTGATCATATACAACTGTTGTCAAACCGCTCTTGTTCTCTTTCTCATCAAGTCACCACCAATTTTCCAATGGGATTTTGAACCCACGTAATCAGGCGCTCAGAAATTAGCAACAGTAATTCACTCATACTTTCGGGCACTCGTAAAGTCGTAATAAGAAATGGTTTATTTCTTTCTTATTTTTTCTGAAAGAGTTTTCTTTAAAATATCTATATTTTTTTTAACACGATCTTATTTGTTTAAAGTAAACAATAAGTTGAAAACAATATGCATTTCTAACATCCTAGCCTAGAGTTTAGGACCTAGGTCTAGTTCAAACAGTAAACAACAGATCCAGATGGAAGCGAGTGTCCCCCTCTCCGTTTACCTAACTGAACACAATCTGCAGTTGGCGCTAAAATCGTGCCGGATTCGCAAACCATGAATGAGTTACTGCTGCTGATTCCTTATCGCCTGTTACCTAGTGATGGCAACGATTAATCGAAAGGTTGAAATAATCGATTAATTTGATTTGATTAATCGAAATATCATTTGATATTTTCCTTTTGATTAATCGATTATTCGTTTCGATTATTTAGATTCTCCAATTATCGATTTTAAGCATCGGAGGAAATGAAGACATCCACAATTATGCTGTAGCCTAACAAAAAAAAAAAAAAAAAATAAAAAAAAAAATAATTGTCTAAGTTTTTCTTTTTGCAATCATAGAACAATTAAAAATATTGCATCACGAGATTCATTCAATTTGTAAAAAACTTTCTTTTTCAATTGAAATATTCAGAATTTGATTAATCGATTAATTTAATCGATTATTTTGATATGATGGGAAAACTCTTTTGCACAGTTGTTAACACCATTTTTTGTTTTATTAAACGCTCCGTTTGTGTTAAAACAGTTCCGCTCTTCATCTAGCATATTTTATAATTGGTCTAAACTGCAATTATATAGGTACTTCTACTAGTTTCTGTTTTTTTATTATGCGGTGTTGAATGACAACCCTTTGGAGTGGCGATAAATTATAAACTATAGTTAAATGCGTATAGCGTATTATAATTGATAAGCATTTATTAGAGATGAAAAGGTGTTCTTCTAAAATACATCCAACTTTTAAATTGAGGATTTCGTTAAGAATGAACTCCTGGCAACAGGTACAGCAAGGTGCACATCAAATACATGTCTACTGTAAAATTTCTCATTGTAATCAATTTTCGAACTTTGATTTAAGATTTTGAAGGATTTTGAAATATTTTTTATAATATGGCAACTTTTAATAGCTTCGTAAGTTCTTGTCAAACATATTTCAATTGTAGATGCCCAGAAATATAGTTCAAGTCCCTCGCGTGTGTGTTGTGCGGAAATCGTCAAAATCCATAATGGAAACCTACCTGAAGTAACATAGTTGTTCCCAAAACCATAATGGTTGTTATAAAACTTGAACAGTCAAGAAAACTTGTAAACTTGCCCGCCGTTATTATGTTCCCACCAAAATGAGCAAGCCAGCCGTCGATCGACCAAACACAACACCACATATGAGCGTATGAGAAGAAAGTCTATCACAACAGTTTCCGAATTATGTTTCAAATGCATTTTCCAAAAAATTGATTTTTGCCCCAGCACGATAAATTCGTATCATCCCCTACCATTAGCACAAATTCATTTTTGGTCTCATACGTGTAAGGGAGGGGAATTCAAATTATCGGGAATACCTTCTTAAAAGTGGGCTATTGGTAATTAAGAGCTGACTAACGCCATAACTCCACTTCTAGAACGATGAGCCACAAACAAAATGAAGGCGCTCGCGCCAAACAGCACTCGCCCCCGACTGCGGGGATGATAATAATGAGGAGTGTATCTATGTTTCTGAGTAGTAAACATGGCTCTGCTCATAGACAGCCGAACAGCAAGCAGGACTCGAACAGACGAAAGCGTGGGAAACGGTCCAAAATGGACGAGTTTAGCGGCAAAATGATTCCCAAAACAATGGAGATGCTGAAGAAGAAAACCAAATTCACGAAGTAAGCGGAAAGAATTTTCAAATAATTTTTGGTGTTACTTAACTGTTATATATATATCACTTCAGGGACGAAATAGAGACATTATGCCGCATTTACAAGAAACTGGTGTCGAACGCCACATCTTCGTCAAGGAGTTTGGCTGTGAACCCCGCCACCGTTATGGCTAAGACTCATACAACTGTTGAGGTAGGCCCCTCGCTTGACGCACTTTCACGCACCGTTCCGCACATACGAACTATTCACACATAACTAATAACTATTACTAATTGCAATTGAAATAGAGAATAACAAATGGACATGGCACTTCCATGTGCTGCGGTTGACACAATTCGTTTTTTATCGTTCATCAAAACGATTGAACAATCTCGGTACTTTTCGTTCGCGTTTGGTGCATTGGGGCAGCAAAGTGATATCGTGACCAAACAACATATTGTGAATTTGTTTTAAATCACAGTTGGAAATCGATCCGTCGGAAATCGTATCATTCAAAAGTGTTCCTCCTTTATTTGCTGCTGTGTGTTTTTTGGGAATAACCGTGATGAGTTGGCAGAGTTTCCATCCATAAAAGCGCAATTCCACATAAAAAACATCAATGCAACATGGCATTTGAAGAGTACATATTGTATTGTAAGGAAAATTTCAAAACTCTATATAAATAATAATAAAAAAAAAAAAAAACAGAACCGGCAAATTCGTGAAAACATTCAGAGCTACTTATTAACAATCCATTCAGCATTGGTACTTTTTAAGTAAACGAGATCAATCAGTATTTTTGTAGAAAATTAAAATTAATTGTCCAATAAAATCAATAAGGCAACAACAAATTAAAATTAACTAAAATTATGAGCCATTAAGGCAAAAATTTTGCTGTATGATTATTTCTAAATTAATTTCACATCAAAATTTGCGGATGCAAATGAGACGCAAAAAACGAAAAGATTGCTGACGATTATTATTCGGAAGCTGATTGAATTTTGATCGCGAACTGAACTTCGTGTCAAATTGAGTCTTGCACGTGTTTTTTATTAATTACATTTAGCGAGAATTCCGGAATCCGTGGAATGCGATTCTCAGGTGCGACTCTATTTCACCCAAATCGATAGGTCTGCAGCTGCTGCCAAATGTTGTTTGTCACGAGATTGGCAAATTAACTGCCATCGCAATCATCGTCCTGGCAGGTGCTTCCACAGGTAAGCCAGGGATTGACAATGCACCCTGCAAGTATCGAGCACTAGCCTTTGTAGTTTGCTTCAGGTGGATAGAATGGCGTAGATTAACTGTCGAATTATAATATGAACTGTGCTAATGCACGCAAAAAAGGTTAACGGGGTGCGCGGGTGGAGTTCAATAACGGTAAACTGTTGTTGTTGCAGGGAATCGATCGGATTGTGTTTCGCGAATTGTTGCACAGCACCTTTGACATCGTTACCGAGGAGACTTTGATGGAACGGATATTCTGCAGTTGGGACAAAGACCACGAGGGTCTTCCCCTGAAACTAGAAGGATGGCTTCTCGGACTGTCCGTTTTCCTTCGGGGCACACCATCAGAAAAAGCAGCATTTTGTTTTCGTGTTTACGACTTAAATGCAGATGGATTTATTACCAAAGATGAAATGTTTGCATTGTTGAGGAACTGTCTTATCAAACAGCCCCAGGAGGAGGATCCGGATGAAGGTGTCAAGGATCTGGTGGAAATAATTCTGAAGAAATTCGACGTTGACAAAGATGGAAAGGTACTTAAACTTTTTTCATATTCAAATCAATAGATTTTAAGGACTTGCATTTTAATCAGGTGTCGTTCGAGGACTTCTCCCAAACAATCAGTCAAGAACCACTACTCCTGGAGGCCTTTGGGCAGTGTTTGCCAACGGAGAGTGCCACTTTGTCTTTTTTCACGACCCTAGAGTTGTAAAGTTCCTGAAACATGTTGTAGTTGAATTGTAGTTAATTAATATTTAATAGCACACATTTACTTATTCAACTCTTTTATTCGCTTCAGAAATGTTGTAACGGGGAAACCCCTTTTTCCCCTGATGAGGAACATTACATTACAAATAAAAAAAATATATTTCCGTTTGCAGGAACTCTGATTACAGCAAAAACAATAACAAGGAATTACATTACTTCGTGCTATTCCTAACTCCCCTCAAGGTCTTGTCGCCAACTTTCAAAGTAACAAAATTGTTCAGTTGCCTAATTTTGAGTTTGCCCCAAATAATGTAATTTCCGATGCCTAGAATTTGTGCGGCATTGAGAGCTGCAGCTTCAGGGTAAATGACTGTCGCACATCCCAATCCAGAAGGCACATTGAGACTGGACCACACATCCAGTTGGATGTTGTCCGACTTGACCGGCGGACAGTTGATCACGGGATAGGCGGTGTTGCCAGACAAAACAGGACCAAGACCGTTAGACCGTCCTGCCACTGCGATGAAGACGAGATTACTGATGACACCTTCGTACTCATGCATTATCTTCAAGGTATCTGCGGTGCCCTTGTGAGCTGAAGTAACGCGAAGTTCGACGTTGAGACCGAGACTCTTGCAGTGTGTTGCAATTTTTTCGCAAAACTCCTTGTCAGTGGCACTGCCCATCATTATAACAACTAAGTGATCATTTTTTGGAATCACACCCTCAAGCTGTTCGCTGACCCAGATAAAGTTCCTCTTCACCGTGTCTAAATCGGTGGAAGTGACATTCGTAAGATTTCTGTAGACTTGTTTGTCCACCATCAGCCTCTTGTCACCGGAAGGCCACAATCTCCAAGAGTCCGAATCAATAATGTCGGCCAAAACGATTTCACCTTGAATGAAACAAATACAAAATTTTACAAATTTTCGAAATTAATTTGCGTTATTTTCGAATTACCTTCCTCGCTGACACCAAACTCAATTTTCATGTCAATCAAGGCACAGTTTCTAGTTGCCCAAGCTTTTTCCAAAATTTCGAAAACCAAAATTGTTGTTCTCTTCATAATTTCGACCTCATCTTGCCCTGTAAATGAAAATTCAAAATTCCAATTATTATCTGGATAATGAACATTTTTTGAAATCAAAATTATAAATAAAATATATTTTAAATAAAATTATTGCTTTCAACAAAGATACGAATTAAACGCGTCATGAGAAGTTCGCTCATTCGATAATTATAAAATCGCATTGGGAGTCAAGAGGGCATCGTGAATAGGATGGGCTTGAGTAATCCTTATCATATTTGTATAACGTGCTGCCCCAATTCGTACAACAAAAACCACTGTTCAACACTTACCGATCAACAATCCATTAAAGCAGAACTTGGCTGATATGATTTGTTCGTCGGACCATTGGGGGTCATGATTTGCGTCATCCTTGAAGAATGTTTCCTGTTTCGGTGGCGAAAATCTGTTAATGGGATATAAAATATAAGACGATTAATTATTTGGCTTATTGTGCGCACTTATCAACAAGATTTTTATTGTTTTCTTATATGTGTTTTTTGTTTTTTTTTTAAAATTAATGTAGAGTGAAAATCGGAAAACATGTTTACGTGCTTTTGTTTAAACGATATCCTTCACGGCTTCACACTTTCACACACAGACCTAATTATTTGCTCAGAGTTCAAAAAAAAACTACTTGATTTATTGCGATTACATTATTTTACAAAGTGCAACTGGAATGTCTTATATCAAGTACAATTTACCCCTCTTTTCTATATTTATTAATTTTTCTTATGAACACTTCCCACAAAAAGAAGTTTAAATACTCAAAAGATCTGCCCCTTAGAGAATTTTGAATTTGCTTGTTTCATGTACTGAATCAAAATCTCCATAGATATTCTTTGCATAGAATATTCCTATTTTTCTATGGAAATTTTTTTTAATGTTTACAAATACTTTCAACGACTAAGACAATTGTTTTCGTCAAGGCATTTGCGTATGAAAATGAAGTCAATGAAATTTCGAAATTTTGTAAATAAATTCAAAATGTTTGACAGACTTTGATGGATATTTATTATTGGTAGTCGAATGAAAATTATTATTATTAAGTTATTAAATTATTATTATCATTATTATTTGAATTTCAGTATGCAAACTTTCAGATTTTCTTGTCAACTTTGTGCACGAAGACGGTTCGTCGATGATAACACTATCGATTATTGTTGTACGTTGCTACAAAAAAAGGGAACTCGTTCTTATCACTTGAAAGTTTTGCTTGTTCCTCTCTTGCATGATTAATTTTATCATCAAATTTATTGACTATACAACACAATAACTGCATCCAGTCGAATAAAATGGGATCTAGAAGTTAATTCAATTGGCTGTTTGTTTTCTCTTTAACTTATTTGCCCTGAAATTGTCTGCAAAATTACCGGATTGCATTTCGATTGACGTCCCGAAAACCTCATTCAATCAAAAAAGCGTTGGTGTGATCTCGTTATTCAAACTTGATTCGCCAACCGCCATTAAAACAAGATCAAATTGAAAAGAGGCGGTATTGCGAAACTTAAAATAATTAAGTGGTTGCAACTTGTGGGAATGTTTCGTCCTACCTGTATCCTTCCGGTACGCCGGGATTTCGGCGCAAGAACGATCCAGTGGCCAGTCTCCGGCTCACCCACTCGATGGGAATCATCTCGCATTTCTTCGCCACAAATGCAGTTGGCGCCACACTCTTCACGAAGGCGGTCTTCATTCCTGTAGTGATTAAAGGCGAATTATGATAATGAGGCTTTTCCAAGAACCGCAATCGCAAACCGCTTACCAACGGCATTTAGAATTTCGAAAACTCGTGCATTCGTCTTGTTAGAAATTTCGGCTTTGCCCGACAAATCATGCGCCTTCACGCCATCGCCGGCCGTGATCCGATCTTTGCTCAACAGCAGACACAGTCCAGGATGTTTGGGCAGATCGTAAACTTGTTTTGTTTTACCCTCAATCAATATTTTGCCAAGTTGATATCCTCCGACTGAAATTAATTCAAAATGCCCCTTAATTAGTACACTTGATAACACATACACTGCCTACGTACCTTCCTTGCTCATTTTTGATAGCTTGTTGTTTCAACGATCACAAAACGAACGCAATCTGAGCTCTCACGCCTTACTGATCGGAATACCTTAGCAAGATCACTGCGACGCACTTTTATTCAGTTAATCGAATACAGGGACGTAGAACCTTTTTCGATGTGGACCATCGCCTGGTAACAGCAGAGATCAGACTGAATATTTACTGATAACGAAACTGCGTTGATACGAAATGTTTTGAACTGAACTGCTTGGCAGGAGCATAAAAACTTCTACATTACAAAAACAGTTAATTTACGCAATATACATTGTAAAATGTGTGTTTGTTTATAAGCAAAATCGCTATATTCTGCTGGAACATCTTCAGCAATTTCTTGTATTTAAAACTATAGAATCAGAACCGACCAAATCCGCTTATTATATTGTAATTCGACAAACATAAATTTCCTGTTTCCATTGATTCGTCAATCCAAAAATGTTACGCACCCCTGCACTTGTCCCCACTCCACTGCCAGAGCATGATTCTGGTTCCTTGATTGATCTTTTTCGTACAAGCGTCACATATGTGGAAGGTAAGGTTTTTGTTGTTTTTTTCCCCTCCGCACAGAAAGAAATTGTTGTTTTCAAACGATTTGATTCAAACAAATTTTGCAGTTTTCATAGTCACACTTGATACTGGCTCTCACGTGGGAGTAGTATATATACTACTTACGGTTCGTCGAGCTAAAATTACCGGCTTTGAACCAGTTTTAATTACTGATCATTGAAACTCCGTAGATTCATTAACCGATTGTGCCAAGTAAGCGTAGAAGACGTTAGTCGAGGGACTATTCCAAGAACGACGTTCGTCCGACAAAAAAGTTCACATGTTGAGTGAAGTTCTCATTGCACAGTGATCGGTGAAGATCGTCTGTAAACTGTTTAACAAGAGGTGAGTGCCGAGCCGGAGCGGATATTGGTGTCTTCCATTTAGTACTATTGTTGACAAATTCGTGTTACGACAGCGGAACACCGCTAAATTGTTTCTTTCGAGTGATAGATTTGACCGACTCTGAAGTACAATTTTAATAAGTAATTCGTTTCAAATTCGATCTGTAATCGGAAACTATCTAAAATTGTTGAATTGCTTAAAGTATTCCTTTGGTTTATGGCAAATGAAATACTTGATAAATTATGCAGTTAAATAGTTATTTAAAATTATTTTAACGGCTGTGTTATGTTTAAATAATTTTAGATATTTGGGGCGATGTTAAAGTTTGATTTTGTCCTGAATCCGTTTTTCTTAACTTTTTACAGTGTTTGGAATTATTCTGAATTGTGTAAAATTTTCTTATATATCAATACAAAAATTAATGTTCATTGAAAATTTATATGAAAGCGCTGATTTCTAGAATAATCATTTCTAATAATAATTAATGTCAATTAATTTAAAATTATTTCGAAATCAGTCGTTAAAATTATTTATTAAATTATAGTGTTTTTTAATTTTCATCTTGTTAATGCAAAGTGAAATTATAATATTGCAATAGAAAAAAAATTTTATTTCATTCAATTTTTTTAAATTAAACGCTAAATATGAACAATTGAAAAATATAGTGATTCTGAACAATGAAGGCTTCTTCAAACAGCACTGAATATTTAACTTTTAATAATCCTAGCGTTTTGTAATTTAGAAGATAATTTTATAATAATTTTCAAAAATATCTTACGTGTTCTTTTTAGGTGTTCTTATTTTCTTTCTCGAATCTGTTAAATAAATTCTGTTATATATGTCTTTATATATTGTCTGAATCGTAAAATTAACTTCTTAATTTATATAACGAACTAATCCTTAAACAATGAACATTTATTACTTTTCGAATTCATTGTAGAATACGTTCTTTAAAATTCCAATTTGTACTTGTTGCTCCAAAATATGTTTGCGTGTTTTTTTCCAACACTTTCCAGATATGAAATCAGTTTTAAAACATCGAAAGTTCATTTCTAGAAGCAAACGATATCGCTAATTGTTGTTTTTACTTAATTGCAAATATTCATAAAATTGATCTCGCCCAAATCGTTTTGCCTAGTAACATTCAAGATAAAGATTGATTGGCACGTCACTATCCCCCTCCCCTACCCCTCCCCCAAACCACTGTCTGACGATCTCTATCCAACAATAAAATATTTCCCTTAAATTTAAATGTGCTCCTCAGAATCGACCCCAAATCTTATTAATTAAAACATTCCTTAATTTTTTTGTTTTTGGGTATGATTAAGATAGGAAAATGCAAAATTCACTTGTTGCCTGAAACGCGTATAGTTTCCCGGTTGAGAAACGCAATAACAAATTTGGTTATCTTTTATATTTTCCACATGTTAATATAATTAACACAAAAAGTTTTAGTCCATTCCATTTAGAAGAAGAAAATACACTTTTGGTTTTTCATTGCCACGCTATCAATTTCTGAAGGAGAGAAAAATCTCGCATGTTTGTGAATGTTATTTACAACAATCAACAACAATTGTTCAATAACTGTTATTAGTTTTTTGTTGAAGTTCAGTGATATGATATGAACAAATGAAACCGTCGCATTAATCTGCAACTTTCAGTTGACGTAATTCATCATGGTCGTTGCATTATGTTGTCTCCTTGTTCAAATCTTGACGCATTCGATGCACTTCTTCGGCGCAAAACTGTTATCAACGCTGGATGCAAAATAACAATATTAATCTAAGATGTTATTCAATTTAAACCGAAAAACTTCCATAAATTTTCTGCTATCACCAGAAAAATGATTAGCTCTCCCTTAGAAAGCTATCGATATCTATTAGAATTGATAACGGATCAAGGTCTAAGGATTGAAGTCATAGGAAACTACCGTTATGCTCTGGAAAAACTTCAAAATCATGGAATTTTTATAATTTTTGCATTTTCGAAATAGCATCTTCGACAACATCCGAAGGAGTGGATGCAATCGGTTTACAGTAACTCGCTTATCGAAGATGAATTCTCATCTGGTTTTAAAAACGTGCTCCAGAAGATCTCTTCTTAATGTTATATATATTTTTTTTAAGTTGATTCTTATTTTTATTATAACATTATCTCCATTCTCCATAGCAATAGAATATTGACATATGTGTTGTTATAATTCGATTCGCTTATCGTAAACACAAATATATAAAGGATGTTTCACTGAAGCGAAATTCGAGATTTCAAAAATTATGTAAACTAGTGTCATCATTGATTAGAATTTTCTTAAAAATTTTTCATGCAGTTCGACAACTGATAAGGATTGTCTCACTTAATCGCGGTCGCCTGAATCTCATTTGACGAAACACTGGCAGGAAAGTAGAACATCAAGTATGGAAAAAAATTCGGAGAGTACGAAATCATCATGTACAAGTGAAAATTCAGTTACCTGTTTTCCAACAAAAAGTAATCAAAAATAATCATTTTCGATTTCATATAATATATATTAAATGTTTCTTTTTGTTTTGCTTCAATAAAGGTGCAAAAATGTATGATGATAATAATTTGTCGAAGGAAGTGACTGGCTTGACCCATGAGTGCGGTGTGTTTGGAGCGATTGCGTGCGGGGAATGGCCAACACAAGTGTGGACCAATTACTTACTTATGCATTGAAAATATATTAATTACGTGCCATTTTATGTTTCAGATTGACATTCCCCAAGTGATATGCTTAGGACTTGTTGCGTTGCAGCATCGTGGACAGGAGTCCGCTGGAATTGTGACCAGTGCCGGTAAATGCTCAAAAAATTTCAATGTTCACAAGGGAATGGGAATGATTAACAATATCTTCAATGATGAATCGATAAAAAAGCTAAAAGGGAATCTCGGAATCGGTCACACTAGGTACTCCACCTCGGCAGCATCTGAGGTGGTAAATTGTCAGCCGTTTGTCGTTCATACCGCCCACGGTGTGCTGGGTATCGCCCACAATGGAGAGCTGATCAATTGCGAAAGTCTCAGAAGAAATGTAGGAATCACTTAAGACAATCAAGGATTTCTGAATAAATTTATAATTTATTTTTGTAGGTATTAGCCCGAGGAGTGGGATTATCCACGCACAGTGATTCCGAGCTCATAACGCAAGCCCTTTGCCTGAATCCACCAGAAGGAGAGGTATGAACCCTGTACTTTCATAATTCATTCTTACACATTTCAAACATTTGTTTAACATTTAAGTGCCTTAACCAATTATTTCCATCTATTTGGAGAACATTTCCATCGTTCATTAATTGATTCCGTATTTTAAATTGATGTCGATCAATCAAATCAATCAAATTGAATTCAAATTTCATGTTGCATTTGGTTGTCTTAAGACGCAGAAAATACTGTTATCAATGATTGTATTTATATCAATGCTTGGATATAATGAGATGGTCCAGAATACAATTGCGATTAAAATATCGTTGTAACCAGAAAATAATAGATCGAGGATTCCTTACAAAGAATCTATATTTACATGGAAAATACAATTAACTTTCCAGAGAGATGGACCCGACTGGCCTGCCAGGATCCGTCACTTCATGCAATTGGCACCGTTGTCCTATTCGTTGGTAATTATGCTAAAGGACAAAATTTACGGGGTTCGTGATCCTTACGGAAATCGTCCATTGTGCATTGGAAAGATTGTTCCAATTAACATGGGGAGCGGTAAGTTTCTCGGACCACTACCCCAAGATATTTGTGACCCTAAATTGAAATTGTCCTTCCAGTAAAACCGGAAGAAGCCACTGCAGAAGGTTGGGTGGTATCCAGTGAGAGTTGCGGCTTCCTGTCCATCGGCGCCAGATATGAGCGCGAGGTGGAGCCAGGTGAAATTGTTGAAATGACTCGAAACGGAATTCGTACTGTGGACATTGTTGCCAGACCCGACGTGAACAAAATGCATGCATTTTGCATTTTCGAGTACGTGTATTTCGCACGCAGTGACTCCATTTTTGAAGGTCAGATGGTGTACTCGGTGCGGCTGCAGTGCGGTCGTCAGTTGTGGCGGGAGGCTCCAATCGATGCGGACATCGTGAGCTCCGTGCCGGAGTCCGGAACGGCCGCCGCCCATGGCTTTGCCCGAGAGGTACTTGAAATAATTGTTTTAATTGATCTTCACTTATCGACACCTCTTCCAATCAGTCTGATCTGCCCTTCGCCGAGGTGCTCTGCAAGAATCGTTACGTTGGTCGGACATTCATCCAACCCTCGACACGGCTGAGGCAATTGGGGGTGGCCAAAAAGTTCGGTGCCCTGTCCGAAAACGTAGCTGGCAAGAAACTGGTACTGATCGACGATTCGATCGTCCGAGGTAATTTTTAAGAAACACATATTGTTGGAATTGTGTCAATTGCACATCCAATTATCCCCAGGAAACACGATCGGTCCGATCATCAAACTGCTGCGGGATGCTGGCGCCAAGGAAGTGCACATCCGGATTGCAAGTCCTCCGCTATTGTATCCCTGTTACATGGGAATCAACATCCCCACCCGTGAGGAGCTGATTGCAAACAGATTGAACGCCAACGAATTGGCGAAACATGTTGGTGAGTGGCAATCGTTTGCAAGTGCAACCCTTTACTTATGTTGAACGTTTTCCAGGAGCGGACAGTTTGGCGTACCTCAGTGTGGAAGGACTGGTGAAAGCAGTGAAGCTGAGCAGGAAAGTGGACAACCCGAAGCAGGCAGGCTACTGCACTGCATGCCTCACCGGGGAGTATCCAGGTGGTCTGCCCGAGGAGTTGAGTTGGTAAAACGAGGAATATGCAGAGTGAATATTCTTTTGACACTAGAATTTTTGAAACTAAGTTTCAACATTTACATTCGAAATATGTTCTACTAATACTTGATTTTTAATTGAAGATGATTATTTAAAAAATCTAGATCGAAATGCATTTCTTGTTGTTTCCCTTCATAGACATTCATATGCACTTTGACTATTTATAATAAAAAATAATTAACAGTTAGACTTGTCGATTGGATTTTCATTTATAATTTTTTTTCATTTCTATTTCGGTTTGTTAATTTCAATGACTGAAATCATTGAAAGTTTTTAAACAATTTAAGTATTGTGGTTGGTGTTCTAACGACCACCGACAGAATTTGATCAGCTGGTTTTGCTTATAGAAAACAAATTAATAATTACATCTTTTCGTTGAGATATTGAACACAATGTAATCAATTCCGAGTTATTGTGGTTTTTTTCATTGTGAAACAAAGTTATCGAATCCAAATGTGATGTGTCATGAAACCGCAAATATTTCTTGCGACGGCACAAAGATTTCATATCAGATTGAATTAACCCTTTCAGAAGAAAGTCAACAAGCGGAGAAGTAAAAACAGCAGACAAAGCACCATAGAAAATGTACATTTAATTCTTATTGAGAATGCTTACTGAGGATTGAGTAACAATAACAACAATAGACCCAAAACTTTGACAAAGTAGCATTTGATTAATAAAAGAATAACACAGTTGTTTATTGATATAGAAAAATTCCCTGAGGCGTTGAATTAATTCTTTGTCTCCATAAGATCAAAGGCAAGAGGAGATTCTAAACAAGGTCTATTAAGCACTTTTAACACTCGGTGGAATGTGGATAACCCTGGACGTATATTAAAATTAAAGATTAGTCTGCAGCTCGACTACGAGGAGATAAACAATTGGCATTTTTATTTACATCGCGACACGACATTTCATCTCACGTCATCCTCCGCACCAATCAACATCACGAGAATTTTTGTTTTCTTTAAGTTTTATGCTCTTTTGGAGACATTTTTTTGGAGAACTTATCAATTTCAAAAGATGAGAATTGTTTGAAGAGAACTGTCAAAATTTCCAATTATTTGATTTTAAACAGATGGCAGATGATGATATATGATAATTGTGTACCCATTTAAAACAAAAAGAAATCTACTTTAATATAATGCTAAACAGGACCAAATTATACTTGAACCACTCTATCTCGTAGATATTAGATATAAGTATGACGTTATAAGTAAAGTACAAGAAACATTGGAGTTGCAGGTTGCACAAAAAAGAAATCATCTTAAGATTAGAAATAATAGATTCATTAGAAGGAAATATATTAAATGATTAACAGCCATAAGTTAAATTCGTAATCGCAACGTGCTGATTTTTGGAAGAACAAAAGTGTGAGTTTGATAGTATGTAGTCTTGACCTTGAGGCTTGAGCTAATTTCATTCTACGCCTTATAAGCGTGACCTTAAGAACATCGGTCATGCGACTTGAAAATATCATTTACTTAAATAAATTTCCTTATTAACATCAAAAAAGGAATTGTTACATTTAAGATTTGTTTCTAACTCAATTTATAAAGACTTCTTAAATTGACAAGGACAACCTTAAAGCCGGAGGTACACGGTACGGAAAACGTCATATTTATAAGGAAATATCTTTGTGGATGTCACTTTTGACACATCGAGTCACACGATAAGCAAAAATGAGTTTGCAACCTGTATTTTGCAATTCACAGATTACCGGGGCGCCGTGCCGCCCGTAAGAGCAGTAATCTCAAAACTGTGTTCATAAAGTTTTGTATGGTGTGACTCGGGAAATTTGTACCCCGCAAATTGCTTGGATGTGCCGAAAATATTCCGAAATTTTTGGGATATTTATAAGCGATACACCATATTGCTTATCTTCGAGTCACACGATGTGAAATACGGCGTATCGCTTATAAATACGACGTTTTCCGTATCGTGTACCTCCGGCTTAAGACGTACAGTTTTATGAAAGAATTTTAAATTATAATGGTCGATTGTAACTACAGATAAAAACGTTTTTTTGCATTTAACTCATTCTAAATGTAAAATTGACTTTTAAGAATCAGAAAAAAATTTCAAAGACAAAAAAAGTTTGAAGTTTAAGCAAACTCACTTATTTGCAATAATTTTTTTTTAATTTTGAATTTGGCGCCCTGTACTCGACCGTCTGCAGTTGGCTGCTTTCAATCGGATCGAGTGATTGGGGCTATTGAACTTCTTCTGTCAAATTCCGTGGAACGCTATAACGAAGTTTGTGGTCCCTAGAATTTTTAGTTGCGCCGTCGCTGTATTGTGTTTAGTTGGAGCCGGGACATCAAAGTGTTTGCATATCCGTACCTGAGAGCTGTGCAGTGGAAAACAATTCCAGTACTTCGAACAGCGCTAATATGCCGGAAGTTAATGCCATAATGTCGTCCGAATTCATAAGAGTCAAGGTAAGAAGATAGCACGGTAAAAATCTCGGTGTACAACTCTGTGTGAAACTTCCAATTTAAAAACTATGTTCACACATAAATCAGTACTAGAGTGTCTTAATTACTTTTACTTTCCTTACAGATTGTTGCATTTGTGCACTTCATATTCATTGGATGTGCAATGTTGGGTATATGGCTTCCCGGAGCGTTCATCTTCTACAATCTCTTGTTTATGATTGCCTTATTCTGGACGATACACTGTAAGGAGTCTGCTGATGCTGTATGCGCCGTAAGTACTTTAAGCCATTAAGAAATGTGACTAATATGTTTTCAAGTCTTGTTCAGAATTTCGGATTTCGCACAAAGTGGGTGGGATGTCAATTAGCAACGCCAGTAAATCCCCTTTTCTTGGATTTATTGATTTTTTTCTGGTCGTTTTTTTTTTCTGTAACCTTATGGTAATCAGGTCCTGACCTTTGGGCGTTCCTTTAAGTAGCTGCCTGTTACCTGGAAGGAAATCAATATACATATATAAACACGAATCTCCATGAAATTTTTAGAGTCATTATTTTACTTGGCTTTTCCATACCAAGAATAAAATTTTAATGAGCGGACAATTATAATCGTTAATATTCCAATTTTAAAGCAATTTAGTTTCGATTAAATGAAATTCATTTTTAATTTACTATCTATAAAAAAACGCCAGGGACAATGAAGACGATGTCCTAAATTCTGAATATGGAATAAGGACGAAACTGTTATCTTTCCTGATCTTTAATATACCAATAAAAAAAAAACGTAATAGTTGCTTGCATGTTAGTGCGGTTCTCACTGTAACCCTTTCCATCATTTCAACAGACGCAATAAACCTTTAGAATCACACGACTGGCATGTTTTCTGTTTTTGCACATAAATTTTCATTACTTGCGATTAAATAAAACAATTTGATATTATCAAATCCAAAAGCAGAGAGATTCAAGAATAAGTCCTGCTTCCGGATCGCCAGCTTTCAGTGAATTCATTTGAACGTAACACTAAAAATTATTAAAAGTGGTTTTGAATTTTTTTTTAGGCATTTATCATAGACGCTTGTAGCATTATCTTTGATTTGGCTTGCATCATTGCCTTCTTTGGTTATATGAGTGAGTTTCATGGCAGTTCAATTGATGAACACTTGATTTCATAATTAAAGTTAATTAATTTATTTAATTCTATTACAATATTATAGATGGATGGGTAGTAGCATTTGCCATTATGAACTTAATCATCCGACCAATATCCGTGCTTCTGCTCCATCGGGAGTTTACCGAGCGCGGTGGGAATTTGTCCACTACACAAATATTCCCAACAACAACACAACGTGATCAGCGAAGCTACGAGGACATCGATCAGCCGCATCAGTCCATTCCAACGAATACTCAGGCACCGAATGTTGCTAGCATCTTTTAATGTCTACACAGAATATTTTTAAATGACTCTTGTTAACCTTGTTACATTTACTCGTTATTATTTAATTGATATTGTTGATGAACAATGTTACATGTTATATGTCTTGAATTTCTAAATACTGAGAACTATTTGGTGTTCATGGAAAGATTAGTCTCGAGTCACTTTAATGTGCCTTATGTTTTTCGAATACTACAAGTTAACTATTTATAAAAACAAAAAAAAAACTTTTTTCAAATGTATATTAAATATTAGCTTGAATATTATTTAACTGTACGGAAGAGAAATGAAATAGACTACTGGACGATTTTTAACGTATTAGCCCCGTGCAAATGTCTCTGATCACTCAGTTTCTTAGCACAATAACTTAAATTTATATAATATAACAAATGTTCCCCTAGCACTTTATGTAAATCCTAAAGAATGGTTTTGAGATAAATAAAAACTGAGAGATTGCTTAAATTCCTTTCGTATTTTGTTTTTATGGAAATGCAATAATTATGTTCTTGAACTCTGATTAGGAAATCAAAATTGAAATTGTTTAATTATGTTCTCGGCGGCAAATCTAAATGGTAACTGAAAGCTTCGAATTTCGTTATTTAAATGAATAAATTTTACCAAAATATTGGACGAATTATTGCATCCCTATCCTATGTAATAATATATTTTATTTTAAAGTTCAAACAAGCCCGCTATTATGCTGATCGCAATTCAGCTTCGGTAAGTTGGCGGCCATGGTTGTCATATTTACTAGTTTCGTATGTATGCAGAATGCATTTCAGTTGCATGAGGAACATTTGAGTGCGGTTTCGCGCTTTGAATCATCCCTGTGTTTAGGTTATTGACAAAACTGAAAGTGTTTAAACCGGATATTGGTCAGCAGAATAGTTATGCTTACTTCAGTGCAATTTTTAGTGATATTTTACAGCAGCGCATCACATTTGGCCACGTCCATGGCTATGCCGCTCTGAGATTCTAATTAACGCCCGCATATTCTGGGATTACTCCAAATTATGTACTCAGCTGGTAATTTCCTTTAACAATTTCTTTAATAAGTGCAAGTGTTCATTCCCATCCTGTAAAATTTATCTCTCCCCCGGAAAGTCACAAGAATTTTACTGTTCACCCTGATTTTTGGCTTGAGTTTTCCTTGAACAACACATACAAAAGCGTTTATTTACATCTGATTTCAGTTTACTGCAGCTCAGAAGCATCACGAACATGCAGATTCCCTAGAAATATTCTGTAGTTGCAGGAATATGTACTTGTCTTCGTTGGAGAAGCGAGCACATCCCCCGGCGTGGCGACAAAGAGGGTCTCTGCCCCACTTCAAAAATGAATCAATTTTGATTCAAATATGGCAACCGACCCAACTTTGTTAAAAGAGTTCGATTTAATGCAGCTCATCAGTGCGACTAATTCGGCCGGCAACAAGTGAACACATTTAGCTACCCGCATGAGTCCGATTTGCTTTACCGAATTTCCACTCTACAGAAACGAATTCGAGGGCTGCGTTAATAATATGCAAACGAACCGGAGGGAAACAAAATACTAGAATTGATACAGTGTTAGACACGCTATAATATTATAATGTTATGCTCTCCCGTTTATGGAACGGTGTCCTACACGAGACCATTTTGTTATCTTTGGAACCACAGAAAAAATGTACATATTTTGCAAAATAGTCAACAAAATCCTTTCACGTAAAAGTTCAAGTTAAAACAAAATACAGAATATTGACTCGAGATTGTTCTTTATTTCACTTGTTGAATTTAATTTGTTATCCTTGAACTAAAAGGCACGATACCGATAACTGTGGCAAATAAAATTTTTGACATTTTCCGAAGGATTTTTAGTCGCTGATCACGGGAAAAATAATTAAAAAAATCCGGGATGGACCGTTTACGAGATATCCTTCGAAAAAGATTCAGTTCATCTGGCTCCCAAAATCCTTCGGAAATTGGTTTATTTACACTTATTTATCACTTTAAGGACATAATAACAATGTAGAGCTATTGAATTAATATTATTTTCAAGGCAAGCACGCATTCACATTATTATATGAATGAATACTCAACTTTTAAGTAAAAGTGCGTGGAAAGAATGAAATCGACATGACAGTTGAACAAAGTTTGTTTGGAAACTGTTCGTGGCGCGAGTTTTAGAGAAAATGCGTAAATATTACGCAAATAAAAATAGTAGAAGCGCTTTTATTGTGAAATAAGGACTCTACATTGTTTTTAGGTCCTTAAAGTGATAAATAAGTGTAAATAAACCAGTTTCCGAAGGATTTTGGGAGTCACATGAACTGAATCTTTTCCGAAGGATATCTCGTAAACGGTCCATCTGGGATTTTTTTAATTATTTTTCCCGTGATCAGCGACCCAAAATCTTTCGGAGAAAATACAAAATTTAACTTGCCACAGTTATCGGTATCTCCCCAACTAAAAAGTGAACATGTCTGTTCATTTACAAGAACCATTGAAATTAATATTTTAAACATATTTCCACCTTAGAATTAAATTCATTTTACGCTTGAAAATATGTATTCCAGTTTTTAATAATAAGTAATTGAATTTTAAACAGATTTATGTTTTTTGATATTACTTCACCCACATTACGGTTCTTACAATAAATTGTCATTAAAATATTTCCGATTCGAACGCTTTTGTTGCTGTTGTTGCCTATACTCAACCTAAAATAAAAAATATTAATGAAAACTAGTTATAAAATCAATTTTTATATTTTGGAATTTTGATGAACCCCTCAATTATGAAGAAAACACTATTCTAGATTTTATTTATTTTAGGATTGCATTTCGAGATATGAATTTTTGAAAGATTTTTTGTCCTAAAACGATATTTTTTCAGGATATTCTCAGAAAACGTCATATTTATAAGCGATATGGCATATTTCATATCGTGTGACTCGATGATAAGCAATATGGTGTATCGCTTATAAATATCCCAAACATTTCGGAATATTTTCGGCACATCAAAGGAATTTGAAAAGGTTCAAATTTCCCGAGTCACACCACAAAAAATTTTATGTACACAGTTTTGAGATTACTGCTCTTACGGGCGTCGCGGTAGGTGAATCGCAAAATACAGGTTGCAAGCTAATTTTTGCTTATCGTGTGACTCGATGTCACAAAAATATCCCACAAAGATATTTCCTTATAAATATGACGTTTTCCGTATCGTGCACCTGCGGCTTAAGACATTTTCAATGTGTAAGCTCTTACATTTTGTATTAAAGTAAAGTAAAAATGATTAATAAAAATTCTTGTTTCACCGAGGTGTTTATATAAATTTTAAATTAGTTGTTTTCAGTTTTATAATATTTTATAATATACAGGGTGTTTAAAAACAACACGGTAATATTTAAGGGGGTGATTTCTGAGTTTCATTTCATGAAAAAAAGTTCATATAAACATAGGTCCGGAAATGCATGGTTTCCAAGATACAGGGTGTTAAACTTTTTTTTTAAAATAAAGTTTTTTTAACAATATCTGAAATATCTTTTGTCCGAGTTTTTTGAAATTTTGCAGCATTGTTTGCAGTAATAAGGAGCTCATTTCAACTTAACTAGACTAAGGTTATTATGTCTAGTGGCGTGCGTGGGGGCACCTTAAGCAATATTGACAAAAAATGTGTACGCCACTGACTTTTTTCTAATTATGATACTTTTTTTAGATAAAGCAAGCACAAATACAAATTTTTGTTTTCTTGAATTTTTGACGTATCTTCCTTCGTTTTCGAGATAAAACGTAAAAACCATTTGATTGCATGTCCTTTTACCATACAAAATAAGTTATGAAAAATTTGAACCATTTTTTTTTTGGTAAATGTTGGTAATATTATTTTGATACTTCTTGTCAAATAATTGTTTTCGCCCTGTAGTGCGAAACAAAGCAAATTAGAATAGTTCAAAATTTTCTTAAATATTTAAGAAAGGGTATATTCAAGAGTATAAAAATGAATTTTTCCAAAATAAATGTTTTGCAGATGAAAATTTCAGAAATTAATTATCTTTAATATCATTTAATGTAAAAAAAAGAAATTCATTAAAAACAGAAATTGCCTTGGAAAGTCTACAAAAATGCATATTTCTCCAGCTGGGCTGCAATAAAAAAATCATAATTCTTTTGAAGTTAAAATATATTGTTTTGTATACGCTAGCGAAGTGTATTTATTGTTCCCTAAATAACACTAAGCGACGCAAACTTGAATATTAATTATATGACATAATGATCTATAATTTTGTAATTCGTGCTAACTTTTCTATTCCAGTAAAGACCAACGATTGCGCATTTACCGATATAGAAATGGACGATCGGGAAAGTCTGTATTTCGACACAATATCAGTTTCTGGATCGGAACCAAATTCGAAATCCCTATCAATGTCTCGTCAAACGATTTACCATTCAACTGTCGATTTGCCCATGCATGAGAATGCAGTTGGAACACCCCGAAAAGAGACCAACCAAACGAATGCAGCAAGCTCATGCTCCAATAGCAATTCACGTGCCAATACAAAACAAAAAACACCCCCATGTCGTAGACAATCGACACTATTGGATATCGGTGACACCAGAGACAATCCACCCCTGGAATATGATGAGGTTCATTTCCGCCTAATCGATAATTCTAATAAAATAAAAAAATTGCCAATTACATACTCTCAATGGAGATCTAGGGTAACGCAACCAGATTTTTCTAAATCTCATTTTCATTTCTCAAATACTTGTTTTTCTTATTTTGTTTATTTGAAAAATGTACATTGCCTATTTTTTGCTTATTACTTTTGAGCACTTTAACAGCAACACAAAACTTTTAATAATTTGTTTGTATTTTGAATGTTTCTGAATTTCTTAATTTCTACAATAATTTGTTCAAACTTTTTTTTTTTTTTTTACTTACTCATAGTTGGCTTATGGGAACGGTAATGGCAATTTTTCTTCAACGATATAACAATTATTTCTGTAACATCAAAACAAATTATGCGAAAAAGCTTGATTTTTGGATACACCTATATAATTAAGTGATTTACGTTCAACAATTATTAATTGTTCTTAAATACTTGTAAAATGAGGTAAGCTTTGCAATCATTTTCACCAGCGTATTATGTTGGATCATTTATTGTGCGTAACATTGTTAAATATAGATTTTATTTCATCGAATTGTATCAAGGAGAAATGATAATCATTTATTAATAAAAAATCTTTTAGTTTTAATGTAAAAAAGGTTTTGGCAGACAAAAATTTCTTTCACAATTTTGATTCATAATACTGAATGTGGTCGTGTTGTGTTTTTATAGAGCTTTTAAACAAATTTTCTTTAATACAATCAATAAATTTAATAATTTTTAAAACAAAAATCATTTCGAGAAGGTTGTTTTTTACAGAGTTGCTAATTACTGGCAATTGTTAAAAAGATTGTTAGCATTTATAAAGTACAAGGCAGCCTGCATGTTCTTTTGCACTACATAATTCGAATTGATTGTTCACTAATTTCTAATCCTCTAATGGTTAAAATGATGTACATATATGAACAATAAGCATACATATGAGATTAGTTTGCACAATATGTAAGATTTGATTATATTTTTTGAAAGATTTATCGTTTTATGAATTCGTGAAGGTTCAGCATAAATGAGTGAAATTATGAGAGAACTACAAAAAGGTGTAAGATACTTCTTAGTTCTTTGTATATTTTAATTAATGTAAATATTGCTAGTATGCAAGTTTGAATTAGCATGTAATTCATTTTGAAATGTAGAAGACATTTGAAAAAAAAATGAGTCTAGTATTTTCCCAGTCATCGACCATTATACAAAACTTTATCTATAGTTTTCGAGTTCATTTATTCTATAATAAATATTTGTTTAAAATATTGATTTGCCCAGCCAAGAACATTTAGAACCTGCTATTCTTCAAATCAAGCTTTTAGCTCTGACAAATTAAATGTCGACGCAACTCATTAATAACTAACGGTTCTCTACCCTTATTAGACATGGCGACGCTTCCAAGATGGCGAACGTTCTGTGGACTTTGTTTTGGCGTACAGAGGTGATGACACAAATCCACAGAACTGCCGTAAGCGTCAAACATTCGAAACGAATTTGGAGAAGGAAGGACTTGAATTGGAGAGGGAAAAAACACAAAAAGTACATTTCGTTAAAATACACGCACCAATCGAAGTACTGTGCCGATACTGTGAAATACTAAAAATGAAACTGCCAATAAAAAAAGTCAGTAGATGGTGTTCGTGTATTTTGTTTTAACAATATATTTTTATGAAAATTCCAGGTAAAGGAACAAGATAATATTACAGAACCCGAGTTTCAGCTGTTGAGTGAAATGAAATCATTTTTTGGAAAACCATTTGAATTTGTCAAGTTGGACAAGACGTTGTTTCCCGAAAAGGAATATTCACTTCTACTGTCCTACGAACGACATTATGACTACCTGTAAATAGATGCAAAGTAACACAGAAAATCGAAATTTTTATGCATTTCGTTATGTTTCAGATTTGATACCGCGGATCCAAATTTTTTTGACTCTTCTCTCAAAAGTTCTATTATAAACTTTATTCTTGAACGTCAGAGATTCTGTAACGACAACGACATGGACAATCAGGTTGGAATCGAAAAAATGCTCGCCGACAAAATTTACGACGCGGCGTATCCCTTGCACGATGTAAGTAAAAAAACATCATGTAAAAATCGAAATACAATGTAAATATGTAATATTGTGACAATCTGTTGAAAAAACAATAGATTTTTCATTTGATTTTATATATTATGATAAATATTAAATATAA
This sequence comes from Leptogaster cylindrica, assembly GCA_963082835.1. Classification (NCBI taxonomy): domain Eukaryota; kingdom Metazoa; phylum Arthropoda; class Insecta; order Diptera; family Asilidae; genus Leptogaster; species Leptogaster cylindrica. The sequence goes on from OY720108.1 coordinate 17,863,546, forward strand.
CACAGAATAAAGTATTTAATTTGGTATTTAAGTAATTTTCATATATGAAAATTAACAAATTTAATTTATAAATTCTATTTGTAAAGAAATATTTGATGCAAAAATAACTCGTGGGTTTCATAATTTAATTACCGATAAGATTATATACTTAATAGTTCTTAATTGATCGCGATAATGAATTTTCTTATATCCATTAGGGTGATTGCGATTCTGCGGGTAGCCAAAGAAACTTGCTCTTAAACGAATGGGCATCTGTAAAAAAGTGTTTACAGTAAGTATAAAACGAACAACAGTTCAATTTTGTACATAACTTTGGAACTAACAATCGACAACTAACAATGTTTGCACAAATGGAATGTTGATGTTTTAAAAAAGTTACCATCGAATTTTTGCCAACTTCTGGACAGAAATCTCATTAAAATCAATTTATTTTAAGACTTGATGTCACAGCTGCCCTCTTTTCCAAAACTATATGAATAGTTTTTGTTGATTGATTTCTTTTATAATTGCCATTTTTCATTATCTACAGGACATTGTAATTGTTAAGCAAAAATAATCCTGCTAAAATAAACCAACACTACTTTTAGATTAGTCGAAACATTATTGTACATAAATAAATGTTTTCATTTATACTTTTTAGGCATCAACCACTCGATAATATAAAGGACTACTTTGGGGTGAAGATCGCCATGTATTTCGCTTGGCTTGGTTTTTACGCACACATGTTAATTCCTGCTTCAATAGTTGGTGTAATTTGCTTTATATACGGCCTTGTAAATCTGAGCTCCGACAAACTGAGGTAACTAAACATATTGTTTTACATAAAACCATTTGACAATTTTCTTCGTAGTGAAGATATATGTGATTATAATAATACAATCATTATGTGCCCACAGTGTGATACGAAGTGCGACTATTGGCGTCTAAGAGAGACGTGCACATATTCCAAAGTGAATTATCTCTTCGATAACAATATGACTATAGTTTTTGCATTGTTTATGTCATTTTGGGGTATGTCAATACACTCTGAATCAATTTGCGAGTAATTGTTTATACATTTTCTAGCTACACTATATATGGAGTTGTGGAAGCGATATTCAGCAATACTTATGCATCGATGGGGCTTGACAAATTACTCTCATGAAGTAGAGCATCCTCAACCCCAGTACCTGGCTCGACTACGACAAATGAAAAAGACTAAATTTAACGTAGTTCATAGAGTTTTAGAACCACATGTGCCTTATTGGAAAATGAAGTTTCCAATGTACGTCATCAGTTTTTCATCGGCATTCTTATTCGTGAGTAATTTTTAATGGTATCAGTTTAACATTAAGTAAAGAAATTTATTCTGTCTCCCTTTACATACGTTCCTCTCATCAGAAAATGATTAATCCTTTGATATCGTTATATTTAAAAAAAGTTTTCTATTGCTACTCAAAGGTCACAATTTCTTTTAAATAATTTATATTGCGGTATATACTAAAAACAAAGTTTCATTTTTTTTAATCTGAGTAAGGAAAGGGAAAGGAAAGGTAACAATTTTAAGAACTTCCTCGAATTAAGTAGAAATTTCTAAATTTTACTCACTCCAATAATGAATATTATTCAAATATGATTTCAAAAACCGATTTAATTCAATGCGAATGGGGAAAAAACAACTCGCAATTCGAGGCAAAAACAGAACTTGAAAAAATCACGTATATTCGAGTTCGCTGGAAAATTGACTACATCCCAAAAAAAGTGTACTATTTATTATATGTATAACAGTTCATGCAACGACTGTTCTACTAAATCGAATTTCAATAGAAATGTTATTTTTTTTTCAGGTGTGCGTTGCAATTGCAGCTGTTTTTGGACTTGTCGTCTACAGAATGTCTCAAACTACCTCGCACAATATTTATGGCAATACAGATAGCATGTCTTACAAAATAATGGTCTTGCCGGCAACTGCAGCCATACTGAATTTAATCGTCATAACCATACTCAACTACGCCTACGATTACTTAGCGCTATATTTGACTACCTTGGAATACTGCCGAACACAAACTGAATACGACGAAAGCTTAACACTTAAAATATATTTGTTCCAATTTGTGAATTATTACAGTTCGATATTCTATATAGCATTTCTGAAGGGTAAATTTGTTGGATATCCGGCTAAATACAATCGAATATTTACGCTGAGACAAGAGGAGTGTGGACCCGGGGGTTGCTTGATGGAATTATGCATCCAGCTGGTTATTATAATGATAGGTAATCAGATCATTAATGCGTGTATAGAAATGCTGGTGCCGTATTTAACAAAGTCTTACAATAACATATCCCAGAGTTTGGGACTGAATAAGAAAGAAGATCGAGACAATCTTATTGCGTGCAATCAATGGACAGAAGATTATAAACTCCTTCCTTGGCCCCAGCTCACCTTGTTCAACGAGTATCTAGAAATGGGTGAGATTTTCACTTTGCTTTTGTTCAGATTCGTAAATATCAAGCATGATTATCTGTATTGCAGTTATACAGTATGGATTTATAACAATTTTCGTGGTGGCATTCCCATTAGCGCCTCTATTTGCTCTCGTTAATAATGTATTGGAGTTGAGACTCGATGCCAAAAAATTTTTAAAATATTATAGACGACCAGTTGCGCAACGAGTTAAGGATATAGGCGTATGGTATAATATAATGGCCATCGTTGGCACAATATCTGTGGCTTCCAGTGTAAGATTAACATTTTATACATACAATTAGTAATGCAGTAATACTATCTCATTGTACAGGCTTTTATAATAGCGTTTTCCTCGAATTTAATACCGAAACTCGTTTATAAATACAGTATAAATCCGAACCACACTTATGACGGATATCTCAACCATACACTTGCGTATTTTGATACTAGAGATTTTCAAGTAAGATTGAATTGAGAGCATTTTGTGCAGATGGAAAAAATTTATGATTTATTGGTAATTTCAGCAAGGAACTGCTCCAGCGCATTCTGCTTTTGAGAATGTGACCGTGTGCCGTTACTCCGAATACAGGAATCCCCCATGGGTGGGGAACCCCTACAAGCGACCTTTGGTTTACTGGCATATCCTTGCTGCTAGATTGGCTTTCATTGTGATTTTTCAGGTAATGTTCTGTATTAAATAGTACTGCGCATTTATAGAACTTACAAATATATTTTTGTAGAACGTCGTCGGATTTATAAAAATGGTCTTCTCATGGGCCATTCCTGATGTGCCCGGAAGACTTCGCTACAAAGTGAAACGAGAGGAGTTCTTAACCCAAGAAATAATAATTGAGCATGAGAAACGACGTTTGAAACAATCGATTTCGGAGAACCATAACACAAATCATACGACTCCTTTGCTGGAGAAAGTATTATTGCGCGGGGAAGGGAAATCACAAGATCTGAACTCAGATATCGAGTTGAGAAAACGACGGGAAAATGCAAATCTAGTCGAACGGACTTCCTTGTAGTTCTACAATAAACGAAGGGTCCGTCGGAATTCCTTTTTTTTCACAGCATTTGCGTTTTTTTTTTATTTACTGAAGAACTAATATTTATTTTTAGTCTCTAAGTTTTTTTTACTGTTTCTATTCCTATTAAATAATGGAATTGTTCGAATTTTTTTTTCTGCATTAATGTGCCTTTCAAATTTCGAACTCGACACAATTAAAAACGTTAAACAAGTGTTAAGAATTCTACAAAATATTAAATATTTATTAATAACAAAAAATCAATTAAAAATTAATGTTCTTCCAAATGTTATGCATTTCGAATTTTAAATCCAATTACCAAATATTTTGAATCAACTGCTTACAATCAATTCGCGAATTTGATTCTCGTATTTTCAGGATAAGTTCTAATAATTAAGTATTAATATTCGGTTATTATATTTGTTTAATGAAATGTTATATTGGATACAATAATAAAATTAACTATTCAAGGTTTATTTGCAATTCGTTGTTTATATAATATTTACAGTGACATTAAGTTCTTAAAATTAATTTTCAATGTAAAATCTTTAATCCAAACAAATAAAGCACGAATTTGATATATTTCTTCTTTTTTTTTCAGATATAGTTTAAAATGTTTCATTCCGGAGAAATTTTTATCCAGAAAATTTCGGCATAGTCCTTAGATCAATATTATTGCCAAAAATCAGAAAAGGTGATAAATTATTTGGCAAAAGTTAAATGAGGAAATTTTCAGTTACTATTATTCAAAATCATTGTTTTCGAGATAATTAAAATTGTGTTTCAAACCTACAATTATTGTTGAGGGAAAAAAGTTGGTTAAAGTCCATCTCCAAACACCAAAGGCAAAATGATCCCTGAAACAATTGATTGTTATTATTTCTTAAATTTTCACATGCTTTGAATTTTTTAGAAAGCTTAAATTAGATCTAAATCGCATTCGCTTATGAATATTGAATTGGGGGAAAAACGCATAAATAAACAAAATTTATCTCTGACACGCGAAGTGAATATCTTATTACAGCAGGAAAGATGACGGCAAAGTTGTCGACCGGCAATTTATTTGCACAAATGCAAAATACATTAGATCCGTTCATTCGTTACATGAATCAGCCTACATCGCAATTATATTGTAGTCCACAATTCCCATTGTAGTGAAAGTCCAGATCACTCCGGGGGATCGCGCAGGTGAATCGAACTTCGGATGCGATTGAATTGTGTTGTAGTAAATAAATGAAAATATAGGAAAGTGAGACTTGAGTAACGAGAGTTCATATTCAGTGGATTCTAAAGGATATTGTAAATAGGCAAAATTATATTTGTGACCACATCTACAATCATTATTTAAAGAATTTTGGTACAATAGGTTTATGTAATGCATAATTGAAATTGTATTTCGTTTGGACGCGTCTTCAGTCAATTAAGAACTCTTTCATCAATTTCAGAGTACATTGAATTCTTTCACTGGTCGGTTTTATTTTTCAATTAGAGTCTTTAAACGATATTTGCAACAAAATGCTTTTGTAAATACCGGCGAGAACAGTGAGTTCCTCATGTGTGTTTCTTGCTTGCAATTTTACTTACAATTCTTGTATTTTGCAGAGCTGAGAAACCATAATAATTACACAGTACCCGTGTGGCATTCGGTGTTCTCCTCGGTTCAAAGTGAAGGCGCAAAAATGAACCAATGCAATCGTGTAATTGGACACCTTGCGCAGACATTGCTTCCGGTTGATGCGATCAATCGATAAGAAGCAAAGTTCTAATAGAAATCGTGAGAACCAAAGATCTTCATCTCTGCAGATCATGTTTAAAATGTAACCACATTATTCTAAGGGAAGCAGCCATAAGTGGAGACCCCAACGACAGGTCCGCATCCCAACCGATATGGTGCACCGCATCGGCGTGGTACGTTTTTGGAATGGAGCACACCAAGTGATTCGGTAACCGAGTAAGTAACTGAGGTAGAAACAGTGCGGGCTCTGAACCGTGAGTGCCCGTGTAATATGCTGCTCATATGGAATGTGCAATAGACCGTGCTTCCAGGGCCCGCCGCAAAGAATCGCTCAGGTGGAGTTCGACGGTTGCTCATGGCATTTCCACTCTAGTCGAAGGCCCGAGCAGTGCGACCAGAAACTTCAGTGGTGGCCGTAGCCCAATCAAATTCGGTTGCAGTGCGGGAAGTGATCGCTCAAATTCAAATTACCTTTATGAGTAACGCCACCATCGGCCGCCGCAGCGACTAGTACTTAATCATCCCCTGATTGTGAAGTAGTCATATTTCCGTTAGTGATCTCCAAAATAACGCAAGACATAATCGATCGGGGGTGAACAGAATTTTGATCGCATTCACTGGATCTGGATGCAACGCCGGTGAACGAGAAAGTGAAATTTATTAAGTAATTCGATCATTTCCCTTGGTTCAGTTGATAGTGGCAGTAACAGCAATGACGTCATCATTCCGCAAGGAAGCACATCAGTAATTTGTGCATTGTTTTTCTGGTGGAATCAAAGAAAAATAAATAGTGCATGTGACGTATAAAGGTAATTGAACAAGTGCATTTTAAGTAATAGTAACATTGTGGAAGAACGATCGCAGCAATTCAGAATGTTTCAATTCAGTTTTTCCGCGCTTTATCAAGTTTCTACATAATATACTCAGCTTCGGGTTATTTCCCCATTGTTTGGGAATACTGAAAGCGTGAAATGTTATGCAAAAAATCAGATCACTACTATGACGGTGATCCATTACATCGCCACGATCAACGTCGAAAGATGAGGCTTGTGAATATTCTCGTTACCAGCAGCACGCAAGCCCGATTCTGCGGATGCCGCGATAGACGGTTACTGCTGATGATTTTGCAGTTGCAGCACCCAGAAAATTTAACAATTGTAACAACAGTTGGAGCGTCGAGCGCCATTATGCGATCGTACTACGATTGTTTAGTGTTTTTGAAAGACTTGATTTGATTATCTGCTAATGATTCATTAAATGATCACGTCCGACGTACTTTATTGGGTGATTTGAGCAAGCACTGCATATCATTGAAAGAAGACTTAATGTAGAAGAAAGCAACAACAACTTCGACAATCGACATCCTTGAAACAGTGCAGTGCAGGGAAAGCCATTAAATGCTCCACGCTTGGGTTGCATAAACTTGATTTTCAGTTGTTGATCGTAATTGTTCCTCAAAATAGTTTTTTATGTTATTATAATTTTTTTTTTTTTCAAAATTCCCACATTGTTTTAATTTTTTTTGTATTCTAATGATCTTCAATTATTATAATTCAAAATTGAAATGTTGTTGTAAAGCCATAAAATACAGATAACGTATAAAAGCATGTTATTAGGTAGATTTCGACGAAAAATTGCGATCGGTTCTATGTCATGACTTTCGAAATACGAAACGAAACCACCCCCCGTTCGAACCGAATTTTATTATGTTATTTCTAATAACTTGGCTCAGTTCGTTAATGACCAAAATCGACCGAAAGGGGTTGAAATTTCGAGAAAATATATCTCGGCCCAAACGATTCATTGATTCTGGTGGTACGACTAGGGGTGGGGGTGGACATTCGAAAGATTAAAACCATGTCATGCGGGGTACCATTGAAAAGCTCTTGATGAGTAATTTAAAAATAAATAACTATTTGCGAGATTTTGAAATATTAAAAATAATAGTTACATACCTTTACAGAACAATAATTGATCCATGGCAAAAACCAAAAATAAAATAAAATAAAAATAATATAAAAATATCAATTTAAAACATGTAATTAACTTCGAAATCTACCTCAGCCTGTAGGGTTGCCGAAAGGAATTTTTTAAATGACGAGAAATGTTATCGCAAATCGCAATGAACATTTAAAAATTATATTCTATGAATTGGTGTGAAACGATCAATGCAGATTAGTATTTTTGGCTCCAGGTCATTGTGTGACACTCTAAAAGTGAATGTATAGTAGAGGTGTGGAACACGAAAATCACCGTGTAAGAAATATATGCAATATGAATACAATAAAAACCGCTCAACCTGCAAATGCCCTCTGCAAAAAACATTCACAGATTTGCACTACGTGCATTGTTAATTTTAATTGTCTTATAACTTATACTTTCTAAACCTTGTCAAATGCCAAGGCACAGACATACGGAAACCTGGTTTTAGGTAACCATTTAAGTTTGGAAAAAAACTATGTCCATCAAAGCTGATTAACGAACGCATATATAACAATAAATAGTTGTTTCTGTTAATCCATAATGTGTCGAGTGATTTTTCCACATTCCTGTCTCTTCATTGGAGGGTCAACTTCACCAGTAGCTTCGTCAACCTTGCTCCGAATGTAGACATAGTGCTCGTATGTTTCCAAAAAAATAAATAAAAAAACACACATCCACTTCCAATCGATGTGAAAAGTTATCTTGGGTGAGAAAAATTGGGTTATGATGTTAACTGTCCAAAGTTGTGTAATCCGGCTGATTAATTTGAATATTACAATGATATTGTTGCAAATACCGCAAAGCATATTTTGACCTTCTGGAGTGTCCATGCTTGTGGTTGAGCGCCTATGTGTGAGAATTGGAATTAGCATATAAAAGCATTGTGTCAGGAAGGCGTCAAGTTAATTTAGAGCAATTTACTATGATAAACTCGACGTCCTCTTTTCATATCATGATCGTCCCAAAATTAACGTAAAACCGATCGTACTGGGCGCAGGTCCATCATTAAGTCTCGTCCGGTGCTCGATAATGGAGTTATCCATCTCGATTAAGACTTGCAATTATTTCACGAATAATTTGAGACGGAAATAACGTGCAGGTCAAGTAGCAAATTGTTTGCCGGTTATTAACTTCATACCACAAATACTTAAACAAGTCAACACGATATTAAATTCTCATGTTTTTTGCGGAAACAAGAAAATTGAGCACTTTAATGATTTGTTAAGTAAACACTTCCATTAGTTTATAGAAAAACTCAGTTCACTTGAATTTTAGCTGATTCATTCGGGGATTATTTATTCTTAATTTTGGTTTTAAAAAAAATTTTTTTTTATAATTCCAATTTCTTTTTTAAATATTACTAATTGCAATAATTACCAAAATAATTTTAAAATTTACAGATATAATGCTTGTAAGGTACAAAAATGCATAAATTTGTAGTAGTGAAAAAGCAAGAAAATCAAAAAATGGCGGACATCGTTCCAACAAAAGTAAAGATGAGTGGATACCTGAAGAAAAAGAGAAATGTAAGTAATTTGATTAGTTCAAATGATATTGAAATATTTAAAATTCGATCGGTATTTTCCAGAAAATGGGTGGATGGAGAAAATTGTGGTTCGTCCTGCACAATCAACTGTTACTTTCATATAACTCTCGAGAGGAGTACGACAAAAAGTTAGTTTCGTTCAAGGATGCTTTGAATTTGGTTCCTGGCACAATTGTTCGACCATTGGGAAGTTTTCGGTTTACCATTGAAACAACAACAAATATCATTTATACTTTTGTAGGTATCCATTTTAAAATGGCAATGATTTAATTACAAGAATACATTTTCAGCGCTGTGACGACAGTAAAACTTGCACACTGTGGATAACTGCCTTGATCGAGAGTTTGACAATGCAAGGACAATGCGCCCGGGAAAACGGTGTAGGGTAAGGAAAACAACAACGTTAAACAATTTTCATACTTCCATTCATTTGAGGCCACTTTAGGAAAATGTCGCAGTTCCACGTCTCTTTTGAAAATGTTCAGCAAGCCAGACAGAAAAAGGTCATTCAAAGCAGTCACAGTTGGGATTCCATCTGCAGACCTAAGAATGTTAAATTTGCACGAATTCCTGTGGCTCAGACAACGGCAAAGATTTTGGAACGAAATGGTGTTTCGGCGACAGACTTGAATAGGATCCACTTGAAGGATTTCGTTCTGGAGGAAAAACCGCTCAGGTAATTTTTTCAACAAGCTTGATTTTTAATATGGTTGGAAGAGGATATGCAAATGTTGACCTTGGCCACAACTGAAAAACCAAGGTCTTAATAAATTTTCCTAAATATTATAACACTCACTAGAGTATTAAAATAAAATGATAATTTTAATGCACTCGTTTCCTGCAACTGGTGAAAAATCGATTTATTTAAACACCGGAAATGACTTCACTTACCTGCACTCTCTCCAATCTCGATCCAAAGACCAAAGGTTCATTATGTTTTGTGTACACATAATTATAATTTCAATCTGCTCAATCTTCAGCAAAGATAATTACGTTCAACGAAGACAGTCGCAATTGAATTGATTCCAGTAGACGGTCTCCACGAACAACAGCCTCCACAATGGACCGTAGTCCTGAGCAAACATATTTCCATACTCGGCGCAACCCTCTTTAACAAGTTCAAGACACGGAAACACTCCAATGGGAAGTGTCATTGACATCCCCCATGTGTGCCTTTTTATAACAAAATCATTATGATACGCTGGAGGGAGTTTCGATGCGAATGGGTCTTGTTAAAAATTAGGAAACATTTTCGAGTGAAAACATTCAGTCCCAGGGGATTCCCTTGACCCCAAACTTTCGCTATGAACCGTACTCACAATTTCACAAATTTCATATAGACACAGACGTTTTTTTTTAAAAAACAACAGGATTCTTGCTCTTCCTGCGGAAATATCATTCCCTTCCCTGCTGACTGGCAACATATCGTTTTCATTCAAGTGCATTTTGCATACGTTCCGTTGGTGGAGAATCCAGATAAAGCAAACAAAAGTTCGTACGCTGCCGCCGCATCCCCATCCGCTCCACGTGCGACGATTCGTATCCTCGAAGTACGCACGTTCATTCTGTTTTATTTAAAATGCATTCAGGCGGCTCCAGTGTGCAAAGATTTGGATCCGAAAGCAATTAAAATCTCGCTCATTCGTTCAGGGAATTTCAAACTGTGCACCGCCATCCAGGAGCAGTGTGAACAGACATGAACACAGCGTCCTCTAAATAAAGAACTCCAACAACGGATTCGAAGCGCCGAGACGACTTCCGTGGTTCCTCATTCCGCTTAAATGCCAGTAATTTGAGTATTTTAAAATGCGTGCCAAAAATAAACTCCTGAAACACTTGAGGCCGCACTGCACCCTTCTTTGAGAAGAGCAGGAAAAATGAATGAGTGCATCAAGGTAGAGGAGCCTGCCTCGTGTTTCGTATGCCGTATCCCGTGACGGGATTTTCCCTGCTCCCAGTGTTGATGGAAACAGAGCAGGAAAATGAAGCCAAAAGTAGAAGTATTTTTTCAGTGTGGTTTTCGTCATGCTCCATCCACTCCTTCTTCCCGTCTGTAGAAAGCTTTGACTCATTAGTTTCCCTTTCATTCCTGTTAAAAGGGTACGGAATTTCCGCCTGCACGAGAAGCGCCTTTCGCTGAATCAGTCCGACGAGGTGAGTCGAATCAACCAAATGTTCGGCCGGAGTTCGACCTGTGCAAGTTTGGCTAGAAATCCTTCGAGCATCGTCACTAGTGGCAGAAGTGTAAGCGCAACCAAGGACGAACAGCTCAGGCAGCTTTTGGCGCAATCGGAAAAGTTCCCTCTGGATCTGAACAATTTAGACAACAGCAGAAATTTTGAAGGTGCCGGAAGTGATCTGAACCCAAAGGATTTCAACCGGAACAAAATGAACGAGCAGACCGAATGGTGAGTGCTTGCCATTTCTACAATTAAACTTACGATTGCAAAGTTGTGTGGACAATTTGTACACGAACCGTATTTTTGATCCTGGTGTTGAGAGCCTGTGGCGAGTGCGATGTCCTGCCTGGATTCAATGTCCGATCAAAAGCGAGACTCGTGCTGTTTGTTTGTTAGTTTCCTCGTTTCTGTTTTCAGTCTCATGGAATACTCATGATCTGATTTCGGTTCGTAATTGATTCGTGATAGTATTCAAAAATTAATTAGTGCCAATAAAAGAAATAAACAAAAACATAGTGATAAATAATGGTTGTGGCTTATGTTTTGTCACATAATAAATTTACTGTTGAATCAAGTCTAAACGAAAAAGTCTTCTTCCTTTATTTTACACGCATCCACATCCCAAATTTATAATCCTTGAACTAAACTTGAAAGTCTATCGTCCACCAAAACTTTTTCCAATAGACGGCAGCAACTAAAGCGAAAAGGATAAAAAATTTCTACTGGGGTCAAAGGTCACTACAACAAGACTCTTCATTGTTCTTCATTGGAATATATCTTCAAGACGATCCAAGATGTTCGTTAAGGAGCTTGAAGAAGGACTCGTGCGTCCAACTTTCCACTTCTCTTCATTTATTTCACGCTTCACCAATTATTGGGATCAACAATCTGCAAAGAATTTATTTCTATTTGATTTTATTTATTTTATTTGCAACAGTTAAGACCTCAAAAATTACATTTTACATTTTTAAAAGAACTAACACAAAACACTTTGTTTGCCTTATTGTTTTTGGTTTACTACAATAATTTGCATGTCCTGTATTCAATTTTCATAATGAACCTTCTCCGCACAGTCTGCTCTCAATTTCAACAACACCGACTTCTGCATGTTTGAACTTTGACCTGATTGAAAGAAACAGGAAATTTCTTTTTACAACATTGTTTTAGTGCACACGATCAAATAAATATAAAAATGTATTTGGCACTTGTAAACTTTAACAAGGATATAACAAAATGTCAATTCAAATTAAGTAAATTTTTTTTTAAAAAAAAAGTTTTGCTTTATATAATAATGAGTTTCAAATTTTAAATTTACACAGTATTTTACCGAAACAAATTACCGTTTAAATTGATGGGGAAAACCGCTTAGCAATTTTACAGTTCAATGGCGGCAAATTCAAAATTCTATGGTTGTTGTTTTTGGTTCACTAGACAGCACTGAAGCATTTGTTCACGAATTAAATGGTTGTGATTGTGAACATGATTTATTATTCCATTAAGTGCTTGTGCAAAAATTGACACAAAAATAACTGATTTATGCGTTTTTAACAAAGCTATCTTAGTTTTTTACTTTTACTTTTATAATTACGTAAGATATTCTTTATTACGTTGATTTAATCATTAAAAAATAGTTATGCACCATTTACTTTTATTATCTTATTGTAATCAAATGTTTGCTGGCATTTTATAATTTGTGTTTTTTTCTCAATTTTATAATTATATTTTTTGTTTAAAAGGAAACTACTTGGTTATTTTTTGTTTGAATGTTTGGATTGCAATAAAAGGGGATCTGAAACTCAAGACAAAGAGTTCAACAAACAAAAGACGTCTTACGAAGTTTTTCACGATTTCTTTTTGCACACTTTTCCCGTCGATAGTGTTTCCAGGGACCATAAGCGAATAGCGAAGGTTCATTCGCGAATTTTGACTCAGTTTTTCCAGTGGATTCCACTTAATTTAACAAAGTGCAAAATGGCACACATCGAATGCTTGAGGGTGGAATGTTCAAAGTGTTCGAACTGTTCTTTCAGTTTCTTTGTCATGCAATCACCAACTCTTCGCTGTCCTTTGCTGTTGCAGCCTTCCATAAATCGCTTTTGTTTTACTTAAAGTAAAAAATAAAAATAATAAAACAGCTACAACAACAACAATCGTTCTACATTGGGGCATTGCGATTGTAAGTGAATTGTGGACGACTGCAGCCGACTGCAATTCCAGCTGGGGCACTTTGCAAACGAAACGAATCGTAAAATTTTATGCAACAAAAGTGGAAACAGAAAAAACTTTCAGTTCATTGTTTTTACAAGTTTATTTTCCGTTTGGTTTACAGTTCTGCTCTCGACACGGAACTTCAGCGGCTTTGCCTGAAGGACTCTAGTGAAAAGGATGTTTTGCACGGTGTGCAGAATAGGCTGGAGAATGAACCGATTGAATGTAGGGATGAGGATTACTTGGCCAATGCCCTGCTCGAGATGAAGCTCTATCCACGAATATCAGCGTCTTCAAGTAGTTTAAATAAAGTGGAACCAATTTATGCAGTTGTTGACCTAAAAAACAAATACGCCCGACGGGCAAAAATGCGGGAGACAGAGGAACAGATGGAACGGGAGCGACCGAAGAGTGTGCATGTGGTCGGCAGTGATTACGAAGAGGTTAAATATTTATAAATACTCTTTTATGAAGATCTCTGGTAATTCTGGTGCATCCTTACAGGTTCTGAACTTCCCGCACGAGCTGTTGGACAGGGATGAGGACGACAATGAAAACATTTACGAGCCGGTTAGTAGTAAGAAATGCATGCCACCTCTACTGGGGAGTCATGCAGGCTGATTCTATTTCAGATAAACATTCCAGATAGCTCCCACCATAGGCACGCCATGTGGAAGTACTTTCCCAGAATCAATATTGAGGCTCTAATTGAAATGACACGAAGCAGGAGGAAGGACCCGAAAACCGAGCCACCATCCCCATTCGCAGATATAAGAAAAAAACTGGGATATCACAGAAAATCCATTAAAAATCGAATGAAGAAATTTTACACAAAAGACGCCATCGCTGGAGTTAAGGAACGGAACGCATTCAGCGACGACGAGCTGGACAGCCAGGGGGCAACCGGATCCACTTCCGGGACATCCGACAATAGCATCAAGTCTTCATGTGAAAACACGGAAAAGCCGATGACCTCATTTGTTTTAAATGAAATCGAAAAATACCGCAGGGGTGGAAAACAGATTTTCGGTAGCCTCTCTCGTCTGAAGAAAACTCGCACTTCCTTGTGCTTGGAAGATGGAACTAGTAAAAAAAATTTGCTGACTGCTGCCACAAAAAATGCTTGCTTTCAGCAGGAGTTGAGGGGAGAGCTTACGAGAAGGTCTGGCTCGAAGGGGATTCCCAATAAGAGTTGTAATCTTTGATTGTGCTTTGGAGTGCGTTTTTATTGATTTCAGGGGGTGTGCCATAGCAAATCAGAGTAGTTTTTACGGGCATTTACAATTTTAACTAGTTAATTATATATTGTATTTTAGAGAGTGCATAAAATATGTAATTTTTATATCATAATTAAAATAAACATTGGACCAATTACAATGCTTGGTTTTGATTTTCGTTATGCGAGGTAATCACTGGTGGTCAACTAACGTTTAATGAAATGATTGCTAACTAATTTTACATTGCGAAAACAAATATAAAAATAATAATAAAGACATGAACAGTTGATAAAAATTTAATAATATGTAGATATGTTTATTTATATATTAATTTACTTAACTTCAACAATCATATAATAAGAATTAAAATAGTCGTGGTGAGATAAGCCGTGCTCAAAGAGATTTTAAATGGCTTTGTTTCAAAAATGTTGTAAACATTGTAATCTCGAAAAATTCTTTCAAGGCAACCTCAAAAAGTTCTTCCAAAAATAGAACTAATCATCTTAAATTCTTAACATAAACTCGCTTATATCTCCCGATTGAACTTTTCGGATATGTTTTTAAAATAAAGCCAATAAAATTCTGCTACGATTAAATTATAACGTATATTTTATGTGCAAATGGTTTGAAGCGACAACAGATGTCGCTGGTTGCATAACTCTTACAGTAATTGGCAATCCTTAGACTAGAAATATATATTTGTTATAAACTATAAATATAATATCATTTACTTTGACTTATCAAATTCTACGGATATGTTTTGTTTTTCAGTGGAGGTCACTGGACGAAACGTTGGTAGGTCAATTCTAAATTGCGGCCACGTCATTGAGTGATTCCATGTGTCCCCTACTTTGTTGCTGTAGTAATTGATTCCGATTGCGGGAGTCTGCTCCTGTTCTATTCGCTTTCTGATTGGATCTCGCGTCAAATCAAAAATATTTCTGTATTTCTGAGTTGTCAGGGAATCTTCGGTCGGTGTCCTTTTAGTGTTGTTGCTCTCAGTAGTTTCATTGTACAACTCTTCTTCATACCGTGGAATGTACCTTGGCTTCCTTTCGGGTCCCTTTGGCTCTGTACCAAATCCAAATATCCGTGGAGCCTGCTCGGAAATCAGCGGAAGCAGCGTCTCACGAGCATAGATTTCGGCTCTTTCCAGAAGTTCTCCCAACCGAAAGGGAAACAGTTGCACTGTAACGTTTTTAGCTTCTTTTGCTTTGTTATTTTCTGCGTTCAATTCTTTGGATGAAATTTCTTTAACTTTTCTCACTTGCGGTGTTGTAGACTTGAGAATGGGCTCCATAATCTCTACATTGTCAAAGTCATTAATGTTTCGTCCTTTTACAACATTTTTTCGGGTTTTCAAAACTGGTTCAAAAACCTCTGATCGCACCGAATGAAGACTCCTGCTGGACGCCGCACCCTCCCTCTCCAAAGAGTTTCCTTCTAGTATCGGTTGCCATGGAACATCATGGTGGAACGACTCTGAATCATAGGATTTGTTGCCCTCTATTTTAATGTTTGCCCCTAGATTTAGAATATCTTTTTTGTGTTTAGTGCTTTCGACATCGTCGTCTTCATTAAGTCCGTATTGATTTTGTTCTGTGATCAGTTCATCGGGGTAAGTTTCTGTGTTTAACGTTGTTGTGTCGACTTGCTGCGGTAATTCACAAAGACCCGGCTGGAGTGTCATGTATACGGGGAATCCCGAGGAAAGAGATAATGAGGGTTGGCAAAGGGAATGACAACGTCCGAAGCTGTCTGTAATAACAACTTTGTCAATGTCCCAGTGCGAAAGACCCTTCGAAAGCCAACCCTTGTAAGATGAGTATTGTAGTGTTAGACTTGTTGGAAATCCAAGAGCAGGATGTGGTACCACTATTTTCGATATTACTTCACCCGCAAAGAATTCAGTGTCCTCCTTTCTGTAAAGATAATTCGATATATTATATAGGAAAATACAGTCACGAGGTATGGAAGTCGTACTCTGATATTAAAAACGTTTCATTGAGGCCGCCTTCACCACCTAACGTTGCCTCTAGTTTCCCTATCGTCCGCAGTGGCAAGTCATTGAAGGAATTGTATATTTCGAGTTGAAATTGGTGAGCACAAAACGGTTCTTCCTCCCTGGTCAGAAGGTACAACTGACCTCTACCAGTTGACTTGTCAGCGTAATATCCCATATTGCCACAGTGCGCATTTTGGCCACTATTGTAATCGTCCTTTTTGCAAGGGAAACATTTACCCTGAAGGAAATGTTCATAACTGTCGCAGGGAAAAGCTGGAAAAATACATCTCGGGGCAACGGAATCTATGAAAAACTTATAGGCTCTTCGATGGTTGCACAACGATCGTCCCTCTACGTCAGGAGCTTGTGCTGTAACATTGAAAATAATCAAAAATAAGTATATTGTGGCCAGATTGTAAACAGACTTAAATTTTCCATTACTTACCAAAAATAAAATCTGTTACAGCTCCTAGAAACAAATTAGAGCAGCCATTTTGTACACGACCTCCATTTGGATAAAAATCGACATGTCCCATTGGCTGCCAAGAACCAAGACCGCCGAGGATTAAGTTTTCTCCATTTGAGTGAATAACATCCACAAAATTGGCATCGGTTGTATCTAATCTGACTTTTGGATGCTGTGATTCGAATAACGGTCCTGCGGGATCCAATCCAGTGATGCGACTTAGTCCAGGCAGCTTAGATCCTGCGAAACCAGCCACATGCGCCCCCAAACTAAATCCAATTATATGTGTTTTCAACAAATTCAATCCCTTATGTTTTTGCAGGTTAATAAGCAGCATAGCCAACTGCTTCCCCACGAGTCTAGTATTTGCCGCAGCTTTAACGTAGTTTGGCAACGCGGCGCCATTTTCCCAATCCACACAAATCACAATACAGTTTTCCTTGAAAATGAAAGTAACTTGAGGTAACTTATTTAAGAAAAGGAAGCAGTTTTTCTTACCACTGCCATTAGGGCTGTTTTCATTTCGTAGATCCACACGTGAGGACATGCAGAGCCAAAACCGTGCACAATCACTCTTGTCGACAATTCAGAAAATCCTTTCATACTTTCCAGAGCAACAAATGCTTTTTCCGTCACATCATCAGAGCTTTTATTAGATGAATTTTGTTCGAACCTTTCGAATACTGAACTCATATTTAGGAAAGGTAATTCCAATAAAGGACCTTCACTTCTACAAGATGATTCGTTTGAATTACTTTTTATCTCTTTCCTGCTTTAGTCTGATTAATTACTTTACCTGTTTCTTGTTGAATAAAAATAAAATTTCGTGTTGATTTCTTCTGGGGGCGTTGGGAGCATTTCCAAATAACTAAAATGTCCAGAATCTTCAAAGCAGCCCAATTCACTGTAACATACTTTTTTCACCGAACGTTTTATCCTAAAACAAACAAAGTATCGTATTCCGAGTTATGTTTTTCAAAAATCAAAATTCAGATACCTGCGGTTTCCATGGTATCCTTTTTCCCATTCCCTCATCGAAGTTTGCACGGCTTTCAAAATTTTCCCATCATTGATTTCATCGAGGGCGTCATCTTTACCTGTTAACCAGGACCCTAAATATAATAGTAATAATATAATAGTAATAAAACAAATAATTATGAACAATGAAATAAATTTTTTGAGCGATAATACCACTGGAAGGTTCTCACAGGAAATCTCTAGAACAGTTTCTATTTTATGTAGGAGCCGTAGAGGTCTCATAATTTATAAATTGAACGAAAAACGATCCAATGATTTCCGTTCTACTTATTTGTGGACAATAATAAATAAATAAATAATTCTAGCTATGATTGCAATTTACACTTGCGGAAAATGAAAGGATTATTCTCTTAAATCTAAATATTTTTAAGGTTATATGTTATTCGTTAGTAAAGATGTTGCTGATTTCTCAAACGTTTCCAAATTCGAAAGTGTTTGAAAATTGTTTAAACAAATAACCTGTACTTCAAAAAGATTACCAATAAAATTTCTACATATATAATTTAAAAACATGAAATACTAATCAATATAATACTAATCAAATACTCATCAATAATAATTAATAATCAAAGATCAGAAATTGTAAAAATTAGAAACATTTTCCAACCGGAAACCGTTAAGAAAAATAGGTTAATTCGTATGTAAATAAATTGACAAATTCCATCACTTACTTCAGCACGTGGACAAAAAAATTCATCAATTTGAAAAGAAAAGTGAAATAAAAAAAGTAGAACAAAATTTGATTTTGAAAAAGTTAGTTCTCTCTCTTTTTTTTTACTCTCTTTTGACCTATTTGGATGCAAATATAGATGCAAAAAAAATCCCCACACAAACATATTTACTGCATTCAACTTTCGCAAACACAAATGCGAGATGGACCCGCAGATCAGCTTAGAAACCGCCTTGAGGTCCAGTCCAATTGCCAGTGCGCGGCTGCCGCGAAAAGAATTGATTAAACGGAAATTAGTAGGTCGCCAGAAACTGTTCTAACTCTCACCAGAAAACTGGTTTAATGGTAATTATGCTGGCTGGTAATGAACCATGCCCAATGGGCAATGGGGTGTTCCCACGGTTAATTTATTGCAATTTTAAGAAGTTATTAACGGGCACAAGGTTAAAGAGCAGTGGAGGCGATCGGCCACCCCGCATCTCTCAAGGTGGAACGGAGCGATTGTCAGAAGATAATTGCTGCTGTACATGACACCGCAATTTGCATAAGCAAGAGGTCACTTGGATTTAATCGATTAATCTGCACTTTTCAATTTGGAAACAACAATTTCGTGAGCTATGACTAAATTACCTGCGGTGATGAAAGAGGTCATCACACAACAGACGCCGAGGAGCAACATCGGCGGGCTCCGAAAGCAGTAATACATTTTTCCCGTTGGTCGTATCCGGTTCGCTCAACAGACAATTTTCGCTGATGCCGTTGCGGCCGCGGTGCATGACACTATTTGGTTGTATGCTGCTGGAACACAAATAGCGCCCACACTTACAGCAATTTCATTTCACTTTTACCGACAAACCACCATAAATTGACAGTTTCAATTGCACGACTGCTTTTACTCGCTTTGGTGATCTTATAACGCCAAAATTGTAATTTTTGATGATTCGCGAACGTCTGAGGTCGGAGACACCACTTTGTTGCGGTTGCGGCAATCAACTATATTCGCCGAAATTTAGGGACCCCAAAGTTATAGCATTTTCATTTCCACGTTCGAATGCGTACGATTAGCGCCCAGAACTCCACTTTCTCCGGTGATAATAACCAGGGACAAGCTTATAGTCCAATCTGAAAATATTTTCAAAATTTTTCTCGATAAGTTCTCTTATTGTAAGCTTTTCAAACAAAATTACAAGATGCTAATGAAAAAATTAAAACAGAAACAAGGATTTTTGCAGATGAAATTGCAAATATTATCTTCTTAACACGTTTCAAATTAGTAGTAGTACAAGTGTAAGAGTGTAATAATTTAAAAAAAAAAAAGAAAAAAAGTAGAACTTTATGCAATTCAAGACAATTTACCAAAAAAAAATTCAAACAATTTTCCTTCTGGGAAACACTTTTTGTTGCAACTTCATGTGATCCTGTCGAGAATGTTTCTAACCGCCGGTGTCTAAAATCATTTGAATGTTACAGAAATGTTTCTAAAGATTATTATTTGGGAAAGTTCATGGAGCAGTCACCGCGGCTTATCAGTTAATTTTAATTCATTCAGAAATCATAATTAAGCAAGCGTTATCTTTTCACAAATGTTATTAATTGAGCGAAAAAAGAAATTCGAAAAATATTTACTTTCAAAAATTTTATAAAACAGAAACAAAAGCAGAAGATTAAAAACTCTTTGTATATAATCTAAGCATTATTGTACATATGTATATTAAGATACAATATTTTAAAATGAAAGATTACAGTTATTGTTTATATGGTTTACGATAACTTAAAACTTTTGGAGCACTGAGATATTTTCCTTCAAATGGTGGCTCAAAAGTGGAAACTAATTTAAAGGATTCACGAATTCAATTTTCAGTGCTGTTCATTTGCATTAACTCTTGATCCAAACTCTGATTTCTACATTTCAATAAACAATTATTCTAGCACTAAGTGCAATGTTTTTTTCTTACCTGAGGATTGTAGTCCTTGTAAGGCGTGTTCAGTAAAGGCAAACGGACATCGGAATTTAGTGCGAGGGCTGGAGTTAACCCTTTTCAGCTTTAAGGACACTCTTTACCAGTTGAGAATTTAGCGTAAGACTCTCCTTCGATTCTGCTGAGATTTGTTCAGAGGATTGTGTGATGTTCTAAAGTACGTTCCACAAAATGCATCTGCGGACAGACAAAAGCAATAAAACAACAATAAGCAATAGTAAAATAAAGTTCAAATGGAATTGTGCAATGTACAATATTATTCTTTTTTTAATTATCCATCACAAATATTTTTGTCAAACATTTCAGATTTATTTGGTGAAACGCTTTTAAAAATCAAACATTTGTTATTCACCATCCAAATTAGATTCACATATTTCATTTTTTATTTATTTATTTTTTAATGCATAACATATTTTGCATTAGCTTTGTTTGACAAACATCAATTTTGACAAGTTTTTATTGTTGTTATAACTTATAATATTTAATCGTGATTAAAAAAAAAAAAAAATAGTGATTCAAATGTTTGAAAATTTGAATTTTCAATATTATTAACATGAGGTCTTTGACATCAAATTGATTATTGCAAATATTTTTTAGTTATCCATTTGATGGAGTAGAAAAAATTCGTTTCGCAGAGAACTAACTTTCAAGCAGCGGTGCATTGAAACAGAAGATCATTATAAGCCATTTAAATCAATACGATTAGGAAGCTTTGAACAAATTGCAACATTATTTTCACCACAAAAAAATACTTCCGCGCCTTTCAAATTATATAAATTACAAATTAGATGAGAAGAGAGCGAGATGTTAACGAGTGGTTTTTTTTCGGAAACTCAAGAACCAAGTGTTTGCATGCCGGACGACGCGATCGCGATCTCCGTTTCGATGACTGCATTTCAGTGCACTTTCACATTTTTCCAGTGAGGAGTTTTATTTTCATGAGCTTAATTCGGATGTGGCGAAGGAAGCTCTTATTACTTGTCACTGCAATTAATATTTTTTTCACACATTAAATTTAACTGGAATGAGATTTTATTGAGCAAAATGCAGTAATTGAGTTTTGTGGTGTTCAGCACCATTGCCAGCAATTCACCGTTCTCGACACAGATTTTATGAAAGCTTTTAACACAGAAAATTTATGAACTTATGAAATGATCTGAAGGTAAATAAATGATATTTGTAATTTATCATTTGGATTGGGTTATTATTTATTACCAAATCAAGCAATAAGGTAAATCAATTAACAGGAAATAATTTTGTTGAAATGTGAAAAGCGGGGAAGACTTGCAAGTGCTTTTCGAACAGATCTACTTGCTGTGTTCATTTCCGCAGCCTCCCACGATGGGTAATAATGCATATTTTCGATCACTTTTCAAAACAAAAACAATAACAACAAATTGTCCTACATGAAAACAAACAAGAGAAAACAAATTTGAAGCAATTTCCTTAAAATTTTTCTACCATAAAATTGACGCCTGCAAAACGGAAGAATGGAGCCTTTCCAAATTTCGATTGTTTGCTGTTATAATGTGAACGGTGGATTTCACAATTTTTTAACAAATAACACTCGCCATCGAAACTCAATATTGTTCAATGTATGCAAACAACAAATTTTATTTATGGGCAGCGTGTAGCAAACTGTGAGCATAATAAGTACCTGAAAATTACAGGGGAAAGCCAACAAATCTACTGTTTTTTTTTTTTTTGGTTAAGATTGGTACAATTGTGTCTGCGTCTGGTATGACAATAAAACGGATTTATAAAACAAGAAAACAATAGTTTGGAATTGTTAGGTCCTATTTATTGTAAAAGCACACTGAATCTCTTTCCGCAAGACTAACCGGGATGATTCCGTCCCGCAGAAACCACTGAGCTGTGGAACAGATGTACTCACATTTTCGCAACGAAATTTCAAACACGCAGCACGTGTACCGATGTTAATGGCAAACTAACTAAGAGTGAAACGCAGGTCTTCGGCGCGAGCTTCGGTGGGCATAACAGGTTAGAGCGCGAATTTACCACTGCAGGTGCTGGGAAAAACAA
Organism: Leptogaster cylindrica; assembly: GCA_963082835.1. Lineage (NCBI taxonomy): Eukaryota > Metazoa > Arthropoda > Insecta > Diptera > Asilidae > Leptogaster > Leptogaster cylindrica. Next base: position 17,886,093 of record OY720108.1, read on the forward strand.
TTGTCCATGTTTTTAGTTTGGATCAGCTTTTGGAGCTTTTGCAGACGAAAACTGGTACGGCGACGGCCAACTCTTTTGCTTGTTTCGAGCGCAACTCGAGGACAGTTTGATGGTGCACATTCACTGCAAGTTCTTCCAACATCGAATGGTATATGATTGGTCCAGGTGTTTCTTCAACATGAAGTAATCGTGCCAAGAACCAAAGAACATTGAAACTGAATTGATTGACATTAGAAATATGAATGCAGCTATTTAAATCTGAAAATGAAATATAAAAATCTGTTTTACTTTTCAAACTTCTGTTCGGGGACATTGATTGATGAACAGCTTGCGATTTGTAATTAGTTAGTGCTCCTCTTGGTATGCTGCAAGAAATAAAGTTAAATTGTTAGTTCGTTACTTCTTTCTTTTTTTTTTTAACCCATTCTAAGTAGTTTTTTTTTCCTATTTGTATTTGCATATGGAAAATGACCTTTTATTACAGCTCGTCAATTATTGCAAATTTGATTAAGCACTTAAGATTTTAAGAATTAACCTTAATATTAAGCGCCTGTAATACGACTACAGAATCCAACTGCAATGTAGCAATGGTTTGAAAACTTTGAATTTTTCTATCTGGCTGGAACCTGTAAAAGTGTAAACAATTTTAAAAATCCTATTTGTATGCAAAAAATATGATAATAAAATAATCAGTGAACAGGAAACAGATAATTTTAAAAACTGTTTTAGAACCCACTAATCCATCAACAATCCTGATTGGTGTCTGAATAGTGTTTGTGTCGGTCTATATTAATCAAAGTGATTGCAATATTAGATAAGTGTAGACAAGCAATGAATACATACGCAGAGTTCTTCAAATTCAAATGCATTGAATCCGGTAATTGCTCAATAGGGTGGTAACATTTTGTTCTCCAATTTTGCCTGTGATCGCTGCCCTGGAATAAGTTAATCTGGATTACGCTTGAAATAAACACCATAATGAATCAGTTGCGGCTAATAGAAATTGCACAACAATAGCACGAAGTCATCAGCCAACCGCAGATCCCACGTACAAAGCTCATGGTTCAACGAGAAACCGTCGAAAGTTTCCGCGGTTATTAAAACCTTCTGGCTTGCGTCACATGGCAGATCAAAGTCCAAAGAGTGCTCCTCGGCGCACTATCGGAACTTGTATATTGTATTTCTCAACGCTTTGACTGTGCTTGGCGTGGGGTGCCGTTGCCTCTTTGCGACGCAAGTGTTGCTGACACTATTCGACGAACGGGAAATGCCAAATGCAGTGATCGGTGCATCAAGCCCAGCAGAATGTCCTTCATGCAAAGCCCAAATACTAAGTTAATTGGGGATGGGAAATTTTGCTTATTTTTTATTTATTGTTGATTAGTTGTCATTATTGATTTTAGTGGATAAGAACTTATAAAAGATTATAAGGAAATTCTCCATATTGCTGAACTGCGGCAACAATTTGAATCTGTTCAGTTCCACAAAAATATCGAAATCGCCAATAGAATTACATTTTTATATTGTCAATTGGTCAATCAACAAAACGCCTTAAAATCCTCCGATTACATAAGAACAAAAAATTATTCTTATCAAAGTTTTGTTGGTTCTCCATTTCGTCCGCTGATAAAACCGCACCAGGCCGAGTGATTGCCAACAAATTATAATGAGATAATTTCCCCGAATAAATCTAGGAAGCCAATTTCAAGTGAAATGGCCATTTTCGAAAAAAATCCCGCTTCAAAACGGAACTCTGCAAGTTGCAACGGAATAATTAATTTCCAGCCTGTGATTTCTAAGTTCGATGTCAAATTTTTGTCGTATCTCGTCTCCCTTCAGCGCAACGAGCAAAACATCATTGACGTTAATCCTTATCGCCCGAAGTGAAGTGCAGACGCGATTGCATGGACTCTGAACCACTTGTTCAAGCATGCCTAAAAAATCGAACAAAAAATCACTTTTATTGTAACATTTTAGCAGGAAGGGAAACAGCTTGTCCAAGTGTTCCTCTTCAGCATGAATCACAGGGCACGTTTTGGGGGTAGGTGTATTGATAAAAGTATTTTAAATATTTATTGTTAAATACAGGTGGTATTAAAACAACTGGTCACTTCTGGCCGCTTCTTAATTGTTTTGTTTTAATGTTGTGTGTCATTTCAAAAAGTTCATAAATCTTTTTTTTCTCGACTTTCACTTCACACTCGAGTATTTTAGTTAATTTTCTGCATTCATCATGGCTAACATGACATTCAAAGCCGTTAAACAATAAAACCCATTTCACTAATTATAGTAACCAGAGAATTAATTGCATCACACTTTAATTGACGACAATTTACCAAGAAAACTTTTTCAAAAACAATATTCATCAATTTTTTTTTTTTGCTGTAATACATATTTGTAATTATCTAAATTTTGAAAAATCTACATAGATTAAAAATCGTTCAGCCGCATTTTGTAATATAATGATGTGATTTTAAGGCACTTTTGATTCGAAAACCCATTAAAGCAGCAAAAATTTCAGCATCACTTTAAAACATTTTGCAAAACCTTGGAGAGTGAAAAGCATAAAGTACGAAATAATTGTGCAGTACAACATCAACATAGAGTCTCTGCGTTCACTTTGATTGTTTACTTTTTTGTGATTGTAAATTATACTTGATAAGAAGTATTGGTTCCATTTTACACAATATACAGTTTACACGCCAAAAAATAGTTGCGTTTTGTGCAATACTTCAAATAAATATAACATTAAGTATTTTGAATTTTTAAAATAATGCCCTGGAAATTGTTTAGTTCAGCTCCTGAAACCACTCTCGGAGTAAAATAGATATTGGGGGAATATTGATTTATTTAAAACGCATTCGACTCGATATGATTATAAAATTCGAAAAAATGTCGGAGATATAGATCAGTGAGATCCACTGATTAATTATTATTATAAATTCTTTTCGATTGTGTTTTTAATTAATTATATTATAAGTAAGCTAGTTTCAAGTATTTGACATTCTTATATTGTTATTTTGTTGTTGTTTTATTTATCTATTCAATTTTTTTTTAATTGAATTGTAAAATAATTTCCCCAAAAAGAATCGTTTGTAATTATTCGGTTTTCTAGTGTAATTTTACACTGTCGACATATTTTGCAGAACACCACCCTTAACTGAAAAAAACCTACCACTAAACACGGCGTGTATTACATAGATCCGTTTCAATAATAGTTGGATAGTTCTTTTCAGTCAAGGGTGATTTTGGGGGATTGAATTAGGATAGTGGTTTGGGAGTTCTCATTGAGCTTTATCTAAAGGTGCAAGAATGCGCGTTCTAAGTTAAAACTCCTAGAAGTTCAAAAAGTAAGGAGAGCTATTATCCCCCCCTTGATTTTCAAAAATCCTGGCACACAAAACGTGTTGCTTTATTTCTAACCAAAAGGTGGAATAACAATTTTTGTGAATTTTCTTACTTCAAAAAGAGCGGATTTCCATACAAACTTTCATTCCCCCTTTTTTATCCCCTTAGGGGTGGAATTTAAAAAAATCCCGCCTTATTGCTCTTACTCATCATAAAGGAAACCTTTGTGCAAAATTTCAGCTTTCTAAAACAATTTCATCACTTTCCAGAGACGTGAGAACAAATTTCGTTGACTCATGCATAATCGTCTTGGATGATGCCTCATAATTATTAATTCATGATCCATGATTTCGTTCTGACGATATTTCCATTTTCAAAGTTCTTCCTTTCACTATTCTTTAATATTGTGTATTTTACTTTTAGTTTCAGGAATATTTCATTTTAGAACTAAAATAATTCCCCAGATACAGAAGTTATTACCGCTTGCTACTAACACTCTGCACTTCGCCAAGTAAAAATAACTCCCCAGTCGCCCTGTCTGCCCCCACTTCCTGCGTTCCGAGTCCGACCAACACCGATCGACTGATAACTGCATAGCTGTGCACGAATGTCGTCAAAGGCATAACTTCCTAACGGATCTTCGAATGTGTTGAATCAATAATTTTGGTGATTAGAAGATTCCCTGGGGCAAACTATTATTTTTAAGCTAGATTTTTTGCAAGGTCTATCGCTTATATAGATATATATAATTTCCTTGAACGTCTACAGTGAAACCCTGAACCATTTAATTGATACCTCATAATGTTTCTGCATCAGTGTATGCATGTGTGAGTGCACCGATTGCTGATTGCTGTGTACAGACAATGCGCGATCGGAACTCAGCGAGAGCAACGGGTCTTTCTTCTACACTTCGTATATAACGTTCTGGAACCTTGGGCCCGAGCCAGATTTGTGCCGGCATTTGAGAAGTAAGTGTTATTACGTATAGGAGCTCATCGCACTGTGACTGTTCAGGCTAGTTCCCATTTCAACAACCGGTGTAGATCGTAATCCGACTTTGATCAGATTAATTCTCTTTTATTGTGTTTTTGTGCTTTTTATTTTGTTTATTTTTTTTCGTGTGTTTGTCGGTAACGAAGAGTATAGAACTGAAAAAAAAAATGGAAAGTGATAGCAATGCAAATGCAAGTGAAATTTCCGGGGACAATTTGCAGAGCAAGGATAATTTGAGTCTGTTGCCACATTTGGAGTCGCTGGAAAGGATGATGAAGTTGCCGGTCGTTGGTGTTGCGTGGCAACAGAGCCAAGATGTGTACGAGAAAGTAAAATGTAAGTTCAATGTACAGTAAGTAAGCAAATAAGAATGCCTGGGTACGCAGTTATTGCGCCATAATTGGCCGCTAACTTAGTGTAACGGTAAAACAGGCGAATCACCAATAAATGCATGGCTGAGCGGAAAATTGGTATTGCACGACCTTTGAGCTAAATTGAAATTCATGAAGGCGCTTTATTGAACAGAACAAGAAACTCTAGTAGGTTGTGATTCCTCTTCTTTTTTTTTTAACTCTAGTGGAGTTCACTTGCGATGATTTATTTTTAAGCTCGTCACCCGAAATTGTTGCAATTTAAATCGCAATTCCAAAATGATAATGGAACACAACTTAATAACAGTATAACTATTTCCAAAACCATGTGGTTTTTCTAAATTTCTTCCTTGGTAAAGTTCATTCAGTTTCTTGATTTCACTGGAAAATATAGTTTTAAGTAAAAGTTAAAAAAATTTGTATCCTAAAAAAAAATTGAAAATTGTTGGGAGAATTTGATAATCGTTTTAGAAAGTTACATTGATAACGGAACTTAACACTCCGAAACGGTGCTAACTGTTCTGAAACGGAAAGGAAACGAAACGAAAGGGAAAGACAGTAATGATTGCAAAGTTCTTTTAAAATTGTTCAAAATCAGCTTATACAAATTTTTTGCGTAGTAATCACTTAAATTAAATATGTATATCTTTTTGATTCTCTGTCCTGCAACCCTGTCATTCTGACACAGTTTTGGATTTTTTGAAAAATATGTATGTGCAGAGGTCAAAGCGGTCAAAATTAGCTCCTTTATTAGAAGCCGACACGAGTTGTTAAATTGATAGAGACGTGCTAGAATGAAGAATTGATGTGGCGCCAGGATGGTTCAATCTGCGGACATAAGTCAATAGTAAGACGGCGAAACACTTGCCTTATGGCTCTGAGTTTCGCATCAGTACCTCAACCATTATTCAATTCGTTACGGAGAAATGTGAATATTCCTTGAATTTTGTTGCACATGATCACGTGTGAATGTTGTTGTTTTTTTTTTTTTTAAAATCATGCATCATTCGTGGAAGAACTTCTGACGTGAAAGATTTCACCGGAATCCATAAAATAAAACATTTGCTGCAACCACATGACTTTTCATATTTTTTTATCTTGCCCATCGATTTTTTGCGATTCAATTTGAATTTGGAGTTCGTGCAACAAATTTAATCGATTGGCACAATTAACTCTCGAAAGCAGCTTTGTGTAATTGTCTCCTGGCCTCTCCAGACGCATTTGCTAATCTTAAGTGCGCCATAAGATATCATTTTGCAATTGTTTGCTGACATCATCCCTTATTGAACTTTGAAATTATTAATGTTTTTTATCATTCACATATTTTCAGTTGTGAATGTCGTTGATTAATGCAGACATATTTTTTCCTGTTAATGTTTATACAAATGCAATAAAAATATTTGTTCAAAGTTTTTTATATCTACTAAATCAATTGTTTAAGTTGGGCAACAACAATACAATAAAGAACCAATTCAAAGTTCAAGAACCGATTGTAAAATTTTTTATGAATTCTCAGTTTATGAATTGCAGTAATTTAAAAATTATTCAAAATGGTAAGAAACTAAAATGAAATAATAATAATAATAATAGACCTTGAAAGAAATTGAATCGCAGTTTTTGAAATATCAATGAAATATTGTCCGCGTGATCTAAAAAAATAAATCGAAAATGACGTAGAATTTCGATATTTTTATTTGCCATTAGCAACGTAGTTTTTCTCTCTATTGATTATGCTAACATTGAAAGCACAGAGAACAAATTTTGGTCTGTGTTTCTCGAAATATTTTTTTCTTAAATTAAGTCATTTTGAATAAGTTCATTGGTTCACTCGTGTGCAATATACTACATGAAACATTACTGTAAATTGTTAAGTTACATTTTATTTCTGCGTCGGATGTTGTTCGCGGCTCATAGATGCAATACCAAGTCGCACAATACAATTCAGTCACTTGTCGGTTTTTTTCTCCACTGAAAAGCGCTGGTGTTGATTGACCTGTAACTGTTGTTAGCGCATCTTCTGACTCAAGCGACAGAGCACTCCTATTACTATCTAATTTAGTTTAATAAGCCGTAAATTGATCTCGCATGCATGTAGTCGTTCCACTAATGTATCAAATTCACTTCGACAGGCCACAATCGAATGTTCAATTGGGCATTCAGCACCGCCGAGGATGCAGTACACTTTGCTGTGAGTACAGCGGCACCGATCGTGTCGAAATTCGATCGTCCAATTCAGTATGTCGATCAGACATTGGTCAAGGGGATCGATAAATTGGAAGTTAAGGCGCCAATAATTAAGGAACAGCCCCAAGAGATCTACAATCAGGCCAAAAATAAAGTTATAGATGTTGTACAGCCGCATTTCTACAAGGTTTGCGCACTGAAGGACGCCGGACAGCAGAAGGCTTCATCGCTTAAGGATCTGTCATGGCAGAAGGCAAACGAAGTTCTTGCAACGCAATACGGAAGCATGGCGGTCAGTGGCGTCGATTCTACAACGGCTCTGGCCGAACGGCTGGTCGACTACTATTTCCCGAAATCGGAAGGCGATGTCGAGAGCGACAATGGTAAGTGTCCTGTTCGCTTATCCTAGTTATTTGTTTTGCATGATATTATATTACTCATTGTGGTCACACTTAACCCATTGTTGTTCCGTTATGACAAACTTGCGCTAACACAACTCGTGTAGCTTTATCTATCAGCCACATCATCCGCGCCAAGTTGATGTTTGGATTTTAAACTCTGCCCCCGTGAATTGTCGCGATTAGCGCAATCGATTCGGTTTTATTACGTCGCGGACGCAAACTGTCGACGTTTGCTTTCATCGTGAATATCCCTCTCCAGAGATATAATCTTAATGATGATATCTTACACGATAAGCAAGAAAAACAATTTATCTGAAATTCTGCTCATTGTACTTTCGCATGCCATCATTAATAAAGGTAACCTTCAAACCCCGCCAAGCGATATCGCAACAGTAACATTTTCGACCGACCCTTATCTCTCGCAAACACTCGCTATCATCGCCTGAAACTGTTTTAATTGGGTTGAACGTGTTTTTTCTTCTTGGTTTCACTTTCCTGATAAATGTAAAAAATAAATACATATTTTCACAAATATTGAATCACTTCTGGATACTTTGTTTATCTCTCAACAAATATAATTCGGAAGTGGTTTAGTAGAAGTGAATTTTACGAGAGGGTAACACAAAACTCTTTTATAATACATTATAATACTCTTTTATAATACTCTTTTATATACATTATAACTCATCTTTTTGGGAATTTTATGTATTAGAATTAGTAAAATGAAAGTTATTAACAATACTGTTTATATTCAAACTAAGTTACATATAATATTTCTAATCAATGTATTTTTTCCAAAAATAATTTTCACTGCCTTGTTTAACTTCTCAACTTGTAGAAATCTGTTTTACAATTTGTTGCAGAATTAAATTGAAATTTAATTATTGGAAAAAAACGCTCAAATTTCCAAAGCATGACATTTGTTTGCTGTTCACGCTTTAAATTATCGCAATTACTTAATTTTGGGGCAAATATTTAGTTTCTCCGCTTGATTCATAAACAAAAACAAATTAAAATTTTTTCAGGTGTGGAACAATTGCGCAGTCAGATCATACCAGTTCTCCAAGATAGGGATGATTGTAAGTCCGAAATATTACTTCTTTGCCATTCTATAGTTTTTCACCAAATCATTTCGACCCCCCCCGACATTGTCATTGCAACTTACGGAAATCACAAAATTCCTAAAAAACCGAAATTTCATTCTCTGCTGCCCAATCAGGATCATTTCTGTATCAGAAGATCCGATCTCATCCAGTTTTACTTATATAGCAATTAGGGTATCTTAGGGTATCTTTTTCTTCTAAGTCACATGAAAATTCAATGGCACAAGTATTCAACAGCCCCGTTTTCGCGTTTTTATCGAAATTACAGTGAGAATAAAAGAGTATATTTAAAAAACAGAACCTACCACCTCATTATTCTCCACCAGGTGATTGTGCATTCTTTTCTTAGAATCCGATTTACGCCAGTAAAAAAGTATAAAATTCAGGACAACCGAGACAAGAGGAATCCAAAAATATTTCATCATAAACATGAAACACTTTCTTCTTTGGCGTCCCAAGGCAAAAAAAAAAAAAATACACCACAGAAAAATTATGAGGGCAATTGCAACGTGTCTCTGTGAGAAGGTGTGGCAAATAATTATAAATTCGTATCGTTTGAAGCAGAACTAAAAAAAAATCTGTTTGTTTAAATTAAGTGTTTCAAAATTAACATTATTAATGGTCATTGGCTGCTTCAAGAATCATGTTTGTTTGTCTTTGATAATTGAATTTCATTTTCTTTCCACCGTATTGTTTTTTTAAAGTTTATTTTCTCACAATCTAATCAAGTTCAGTATTTGCTTTTTACTTAGGAATGTTCTTGTCGAACTGTTTTGTGTTCTGTAATTCTGTTTTGGTCGATTTCTAATTTATTGTGTTTTTATATTTGTTTTATTATAAACATTGTTCTGTCTAGCACAAATACGCTAATCACTCTCAGCTAAATTTTTGCTTATTAAATCAAATTTCGTTGTTCTCGTTTTCTGAGGAGGCTTGACCGGAAACATAAAATTGTGTGATAGCGTTGAAACGTTGAACTTTAAACGGAACAATTTTATTTATTTATATTATTTGTCTTGTTGTTGGTCGAAACAATTCCTTAGATCCCATTCCTCTGAAGTTATCCCACACATTTGTGACATTTAAATTTACAATTTATGTTGATGATAATGGCCTCTCGAAATTTAACGATGTTGTTTCCTTTCGATCATGTTGCAGTGCCAATTTCAGCAGCTGAAGATCCAGTTCTGCACACCGTTCAAACAGTTGGACGCCTCTCCAACAAGGTTGCCCGGCGAGTTTACCGGACAGTTTCAAGGCAGATCAAGCATCTGAAGAAGGAGGATGTCCAGGAGTATGTTGCATCTCTAATTGCGGTGCTCCGGCTAACACAGTATCTGAACTACATTAACGAGAAGATCCCCATGCAGCCCGGAACAGAGGAGCAGAACTCGAACAAAGCTGAACCCATTTTACCATCACCACGATCGGCACCAAAAACCACCGAGTAAGACGGGGCGGGGCGAATCGGGGATCTCGTTCTCATAGAATAAAATGCAACCGAAAATCAGATTGCCTGGCTCATCCTAGCTTAAGAATGTATGCAAATTCTATACCTAATTTTTATCATTTGTTTTTTTTTTGTTTTTTTTTTTTTTTCGTTTTTGTATATATTTAAAAATACTTTGCATTTTGTGCCTCTTATTCTTATTTGTGTATGTGTAAAGCGATGCGCCGGTCTACGCCAATGCTTTCGGAGGATATCCGAATATCGTCTACAGAAGATTAGATCAAAATGTTTCATTCATCATTTCATCGATTTTAAGGCAATTATTAGAAAGCGATACTCTAAACATTACTTCCGTAGGCTAAGTGTGTTTGTTGCCAAAAAGGAAATACAATTTGCTTGTAAGAGTTAGTAATGTAATCTTCTACTTATTATTATCGATATTTAATCGTTCCTAGAAATCCTTATTATAAATAAATAAATAAAGATATAAATCCAATAAACCCGTGTTTTTTTTTTTTTAAGTTTGTAAAATCGAAATTGAATTTCAACTCACAGAGAAAGTTGACTCGTGAAACAGTCTTCTCCGGTGCATTTCAACTGTAATCGATCCGTTGCAGTTTCCATCAATATCACTTTACCAAAAACCACCAACAAACCGTTATTCGTATATCAAAAAAATCTTTTGCGATTTGCAAATAAATTTCCAGTGGTTTGAGTATTATTTTTTTTTTTCAATTTTTTTCTTACTTTTGAGCAAAAACAAAACCACCTTGTTTATGCCGAATTTGACTGAATCATGAACTGACCTCAAATGGAGTTCAGGCAAGGAATGTCTGGAAAGAAGCATACTCGAGATGTTTCACAATATATTTCAATTGTCCTGAAAGTATCATCGATAAATATTGATTGGTGTCGGAATTATCGAGAAACACCAAGTCACGCTTAACTTGATTTGTGTTAAGTGTTTTCTGGCTGGATTCGTTCCGGTTGCGTTTAATCAGCAGCACATCTAAAAATACTGAACAAGAAATGAACGGAATTGAAATGCTTACATAAAAACATGCTTTTAATAACCAACCCTACTGAGGCTGGATTGCGCAGCGAGATCGATTCACCAATGGAAAAAAAAACGTGGCAAGCATTTTTAGTAACTGTTTATTTAATGCAATGCGATTGAATCACGAATGCTTTTTAGAAATCTCATTCGCATATTGTTCTTATCTATTGAAAATCTTTGGGATCGCAATTATTCATTTAAGTACACATGAATTGATGAATCGAGTAACATAGAAAAATTCTATGCAATTTATCGCGTGGATCAAAGTCCAAGAAGCTGACGCAACACCTGAGCAATTGGTCAATATATCGATCGGGCGCTGAGAGGATCGAAGTGTATAGCAGTGTGCACGATCGAGTGTTGAGAATCTAATGTACATAATGTTCCTATTTTTATCCTTACCCTTTCGATTTCGCACAGAATGACGTCAGGGAATTCCTTGTTCATGATGTTAGGTGATCCCCACCTAATATCAAGTGCCAAGCCACACCGCCGAATTTTTGGCTTACGCAAGTGGTTTTGTTAGCCGTGAATTCATACGCCACAAAAGAGGATCGTCCGAGTCGTGCATTTCATCGACTCGTCTCGAAACTTCCCCCGGGCGTCACCACCACAACGTGAATCTGGTTGATGCTAAGAACAGCGCAGTTTCGAGCCGCGCCCGCCAAAGCCATCGAAATGTGGAAGATCAACTTGCGCCACTTGCCACCTCTCCACTCTCCCCCCAGCGACAACCACGTCTCCTTCCAAGTCCAACCAGCAATGTCCAGCCGACGACGCCTCTATCTCTCTCGCAACTTGTTATTCATCTGGTGATCACGCCACTTTTTGACCTTTGGACTCGCGATCGTGATAAGAAAAGAACGTCAGCGACAAGTAGGAAAAAAATTATTTTCTGCTAGCAAACTGGGTTTGCTTGCACTCCCCTCGGGCGACTGGCTGTTGCCACTGTCCACCCCGTCGCCCCGGCAACCTTGTACTGTATAATTCTGTTTTTCCTGGTTTATTTTGGACATTTAGCGGAACAGCTGCGTCTTCGAGCTTTAGCTTCTGGAAACGTTTATGCAAGTGCAACTGATTCCAATGGTTCATCCTCCACGATAACTTGCTTTCCTCCGGCAGCAGAAGAAAATGGAACAAAAATCAAGGTAATTTACATGAAATAGTTTTTTTTAAAGGGACATTTGAATTTCTAGAAATTCCTCTTTTCGCGAAACATCAATAAAACAAATAGATCTCTCACATCATCAGTTTTTTGCAGTATCAAAGTTATTCACTCCGTAGTCTTAATAATAATAGCGCAAAATTGGTTCATTTCTTGTTAGAACTTTAACGCATTAAATTAACCATATTTTCGCATTATTTCAAATTGTTCCCTTAATATTTTTCTTGGAAAGAATGGTTGTATGTAATTATGTCGGCGATAGGGTGTTGACATAGCGGAGGTTACCCGAAGTTGATTCTTTAAAAACGAAATACATTTCCTTTTCGTTCCAACACAAAGACCGTTTTTCTGACACGGAAACTACGATTGTTTAGGTAGATAGGCAATTCGAAATCAGACAGATCTACCGGAGACTCCAACCTCCGAAAAATGATCATCCAGTTTCCGTGCACTTTGCAGTTAGCATTACGGAACTCAAATAACAGCAGTTTTTTGTGAAAAAGTGTCGGTTCTTATTGAGTAGATATTCTTTGTCCAGACTGTCCAGTAGTCAGTACGCAGATCGCGGTAAAGTTAAAATATGGACTAACTACTACGTAATCTAGCCCTAGGAATCCCTCCGCGGCGCTGCGCATTCTTTTTCATTTCCCCTATCTCTAGTACTACATCGGCGACAACAGTGTTCTTGAACAGTATGTTTATATTTATAAATTGTCTAATTCGGATTATACTTAATTCTTACACTATCGGATCGTAAAACGAAAATTACTTTAGAGAATATATATAATAAAATAATAATATAATTAGATTCCAGAGATTCCAAACGAAAGTAAACAAAATATTACTTCTTTTGTAAACTAGTGCGAATGGAAATTTATCACATTAACCAAGACTGTGGTTTCTCAATATCTGTTGTTGAAATGTTAATGTTTGTTAATTAACTCTGATGGAACAACACATTTTAAAAAAACCAAAGTAACAGAACTTGACTAGAAATCGCTTGCAGATTTTTTACAGAAACCGGGTATCAATTTGGGATATCCTTTGTCCTCCCAACACTCAATGATCAATAAAATTTAAATTTCACGTTATTAACGTAGTTTATTCAAAGAGCTGCAGCTGCAAGCGGACATGTAAATTTGTTCTGAAAACAATATCGGTGTAGACTTTCCAATTCTTGTGGATATATTTAGCAGTGGTGTAGAGATATTATCACAGTAAAGATTATTTTCTTCACATGTCAAAGTGAAATATTTGCATGAAACTTGGGAAAATATATTCATCATTTCATCATCCATTTATAAGATAACCATGTATTATATTTTTTTTATTAATGCTTATCACAAAATTGCTAATGATTCTAAACGAATTTTAAGCAAATCTGTCAAGAATGAATTTAACGTTTGAAAAGAGCGCCAAAATAGGAACTGTCAAGTTTTTCCTCTGAAAAATATAAATCCCATTTCTTGGATAAAAACTTGATGGAAATCTCTCCACGTGATCACTACTGCCATCTACTCTTGAATAATAAAATGTCAAATTTTCTTTCGGTTTTTAGCCCGATCTGCGTACCACATACGCGTTTTTTTTTTACATAGGTTTTAAATGGGAAGAAAAATTTAGCGGGATTTGCGTACTGGGGTTATATTGTGCTAGTACGCAGATCGAGTTTATCAACGGACCACAGCTCAACAGGAAGTGTGAAAACAGCGTGTGCTAGACTTAGAAGTTAGAACTCACTAATATTAAAAGTATTACCTTGAGTGAAATTGCAAAGAGTTTTCAGTGTACGTAGAATATCGTAAGTGTGGAAAAATTGTATGCTTAGCTATAGCAAAGCAAAAAATTAATAAATGCATTCTCATAAATTTCTATCACGAGTGAACCGTTACTTTTTTAAATTTATTTTATGTATACTGTTTCAAACATCTTGGATGGCAGCAATGTCTAATTTTCTCACAAAAATATTTTGCGTTTCTTTGATTTCACGGTTTTGTGTCAAGTTCAGTGCCAATTTCAAGTTGTGCGCTCTTTTCTTCATTTTAAGGATAGGTATCCTTAGCCATTAGGTTATTTAATAGATGGATATAATGAAATAGATATTTTTTGAGAAAATGCAAACATTTTAAACCATGTCATGTCACGACATGTCAAAAGAAAAAATGCTGTCATAACTCTACTCAGCGGCTAAATTGATCCACAACAATATGAAATTAATTATACATAGTTCAATCTGCGTATTATTTTTGTTAATGCTCGAAAATTATAAATCCTTAGTGAAGAAATAGAAGTTTTTTGTGGATGAAATCTCTACACAGATCACTGCCATCTACCACACGAATAATAAAACACTAAATTTTTCTGCATTTGTAGCCCGATTTGTGTACCAACATCCAGATAAAAAAAAAAACCAACGAAAAGAGACGCTCAGCTATTTCAATTTGCTGGTGGTTTTTAAGTTTTGTTGCGAGGATCATTTGTTGCATTAATACGGTGACTGCCACTGAAATTTTGTGGATTTAAATTGCCTATTCACGGAAGAAGGATTCAGTGTAGGCTTGCATACCGATACCATGCAGGATTCAGAGATGGAGTCTTCAGTCCCTACTGGAGTTAGCCAAGAGGAATTGGTTAAAACACAAAAAGAAAGTTCTTTAGAACACGGTTTAATGAATGTGTCAACCGGTGATTGTGAGTGATTCGAGAATATTGTTTCTAAATTAAGAATAAAATATTGAATCTCTTTAAGCTTCCGGCGAAACAAAATATGGTGGTGCAGAAATGGACGCTTCGTTATATCAATCCAAGAACAAGATGGACGAAGCAATTGATAAGTCTCCATCTCTTGGACGTAAAATGTATGTGTTTGCTTTTATTTATTTATACCCGACACCCGTATGTATTTCGTTTTTACCCTGCCGATGATAAAATCCCGAAGAGATACCCGCAGGATTCATGAGTTGCCCTGAGTCCCGAGAATCCCGTCACAAAATATCTTGGATTGGCATTGGATCCCTTTCACAATATTTTATCTGAATTCCTAACCGTGCGTAATTTTTATTAATATTTGCTTTTTTTTTATAGTCAGAGCACTCCATTACCAACAGTATCCCATGCAGCGAATTCACCAGTTTATCCCAGAGAAACCCCATTTGATCTATCATTTGATCTATCAGACGAGGATGAACCGAAGGCAAAAAAGCGTGCTATGGAAGCAGTGTCGGCAGTGGTTGCCATGCCAGCAGTTGCGAGGTTACCCGTGCTACCACCGATGATCGACAATGATGAAGATTCTTCCATAGACGACATACACGACTTCCTTTTTTTGAATGAAGTTGAAAGGAGAACAATTTTCACAGTACGTAGATTACCGAAGCGTGAATAAAATAAGTTTATGATAATATACACCTGTTTTTTAATCGTTTTTATTTGTATTTAAGTACTTTGAACGACAACTAAATTTATCACTAACCTTTTAATAATTTCAATATTTGAAAACGAAAACAATAACAATTCAAATGTAACAATTATCGAAATTCATTGTATTCGTTTTTCTTTTATTAATTTTTGATGGAGAAATTTAGAATTTCTTGGTTTTCCTAATAAACTACTTTTATTTGGAAAATATAAATTTGAATTTAAAGATTGTTTTATGAAGAATTTTCAATAATTGTTAATCCCCCTGCAATTGAATAACGGATCAAAAAATTTTTTTTGCACTGAGAGTCCTTGCTAGCGTCAAAAGTAGTCCTCGGTGCACAATATATTACACGTAGAACCTGAAAGATTCACAGCGCTTGATTCAGTGAATTTTTACAGATTTTTGCGAAAATACCACAAGTTCTGCAACTGCAAAGGTAGGTTGGTGTCCCTCACGTTTGGAGCCAATGCACTATAGATTAGTTTTAAGATTCCCTGCTCTGACTGATCTTAAACGTCGTCTATTTAACAAGGTTTTCCCTATCCGGAGCACATCCCGTTCAAGAATGTCAACGTGGAATTCAACGATCCTCATGTAGAACGCATCCGTTGGTTGGTATTATTAATAATTATTCTTATCATCCATTTTATCAACGGTGACCGGAATTTAGACCGCCTAAATTAAGACAGCGATCGGTTTTGTTTGGCGGTCTGAATTCATCTTAGAAATGAAATAAAATCGCGATCAAAAAATGAATTTAGTCCGCACGGTCTTAGTTCATTCCAAAAAATGGAATAAACGGAATTTTTTTTGAAAAACCGCCAAGTCTATTTCATACTACCTACGATTGTCTTATGAAAAAAAAAATAATAATAAAATAATCGGAGCACATGAAGTCAAAAAAATTTTGTAAAATTGCTCGGCTGTCCGTGGAATGACTCGAATATTTTTTTTTTTAAATTTGTAAAAAAATTAGTAGGAAAAATAATAGAGGTTTTCTCTTAGATTCTATAATTCTAAGTCCTCTAGTATATTTAAAAAATACACGTAACCTGTTTGCAGCTATGCTTTTTATCGAAAAAAGAATTTGAAAATTTTAAGTTTGAAATTCCAAAATATTCAAAAAAAACTTTGATTTTCTCAAAAATGCGTTAGGTATATGTTGATAAATATATTACTATATTAATCTGTCGAGTCTTCTGAAAATTTGAAGATGAAAATCATTGTGATGTAATAACTACAACCCAATTTATAAAGGTTTTTGTGAACCCTTTCCTTCACCGGAAAAAGTTTTTGAAACGAAAAAATCCCAAAACTACTTAGCTTCAAAAATTCATATCTCAAAAAGTACTTGAAATAAAAAAAAAAAAATTGATAAGGAGAGTATACATCCATAAAAAAAAAATCATTGAATTCTGAGAACATGGGTGTCTCAAGCTCAGGATGAATTGACATGGAATGACCCAATATTTAAACAAGTGCCTTCTAAAAATTCGATAGGACGCAGTTTTATTTGAAATTAATTAAATTAAAAACATTAAAATTAAATCTGCGCGACCTAAATTCATTTTTCGGTCGCGGCTTAAATTCATATGGGAAAATGATTAATTATTTTATTAATTAGAATTAAGAATTAATTAATTTTTTAATTATTATGTGTAAAAGAATAAAATAAAATGTTTAAAATTATTTACTCAAAGTATTTTAATTTGTATTCGTTTTGGGAGCAAGTTTCCTGTTTGCAAGAACAGCTAAAATTATAGTGAGGAAGGTTTAAAGTTATAAATTCCAATACAGCAGTAATTGAACTGGACATCGGGCAAGAAAAATATTTTCCGACGTCACACAGAATACTTTATTTTAAAATTTCTACAGTGATTAACAAAAAACGGAAATTTAAATTGAGGATTAATAAATGGATTATAAAACAATTTCCTTATATTTTTGCTTAGATTTTATTCTATCTACCGGCAGTAGAAAATTAGGATGTGAATTAATTGTCCTAAAAAAAACACATCACTTTACACCATTTTTCAAATTTTAATTAATGATTTTATTTTTATTTCCCCAATCAAAAAATGTACCAAATCCTTATCTTATTTCTTCTGCTTCTTCTTCTCTGCTTCGTCCTCCTTTTCCTTCTCAATTACGGTTACATATTTGTCGATAACTTCCGCATCAAGCATCTGCAGGGGCCTATCCTTCTTCATGACAGCCACTTCCAGATTTTTCTGTCCAGACTGTGCTACTTCCAAGAGAGCCTTAATGGTGAGTTTCACAGCCCCTTCCTCGGTCGCCACCTCATCGGGTTTGTAATATTTCTCAAGGAATTCCCTTACAGTTTTTGCTGATCGGCCTGTTGCGTTCGCTTTCCACTCATAGTAAATGCCGGACGGTTCTGTTTGATACAAGTGAGGAGAGCCATCGTAGTCGAAGCCCCCAATTAAACACGAAATCCCAAATGGGCGTCTTCCGTTGCTCTGTGTGTACTTTTGCTTCAGACCTGCTATGTACCTTTGAAATGGAAATTTTTTAGTATATACATAAAACACACTTTTCGTATAGTTAATACCTTGTAATATACTCCAATGTCACTGGATCTTCCAGACTTAGTTTATGACTTTGGCATTCGACTTGAGCACGATTTATGAGGATTCTAGCATCGGCAGTGAGGCCGGCAAAAGCCATTACAACGTGACTATCCAGGGAGCAAATTTTTCTGACCGTACGCTCCTCCTGCAGTTTTGCCATCGACTTCTTCTCCACTCCAAGCACCACCACATCATTTCCTCTAACGCCAACCTAAAATTGTACGTCCATTGGTTACTTTTATATGATGACTTTCAAATTCCGAAACTGTTGTTATAACAAATCGTATTCACACTTACCGCTGTAGATCCTTTACGTACTGCTTCTTGAGCGTATTCTACCTGAAGCAGATGGCCGTCTGGTGAAAATATTGTAACCGCACGATCGTACCTTGCAGACATTTTTACTATAAATCTTAACCAAATTTCAACAACTTCAGAACGCTGAGCGAAAAACTGTTTGTCACTTCTGTCAAAGCCACAAGAAACGCGAATCGTTCACGGCAGTGCCACATCTAATAACAAATCAGTAGTGACACACAGTTTTAATGAATGGTATAAATTTATTCGTTTACATTCTCTAAATACAACAATGATATGTACTTCGATAATATCTGTAAGTAGATAAATATGCGAATTTGTAGAAAAGATAATTATCCACACATAAATTCCATCATATTCTTAAATTTATACAAAACAATTGTAGGGTATATGAAAGGTTTTTGGAATGTCAATGACAAGACACAACTGCCATGAAAAACAATACAAATGTTTAAGGTTTAATAGAACTTCATGGCATTCCAAGGATATTTCATATTGAAATATCACGTTTGTTACAATTTGATTAAAAATTTGCCATCATTACTTATTTAAATAGAGAGATTTGTTAAGAAATAATATTAATTGTCGGCCAGTGTGAACAAATTATTTAGAAAAAAAAATTTAATTTTGATGTGACAGTTGTTCTTTGAATTTAAGCGCTTGGATTTTCTGATTTGACAATAAAATATCGGATAAGAAATATTTGCTATAGAAAACGTGATAATATTCACCCAAAATTAAGTGTTTATCAATTTCTAAACATTTTTAAGGAATTTGCAGTTCAAGGTGATGCAAAAAGCTTCCAATGCGAGCATTCAAAGATTTTTTCGACAACGCTAACCTGAGTCGTTTGCCAGATTCAGTGAGAGAAGGTAAGCGAAAAATAGAACTCAATACGTTTTTAATCAAGTAAATTTCAGGATTCGCCAAGCTGACATTGTCCTCTAACAAAAAAATGAATGCCAAGACCGACGAACAGAGAGGCAAGGACAATGAACAGCAACAGAACTCGTGGAGGCCTTCGGCACGAAAGAGTTTGCTGGAATTATTAACTGACGATGAGGATGCAGAGGAAGGGATGTGCAATAAAATCTTTTGTAGTAGTAACAGTGTGAACGAAATCGAACAAGGTGCAATCGGTGGAAACTCTGCAATGGAGGACCTTTTCTTATCTGAAACTGAAGGGAGTTTTGAATCCAAGGATCCAGGAAAAAAGCATGAGGAAGAAGACCTTCCTTGTTGCTCTAAAAGTCTCTTCACTCGGCCAGATGAAGACCAGGAAGACGAGCCGAAAATGGCCAATTTGTTCACCGACTTACGTCGATTACAATTAATTGAACAAGAACATTTGATTCCCAACAAGGATTGCTCCTTACCGGATACAGTTTCAAATAGTGGATCAATAGCTTCCAAAGACTTGCAGAATGTATCAAGGGATAGTTCCTCTGGAGATGCTAGTGCGGTATCCATTGTCACAATAAGCAGCTCTCTATCTAACGACGATTCCAGTGGCAACAAAGTGCCTGACTTGAGCGATGACGGAGATGATGACGAAGTGATAGTAGTTTCGGACTCCCAATCGGAGCAAAGTGAATCTGCGAATGTATCGAGTGCACGTCCGTCCGGGCAAACAAATCTTGGTACGACCCTGAGCAACACGGCTGCCGACCGAATCGAACAGTTCCTGAACGACGTCGCCAAAGTAAAAGATAACGACACTGAATTAGAAGCTCATTCCATGTCCAGCAGCAGATTAAATCCTGGTGGGGATAGTTCTATTCCAGATGAATCAATCGAGATTAGTGAAACCTCTGTTGAAGCTGAACCCGAAGAAGAAAACAATCAGAGGCAGAGCGCCGTAACTGAGTCGAAAGCTGAAAAAACACCGCAAAGAACCCTTTCAGCTGCTTCGATTAAAAAAAACGGCGATAAAATAAATATTGCTGCAACAATTAAAATCAAAGTACATATTTCGGAGCCGATTGAGGTACATGAAACGGAATCCGCCGGCGATGGGAGCAGCGCATATTCAGCTGAAGCGGAGCATTCAGAGGACGGTGCAACTGGCAACGCGCAAGCAGACAGTGATGAGGAAGGTTCGGAACACACCGAAAACCAGAAGGAATCTTCAAATGAAAAAAAGACTGAGACAGGTGAGAGTTCGGGCTTGGAACAAAAATATGCCGACGAAGGTGCTAACCAGTGTGACGAGAATGGAATTGATAAGCGAACGCAATCGATACTAAACAGCCTGTACGGTTCCTCTTGGAAGACTCCGGACAACATAAGGACCTTGAAGAACTTTTCCAAATGTAAACTGATTACGTCCAGTAAAATTAAATCATAAAAGCGTTTTATTTCAGTTGACAATAACATCACTCCTTGTATGGAGTCTACTCGCATAGATGATGCCGCAGCCAGTGAAGATCACCAGTGTTCGGGAACACCGTCGGACATAAAGAAACATGAGTCAAGGACAACCGGAATATCTACAACAATCCCAAAGAAGGCGAAAGCCTCCTCCCGTAAGCTGCCAGGAAATCGTCAGTCGGTCAATCGCGTGACGGTTATAAGCGCAACCGATTCTTCTTCTGACGACAGTTTCAGTGAGAATGAAACACCAAATAAAAAGGGGCGCAGAAGGAGCAGCGGAAAACTGATCTATTTGGACCTTTCATCGGAGGAGGTAAAGGTCCTGCCAGGATACGAAACTCCAGCAGCAATTAATGGTAGAAAATTTATTGAATATCATCTATTTAAATTCTTGATAAAACGAACTATTTTTTTGGTAATTAACAGATAAAGGGTTCAACGATCGCCTAGCAGAATTACTGAAGACCTGCGAACATGAAGAAAAACCGCGACTTGAGAGCACCACCAAAAAGTTATATTCAAAGAATCCAAAAAAATGTTGCTACTCTTAATTTCTTTTAGACCTTCTGGATCAAGGAGAAAACTATACAATCCGAATTTCGGGGAAGAAAGAGACGAACACATTGAACAACTCCAAGAAAGAATTAAGGAATCTGGCGTAGCTGACGACCTCAGCATAGTGCATCTGAAGATACCTTTGGTAGGAATACATCCTCTCGTCGATAAGACGAATCGTAAGAAACTTGTATTCAGTCCCGCAGGACCGGTCGCTACAAGTAGAAAAAAGGAACGTAAGTTCAATAATCAATTTGCTCAACTCTTGTTTTCTACTCACACATATTTTTCTAGGCAAGGCTGCTCAACCCAGCTTACTAGAGAAGAAAAAACTGCAATACACCCCACCGAAAAAATACAGCTTCCTGGCATCACTTGATGGTATTAATATTTTTTCAGTACGCGATTATTAATTATATTTTAACGTTTCAGTAAGTGTTCTGGATTGGGCATGTCATCCTGAGGCCAAATTTTACAAGGATAATTTCAGGACTAAGAAAGTAGAGCTCACAGAGATATTGTATGAGCTGTACAACAAGGAAGTATTTCAGAATGAACTCGATGTGCCCATCAATTGGAACAAAAGACTGACGACCACAGCGGGCAAGTGCAAACTGTACAAAATGTAAAATACTTTTGTTCTTATCTTTGAATCACACTTATGATTTTTTTTTGAGTAGCAAAAATAAGAGAACGGCTAAGATTGATCTGAGCGATAAGGTGCTTACCAGTGCGGATCGCGTGCGCTGTACTCTCATTCACGAGTTGTGTCATGCTGCAACATGGATTTTCGACGGCGAGAAAGGACATGGACCCACTTGGAAGGCTTGGTAAGTTTGTTGCATGCAAAGAATATTTAAACACTAAATAAGTTTTGTTAGTCAGTATTTTTTGCGTTGTCCACTCCGAGTAGTTATTTTTTCGTTCAGTTTCATAAAAGTTTCTTTTTTTAGGGCTCAGAAGGCAGTAAAAATACTTCCGGAACTGCCGCCGATTGGCGTCTGCCATGCTTACGACATCCAATACAAGTACACGTACCGTTGCACTTTATGCAAGCAAGAGTAATTTCAGTTAAACAATTACAACTAAGGAAGTTATTTATTGATTTTTTTTTTTTGTAATCCAGGTCATACTTGCATTCCAAGTCAAAGAAGGTCGACCAGTGTCGCTGCTCTTATTGCCTTGGACCGATAGAAGTTTTATACAACAAACGGGACAAAAATGGTGAAGTTGTCCCAACCCCGGTCAGACCGCCAACAGGTTTCGCCAAGTATGTAAAGGATAACTATAAGATTCACAAGAAGCCAGGATTGAATCATGCTGATGTTATGAAAATCCTCAGCAACAACTTTGCATCACTCTCAGTTGAAGACAAGATGAAGTAGTCTCAATATTTGTAAAGCTATTGCAATTGTATGATAATAAAAGAAGACTATATTCTGTAATGTTTGTAAATTGCTATTGTATGAGAATAAATAAAGTCTATATTCTGTAAGAAAATCTATGAAATATTTTGCTACGGAGCAACGGAAAGGGTGAATTTGAAGAGGGCATTTTGTTTATATTTTGAAATGATGCTTTTGATGGGAATATTATTATTATTTGTTAGAGGAGCAAACTTTACGGTCCAAAATAGTGGTTTATTGTACGCAATATATTATATACTCGACTAGAAAAAAATCGAGAATTTGATACAGCAGTAGGTGAAATCATTTCTTCAAGAAGATGATAAGGGAAGGACAGGCGGCTCGGCGACTTGGATGCAGATGCTTCTCCAACAGCCAGCCGGCCAACGAAACGACTCGTCGCAAGCACCGTAGCGGTCATCAATGCGATTTCGTAACATTTACTACGTTTACATGCAGAGTCGAAAGATCGAGTCGAAAACAGGTTTTGAACTCGAACCTGCGTTTTTGAGCACTCCGGGTTGAGGGATCGAGTCGAAATCGAGTCCAAATGTAGTCGAAGTGACAGCTTATTGCAATAATTTGATCTATTATATTAACAATTTTTTCAAATTTTTCGTGTTTCATTCATATTATATAGACATTTTAAGGAATTTGATTTCGAATAAAATCTTATGTTTTGGAAAATTAGTCAGAAACATGAAAAAACTGCCGAACTGACAACTCGACTACTCAACCCGCGTTTACATGCATTTTAACTCGACTCCTCGACTCAACCCAGGTAGCAAAGCTGGGTCGAGTCGAGTTCAACCCGGTTTGGACTCGACTCGCGTTTACATGGAGTCGAACCTGGGTTCAACCCAGGTTCAACCCTGCATGTAAACGTAGTAAATGTCTTCCCTGGTTTTGTTTTGACATTTCTGCTGACGTTATTCACACTTTGCCTCAGAAATGCCTCCAAAAATTGTGTTCAAGAACCTCACTGGTTATCCCGATTTGCAGGATGAGGAGAATATTCCCGTAGAATTGTTCTTAAATGCGTCCAAGGAAATAATTAGCATAATTGGTGAGTATCCTGCATTTTCAATTCTAGAAAGGTGACCAGAAATTGAAAAAACAAGGAAGCGAGCAGCAATAAGTGCAGTTCTGTGTGCATAAAATGAATTACGTGATTTCCGTGGTTTATTGGTAGAATTGGCTATAGTAAGAAAATATCTGAGAATACGGACATCAATGGAATGGTCTTGCCTTGCAGTCGGCAGGAACTTGCATCCTCTGCTCCATCTGCCACATGTTCACTACTCCATCACTCGACCCCTTTCATGACGTCATCAACTCAATCGCTTGAGTGTAATTTGTTCACGCATCCTCGATTTCTTGCAGAGTCGTTTGGGCAATTGTTTCGGCCAGTGGTCAGCGACATGAGCGGCAACCTAGCGGTCTGTATAATAAATAATTTAATTTCTATTGAAAAAACCCTAGTCATATATTTGATCACCCACAGAGCTTGGAAGCCTGTTACAATAAGGACACCAGCAAATATTTTTACCTGCAAGATTTAGTGATTGAGAACCAACACACAGCCTCAGCCATATTGTGGCTAAAAAGGTGGGTCCATGAGTGCATCTTCATTGTAAATCCTTTGCGAACGAGTTAGGAGTGATTTTTCGTTCGCAAAGTATTTTTAGTGGAATTAGGTTTTTATGTAAAATAACATCCTTATTCTTTTAGAGCCCTGGAGTTAATAGCTAATTTTTTTCTTCATATTTTACGTGATGATAAGGAATCTGAGAATTTGCGGAATCACTTAAATTTGGCCTATGAGAAAACACTGAAACCATATCACGGTTGGGTGACTCAAACAGCATTCTCGGTAATTTATTGTTATTGTTGAATATACATTACACTTTACATAAAACAACACTTAATTTTAGATCATATATAGATGGACTCCGCAGAGGTCCGAGTTGATAGGGAGCGGACCAACACACGAAGAGAATATTGCCATGTTGCGGACGTTTCTACCGAAAATGGAGAGAAATCTTTTAATTGTTGACAGATTCTTAAAGCAAAATAAATTGGACGATACCAATAAAGTTTAGTATCTCGCTTTTATTGGTTTTGATAAATGGTTGATGTAATACTGTTGTGCTTGATAAGCGGACAGCCTTCTTGAAGCAAATGCTCCTATGGGGATCTCAATAAGAAACCAAATCACCATTAAGTACTGCATCAATTGGAAAAACGCATCCCCTTTTATTAAACAGGCGAAATATGTGTGAATCGGAAGCTGAATCAGGGATGTTAGTATCCAGAATATTCCAAGGTCAGCAGCCTAAGGAAATACGTATTATTTCATTTAAATAAAAAAATACTATTTAATATATTGCGATATTTAATTCAAAGTTTAGTTCCTTAGAGGAACTAAATGTTTCTCATATACAAAAACATTAAAAATTATTTTATTTAGTTAGTCGGGGAATTGTTTTAACGTATTCCGGACATTCAAAAGAATTGTTTGCTGAAACCACATTGTTTTAGCATGTCAGGTTTTTAGAAAGATTTTCTTAAAAATTGCATTTGTAAGTTGCGAAAATATTTCCGAAAGTATTCATATTTATCGGTAAATGTATTTTAACAACTTAGAATAGTTACAAAATAAAATTAAATTATAGAAAAAATTCAGAAATTAATCACGCATCACAAAATATATGGAGTATCGATTTTCGCTAGACTTGACTTCTGAGTGTGGCCAAAAACAATTGAATTTTCGAGGTAAACTAAAAAGTTTATCAAAAAGTACTACATATAATAATATTTAATAAACTTATGACGTCACACTTACTTTTCTTTTTAAGTTCCCTGAATACCCGAGGTAGAGTCGTGAAATTTCCGCAGGAACTGTAACAATGAAGCCGAGAGTTGTTAAGATGGTGTGAATATCATCGAAACGGGTTAACTAGAAAAATGATCAGTAAGTATGAATCTAAAAACAGAAAATATGAGGTTAAAACTTACCTTGAAAATAATGTGCACAAGAAAATAAAATGTCCATACAGTGGAAAAGTAAATGTTAAAATACAGACAAATTTGCAGAGGCAAATTTGAGTTGTAAATTGTTTCTGAAATTGAAAAATAATATTTAGTTTTTCATTCTTTTTGATTCAAAAAAGTAATTTTCAATTAATCAATATTATTTGTGTTTGTTCGTTTAGTTTAATGGGAAACAATTACAATATGATTATGTTAGGGTTTCTTTGTTTTACATTTTAAAACCGTGTTTCGTATTATAAGTTTTTAGGGGGGATAAAAATTGCTCGATTTATAACAATCAACTTTTTCGATGAACATTCCAGGTCATCCAGAATTTTTGTACATTAGTCAATTGTATTTATGTGATGAGTACTATTTTTGCATTTGTCAGTAGAAAATCGTATTTTATAAAAATCGCGAACATAGCAACATCATGTGGTCAATTAAATTCCCTCAATTTATGCTGAAACAGTGAAATTAAAAAAAGAGGTTTGCTAAAATTAATTGAACGGAATATTTAATTGGCACTTGAGTAAAATGTTTCGCTAGTTTTCGTAATTGAAAAAAAATAAAATGTTTTTTGTTGGCACCTCCACTTTGCTATGTTAAATTTCGACATCTTTGGGAAGTCACTGGCAGTATTCAACTGGATTTTTTAAATGACCCATCCTTTCGATTGTTCCTGTAGTTGCAATCGCTGGTTGCATTTATTTCGCGTGGGTAATTTAAGAACGCTGTACAATTTACAATGAAATTAGTTTAGTGACAAAGGCGACAGTGAAATATTAATAAATTGCTGCAGTCTAGGCATTCGTGTCACGCCGACTGAGTGCTGAAATAAATTTTGCTTCGATGCGCGTTACAAGCTGGTGACTGTCTTAAAAATTAGTGCAATTAAATTTAATTGAGAGTTAATTTAAGTGATACAGGTGATTTTTTCGTATGATAAACTTTCACATTTTACTTTAGTGCATTTCAGTTTACCTCGGAGAACTACAAAAAAAAAAAAGTGCTATTGTTTAAATTCTTTCGTAAATATCACTAGAAAAATTGTTATTTTAAATAGTTTTAAAGATGTAGATAAATATAGTATTTCTTATGGAACTACTTCAAATATGTCCGCTTAAATCCCATTTATGAAATTGAAGATTTTTGTGAGAATGTTTCAGAGCAAAATTTATGTGTAGAAATGAATTTTTTTTTATTTTGCAAAATATTTGTCTTCAGCTTTCACTTTATTCACAAAAATATTTTCTAGTAAATAGAAACTAAAACTCAAGGGAAAACTTTTACCCTGCCATTTCTCGGACGTCAACATGTTTCTGTTTTAGTAACGATTGCTATGGAAACCAACAAGTGCTCAATCTTTAAAAAAAAAAAAAAAAAAAAAAAAAAAAAAAAAAAAAAAAAAAAATCAATATATTAATATAAATCAAAAAGCTTAAATATAATTAAGTGAAATTTTATGCAAAAAATTCGGGTTCGTATTTGCTTATATTATATAGTCATTTATTATCCGGGATTAATTTGTGGGAGTGGGAATGTCCAAAAACTTAAAAGATTTTCCAAAAACTTTTTTTTTACTATTGCGTAATGTTTGGTTTTTTTTCAAAAAAGAATTTTTTAGTGTTTTTTACTTTACTTTAGGAACAAAAAACATGTCCAATTAAGATTTGAGAGGTCAACATTTAAAAATAAAATTAATCACCCCAGACCTCCGGAGGGGCGTTCCACTATACCTCTATTATTCTTACAAAACAAATAGGTACTGTGTAATATTATGCAATTTTTTATTTATTATAATAATGTAACCAGAATGAAAATTTCAACAAGAAAAAATTCTCTTATTTTTCTTTGGAACATGTTATCTTTGTCATGGCTCTTAAAAAACGTTTAAATATAATTTTGATTAAGGGAAGCCAGGGCAGAATGGAGTACCGGGGCGGAATGAAGTTCGTTATTTTTAAATTTCAAGTAGAACTAAATCAACTTTTTGAAGTTAAAATAAGGAAGCCATGTTTGTCTATAGTTTACAAAATATTACCTTAAAAAATAAACATTAAACATTGTATGTTTTCTAAAAAGAACAATTAAAAACTAGCATTTTTCCAAAAAAAAGTACATTATTATTTGTCATTAAAAAAATGCAAAGCTATAAATATAAAAAAAAACACTGCAAATTTTACACAACGGTTTATTATTTCCAAAAAATGTGACATTTTTCAAGTGACGGCTAGATGGCAGTAGTGATCATGTGAAATGATTTCACGTTTTTTGATCCACCAAGAAATGGAATAATTTATGGAGATTAAAAATTTCAAAATTCTATTACTCAAAAACCAATTGATATAAATTCATACAATAAAATGTGTTCTATTGAGTAATATTAGAGCATTGTATATTCCGAGTTTTATGAAAAAAGCTTGAACGGTTTCGGAAATATGATTTTTTCAATATTTGGTTCCTCAATTTCCCCCCCTCAAAATACGTCGATCGGACCCACGAGCTGTTAGGACCGTTGTCAGATGTCACTTGATTTTTGAACCAAATTTAATTAATTTATCTCCAGTAGTTTCCGAGAAAAAGCCTGGACGGCGGACGGGGGACGGCGGACGGACGGATTTTTTTTTATTTGTTTTTTGAAATCTACATATCTCAAAACGTAAACTGACAAAATTTCAGGGGGGGTTATAATTTTTTTTTTCGTGTTCGATTACATAGGTTTATTATTGAAAATAATAAACCAATATTATTGAAAATAATAAACCAAAACAGTACCTACAGCTTTTGATTTTCCTAAAACAAAATCTTCGAAATGAGGTTAGTTTATTCAACACGTTATGTCATCCTCGGCATTTCACTGCCATTTGACACTTCGAATTGGCAACCGGCGAAAAATTAGTGCAGTTTGGATTGTGAAAAAGAAGGCTAAAATCGGTGAGAAAGAAAAAAGGATATATTATTTATAATATTAACTGTGGTCGCTCCGCGAGGAAGAAGTGTTTTTATACATTTGGGCTGCCAAAATTCAAGTCAGGTAATTTCGCTCAGTGCGGCGGAGGTATAAGGCCGTTATAGCTTCGACATTTACTCTATTGATAAATATTATAATTTCTATTGTCAACTCAATTCCAAGTTTAATCTTTTCCTGACTCCACTGCGAGGATTTTAAAAGTGTTCTTCATAAATTTGATTCAGTTTTATATTCCTATAATTCTGTAAGAAATATTTTATATTTCACTCTTCCTCAAATTAGTATGCGACTAGGCGAGTAGCGATACCAACATGAAAAAAATAAAATGAGAATTGAGTAAATAAATGAATAAAATTGAATTGATTCCTTGTTTGTCCATTTCGGACTTTATTGTTATAAAAACATAAAGAACTGAGATATTGTTTTTATAGTTTGTCGTTCTTTGCGTAAAAGACAATCGTCGTAAGGCAAGGGTTAAAAACTCTTTCGTATAAATTGGGAGACATATTTGGCATTTGTGAAAATTCACGTAGCTGCGATGTAAAATGTTTGTTCGTGTTGGTGGTAGCTATATTGAGCATCTGCTATAAAATTCAAACATTTAAATGTAAAAACTATAAACATTTTGTTGTAGTGTCTATTTCTTTGAACTGTCTCTTCACTTCTGCTCTCCTATTTCGCTTCCTTAACGTCAACGCCCCATTTTCGACGCCATTACAAAAATTTGCTATTTGATTCTTTTTAACATTCTTTGACATTTTGCTAAACATTTTCCGGCTGTTTCTATTTAAATTATTAGACTTTAGACATTGGAAAATTCAGTTATATGATATTATATATTTGAATAAACCTAAATACAAATAAATACATAGTTCAATTAATCCTTCTATGGATCACAATCATTTGTCTTCGGGGTTGAGCAGACTTGCAATGCAATAGTGCAGCTAGTCTGAAGTCTGAAGTCATATCCAAAGGGGCCAGGGAGCTGACTGAAGGATATTTTAAACCTTCGGGGGTGAAACAGGGAATCTGCAAATCTGTAGTCGACAGGATGATTCGTACTCAATAATCGTGGAGTGTGGAGTCCTTTTTTGTTTTTCTTCGTCGGCAGCTAGATTAAGAAAAAGGGCTAAGTCGATCAAACGATACTTGCGAAGTTTGAAAAACTCCCTTTTTTCTCGTTTGTTATAAGTATAGGAATAATTAGGAATGCCAATAAAATTAAAAGAGAGAGTCCTGTGAAAATGAAGTCATCATTCTCAATGCAAATTTTACGAGAGCGTATCAGCGGTAACGTCCAGTGGCGTAGTTAAGTGGGCTAAGGACTTGGTGCAAAATTATTCCTCTTGAACGGTTACTTCTCAAGAAGAAAATCTGGACCGTAGTTAAAGACTCTGAAGGGAACTCCCTTACGATAGCAACTCCACCGAAGGTAAAACTACAGTTGTAAAAAAAAAATTATTTAAAGATTATTTTCTAGTTTGCACACAGAGTTTATAAAAAAAATTTTTTCATTAAATGCCACGTTAATTAAAGTCGCAATAAATGCATATAATAAACCAAAATTATATTTAAGTCTGATGAATTCGAATTTTGTTTATTTAAATAAATTAAAATTGTTATCTTTTGCCAGTTTGTGGTAGAAATGGTGTGAATGTCAATTTTGATGTGGTCCATCATATGAATCTATTTAT
Source organism: Leptogaster cylindrica (assembly GCA_963082835.1). Taxonomy (NCBI): domain Eukaryota; kingdom Metazoa; phylum Arthropoda; class Insecta; order Diptera; family Asilidae; genus Leptogaster; species Leptogaster cylindrica. The sequence goes on from OY720108.1 coordinate 17,916,530, forward strand.
AATTAACATTTCTCAATGAACAATTTTTTTTTGCGATTTCAAAAGAGTCTGATAATTAAATGTAGAAAGTTTAAATGCAGTTAGCAGTTCTCCTGGTTTCTAGACGCCAACAGCGCAGTGTAATGACAAAGTTCATTAAATTGATGCATTAAAATATTTGACCTCAGATAAATTTCGATTAATAAAATGCCAATTCCTGTATATTATGCCTTCAATTTCAAGGAATCGCGTTCGGTTATTGGTTGGGTTTTTGTTATTTTAATAATGTCTGTTTATCAGTAAACAATAAATACAGTTCGTCCCAACATCTTTCGCCCAGTGTTGGAACTCTTAAAGGCTTGAAGCGTTTAAAATTTTAAGTCAATCGTTTCGTGAAAATCGTGGAAGACAATTCGAATTTTAGATTGAAAAGCAAAGTCATATTTTTTGAAAAATTAATAAAAATTTTTTAATTCAGTTGTAATAATTGCAAAAGTTCAAATTGTAAGTATAGTGACAAATGTGAAAATCCCTTTTCGTTCAAATTACAATATTTTGCGAATTTTGCGGTTTCTTAATGTAGAAACTGTTTTAGCTGTAGTTTGATTAATGGGAACAGTGGATTTGAAGCAAACAAATTATTATTAGTGTTTGCAGCTCAAAAATTGCAAACCTTCGTGTTGGTATTGTTTAATTCTACCTGATTAACATTTAAATCAATCGAACAATAATAACGGTATCAATTCAACTTAAAATAAAAGCCAATTTATTGAAAGCTAATGTTTCTACTCTTTCTGAATTATGGCAAAAATATTGAAATTTTTAATGTTATTGAATTTGCAGGCTCAAATATTGTAAAATTTAATTACAATTTATTTTCGGGTGTTTCGACCTTAATTTTTACTTCCATAGCAAACATTAAACAACTATATTTTGTTGGCATACATTTATTTTACATTGTTAACGTCTGTTTTCTATGACAATAATTTTGTAATTATGTTTTGATTTTTCTTTGAAAAATTAATAAAAAGATTTTTGTTTTAGTAGAGAAATCATGATTTTGTGAATTTATTGAATTATTTTATATTTTTTTATTATTCTTACCCAATCTATCCAAATTTGAGTTTTTTTCCAAAATTTTTGTACAGTTTAATTATAAAACATTTTTGTATCAAATACATGCAGTTCTCAAACTTGGTTGCTTCAGAATGCAATTGAAATGCAAAATTCAAAGTAACAAAAAACAATTAAATTTTTATGATCGCTTTGAAATCGTTTTGTAGATATGATTTTAAAGTGCATTTACTTGGTTTTCAGTGAATACTTTATTCTGCAAAAACCCTGGTGATTACAAATCTGAATTCATCTTATTAGAAGGTATAAGGGGATGTAAAAATAAAGGTTTGGTTAACTTGAATTTGGTCGAACATCAAACTGTGTACAGTGAGAACACATAGCTTTTAATATTTCCTTAATTGCTAAGTGAACAGATGAACAATTAAATTCAACAATTATAAATATAAATGCGATTGCAGTAAATCATTTATCAAAACACATTTACTCGGTTACTCCGCTAAAAAAGTATAAAACCACACGAAGTAGAAAGTGATTTTAAACAATAAAATTTATCCAATTTCAAATTACAATATTTTCACATTCTTTTGCTTTTCCGGTAAAAAAAATATTCCTTTTGGCAGCGTTACAGGATGAAGTAGATTTCGAAGTGTTTTTGATTGAATCTATTGGGGCAATTTTTTCAAATTCTAGTAACTAGTTATTGATTTATAAATGATTATAAATAGTTTGTAGATACCGTATTCCCATTTTATTTTTCCAAATTTTGACTTCAGTTTCGTAATCAGCGACTCCAAAAAACCCCGACGACTGAGTTATAGAATTTTGGCCAGGAATTTGGCCAGTGGGGATTCTGTCCCACAGTGGCATGGTGCCGATCTCAATAGGTAGATTTTTCTTCAAAATCTACTTCAAAAACACCGATTCCAATCAGGGAAGAATTACTTATCTGTGATTGGTCTGAGCCGTTCGGCAACGGGAATCCAGAGCAAACAACAGTCGCGAATTTCGTCTAATATTAGAAACAAATCAGCGATTATTTGCACGAATGGAGTGCGATTTTGTGATACTTAGGTGCTTGATTGTTGTGCTCCAGTTTCAAGGTCTCGCTGCTATCAGCAACACTTTTTGCATTCCACTGCACTTATTATTTTATTTGAATTTCACCGTCTGCAGAAATGTGTCATGTTCGAATTGTTGCTTGGAGTGGGCCACAGTACCACGTCGAGTGTCGTTTATATTTATTGTTACACCGAAGCGAACTTTCTTATATCCTATAAAAAAGTAATATTCCCATAAAATCTGCCTGACTTGGACAAATCTCGTTACTCAACATAAAATCAGTTTTAATTTAATCGCCGTAAGTAAATTTAGTCAAATAGATTACTGTGTTGCTTTTTAATAATTGTGTGTAATTCATTCTTAAAAAGATTTTGGAATTTTAAGCTGATTAAATTTAAATGTGACATTAAAAAAAATTGAAGCTCGTGTTGTTTTTCAATTTGTTGAAGTTAAGTTCTAAATGAAAAGAATAAGTTCAAAAATTACTTGCAATTAAGAGTAATTACGAGTTTTTTTAATTAATTATTCTTGCAATACAATTTGGCTGTTTTTGTGCCATAAAAATAGGTGATTTTCGGGAATTTATTGAAAGAAAAGTACTGCATCTAATGTTTCGAAATTTCGAGAATATATTTGTGAATAAGTTACGTACATATATGTAGAAATTTTTTTGTATGCAAATATTCAATTTTCCCGAGTCTCCAAAAAAAAAGAAAAGGTTTTTTCACTGCTGCGCTGCAGTGCTTGCGGCCTTTCGAGTGTTTGAAATCAAAAAATAATAAAAGTTTTTTAAAATAGAATTTATTTCCTGTGCAATGCTGCAGGAATCTGAAAAATATTAAAATCCAATTTCCGAATTTCGAAAATTCTAACATTTGATGGTTTTTTGCATGGTAAATTGAATTTTTTTATTCAATTAGAAAACTGAATGAAGAAACAAATGTAAATACCCTAAAACAAGATTTAAGTTGATCGGATGATTTGTATTCGAGTTGAACTGCAGCAAATTTTAAAATGTCGTTTTTAAAAAACGAGTTTAAGATAAAAATATTGATTTCATTATTATATAAATCGCTGCTCCTTAGACGGCTGTTGTTCAAAAACTCTTTGAGATCTGCACTTGAAATTTTAGTTTGTTATTCTTGAAGGTATAGACTATCGAAAAAAGCAAAAAAAAAATAAAAAATTGTTTTTTAATAGTGTCACACTAGTGCAGTGGTGCGTTCCCCAAATCTCTTTGATAAGCTTTGATAAATTTGTTATTTTTTTCTTACAATTAACAACGAACTTTTTGACGTTGCAGAACAATGAACAGCCCGCGAATGATTCTTGCAAGTTTGCTGATCTTCAGTATCATTTTAATTAACTTAAATTGTTTAAGTGCCACGGTTCTGAAACGATCCTGCGGAGCAGAGTTGACCAAGAGAATCGCGAGGGTGTGTGAAGAGCTGGGAGGATACAATTCACCACGAGGTACCAATAGAAATGCTTTAAATTGTGTAGTTTATTTAACATAGTATAATTAGAACAATACCAACCCTATCACCAACACCATCGGGTAAAGAGACGTGTTGCAGACGAATGCTGCAAAAAGGTGTGCAGCGACAGTGTGATCAGTCTTTACTGCTACAACAGCTCCGACAAAGTGCCAAGGTATTTCCGAGAGAAATGAATTAACAACAGTTGGTAACATTTGAAAATGCCATGTTTAGGGCTGCAGACGAATCCACCCTTGATGAAAAGCAGGCCATCGCTTCTGATATCGAGCCCCAATACGTCAACGATGACAGCTCCGTCCCAGAAGAGCCTACGATGGCTTATCGTCCGATACGTGTAGGAACAGTGGCGCCAGAGTACAACCGAATTGCGATGGCCCCGCCATTGTACAAGATGTCGTTCTACAAAGTTACTAACTAATCGAATACAAGCAAATATAATAAAATAATTGTGATATTTCTGACCGAATTGGTCGAAAAGTTTTGTGATAAAATATTTTGCACTGTTAATTAGTTCGAAATTTCAAAATTAAATACAGAATGATTTTAATCAAAATTCAATTTTTATTTACTTTTCCGCAATGGCCTTTGATATTAATTTATATCAATACTAATCACAGAGTTTAATTCCAATCATTCTCAACATTTCACTGTTTTGTGGAATTGTGCCATTGGAAGATTGAACAATGAACATGGCACAATTTTAAATTCACGACTTGATAATGGATGATTGTTTTTCTTTTCCAAAATCAATTTATAATGTGTTGTTCTTTAAATATTCGATGAGGACATTGTTGATAATTCTAGCCGAGATCAACCATAAAAAAACATTGAAACTCTGGTCAAGGAAATTTTTGAAATGATTTTACTTAACTAATATTTCATTGAGCAAAAATAATGATAAACTATTCACGTGCAGAGGAGGAGCGTTGTACCTTGGGACAGGTGACGTTGTACCTTCGTGACGAACCATTTTTAGGACAAAACTAACCTGATATAGTTTTTCCCTTAGCCACCAGGAGTTAGTGTAGACTGACTGTCTATTTTGAAGTGAGTTTTGTGGGAGGTACAAAATATGAAGTTTTAAAAATAAAATAAAATTAAATTTTATTTGTTTCATTATTTTTTTTATTATGATTTCCTGATTGATTTGTTTTGAACATTAAGACATTATATTGAATTGTAATGCACTTACCTTAAACACTTTTAGAAGACATGTTTTCATTTGTTGCAATGTGTTGTACATTTTGACTAAATTACAGTTGTATACAATGAAGGTATAACTCATATAACTTTTGTCTACTAAATACATTGAAAAGTTTTACTATACTGAATTGCGGAATTGTATATGCTGCTCTATTTATTATTACCATTGAATTTAGAGTGCCATATAGAACTACTTTATATATAAGTAGGAAGAAAGTATTTGTAAATTGTCTTTGCCGTCAACGACAGGATCTCCGAAGAGTCTCAAGCAATCACTCATCAATCACTCTTGGACTAATCTTTCACTTAGTACCAACGTAGAACACCTGCATCCCAAGGTACAATATGGTGTTGTACAATTGGTATATTCTGCAAGGGTGCACAAAATAATTAAATAGTTCATTATTAAATAATATATTTTTAATTTAAAAGTGTTGATAGATTCTTGAAATAGTAAGCTATAAGATAATCTTAATATTACTATTATAATCTTTGCCCAAGTAAAAATATAAATATTTGTTTTTAAATTGTCCCAAGGTACAACACTTTCCCCTATCCAATACAAAAAGAAGTTTCCATCCTATTAGAAGAGGCCAACAATTTTTAACCCTGGTGCCATGAAACAAATTTAATTTGTAAGTTCCTCGGTACAGGAAGAATTTTCTTCTGTATCTAGAGAAACATCTTGCAAGGGATTTGCGCATAAGTAAAATGTTTGCTTGGTTTCCGGTGAAATATTTCCTCTCGAGAGTTGATCTTAAATGCATTGAATTTCATTTACGAGGATATTTGATTGTAATAGCGCTATTTTTATATAACATAGCATAAAATTGTGTTAATTCCATTTGATTGATGAGAATAATGTTGCTTCATTGATATAAATAATTAATCAAAAAAATTTCATTGGTTTCACTTGTAGTACTGGAATGAACTTATTTATTGATTTTGATAGAATGTAATACTTTATGTCCTGATTGTCCTGTTGTCCAATACTGAAGTCCACTGTTGAGTAATAAATGAGCTTGAAACAATATATTTAAGTGCGATGGGAGTATTTGTCGGTTGTCACTGTACCTGAAGTCTAACGATGAGGTTCTCAGGATTATTTTAAAATGTACAACTTTAAGGACATTCGAAACGAATTTCAACCTCTTGTGGAGTGTCACAGTCAATCTGTATCTAAGCTATTCGAAATTTAACGCCTGGAATAATTGATTGTACGATGAGTCTTTAATGAGAACTATCAGTATTTAATTGCACTTTGTGTCATTCATTTGGTATTCCGTTCAAATGCTCCAACCATAAAATGTTTGGTGGACTGCACGAATCCTTGCATTCAGGAGGAATTCACTGAACGTGTGCAGATGCTCGAAGGATGTTCCTCAATGTATGGATGGATGCCAGGGAAGTGAACACCTTTAAAATGCAATCAGCTTACTGTGCGACATTTTTACCGACATTCCACATTTACTTTATTTCCTCTTATCCTCTGTAAATATTTTAATCGAAATCGATGTTCGTATTCTGTTACCGTCGAGCTGATGCCACGCAAAGGACGAGCAACGACCGTTTGAAAGTGAAACAGGACTCTTCGACTTCCAATGTTGCTTCTTTGGTGATGCCTTCCTTCTATTTAATGTCCGTTGCAATTATGTAGTAAGAATTTTCATATGAGTATGAGGATTTTTCATCTGATTGCGCATTCCGGGGATCCACCTGCTTCCACTGAAAGGACTTACCTCATCCATGTGAGGATTCTTTCTGAAGGAATTTTCTTCTTAGTTCTTGTTATCAGACATTAACGCCTTTCGGATTTAATTTGATTTTTATTTTACGGTAACCAATGACTTCAACAAGGACACTATAGTCACTAATTCCTTGTGGCTCAAATTTTCACATAAAATTTCTTCATATCTCCAAAGATTTATGACCGTAAATTAGTTCTTTCTATTTTACTCTAATAATTTTAATGCGTCACGATTTTTTAAATGTCCCAGAAAGCTGGCATTATTACGCTAGTAGGGTTATGACAAGTATGAGTTTGTAATGTCCTTATTTTAAAAAACTGCTCGCATCAAAATTGATGCCCATAATAGATCGAACAAAGCAGCCAGGAACCTTTTTCGTACGGCATACAAAAGCAGGACGCTTTTTAATGTGTAAACGTTGAGTTCGGGGCACAGATCTGACGACACAGAATAAAATCATGACATGACATTTTGGTTTTATGTGTGACTTTAATGTTGCCATAAAGTTCTAACACAGGCGATGGGTATGGCACGAAAAACTCGGGTATCCTGTTTTTGTAACACTAACATAGTCACATCTCTGGACTCGCTTCCGCAATCTCGAATCGATACTCATCTCGAATTCTTCCTTCGGAGCGCCAGATCGGAACGTTTACTCACCGTCAGGACACAACTACTTCAAACAGTTTGACAATCGATATTCACTACTGTGTCCGATATTTATGCCCAGCCAATACCATCATCTATCGAATGCCCTCGGACGGGAGGGAAAATGTAAATTTTCTCCTTTTATTTGGAGCCACTGACATCGCATACGATGCAAAATGACGAAAAGCAGGAAGGACAGGAGTGGTCCTGTGAAGATGAGCCTCTGGTCGACCACATAAGGTAGACAAATTTTAGTGTTTCTTGTTCTGTAAGGGAATGGATTTGAATCTGCATTTGAAACCGTTCCCCGGGGATAAACACGAATGATGAACCGCTGGATCCTTGCTCAGGGTTTTGGTCACTGCACGTTCGCACATGCAGGAGTCGATTTTGAATTTTATTGGATACTTCCTTGAAGGACGAGAAATTGCCCTTGGAATATCGTCAGGACGGCTGTAGAATAAGTGAAAGTGATGTTACAGTGAAGCTTTCTTTGGACCGATATTTACGAGTTTTTTATGGCACATCAGAAGCTGTTTCGGTGTTTTGTTGACTTGCCAGTAAAACTTTCCAGTACGACTAAATTGGGGTTTATCCGAATTTCGTCCCACAAACAGGAGCGTGTGCTTATTAGTTCTTTACGGCTTGTGGGCCAATGGTCCAATGGGCCCAAATTATTTCCGTCTTCCATTTCATTCACACACACATATACACTTGTTGATAAAACAAACCAAGAAATTATTTGAGCATCTTCATCCTGCCGGAATCATTTTCCATGAAGTCTCTTTGCTCACGTTTATTGCTCAGACAACCGTCACATTTGTTGGAATGTTTTTGAGAAATATATACTCTTAATTATACAAAACTGTCTTATGAGTTCTTCGGAAGCGACACTTTCTTTGATATCCTTATATGATGACAAGAAAAACAATAAAACATTCATCAACTTTCTACACATTGTTTTATTACTTCCGTTCTATTTTGACAACCATAAAAAAAAGTCAGTGGTAACACATAAATCCTAGATAAGGATTCATCGGCACTGAACCAGATTAATTACACTTTTTTCGTAATTCGAATGTGATAAGAGTGCATTGATTTTCATGGAAAACATGTCACAACAGGGTTATTAAACTGCTGAAAGAAAACAACAATGGCAAAAACATTAATTTTAAGTGTCTGAAGTCGAAATTGAGCAAATTAGTCTTACATTATCGAGTTAAGGGAAAGTGAATCCACTGAACAACGGATAGAATTAAATGGAGAGGAATTTCGAATTAATTACAAACCCCGATGAGTGTCACTTGTTAGTTTTTAATTGTTACAAAGACTCGTTGAAACCGAAACTGATTGAACTAATTTGAAAAACAACCACAAATTTCAAGTGGCAAAAATCAATATACAGCAACTAAACATTTATATTTTGAAATTGAAGAAGCTGCTAACGATTCAAGAATTTTGGTAAAACATAAAAGGAGGTGTTGAAGTTGTTTGCTTCATTAAATTCGATAAATTTTAAGGATTACATTTGGGTGCGAAAGTAAGTGAACTTGTAATTAGAGGTTGATACCAAACGTAATTTGATTAAATCCAGTTAGGGGTGGGATGCGAAGTGACTTTTTAATCTTGCTCCAACACTTATTGCTACCTATTAAAATTATTTCATCTTCTGCCGTTTTGATTATGGTCCTTTATCCAACGGTATTTTACATTAATGATTGCAAAATTCCTCATTTCAGTGGAATTATAATTCCATTTAAATAATTAAGGGCAACATAATTCTCCTCGCATCGGATTTCATTAAATTGTCCTCACCCGGATGTCTTCATTTCATCCGGACGCTATTCATATTCGAGATATGGATCTTAAAGTGCTTGGTTGTCGCTTAATTTCAAGAACGTCTGTTGCATGGATCTATCTGGCTGAGGCTGGGGTCTTTGCAGGACAACATTAGAAACATTTTCATTTAGGTATGCAAATTTTCTCATCTTTGCGATGCGAGTGAATTTTGATTTCTCAACGGTATTCTTCCGTTATTAAATCTTTTCGACACAATATTATGGTCTAGATTAAAAATGAACACGTGTGTTTTTTTATGCATACAAACAGGCGCAGACTTACGCCAAAGTTCATCATGTTAAATAATTTATTAATTTGAATGGAGAACATGTTTATTAGTGTGGGTCAATTGGCTTGTATAAGGACACTGGATACTGTCAATGATTTGTGATGACTATAAATTGAAATAACTGTATCAATGATAAATACTAATGAATATTTATTGTACAGGTTTTGCTTGCTGTTCCGCCATTTGCATACGAGTTAAACAGTCGCAAATTTTGAATATATTGAATGCCTCTAAGCAAAGTGTTGCGTGCGTTTTTAATTGTATATAAATGTATTACAAACAATTCCAACGATATCATTTCAATAAAAAAAAAAAAAAAAAAAAATTTATTCATTAAAACAGCTTCGCTCTCAGTTGTTTCAGTAGTCCTTGATATCCTAAGACAATGCAAAGGACACATGAGGTGACATGAGACTACGAGGAGCTCTGTGGAATCAAGTGAATATATTGTAAAATGGTATATATTTTCGTTTTGGGACGAAGGCGAATTGAATCTGGAGACTCGGCATTTGCTAAAATGTCAACAGTGCCCATTAAATCCAAGTGCCAACAACATTTGCATACATCAAGGGGTAGGTGGAATCTTCTGCATCTTGGACACTGAAGCTGTTGTGGCAGGAGGTTTATAATTCCACGAACATCCTGCAATGGGGCCACCCATCAACTGTCGTACAACATAAGTTGTAAAACAATTTTTGAAAAGTTACAACGCTTCCAGTTCCATAAAATTTTTTTTTTATGATTTCATAACACTTTCCCTCTATCAAAACGTTGTCAAGAAGCTCACCATTGCAAGATTTTTCCAAGTGCACACGGTTCTATTACATAACTTCAGTCTTCCTAAGGTTCTTACAATCAAACCGCTCCTAAAATATTCCATGGAATGACAAGACGACTCTACGTAAGAAGGAGTAGGGGATGTAGGTGAACTGAAGAGGTAAATTTTGTTGAGATGCTTTAATTTTATGCAAATGTAGAAAATGTACTTCAAGAGAGGTGGATCAACAATGAGGTAGCAAAATATTTTGACAAGTTGCGTACTTGAATGTGGTTGGGAAGAAGGTAGAGGGGGAAACTGAGGATGGCAAATACTCTGTACTATAATTTCAGAATTCGCTGTTTTCCTCGATAGTTTTATGGCTGCTCGTTGATGTTGTATAAATATCATGGCTAACTTAAATTGCAGAGATATACCAATGGAATTTGTGCTACTTGTGAAATAGTTTGGCTTCGCTATTTTCTGCAATCATTAAATTGCAATATTGTTGTTATGAACAAGACATAACATGCGAAAACTGTCTCAATTTCCCTAAATATGATAATATATTACAAAATAAATATGTATGAAAAAATGCACAATCCATAAAAAATATTTTCCCAAAATTATTTAACGATGATTTTGTTGTTTTTTCTTGTTGTTGTACTATTTGATAGAACAGTTATGTTTGTACTTCAAAATGAACACTTACTGTATAACATAATCAATAATTAGTAACAGTTAAAACCGTTTTATGAGATCAACTCTGAATACTTGAATCGTAAATTGAACTCATCAAGTTGTTCAGTTTTACCACGTATTAAAAAATTTAATTGTCCAATTTGAGTTTTTAATGAATTCTATAAAACGTTTTGCGCAGAATAAATTAAGTGTAATGAATTAATACAGCAAGCAATATCTGCAAAAATTTAATGGGGCAAATTACAAAATTGAAATTACAATAATATTGTAAAAAATGTCCAAAAAATTATCAGCGACAGATGTTGCTTGTAATGATTTAAAGAAATTTGGTAAATGTAATTTTATTAGCATAAAATCTTTTCTTTGCATTCATTTGATGAATTCTGAGCGCATCAGCATTTTGATGGTAAATTTGTTACCATTGGAAATGAATTTTGATCAGGTTTATACAAAGCTGCGGATGTCATCTATTGATAGAACTTTGGCAATTAACCGCAGCATATTTTGTTATGCTTTTGTTTGCAGGCATACATTGAATAAACAGTTAATGAGGAGGATTCCATTTTCCACCTGAACGGTTATGTGATTTTGAATCCGGAAATTCCTTGCAGCGGTATGGAAATATGGATAATTATTATCTGTTGTACAAAAGCCTTTTCAAACCGGCAGTCATGTTTTTACATCGTATCTACTGGTAACATTTGTATTATATTGAGATTTGTTTCACCGCAAGTTGCGAAAATTGATAAACCAAACAATAGCAATTTTTCAATGCACCAAACAGAAGTTAGGTGGAGAATATGTAGCATCAAAAGGACGAAAAAAAGCAGTTTCAGTTGTAAATTAACAACTTAACTTAACTTAACTCAACTAGTGCGACTGCACCCGTTCACTGGTGATCGAGAGCGGTAGCGAACCACCTGCAACCGACTGCACATGCACCGCCTGCAAGGGTGCTACCGGAAGCTGATCTTGATAATGGCGTCGTGTAATGTTGACATATGCCCTTTCTTCTGGTCGTACTCTGAAGGTTGATTTCTCGTTGCATCATCTCAGAGTATTCAAAGGCCGATAGCAAGCAGATCATGGAGCATGGAGCACATGCCGGAAGCAGAGCATCTAATCTGAGAAAAAGAATAAATGAATGCATTGCAAGTTTGTATCACAGTTTCCAGCAGCCAATAATAGTTAAAAACGCACTTTAAAGTGCTAGCCGTAAAAATGAAATGTCGTTTATGTTTCATTAGATACCGACCGGGGTGTGGTCATCCCCTTTTGTAATTTGCTCGGACCAAGGAGCTTTATTACCTCCGTAAAGTGTTAAATGCAACTGGGCATGAGTTCCATAACATTTTAGCAATTACTTTCTCATGCTATTGTTCCTGGGCTGCTGCCAGTTTGTGGTACTTTCCCACAACTTCGAGTGTAACTTGCACAGGAGAGTCACGAATAAAAAAAAAATTTCACCCGTTCATGTGGGACAGGAGAATGCCAGACAAGGACTTAAGGCAACGTAATTGAATTTGATATTGCTAGTTAATTACACTGGCATTATGTGCGATTCACCGCGCGTGTAATTCGATATAAACAGATTCCATGATTTAATCAGCGCTATCAAAGTCGAATGTGTGACGTGAAGAAATTCGCTTTTTAATGCCCTCGTCGGGTAATCGTTTGTTCCGTGTTTTACCGCCTGTCGCTGAATTTTATGATTCAGTTATGTGAATTGTGAATCCTTTCTCAGTTAACGGAAATGGTATAGGAAGACATTCACAGTTGTATAGAAAGCAAAATTCGTACAAATTATATACAGTGAAGATGGAACGGAATTGATGTTCTATAATTCCAGTTAATTTAATTCAATTGATGTTTCAGTGTTTCCTGCACAGATTAATGGAGAATAATTACATATTAGGTAAGTGTTCCTAAATATACAAAGGATTTGGGAACCTCTAAAAGATTTTATGCCTATTAGATAACTAACACAATCATTATGTTGTAATACGTGAAACTCAGTATAAGAGATTGAAAAAACTGGATAAATTTAACAATTGCACATTTGGTTTTTATTAAACTAACTTGAAAAGAAATATTAAAAACTGGGTTTTCGATGTCAAAGGAACTAATGAAATATCCTATTTTTTTTTACATTTTCATATAAAGACATATTCAGGAAATTTATTGAAACATGGCATTTATTATTGCTTCCAACTGAATGCATTTCACATTAAAATAAATTATGAAAAAAATGTCATAAACGATGAAAGGATATGTATTCACGTTTTTGTTTTTTTAATTATGTTTAACTGGTGCCGGGATAATGATTCTGCATAGGATTTATTATTTCTTTCACATGCATTAGACCGTTGGAAGAATTTCTATGCTCCGATGAAATGATTAAAAGCATGGAAAATCAATACTCCTTTTTAAAAAGTGCTACGTGCTTTCAAATTAGTTGAAGTGATAAATCTATTATGTAAAACTCACACATACTACTTAAAAAGTGACGCCTGCGGCGAAATATTTTCTTTTGGGGTTGGATATTCTGATATTGTCCTTCTAGAGTGTCATTCGCATAAAACACTATAGTAAATTAATTATCGTAAATTAATTAAATTCCTGAAAAGGCACGCAAAAAAGAAAAGTTCTTGGCCTTTGTAAGATTTCAAGATAGTAAATAATATTAATAACAATATATAACAAAAGAAATTTAATAAGTAAATATTCAGTCAACAAAATCATTAAAATGATTCAGTCTTATATGGCAACACTAAGAAGGAGTTGCCCGATTTTCCTCATCTTCTGATGATTACTAACTTGCAAGAACTTACAAAAGCTGCGATGCCATACATATGTCCCATCGTCATGTATAGATAGATCTATGTTATATGTCTATAGTGCATATAATGTAGATCAATCAGGTGCTGCAACAAAAACTTAGAGCACTTTAAAGCACAGTTCAGTAGAGTCGGTCGCGAGCAGACGAACCCAGAATAATAAGGGATATCTTCAATGCATAACTTACCCTGACGCGAAATGCCAATGCAACTGATGCAAGAACATCCATCATTTTTGCACGCCTAAGGAAATGCTTCGGACATGAACAAGTTTTACATAATCGAAGCTATGAAATGGGATATGCAAATTGTGCTTAGGCCTGCGGGAGCAACAAATTTATTGCGGCTCACATCATACGTAAATGGCATTTTTCCCGATTTCAGCTTTCGCTGCACACAGCATACCGTATGCGAATCGGGCGCCCTCGGCGATTTTGGGGTTTTGATTTTGTTAATTTCAAAATTGCAATCAGAATTTAGTCGGGTGGTTGGCTTCCAGTGCACGGTGATGTTCACTCAGGCACAGTAGTGAGCAGAGGGACAACCGTTTGAACGACCGACCTCCCGAGGACGAATGGCAAATGCACTGGAAACTAAAATTACCACGTAATGTTAAATGTCAACAGTTTTCTCAAATTATATTCACGTGATAATTTCAGTGTGAATTTTGTTCCTTCTCTAATTCGGTTCGATATTTTTCATGTTTTATGTTTTTGGGATGCAATTTTATGAACGATTTTGGTAGTTTTTTTCAAAATCAAACAATTAATAATTATTAAAAATAGAAACTAGATTATTAAAAAATAACGAAAAACTCGACTGCGTTGAAAAACATCAACTGAAAATCGAAAAATTAGGTCGTAAATGTTGTAAGACGTATTGCAGAATACAGGCGGAGACAAGCCAAGAAATAGAAAACATATTTGTTTAAAAGCTTAAATATTATCACTTACAGATCACCACTTGGACTATTACTATATGCAAATCGTTTCCTAACATTTTTCAGTTGATATTATTTTTACACAGTTGGGTTTTTTTGTTATTTTTTTTTTTAATTTAGTTAATTGTGCTTTATTATAGTTCCCATTGTTGTTTTCGGGTTAAATAGGCATCGATTGTGGACATAGCAAGTGCAATTAGTTGATAATTATTTCGATAGCTTTTTTAACCGTCGCCATATTTAAATTTTATATACCATGTCTCCATGCCACTTCCACAATTAAAACGATTCTAATGACATCTTATGTGTTGAAATCCGTAGAACCGTTTAGACTACAGGAAGTGCCAAAGAAATAGACATACACATATACAAACGCTCGAACACCAATTCCCTTCTTCGGTAGTCGGGTAAAAAGAAAAGAAGCCGTAAAACTTTCCTAGATTTTGAGACTATATAAATGTTGTAAATTTAATAACTTACAATTTTATGTTTATTACCTGAGGGGAAAAATGGTATGTCCCTCTTATTTTTTTCTGCCTTTCAATTCAAATAAGCATCAATCAAAAGAGCATATTTTATCTTAATTTTAGACATAAATTTGGTGCCCTCGTCCCCCCATTCTTGAGATATCTGCTTTTAAAAAGCCCCCAAATACTACTCGCGACCACTTAGGCGTTAAGTTTTAAACTTGCGAAACTTCGTCATGAATCATTACAATTCAAACATTTTTTATTACAGATAGTGCAACATGAAGTATTTTAAATACCTAAAGTTGATAAAAGTTGATTGAATTTAAAGTTAATTGTACGAACTAATATTTGTAGGAATTTGTCTTAATAAATTTTCATTGCCTAACAATAGGAGAAATGTCTTACTGCAACGAATATAAAATATAAATTGAAATCAATTTTAGGGTTACTTAAACATAGATATCTCGCGAACGGGGGGCGAGAGCACACAATTTGTATGTCTAAAAATAAGTTAATATATATACTTTCAATTGATGCTTATTTAAATTTTTTTTTTAATTTCCGTTATTGTTTGTGTTTCCTGGTAAGAAGGTGTTGCCTGATCTTGCTCATTTGCTAACTTGATCCTACGGTTTTTTAGAAAATAAATTTCTATCATTGTTCCAAATTTTAAACTTCTAGTATAAGTGTTCTCGACTTAAAGACAGTCGCACTAATACACCATCAGCAAGGAGTTCCAAAAGAGAGTCTTACTTGATGACTCACATCTCCACCATTTGTGTTTTGTGTTAAAAGTGTTTGTTTTTTAATTGTGTATAAATCTGTATTATATTTGTCGAAAATAAAAATTCATATATAGTATCCTTAATATAAAATATAGAAATGTTAAAAAATTCATTTTCATACAAATTTCTTCGAGTGCCAGAAAGGTGCACTCCTTTAATATGACACTCCAACCGCAATATAGGAAATCCGTGCAGTGCAAATAGTGGAATTACTGAACTAAAGAGGACCCCAAGCAACAAAGTTTAAAAAGTATTGGTAGCTCCACAGTGAGCTTGCATTCTGAAATGATTTCATATTTTCCGGAGAAGTACTCTTTGAAGCTTTCAATTAACTTCCATTTGTTTCATATCTAACAATAAGTTTATATTGAAATTTGAGACAGCTACTTAAGTATAATAAAAATCTCATTTTAAAAATAGAAGAAACCCTATACTCCGTGAAACCTTTGAACATTTTCTCATGTAAAATATTTCAAATTAAATTTTCGTAAATTAAACGAATTTTTCGAAGAACTTTACCATTAGTGGCTGTTTCAATTCAAGCAGAGAAAAATGATGAAAGAAGCAACCAATTAATTTACCCACACACACACTTACCTTTGAAATTGCTATTTTTTCGTATAGAAATATGTGTTGGCAATTATTTAACAGACGATTCTGTCATTTGAAATTGAAAATGTGGTTTTAATTGAAGGACTTTCTTATCTCCATCGCTACCATTTCGTATTCTTTGAGAAGCAATCCAGAGGCTTTGGAAAAATGTCGATTTTGTTGTATTTTAAACTCAGCACGACATTTGACATGTCCTTTGGTGGTGGCTTCAATTACTTTTTCACTTTGGAAAAGCGAAAACCGTCACTCAATTAGGACTACCCGGTGTTTGAATTTCGCGTCACGTCTCCAAAATTAAAGTCGGCTCTTCGAGGTGCTTAAGTACGTCGAAGTTATGTAATGGCAGGACTATACGTCTCCTTTGGGTACGGCAGTGATTTTAAAATTCTTAAATAACACCTTTGTTGGTTTGGGTTCTGCTTAATAGCCGATTCAATCACGATGACAAGTGAAAACAGTAAGAATAATAAAGATACAATGACAAAAAAAATTTTACCATTGAATCCAATGAGAGAATATAAAAAGTATTTGAAATACCATAGACACAATGTATTTTGTTGCCTTCCCATTCACAAAAATTAATTCCACTTTTTAAGCAATTTTACTTTCAATTTTTTGCCCTACCCATCAAGAAAATCTCCCCTTAAGAACATCAAAGACAAAACCATTGAGATGCTTCCCTCTTCTCATTGTGATCGTCTTTTCTGTAATTTTTTTTTTGTTTTCGTTTGGCATGACTTGCAATTTGGAAAAAAAATTGAAGATGTGGGGCTCCCATATCTATCCCCTGTTGAACATTATTAAAGCTTTTTCTGTATCACATGCCTACATTCCAATCCAACCCCAATGCATAAAAAACGAAATTTATCTAATTAACTTTTGGACCGTAGACGATAGAACTATAGACCTATCCCAGTAGAACCATTCAACTGAGCTACAGGAACTGCCCAGCTGCTTACCAAGTGCTAAGGATTGGACATTTACGAATATCCATAACATGAAAAGTGTTCAATTTAAGGCACTGTCGTTGATAGACACTGGAATACAATTCTCCGGATATGGGAAAAACAGATTTTTCTCGATCTAACAAAAACATTTCTGCCGACCGAAATTAATTCGAGAGCCGTCGCCTCGTGTTTACTAAAGTGATGGTAATGGCCAACTGATAAGGAACCTGGAACAAGTCCTGTGCTACGTGCAGGATTGAAGGTGGCCACAGATAGTGTGACTTCCTCAAAGGAATCTGTTTCGCATTTAAAATGATGCTGGTCTGTCTTGGAAGAAGCTCTTGACAAGTTTATCGAATGAATTATTTCGAGGTAGACAGATAAAACAAATCGATTGAGTTTGACATTAGTCAATTGTTGCAAAAATTGGGTTTGTGATTTGAATTTCTCCGCCCAGCAACAGTTTCTTCCTATGGATTCTTTTTCTTAAAAATCGATGCCGCTTTATTTAAATTATGAAACAATTTATTTCTTTTGAGTTTAACATTTTGGCTCCTTTTTGAAAATGGAAATTAGTAAAATACTATAATAATAATAATAATATAAGATAAAAAATCCCTAAAAAAATTAAAAGAAAACAAAAAAAATAATTCAAAGTTAAATAAATTAAAATTATTATTTCATTTTTTATGCTTCGATCAAGAAAATTGTGTAAAATTTACAAATGTTCATAAGCGCACTGTGTCTTTAATATGAGATCGATCAAAGGAGAAGATAATGCAAAAATGAAAGAAAGTTACAAATGTGTTTTGAATTTCCGCCAAAATATTATGCACATTTTTTAAGAATTAAGTTAAAAATTTCACTGTTCTGTTATCAATGTTGTGCATTAACTAAATCATTAAAAGTACTTAATTCAAATCGAATTTAGCATTTGAGCATTAAATCAATAAAAATTTATTACAAGAAAAACATTATGAAGATTACTGCATTTATATTTGCGTTTTTGTTTTGCGCTTCGTAATAATTTATTCCGAGAAATTTCAATTTTGCTTAAAACCTTGCAACAAAATGAAATTGTTTGAGTCTTCTGAGAATCACATTTGCAATTGTGTACTATTTCATTTTCACCCTGGATGGAATTAAAGATTTGAAATGGAAAGTTCAGCTGCACCCGCCGCCCTCCCCAACATTGCGTCACTGACTTCCATTTGTGTCGGTCGTCGGAGCACTTCTAAAGTTCTTAGGAAATAAGACTTTCAATTGTTGGAATTTACCTGGAATCTTACTTTGCATCAGCGATATCAGAATTGTCAATTTGTGCAAAGACGGGACGGCGCGGCGGTGGTGGGGGAAAGATGAGAAATTATTATTGCTATTGATGCAAATTGTATGAGGGATTTAAATTGGAATTTTTCCACAAATATTTGCCTTCAAAAACAAATCAGTGAATTACTTGCAGCCACTGTTTAATGTCGTTGCGAAGTGTTTTACAAATTTTTTATTTGGCTATTTGAAATATTTAAAATGCATATTAAATGTACGTATATTTATTTTGAATTACATATGTTTGAACAGTTCATGAATTTGTTTTATAATTAAAAATTGTTCGTGGTATTTGAAATTTCAATGCAATATTTATTTTGCCCCCAAACTCTTCCCTTTTATTTATATTATTTTATCCATTACAAATTTGAAATTATTCCGTTTATGTTAACTAATTTTGGTTTTCCTACTGATATTTTAAAATTCAGCATTTGTTGATGTCCAATTGATCACAATTGAACTTATTAACGGTAATATATTGGTGAAATATTGTAAAAAAGTTGTTGCTAACATTTTATAAAAACAACAAAAGAAAAATATTTATGTAATTTTTTGAAGTTAATTTAATTGACGTTTATTGAATTTGGAAATTAAGAATTCGCATATTCCATGTATTTTTGCAGAATTATAATAAATCACAATGATTTGTTAGTTATGTTGGTAGAAATTAAATGAATTATTCTTAGGTAGATTTGAACAATTTCACTGATATTAAAGTTAAATGCGAACACGAAGAAGAAATTTTCAAAATAGTTTCTTGCTCGTGCAGTCATTTTGGTATTGTTCAACCGCAACACTTCGTCGTTTACTAATTTTTGGTGAAATAAATTAGGAAAGCTTTTCAAGCTGAATTTAAAGCATGACGTTTACTCAGTAATTCACAACCTCATATTTCCTCGAGCGTTACTTATTCTCCTAATAAGGGTGTTATTAGTCGGAAGACAAGAGTACAGAATCTTTAATAAATTTTCATTTTAGTAAGGCCACCGTTAACTACCCCCCAACCACCTCATCCCACTCCATGACTCTTGTTAGAAACTTTCTGGAACCGTTGAAATATATTATCCAGAATAAATTGAAGAAGCGCTGGAAGTGAGCAAGCACTCGACACAATAATTAAGTTGCTTCCAACCATGCAATTGTACACATGGCGCACCACCTCAAAATAAATTCCATTCAAATCTGTGCGGGTCCTTTTCAACGAACCCTGAATGTGATGCGGAAAGATATGCCTGTCGTCTTGTTAATGTAATACCCGGCGGTGAAACAATGAAGAACTGCAGTAAGTCTAGGGTTAATGTATGTTAATGACTTACAGGTGCGGAGAGATGTTCATCATGTCTCAAGTTCAGATGGAGGAAGTTCGGGAGTTCGGTGCTTTGCCCGCATTCTGGCAGCATCCGTCCTCATCGGGGATAACCCGAAGGACGAGACGCTGTGTCGCGTATATTGTTCCCAAACTGAATTAACCGCAAACTATTAAGACTTTTCCGTATATTGTGACGGTAAGCACTTGAGACTTCTTATTTCTTGTATCCAGCGCTGCAGGGTTGGGCTCCAAAACACCACCGACTTTAGCCGGGGATCGCGACTTTGTGTAAGCAATTGCGGTGCTGTTGTTTTCGTTTGCTGGTAACGTGAGAAAACCGGTGTGGAAGGTGTAGGACTAATGGCAGATATCCACCAGATAACATTTCACTCTATCAACAAATGGACAAATTGCACTCTGCTGTTGGTCTGAAGGAATATGATGAGCTATGATAATAACTTAAGGAGAACGTATTGAAAATATAATAATAACGCCTTTCGACCGAAATCGATTTTTAGAAATGTCTGTGAAATTGAGGAGAAAATAGCCGCTTACTGCAAAGGGTTCACTTCCTCAGTCATATTTACCGGAACTCCTGAACTCAACTGGGGATCTAAAAAATCCTTTTTTTTGCAATTTTGCTAGAATAAAATTTGTGATAAATTGCGCAAAACTGAGCTGTTAAACTTGACGTGAACTCGCCAGCCAGAATAAGCTAACTCTTTATAAAATCGAAATAGTCCTACTACTAGTGGGAAAAGGACTAGTTCCAGAATTGGTTCAGGAGTAATGCGAAGATTTTCTTTTGAATAAAGAAATCAGAGGCAAAACTATATTTATTGTCATTAGAACAGTTTTTCAGTATGGATTGAGTGGAGCGGGGGTATAGGTGTGAAGTCACGTGTTATTTTATTTAAAAATTAAAGGAAAATACATATTATTAATTAAAGTGTTTTTGGTGAGGTGATTAATATATTTTAAGGCATTGTTATATAATATATATTTTTCATTATATTTCCCACAAACTATTTAAAAAAATTCTTGGTAAAGGGGGAAGCAAGAAGCGTAGTATTAGTAGGTTAATTAAAAATGAAAAGAAAATGCTAAAATCTTAAAATTAAATATTGCCCACTTTTCTCTGTAAGTTTATTGATGAAATTAAATATCTTACAGTTACAGAAAACGGAATTTAGGTTGCAACAAAGTGATTACATTTCAACTAAGATGTATTGTCTGCGATGCCCCAGAAAAGGCTTTTGTACTTGTATGCGGAATTGTTGGTCATATCTCCTGCCATGGTCCTCCAATCTGTCTAGTGATCTGATTTCCGGTAAAGATTTTTGGGTTAGGAAAAATCTGATCTATCATATAAAAAAAACTTTAATACAAAAAAACACCTCTGCAAAGTTTTAATCTGAAATTAATTAGTAAAGTTCCATTCGGCAGTATGCATTTGGGGTAGTGAAAAAACTCTTTTGAGAATGCCAAAATTAATTTTAATTTTAAAATAGATAAATAAAATAAACAAAATTAAAACATTTAGAGTCATTTCGTGTTTATATTCGGAAAGAATTTGTTTTTAGACCGAGAAATTTTGAAGTGGAAGGCCACAGTATTTCGGTAATTTCTTATGCATTCTGGGGTTGATGTTTTTTACTCATTTTTAGGGTTCCGTACCCAAAGGGTAAAAACGGGACCCTATTACTAAGACTTCGCTGTCTGTCCGTCTGTCTGTCACTAGGCTGTAGCTCAAGAACCGCGATAGGTAGACAGTTGAAATTTTCACAAATTATGTATTTCTGTTGCCGCTATAACAACAAATACTAAAAACAAAATAAAATAAATATTTAAGAGGGGCTCCCATACAACAAACGCTATTTTTTTGCCCTTTTTTGCTCGATATCAATAATGGCAACAGGTAGGCACTTGAAATATTCACAAAATACTCAGTTGTATTTTTACTTTAATAATAAATAATAAAATTAAAATAAAATAAATATTTAAGGCGGGCTTCCATGCAAAAAACGCCATTTTTGCCTATTTTTGGGGTACGGAACCCTTCGTGTGCGAGTCCGACTCGCACTTGGCCGCTTTTTGTTGTTGCCATTCTTCTTGTAGGCTAAAATTATCACTCCCTAAAAATTTGTACGTTTATCGTTTGCCGTCGAACGGAATTAGTTGTTGACATATCTGTTGAAATTTGGCGTAAAGTAAACATCAAATGGATTCGCAACAGCAGTGGTTAGTTTATTTTCTTGCAAGAAAGCAAAGATAAAATAAATGGTGTTTATACTTATGTTAGTTTGTATTAAATTTGCTGTAAAGAAATATTTTGTCCAAAAATATGAAAAACAACCAAATGACATTTCCCAGTTGATTACTTTTTAGTACAAATATTTACTACAATGGTGCACGTACGGCGGCGCTGGCAACAGTATATCGAGTCTAATCCAGTTACAGTAAGTAGTTTTGTAAGTCGAGTTCATATACGAAATTTACATTGTCAACGTCATTCTGACATCATTAACTCGATTAAGTAGTCTCGTCTGTCCGGGGTATAATGTACAAAATAAAAATGTTTACTTTTTCAATAAAAATCTACTAATTATAAATTTTACAAACATGTGTTATTTAGGAAATTTTTCTTCATGTGCCTAAAGTAAATTTTTGTTCTCATAAAGAGGGTGGGGGAGGGAGGAGGGGCAGACTGCGGTGTACTTGAAAAAAGTAACAAACAATAACGTACGGTACCTTTTGAAATGTAAAAATCTACTTGTCATAAGCCCACGACTTAATTAACTTTAACACTCAAGAAAATTTGAAAGGGTTACGGTACACCCTCTGTTGTCTGACATCGTCCAATGAACTTAGTTTTACTTATGATAATTAATGAAATTATAGCCCCGCCCCGTTGATTGAAGAACCCCATCATGGTGAAAAAGTAAGGCAAAGATGCATTCGTGTACAGAGGTTCACAAACCCCGCAACGAAAAGAAATTGTTGACAACCAGAAGAGGTACATAACGGAACTAAATTCGAGCAATAAAAAAAAGAACATGCGTATTCAAAAATAGAAATTAACGACATGCTGTGATGAAAGAAAGTGTAAAGGAATTTTTAAGGGTTCTTGGTTAGGCTCAAGTGGAATGTCTGCACTGTCGCTTTGAGTGTAATGCATGTGGATGTCGGTGCACCCGGATTGGGAGTAAACAGGATCGCAATTGTACGAATGCAGGAGACAAGAATGCCGCTGATACCAGAAAGGAGCCCCGAGTGAAAATATTGCGAAAAAGAAAATGAATCATTTCCTACACTTGAAGTTTTGTATTAACGATTCAGGATTCTATGGCGGCTTGTAGCAAACTCCAGCGACAGAAGAAGGGTTAAGTTGACGTTTGTTAAGAATACGAATGAGGTCGCCCAGAAATTAATACCGCAAATATTAAATGATTAGAACAAAATTTAATAAAGATTTTTTCTTTAATAATAAGTTTTCTGTATTTAATTGCACAGAAAATAATGAAACACATTTCATTTCCCAGAATACTGGTTTATATTAAGATAACTTTGTATTCAGTTTTTTTTTCGAACAGAAATTGTTTTTGTTTTCGCAATTAAATTTCAACAATATTCGTTTTCTATTTAATAAGAAGAGAATCACGCTCAATTGCTATCTTTTTAATCCTTTGTACCTCTAAAAAGGTCTCCAAATTATTTATGATGTATCGCTTTTCAATCGATTTTCGTCTTCAAAAGATAACCCTTCGCAAGATTTGTTCAAAGTAATCAGATACTTCTAATTGTAAGGATTTTCTTAGACGAGGGAAATGTAGAAAGCATTTGGAAGTGATTTAACAAAATTCTTTGGAAAATAACCGAAACCATTACTGGCAATTCATAATCTGATTGCTTCACCTAGAAAAATATCCGATTTCCGAGAATCAGGATGGCTAAGCGCAGTAACCTCAGCAGCGAGACAGATATTAAAATAAATTCACCCAGGAGTGGTTTTTGTCTCCTTGCCCCTGCCCTCGCCGAAGGACGATAATATTAAATAAATCAGAGAGACATTACAACAGCTTAAGTGCTTCAACAAAGGGAGTGCAGCCTCCAGAGCGCGTGTACCAAATTGAGGACCATTAAGGAACGGAGGTGTTTGATTAGTGTATCCTTTTTCAATTTCGACTAATTATATTTGCATTTGCAGGACTTGGTGCTTGGCTTTCTCGATTTTCAAACGGGGATTTCATTATAATTTTATGCGTAGGCTCTTAGATTCATGGCATTTGTTGTCCAGGGGAAGGGAGGTGTAGAACAGAGCGGAAATACTGACCGCTATGTTATTTGTAAGAACTCCCGAAGGGTTCGGAGGATTTGAGCAGTTTCGCTTGTCACTTCCATCTTGTAATTTGTATGAAGAAATAATTTACAACGGATTTGAAGGATCTTTGTATGCTGAAGTCCTGTTCGAGGATTGCAATGAGACAATTTCCAACAGGTTTGATTTGATTAAATTGATATTAAATTGGAGGGAATGCTCACAAAATTTAGGGGAGACCATTTTTTGTGCTTCGTATAGTCGTCACTCGTCTTGGTTCTGTAATGAGCTTTGCCCGGTGTTTTGTAGCATTACTAGCTGGGTTAAACCTGGTTTCACCCAGTGCGATAAAAATTATACCTAATATAATGTACAAAATATATATAGGTAGGTAGTTAGGTACGATATATCAATATGATTGAACATAGGAACATAGGTACATCGATATATGACAAACACTGATAACGGAAATTTTTATAAAGAGGAAAGAATTTTCAAAATTCTGTCACTATTGTTTCTTAAATATTATGACCATAAAAAAATCAATAAAAGTCATTTCACATTTGCCAATTTGAATATAGTAGATTCGAGGATCAGGGACTTCAAAGGGCAAAATATCTTTAGTACCTATACTTGCTAAATTTTCCCGGAATTTGCTGAATTTTGAAAAATTTCAGTTGTCATATTGATTCTGCCGTTTTGAATTTTAAAATTTCAAAATTGCAGTCGCACTCAGCATCTACGAAAATTCTCAGATGCAAATTTTCCTGATAATCTGTTGTAGTTTTACTTTGTTGGTCGCCATCTTTCGTCCGCCATTTTGAAACCCTATATTATAAGTTGAAAATTGAAGTATTTTAAGCCAAAATATGAAAAAAAAATCAAAGCAAGCGTTAAGGCGCGTTATGGGGTGAGAAACAAAGGAAAAAAAAACGAATGAATTTTCGATTTTACTTTATTTTTATATATAAAATTTTATTTTTATTTTATTTTATTTTTATTTATATGTAGAGATTGATTTGCTCTCTCTTTTTGAAACGGTTACTTTCAAGTTTCAATTTATTACATATACGTATATGATATTCATTTTAATTTATTGCTTCATTTGTCACCTTCAACTTCAATTTAATAAAAGCATTATGCAAAAAATGCATTTTCCAATTCACTAAAGTGGTAAAAGCTTGCGTTAGTTCAATGAAAAATTGCTTAACATATTTATAGATGCGCCTTATGAAACATCATGCTGTTATTTATTTTTTCTCTTTTATATTTGCCATTTGCTTTTGTAAAAAAATTAATGAAAAAACGGAAAGCTGGAAAACATGAAGTTTGCATTTTAAGCAAAAAATCAGTGTTGGAAAATTTCAATACATTGCAAAATGTTCAAATATGCATCATCTGTATAAACACACCAATCGATTAATTGAACAAGACATAGACTCCTTTGAATTGTTTTTTGTGTTTTTGCTATTGGAAATAATAATATTTGGATCTGGATAATATCTGAATATAATTCAAAAAATATTTTCAATGTCTTACGGAAATAGTGTTCGTTGCGTTGCTGCAGTTTCAATTAATATCCGGTTGAATGTTAATGATTTTGAAAAAGATATTTTAACATATGCCCCGCTAATGGAAAATTAGGGTATCTACTATAAAAATGCTGGTGTTCAGGACCAACACTCCACAGCATCACTTTTAATTATAAAAATTCGTTTTTGTCTGCAATTTAAACAAGGCTTCTGTAATTTTCGCGCTCTGCAAATTCACCTGAAACTCAGCTGCTCTGAAATAGGCGAATTAGGGTTTAGATCCTGGTTTTTCCCTGGGATACATAAATTGCCCTGAACTTGCATTATTTCAACTGACTTCAGTTCCGGTCTAATTAGGAGAACTCGTGCTTTATTTCCGCCATTCTTTGGGCTACCTGAAAGTGACCGCATCGTAAAACAACCTTCCATTGGTTTCCCTCGTAACAATGCTGCATATAAAATGCGTGAAGTTCGCCCTCTATTTATTTATTGTCGAGAAATTCACCCAAGGATCAGACTTGGCAAACGAAGTTGCTAAGAGTATTGATTCCTAAATATTCGGTCAGAGGAGCAGCAGTAGTTGAGTCGCGACGGAGCTTAGGTCCAGAGATAGAACTCTGTAGGACGACCTTGCCCCGGGGGGCGTGAAGGTGTGTCCATAAATCAAATCCCAGAACCACATTCCCTGCAAATCTGAGACATCAGCGTATTATCCTGTGGCAGTACAGCAACTGCAGCCGAGGAAGTAGCGCGTAAGAGCACAATTGTTCCTGAATCGGGACCCTCCCCTGTTCTAAGTGGAGCCGCCACCGGGCTCCAATGGTATCCCTGTGTCACGTTGTGTTGAATTCAATTAGTTGTCCTGTCGTGTAAATGTCTCTTTGCTTTACAGAGGTGACAAGATCTTCTGGGGATGATAAATTGCTTAAGGTTTGTTCAGTCTTATCCGCCCTTCTGTCGGCAGCATTGCTCGCAAGCGGGCGTGCAGAAGTCAGCTTCAACTCCTGGTAAATACATTGGAATACCGTATTAACCACAAATTCCTGGATTGAGCCCAGCTCTTGGTAAATGTTTTCGCCCTTCCCCCCTCAGGTGAGCTCAAGTAGAGATAAATCTGCATTTACAAGAGTTTGTTGAAGAATTTTACCAGGTAAGACAAATTTCTCGCGTTGTTTTAGGAGCTTTTCCATTTTACGATGCTTTACTAGAGCTTTGCGAGGATGATTTTCCCTTCAATATTGCAACACCTCTCGAAGGCGACTATCACAATCGCATGGAAGAAATATTATCCGCGGTTTTACGAGATAACTTTGAAATTACACGAAAATTCTGGCGCCTAAATCTGTGGAAATTAATTCCACGGTGACAAAATATTTTCTGCTCCATAATTGGACCTATTGATTTTGGGGATGACGCATCTGAGCACATCTAGTATCGAACCGTTATTGGAAAAACAATAGAAAAAACCACTTAATAGTTCAAATTGATGTTTTGTATTTTAGTATTAAAATCATTTTCTTATTACCTTCCTCGAATTTTCCATTGCGAACAGCTGAAAAAACACCTTTACGATTTTTATAACTAACTGCATTCCTTTTTTAAAATGTTATATAAATTTATCGTTAGGTATTATCGTAATTGTACAATCATATAAAAAGGTAGTTTGATTTATAAAAAAACAGTGTCGTATGAAAGCGTCATATATTGAGACCCAAAGCAAGTTTAAAAAGGAGGTCAAGGTCATACTTATACTAATTTGTATACCCTAGATATATATTAGTTTCGAGCGAATTTTACAGATACAGCACATATTGTTTTCTTACATGCTTTTTTTAGAATTTATAAAAAATTTTTTTTTGTCGATAGGAAAACTGTTTTTGCACAGTTTTTTACATGATTTCTTAACAAACGTTTCTGCTTGTTAAGGGGAAACTATTCACTGTAAAATCAGAATAAAATTAAGAACAAAATTCCGCATGCATTACATTAATTAACCCTTACTTTTGTGTTGCGTTGTTATCTGACTTAAGTCGCTTTTTAATTAAAACTGTTATTTGAGTTTTGCCCCGACTTACGTTTACAGTTCAATCAATTCACGTGTTTTAAAAAACGCCACAAACACCCAAAAATTTACTGCTCCCATTATTGGTTGATGTTGGTTGATAATTGCGTACATTACAAACCACACAACTCCAAAATTTAACCAAATCAGTTGAATGGCACTGTTTTTTAAAGAAATATGTTATCGCTTTGCAATAAGACCGTGTGGCCTAATGGAAAGGCGTCGGACTTCGGATCCGAAGATTGCAGGTTCGAGTCCTGTCACGGTCGATCGAGTTTTTTTTTCTTTTTTTTTCTATTATTTTACAAATTTAGTTTTCTTAGGAAATTTATAGTCTCTTAAAAATCTAATTCTACGTAGTTAATTCATGTTATTTAGTCTAGTTTTATACCCTACATGTGTATATTACATCGCACAGTGCATGAATTCAAATACTAATTTTTTCTAACAGTTGGGGCATTTGTGGGAAGAGCGGGGGGCTGTGCTGTGTGATACCCTCTCCTCATATATTTTGAATAGACATGGAAATTTCGTAAAGATACATATACATTATACAATTTTTGTAATCAAATATTTAATTAAGAAAAAATAGTATACGCAACACACGATAGAAAAAATATTTTAAAAATAAACAAAATATTATGTTGTGCACACGTGTTCTCTAAGCAACAAGAAAGCACTATTTTGTACTTATATTATCAATGTCAACATTCGACTGTTGTGAATAACATAAATTATTAAAGATGAATATTTAACCATCAACTTAAGATCCATCCAACCAAACTAAAGTGATCCCATCAAATTCATAAATAAGTCTATTAGTGGCTAGACACAAAAATCAATTAGTAAACAAAATAACCTCGTTAATGGGGCTTGAGGCGGTCGAGTGTTCTTTAGAAAATGTTCACAGAAAAAAAAAACATTCTCCAGGCTCATTTAAAAACTGTCGCACTCAAGCCCACCATAATAGCGGGCCATTACTACGCATTTAATTCGCTTCAAGTGAGGAAACTTTCCCGATTTTCTATAGAAGCTATTTAACTTTTTAAACCACTCACCTTTGGAGTAGGCACTCGTGCAGGGCGAGCAATTCAACGGAAAGTTTTGAGTGTCTTTTACCTCATCGTAAATGGCAATTTCGATGCTTATTACATTGTTTTGAATGTCTTGTAATATTTTGAGACTTTGGGTAAAAGGAAGCAAATTACCAAAGGGGATGTGGAAACTTTTCGGATGACGACAAATCTTCAAATCATCACATAATTAATCGTGTACCGGTGTACAATATAAAAACAAATACAAATCTGGTTCACATGTAACAATACCTTTTGTTGGTAAACATCTTTTCGCTTGGCTTCTTTCATCCGAAAAAATGGGTCAGTGGAATTTATTTATCGCATGTGCGCAAATTATCCAGCACGATATTGCTAAATGGAATAAAATGCTATTCACAAGGAATTATAAAAATAACAAAATATTGAAAACATAAACTGCTTCCGTTAAAGGAATTGTAACAACAAAACACGGAATTCGATACCCATGTAACGGGTCTGCAATGGTATAAAAATAACGAAGGAAATCACAATTGATTTTGTTACAAAACGTTATGAGACATGAGAGTAGGAATGATATCAGGATATTGCAGTCATTCAGGGACAGATTCCTTTCATGGTTGGTCACAGGATCAGGATGCATGTTGCATATGCATCTGAAAAGTCCAGCCACGCCAATAATAATAGCGCAAATAAAATACAAGTCAAATAATATCTACTAAACAACTTCTTGGACATTCGCGACATTTTTACAAAAAATACATGTATTCAATACAATGCGAGTAAAACGTAAAACACATTATACATTTTTCATACACATCTGTACAAATCCATGTAGTTACGAGCTAGGTTACCCAGTTTTACCACGTGTGATGAAAATTATAATATGACTAGCAGGTGTCTACCCGGTTACACCCCGGTTGGTCAAAATCATAATACATTACAGACTTCATTTTGAATTTACAACTATCCCCAAACGCGACGTATAATATATGTATATGACATACTATAGAACCGTTTCCCGTAAAGTTAGTTTTTTTCATTCAAGCGTGATTTTGGGTGGTTGAATTAGGATAGAGGCTGGTAGTTCTCATTGAGCTTTCTTTTTAAAACCAAAAAGGCGAAATGCCAAGTTTTATGAAGAATTTCCCCTATTTTACCCCCTTATGGGAGGAATTTCGAAAAATCCTGATAGGCGTGTTTGCTTACTTCTAACAAAAGACCAATTTATAAATTAAAAAATGGCAAATTTCAATACAAACTTTCATCCCTTATTTTACCTAATTAGGGGTGGAATTTTAAAAAACCCTGGTACACATGTTTCTTTATTTCTAACCAAAACCAAAACCAAATATCAATATTGACGAATTTTTACTGGAAAAATGGCTGATTTCCATATAAACTTTCATCCACTTTTTTACCCGCTTAGGGGTGGAATTTCAACAAACCGGTTCTTAGTGAGAACCTATGAGATAAGTTGTAGAAGTATACAAAATTTCGTGGAAATTGGTTCAGCGGTTTCCGAGAAACAGTGATCAGTCAGTCATTGGTGTTTGGATTTTATATACAGTGTGTTTCGCTAGCAAGGGTTTCAACATACACCAATCGATTCCTTGAAGTGTTCTGATCAACTATTACCATGAGACATTTTGCCGTACAACCCCTCCTTCGACTCTTTTTTAAGGGTTGAAATTTTTCCTCTGTGCAGGGAGGTGAGCTCATAAAAAACGCTATAACTTGTATTTGGAATACGGCAGAAGGACAAACATGGTGTCAATAAAAAATACGCATTATGGCATTTCCAACAGTGTGTCACCTGTCTCGATCCGTCGGCAAATGTGGCAAATATGAATTTTCAAACTTAAAATTTTGAAAAATTTTGCTTAAAAATTTATGTTTTTATACTTCGTCCTTAAAAATTTCCTGCATAACAAGAATTTATTTTTTTTAAAAAACATGTACCCTTAAGTTATCTTTCTAATAAAAAAAAAATCATGTCAATATCTTTAGTTTGTCCAGAGTTATTCACATTTTTGTGGAGTCAGTGGAGTACCAAATTGGAAAAAAAATGGCTGCAAAATGTATTCCGGGAAGATACTGTTTCCACTGAGCCCACAAAATTTTGATAATGACTTTTATTTGTTAAGTGATTTTATGTGATCAAATTACATTTCATTCTTAGCGACATAAATAAATAAATCTGGGTTCGCTTTTTTTTAAGATGACTGAGATAATTTACATCAATGTTTTTAATTCCAACTAATTTCATTTGTTTACACTTTTATATTTCAACGATAATTACACTGTGTCTTTGTCGAATTCCTCTTGTGGATCCCATATTGCACTTTTCAATTTATTTGCACTTAAAAGGTAGATATAAATAAGTATACAAAAATCTTTAAATTGTGCGGTTTTGTGACAGCTGTCAAATAATTGTGGTTCGATGTCCGAACAATAGAGAGCATTCAAATAGCATAATAGATTAAATGAGTTTCTCTTAAATTATAATGTTGAATACAAATAATGTAACTTCGAGTTTAAACTTAAAAGCCTATCTTCAAATTAATTAATAAATTTAGTTTTTCGAAAGTATTCAAAAAATTATTTCCAAAACTGCTAAAATAGTTCTCGTTCTGTCATTCTTCTTTAATGAGATTTTGTCGGATTTGTGTTACTTCCTTGAAAAAATCTAGGAATAGGAATATTGGTCGAATTACGAACAAAACTGGAGCGCACAGTCCGTCAACAATTCGCGCAATTGCCTGGAGTAACATACCATGATTTCATTTCCTTCGCATACAAAACTGAATTCGACCTCAAGAGTGCAGACAATTTTAATGTTTATGTAGTAGAGCCAACAAATATTACCTTCCCATTCTAGTACAGGCGCACAAAGGTATTTCGTTTTCCCAGAAAAAATGGTAATTTCCAAACAGTTTATAGCTAATGCTGCGGAAGAAAACTAAAAGGACGAAGAACTATTAGTTTGAAATAATGGTCTTTGTAAAAATGCATTAGAAAAACCAGGTTGCGAAACATTTCAGAAAATCAAAATCGATACCGATCTCGAAATTGGTCAGTGTAAAAGATGCAGATGATTCTATTCCTCCAAAGTTCCAGCAGGTACAAACTGTGGATGGGTCAGTGGATATGCGAATGATATCTCAGATCCATCATTATAATCCTCCGACTGACAGCCACTTTCTCTTTACAGCAGATAAAATATGCTGGTTGTTTTCTTTCAAAGATTTACAGTTAAGTCCGGCGTTGTTTCCCCAGCGTCATCTCCAGTTTTGTTGATGGCAGAGTACACATGACAGGGAATTCCCTTACCTGCAGTACAAAACTCACTAGGAAAAGAAAGGTTAAGAAAATCGCATGGACGAGGCTTCTATTTTGGGAGTCACTTATGGGACGATAATATTTTTGTTAAAACCAGCACACTCATCATGCCT
This sequence comes from Leptogaster cylindrica, assembly GCA_963082835.1. Classification (NCBI taxonomy): domain Eukaryota; kingdom Metazoa; phylum Arthropoda; class Insecta; order Diptera; family Asilidae; genus Leptogaster; species Leptogaster cylindrica. The sequence continues at coordinate 17,948,975 of OY720108.1, forward strand.
GAAGAATAGTCATGGTGCATCAGTATATCTTCTAAGATAGCATTCACATTCAATAGGATGCCTGTCAATGGTAACAGCATTGTAGTTGCGGTATTAAGTTTATTTATTAGTGAAGAACTCATTGTCGATGAAAACTTAATCTTTATTCTTTATTACAGCAAACACCTTTTTTCTATGGTTGAAGTTTTTGGAAAAAATTCTTTAAATGAAGAGTTTTCTGCATGCACCGCCGCCCCTAGCAGTGCTTCTAATATTGTCCGCATTCCTGGGGTGCATTTGCGTGGGCCCCGTTTACCATAACCTGCATTCTTGCTGCGGGCATTATCTGTTTTCGGAGGTCGCACTTTCCCGAACCGTACTCTTTTAACATTTCCCAATATATTAAAGAATTTTTTAAACATGCATGGAAAAATTCGATGTGGTAGATTTCTTACAATCACGACACCGCTTTGCTCCTTGGCGATCGCTTTTTTCAACTACAAAATTATTCCCATTACAAATGATAACAGTATATTATATTATTCCGTTTAATTTTAATACCTTTCGCACCAATTCCACTTTCTTTCCCATTGCGTGAAGCTTAAAATTTGCAAATACGAATTGAAATTGAAGATGCGCTTTGAGCGGGAAACACAACTACAATTTTCAAAATCTCGTCAACAGTCAACAAGCCCCGTGACCGTACTTTTGACAGCTTCGTTTAAAAAGCGCAATTTTAGTGCAATGCCTCAAGTTCCACGAGTTCCACTTCCACGGTGTTGCCTGATGCGTGATGATCTCGACAGGCATTAAGGCGGCTTTACAGTTTACACTATATAACAAAATATGTTATATAACTTTGTTTTATTGAACATTGTTTTATAATTTTGTTATATATAACAAATGTTATATAACATTTTAGTACGTGATTTTTGTCCGTTTTCTAGATGTTGCATATAACCAAAGTTGTATAACATTTCGTCTCCACCTTTGACTGACAAAAACTACCCCCAAACGCCGTATATTAAATAGAACCGTTTCCGGTAGGTCGTGCAACAATAATAGTCGGCTACTTTTTTTCAGTTACGCGTGGTTCTAGGTGTTTGAATTAGGATACTGATTGATACGTAGTTCTCACTAATCTTTAGCTAAAGGTGTAAGAGTGGTCAGTCAGTCAAAGAATGGAAAGTTAAAATTCCTCCAAGTTAAAAAGGTAGGAATAGGCTTTCAATCCCTATTTTCCCCCTTTAGCACTGACATTTTCAAAAATCCTAGTACACGAGTTTCTTCATTTCTAACCAAACGGTCAAATACCAATTTTTATTAATTTTCTACTTCAAAAATGGTGAATATTTGTAAAAACTTTCATCCCCTGTATTATCCCATAAGGGGTGGAATTTCTAAAAGTCCCGTCTTTTCCTCTTCTACATCATAAAGAAGTCCCTGTGGAAAAATCCAGCTTTCTAGATCCAATAGTTTAGGCGTGGCGTTGTGACTCAGCCACTCAGGGCTTGTCTTCTTATTATAATAAAGGGTTCTCCAATAGGGGCGGTTCGATTTTGACAGGCTGTGGCAGCCATGTTGTTTTAGTGACGTCTGCTAAATGATTTGTTTATTATTCAGTCACTAATGCCAAATCACGATGGTAAGTTACACGATTGAGGAGCTCGTCCCTAAGAACGATGTAAAATGCGTTATATATAATCTAAGTCTAAGTAATATTATAAATGTGAAAGTTTGGATGTTTGTCCGTCAATCAAGCCTAAACCCTTGGTTCGATATTTTTCATTTTTTGTGCAAAGGTAATACTTATTCCAACTAAGAACATAAGCGTACTTTTTTTCAACCCTTCAACCCTTAAAGGGGTGAAAAGGGATGAAAATGGTTTCTCTGGAACCACTGAAACGATTTCCATGAAATTTAGAACACTACTTCAACTTGTCTCGTAGGTGGTCAATAAGAACCGGTTTTTGGATATTTCACACCAAAGGGGGTAAAAAATACGAGCAAATTTTGCATGAAAAACCGCCATTTTTGAAGTAAAAAAATCATAAAAAGTGTTATCTGGCCTTTTTGGTTAGAAAAACAGCTCAATGAGAACTGCCACCATCTATCCTAATTCAAACACCCAAAATCACCATCAACTGAAAAAAAACTAATCAATTAAATTATTATTATTGTAACCCGATATACAGGAAACAGTCCAAGTAATATAAGTCCCTTTTGCGGTAGTTATAAATTCAAAAAGTAATTTTTTTTTTATATATTATGATTTTCACCGGCCCGGGTGAAATCGGGTCGACACCTGCTAGTATATATATAATATATAAAAATATAAACATGAGAACAGATGTCATTTTTGCAAGATTTTTGTGGTCCAGGGGTCATGAGGGAGATTAAAATGGGTAGATTTTATTTCTTCGAAATCTACCTAAAAGCGATTCATTGTTCACTTGGGTAGTGCAAAAACATCTTCCGACATTAACAAATGGCGTTTTAAAATTTTCAATTCGACAAATGTCAGTGAACTGTGGCTGAGCTGAAATTGAAACAGTAGGATTATGCGATTCCCTGTTTTAACCAGTGTTTCACTTCAATTTGTGTTTTTCACCTCAGTCACAGTTCAGTGGAAAACTGTTGGAGTTATTGGGTTTGCAATTGACATTTATTGGAAATTTGACAGTTAGGAACGGCATCCTTTTGTTTCGTGGCGAAAATTACCGTGATGAATTCAAATAAGTGCATTTTGTGCAACAGTAACGAAGACGATGCTCTCAAATACGGTGAATTTATGCAGTGTGGAAAGCAGAGCGTTCACTATTTTTGCCTTCTCTTGAGTTCCAAATTGGTTCAACGAGGCAAAGACGATGAAGGTCTCCTAGGGTTTCTGGAGCCGGATATTAAGAAGGAAGTAGAACGCGTCCGTTCATACAAATGCATTTATTGTAACCAGTTAAATGCCAATATTGCATGTTGTGCTAAAAAGTGCCAAAGATCATTTCATTTATGTTGCGGAGTCAAAAAAGGTTGTTCCAGTATTTTTATGGGAAAATTTCAATCATTCTGCGCAATACATTCAAAATTTGAAAAAAATAATGCTCCGCCAGCAAATGAAACTTGTGGTATTTGTAGTGACGATTTGGGCACATACAGAAAACATCTCATCTTTAGAGCGCCATGCTGTAGATCCGGATGGTTCCATCGGTGGTGTTTAGCGAAAATGGCTCTAAATTCTGGATTCTTCTTCAAATGTCCTCTTTGCAATAATTCGGAAAAGTTTAGGCGTTACGTCCAAACAAGAAGCATATTTGTTCCAGATCGGGATGCTGCTTGGGAACGGGAACCAAATGCATTTGCCGATCTACTTGTTCGGCCCGACACATGTTCAGCGGAAGAATGCCGGTGTCGTAATGGACGGAAATCGCAAGGGCAAGTGCTGATTCCTTGCTATATGTGCGGTTCAAAGGCAATACACAGAAGATGCGCAACTACTGCAAAATTTATATGTACCGAATGTGATGAAATATTACACTTACACCAATCGGCTGGTCAGAGTAGCAACATCGAAGAAAATGGAAACATGATTCATATAGAAAATACCAACGAAGAATCAGATGTAGATGTAGAAATTGAAAGTGGGACAGGTGAGAGCAATGCAAAAGATCGAAATACCTGACATCCTTAATTTATATTTTTTAGATTCAGAAAGAGCCAATGACAATCGGATGAATTGCGATGAAACAGTAAACTGATATCATCGATGTATTGAGTAAGAAACATCCATATATTATAAACACTGATAACGGATATTGTTTTTTGGGAACCAATGAACCAACCAATTGTTTCTTAGAAATTGTGACTTAAAACTTTAATGTGAATAATAAATTTTTGATACCATAATCAGCTTGAATTTAATAATTGTGATATATTAGACTCGAAATTAGTCATCGAATTGCCTAAGTTCAATAAAATTAATTGAATTTAAGCAAAACTGGGCTACCATATTATTCTGTCTGTCATTTTGAATTTGCAAAGTTTTATAGTAGATTTGAAAGTAGCCATATTCGATCCGCTATCTTGAATTTACAAATCTTTATAGTTATAGTATATTCAAAATTAGTGTCAGCGAATTTATTTTGCATTAATTTACATCAACATTTTCACTTACTTACAAAATTTGAGCTCGCCATTTTAAATATCTAATTGAACAGTAGATTCGAGATCAGTGACTTCAAAATATCTTTGGTTCTAAATTTCCTCCGAATTCGTTGAATCATGAAAAGTTTTGGTCGCCATATTGAAGACGCAACATGAATCCATATTGAATTTTAAAATTTCGAAATTGATTGGCAATCAGCACCTACGAAAAATTATATATTATATAATATACAAATTTTAATGCCAATCGCTGGAAGTTCGCCATTTTGAAAACCTGTATTTTAAGTTAATATAAAATAGTATATGTCTCAAGTTGAAATACGAAATTCGTTCAGCTAAAAATTGAAAAAAATCAAAGCCCGTGGTTAGGCGTGATGGAGCAAGGAACAATTAAACAAATAAACGAACTTTCGTTTTTTTATATATTTATTTATTTAGAATGAAATAAACCAATCCAATCCCTATTTTAATAAACAATGTTGTTTGTTCTATGTGCTTATAAATTGTAGTTGTCGTAAAGTAGTAATCTAAACGGATTTGTTTCGCATCCTTTTTATTTCAAGATATTTTCAAGGATCTATTACCCACTTCTAATGTACCAATTTTCCGAAAATGTTGCACAAAAACAGGTGTCGATGACAAGGAATGGTTCTAAAACTTTTTATTTATTGTTATAATCCAGGTATAGTTATCGAATAAACAAGAACAGGAAATGTTCTTCTCCTAAAGATTTATAACACGATATCAATGTTGGCAGTAATCCCGTAGATAATGTTTACACTATATAGACAGGAAAACTCGTTGATTGAAAGGGTGGATTGCTTACTTATGGTTAGAAGATGCACGGACCCGCATTTAATTTGTCTAGTATCAGAATAGAAAAACCCGTCCTATTCCCGCCATCCAGGATATCTGGACATCTGTATCTTATCTTTGATAATAGACATCTCGGATTTACGTTGGTACATCGGCAGATAGCGATCAGAGAGGTATACGTATACATAAAATTTTACGTTAATGCAAATCCCTTTTCATCGACTCCCACTTTTCCAAGTTAGTAACTTAAATGATGTCATTCCTGTAACACTTTGAAAAGTTTGATCTCAGGTAGAAGTGCACATCAACTTCTTTTGATATTCTTTAGCCGCAAAGTATTTTCAGAACTTTTCCAATAATTTCATCAAACGATTATTACAACCCCACTGAGAGGAACACCCTCAACGTTCTAGAATCTCGATGGAGATTTAAATTACAGGTGTCCTGGTGTCTGACACCTCTATGCTGAGCCTTCCTGAGGCTTAGATGAGCAAACATAATTCAGTGACTTTCGAGAGGTCGGAAAGGAGCAAGGATTTTAATTTAAGATTAATAAAAGTTTGGCAAGCAAAAAGTATCTGAAGATTACAGTTTTATGTAATGTAAAATGCAAGATATTCATAAAATGGTGCATTTAAGGTTTTCGGCACGGCAACCGCTGCATAGTTTGAAGTGTGGAGGGCTTATTGCTAATTCCGTTGTTGCCTTAAGAGCTTGATGAAGAATGTCCTTGTTAACTATTGAAACTATTGACAATCCATTGAAACCGAACTCTTTCATTATTGACAGTTAATTTACCCCGGTGGAAAAGTTATCAACCGGTGGCGAGGGTGTGCATGTGACAAGTAAATGTAATATCGTTTTAGATTATATGTTTTAGCCATGTCTATCAGTGGTTTTGTTCAGTAAGATTTTGCAAATGCTTTCAAGTAGAAGGCTGGCTTTTTATAGAAGGATATACATACTGTTTCCAAAGTTATCTCCACAAATAATTAAATTCATCATATTTATGTTTTCCAAATTATAAAATTTTTTTAGGCGCTCAGTTTTTAATATCATAACGAAATTTTGTAATTTTTTAATCTTAGTGCCTACCTACCTACAAGTGTATATTTTATAAAAATCATGTCAACTGATTTCAAATCAGAGGAGGATGTCAACCAACGTGATCTTCAAGCAGATCCCTAAAGGAGCGTAGTTCAGCGACTGCCATCTTGTTTTTTTTTTAAAAATAATTTTATTAAAATGTCAACATTTTTGTATTTAACATAAAAGAAAATTTCAGTAAAATTTTTTCAACCGTTTTTACAAAACATAAAAGCTGAACAAGTCGACGAAAAGGGTCGAAGTGACCTTAGGCACCTGGAGAAGGCGCAGAAAATTTTCTGGCGTGACCCAATATATACATACATGATACGTCACTTTCATCACATAATACAACTTTGTACCATCAGCGCACTTCGAATTTCATTAAAAACAAAAAAACGTTTGTTTTTCAATCACCACTACTTTCAGATTGACTCTTGGTTTGATCCTTTTGCATCGTCCTTATACCTCGCTAAATAAAAGAATATTAAAAATTGAGTAGAAAATATTTTTCGCAATAAAATTATCTAAGAAAAACATTTTATGTGTTTCTTCAATAAAGTCAATAGAAAAAAAGTTGTGACTTGTAACTTGTAACTTTTTCATTCTCAATTATGTGGACCAATATTGTGGAGAATTCAATTCTCCACAGAAAAGTGCGGAACATTATTTGTGAGAAGTATGGTTCTCAAGATATGCCGGAGAAACTTTTACATCCCTTATTCAAGATGGCAGCCAAGTAGGGTTTTATACTTACACTGACCAGACACCGGACTGAACTCCCTTACACTAGTCCTACCCAAAATGCAAGAAAAGGTAAACAATTTGTAACATTTCAATGGACTTATATAATAATACATTTAATTTGTTAGATGAAAATATGAAATTTGAAGATGAATACCAGAGCTGGTAATACTTTTATAGTGTTACCATATATTACTGGTATTCGTTAATTACTATGATAATTATTTCCGGAGATGAAAACTGACACTTATTAAGTTATTTTAAATGTTGTAGGAGTATATTACTAAAATATTTGTCGAGAGTATGCAAATCAAGTTATCGTAATATGTTGCTTTCATATTATACCAGCCCGCGTTTTTTCCCTTTGACACATTCAAGTGAGTTGCGTGTGATTTTATAAAATGGGAATTCTGTTAATCACCTTAACATAAATATTTTTTTCAAATGAAAATTACATGTGGAAGTAAATTGAATTAATACACAAATCCAGAGAGGAATTTTTCTCAAGCATTTGAAACAATTGTAAACATGAAAATGTTGTTCTCTTTTCTATCCAACCTTTAGGCAACATGGAAACATTTTTGCACATAGTTGCATTTTAATATCACTCATCGTCACACCATTAATATCAGTTGCTCTGTGACATTTACGCATTGAGAAGAAATAGGTCAAAAAGTGGTATCTGGGTTGCCAGTCTCATCTGAGGATTATTTCATTTATTTACTGCAATGCCTTAAAAAAAAAAATAATTCTCGCTATGCAGCCCTTTCTTAATTCTTCGAATATATGTTTTTAGCACTTTTCAGATAAATGCAAAGTAAAAATGCTGAAAGCATTTGAATTGATTCGAAAATGTCAAGGGAATTAAAAACCGCGCTACATATTTATAATTATTCGCAAACACTTTATGTGAATAAAAGCACTGACAGGGCCTTGAAGGAAAGCTCGTGAGTTCGCAAGCTCCAATAAACATGTTTACATCACAAAAGCGACCCAAAAAAAAAAAAATAAATAAATAAAAAAATAAATTATCATTCCAATGAAAACGCAATTACCGATAAAAAATTCCCTCGATATACTATAAAAAAGAGAAAACGTTTTCTTCTGATTTTAATGATATCTTCAGCCATCGCTCCCTTCCCGTAATTTTACCTTTGAACTTTAGAAGGCGAACGTAATTTATGCGGAAAATCCGAACGAACAAAAAAAAAGAAGAATACAAAGAAAACACCGAGTTTCGCCAGCTGTCCATGGCTACGTTTCTCAACAGGTTCTTGTTGTATGGCAATTTCTTTAGATGAAATTTTCTTCATCTACATATTAATGCTGAAAACGTTTCAATTAATTGAGAATAATGTTTCCAGAATGGATTTCCCAGTGGAAATTGTTTGTTTGAATTTCGGCAAGTAGAAAAGTTTGGTCCCCGATGAGTACTCAGAGTAAATCGGTTTAGTTGACACAAAAGCCAACCTTCTGGCCTTCAAATATCTTAGCACTCAAAGATTTCATCATAATATATTTCACATGTTTTTTTATTTTATAGAAAACTGGAAAAAATATAAGGATTTCCGATGAAAAATAAACATATAATTTATTAATAGCTCTAACACCACAGAATGGTATTGGTACGTTTTTATACGACCGGAATTATACGCCACCATCAGGAAAAGCATTCATTAAAAATGTTCGAGGTTTTTTCGCAACTGTAAATCGAACATCAATAGATTTTATTATCGATTTATTTTACTTGCATATTTTTAGGCTTTCGCTGACCTTTTCAAGGTGTTATGTATATTAAAATTAAACTGTTGGAACTTGTTCAACACAATAGGGCTATCGTATTCAGTATCAAAATATGTGCATTATTAATTAATTCTCTTTTTATAAAAAAATATTTGCTTGCAGAACAGTTTTTTCAAAGCTACAAAAGAATCTGTTTTGTTATATTTTGAAAAATGACATCATTTTGCAATTGATACCAAAAGGAATGAATTGCGATAGTTTTGTGACAGTAATATTTTGATATTTTCCACATGATCAATTTTCACTTGTATAAATTTCATAAAAAAATTTCCGATATAGCCTACACAAAGGGAAGATTATTTTCTCACAAGATTGGTACAGTATGCGTGTCATGTGTGGATGTATGTGTGTATGCGTGTGTGTAATCATCCAAGAATTTCTATAATAGATGCGTGCTTACGGATAATTTACTATGTGGTTCCGATATAAAGACTGTTGAAACAACAAGAAAGCATTAATGGTGTCATAAAATTTATTGGGGCATCTTGTTTGCCATCACAATATTAATTGCCTTTCAAATTTACATCCTTTGAATTTGATTAAATCTGTCGTTAAGTCTCCGCCCTTATATAATAACACGTAAAATATAAATCCAGTCGAGTGTTGCGGCAGGTAGGGCCTAAACGGAATTAATAAATTTACACAAAGTTGTGAAAACAAATTCCATGAGGGATGATAATGAAGGTCCAATGAGTGTTCAAGTGGAAAATAATGTTTCGATAGTAGTCAAAGTGGAAAATAACGTGGCAAATATCTCTAGTTGTATTATTATGGAGACAAATACCAATAACATGCCATTAAATCTAATAGAATTCGAACAGATGTTTCGATATTTTTCTCACACAAGGTTTCGTATTTCTTACCCATCCCACCCCCATTCTGGGGAATCATTCCATTGAAAAACATTCTTGAGGTAACATGAAGGAAGATTTGTATCTGAGCACCATGGAAAAATTGAGAAAACGTAAATGGCCGCTGGGCCTTCGACACCGGTCATTTATATAAATTTATCGTGTTTATTCCTGGTAGACAGGATCTTTCCTTTCCGTATTAAGTTTAAAGGCTTCCTACAAAATTACTGTCTATTATGGCCATATTTTATTTTCTATGTGAAATATTGATAAAAAATAAGTTAATAACCACATTTGTTGTGGGTTTTCAAAGTAAATCAATATAAATTAGTTAGAAGGATTGAAATGAAATTCTTGACTGGAAGCTTTTTCAACAAAAACCATCACAAAGGAATTGAAAAGTTTTGTAGCTCCTTAATCACTTTTTGAGAATACCTCAACAATCAAATGCTGTTCCCCACAACAAATGCCTGACAAGTTCCATTATCCTGCGACATCTCATTGCTGAATCGACAATTTCTTTCACAGAGGGAAGTTTTGTTCACCCCCACAAAAATGTACGTATTTCGTAAACGGAGCTACTAATTAAATTTAATATAAAAATGACGCAACTCCTTCGTATGTCCTTTCTTCTGCAGAGCGAATTTTATTGCAGTCTCAACTCAAGCAGTTTCCTTGCAGGGGGATGCCTTACAAAGGATTGTCTTCATTTTTCATGGTTGGTCAGGTACGTCGGGGAAAAATTCCTTAGAAACCAAATCATTCTTCCTGCAGTTTCTGAAACTTTCATTTTAGTTTGAGATAGTTTTCCAAATAAAATAAAGTACTTTTTTCTGTTCTCGGATTCATTTCTAATTAGATGAATTGCAAGTAACTGCAATATCCTTATGCATCGAAAGTGATCCAATTATATTCCTTGAAGTATATTAATTGACTTGAATCATATTAATTGTAGTCGACAAAAGTTGTAAACGAATATTTAATTTGAATAAAGTTTTAGGAATTGTTTTCAAAAGTTTCATGTAAAAAACTTGGACCTGGTAATTCACATCCTTGATCCAGGGAATTGTTTGCCAACACAAATGCTACAAATTACCATTGTTTGGATGCATTGTCCAAAACAATTTTCAAATGTATTTTAATTTGATTTTTTTGTGTCATCCTCTAGCAAAAAGGATGCATTCGAATACCAAAATGAATTGTGGACACATGATTCTTTTGTTTCATCGCCTGACAAGGACATTTCAATTTTAATGCATCTCAATACTGATTTGAATTTTAAATTAATGAGTCTTTTTGAATGGCGTTTGACAGCAAGATTGATGCCAAAACTATTTGAATTATTTCAAAATGGTGTCAAGTTTGGACAGAGTTCAGACTCAATATGTGGTTTTGTTGCGTATTTTGAAATAGGAATGTGGAATAAAAGACTTATAATCCTTATAAGCAGCGTCTTGGTCTAACCATAAGGATTATTGCTGAAGCCTTGCAATCATTTTTCTTCTGTGTAGACATTTTTTTTAGAACAGGAATATGAGAGTTAAAATGGTATGAAAACTTTTACTGAGAAAGCAAAGGATTGCATTAACTTTTTTTTTTTTTTTTTTTTAAACAAACGAGATCTGGAGTGTAACATATATCAAGTCATCGATTTCGTATTATGAAACATTTATCTGATTTCAGTATTGTACCAGTTCAATATGAAAATCATTTTCTTGGATTGTAAATTTATTTATAACTTTCCTGAGCACGAATGCACTGGGAATTGATTACATTATAAGCAAGGACACTTATACAAACCGATTTTAAAAAACAAAAATTTTTTATATATAAAAGCACTTTCAGTCTTTCCGAATATATGAGAGAATTGAATCAAAACCTAATTTCACTACTTTGTTTCATGGTCTTAAATAAATCAATACGGGTATTCAACTTTAGTTTAATCATAAAGAAAAAAAAAACTTCCCTACTCAATAAATCGTGTATAAAAATCGTGGAAAAAATGTTTCAAACGTGATCTGAGAAATATATTCTAAGCTATTTTTTTGTTTTTTGTTTTTTTTGGAGAGTGGGGAAATGCATTTACGCACTCAGGTGAGCCCGAAATCTCATCTGACGTGACGGACTCCTTGCCTTGACTGGCTAAAACTCCACTCTCAAGCGATGTGGTAAAATTAATTTCTTTATGCAATATTCAACAGTATCTATTAACCTTTAAAAAATCTGTTTTTTTAATATACAAATGGGGAAATATGTCGAACCGGATAAGGGTTAATCCGAATTGAGAAGAAAACAATTTCAAAAGCATATTTGAACATTTTAAATGAAATCCAGTTTATATCACATTTTTATTAGCATTTAATTGAAGTAAAAATGTAATTGACGAATTCTACTAAACTCAGTTTTGGTTTATTATTCTCTGAATAATACACCTTTGTAATCGGTTCGGAAAAATTTTTTATAACACCCCCTCAAATTTTTTCCTTTTACGTTTCAAGATGCGTAGAGTCCAAAACTGCAATGTCTGTCCGCCGTCCGCCGTGTCAGCGATATCTACCTTAAATAACGGTCGAAAAAAATCGTTCTTTCGCATATAGGCTACATTTGGACCCTAGTTGTGTCCCGAAGCTCGGCAGCTTGATCGGAATACACCCTGCGCTTTTAGGGGTGAAAAAGGGGGGTAAAATTACGCATTTTTAAAGTTTTTGTGAACTAGGGCAAGTGGGGTATCGTTTTTTATGTTTATTAGGATGAGAATATCGAATATGAAGTCGATTTTGACGAAAGAGTGAAAAATTTAAAAAAAAATAATTTTTTTTTAAAATGAAATTTTTTTTTTTAAAAAGGCATTTTTTTTATAAATTAAAATATATGCTGCTTGGGAGGATTACCAATGTTATTGTATTCAGTCAGAAATAATAAACCCATCTGTAAAGACATTGCAGCGTTTTTCACTCAATCTACTCATTCCGTAACTTTCTTGTTAATTGCGAAAAAACCGTTCCTGAATCATTCGCATTGTCATATCAACGAGTCAACTACTGCTTTACTGCTATTACAACTGGAAGCATTTTTTAACTAAACAATATTTTTGAACATAAAAGTTCACATCATATGCCCTAAATTCGAAGTCCTTGCACAACAAAAAGCGCGTTGAACAATTATTATTGCTCCAATATTATGTATTTCCTTTGTGTAAAATTCGATATTTGATTTGTTTTGTAAAATTATAAACTATGAAAATACTTCATGATCACAAATGTTTTCATATTAACAATATGTTTTTATATTAACTTGCAGAATTCAATCTTTACAATATCGTAATAGAGGTATTTTCATTTTGAGAATGTTAAAATCTGCATTAATTATACACATTAAGGTCTCATTAAAAGGCTGAATAAAGCTCGCATTAACGCCTAACTAAGCTGTAGCGGCATAAATGGAGGAATTATGTCATTAGCAAAACCCGTACAGAAGTGAAATTTCGAAAAAGGATATACGAGTACATCATGTATTGTACTTGTTTAATAACTTTATATGGAAGTCCTGTTGTGGGCCGGATTCCTGCCTACATTGACCTGATATTCAGCATAGAAATGCATCAGCATAACTGCAAATGGATGACGAATGCCGCGATTTGAATGGAAATCCGAAAACTTTATCCTTTCTAATGCCAAACATTTTAGGATAAATAAGTTGAACATGTTCCGGCAAATCGCGAATTTTTAGTGCATTGTAAATGAAAAAAAATATAGGTACATAAAATAGAGAACTGAACAAACTGATTTGTTTAAGTTTTGCATTCAGTCAAAGCTCACCGTAACAACAACATTTTCCAAAACTCGAATAATTTACCAAAAACATTTTGAGGAGAAGCCGAGTTTTCTGGGTCAGTTTCGAAGTTTTAGCTTGATAACCAAACTTCGTTATTGCATAAGTTCCCGCCGCCATGTCGCAGGGGGGGGGGGGGGACACTGGGTCCGGGGTGTGCTTTTGCAGGCGAGATTCGGAGTGCAAGGATTTAAGCGCCAACGACGCAGAGAATAATTTGATCACAGGTGCATCTGTCCTGGACTAACAATATATTTGCAGTACGGGCAGATTGAAGCGCGTGATGTTGCTAATCCATAATTTCCTTGCAAGTGGGTGAGCCATTGAGAGTTGAGACGCGTCAGGGATCACTTGAACGGATGCATCTCTGCATTGAGAGTGCACCGAATTTGGTAAGGGTTATATGGATTAACTTACTAATATTGTGAATCCCCTTGGTGCCGTCTGATTCGGGGATTTCCCGGCGAACAACTTCATAATGATGCACAGCAACTGCAACGTCAGGTACAGCCCAAGTCTAGCCATCAACACAGTTCGAAAATCATTTTTCTGCGCTAATCCCTTCAGTTTCCGTTTTCGGGCAGCGACCTTCGAATTTCATGCCATCAAAAGTTAAGGTGAAGATTCAATTAGTAAGTTTTGCTTTATGTATTTCACAAGGATGCTCCAGGTAATGTTCTCTAATGTATGCAAATTAGATCAGTTATTTCCATGAGGCATTAGTTGTGGTTTACTAACTGAGTTTGGTCTTTGGAACACGGCTGTATAGAATTAGCAATTGAAACTTACTATGGTTTACGGTACTAATTGGTTTATCCTGCGTGCACATACATATAAATTTTGAGGCTATTGATGTTTATCCAGCAGTCAACAAATTCAGCAGTTCGAATCCTTGCATCTTCATTGTTTTCATGTTTCAATTTTACAGGAGCTTATAGGATATTTTTAGATGCAGTTCAGGTACGTTGATGAACGTTGTTATTGATGAATGGAGTGGTCTGCTATCCTCAAGCGATGGATTATTATTTTATCAGCAGCGAAGCCATGCTGGAATTCTGTCATCACTAAGTGTTCTTTGGATATGAGTAATGTTCATACCAGTCTTCAAAAATGAATAGTATACAATATATTATGTAGGGTAAACGGGAGGGGTAGGTATATGTTTCACAAATTTATCTGGTTGGAATTTGTTTCTTGTTATTTTCATTATATCCCTACTTAATAAATTTTATAGTACAGAGAGGAATATTTCTACAGATTTTGTTTTTTTTTTCAGTTTAAAAAATAAATAAATAAGTAATTCATATGGGGTGGTAAGCCAAAAATTAATAAACACTCAATAGTCAATATTAATAATTATATTATAGGCTTTTTAGTGGTACAAAGAAAACTAAAAGTAAGATGTTTAGGTAACTAATAACAAACAAATTTTTAACGCGAATTTTGTGCTGACATATTTTTTTTTACACTTCGCATAACTTTTTTGAACTTTAACTAAAAGTTACCCTTATGACCTACAGGTTTCACAATCATAGTACAAAAAGTATGTATATTAACAGTATTAACAGAAAAATAAGCATTATTTTTTTGTAATAAGGCAGAATCATACAGAATGGCCACAAAACAGTTAAAAAGTTAAGACCGATTCTTCGATTCCTCCGTCCTTCTTGGTATAATATAAGATAAGAATGCCTCGATTCACAATAGATTACTATACTAACAGAGTTTTTTGAGCTATTTTTGTTATGAAATGAAGTATAGGGTATGTTCTTTGGCATATTATTATTCATTTTATGGCAAACATATGGATAGCAATTAGTATTGTATAATGCGTTTAGAGACTACTTTCAGGATCATGAAGCAACAACTGTAGCTAGGAGTATTACCACCCCCTTCAAATGTTTAATGCTACAAATCAAGTGGTTGGTTTTCATACATGTCATTAAAAAACCAAAAAACTAGCAAGTGTAAGCAATAAAAAAAGCTGACATTTTTACTACCCAGTTCTCCCCGTTTACCCTATATATGAATTTAATATAGTTTCGAAAATTCGACAGTCTCCAGCCATTGCTGAAATAAAAGTGGCAAGTGCAGTAAAATAAATCCGTCTCTATTCACTGCCGTCGAATGCACCCAAGTGAAGATTAGCTTCCTTTTGAATTTATTGTTCCATAATTATGCTCATTGGACATGAACCGTTCCTCATTTAATTTAAAATTCAACAGTCCTTCGATGACACAAGATCGCACATTTACAAATGCTCTATGCAAATTCATTTCCAGCTGCAATTAAGCTCAGAGGGAACTTTCTTGTTCTCTGCAAACCAACTTTTCGCAATTTTTCTTACCCCAAAAAACCATAATCTCGCTTAATTATACAATTAACGAGAAGAGGAAGCCAACTGTTGGGAGATGAAAACAAGGTTTTCTTTTTGGTACGGATGTAACCACAAATTAGAAATGTGCACCCAACTGTTTCATCCCGTCATCACGAACGTCTGAGAAAATGGTTTTATTTTCATGGAACGTGAGATGACTTTTCAAATAATCTTAAATTTAATGAAAAACTCCCTAAAGTACAATAGAATTCTCTTACAGATGGCCAGACATATTCCTCTTTTTTGTTTTTTTTTGGTTTTTAGTGAGTTGTCGTTGACAACAACAATTGATAAGGATGTGGAAATATTAGAACAAAAACATGAAGTTATAAGTAGAAGGAAAGCAATATGTATAAAATTCTATTGCTCGAATCATAGAACAAGATTTTGAGTACTCTGTGAATTATTCACAGCATTGTTGTTGTAAGTAAATCAGTTCGAGTTGTGTTTATGGGGGTGAGGAGGGAGGGGGTACCAGCGAAACAATGCAAGTAAACAAACACAAATTGACCCATATTGGTATATTTGACCAAGAGTGGTCCTGAATACGTGATCCAATGTTTTCGGAGTGTTCAAACAATAGCAATGTTGAATGAACAATGAACAAATATTTTTCTGTAAATTATATTGTGCAACTCGAAATACGCATATTTTTATAATTCAGCTCCAAAACGATTATAGCGAATCTTTAAGTTGAAGTAATTATATCAAGTGAGAATGTTTGCCAAGTTGGTAGGTATAAATTCATCGGTTCAAAAGCCATGTTTTTGCAAATCCCTTTGCGCCTCCAAACTTCCAGACGCTACACGCTAGACCGAAATGCATTCGCAGTGTCTGAAAGAAGAATGAATTGTTGTTACTGGACCCTGATCGCCTGTTACCTCAGTTCTCAATCGCATTGGAAAATCTCATTCTCATTCGAATTGGTGAGAAAGAGAACTGGAATGGCATTTACATGGCATGGTTTGGTTTTCACCAGCGTTGCTAAATTAAGTTATATTTTTGCACATTATGCTGAAGAATTTCTCACTTGAAAAATGAGAAACAGTTTGGGAACACCTGTTTTGGATTATTGAAATGGATGTCACTGTAATTACCGAAAATCAAATAATTACTCTAAAATATATTTATTTTCGGAATTGCACAAAAAAAATTTGTTTGTAAACACAGAATTTCCAAATATTCAATTTTAAAAGTTCATTTTTTATTGTCTTTAAAGGTCAATTTTTCACGTGTCCTTGGGCTTGCGTTTGCCATCGTCGGCGGTAGGGCCTCTCTTAGTGACGGTGGCGACTCGGTTTTCCGGTGGACTGTAAATGGCGACTTCACTTAAGCCGCTGTACGGATCTTTTGGTGATTTGGGTTTGTCCTGATCCTCCGTACCTTCGGACTTTTTTGACGAGGTTTCTGTAGACGATTGAGTCGGCTTGTCCTGAAGCAAAATCAAAGTTATTTTCTATTAAATATAATTTGTTTGTAAATACCTTCAGCAGCCTCATGAAAGTGTGAAAGCGATTAATTTTTGAAAAGCGATTCATTGTATATTGTATGCTTGCTTGACTTAATAAAAACTTCTCGCTCTAAACAAATGACGTTTCCATTTACACGAACTTACAGTCAATGTCAATTGCAAAGCACACTCGATTTCGCTGAACTGTAACTACGATGAAAAAAAAGTAAGTGAGGTTATGATATTTCTTTATTTTCACAATTGATGTTAATGAAAGATTCGAAAATAAAATATCTGAACTAGAAAAGAAGAAAAATATATTTAATTGGTTTCGAACAATAATTGTTGTCAAATAAAGGTGGGAAACAAAGAAAGAAGTTAATTTTTGTTTATGTAGCTGTCAAAACTTTTCTTACCTTAAGTTCAACTACAGAAGAGTCGAAAGACTGGCACAGGGCACCGTGGATAAGCAGAAAAAACATTAAAATGAGATGCAAATCCAAAAAAAAAAAATTTTTTATAAAAACGACATGCTTCTTTTAAATGCTTATGAGCAAGTTTAAAAAAGCAAATATCGATTCTCCTGAGTTATAGAACATGGCTGATTCCCATTTTTGAATGTTTCCATTGTTGTACTCACTTTATTCCGAATGAAACAAATTTTACAATGTTCTTCTTTTTCTATCATTCAATTATGATGTTTCAAAACAAATTCTGTAAATTGTAAGTTTTAAATAAACTCCACTTACCTACTGTTTACATGTCCAATATCTGGTTGAAAAAAATTTAATAAATATGGCTATTAATAAAACACTCCTTGAACGAAGTCTATACCTTCGCTGAACTAGGTAAGAATGAATGGCATTCTTCTTTCCTGTTGCTTCTACTTTCCTTAATGTTTGTTTAATAAGATTACCAGAGAGTCTCAATAAATAACCGGATCTTGAAACTTGCCGAGAAAAGGATGTTCGACGTTCTTGGTACTGTATAACACTTATGTATTTGTGTATTCTTCAATGTCTACAAAGATATATTAACAACGCCCCACAACATTTAACAAGTTTTCTACTTAATTTGCCTTATTTTTTTATATAATCTATGCCTTGAAGCATTTCTAAAACAACGCCCTTGAATCCTTGAAAAAAAGAAGCATGGATAATTTAGTGTAGTTTATACAGAAATATCCATCTGCTTTAGATAAATCCTTTCAGTGAAAATTCAGCGAAAATACATTTGCGTTAATTATTAATTCGAATTTTAAGCTGGATTTACATTTCAATTGAACCGGATAATAATTGATTTGGATTCGAACTGTTATTGAAATTTTGCCGACTGAGAATTATTTTGCAACATTTGAAATTTTGAGTGCACCTTGTCCCGCGGCGATTGCATCTGGTGCAGGTCGTGAGGAGGACTGATGGCGAAACTGCATACCATGGTCATTTATTAATGGAAATTCATCAGATTTATTCATCAAATTTCTGGATCCGAAAATATTGCAAATGTTTCAATTAGAATTAGTGATAACAAAGCTAATTATAAGTATAATACGTTCATATTCTGTATACTATCAAATATTGGAACAACAAAATCTTGGACCGCAATTAGCTTATGTAATTTCAAACCATGTATATCATGCTGTAGGGGTTGTTTGTTGTTTCCGGTTTCCCTCGAAATGCTGACCATATGTTGTTGTTAAGGAAAGATTACTAAACAATCGTTCACAGTGCTAAGTTCACAAAAAAAAAAAAAAAAATACAGAAAAGATTTGGTAAATTTTTGTTCCTTTTGTTGAAATCCAAAACTTGCTTTACCTACTATTCATCAAAATATTTTTTCTCGCTTCCTCGCCAAAATCGATGAATTTTGATATTGTGAAATTTTTTCATGCAAGTGCATATCTTGTTATATGTATAAGATCCTCAATGTATCGCATTTTCGGTGCAGCCACCAGAGACAGAGATGGTCCGATTAAAAAGGAAATAATATAAAGAATATTTAGTTTCTATCTCCATTGCATTGCTATCACTAAATATTTTTCTTCTGTTATATATTCTTAACTTCAGTAAATGAAAAGTGTTATTGAATTGTTATGATAGGAAGTATTTAAATCTGAAAAGGAAGGGGAATCAGTTTTCGTCGAGTTTATGTAAGTTGTTTTTTTTTCAGTGGTTTTTTCCTGGTTCTCAGATGTGAATTTGTGATCTCTAGTTTCAATTTTAACGCTTTGCCTTTGCTGTCAAATGTCGTTATGTCGTCGTCTATATAATAGGTATGTTCTCTGTATTACTTTAAATGAAATTTACGTATGACTAATAGTTAATACTAATTGGAAGTCAATATTCATTGGCAGTCAGTGCCATAGTATGATACAAGTTATGGAAATACACTAAATTGCAGAGCAATATTAAATAATTTAGAATGGAATCTTTTCTAAATCAACCGCTTCATATAAATGAGAAATTGTTTTTCCCATATTTTTGTTTTTATCATCAGTTTTCTAATTCAATTTCAAATAAATTTATAAACACCCGGTTAAAGTTTCGCATGAATTGACGAAATTTTGAAAACTTGTGTTTGAAACTAGAGCCGAACAATTTGCGAATACAGAAAACTAATATAATTTGCAATGCAAATGATAAAATCTGAAAATCTTAATTGAACAATTTAAAATTTAAAATTCACTGGATTTCAGTAAATTCTGACATAGAGATAAAATATTTACCATTGCTGTTGAAAATTCACTGGAATTCTTTCGTTCATTTCAGTTTATTTGTTTCACTTGAGTTGAATTTTTAAATTTATTATGTCAAAAATAAAATTTTTATTCAACAAGAAAACAACAAAATAATATTTCTGGAATATGAGTATAATAACTTTAAAATTGATGTAGATTTACTTGCAACTCGCTTTTTCACTAACCATAAGAATGTTTCTCTAAAAATGTGTTTTAGAAATAAATTAGAAATTTTTTCCAAGTTTTAAAAAAAAACTTTTAAGATTACGTAAACAATTATACTTCAGTCAAGAGTTCGTGTAAAAGAGAAAATTGTTTTTGTGTTGTAAAAAAACGCTGCAAATTTTTCACAACTAAGCTTAAATTTTAAAAATATTTTTTGTTTCCTCTACATATTCGATAGTGATGTGAATTTCAAAATTTCATTATTCAAAAACTAATTGAGCTAAGGTCATGCAGAAAAAAATATTTAATTGAGTAACAATATAGCTTTGCATATTCCAAGTTGGCTGTGAACAACACCTCGAACAGTTTCGGGAATATGATTTTTTATATGTCTTATTCCTCAATCCCCCCTCAAAATCTTTTGAGTAGACCCTTGAGCTGGGAAGAGCGTTGTTAGATGGCACTCGATTTTTGCACAAAGTTTCATTGATTTATCTCCAGTAGTTTCCGAGAAAAAGCCGGGACGGCGGCGGATGGTGAATTGATATTGGCGGCGGACGGGGGACGCAGGACGGATTGATTTTTTAAAAATTGGTTTTTGAAATCAACATGTATCAAAACTAACACTGTTAAAATTTCAAGGGTCGTTATAGTTTTAATTTTTGTGCTGGATTTTAAACGTTTAGTATTGAAAATAATAAGCCAAAAGAGGAACTGCATCTTAAAATTGTTTACATCGTTTAAAATTTTCTGAATTTTATATTGCTATTAATTCCTCTTAAAAATTGACTTGAACGTATTATTAGCCTAACACTAAACATAGATCTTTCATTAGTTCACATTCACATACGTGTTCCTTGTGCTAACTTATCTGACATTCATTAAAATAACACCCCAAATTTGCATTGTTTTATTTTATACAAGTGTCGTTGAGTGCATGTTTTTCGGATGCAGTAAAGCTCTACCGTAGGTTCATGATGAACACAAAAGCAAAACTTTCATTACAATCCACAATTTTCAAACGGCCCCATTGTTGGTGTTCTTGTGCAATGGTTAATTGTTGAATACTTGATTTCACAAAGCGCGGCTGTGCCAAAGGAAAGATAAAATGCAAGCTGGCAGCCTTTTCCGTGATGACTTACTGCACTAAATTAAAAATTCAACTCCCGCCGTCGCGTCCTCCCTGGTGTTGTATAATCGAGAATTGATGCCGCCCACCTTTAAGAGGAGGTTTTCATTTCGGAAATATTTAAAACAAAAAAAAACAATGCTTCGTTGCACATTTTCATGTGAAAATTCGAATATAAAAATACTTGTATTAAACGTACATATTAACATCAAATTATATATTGTATGTTTTACTTTTAATGTATGCAGCCACACCAAAAAGATTGACAGGCGTGACCGTGTCTTCCGGTGCATTTTTTTTACTACATTACACTACAACAATCATTAAACAAAACGCCGGGAAACGCCATAAAAATCCGTAAACATTTAACAGCCTCTCATTCCTTTTCAGGTTAATCTTGCATGTCTTCGTGTTTTGTTGCTAAACAATTTGTTTTAATGTTATTATTATCTACCAATTACGTGAAATTTAAAATTTTATCACATCTTTAATACGTAACATTCATTTCATGGTGTTGTTTGTTGAACAATGTTTTGACCTTTTTCAAATAATTCCAGACAAACTCGTTGAAAAATGTTCTGTCTTGAGGGAGAAAGTTAATTTTGACAAAAAAAATTTTAAACAGAAAAATATCCCATGATGTCGTGCAAGTGGTCCGTTGTCTGTGCAAACTCCGCGAATAACGGCAATTCAAATTCGATTAGGGTTCCCCGGAATTAGTCGTTGAGATGAGAGATTTATTAAAAATAATGCTGGTACGTGAGGGGAACGATGAGAATTAAGGTGCCACAGGTTCTGATGAAAGGAACCATCGATCCAGATATCATCAATTACTTCTTAAGTTTCCTGTTGCCACCCTGCTTCTCCTGACCTTAATCAGCTGCCATTAATATTTAAACACCGACTTTTGTGGTCGTTCAGCTTTGTAATTAAATGCTTAAGGGAAATTTGATAGCAATTCATGGTTTGTGAAGGGATCACTCATCTTGAATAAGAATTGTTGTGGTTGGTGTTTTTTTTTTATTTTTTATTAAATTTTGCCCCCAGGAAACTATGGGGTTTCTATTCGAGGGCTGCGATGTTAATTACTCAATTGAAGAAATTGATTAATCAAGTTACTCTTCTGATCTATGTCGAATTTTTCAAGTAATAAAATATGCGCTGCATCAAGGAAACAGCATTTAACCCGGAAAGTTCTAGAAGAAATTCTTACACCGAATTGAGGAACATTTTGATTTGTGTGCATTACTATTTTTAACCGACTTCAAAAAGGAGAAGGTTATAAGTTCGAAGCCGATTTTCGTTTTAACATTTCAAAATTCGACTGCTTATTACTACTTTATTGCATATATTTAGGAACTTAAAGCGCTCATGCTGTCTCACTCACTTCCACACATTCTATTCGGGAGAGAAGACCCTGACCCCTTGCGTTGTAATGGTGTGACAACCCCGCTGGCTGGTTTCTAAAAAGGCCACCTACCGTGAAATAGTCTTTTATGAGTCGTAATGCTAGTCCAAAACCGAAAACGTAGAGTGTGGTCATAACGCCCCCTTGAAAACAATTATATTCCAGATTGTGAATGTATTAAGAGAAAAATTTACCAAAACGTGTAAAATAGGGTGAACTTAATGCCCTATTTTCTCCGTAATTATTATTTGTTGAATCTATATTAAACTTTTTTTTTTTTTAAAAAAAGATAAGACAATGACATGGTTTTGTGTTGACTATAAGCGGAGGACATTTTTGAAAAAGTATTCAGTTTCTTTTTTAGAATCCATGAAAGAAGGGACCAACTCCAACATTTCATAGACTTAATGCCCAATTTTCTCGAAAACTATTTGACAAAATATGGTAAATTTTTTATCCAAAGGTACTTTAAATGGTTTTGTGTCGACTAAGCACTTTTCCTATTTTCGACCTAGGAATTTCCCGAGAGTTTCCCGAATGGTTTCGATTTTTCCAAAAAAATATTCTTCAGTTTATTTTCTGTTTTTGGTATTTGTCCATAAAATTGTCTAATATACTTCTATGAAGATTGAAGGATTGGTACCTATCAGTTTCCGTAAAAAATTTCATTATGTTTCATGGAAAATATTGGAAAAATTTAACAAATTGAAAACCGTTTTTTCCTTATTTCCTTGAGTTATCTTATGCGCAACGGAGTCCACAACCAATTTTGACTTTTTTTTGGGAAAAGGGGTTTTTAACGTTAAATGGGTTTTTAACGTAATGTATAGATGGCGATAGAGTCGAGCAACACTTTCTTAGTGTTACCATATAACACGGAGTCGCTATTATAGAAAAAATGTTTAATTATTTACTGAATATATACATTTTAACTTCCCTATGTGCAACAAAATGTTTAATATACCTCCACTTAACTCTTCTTGCTTCACAAAAACCAATTGCCACTTACTCGTACACGGTACATCCGATGCAAGTCATTTCAAAAGTGAACATTTCAATTTTCAAAGCTGCTTGTTGAGTGAAACCTTTGTGGGGATTGTTCATTTTGCATCTAATTATTATCGCTAATCAACTTGAATTCTTTGTCATTCTGTAATACCAATGTGACATGGTCAACACACCCACACAATAAAACGAATTGCGCAGCACTTGTTGCCTTGCTCCGATTTCAATCTGCAATAAATTCCAAAATCAAAGCTTTAATTAAAGTTTTCATCAGCCGATGGCGGCACTTTTATTGTGGCCATTCATTTTGTTCTTCCTTCTCGCTTAATGCCACCCTATTTTGTATACCATCAATGTCTGTGGATGAACGTTTTTATACAACCCCAAACCAGGTAAGCTTTATAATATTTTTTGTTTTCTTTTCAGCTTTATCAATTTTTATTCTCTGTATGAATTTTGGAAATTGAAAAAAGAAATTCGTGTTTTGCTTTCATTTTGTAACCCATGAAATATGTGTAAGCACTGTGTTGTGTTATATCGAGTGAATAAATTGATGCCAACGTTGAATATTTAATGAAATTGAAAAGAAGATGAATAAAGCTCAATAAATAATAATTTTCCAAAAACAATTTGAAAGGATTCAAATTTTATTGACAAATTAATGGGAATGGGTTTTTCTTCTACAATAGCAACAATTCAATAATTCCAAAAGAAAGTGTGATATACTCGTATGCACAATTAAAAATTAAACATCACTGATCTTAAATTCCAAAATTTGTTAAGTCGTGTATAAAAAATTATTTTGTAGCAAATGTGGTATTTTAAGATTGAGTAAAAATCTGCTGTTTTGCACCAAAATTTAATTATTAAAATAAAATAATGAACGAAAAAAACAACTTTGAACTAACTTTATTTGCTGATTGCACTTTACTAACTCTACGCTCACTGTCATCCTACTTCGCTAATACATATCCAGAATCCCTCTAGCAACTTTTAGAATTCCTTTTAAAAACCTATACTGTCAATCAGATGAAAATTCCAGAGTTTTGGTAATCGGTCATTACTCTAAAGTATTTTAGGTTCTTTATTTTAAGGTCAATCCATCCCAAAAAACCCCAAAAATTTTTTTTTTAACCCATCTCTTTGATTTCAGTGATATTTTTTATCAGTTTTAAGGGTAAATATAAGATAATTCACAAAATTTAAAAATTTTTGGTACATTAGTTTCGGACTTTCTGAGATATAGATATTTGAAGTTTCGACCTTTTTTGCTCGTTTGTGAAAAACGAAGTATGCAATGCTCTGCGGTTATATAAATATTCTAGGTGCTAATTTGAATCATCAGTACATCTATTAGATACTGATGAAGATGTTAATCACATAAGTAATACCAAGAGCACTGAAATTACAAATAGATAAACATTGTTAAATAATACAAAGTTTCATTTCCATTGTTATGTTCCCTCGACTCTCGAGGGTGTAGGCATTGCCTACTCATAGGCGATCATCATAAATCATCATAAGCTTGCTTTCCAGAGACTTAATATCAATCTTTTTTTGGAACCAATATTCAGACCTCCAGTCTCCACGGTAACACTAAGGACCAGTTGACCAATTTTGCTTATATTGCTTATTTATACATATTTATACATGATCGGTAATTTCAACGTCCGGTTCTTGTTCCAAATATTAATTTTCTACCACAAAGCGCTGTCGAGTTTATTGTCTTCACATAGAGAATCAGATGGATGACAATATCGCGAGTTCTCTTTACCCCAAGAAAGGGAAAAATTCTTCATTTATTTTTATGATCGCTTCTTCAAAGCGTAGAAATTCGGTGTACCAAGTGGCAACCGAACATCTCTCTTAGGCAATTAGCACAAATAATTCTGTCTTTGATTTGCTTCTTTGAAAAAGTTTCGGTTTTTGATCACATTAACACGTTCCTGGCGGTGGCGACGCGACACAGGGCAAATTTTTTACGACTCACTCGAACAGATATTGGTACTAATTAATGATTGATGCAGTTTGAAAGAAACACAAAACGAAACCGAACATTTTCCTTTACTAATTATTAATTTATTTTCAACGAAATTCCATTTTTAATGCACATTTGCAATAACCATTCTGAGCATAAAATCAAAGGTTGAGATAAACTTAACACAAAAAAAAAAAAAAAATATATGGTACTATTGTTATTGAAATGTTATTAGAGTTATTTTAATTCAATTTGATGCAACTGTCGATAATTAATAATTTTATCACCGGTAACACAAATGACGGTCAAGACGCATGGTAAGACCCTGTGTAGAGTGCAAATCTGCATTGAATGAGCGCCGTCATTCTAACAGTTGATCTCAACGAATGCAGTAATGTTGCGAAACACACAGCTTTCCAAAGGCCGAATGGTTTCCGTACGTCCAACTAAGAAACAGTACGATCGGTTTTCTGTGAAGAAAAGGGAATCAAAAAAGGAGATCCCCGATGATAAAATGATCAACTTCACCATTGTAACTCACTACGGCACGGAAATAGCCTTTAAAGTTTATTATATAACTCCATTTAATAGAGTGATGAGGGCATACGGAGTGATCGTTGTAAGTGTGATTTCATTTGGATACAACATTGTATTGTGCTTTAAATCCTTAATAGGGACATCCCACGAACAGTGTGTCCATCAAGTTTTACAGTGCGTTAGCTGTAAGTTGTGATTTTATTCGGAATGATCATTGCTTAAGTTGTCACTTAAAACTTTTGCTGCAGGGATATCGTTTGAACAATATGAGTTACTTCTATGAAGACAGGGAAGTGTTTGAGCACGACACACCAAAGTCGATCGCGTTGGAGGAAGGCGACAAGATCCATGCGTACAAGGTTTGTGCATTAAAATCGTTTTGAGTAATTCCCGAAATTGTACGGTGATATGAAAAAAGGTGGTTAGTCGATCAAAACAGCTGCGATTTACTGGGGTGGTGAATGGTAATCACTGATCAGCTATTAGTCGGCTTTGGCACATTAAATACGGTTTTATGGTGCGACTGATATTATTTTGTTTTGTTTTTTGGGTCAGAATAATGAATATGAAATCCTGGTATTTTGACTTAAAATACGAACACAATACAAGAAATAGGTGTCAGTCTTAACCAGAATTTCGTGAATGGCAACGTAAACTAAGATGAGGTCACAGGACGACCCGCGGGTGTAAATGCGGTGCGGGTCCAACTTTTCTTAACTGACCCAACGATAGAATGAGTTCAGCTCAATGTGTAGCACGTACCTTCAAAGGAGTCATAAAATCTTTGTCCAGATGCCTTTAATGATATTCCGTTTTTGTTGAATGACTTTTACTACTGGAACGAATATCCGGAGAGCTCAGAAGGGAACGAGTATTAAAATTTCATCCTTCACTAATGTTGATTGCGGCTTGGGTTTGATTGTGATTGATTCCAATGTTTACGATTGTTTGTTTTATTAAATATTCCAATTTTAATATTCTTGATCGCTATGAAATTGTCTTACTACAGTTTTGTTCAGAATAGCTACAGAATACACTTACGGGGAAATTGGGATGACAAAAAACGTATTTTTAAGGAATTTGTTTTTCAGAGATGCTATATGCATTCTATAAACCAGGTTTTTCTTTCATATAGTAAAGCATATAGTGTCTTATAAAAATTTCGAAAGTTTTGAAAAAATTGGTCCTGGGATTATCCGAAATTCAAGTTTTCAAAGAGATTAGTTTAGTAAAAGTTCGAGCTTTTATCTGAAAGAATATTTTGAAAAAAAAAACATTTTTTTTGTGAAATGGCGTTAGTTTAGCAAAAAAACAATGAAAATTGCCCTGATAGCTCTAACATTTTTGATAATATAAATTAGTTTATGGTAAAATCAATTGCAAATTACATATTTATTATTTGCAACATTATAGTTAATTGTTGAGATTTGAATGTTAATTTTCCATACAAACTGGAACCATGTTAACATATATTGAAATTAGCTCAACCGATGATGGTTCACTATTATATATTATATAATATTATATATATACTATTGTTCTAGTGTGTCCAGAAAGCAAGGTGACTTTTTAATTTAAGCGGCTATTGTGAAGTGCAATTTTTTTTTGCAAGTTGGTAGAACTACGCTTGACACCTGTTTGTTTTTGAGCGACGAAAAAGTTAATTTTTAAATTTTTATAATATTGTAGGTATATAATACTTTATGCAAATGGATCGCATTTGTCTTTTCCGGTTATTTAAGAGAAATGAGATCACTTCGAAAAATTAAAAAAAAAATTTTTTGAGGTGATGTTACATACAATGTTTTCAGTTAATATAAGCAATACGTCGATTCACTTTGGTGTAAGCACAAAAACTAGCTCATATAAAAAGAGAAATTCCACTGTCCTCGAACCGGCCATATTAGTTAGTATACGAACATTTAAAAGAGCGACTGTCCCGCACCCTATGATATCCCGTACCCTACGACACTCCCTATGCATATTGTATTTATAGATTGAAAACGTCATAAACGTAATAAGCTTTTTTACATACCACATAAATTGAACTCTTTTGACCCCCTTAAAAATTGAATTAAAAAAAAAAAAACGGTTCTTAGTGACCAACTATAAGATATGTTGTAAAAGTATTCCAAATTTGATGGAAATCCGTTTAATGGTTTCGGAGAAACAGTGATCAGTGGAAAAGTCAGTCAGTCAGGGCCTAATCTCAATGTCAACATCACCCGACGTCGTTTCTCGTGCCCACTTCGGGCTCAAAAATCCTTTTATTTAATGGGCAACAAAGCCCGATTTAAAAAGAGCCAACTGGATTTGTTAAACAAAACATTGGAAGCCTGGAAGGTTTTAAAATAAATTAAAAATTTAAACAACATTTCAAACAATTTCAAGGAAAAACAATCCAATGCGTTTTGTACAAGTAACAAAATGTAATTTGGTGGTATAAAGTTATCAAGTGACCATTATATTATTAATAACTTTCAATTCTTAAGCTTTCTTAACTTCAGCAAGCCAATCAATTTGCTCCCCAACATTTGGAATAGAGATTCTTAATCATAGACCCTGAAAACATTAAACATTATACATTTAAATTCTAAGATTATTTTTATTTAAAAGTTATTGAATTTACATACCTAATTAGATTCAATAGTTGTCGCCAACAATAACAAAATAAGATATTAAATATTTCTTAAGAAAACATTACATTAGATTGGATATTATTGCAATTTTAGTGACATTATTTGGAATAAATTTTAAAATTAATTTTTGTAATTGCATCATTGTTTATTGCAAATGTTCTTCCCCTTCAAAGCTTTATTGAACATAGAATCAATTATAAAACTATTTCGTTGCAGCGAATTGTGGTAAAAGTTTTTAAGGGTTTGCAACTAATGGATGTTCAGAGTTTAATGCAAAACGAAAAGTTGGGTGATTGGATGGAAACCTATTGCAGGAAAATTGTAAGTTTTGATCAAATGGCAAATACTTTTTGAAAACATTACGTATATCTTCATTGAATTTCTTTTCAGGGGGTTAAAATGAAAAATTGCTACTTTACATGTAAGAACGAAAGGATTAAACCAGAGGCAACCGTAGAGTCCATGATGTTGACGGATGGTTGCGAGTTTCAACTGCATAAAAAGGACCCCTTAACTAATAGAGATAGTTACTCCTAAATCTATTGCATCTTGAACTGTAAGTTTGGAAAGATGGTCCTTTTGAAGAGTCGTTCAATATATACGGAAAGTGATTTTAATTATTATTAACAGATTTAATTGATAGTTTTAAGTTTACCATTTTGTGTTAATATTTTCAAAAATTCGAATATTTTTTTAGCATACAAAATCTTTATGAGAATTCTATTTTGAATGGAAAGAACAACTAAATAACTGAGAAGTTCCTTCCACAATAAATAATATAGCATCTGTAACCTACCAATCTTAATTAACCAAAGGGTTATCGCTAGCCTGACATGATGTATCAAGCACATCGGGGATTTCCCAATCTACAACCAAATTCTTGCAAGTTACGATGTAAATATTGGTAACTCACTGGTGAAAAGTCATAAGTTGTGATTGTTTTTAGATGAAATTTTATTGCTTCAGAGATTTTTCATACCTTATTGAAATTTGAATCGCGACTTCAAAACCATAAATTCAATTTGATGGTTTTCAGGAGAGCTCCCAAAATCTTGGACCCAACCAGAAAAATTTATAGAACGCTTGCAAAAGATAATCTAGATATATTTATGTGATCCACCGGTTTTTTTTTCATGAGGACGTGCTCTATTTTGGGGTATCACTGTTTTACGACATTAGCCATAAGTATGATTTTATTTTGAACGATGACATCGTAAAAGATTCTTTTATCATATTTATTGCGAAATTCATATTTCTTCCATCACAACGTAAAATATTTTGCGGACACAAAATTTTAATTCCAATTTTGATTTTGTTCTTGCTAAACATAAATTGAATGTTTTGATGAATAGGCACACTTAAATGTAATTGGAATTTTATTTATCAATCTATTTTTGAATGGGAAGTAAAATATTTTCCACATGTTTTTCACATGTATATTTTAACATTTCACTGAAAGATAATAATCTTATGAACGATTTTTGTATTGTATATTGAGCCAAATATATTTACTATTTTGTTTAAAGCTTTGTGTTTAAATATTAACCAGATCAAGTCGTCAAATTCATTTTCAAAATGTCAACCTGTGCGCGGCTTCATTATTGCTTAATTATATAAAAAGTATCTTGGACTTAAATAGTTAAACAACCCTGCTGTCCTTAACAAACTTTTGTTGATGGAATAAAATTAAAATTAGATTAAAACGTGTTTAGTATACTATACAGAAACCAAACAAAATTTAATTTTATATTTATCCTCTGAACATGAAAAGTAGAAGTCAAGAACAATGCGGAACTCGTGGAACATGATACAATGCATGGCAACCATAAAATGGAGCTCCATATTATAAAGTCTGAATAACTCGGAACAAGGAATGAAATCCATCTTTTCGATGAGTTCGAAATTCCATTTTAGTACATTCAGGAAAACAATTCAGTGGCTTCATAAAGTTGCTATGAACTTCGAAGTGCTTCAATTGTAGATGCTTATTTTTTTTTACAGCAGACAATTGAAGAACAGTCCTGGCTACAGAAGAACTTTATTACTGTAATACAGCATAAACATTTTTTAGAGACAACTTGGTTTGTACATGCATTCAAACAGGGTTTTCAGGATTCTAAATATTCCAAAACCATGAAAGTGTGGAATAAGAGCAAAACAGAAGTGAGTAAAACAAAATTGTTCTTAATAAAAATTTAACGATTTCACATGCGGAGTTTTTTTAATACTTTTTTTTTTTAAATTGACTTTCCGGGAAACAATCAGACAAACCTAATAATTATGTAACTTTGTGTTTCACTAATGGAGCTATGAATAAATAATTTGGGGTAATTACGCAAAAAAATATGATTTTTTTAAAAAAATTTTCTTAATTGTTTCTTCTTATGCAAAAAAGGAAGTAAAAAAAATCATTTTTGGAATTTAATGAAAGAAAAATCCTTTAATAAATAAATTGTTGTTTTCGATTCCGTTATAAAAGAATTTCAATAGTTTCATGATCTAACATATCCACTTCGGAGATCCTGTTAAAAAAACTAATATCTCAAGACACAAAACCATTATTTTACTAGCCGAATATTTGATCCTTCTTTATCAAATATGCACATGTATAATTAAAGAAAACAAATCCAAGCAGCAGACAGTGATGTAACATAATAGAACAGATTTACAAATTCGAGGTCACTCTTACATGGTTGAATGAGTTCAACCCAAGTCAATTTCCCGTAATTAAAATAATCTAAAACATTCGTGACACATTTTCGTAGCAGATAAACGTATTTCCAAGCGACCGAATTTTTTATCTTTATTCTTATAAAAGCTTTAAAAACAAAAGATATTACAACACTGACAGATTCATTTAAGGACGACAAATTGCAAAATTATCATATAAATGTAGGTTTTGTTTGACAAAACACTGTTCAGGAATTCTAAGGATTTTGTTTTTCCATCTGGCAATAATTAAGTTTGTTATGTAAATTAAAATTTTTGGTTTCTTTTATGTTCGGATTTTCGTGGTTATTTGATGCAGAAAATTGATTTTACATTTGGTTAAATTTTTTGAATATCTTATTGAAATATAATATTTTATAGAAACATAGGGACATATAAAAATAGGTAAGTTTTTTTTTTTATATTTATTAATTCCTGAATACAAATAGCTCCTGAAAATTGTATACGTTTAAAAAATGTTTAAAAAAATGTACGTTCCAATGTTTTATCCATTAAAATCGAAATTGTCAAACACACTTGAGCAAGCACTAAGTGGAATCTTAACTAAGAGAATCATTATCGAACGGTGTTAATTACGCGAAATATGCCACGATTACACCCCCACCCCGCACACAATTCTCTCTAGTCCTGTCCATTGCAGTCGGGGTAACCGAAAATGAAGTACATGCACACAATGAACTTCTAGCTGGAATCCGGCAATCTTGACTCCACTAGATTCGCATGGGGCACATGTTCCTGCTGATGGATCCTATTTTAGGGTGAAGCGAAAGAACCAATCAGTTTCAGCACATCAATTTATATCTATCGAAGAATTTAATTTTCGTGAAAGTTAAGCCAAAATTTCCAGACATTTATCAAATCGAGCAAATCGTTAGTTTGCATCGCCATTGCAATCTGTGCGAGGATATTCGATATTTTGGTGTGACTAGTCGAATAGTTTTTGGATCAAGGGACGAGGGGTGATTGGAGAAAATGGGGCTGTGGCACAGAACTAGTTTCGTTTAACTTACATCCCTTATTGTGCATTTTGAACGGGTGTTTACTGTATTCAGCAAAAATATATCCCGGATTCGGGTGCTGCGCTGCAGCAAGGTTTCCGCAAGTCGGTGAAGGGGGACTGTGGAACTTTTAACTGGCGTAAACATAAATCGTATTCAGCTAATAGAAATGCTGAATGCGGCCTCTGAACATCATTTTTAATCTGGGCGAACTCCTTTCTATGATTTATGATGCCCATCACAATCGAGTTAAAAGGATTTTGTGAAATTTGCCTTCAATTTAAATTGATGAATTTGATTCTTGATCAATGGTTTTTTTGTTTTCTCCGTTTTTATCAACTTGTTTATTAATTGTAAATTGTGAAATAATTTTGTGGTTTCATAATTGAAATAGATTCTGAGTATGAAAATTACTTGTAATGAACGCTTTAATAAATGTTTATTATTTTTTTATAAAGAACGAAAGAAAAAAATTCAATTATTAATTAATTAATTAATGACTGAGATGCTCACATAACTAAAATTGCCGTACTATATTAATAACTCATTAAATCATCAAATTTGTGGGCCATTTCCTATTGATTTGCTAATCTTAAACCCATTATTATTTTCTTTAATATAGAAAGGGAATGCACAGATCTGACGATTCTGGGATTCCCTGGCGAAAGAAAAGAAACAAAAACTAAAAACTAAACTGTTACCATTTTGATTATACTTTCAGGGGAGGACTTCTCTATGGATGCGGAAGTAGTTCTGTGTCCTGTGTGGCACTATGATTGACAGATTGACGGACTGTGACGGACCCGATTACGCCTATAATAGTGACCATGCAAGACAGAATAATGTGCACCAATTTCAGGCAAAACCAGCAGTCCAACACTAACAATTTCCATCTGTTTCGAGATTACTATTTATTTTCCCTAACTTTGTACCCATATTTTGCATGAAATTTTTATTAACTCACCAAGATTCAAAATATTTGTGGAAAGATTCGAAATATATTTGACCCCTCCGGCTATTCCTAATTTTTTTTTCGAATGGTGTTTTATTATTTAAAAGTAAATTTAATTTTAACAAATTATACTATTGATAAAAATTTTCAAATTTTTTTTAAATTATTTTTTTAAAAATTATGTTCAAATTTTGAGGAAAATTTTTTATAGACAAAAAAATTGTTTTTCTCTTTTTAGTCAATTTTCACAAGTGTAAAACAATTTCAGAAAAACAAAAAGTTTTTTTTATTATTTTTTACTAATCTTGTATGATGTGGCATCGTCCTTAAAATGTATTACTTTAAGGGTCAGATACAGCAAACTTTTCAGGGATATGTGATGTACGCTTTTCTGCAAAACTTAAAAATCTTTTTGCGTAATATTAATATAAATTCTATTTAGTCTGTTGCTTCTATACACACTAAGTAGAGTACGGTGCATTGCTCAGCAGAATAAAACTTATCATGCCTAACTACTTTTGCTATAATTATTTCCTTTGTTTTCCGAGGTCTCCTCACCCCCTAAATACTACCATGCAATGCACTCTGCCATTAAACCTTTCAAGGACAACGAATTAGAACAGTTAATAAATAAAACCTTGCCCCACCCGCAATGCACTGGTCTCAACACATTTTAAAAACTTTTTGTTTCCTTTTCTTATATCACAATTTTTTTTCCCATTCCAATTTTTTCATATTTCACTTTTTTCTATATGCTAATTTTTGTCTATATTTATTTTTTTTTAAAGATAAAATATTGTCCTGCGCGAAATATTTAAATATTAAAACTTGTTAATCCCTAAAACATGGTTTAAGGGTTCAGACCCGTTGACCTTTTCATCAACTAACACATCTATTTAAATAATATATGAACAAAAGTACAGTAATTGCATTTTCCACACCTGAATGTTTTTAGTAATAAACTATTACTGTTAGAAAGTAAGACAATTTGTTGAAAACAGATTCCAAAGATAAACGCTTTGCTCCGTAGAAAGAGGAACACATACTACATCGAAATAGAACCACTAAACAGGAAACCAGGCACCAATTCCAAAACTGTTCAACACATTGCTTAAGTATTTCATAAACAAATCCTTTCTAGCTTCATTTATCACCAAATAGCTTTCAATATTTAGCCCCGTTCTTGGTTCAGTTTCCAAACCGTCAGGCAAACGCACGAACCAACTGGCATGATGAAAGTGCCGGGATCCAGGAAGGGAAATATCTTACTCAAATGAAGGGAATGTGGATGCTATTTGGCAGGGATGATATTTATTGGGTAGGCATCGTTCCTCACTTTCCTTGGCATCCTCAGCACCTGAAATTTCATAACAAGTTCAACACCTGTCCTCGGGAATATGGAATTCGCTTTTAAGTGTGATCAGCGGCTGTTGAACTGGAAGTGATGAACAGAAAAATATAGTAAGGACTGTTTCTAGGAATTGGGTAATTGGATTTGGGTAATTTTTTTTCGAATTATTGACCAAAAATCGAAATTCAAAATTATTTAGTCTTCAGTTAAGGTTTGCTTTCAGACAGAAATGAAAATTGACTAAAATTAGTAAAATTGAGAAAGAAAAAATACAATTATTTTCATTTTTTTTGAGTTTGTTAAGGACAAAATGACACTCGGTACTCGGTACGTAGAAATAGGTGATGACAGTTCAAATTTATGGTATTCAATATTCATCCACCGTAAATCGAAAGCTGTACCAACTTTTTAAACAATTGCAAATGTTCGATTCGCCATTTCACCGTTCCGGGAAAAGGTGTTGATATCTTGACGAGGATCCTGGCAACCAACTCAATGGCCTGCCGGTGGAATGTGCAGTCAAATGATTACTGAATTATACATAGATATAAATGGTTTCCTAATAAGTAGATAAGTGAGCGCACACAAATATAAAGGCGCCTTAGCCTTACGGCCCTATGTATACTGTACAGTGTACACCCACCAGAAGTGCCAGAAGTAGACATATGAGCTAAAAGGACGCCTGTTTTCAGTAGGCTTTCAATTGAAAATTAATGCCCATTCATCAATCAAGTGGAATAGGAGGACGCGTATGTCGGAGGGTTCGGGAGATTCTCCTGGAGAGCTGGAAAAATTTTCCATAAGTGTCACCTTGATACAGATATTTCTAATTGTAAGCTGGAATTGGATTTCGGTTATTGAGATCGTTCTTGTATGAATTTTGAATTTTATATTTCGTACGAAAGTTCTCAGAATTTTTGTGAATTTTTGTAATCGTGTTTGTAATAACAAGTAGCGTAAAAAAATTAATACCTAATTCACAGAACTTGAATGGAATTTTCCAGAGAGCAGGTTCTTCGCAAGAAACATTGCACACAAAAGAAGAACATAACTTGATAATTTTTGAAATAATAATAAAAATATATCAAAAGTTAAATTCACGCGCTTTAATATTTCGCTATTATATTTTGAACATATTTGAACCAAATTTTATTATGTTATTTCTGGGGTTAATACTCGGTTATGTTCGTTAATGAGCAAAATCGGGCTAAGGGGTGGTCGAGGGAAGGCGTTGGAATTTTTAAAAAATTATATGTTGGCCCTTATGAAGTTTAGAGAGAAACTTTATTTGCATAAATTAGAGTACTCTCTATTAGATTAACGGAGACACCACCGAATTAAGGGTTGGTGGGGTACGATGGGGGTGGGGGTGGAAATGCGAATTTATTTAAACCACGTCTTGTGGGCTTAGTTTATATATCAATAACTAGTTTCTCGATTTTGGAAAGACTGAGCCCAAATAATGCAATCGAAAACACTTCGAAATCTACCTCAACCTGTAGGCCTGCCAAAAGGGACTTTTTTAAACATAAAATAAAATCAACAATTTTGTATAAAAATGAGTCAGTGGTTTATATGGCAATACTAGAAAGGTGTTGCCCGATTGCGCTCATGTTCACACTTGATCTTTCAATTTCAACGAAGTATATATTAATGTAATAAACATCAATCCTATAGCTACAAGTGTTCTTGAGTTTACTCGCTCAAATCAAATATAGCCAACTACTAGGATATAAAAATATGTCAGGATATATTGAAGGGTGGATTTGTATTCTACACACCAAAATAAATACTAATTGATATATCACATCCCAGATACAAAATGGCTGTTCCCTAGTGTTCCCATTGCTAAATGGGAAATGTCTATTACCAGCAGAAAATTAAATGGCAAGCTACTAAAGTTTCCACTTTTAAGGGGATGGCTCAGGAAATAATATTTTTTGTTAATAAAACGACCATGAAGAGCGCACTAAATTTTCTCAATAAATTTCTTAACATATCGAAGCCTTCAAGTGCAAAAGTTTTAAGAGAAATTTGAACCACAGATGTTTCAAAGTGACTAAAACAATTTCAAGTGCGTTCCATAAAAGTAAGTTTACAACAATATGATTTAGGAGCAATCAGAACTTTTCTTGTGGGCACACCATTCGATTTGAATTTCCTTGAGGAAAACGGTATCAAAAGCTACATTTTTTCACGAGATTTTCGAGTAGATTTTCTCTAAAACTTTTTTGGATTTTTTTGTTTGTTTGGTTTGCTTTGTTTTCTAAATCATGAAAACTGTATGCCATTGCTTATGCGAATCTGTGCGAAATGATTCATGATGATACATTCTGAGCAAGCACAAAGCAATTACCGCACGATTTCGGTTGTTTTTGTCTTTTTTTTCCTGATAAGCAACATAATTTTCTCTAGGGAATAACAAATGTTGTAAGATGTCAACTTGCAGAACAAAGCTGTTTATCATTTCGAGTGGGATATCGCTATTACTTCATATAGGATGAAGTTACAGTTGGTTGTTGTGATATTCTCCGTTTCATTTCGGTGTTTTCTTATTTTGTTTCGTAAATATTCTAAAACTTGGAAAGTTTACCTCATCAGTCATTAAATATAGTTATGTAATACTTTTCAAAATAGATAGCATATCGTGAAAAGATTGTTTAGACGCAAAGTTGAATGTTCGATATTTTCCTGAATTATTTATTGAATTTTGTTGAATGGAAGACAGTTTTTCCTTTTTAGCATTATAACATTTTGAAAACAACCTAAAACCAAACAAACCTATCCCACGATAGATTTAAATGTGCATTTGGAAAATTCATTTTCTCCCAGCCACATTAACATATTTGAAAGGACCTCACTGAGAAAGGAGCAGAGAAGAAAAATGTACGCTAAGTTCGAATATGCAACCTTCAACTTGTTACATATGTTTGTAACATGCTAAAGTGGCAAGGCTGACAAATTGATTTTTTTCCTTTCACTCCCGGAGGAACTCCTCAGGTTACACCCACCGTTAGTACGCAAATCTAGCAGAAAGACGAATTTCCTGAAGATATTTGACAAAAACGCCCAGAGACTTATCCCCACTAATTTGGAATCAAAATAAACCTAATTGGGGTATTTTAGGCCTAGATGAACTGCTGAAATAATTTAGAATAGCTTGGCATGAGAAATTTCAAGAGGTATCACCCTCAAGTATTTGACTTTTGAAACATTAAGCGTGACATTTAAATCGCACAGTTTAAATTGTCCTTAATTTCTTTTTGCACTAAAATCCTTTAAGCCGCAAGAAATTTGGTTAAAGCTTTTGCAGATGAAGGACTCGGTGCAGATTAAAACAATGTCGTTGAGGGTGGGAAGGATGAATGGGGGGTGACAAAGTTTTAGTGGGCTATCAAAAGCGTTGACGGATTTTTTTTTTTAAAGTTCCGAGATCATTCATTTTATGGTTCGCCAAAAATTTCCAGTTTTGCATATTTTGACATAAAACCTGAAATTGTTTAATTAATTTTTTGTTTTATTTTTGTACAAAATTTGTATAAAAAGAAATTTTCGTTTTTATTGTAATACACATTAGAGTGAGATTGCGATTTTAGTGCGATTTTAATTTAGGTACAATAGAAGGCTTAGTGCAAAATGTTTGTTGAGGTATTTCCACCATGTGCGAGGAATCCTTGGAAGATTTTATTGAAGATTTGTTACTATAAAATATTTGTTGATTGGCATTTACTCATCGAAATTGCCTTCGATTGCGGTTTCATAAATTTTCACTTTTGATTAATATAATCGTTCTCTCTATATTTTCCCTTTTGTGTTTTGCTAAAAATGATGTTTTAGGTGATTGTTGTTGAGTTGCAAATCCAGTTGTTAACTTTATAAAATTTGGTAAGTGTTTTTTTGTATTATATTTTTTTGAACTAAGAATTAATTACTAATGGATAAATTGTCTTAAAAAATCAATAAATAGTTATTACATATAAAATCAATTAATCAGTAGATATTTTTTATTACGATTTTATATTTTATTTAGATATTTTATTAGATTTTTATTTAGATTAGTGGACGATTAACAGAAACAAATTCCGTATCATAGACTTTATTCCTATATATATAGAACATAAATTAAACTTTTGTTTACATATTGTTAAATATTTGTTATTGAATTATACTTCACTTGTATAGTTATTAACTTCCACTTATATGTGGATAAACGTGTTTTCCTCTTTTTTTGGTACTTCCCCTTAGAATGGTTGGAATTTGGGAAACTATACAAAAATAAGCTATATAAAATTTCAGCATCCTCTGATCACATTTATCCATGCTACGAATGAAGGAAACTGTATCTATAGAGCCTATCTATAGTAGATCTGCAAGAAATTTTATCCTAAAAGTAACATTTTGCTCAACTTGGACAAAACATTTAACTCACCTTATTTGCACTACTGCATCTTAGAAGAAACATTAAATTACGCTTTATAAATAATATTAAAATGTTCATTTTTTTTTCGAATCTTGACTTTCGAATTTTCGATATTGGATCATCAAGATATATTCCAAAAATTTTGAAATTCGGTATTTCTCTTATTCAGTAGATTGCTATTGGATTTCAAGATTTAAAACAACTTTTGAACATGGAGCGATTTCCAGATTTCCCCCTTTTTGCGGGCCGTGTTCCTATGAATGGAAAAAGGTTAAATTTTTATATTGGTAATTTCTTTATGATTTAGAGCCATTCTATGGGGGAGAATTTCAAAAAATCAGATTGAAAATAAGGTCCACTCTAATATATACCTACACCTCATATAAGATTCGACAAGAGTGCTTACATTCTAGAATATGGGTTTGACCTAATGTTTCTCTGCGAAGTACAAAAAGTATTTTATTGTTGAACCACTTCTACTTTTTCTTTTTCCTGAGAGCTACGGCCTCTCAATAATATTAAATATAATAAACGAAATAATAACGAATATTTATATTGTAATTTCAGGAACGTATTTTGACAGCATTTTGTATATGGTACATTGTACAGTACAATGCACAATTGCACATTGTTCGTGCAAGTAAGTTTTTGGATTGAGGGAACGGAATTTATTTCTCGCCCTCGAGGTAAAAAATACCAAGAGCCGACCCTGGATGTAAATGTAGTATGCACTCCTTTGTAAGATATTTTACTTCAATTACCTCTTTAATGAGTAACTCCTAGACGTGCAAATGTTCTCTATCGTTAATATATTTGATATTACTTTAAGAATTCAAAAAATTATGGATTCTCGCTGTGGTGCAAAAATTGCCAGTTCCAAAAACTCAACTTTAAGGAAACCCGACTGAAGTTTATTTTTAACTTTACTGGTTCTTGTATTATAATTTGAATATCAGAAAATCTTTATAATATGTACTCACAAAGAAATGACACTTTAGTTAATCGTCAAATACAAAAAACAAAAACGGATTTTTAGAACCGTTTAATGGGTAATCTCCTTTAATGGTGTCACTGTTCCTAGTTCCCCATGAAGTCTACGTCACATGATCGTAAAATAAACATTTTCCCTTCCAACATAATGTTGGAACAACTGAAGTAGAAACATTTACCAATTCTCAATTCTTGGATAAAGTTAAAATGAAATGGAATTGGTTCATTGCTTTTTACGCTAATCATCTCTAAAAAAAGAATTCTGGCATCTTGGCAACCAGCCTTAAAGTCACTAGTCAGTTTAAGTAAATGCACACGAACAGGTTCTTCGACCTGCAATACAATCATGATCCTCTTATCCTTTTTTCCTTCTTCCTTTTGCACCGCAATAGATGCAAAACGTTTTACATATTCCAGCTGCCAATTTACACTCCTTCTGCTGACAGGATGCGGTGTAGGTATCTGCATACTTATCGTACTTCTTATTTCCCTTGACATCTAAATTGTTGGATTTATCAAGTGTTTCAAAGTAAGAAAAGCGGGAAAAACATGTACAGTTACGTGCACCAGTTTTCCCAACGAATAATAGTAAAATCGCCCATAACGACTAACATGTATTCAAGGCTTCACTTGGCATTTACTAACTATGTCTCACCAGAGGGCGATTATCTCCAGCGAGCCAGGATACTGTTCAGCTCGGAGAAGATTGCAGATTCGTTTAAAAATATCGTTTGGGTAAATCGAAAGGTAAAATATGGGATTGTTCCATTTACTTTACTTTCGTAAGGTTGATGCATGTGTGCGGGCATATATTCCATTTTCTATCTACCTGTCGTAAAGCGGGAAGTACTTTTGTATTTATTTACTCCTGGCCATGGATGATATCGTTTCTCAAGAACAAGGCCCCAAAGCTCTGCAAAGAGAAACATAAAAAAGCGACGAATAATTCGTTCTGATTCACGAAAATAAAAAAAAATAGAAGGAAGGAAAAAAAAATCTTCATGTACATGTATAGAAATATATCGCAAAAAGGAAAATCACTTTGAATGAAATCTACGTACACAATCAAAAGACTTAAAGTTATTCAATTTTATCTGATTTTGTTTGGAAAGTTTTTATTGCGGGAAGAGAACACCCCCAACCAGATATAGTATAAATTTATGAGTATCTGTGAAAATAGGTAACGAAATGAATTTGCTGATGTTGAATTCCATACACCCCATGTCCTTTTGCTATTTGAATTTTGGATTCTAAACATAAATGTTTTTAGGTGATTAGACACTTGAATGGACGACTGTATTAAACCTCACGTTTTATTGAAGTCATTATTAATTACTTTTTCCCATTTGATAAATATTTGAAAGAACACCTTTCGAGATTTTACGATTGTTATAAGAAAACAGAACACTAATCAAACGAATATAAACTAAAGGCCAAAGTATAGAGTCTTGGAAAAGTTTTCTGGACTATGATTCGATCAAAATGATACATTTTGTGACTGGAGACAACTTGGAATCATTAAGAACAATTCTTACTGAGATATGAAAAACAAAAACAACTATGGCGAGTCGTATCTAAGGGTGAAATGAACGGTGAATTCCGGATGACAAATCCAACGTTATGAATGGAGAAAATTTTATACCGGAACTCTTTATTCTTGTCACGTAGATCTACACGGTCCGTTGAAATTAGGTTTGCGGCTTCTGTGGTAACTACTAGTGGGAACATTCGCCTTTTGTCGTCCTTAAATTCATAGATGTGAATTAGGAATCAAACCGACACTGTCATGCATATGTGAATTACAATCGTTGATTTAGCACAATGTAATTCATAAGTTGTATTACATTTATTTCATTTACCTTCCCTTCGTTCATTACTTATTCTTGGTGCACACAAATTCGCCAGTGTTAAATTTGGACCAGATCCAGAATCAGCGAAGAATTGCTGACCACCACGAAACGTATTCCGGATTCAGTGAAGGATTTCAATGGTTTTACTTGGTTTCCTTTCTTCTGCAACGACCGCCCAATCATACCAATAGCCTCAACATTCTTCATATGCTTAATGCTCAAACCCAATTTTTTTTAATGAATAAATTTTCAAAATCGAGGGAAATATTTTTTTTTCTTTTACAACTTACTAAAGCTAATTTTGCTGATCCCCGAATCAAATATTCCAGTACATGACCAAACGTTTTCTGCTTTCAATTTATTTATGTAGTGTTTTTTTTTTTTTTTGTTATCAAACACAAATCTGTAAGTAAACAATTTAACGTGCGATTTGCCTATTTTATTCGAGCAACCCTTTCATCAAATAAAACTTTAACAATGTTGAAATCCAGATGAAAGGACGAATTTCCCTTGAGGGTTTTTTCTTCTGATACGAAAAGATTTCAAATCACGTTTACTTCGAAATTTTTTATTAATTTGTTTACTTGGGATTTAGTCTATGATCTGGACTCTTATTTGGTATTTTGTTTAAAGTAAAAAAGAAAAGAAAGCATTAGGAACGTATCAATTTGTTTGCCCATTAGAAAACATCTTCAGTTGCGAAAATGGACCTTAATTTTGTCACCATTTTGTTATTTTGCATGATCTCTGGTAATCTTTATACAAATACAATAACTTAATTGGTAGTAAATTATATTGGATGAAAATTGCCAGAAGTGCAAAAAACTAAATTATTAAATTAATTGACTTAAATAAAGGGTTAAAAATAATTTTGCTAAATTTATGAAAAAAGAATTTCTTGAGCAATTAAAGTACTGAAATCAATTCAACTAACATTTTTGAGTATTCCATGAATAGTTATTTTGACGGATCAAATTGGACAGATACCTATGGAGAAATGATGATTGATGATGAGTGCAATTTGCAGTTCTGTACCTGTTTCATTGCATTCCTGAATTCCATGCATTTTAACAAGAGTGCATCCAAATGCACTTTTAGCAGTACGGAAGAAAAAGTTCATGAAGTGAATTAATATCATTCAGAATATAATGGAATCATAAAATCCACTTCATGTAAAATTAAATATATTTGTAGATTATAAACTGTTTCAATGTACTAAACTAAAGAAACATGCATGATCATCCCTAACTACTTATCCAATCACCCCTTATAAGTCGGCTTCAAACCGATTTGCCGCGAAGAGTTCCCAGGGAAGGATATTTTTCTTTGTCGCCTTCAGTGGCGGATTTACGATTTCCGGGGCCCTACGCTTAAAAACTTTTGGGGCCCCTTCCCCAACTTTTTCAATTTCTTTCAAAACAATTTTTTAATGGCAACTCGGTTTTTCAAAACAGAACTTACAGTCTATTAATAAAATATAGGGCATATCAAAACAAAATATAAGAAATGAATAATATAATCAATAACAAAAGAGGAAACTATTTTAACAAGAGTAAAGGTACAAAATACACAATAAAATTTTTTTTACAAAAATCAACATATTATGAACATCTAAAATTATTGAAAAATTAAAATAGAATATAATATAAAATACGGAAAAACTAATATCACAATATTAAAATTTTTTTCTTATTATCAATAATAAGCAATAATATCTCACATAAAATGCAAGTAGAATGAAGAATAAACTATACTCGGTCCGTCACAGTATGATGGTATTTTTTAACTAACAGCTGAATTTTGTTTTTCATTTAATTGCGTTTCGTGTGACTTAGGAAATATAGTAGTTTGAGGGGGCAAATTAATGATTTTTTTATTTCACTTATAGGCCGAATTTTCATTCTGAAAAAATATTGATACGATCGGGGGCCCCTGTGGGCCTCGGGGCCCTACGCTTCAGCGTACTAAGCGTACCGGTTAATCCGCCACTGGTCGCCTTTTCCATGAAAGTTCCGAACACTATTTGACACATTTTGTGCTTTGTTTTTGGGCTCAAATCCTCTAGTTGATAACATAAATGAAATGTGAATTTCCTGAACTCTTTCAAATTCTCTTTATTTGGAGGTTTGATAATTAATAATTATCCTCCGGTGTTCGATGAGGCTACTATTTTTTGTGTGGTCCAAATTTCTTCCAGGGTGGATTCTAAAGCTTTTTTGTAGAGTTAGGACTTCCTTTGAAAAGTGATGGATTATTTTGACAAAATATATTGTGACCTTGTGCATCTGTTCCTGTGTAGAAGGTAGAAGTCGACCGCTATACAGTGTGCGCGGCAAATTTTCACGTTCGAGTAAATACTCTTTGGACGACAGCAAATAAAAAATAGGTTGTTAGTATATGTTTCTTGTCCAGAAAAAACTATAACTTTGTTTGGAAATATGTTAGACTGTCAAAATGTTTTTTCAGTTAACTAACTTGTACAAACATTACTTGTTCAGTTGTTTTAACCATATGGCACCACTAGGAAGGAGTTGCCCGATTTTGCTTATTTTCGTACTTTGTCCTTACACCTTGACCTAGCTAAAAGCGTTCTCGAGTTATCATCTGGAGAGACAGACAGACGGACGCATAGATGTATCCATGAAACTTTTTTTTTTTTCAATTTCCAAGCATGAATAATATATAGTTCTTTTTTTCTGTCACCGTTATTTCTTGGTCTTGCAAAAGTTCGCTCAAAAATAATACCTATATAGTATATATATTATATATCCTATATCTAGGGTTAAAAAATGCCACTGCTGTGAGACGAGAGTTCTAAGATCTCAAGGAACATTTTGCATATAT
This sequence comes from Leptogaster cylindrica, assembly GCA_963082835.1. Classification (NCBI taxonomy): domain Eukaryota; kingdom Metazoa; phylum Arthropoda; class Insecta; order Diptera; family Asilidae; genus Leptogaster; species Leptogaster cylindrica. The sequence continues at coordinate 17,993,803 of OY720108.1, forward strand.
GTTTATAATTGATTATATTATTCAATTATTTTGGAAGTCTTTTACGTGAAAATTGACACCAGAATTGTTTCAAAAGATGATTCACTTAGTCCGTATACTGTATAGCTCGAAAACAGAAATTCAAATAGGTCCATTTACATTTATCGTAATTCTAACGTAGAAGAGTAATTGATGTAGACATTTTTGCGACGCAGGAATTTCGAACATGAGAGACTTACTTATCAGATGTAAGCACCCAAAATGCAATTAGAACTGCATCTTTTGACAGCCATGTTCAAGGAAAAACCTAAAATCTATTTCGACACTAAAAACAATTAAATTATAGAGCCGTTATGTGAGTACAATATCCTGTGGAAATACTGGTAGTTCATTTGCATATCGGAGTGTATAACGTATTTTAGAAATTAAACAATTGCTGACGTGAGGGAGTGTAGTCGTGCAAGGATTTAATGTTTGTTTAAATGGTGCAAAATTATGCATTTAAATAGTCGAATGAAATGGTCAGTGGTAACATTTTTGAAATACTCTATGTAGTTAAGTATGGAACTGTTAAGTCAAACAAACAGACAACTTTTTTTTTTATTCAAAAACAATATCGAATGAAGAATAAACACTAAAATTTTCTAACAATGAAAGTTTCGTCAAGACAAGAATTTTGTTTCGTTTTTGTTCGTGCCTTGAGCCAGAGGAAAATGCTCTTCAGTGACTATGTAAACTAATTCTTTGTATTGAATGTAGATACTTTCATGTGTGAAAAAAACAATGACAAGGACATTTGCAAGTCTGATTATAGACGTTCGTATACATGACATAAAAATCGGTGTTGTCAAAATCGCATATTGTAAATTGGAAATGACCGTCTTCAGAATTATTTTGCATCCACAATTGACAAATCCTGGAATTAGGCGAACTAAATCGTGTTGTTTTATATCCACTTATCCGATAACCATCTTTGGATCTCTATTAGTCATCCTTCATCTCCCGCACATTCCACGTGGTCTAATACATTATTAAGTAGGTAACCGCAGTTCAGGCCTTTAAAAAGGTCGTTTTGGTGTAATCAAACACAAACAATCTCACGAATAAGATTAAATGGGCTAACATTGAACCCTTTCAGCACCTGAGTTGACCGGCAGAATATTCCACCCTGAAAGGACACTTCATGTTCATTATAGATTTACAATTTTAGGCTTTGTTCAACTCAACATTGGTTTTTCGGTTTTTCATCGTCGAGCAAAAAAAAAATTATTCAGTTTGATTTGTATATTTTTCGCCTTCCCTTAGGAAAAAAGGGGTAAAATTTATGTCCTTGACGGAATCACATCAAATCTTTGCCAAAGTTTTCTTTCCAAAATGCCAAATATATGCATGAATTCATATCGGTAGGATTTTCCAAAATCAATAGTCGTCGTGAGAGCAGTATTTTTTTAAAATGCTTTGACTATATATTTTTTTGTTGTTTTTGGTGAACGAGAAGCATATACATTTCATTTTTTAATGTAGAGTACATAATTTTCTATGCAGAAAGAAATCAAACATATTTTCCATCGTGTTAAGGAAAGCTTTTTCTTTTGCCTGTTTTTTGAGGTCCGTTATTCTATTTACGGGAGCAGGATGAACTTTTTAACATGATTTTATACTCCACATGTTCACTATTTAATTTAAACTTAAGCCAACGTTTACGACGGCATTAGCTGTGTATCCATTCCATTATCTAGAGACAGAAAGAAACCGTTTAATGGCTGCTAGTCTGGCTGTCTGTCAGTCTGTCTTTACAGACGATAACTTGAGAACGTTTTCAAATAGCTACGCTAATGACATTATAAACGTTTGATTGTTACGCTATTAATTAAATGCAACGCTAGCAACCCCGTGAAGTATGTGTCCATTATTGAAACATGTTACCTGTCCGTTTGTTGGTGAAGACAACAAACTTACAAGCTTGCTGCAATGATACTTTTTTAAAGTTGTTAAATTGAGTAGGAAGACGAAAGAAGTCGGTCAACATCGTTTTAGTGTTTCCAAATTCGACTAAAGGTGAATAATTTCAATTACACAAACATACTTCACCTTTCGATTTTGAACCAATCAACGATCATGTTAGAAAAAACAATAAACTTAACAATTTCGAAGTACAAATATGGAAATTGAGGATGAACCGATTGTTTCGAATTTTGCAACAAACCCTTTTGCCGTGGTCCTGAAAATTCGGAAAAAATTAGATCAACTCGAATATTTTATTAATTGTTTGATGTCTTCAGAATATAAGAAACGGCTATTCATTTTCATTATATTTAGCAGTGAAAAAAACATTCATTTACATTCGAAAGTTTTAGTTTTTACAATAATATTTGATAGTAAGAATTTTCCTTAAAGTTGTGGTTCTTACTTTTTAATAGCCTAGGCCTAGAAGAAAAGGATCAATTGAATTAGTTTCTGACGTCAGAATGACTAGTTCATGTAAGTTTTTCATTACCGAATTGGATCGAAAATCCACTTAACTTAACTAGATCTAATTGCACTAGTTCAATTTACGTGAATTAGTGGAAAAATTAGGCACTACATATTTGTCATATTCATTTTGTTGTAAAAACTATTTAATCTGTAGAAATTGCAAATTAATTACTAATTATTATGAGTGTGGGCGATATATAAATGTCTTTTGTGCAATAAAAACCAAATTTTGGCTCAATATCATTGCGACGTTATTGAATGTCAACATTTTGACCTGGTTCACTTAACGTCAAGAACTATTCCAATTAGTCTCGTCTGTCTGTTTTAAAATAGTCATTTTTGTGTCGATGCCAGAAAAACAATTATGAAGTGAAGTTTCTTGCGAATGTAAATTTTTCGAAAATATTTCAATTTTCACAAATATGTTTTCTATTTAAGTTGAAAGTTTCAAGTTGGAAAGCTTTGGTTTTTGTTGTCGGCTCTTATTGATGGCGGAATTTGGAGAATTATTTGTAAATCATTAAAGTCTGACTCAATTCATAAACTCCCAAATTTACGGGTGAATTCCAGAAAGAGATAATGGCGGGTTCGACTGGGTTCGCATCCGAATGTGGAACGCGTAGTGGCTTTTGATACCAGAGCGGTTGATTGCATTCGTGGCAATTTTGTTTTCAGAGCCTAATTCGATTATAAGTAAACTCCACGGGGCAAATGAAAAGCCATTGATGCAACGCAGTCCAGCTGCCGATGTGCATAATGGCCGTCTGCCGTGTGGCCGAGTTCCTGTGATGGTGAAATGCTAAAATCCCGTTACAACTACCGCACTCCGCACGTCATAAGGGGTCATTCCCTTTGACAAGCCGTTTTACCTCTTGCGACAGGAAAACTCCGCTCTATCCTGGACGCCCAGAGCAGGGATCTGTGCGAGATCCGTGAAAGCCTAGCGAACTTCCCACTCGGCTGCATTGCGGCTGCACAGTTGCCGACCTGACTTTGTTAGTGAACATTAGAAACATATTTGCGGTCAAACTATTTGATTGGACCAGGAAACAACGGGACTGCATTTGGCCGATGGCATCATTTCATGTTTGTCTGTTGTTTCCAGGAGTACTGGGAGTCCGTTATAATTTTGTCTTCTCCATCTTGGTGGGATATTTTTTTTCGGTGGCGGGAACAGCAATTTCCAAAGTTGTTTCTGAACGGATATTATTTGAAATACGTGCGAACGCTTTAATTCCTTTTGAATCTTTGTTTCTTCCGCAAAAATTTCCAAACCATGGTTTATCATTGGTAAATGGAAACTGTTAGCAAACTGGTTGAACTCAATCCTGGAACGTAACATTTGAACTAAAATATATCAGGATTATAATTTAACCCGAAGGGCGGGAAGGGCAGTTGTAATGCCAGGTTCAAGCTCATTCGTCTGACTGACTTCTGGGACCTAACTAAATTGAACATTTGTTCACTTTCCTAGAAAATTGATAGTGTGTTTATTATAGCTACGACTGCCATAAGTTCATGGAGTTAGTGCATATTGAACTGAATTGTGGAAATGGTGATTCCGGGCACGTACCAATATAAATACTTCAATTTATATAGAGGAAGTAGGGTCAAGGTTGCATTGGTTCACCGTATCGAATGTCTTCGTGATAACTCCTAAATTGTCTCTATTTGGGAATTAATAATGCATATTGGAATTTTGTTTTCAAGGGGAAATTTTCAAACAATGTGAAATTAGTTCAGTGTCATGTTTGGTAGAATGCCGATCGATTTTGGAACTGATTCAATGCAATACGCAATGGATTAACCAATTGAAGTTATTGCACTTGGTTTATTCTGTACGTATAAATCACATTAGCATTCGTATAAGACGTATGACATATTTGTGATAATTGCTTCTACTGAAAAGCAGATTGAAAGGAAGACAGGAGTGCGTATGTCAAAAGTTCTGATGGTTGAGGGTTGAGGGTGTCCTTTAAAAAATTTTATTACTCATCACTTTTGCAGCTTCTGGGAATTGTAACATTTGACACAAGTTTTTTTTTTTTTGCATTATGTTTACTGTCATCTTTCCATTCGATACTGTCTCTTCTCCTGTTCGACATCCATTTATATGGACATATCCTTTAACAGCTCAGTGGTATGTACAATAGCTTCATTTATACTGAACTCTGCACAGATGCTCATTCCAAAATAAGCATTTTACTCACAATAAAAGCAAACATTTTCACCACAGAAGAAATATTTTGGTTTGAGGTAAAACCAAAATTTATTCCATATTTTAAGGGTTGAATGATTTATGAAAGTGCGCGAAATTTTATCTGACAAATTGACGAGTACTTTACGTGCACTAACGCCTTTCAGAAACAGATTTTTTACGAGTGGAATAAATAGCGGAAATTTATTCTTTAATATACAGCAGCAGTGGGCATCAAACAGCTTAAATGGAAAGAAAATTCTCATGGATCCTTTTTGCGAGTTTCACATTTATTGAGTTCATGATATTTCAAAAGTATATGAAAGAAATTAGAAAGTTTAGGAATTATCAAAAATTGGGTGTTAAAACATTTCGAAATCACGAATTGATTATTTATACTTTTTGTTCCTTTTTCTTTTTCATTTTTTCTTTTTGTTTTTTTGTTTCTTGTTTCTTTCATTACATTTTTATTTTACGCGTATGCTTTAAGTTAAGGATATCTAATATTTTTTATATGTACTTTTTATGGGATTCAAAATTAGTTCACTTGAAAATACAATATGTATTCAACAATTATTGGCATGATTAACATTTAATCATTAATTGAATATAAATTGAAAATTGTAATTAGCAATATTTGGAAGTCGATTCGGATATTTACTTTGTTGTTATGATTTTTCGCCCATCATTCGGAGCTCTTTTATATAAAAGAAAATGCCATGAAAAGTAGAGATTGAAAAACCTAAAGCGGAAAATGAAATTCCTTTAATTCGAAACATATACCCAAACTTTATCAGATTTATCTTTTGGTTTTTTTTTTCTTCTATTGTTTTATAAAAAAAATCGATATTTGGAAATGTCTTCGTAGGCACCAAGCCCCAATTGGAACAACAGAAAGAATCAATCACTGTCGTGTGGTAAAAAGAAACAGGATCTTAGGAATCACCTTCTTTTTATATAGTTACTGCAAATTATGGTGTAATTGATAGATTATGATAAGTTTTGTTGTATTTGGCTAAACACTTGATCTTGGCAATTCGCAATGGGACAGTGGGACACCCTTCCCCTTTGTCTGCAGGCTGCTTAGCCTCACGGAATAGAAACAATTTTGTTTTTTTACAATTATTACAGTTTATCAAATTTTGCAAACTTTTTCCTCAACATTTATGGTTTATAAGCATTATAATCATTTACACATGGATATATAAAACGGTTCCGTAACTACTAACTGACTGACATACAACGCACAAGTCAAACCGCTACTGGACCTAGAAAGCTGAAATTTTACGCAGAGGTTCCCCTTATGATGTATAAGATGACTAAGGTGGAATTTTTTTTTAATTCCACCCATAAGGTGTCAAAATAGGGGATGAAAATTCTTATGGCAATCCGCCAACTCTCCAACTGGTAATTCTCTTTCTTTTCAATTCCTGAATTTCTTTAACAATTTCGTTAATTTGTTTAACATGCCCGTTTTTTTCTTGTTTAAATAATATTAATTTTAATAATAATAGGTATTAATATTATTATTATCAGTCAGCTTTGAGCGATATTTTTTCAAAGGCAAAGTGAGTAATCTAAATTTATGTCTAAGTGGAACTGTGGACTGAAAACCATTAAAAAAATAAATGTTGCAATCAGACCATCCAAAATATACAGAGGTACTATATAAAAAAAATTAGGTTTTGAAAATTTATACCTTCAATTTTATTTGCTTGGTTAATGTTGTATTTCGCTATACTTACTGATATTTTGGGTAAAGTGTGCTGCTATAATGGCTTGCAAAAAGGATTTTGAAGCCATTCACTTAAATAATGATAATGATTGCTAAATCACAATAAAGCCCAATGTGTTAAATACCTTATCAAACTGTGTTAAGTGGTTTGTGTCATGTGCATAACTTCGTATACCGACAATTTAATAGCAATAATTATTGAGTGCATAAGCATTGTACAATGAAATTATCCCAAGGTTCTCAATGTATAGAACGACTCAATTGCATGTGATTCTTTGTTGTGGAAATAGTTCTATTAAAATTTCTACGTATAAATATATTTTTTTACATTATCATTAAATATCATGCTGCGAACACGAAATAAAAATGTTCGCTGGTGTTTTCAGACTACAAAAAATATAAAAATTGTGATTGCTTCAGTGCTCTGTGGTTAAATTTCAGAGAACAGCTCCTCAAAATGTTTTTATTTGGAGGCTGTCACAATTTACGTCCTTGAAACAATGCGAAGCATTTCGGACACAATTTTGTTATTGACAAGGACTCACTTTTTGAATTGACAAAAAAATCCGTTTTTATTTTTAAGCCAAGTGATGATGAACAAAGACGATAGGAATGCCACATTTCGCACGTCTTCGAACAAAAACATTATTCTGTACATCTATTGTTTATGATAAATACAATAAAATTATATAAAAAAATCTAAATTTATTATAGCTAGTGCTTAGCATAATTGCATGAAATTTCAACAAAGCGCGATCCCAGAAGGCAATTACAAAACAATCGCTTCCTTTGGTCGCTCTAATTAAGCACTGCAAAGCAGAAAGGACGAAATAAGACGCATTTAGCGTGAAACCTTAGGGTTGACTAGAGGTCAAGGCTGTGCAATGTGCATTCGAGCAACTTTTTGTTTCTTTTCAGCAGTGATTCTTAGTATCTGTCGGCTCTGTGGAGCACTTTAAATTCTTTTCTACAAGGACAGCCGCAAATGCGCCAATTAAGCAAAGTGCTAGGAAAGCATAACCAAAGTAAGAGCGTCAGAGTGAAGCAAAAAGCTCTACCTTCCGTTCCATCCGCAAAACTCCTTTCGAACTTCATAAACTTAGCGAGTTTAAAATGATGGGCAGTTCTTAAAAGGACCTTTGTTCGCGTGATGCTGCTTTAATGGAATTGTAATGCGGAAAGGAAACAGGAACGTAAATCGAATGTCCGGCACACAAATACCCCCGGTCCTCCACCTGCGAAACTCTATTTGGAATGCTGTATTAATGGACTTAACGCAATCGGAAAGTGGAACACCACTGTATCTCTCCTGCAGTCAGGATAAACGGCTCAAAACTCTCAAAAGGTATTCGTTTGTGGAACTGCAACAGCCGGAGCAACGTATCCCGAAAAACTTGCATAATCCAAACTGGAAATTCAAATGAATGATTATCAGCCGATTCACCAAGGATGCTCCAGGATACTCTTTTGTATGATAATTGAGGAAACCAGCTCAAACATGGACATGGATTCCCTTCCTAGCATTAGCGGTGAAATGATGGAACGTCGCGTCGGAAGCTACTCGAATTTATCGCAAAGTTAGCAGCCCATTTTCCTTAAAGGATTTATATTCGAATGCATAAAATAAACAGTGGGAAAATCCAGCGGCCAAAATCCTCGTATTAGTTGCAAGGTGAAAATGTCAACAGAGTCCGACTACTAATGAAACATCAAATATGTGACGTCATAGACAGCCTGATGTACCCATGGAAACGTTGCAGAAACGTCGAATGTAGCACAAGGCTCAAAGTACATTGGGGTAAAGTTACTACATGTAATTGTTAAAGGAATGTATGTATTATTCCCGTTGTGTACGAAAGCCTGGAGGTCTCCAAGCAGACGAAGGCGAATGCTTCAAAAAATCTGGATCACTTACCTACAGTGGTTGCCCTAAGAGCGTGACTGTATTATAGTTGGAAGGAAGCTAAGGGAAAATTCTAAACTCGCTCCAGGATCATGCGTACTAAAGTTTTGAACTGAATGAGGAGCTTTTTCAGCGTCTCAAATTAAGTTTAGGCAAAACACCGGCAAAATGAAATTATGCCAAGGAATTGCCAAGGTGAAATGTGACGCCGATATTAAGTGCACGAAGCGGCAGATTTGCCTTGAAATATAGGATATGTGGTTGTCACTCCCGACAAAATTTCCCCACCAAGGAATTTCATCAGGACATTTTCTAAGCGGTCAATCCTCAAGTCAGGACAGTGGTAAAGTTCGAGGGAACATAGTGCAAGGAAGTAACTGTGATTTGCTGAAATTAATCCCATTGAGAGAACACATCATTACAAAATCTGTTGTTGAATGTTGAACCAAGCATTATATGGTTTTATACACACACGCACGAAGATGAACTACATAGAGAAAAAAAGATCTATAAATTATATTGAAAACGGCTGTTAGGTTAGTTCACAGGGTACATTGCAATATAATGTAAGTTTTTCCTGTGCTGAAACATCTTTTTTGTTTTTCCGTTTAAGATGATTTTCCATTGGCACAGTTTATAATTTTGAGTTTATTTTTTTCTTTAGATAAGGGGAAATTTTCAAAATCTGAACTTTCCATGTCCGTGCAAGGTTTCTTGTTGTACCATAACGTGAATTACTTTTTCTCGTATTTCCATGAAAACAGTTTCTAATATAGAATAGAACTGTTGAAGGATAACGATTCTCCTTAGAATTCAAGCAGCAATGCTGCTCGTTGAAAGGATATCTGCACAGATGTGGAAACATCGGTTTCAATTTTGCTTGCACCACTCTGTCACACACCCACAAGGATCTTCCAACACAGGTGTAGAAATATTTATTTGAAAAGGAAACACCAAGAAGTAAATAACCTACACTCTTGTACCTGAGCTTTCACCGGCACACCTAATCATGCTCCTTCCTCAGTTGCCCCAGAAACCGGAGCCTGCGGTACAGGAGTATGTGGGGCCTACTGTTCGCATCATCGTCCTGCTCCTACATTAAACCGGATCCATAGATGTGTTCGTAATGTCAATAGCATCAGCAATGGCAGATCTTCAATCACACAAAATATATGCCGCTCTAGCTTTCATTATGTAGGCCAGAATCCTCCTACTCCGCCCATCGGTGGGGCAAATATCCTTTCCCATGGAGCCATTACATGAACTCATTTTATTGATTTTGCGTATGGCTCAAAGAGCAACAAACATCAGGATTTTTGGGATTTCATTTTTCATTTTATTTCACATAATTTTGAATTTTCTGATCCGGGAATTTGTCAATCATAGAGCAACGGACTGGGATGGAAATATAACGGTTAAAATATAAATAAATGAGCATATAAGTAAATAGTTGAATAAACGAAGGAAGTGTTGGAGCAAGCAGCTCTGACTCCCAGGTGGGTGAAGAAGGGTCCTCAGGAGCGCGCGTTGCAAGCACTGCCCAAAGCACATTTCGCTCGGAAAAGCTCTCCAGCTGTTGTCAGCGGCTGGAGCTCAAATGTGACGGCCGACTTCCTGCTCATTCAGATGCGATAATCTTGTTATCATGTGCAATCGCCAATTTGATTTGATAAGGTGTTCCCCCCGTTCAATTTGTTTATCGATTCCTTCGCAAGTCACTTCGTCTCGCAGCGCTGGAATTCCGCTCCCAACCAATTCGGCGTTTCGTCTTGACTCAGATTCAGGGGTTCCTTCGCAAATTTTTCATTTTACTGCATATCTATCTTTTTTTCTTTTTTTTCTCCGGGCACACCCAGTCAATTACTTACAGGTAATTGGACTACGACGAGTCAGGGCAGCTTACGGGCCGTGAACATCCTGTAAGCAATGGTCGCCTGGGGACTTCATTTTATCCTGATCGACAATTGAGCTTTATTTACTAATCTACACAGTTGACTACGATTCAGGTTCATCTCAACTTAAAATCGGTTTTATTTTTCGAAATCAGTGAATTTGTAAAGAACTTTCTTTTCATCCTCTTAATGCTTGCAATTTTCTTATCGCTGTATAATTAAAGCTAGAATAATTAATGCCGAAGAATTTAGAAATACAGAATTTTTATGTTGAAAAGATTTACGCTTATAAAGGAACGTTTTAAAGAATTGGTTTAATTCGATTCTTTTTATTCCAACATTTTACAAATTTAAAAATATATATGAACAATTAACTTTCTTGCTCAAAGCGTTTTCAATTTTGGGCATACAGGCAAACAGTCAGACAGACAGACGGACAGTCATAAAACAATTTCTTTTGATCTCGCAGAAATAAATATAGACATTACTTTTTGGTGTCCATAATTCTTGAAAGCATTGCAAGCGTTGGATGTGTTATTCTTTTTTTATTTGTTTTAATTATTAATTAACTGATCCCGCTTGAACACTTTTACACATTTTTTGTACATTAATTTTATTTTGTATGCGTGCATAATTGTTCGCGCGGACTCATACAATAAATCTAAATTAGGAACATCGAAACACATCCATCCTTTCAATTTGAAAATTCGCAAAGAATTGAAAAATTAATGTCATGTAACAATTCCATCTATTGCGTAGTTGCGTATATTTTACTTTGTTGTAGACTTAAATCTATAGTACGGTTCTACTGAAAAGTATAACAATGCCATCTGTTCTACATTTACAAGTTGCGGTGATATGCTTCTGCGAATTTGATGAATATTAATTGAAATTTCACTTTCAAGGTCTTACAATGTCAATCGATCACTATTATTACAACGAAAAGACCATTGCTGATTTCATTGCATACTTATTTTGTTTTTATTGTACTTTGCTATAGACAGTAAAAGAAAGGAAATAAGCCAGGTAAATATCTTATCTCCCGGTAGAGCTATTGATATAAATCCAATATTTCACTCTCCGAACAACTCTCCATTTGATTTTGTTATAATGCTGGGTTATAGTGGAACTATAAAACAAGTGCCAAGATGCCATAGGACGGGATTTTTTCGGATCGATCCGTTGCGGAGTGTAGCTTTATCGAAACATTTTTGGCTTTGTCAATGGCTCAGCATCATCAGGAAATTATTTCAAATCAAACGGCAAAATTTATTTTCCAAAATATACAGTAATATTGGAAATTATAAACAGTGATGTTGACAAATCACAATAAAGTGTTTAGTTTAAATAAACATGCGAATTTCCAATGATTTTGTACAAATATTTATGGATTCTTAAAATTGCATTTTCTTCTACCACTCTTCTCGAGGTTCTTCTCATGTGACCTTAGTAAAAAAACATATTTCTTTTAGTTTTTTCCTGATAAAAAATTCTGAAGTAAATTTTAGTAATTAAAAAATGGGGAAATGCTCATTTGTGGCTTATATTAAAAAAAAACTTTTTTATAAAGTGCTTATACTTTTCTTGTGATTTCATAAATCAAAAGGAAGGGTTTTAAGTTGAGGTTTGGAATCCTTAAAAAGTTTGAGTAACGGTATATTGTTCTTTGCACTTTTCACAGATGCATGAATAGGGGTGAATTTCTGCAACGGCGGAAACACTCTTCTTTGTTTGAGATGGTTTCAAAAAATAAACAAAACAATCCTTATATTTTAAATTTTGTCACTAATATTTCTTACCGTTACTGAATAAAAGTATAGGTTAACATATAATCAGTTAATCATAATATCCGTGTTGCCATTCTACCGGCGTTTCAGTTTTTCTTATACCCCGACAGACGAGATCACTTAATCAAGTTAGAGACGTCACGTAATCTAGTCGAGCTTGTTGTCTGCCACCGAACTGAATTAGTTCTTGACAATAAACAAGTAAATATAAAATGGATTCGATGGTTTATTTTCATGCAAACAAGCAAAGAAACAGGACGTTTATAATTACGTTATTTTGCATTAAATTGGTTGTAAAACGTATTTCGTAAAAAAAACATGAAAAAAGCCAAATGACATTTCACGCGAGTCTAATCGAGTTACAGCAGGTGGCTTTGTAAGTCGAATTCTTGTAGGAAATTTACATGGGCTATGTCATTATGACGTCATTAACTCGATTACTCGTCCTTGTTTGTCGGGGGTATGATTATAACTGTTCTTCAATGATCAAAGATACTGTAAAATTATTACAATACAAGAAGTAACAATTTATGGTAACTCAGGATAAGAGGAGGTCATAAAAATTTTGCCTAAGGTCTCTAATGGTCCTTAAGTCCCCAATGGGCATAGAAGAGCGATGTAACGAAATTTTTTGGCATGGAACTTATTATATAGACTGGCTTGGAGAATTACAACAACAACAATCTAAGACTAATACAAAAAGTAAAAACGGAACCTTGCCTTGTAGCAATCCGACAGAGTTTGATTTAATATATTCAAAATATTTAATAATTATGTACTCTTAAAATAATTATTATTTGAAATAGTTCTGGCAATTTTAAATGCTCCATAAGAGAACCAAAATATAACTGAGGAATACATTCATGCATAAAACTCTCCAATCACCGTAATTATTATGAAAACAAGAACCTTATATCACTTTATAAGGTTCTCTTTTTATTGGAGAGTAAATTAAACTTCTAGCAGTAAACAGCATTTGTATAATGTACATATGATATACAACACATGAACACACCACAAAGTTTGAGAAAACTTATAAACAATATTGCTTTACATTCATTATATCTCATTCATTTATAAAAATTCCCTTCAAGCATTACAAATTTATCCGGAGTTTCTGAAAATACAACAATAAAACAAATGTGAATGCAACATTAGAAATTAGCTTAAAATTCAATGCACATCGCAGGAAGAAGGGAAACATAAACCCTACATAGGAGTTTTACGTTCGCAAAACTTTCAACGAATTTCTACGTAACAATTGCTTCTACAGGAAATTTCGGAGACGTAGTTATTAATAATCCTATCTATCGGTTTTAAAGTTATGTTCAGTAACAAACTTCTCGGAAAACAAAGTTTTTAATAAAAGTTTTCTGGGAAAATGATGCGATCGAAAAGGATTGGAAATCTTCGGACTGCTTTACACTTTAGAAACATATCTAGATATTTCTGTATTCTTTCCTTTATGTGGAATCAAATCTTTTGAAAATTTTATCGAATGTTGTGGATAATTGCCACGTAATAATATTTTTATATTTATTTTTTAAATTCACATTTTGACTTCGAAATTCCGCAGATATCTTTGGGAGGAAAAAAAAACAGAACTGACTTTTAGAAACTTTTGCTCAGTGCAATTGGTTTATTGCAGCAATGGACCGATAATAATCCAAGTGTTGTATAGCGGACTTATCGATCGATTTCAAAGGCAGATAAAGTGCACTGTGTGGCTACAATATTCTTCCTTTTTTCAAAGGATATACATACATTAGCTGGCGCACTTTGAGAACAAGAACAGGAGAAAGTTTCAAAGAGAGATTTATAACGGCGAAAACAATCTTCCAAGTGTTTCCTGTAATAATCTTTTTTTTTTCGAAATTCGATTCATATTTCACGAGGACTGGCTCACAACTGCTTTTACTGACTGTTAAAGTGCATTTGTTCAAAGAAGTTAATAGATTACTTGCCATAAGAGCTTACCAGGTGTACCGGTATGAAGTGAGCGTTTTTTTGTGAAAATGAAACACTAATTTTGAATGGGAAAGTAAAAAATTTTTATTCAAAGTATTGACCATCGCTTTCTACACATTTTGACCACCGTTCTGGCAATTTGTGGATACCACGCCAATAGAAATGTTCGTCCTTTGAAGCAAACCAATCAGACACCCAATTTTCGACTTCTTCGTAGGAATCGAAGTGCTGCTCAGCCAATGCGTGTCCCATCGATGAAAACAAATGGTAGTCGGAAGGAGCCAAGTCTGGTGAATACGGCGGGTGGGGTAGCAGCTCCCAGCCAAGTGCTTTGATTGTATCCTGAACCGCTCTTGCTTTGTGTGCAGGTGCATTGTCGTGTAACAAAATTACTTTGCCGTGTCTTCTTGCCCATTCTGGTCGTTTTTCGATCAATGCATGGTTCAAATTGATCATTTGTTGTCTGTAGCGATTGGTATTAACAGTTTCACCAGGTTTTAGAAGCTCATGATACACCACACCTTTTTGATCCCACCACACACAGAGCATTGTCTTCTTGCCGAATCGATCTGGTTTTGCAGTCGATGTTGATGGTTGTCCCGGATTAACCCATGATGTTTTCCGTTTAGGATTCTTAAAATAAATCCATTTTTCATCACCAGTAACAATTCGATGCAAAACTGATTTTCTTTCGTGTCTTTGAAGCAAAATTTCACAAGTGTTTTTTCGGTTTTCCATCTGTCTTTCGGTCAATTCATGTGGCACCCATTTTCCACACTTTTGGATCTTTCCCATAGCCTTTAAACGGTCAGAAATTGTTTGCTGTGCAACATTTAACATTGCTGCCATTTGCTTTTGACTCAAAGTATCATCTTCATCCAATATTGCTTGTAATTCGGCGTCTTCAAACTTTTTTGGCGGTCTTCCACGTTCTTCATTTCTCACATCAAAATCATTATCTCTGAACCGTTGAAACCATCTTTTGCACGTTGCTTCTGATAGAGCATGATCACCATATGCCTCAACAAGCATTCGATGCGACTCTGCAGCACTTTTCTTCAAATGAAAACAAAAAATTAATGCTTTCCGCAAATCATCACTTTGTGGTATAAAATTCGACATTTTTAACACGATGGAAAATATGATGTTGTTTGTTCACTGACTTGATGTATATTAAATATGTTTGACAGATGTCATACCAACCAAAAAAAAAAAAAATTAAGGCTCGTTCACAAGAAATGTTCCCTATCGACACATTTGTATCTTAACGCTCACTTCATACCGGTAGACCTGGTATCTCGCTGTAGTTCAATTGAAACTTTCCGCGAAATTCAATGACGTTTGGCAGAAGCACTCATGCGAGAACGCGTAGTTGTTTTTTTCTATGTTTCCATTTTGTTATGAAGTAAAAGAAAAGAATATTCGAAAATCATTATGGTATAGTTTCCTAGGTAAGCAAAACAAAAACTTCATTAAAGTACACAAGAACTATGAGTCCTAGTAATTGGTTATTACCATGCATCCAGTTACTTTTCTTGGTAGTTTTAAGCGACTTGCACCAGATTTTTAGTGCAAACTTAAACTATATCTGAAGCTTAAATTTCGGTTTATCGAGTTGGTGAGTTTTATGAAAGTGAAAGTTTAATAAATAATATGATATCAGCCTAAATTGCGGTTTAACTTAAGTGGTGGATTTCCTTAGTTTAAGCTCAGTGGACGGGTTCAAATAAAAAGAAGAATACGAATGTTCTTTTCGTGTTTAGATCTTTGTATATAAACGAAAATTGATTGAATTTTGATTCTGACTGCGGACATTTTTGATATCGTGGACATAAACTATACCGAATATTATCAACTTATAGCGCGAGTTCGAAGAGTTAAAATTATTTGTATGCGTGTCAAATTATCGTTCACAATGTACAATTCCGTTTATTCTATTCACAATAAACTCTTGTTCAGATTTGCCTAAGCTACCATCAGCTGCACTGTTAAAAAAGACAGACGAGAGCACTTAATCGAGTTAATGACATCACGTAATCTTGTCGGGTTTTTGGTTTGCCGCCTACCAGAACTAGTTGCGAGACATATCTGTTGACATTTGGCGTAAAGTAAACGTAAAATGGATTCGCGATAGCAGCGGTCAATTTATTTTCCTGCAAGAAAGCAAAGAAGAAGAAAAATTGCTTATATACTTACGTCATTTTGTAGTAAATTTGCTATAAAGAAATATTTCGTCCAAAAACACGAACAACTACAAAATGCCATTTCACAGCTGATTACTTTTTAGTACGAATACTTACCACTATGTGGCACGTACGGCGCTAGTAACAGAATATCGAGTCTAATCGAGTTGCAGCAGATAGTTTTGTAAGTCGAGTTCATATACAAAATTTACATGGGCTACGTCATTATGACGCCATTAACACCATTAAGTGCTCTTTTCTGTCCGTAGTATTAAGTTCATTAAGAGGATTAGCTAAGCTGAAGTTTAAGCTCGCACTAAGAAACTGACCTTTGAAGTTCCAAACGAAGTTTCTTTTTAGTTGGAGTACAAATTCTTAACACAATTTCATAATTCTAAATTTCTAACCGTAGTATTGATATACATTGAGAACATTTTCATAATCTTATAGATTATTCAATTTTTATTAAGATATGTTGAGCAACAATCAAAACAATTATTCTTCCTGCACATTATATTACCCAGTTTAATCCTTTTATATAGAACTCTGGCATAACCATTTTCTAAAACTAAATCACAATTGATCACGACTTTCAAATGTCATTGCAACTTTTTAATATCGCTTATAGAATTAAGGAGAAACATCTTTGGATATTACTTCAGGCCATAATTTCCGTAAAAGGGTAAAAAAGGGATGGAAAGAAAATATTAAAACTGAAGGATTTTTTTTGTTTTCAGAGTGAGAAATTTAGTTTGTGATAGAAAGCAAACTTAAAGGGGAAAATTTTCTTAAAAATTTGTTGAGTAAAGCTCATTTTGGCCAAAGGTTCTAAAATGGACCAACTTTTCCTCGGTATGCTGTTCTCTAAAAAACAAAACAAAATTTTTCCATTCTATTTTGTTTTGTTTATTAAGTTGAAAGTGTTTTAACGGTATCTTTATGGCGAGTGAATGAGTTACACCAGCCGAACATCAGCGATTCAACGGTGGCGGGCCATGATGATGAGTTTTGTATTGTGAATTGAAACCCTTTCAAGTGACGGAAATAATAATTCAAAAGCTGCAATCTCACTGTCCCGACAGCGAATGGAAAGGATTTGAATCAATTTTAGTTTAGGAATATTTCCGTATTCCGAAACAGTGCACAGTAGTTGTAACCAGACTTGGAAAAAGCTTGCATGAATACCTTTTAATCATCGAATAATTTCCTAGAGAGTCCTGTTGGATAACCGAAAACTGGGAAAACATTGTGTGCGGGACAACAGGAATGGGGACTGGGTTCAGGGAAATTAAGTCATAAAGGCTGACTTTCAGATGCAAATAAGGACATCAATTATGATGTTCCAAGAAATATTGAGGACCTTAAATTTAATAGAGCAAGTGTTATATGTACAAGATTACTGAATTATGCACTCATTCCCTCGACAACATATCGTAATTGGTCGCCAGCGCTATCCTGAGGGACGAACTCAGGCTGCTAAGACTGCCATGCATAATTTGCCAGGACTACGTAATAGTCGTTTTTGTTTTGTAGTATAAAGGCCCGAGGCAGCACGAGGGGGGAACAAACATACCCCATGTAATGAAACTCTGGTCATCTGTATGCAAAATTCACATATAGCTCGATGTTTCTCCGGAGTTATTCATTCCCAAATTTATGATTATCCTGCAATGGGTCCTTTTTTTTTAAGTACACATTGATCAGTGATATCTCCTGGAAAAATGATGAAATGCTGCTAGTTTTCAGGGTCATCTTGTTGCACTATTCTTGAAAGCATATTTAGAAATGATCTATCCCAAAATTTTACGATGATAGCTCCCTACATTTATTAGCGAACGTGACCAGGACACGCTGGTAAAAATGCCATCACTGACTAATACATAAAAATGGTTTCGGTTCAAAGAAGTTTGTTGCGATTAACTTACAACAAATTGTTACAAAGTGCCTAAGTAAACGATGTCGTATTCTGCAAATCGCTTAAATTCGAATGTCTGGGGTTATAACCCCACGTCGCGTCGGGACTGTGTCCAATAACTGTTCGAAAGTGGACACTATAACCAAACTTTGTCTATTGCTGCTTTTTGCGAGCAGAAAATTTCACATATCTTTCAAATGTTGTAATTTTCTGTTTGGTATCCTAAATATTTTTCTTCTCGTTTTTAACAAGTGGAACATGTGCCCGGGGCTGGCATGTGTACTGTATAGATGATTTTCGAAGAAGTCATCAACAGTTTTATTAGATTTCGTAATTGGCCGTATGGAGTCTGTAAATACGGTATTGGTAATAAATTTAGTTTTTTTAAAAAGAGTTTTCGTTGTTGACATATTTCGTATTTTTGTGTACAAGCCCAAAAACAAATGCCACAGTAAAAGTTTACGTTTTCCGTCAGACATCGCAATGAATTTTTTTTATAGCACTTATTGAGAAAATTGTGGCAAGTTTCTTGCAAAGTACGAACATATTGCTCAATTGGCAACAAATACTCAGCAGACATATTTGCAAATTAGTTGTAGGAAGTAAAACAGAAACAATGGAGATTGTGTTGTGTGATTGTTGCAAATTGAGTATTGTGCTTTACCGAACATGTTTAGCATAAGTTTTTTCTGAGTGAGTTCACTGTTCAATATTGCTTCTTCTTATACAATTAAATAATGGTACACATGAAATTTTATCCAACGCTTGTAACTCCAAGAAAGATTTGAGATTGTAAATACATTGTTTTATGGTCGTCTGTCTGTCAATATTGACATAGAGGTTTTCAAGTAAGGATATGTGCATCACAGAGTGGTACGCCATGCTTAAGTAAGGAGTAACAAATATTCTTCACGAATTTCAGTAAAATTCCTGAAAATTCGATTACCATATTTTGTTTGCCATTTTGAATTTCTCAAGTTTTATAGTATATAGATTTGAAATACTATTAATACTCAATATAGCATTCAATTTTCGAATTAGTAAAATTGTCACCATATTCGATCCGCCATCTTTAATTTACTGGTCGTCATCTTTTCGTCCGACATTTTGAAATCGTAGATTTTAGGCGAATATAAAAAAACCTAAATGTTATGTTGGAATATGAAATTCCTTCAGCCAAAAAATGAAAAATATCACAGCCCCCGTTTAGGCGTGGTAGTTCAACAAACGAACAAACATACGAATTTTGTATTTTTTTATATGTTTGATTAAAGTGCCAAGTACCATAAAATCAATATGTTTATTACGATGAAATTAAGGCTGCTAAATTTAATAATTTAACACAAAAAAAGCCAGTGCCATGAAATTTATTCTGGAAACCACAATGGCGTCTTGAATTCTGTGAATAAATCTAATAGTTTTTAAAAACATTGTTTTGCTTTAAAAAAAATAAATAAATTATGAAAGTAAGTGAGTCAATTGAATAGTAATATCGATAATTTGATTTCATGTGCGGAAACGGCAGTAAAAATCTCTGCTAAAGCAACTTGCAAAATGTTTTTAACGATACTATAAAATGTCCCACATGTTGCACAAATAGCACCCAACATAAACAACTGTATTATATAATACAGGTCGTCCAGCACCTTGTAATTCCTATCAGTGGCTTCTCTTTACAGTGAACACTTCGTTCTATCAAATGCATCAGTTCACTATTCAAAATCAATATCTCTTTCAATTTAGACTTCATTACCGGAAATTCGATTATAAACTTATATTGAGGTTATCCACTGTAGAACAGTAAATAAACATGAATGGAAGGAACACTTTACTACACAATTTCCTGGTCACAAATTGAACTGGTATATAGTACAACATGGTGGATTATGGAGGCCATAGAAACAACAATTTTCTCAAGTTGTAGTCACCTGCATGTTTCAGTTTTCTGATGCATTTCAAAACTTTATAAAGAATTTATTTAGTTTTTTCTTTCTTGTTGACACTTTCTAAGACGAAAAGCTAGAAGCGTTTTACCATCTCGAAAATAACTCCCAAGGGAACTTTATGTACAGACGTATATGTACGTCATGCGATACCATGTCACAAATATTGTCAAAAAACGACGGAAAACCAAGATCAAGAAGTGGGTTTTTTTTTATTTTTTATATTACAATTGTATTCTTTGGGCTCAAATTCCTTAAACCATTATAAATTAGACGTGAAATATCTCATTGTTCATAGAAGTTGCTAACAATGACAGTATATGGTGAGTTATGGGCTATAAAATGTAAGGACCCAACACGAATTTATCTCACTCAGCAGGAAGATAAAGAATTTTTGTATGCGAGTTACAGTCATTTTTATAGATGTCTAATAGAATCAGAGTGTAATTTTTAGTAGTACTTATATTGATAGGAACTGTGCGAATGTGTCATAACTTAAAACTTTTGAAGCGGTTCAAGAATTCGTTGCACTTTAAACGATAAGGTTTTTATTTTTCCCTTAATATACGTATAAACAATTAACTTATAAGATTATTAAAATTAAGCTTAGGTACCTATATACTGCCGATTAATGTTTATAGCAAGTATGTATACGTGCAAACAATTTATACTCTATAAATAATAAATATGTATTTAGCGCTGAATGAAAAAAGTAGTAATGATAAATGGAACTGTTTCATATTATTGGCGGCAAACGATCGCTATATAGATTAAATATCACTTCGTTGTTTTGTACGTTTTAAAAATTGATTTGATAGGAATTCTCACTTATGTAATACCCAAAAACACAAAACAATTTTATAACACTAAACAGATAATATTATAATAGCCCCCAGAGATACTGTCACTCTCGGAACGAAGAGATCCAGTGGAATGTCAGGGAGTTGCGAAATGTTTCGTAATGTGAATGTCTTTATTGTTATGACCTGCACTACAGTATTTTAAACAAAAGACTACAGTGAATTAAATTAATTTGCCGCTACAATTTATCATCTAATTAAATAACAAAGTTTAACAACCAAAACTAAAGTTTGTGGTTTGCTCACTTAAAATGTGATGAGAAACAAACAATTTCGGTAGCTTACTTCCAAGCTGCGGTGACGTGTGAATCTATACTGAATGCACACGCACACCTTAAAGCTAAGACTAATATCCAAGATTAATGTTTACTTCTAAAGCGAGCATCACATTCAAGGTAATTACCTACGATTAAAAGAAAATTACTGGTGAGCTTAAAAAATATTTTTAAAGCAGGTCAAGTGTCACAGTCAGGTGAAACTAAGTTAACGGCACCGATTATGCAAAGAGCTATAAAAGGAAACTTTTCTGTCACTTTTAAGTTTAACACGGCTGACGCGAAAAAGTTGAAAAAAAATATTAAACACCAAGAAACATGAAACTTGAGACATCTTAAACAGATGTTAAATTTTTACTTTACTAAATATGAAAAAAAAATTAACGAAAGTCCTCGTGTTATTGATCGAGGGACTTCAGCGCATTTTTGTGTTAGCGATCAGTATTTGATTATTAAATTAGTACGTTATAATAACTAAAACCCAAAACTTCAATGATTTTACAAGTTTTTCATTGTAAAGGTTTTTTGAAATTCAAATTTTATAACTGCTAAAAAAATTTGAAATTTTAGAGGTAATGTTGAAATTATAGAGGTAAAACAAAATTTTGCCAGGTTACACTGTACTGAAATTAAAAAATCATTAATTATAGTATTTAGCAATGGTTTTGAGCTTTCAAACTATTCGATACGCCAATAACTCGGTGTAACTGAGCTAATGCAAAAAACTAGAGCTGTCTACGATGTCTGGTTGCTTCTATCTCGTAACACAGCCGAACAGCCGAACAGCCAGCCAGACAAAGTGCATTATTAAGCTACCTTTTTAAAACAGTTTCAAAAATGCGCTAAAAAATAGAAAAAGTAGCACGATAAATTCACGAATTTATCGAATATTGTATTACCACAAAAGTATTTAACGAAATCATCGATAAACGACGGTGAGCCCCAAAATATTTGGGGTTCATGCAAAATACTTCTCAATTAAACTTATCAAAAATAAATAATTGAAAAAACCCAAATTTACGGTGAATGTTAAGCGAAATGACCAGAATCGATTCTATAATAATTTCAAATGTCCTATTTTTGTGTTTTTTTGTTATTGACTTTTTAAGGAAGTCTGGTATTTTTCTAAAAATAAAAAAATAAGAACAAAAGGGTTCTTCCATCTTCATATCACTGTCACAAATTTTTTCCAGTACATATTTTCTTGTTAAAGAACTTTTGCTTTTTTTCATAAACTTTATAATTTGGTTTATTAGCATAATGTATTTTTCGTTATAATACAATAAGCCTTGTTAAATTCTGTTCTGCGAATGAACTAGGATCTGCTACGACATTTTTACGGTTAACTGCACCCCAGAAATATATATTTTTTTAGTTCTTAGGTCACTGGTAGAGAGGGATGTGCTCAAATATTATCAAAATTTTTTCTCTTCGTTGAACTTTGTTAAAATACCCCGGCATATATTTTTGCAAAAAAAATAAATAAATTAGATTGTTCATTTCACAGGATTAAATATTTCTTATCTGGCTTTAAGGAAATTCTTTTGATATATTTTGTTTCCTTAAAGTTTCCATTAACCAATAAACAATAGGAAATAAAATAATAAAATAGAAGTAAGCCTTACTAAAGTTAAGAAACTAAAGATCCTTATGTCTGCCATTTTACTTAAAGGAATTGTATTAAATATTAAAGCGAGCTTTCTGGAGAATGTTTTCCCGAACAATGTTTTGCTAAAAGCAATTTATTAGAGTTCATTTTGATTTTGTATAAATAATTATAGACCAGAAAAATAAAATCTGTGGCACGCTATGATTAAATATAAATGAAATAACAACATTAACATATTTTTGTTTGTTTGGTGTGTTAAATGAACACTGGAAAAATTTTAAGCAACAAACAATCAGTTCTGCCATTACAACACTTAATTGAGTTCTATTTTCTTTAATGGCTTCGTAATTACTTTGTGTATAATAAATTCGTTTTTCTATTAGTTCGCCTCCATTCGTGATTTTAATTTGCTCTCATCGCCGCCCAAGAAAAAAAAACAAATTTTTGTAAGAATCTCAACGACATTGAATTTTGTGTATTAGAATAAATAAATTGAAAAATGAATGCGTCTATGTCAAATAATAGAGTAAATTGAAAAAGGGCTGATTTTTTACCAATATACTGTGGAAAATTTGCTTACATCTTGAATATTTCTTTTAAAAAAATGAAAACATCAAGTGCAAAGAAAATGAAAAAGTCAAAGCAAACAAATGTCTTACGTTCACCATGTAAACGATGAAAGCTGTGAGGATGAAGTTTAAAATATTTAAGGGGCGATAACGTTTTTAAAGTCCTGTGAAATGTAAATAACATGCCCACACAGATAAATCGTACGTTTTCCGAAAGTGTTTCTATTTGGCACGCACACAGAACGACAAATCGAAAAACTTTCTTGAAGCATTTCAAGCAAACATCTATGTTAACTGAAATTTAACATTTACTCTCTCCTGTTCGCTTTGAACGAGAGAGTCTTGAATATCCTTTCGACTAAAGGGCTCGGATTCTAAGGCACCTTTAGAATGTCTTTCGATATCACTGCCGCCATTACGTATGATAATTCTAGAGACAATTTAAAGGATTTTTTTCTCCGGAAGCGTCAAAGTACTGACACTGAAGTGTTGTAAAACCATTGCGAATGGCATCCTTGAAGTGATCGTTGATAGTTGAACGACTAAATCTCGATACATTCCCCGAGTCGGGGGTGCCGAGTTACAATTTCTGTATACGAAAGATTTCATCGGATTTACTTAAATTAGTTGAAAATAAAAGGCACGTATTTTACTTTACACATTACTTCAAGTATTGTCTGAAAGGATGTATATGTATATTGTATATGTATATTTTGTATGAACCACTTATCGTCAATCAATCCGGCAAAAACCTTATTACCATCGACTGTCACCGAAACATCCCGATGAGGCGAAGGATCCTATGGGACTTACTGGTTTTACGTCAAAGTTTTTCTTTGTTTATTTTTTTCAACACAGCATGGGTTGTTTATTAATATTACTCTTGATGTCCTGGATGAATTCCAATGGAGTGAAAAATGTTCCCATTTAATCATAAATGATGATAGCAGAAAGGTGTATAGGATTTTAAATGAAACAAACCTTTAAATAATGTAGAAAAGTCCTGAGACGTGTTGAAATGAAATTGCTGAAATTTACATAAATTTTAAAACGAAAACACAATAAAATCAGTAATTGTGTCTTAACACAAAATTAGCAAAAATAATGCACTAATAAAGCGAAGTTTAGACTCTTTGTTGTAAATCAAAACCACTTGTAAAAGATTTCAGTATAGTGTAAAAA
Organism: Leptogaster cylindrica; assembly: GCA_963082835.1. Lineage (NCBI taxonomy): Eukaryota > Metazoa > Arthropoda > Insecta > Diptera > Asilidae > Leptogaster > Leptogaster cylindrica. Next base: position 18,018,275 of record OY720108.1, read on the forward strand.
GAAGGGTGCATCGTTAAACTTTATTGCTGTAGCATTTATGGAAAAACGTTAAATGATACCAAAAAACCGTTTAAACAAATGGCAGATAAAATGTTCATAAGAATCCCTTAATGTAAATATGAAAACGAAACCAATTTAAACGGATCAAATGCACTCAACCGGCAGGCAAGTCATCATTTTGAAAGTGTTTTTTTTTAATAATTTCGGAAGGAAACATTCCGATGGAATAATTCTGACAATATTTTTCACCAACATATTACAAATCCTCCCACCACTCTCTGACTCTCCACGAACCGTTACACCGTATGACTGCAGTTTTTCTTTCATCAGGACAAAATGAATGCACAGGAAATCGGTTTTTTGTTGTTGTTGTTGTCACTCACAGGAGTCGTGAGTTCGACAAGCAGTTGATAATATAACCACCGACACCAAATTACTTGTTAAGATCTTCACATCGTCTGCGAGGGCCAGTGCAACACTCGCAGGATGTCTCCTCGCATCCATTCAAAAGGAATACTAGAACTGATATTTACAGCATATACTATAATATAAAAGTACGTGTATATATTTTTGGAAACAAAGAAAATAGCCAGAGGCGAGTCGATTTCAGTTCAGACTCCTGACAAATTACATCTGGCCGACATAAAGTTATTCAAGAAATGAAAAAAGAAGAGATTTTCTGGCTTTCTTCACAATTCGAATAAAGAAAAAAATCATCAACAACAACAACAAATGATTCTCCCATTTTTTAAGAAGATTTTGTAAAGTTGAAAAATCCGAAAATGATGTCTATCTTTTTGACATTCATTGTTCTTGTTTTTCTGTGTCAATCCCTAGTTATGAGTCCCAATTGATGTTGAGCAATTTGCGGTGGTGCTCTGACGAAACAGTTGTTCATCAATTGCCGACTGTCTTGACCATAAACGGAAATGTTTTTTTTTTCTTCTCATACTATAGAGATTTTAATCTATCGAAATGAGAGTATATCAAATTCGAGCATAGAAGTGTTCAACTGAAAATATTTCCCACTCCCACAATCAAATTTAGTCGACCTTCGGCCATCCATCCCCCATTGTGAATTGTGATAGTAAACGAACGTCTTAGTGCTATTATTTTGGGGAACCTGGCTCAGTATTTCTTTATCCTTATCAATCGGTTCTAGTTTTGACGTGTTCAGTTCAAGACGAAGGACACTGATGAGCCGAGGCTTATCTGATATTTTTCTATGTATTTGTTTGGAGTGTTAAAAGTTTGAAAACAACAATAAGGAGGACACAATCAAACGGTACTGACAATGAGACAGAGGCGAAACGACAAAAAATTCAAAATCGAAAAACTTTTCGTTTTGCTTACGAATTTTCTCTTTTATTCAAGCAAAAATAACAAAAGCTCCTTCGAAAGTCCTGGGAAATTTCTTTTGATTTGGCTACTACTTTTTGGGAACACATATGTACAACTCTCTTGAATAACACCAATACCATTACTGTTGCCTATAGACTATTCCTATAACGAATGTGAAGGGCTTGGGATACCTAAAACATTTAAAATTGTTTGTCTTATATCCGTAAAAGGATAATAAGGTGACGAGTGCGCATACTCAGCGTTGAAAAGAGATGAAAATTTTCAGCTTAACTCTCACCATTTTTCCACAATTCATGGTTAAAAGCTTTCAAAATTTTACTCTTCAAAAGGGGAATGCGAGTGAAATAAATTGTTGTATAGAAGTATGATTGTATTATATAGATATAATAAATGCCAGTTGCCGAATATCTATGACGATTCCTATCAGAATCTGTGCAAATGTACAGTTGGGCGCGACACGTGGTAGAGAGAAGGCCACACTTCTCTACAGTAATTGTGTTTTTTAGTGAAAAATATTAAGTATATTCAGAAATTTAACAAAATAGTAATAATTTTGATTTTCAACATAAAAGTCTATACGTGCACATATTCTATGTAATTTAAAATCACATACAATACGTTTATGTATACCAGAGAGCCTTTAAGTACCTATGTACACCGCCAGAGTATATATGTATTTGAATTATTTTCTATTAAAACTGTATCATCGAGCAGTGCTTCACCAACTCTCGCGTATTTAACACCGTTTTGAATTGTTAACCAACAAATTCTGATTTAAACTAGTTAAAGTAAATGTTTGACTTAAATCAAAACTAAAATACATCATTTGTAGCTGTACAATACAAGATTAGGAAAATTTAATATAATTCGTGATCATGTTAACTGAAACTTCATATAAGAACTTGTAACTGTTGTGCTGTTGTGCTGTCCATCCCCACAAGTGTTTCAAACACGTAAAATGAATAGTGATGTTGTGCAACAAAATAACGGACATTTAAGCGTAGAAGGCCAAACTCCCCAACTCCCATCATTTGGCGTTTAAATAAAATAAATAGTAAATATAGTAAAACTTTTCCTGTGCCAAGTATTCTCGATAAATAATAACATAGAAAAAAATTTAACAAATTCGAATTTCCGTCAAATAATTTAAATAATTTGGCTGCTTTTTATAAAGGAAGCGATTTTTAATTTGAATTCAAAGAGAACTGATCACTTTTGAAGGTGTGTGGTGGGCGCCACGGGGATGCAACTCGAACCGGAGTTTTAGGAACCCACGCTGTAGGCTTTTGCCGCTGCATGATAAAATGTTGAAGTGAAAGTTGTGTTGTTTATAGCGGCGAGAGCACGAGGCTTTTCCGCATAAAGTTACTATCATCCGCACTGAAGGATTTCAAGTTCCAATTCAATTTTAAGGTCCTTTGTGTTAATTATCACGTGAAAATTGTGTCCAAATTTGTGTATGTTGGTGTAAAGTGAGCCAAAATTTATAAATAATAATTATTTATACAGATACCGATATTAATAAAAAATTGCAGTCATTTTCAAAACCAGCTAGGATAAAAAAATGCTTACCATTTGTAAGTAGTCTTTGTTAATTACTTATTTGTTTTATCTTCAACTTCACACCAAATGGGGTCATTCCAGAAAATATCATCTCTGGATCTGGATCGACCCTCTTCGATTGTTTGAAAGTTTACAGGTAATTTAAGGAAGAGAGGAAACAAAATTTCGAAATTTGTATGTAAAATTATCAAATTTTATATTAAATATAAAAGTCTAATCATTGTTTGTAATTTATCCTGCTTCTATCTGAGGAAATCCAAAGAACAAAAAAACTTTAAAGGCGAATGTAACTTCAAAAATAAGAAAACATAAAAAGTTTTCTGAAAACTTTTATAACTAGAATTGAAAATTCGTAATGTAAATTCTTCAATGTTTTTAAAAATTGTTTTAATAGTCTTCTATATTTTACTTTGGGAATATTTAATGAAAAAAACATTTATATGTTTCTCACTTTTGTTTTTCTTATAAATCATTTGCAAATTAGTATCAACGGTAAATTAGCAAAAATTATTCTCAAACTCAGTTAATTTGTCAGTTGAGTACACCAGTATATGTAAGTCAGTTAAGTAATTTGTCATAAGTATGAAGAAGTCAGTTAATATATTGCCTGTAAACTTTCATTCAAATCGGAAAGAGTCGATCCAAATATTTTCGATAAGCTCATTAAGTTTTGTTTAATTGTTGTTTTATAAGAAATCAAAATTAATCATCTTATTTAACATAAAATTCTATGATAATTTTTTGATTAGAAATATAGAAAAAACAATATTAGAACAATATTTTGATTTAAAAAATGTTTTTTTTTATATGTATTTTATGAATCCGAAAAGCAGAACCGTTTCAACAAAATATTAATTGAATAGTTTTGCTTTAAATTCGAAATGTAACAAGAAGTTTTCTGTATAACATTTTTTGAGAGCATACAAGAGGAAGGGAACAACTTAAAGAGTTTGTTAGTATAACAACACGACAATACGTATTTTATTATGTATTAACTAATCTTCAAAATCTCAAACAAAAATGGATAAAAATAATTGTAGCTTTAAAACGCGATGATCCAATTGCGTTAATGCAGGGAAAAGCTGTTGAAATATTTAAAACCCTCTGATTAATAAATTTGCATTTTATAATGTACAGATGTGTGCAAACATAATTAACTTTTCCAATAAATCAAACACTTCTCCAATTTTTATGTAAATCCGTTTTATTTATATTTCATCACACGTCATATGATATAAACACCTATGAATGTTTATATGTGTTTCTTTTTTAAATAATGTTTTAAATTTTACGTTATAAAAATCATTAAATTGTTGATAAGAATTTTGAAGCTGAATTGTATTAATTTCTCTGATCACAGTTTTTGCTTATTTTCCGCGTTGCAATAGTTTATAACTGTAACGGCAATTCGAAATACATAGTAATTAAAGAAGGAATTTCAATATTCCGAGATTCGAAATTAAATTATAAATAGAAATTCTTTTCAATTCGAAATTTCTAAATGATCAAATCCCAGCAGCTTTTTTTTTTGCTTTTCCCACTCATTAAAAAATGTATTGGTAAATGTCGATAATTTTGGTGAAATTGCAAACATATTGAGTTTCATTTTTCAATAACGTATTGTAAACTTTTTATAGCAAATAAATCTGAAGTTCGTTCCACGAACTTTTTAACAACTTTCAATAATAATAAAATCAAAATTTTTAGTTTTTTAAGGTAATATTCTCATAAATATATTTATACAATTTTATTGTCAATAACTTACAAGTTTTGGAGTATTCAAAAGCGTTGTTTTTATTGTGTTAAATAATCAATTTCTAATAGTTATAAATTATTAAATAATGATTATTATCATTGTCGGGAATATAATTTTACTGCCGAAATATTCCCCTAAATTATGGCGTCATTTCCTAATGTTAGGGTCATTAGTTGATAAACGTAGTCCCTAATCGTATTCATTAAAATAAATTTATGAAGTCCAAAGATTCAAAATAGTTATAAAACAAGAGAAAACAGTTGTCCTAATTAATTGTAAAACCCATTTTTATATAATACCAATTAAAGAGTATTAATCTTTTGGGAAAAAATTACTACGTGGTTAATTCATAAATTGCATTAATTTTCTTCAACGCTCTTTCGTGAACTGGTTTTATTAATTAATTAATGACATTTTTGAAATATTGTGTAATACCCTCTTTTGCTCTTTCATATTGAATGCAAAAATATCCTTGAATCATTTACATTTCACGATATTGGAAAGTCTTCAGCCATTGTTGAAGGAAGCATTGTTAATTTTCCGTTATCTGCACTCGTAAAAAATGTTACTTCCGATGCTGTATAGAGAAATGAATTTTGAGGCAAAAAAAAAGTATATATTACGATACCATTCTTCCTAAAACCGACCTACAATCCTGAAGAGCATAGTCAAGGATCCTGTAAGGGATTGACCATGGGTTATCCGGTGAAAACGAAAAAGAAAAATACTTCCAGAAGTTCATAAAGGACAAGACCGAAAAATATAAAAGTTTTGAAAAGATTTTATTAAAAAATTGATTGCTGAAAAGATACCATAAAAATATGATTTTAAATATTCGCGCTTAGCATTATTTAGGATGCTCGAAATTCGAAAATGCGAAAGTAAAAATATGTCGAACAATCTTTCAGCACGACAGAAAACTTCTTGCTTTATTGTAATTTGATTTCAACTTAAATATATTAATTTACATACTTTGTTTTAAACATTGATATAATTTTTAATACGAAATATTTTTGTTTCCATTTGCAGGAAACATTGTGAGGGAAAAACATGGAGGGCTATCATTTGCAATGTAAGCTATGTCCTTTATTGTTAGTCTGAAAATATTTTAAAATTTTTGAAAATAGTAATTTTTACATCTAAAATTTTTTTCTGCATAAACTGAATTAATTAATTTGTATTTCGTAACATATTACGTCTAGAAAATCAATAACAAAAACAACTGAGTGTGTAATTTTCTGGGAATAATATTTCCTGTTAGGGGATTAAACTGTTTCGTAACTCAAAATATCTTCGTTAAAGTAAATTTCAGTTAATAATACTTTTGTAACGAAACATGTAACGATTCATGGTATCAAAGAAAAGTCCTTAATTGATTTGTTAAAAAGGAACGGGCAAAAGAAGGACCATAAAGAGGAAGGCGTGGTTACCTTATAGCAACGGTAAATCTAGGTGAAAGGATTACTAAACGTCATCAAAGCAATTTCGTTGGATTTCATCTCGTACTGGTTGTGAAAGGAAAATGAAGATTTGGACCTTTCTTTTCAATCACAATGGATCATGCACGCAAAATGGCGCCGCCGATTCCATAAATAAATTGCATGCCCTTCTAAACTGCAACGAGCATTTCACAGTCGAGATCACAGCTCCAACCAGTTTAGTCCTTCGTTGGCTTTCTGAAGTGTTTCATTGAACAGCTTCCAAGACTATGAGAAATTATTGCGACCGTTAAAGAAATATGTACGTTCATATTTGTGGTCAGCATTTGCAGTGTCATTATTTGATTCATTTTTATTTTGTTTAACACGAACTTCACTGATGATCTTGAGTTTTTAACGTTTTACTTGTTTGTTGTTGATACAATAACGTGTACGTGATTTTCAAAAAATATAAACCAAAAAAGTTATCGAACACTTTTGCTTGCAAAAAAAGTAATAATATCCTGTAAATCAGGAATTCATACAATAGTCAACAGGAGGCAGGGAATCGTTCAAAGATATTAAACAATGCCCGTAAATTGGATACATTTAATGACTGCGTGCGAACGAAGATACTATTCCATTTAATCGGCGCAACCGAGCCACACAAAATAGCCAGAATCCTTCCATTGGATTCCAGGGAAAGACATTAATACCTCGCATCCATTTATATTTTAATTCCAATTGTGATAGTGGATGTTCGCGTAGTACTTATGCTGGTGCATTTATTCAGGAACACATAAATAGAAAACAAAACCGAAATATTAGCAGACTGCAACAGCGACCCAGTTTTAATGGTGAGAGTCCGCAAACATCCTGAACATATAACATTTTGCATGTTCATGCAATCATGAGTTGCTGCATTCTAATTCTTTGTTGTTGAAGGATTTCTGTATTCCGAAAGTCTAAGTTTCCACAATTTGAAACTTTAAGAAAGCATATTGAAGTACTGATGTCATTTTCTAGATAATGAGCAGTGCTTTTAGTGTTTCTTGCTTCATTTGTTTTCAAAAAGGGATTCTTGGATTTATTCCGAGGAATATTCGAAAAAAAATTAGGACATTGTTTATTTAGTATGTCAGAAAGAATTGTTTATAAGTTGTCAGATAAGCTTCTTTTTTTTTAAGCTATTATGCTAGCGCATCAACTGTCTCAAACGGAACTTTAGTTTTTCTGTCATTAGGAGAAAAATCTTTAGCTTATATTTTGCCTCTTGTTATACAACGAAACGGCTTAGAATGCATCCACGCATATTTCTTTTACCTCAATGAGTGTTATTATCTGCTTTGCTAATGGAACTTTTACCCAGAAAGCATTTTCTAGATGCATAAAATCCTTAGTCCTTACAGCAGGCATAAGTATGACAACGCTACTTTTTTCATCGATAAATGGATCTATTATGAGCACAAGTTGTTGTGGAATGATGTCTCATTACAAGCACCAACTCACATGAGCTCGTAATTTTTAATTTATACTGAAAAAAAAAAATACAGAAGAAATGAAGAAGAAGACGATGATGAAATTCCTAAACGGCCGCCATTACTTACAGGATAATTAGTTGGCACATCTTTGCAATTTACTTTATCTTTCTTGATGACAAAACGTGACAATTTGCCGGTTGTGAAGTCATCCTTGTTCTGGTAGGATTCTTTCTATCCTTTTACTGATGGTAAGCAACTTTTAAAGTATGAATATATGTGGAAGTAATTGTTGTGGAGATTCACGCGAATGAAACTCTGTGTTCAAATAACTCATTCCTAGATTTCCTAATTTCTACATAAACACCATAACAAGGTCCTGTTTCTATTTTATTTCTAGGAAATCACACACGTGCAAAGTCGCTTGTCAAGACTATCTATGGATTTTAATATTGCTGTGGATTAAATTCCAAAGTAGAAAAGAATGCAATTTTATGAATAAAAGTATTCTCATCGATGTTCTGTGAACCAAAATCAAATTGCAAAATTTTTACTTTACATTTATTGTAATTTTGTTCTTTTATTGCACAAAATATTAAAAGGAAGGGTTCAATATTTTTGAACATCCCAATCACAAATTCTCACTATCACACAGCAGATGAAACATTTTGTTTTGCTTCAAAAACTGCTTGTTTTTGGAAAATTTCGTATTGTCCTTCTTACGCATCCAGTTGCGTGCCATTTACTCCTTACGAATGTCTGAGCTCATTAACTCTATCCTTGCTGTCGGTACCTTTCACTTTGGTTATATTTCTTTATAGCTCAATAACTTCGTGTCCACTCACATCAAGCTCCAAAGCAGGAAAGCAAAAACACCACAGGAAAGGAAAAATATATATTCCGAAAGGAAATCAAAAATAATTTCAAAAAAAGTGGGCACTGTTCCGAAATTATATTCAGAGCACCGATTTGTTTGCGTGTGCAATCAAATTACCTGTTTCTATTCAAATTGTTTCTATTCAACACGCGATGTCCGAGCATAATTTGGCACAAGTCGCATTCTCCTTGTTGTCCCTGATTAATTGAATATATGTAAATTACATTTGAGTGCATTCGGTGTTCTCTTGCTTGATTACTTCCGGTGAGCTCTTGGCCCCGGAAGTGACCTCTTTGTGGGAAGTAATTATTAAAATTTCACTTGAATTATAGAAATGTCCTTAACCGTTTATTAATACGTTATCGAGCTTAACGACAAGCATCTAGACATATTTCGAGTCATGGAAGCTATATATTTCGATTATTTTTTTCGGTTTTCTACGAACACCATCTAGAATATTGGATAGCGAAAATTATTGTGCTCTGATTGTTGCCTCCGCGAGCATTTAGGGTTAATGGCACGTTTCTGTTGGGACATTAACATTTTATTAACAGTCCCAGGACATGAAGGCTCTGTAAAATTCAATGAAACACCTTATATTTCTTTTACCTGAAGTTTCGTTCAGGCTTTAAATATTTCAGCATTCTTACGAGACACTTGGGAATATGATTTCTGATTTTAAGCTTAGAGCAAGCAATTCTGATTTAAACGCTTCTCCCAAATTAGATTCCTCCTTGGTAAATGTAAAATCAATTCGGAATGAAGACAACAAAAGTTATGTACGACATGCACTTGAAATTCCATTTGACAAAGTTGTTGTGATTGGATGTTTGAGTTGTTGCTTTGATTGTAGCGGAAACAACTTACAGCAGTTGTTTATTTGGACCAGAATTACGCAATACCATATTTCATTTTTAAAGCTTCAGTAGTTTTGAACTTTCGCTTGGCTTTTAACAATTTATGTTTTTCTGTTTGCAGTTGTATACGTGCCGCTATATCAAACTGCTTACTTTCTTACAATTCTAATTCTATAGCTCCAGTTCTTCTGGCCTGAATTTTCAACCTCTTTTCGTCATTTAGGCTCCAGAATATGTTCCACACCCTCACGAAAAAAGGGGTTCAGCAAAGATTGTGTTGGTTATTTTGCACTTGTGTATTGCTCGTGTTTCAGTCAAAGTATCAGTTTTTGATGACTTAGACATATTTTTTTATTATTTTTTTTATTTAGCTTGAAAATGTTTGCAGTACGAAATTATATTTATTTTCAAGTTTATTCTTTTAATACGGATGTTGTTAAAAATTCAATTATTTTTTTACATTGTTTGAATTGAATTGTTTAGTTTTTTATTGTAAGTATTGTAGTCGTTTATTGTTGCTATAAACATTTTCCTAAAAATATTTATCCCTCCGACCACAGCGTAGTTTTCACTTATCTAGCCTTCTTCCCTTGGCAGTCGGATCATTCGCTCTTGGCTCTTGCGGCTGGCGGTTGACTAAAAATTATCTATTACTCCTGCGCTCTCGAATTATTTTTCTGAACTTCCCGCTTTGGCGATCGCATCCGCTCACAAGTTTCGCTAATACTTTTACTTATTTACATATGTGCCACTTATGTCTTGAAATTGTTTATTATAATATATTAACTTTTGCAACATCAAATAAGATTGTTTGGTACATATTTTTAACTCTTCCGTCCGATAAATTTGCTTTTTTGTTCCATTAATTTTAAAATTACCTTTACCTGTTAAGTTGGCGTTATTGTTATCTTCTAGTAACATTACTCTTACCTACAAGTGCTGCTTAATTATTGTAGTTATTTATTTTGGGTTTTTGCAATTACAATATATGTTCAAAACTCCCAGATAACCGAAAACATTTCTTGTAGAAAGTTTACAACAACAATGAACCGATTTATTTCCTGTACAAAAGGGAAAGAAGAAACGGTTATAGTTTACAAAATTTATGGTTTGAACGTGATCAAGACATGTCATTTTATCTCAACGCTAAACACTTCCTTTGGTAATATATTAATGCCCTGAGTTGATTTATTTTGCAATTTGGCCTGATAATCTCATTCGTTCGCTGTTGACGAACATTTCCCTGAATAATGATTTGTTTACAAGAGCAAAGGTGTCAGGAAATTTTCATTAAAAAAAATAAATAGAACAAATCTCCATTCAACCAATCTTCACAAATAGATGAACTTTATCCCCAAAATAATATATATTTATTTATAAATCAAATTGTGGAATAATTTTCACTGTGGGCTTAGTTGGACAACATATTGTGTGTCCATATTTTTGGGAAATTCAATCAAACGAAAGTGTTCACCACTTTGGGGAGATTTCATCTCGGCACAACTTGTCAATCGAGTTGAAGCATTGCTCTTTTGATACCCTCGAACATATGAGGGGTGAATTGCGAAATGTTTTCTTGTCCTGAGTGAGAAGACACTGAAAATACAAATAACACAATCATTTGAACAAAAGTTGACTTAGTTATGAAAACGAATAACAAAAAAAAAAAACAACATGAGCACAGAATATTTTCCACTGTTATTTCATCCATCCGGGATAAAATGTCACCCCCTTGTGAGCCCTTTCCAGTATCCTTAGATATAACCGAATCGATACGTGTCGTGAATTAAGGATTTTGCCAATAGTGATTTTCTTCCTGTCGTCTGGCGGATAATCCTTCTGAAATAATTTTTCTATTGAAATTCATCAGATTGAAATATTTTTCTGACTTGCTCCATAAGCCAATTACGTAATGAATTCGCTCGGAGATAATGCAGAACGGAAGCTTGTGCACGTCTTTAAAATTAATGGTAATAACAACAGTCGCTAGCTGGAATCTTTTCAGTCGTCTTAGTTTAATTAAAAAAAAAGAAAAAAGGAAAAAAACCGAAAGAGGAAAGATCTTTTTACCTAATCATCGGATTACAGTATTACACAGTTTGTGACAACAACAACATTATTTTGCCATTATTCAGCTAAATTTAAGTGAGGATACTTAAAGTTATGTAATCTTCATTTTATATTTACTTGAAGAGTTTCCTATAAAGAAATAATTATTTTCAATTGGAATTCAAAATTTTGGATAGTAATTTCAACGAACAATTGCTTTAAATCTTATATATCGTTACAACCTTCATTCAGATGCTCATTGTCCTTCAGCTCCTTCGCCTATGAAATTGCTCGACGCATGTTTCAACACCACACCAGAATATTATTAGCGAACCAAAATCCACTTTTTGCCTTTAAAGATTTATTTTCTACAATCGAAAATTTATTCCGAGGATACAAGAGTTTAGCACATTTTCCAGGATTAGTCTCAGCTAGCAGCGTCATGGCGGCAATTGATCCTTTGTGCTTCTTCGTAGCTAACACATTTCAGCTGCGACTTTCTATTAATGTAAAACAAAATCGGTTTGCCGTATTTGTGCGATTATTTAGTGCAGATGTATTCGAGGAGGAATCGCTGAAAACAACCACAAGCAAGTAAAACTCTGGCAGAATTTTTAAGTTCCGTGAAACCGCATTTCAGTTTGCCCCAGCGAAATCTCAACCACATTTTTCCAGAATATCCTCTTTTTTGTGGTCCTACATTTATTTATGTTATGTTATTCGTTGTTGTCCTCTTCTTCGTTTTGTTTATTTTTTTGCTCTTGCTTCCAACTGTTAATAGACATTACAAAAGATATGTTCAATAAATCAATGCAAAAAGTCTCATCAAATCCCATGAACCATTTAATGTTGTGAATATTTAAGTAATCCTTTTCATGTCTGGCACAAACAAACAACAATGTGCAAAATTGTTAATTCCGTTCGAAAATCGAATAAACATTGACGTACTTTTGGGCGTCAGAGCGGCAAGTTGCTTGAATGTTTGTCAAAGTTTGGCAAAATTCAGTGGAATTTTTGGAGTTGTGTACAGGTAAAAATCCGCTTTCAACGGAAACCACGCCTTGCCACATCCTAGCGCTCCTTACTGCTTCTGGGGTATTTAATTCCCATGTGTGGAGCTTAATAAATAACTTTATGACGCCAACCCGGCCCCGGGTACATCGTTCGTGTGGAGCACACAACCCAAATAAACCCAATCAGATTAATTGCTTTCCAACTACCCGCAAAATGTTCAGAAGATGCGATAGACTTTATATCGAGATGGGTTTGATGGATCCGGGCAGTGGACCCAGAGCGCGCTAAGCTGCATGACGGAGTGAAGTGGCTATGGCCCTGTGATGGGTGGTCTCCTGGCATGCGCCAATTCACTGGTATGCGCCCCAATTTATTCTCCCCGCGCTGCACCTTCGCCCGCACAAAGAACCCCATTAAAAAAATATAAAAATATGAACTTCGTGAATGAATTTTTTCAGCCGCTCGAAAATGCGGCAATAATTATTAAATATTACTTGCAGTTGTTTGTCCTGCGTTTTTTCATGTATTCAACTGTAAGGATACATGAAATATTCGGTATTGAGTTCCTAGTGAAGTGTGCCACTCGCGGAGGTTCTTGTGTCCTGGATCAGGAGTCAGGACACAACACACAGGAGCAGCACATATGTTTCCTAAAAATGAAAATAAATTGCATTGCACCAAGAGTGCAAAGTAGCCGAGCGCAGCAAGCATTTCATTTTGTTACTTCTGCTGAAAACAACTTAGAAAATACTGGGAAAAAAGAAAAGAAAATGTTCCCCTCCTCTGATTAATGGGCACGATTCGGTATCCGAGGATGTGCGCTCCTCGGGGCTCATTTTGTTTTTGCACACTGTTATTGTTACTAGAATCCGTTCACCCTGCAGTAACCGCGAACGGAGGATTACTCCCCCGCCGCACATATCAAAATCGTGATAAAACCATGCTAACATTTAGCATAAATTAGAGGCTCAGCTATTTTTTTCTACATTTTTTTTTTTCACTTTGATCCCCGACCGTAGGAACTAGGAACTGGTCCTGCTCCCTGCCTGAGATAGGGAGATAGGAGTCCTATCATAGGACTGAGCTATATTAGTGCAGTCTATGCTAAAACTGAAAGCAGTCTACAGCTGAATTGTGGAAACAAATGCTGCACACACACACACACATACACATGCATCATCCAGTGCGCTACAATTTCGTCTGTGGGCACTATTGGGGGTGTTGGCATTCATTTCGACGTGGTTTCGTTCTGCTTCGCAATCAAAGACAAAAGCATTCCCCGAGTAGGCAAAATTATTTTTCTACCTCTATATTTTAAAGAAAAAAAGGCTAGCAGCAATATGCAGAGTAATGTATTTTCCCCCTGGAAGTTTACTTTTTGCCAATTTCATTGTGCATAAGTTAAGAGTCTTAGATGGAATCCTGTAAGTGTAGAAAGTTATGCACCGCGAAGTCAATGCGCGCCGTCGTGTTACCCACTGAACTTTGAACTGTAAGGACACCAATTAAAATCGACAACAATGCGCAACAAAACCATCCCCTGGAAAATGCACCGTGTATTTTTTATGTTTTAGAAGACATTGACAATCATCTTAAATGCCATTCTTATCTTCTAGTTTTATGTGCGCTGGAACAATATTTTGAATATTCCACGTGAAAAGAAGAAGTTGGGAATACAAAAATCAGGCTACACAAACAGATTTTCAAGGATTGGACTTTACAGTTCTGTTTGGTTTTTTTTTTTTTTTGTAAATTGTGTCAGAAAATCTCAACGAATTTGCTGATTGTTGGGGGATTAAAAGAAAAATCATTTTGACCTTTTCAATCCCATAAAAAAAGGAATTTTTACCATTTTGTTTCTACCTGCTCACAAGGATTATCTAATATAATATACACTACAAACAGCGAACACTGAAAGAAATATGTTTCCGTCGTGAAATTGAATCATAAATTTTTACACTGCTTAAGTGATCATGGTGTATATTAGGAAAAACAAAGCTCCTCATTGTTTCTAAAAGGAAAAGAAATATGACAACCACACAAAAGAATCCAACAAGTTTGGAGTTCGTCCCAAGAACAATTCGGCTCGGCCTCACCAGAGAAAATAAAACAATAAAAAACTTCGATTTCTTCATTAGATATAATTTTTCACATCCTTCACGATTTTATGGCACGCCATCAATTCCCCATTCCCGTAATAGGATCCAATCGACTATAATATAACCACTGTACACAATGGAGGCTGCTGTCATTGTGTGATGATGCATTCTAGACAATTGTTTTTCGGTTTTTTCCGTGCCGGACGTAAATGCATAAATTATCCTTAATACGATTCGGGAATAGGTGGAATCACTTGAATATATAGCAGAATGTTTATGTGGACTATTTTTTTGGGTTTACTAACTTCCCCACTATTATTGGCAATTAGGAACTTTGGGGAGCTCTAACTGAATCCATTTCAATTTTTATTTGTTTTTTTTTCCATAAAAAAAATACTGACAATTTTCTATCTGTACATTTAAAGTGGGAAATTATTCACCACTGAAAACTGAAATGGAATTTTTTTGAGATTTGAAATATGAATGAATAAAATAAACTTGATGAACTTTTACAATCAACAAAGCTGGATAAATAATTAAGAGCGCATGCCCAGCGAACTTGGTTGCTCGGTGTCTGGGACGGCAGAGATGTCGGCCCAGTTATCGCCGCAAAGTGATTGCAGTCGCAAGGTGCTGAGGACATCACCAAGATCCCATCAGGAAGTCAGAAAATCTAGATCCAAATTCCGTAACTCTTTGATCTCCACCCGCCGCCGTCGCCATTTTCACGGTGTTAGGATATACTGTGCTGAGTGTTAGTGATATTTCGGGAATCGCGAGGTGAAGTTCTCGTCGGTGATTTGTTTTTATTTTGCAGTGGTGTATTTTTAGATTAATGTCGACCATGTGCAGATGTCCAAGAGTGTAATTTGTTTTTTGTTTTTTTATTTTTTTTTTGCCCGTGACGTGGTGTTGACAGTTTGCATGGTATGAATCACAACAGGCCTTGAGGTGCTCTGCTGAAACCGATGCATTGAGATTGGGCAAGAACCCGGCTGCTGTAACCCTTCATGATTTTTCTGGTGGTTGTTTTGCGTAATCGTAAGCAAGCGTTTCGTTCATTACCATTGTTAATGACCATTACATGTGGTTTCCGATTGTGTTTTTGCTCCAGCTCTGCACGTACTTCTGGCTAGCGATGGAGCATGAAGACTTAACCAAGAATAATTGGATAGAAAAATAAAAGATTTTTTATTTTAATTACCTTAAAAAAAAAATTAACTAACTTCAATTTCATTCCATTGAAAAAATTGAAAACTTGACACAACCACAAATAATATTGGGGTAGCCACAAGCACTTAACATTGATGGTATTTCGTTCAAATATTTAACAAACCCACGCACTAAAATGGATGATGTGTAAATGTACCCAAAAATGACCCTCTAAAGAGGCCCAAAATCGGGTAATTAAATCAAAATTTTCTGCTACAAACACTTGTTTGTTTAGAGTTTTTTGTTCTTGTTATATAGTTAGACTTCCTTGAGTACCTTTGAAAACAAAGAGTTTTCTGAAATCTTACTTGTGTTTTTCTGCTATGGAGTCCACAAATAAAATTTAGATTCTAGCAACAATACACATGCACGTAAGTCCACAAATATATCAGATAATCTATTTTCAAATCAATTAATATTGTACAGCAATACTGAATAGTAATCAAATTTTTTAATTTGTTTGTGAAATTTTTTATCAAATATTTATCTAATAACTTTTCCAAAAGCAAGAAGAGAACATTTTATCATATTTCAAATAGTTTATTATAACTTTAACCTTGTTTAGTTCCTATGTGTGTTCTGGAAATTCTACTAAATATATTGGAATGTTTGCCTTTAGTGGTTCCTTGGAAGAAGATCGTCTAGTATATAGATCCGATTTTCAAGTATGTAAAAATTTCTAATTGCTAAAATTGAAAATGGTTTGTTTCATCTTCAATTATCGTTCAATTTTTCAAATGTTTTTTCTAGAATAATTTTCCATTACAAAATATTGCAAAATATTCCAAAGAAATTTCTTGGAACAAAATTATTGCTTTAGAATTTTAAAACAATCGAAACAATTTTGAAACAGGCATTGTATTTGTTTCAGTTACAATTTCATTATTTTTGTTAAATTTTTTTTCACTTTTTGTGAATTACAATTTTTCCAAGTTTAAATTTATTCCGTTTTAGATTTTATCAATGATCATTCATTGTTGTATGATCATTAAATGATACATATACAATATTCTATTGCGCCAATTAAAAAAACTTTATACAGTAGGCGACGTCAATTCGGGTAATTCATTGAAATACATCAATATTATTTTCTCCTGCATGGATTGATTATTAATTAATTTAATGGGCTTAAATTTTCCGAGAAAAACATGCTTTTCGTTGTTCCATTTTCTGGGGAAAAACTTGCCGAGCCGTTCAATATCTGAAAAACTTTATTATTGACAAAAGAATTAATTGATTTTAGGACAACTTTTGCCAGACAAGCAATTCTTGATGCATGAAGTGATACCTAACATACATAGAAGGATTCGGTTAATAAATCAAAGGACGAGAGTGTCGCCCTGCATAGTAATTAATATTCAGGGACTTAGGCATGGAGAGAGGTTGTATGATTAATAGTCTTTAAATTGCAAAATCCTAAGCACTTCCGTTAAGTGTATTTATGGTGCGAGTTGGACTTTCATAAATCAGTTCTGCTTATTAGCATGAGTTGTTAATCAAAATAAGTAGAATCCGAAATACACATAGGTATGCCGAAGATTTTTTGAATTACAGGAAGCGCTCAAAAATGGCAGCCATGTCTGTTTTGCGATGATATTTATGTGGGGAAGACAGGGAATTCACACAGTCGTTTTCTGGAGTTTTCATTCACATCCCGTGGCACAGCTTCCGTGGGGTTCGAGTACGTACACTTTGCTAATTAAATCAGTAACACAATTTGCCAATTTAACTACACAGACATTTCAATGGCAGTGTTTATTCAACAATTGCACTAACGTGCTTGCTTTCAGCTGCATATTTCCAAATGCGCAGACAGTTGCCGAGGAATTTATTTATCCCCTTTTACTGTTTATATATTATATTATTCATTTCCCCCTCTGCAAACTGCAGAATTAAAAGTTTAATTCTATAATTTAAACAAACTCGGTTTGTATTAGACAAGCTAAAATAACCATAGGGAATGTGGTTTAAAGTAATTTCTTTCGTCCTTGTTGACGACAGGTAATAATTCGCAACGGAATACTTTACACAGCTCGATGTTCTTCCAACATTGACGATGTTACGTCAGAAGGATAACACCACATGGGGATTAAATTTTAGGACGCAATGCAATCCAATATAAATTGCCACAAACAAAGGATTGATGGCTCTCAACTACATTTCGACATCAGTTCTATGCCAATTGTCCTAAATGTATAAAGTAGTTCATTATACTGTACGAAATGCTGTCAACCATCATAAAATCGTTCCATAAAACTTTTTTTTTTTGTGTGTGAAAGGCGTCAAATTGTTGCAAATTAAATGAAACTGGACAAAGGGTCAAATTGCGTTCGCATTGTGGCAGACACACGGATCTTGTGTTAATGATTACCGCATCAAATTTAAAATAATTAATTCGGCAGGATGCAAGCATTAATGCATGAGTGTGTCCTCCATCGATAAAGGGTTAAACAGTTTCAATTCATTTCTGAATGGAGTGATGGATTTTATTCAATTGATCATGCAGAACTAATCATTTGTCACTGCTGCGTGTGACTGAGTTCGTCAATTTTGAATTTGTTTCAATCAATGGCGATAAATTTAGTGACACTCTGCCGCATTTATATACAATATGTATTGTGTTATCAGGTATTAGGAATTTGGGGGAAAGTATTGTGCAATATTTTAAAGCAGCTAACAGTGTAATTTGGTGGGGAACCAAAACTAGATAACAAAGCAAATGGAACATATTCACTTGTATTTTCCCGATAAAACCGAATTTTACAAATCCAGTTATTCTACAATTTTTTATTCCATAAGGGTAAGTCCATGAAAAATCGACAAGTTTAGGCCATTTTCTAACCTTATGATTTTTTTAATTTTTTACATAAAGTACTCGTTGATAGTATAAGACAGGTTCGGTAGTTTTTCAAAAAGGTTCTCGTGTAGTAGATAACTGGACTTGAAAATTGAAAATTTTGTAAAAAGTGTTTTTAAAAAAAAATCGATTTGCAAATGATAATATGTTTATTTTATATCGTATATTAAAGAAAAGGATTTACACTTTTCGAAAAAAAAAACAAAGAAAAATGTGTTACGTAAATTGGATGAAAGCGATAAATTAATAACGATTATTTTTGAATATCTCAAAATACATATTTTTAATTGTTTTAATTTATTTGTGTTATGTATACTAATGTTAGAAAATACATATTTCAATTTCAAGTTGGGTGAAAAATTAGTTTGGCAAGTAGAGTGTTTCATATCCAATAAATGAAAAATTTGTTATTGACCTGATATTTTTAAAGAGCTAGAAACTAGTCTTAGAGGCTTAGAAACTAGTTTAGATACCTATCATTTTCTATAGTTTTCAAAAACATTTGATATACAACTTGATAATGTATTAATTAATTATGTATATTTTGTGGTTTGCCAAAATCCCCAATTTTTTTTGGAAAAATTTGAAAAGAATTAATTTTAATTTTTGTGAAAAACAAATATATTATTTACACATTAGTCTGTTGACTGTATACCAAACTTGGTGATGAGACAACAATAGGATCTAATTAAGAAATATTTTGATCTGCAAGAACGCGCCGTTAAAAATAATTTTAAAAATTTAAAAAATACCGAATATATGAGGTCAGAGTCACTGGTTGCAATTTCAGGGAAAAACCCATTACTATAGAAACTGTAACGAATATTTGTAATTTCATCTTTCATTGCTCATGACAACTTGGTTTGATGTTGACAAATAAATAAATTAATAAAAATAAAATTGCTTTTATTGTCGAGAATAGAGTTTTCTTCTGACAAAGCAACAAACAGGATTCATTTAAATCCATTCACTTTCTAGAGTTGTCTCAACAAAACTAAAAGAGGATTTAATTCAAAAGGAATGAGAACTCATTTCAAACCGAAGTATTCTTTAGTATATTCATCTTAAATTGTGAAATACTCATCAGATTTTCTACAGTAGGTTGTTGAAAGGAATGGAACGACAATTTCCGCGGTTCTTCTCTTGCAGAGTATTGAAAACTATATAAACATTTTTCAAAATATTCGCACAAAGTGCATCTACTTGAAATAGGTAGACATTTTCATGCTCTTCTAAACATTTTTATAGTTTTGCATTTGTATTTTGTTATAAGTGGATCTCAAGAAGGTCACATTTCTTCCCCACCCTAAATTGTTGTATTTTCCTCAAGAAAAGCGTCAAGCATACGCAGAAAACTGATGTCTTACTTAAAGAAGCTTATTATCATTATGAATATATTAAAATAACAAAAGTACACACATTTGATTTTACGTGGAAGTATTTTAACATATTTATGAGGGTTCTTCAGGGAAAACTTCCACTCAGAAGCATTATATGGAACAAACCATGAAAACGAGAAGAAAACTGATCACAGAAGAAAATTATTCTGTGTCTGTTCTGAAAAGGAATTTAATGAGTGGTGGTTATCACAACTGTGTAAAGCGGCTCCTCAGTCAACTGTACTCCTCTGTAAGGATTCCCTTTCGAGGGAAATAACATGAATGCAATGTGACAAGGAAATTGAGTTATGTCAGGAAGTTATAAGAAGAACTAAATACTTGCATTTCCATAAGCCATTCAACAACATGTTTCTTCATCCTACTTTTATCGCATTAAGAATCTTTATTTTTCTTATAATTAATAAGAATTACTTTTTCCCTACTACTTATTTCATTACATTTGTGAATTGGTAATGCTGATATCCTGTATTAATGTCATAAAGAAACCTATTCTTTGGTAAATGTTGCCATCCAAGGAACGTCCTTGAAGTCTGACAAAAACAGAATTTCAATTCATCAAATTAAAACCCACAAAAATAGAATAATTAGAGACAGAATCATTTAATGATGTTTGGTTCCCACATTTTCATAAATAATATACAAACTTAAAATTCTATTGTATATACTTATAAATGTTTTCTTTTTCTTTTCAGTGCAATAGCAATGAGATGATAATTAATGAATATGTGAGTGAAAAGGGTTACGAAACGAAGGCAGTGCTGTGAAAAAAGACTTTAACAAAATAATACAAAAAATAAGAAATCAGTTATTTCAAAAAGACGAACTGGCTAAATTTCGTTTTTGCATTAGAACAGGAGCCCACAATAAAAATAATAATAATTATAATAATTGAAAAAAGAGCAAAATATATTTTCGAGCTTTGAAAAGAACGGAAAGGAGGCATTTTTTATGAGTAATCGATCAGCGAATATCTTGCACTGAAGTGTTCCGATGGCTCATTTATAAACTCGCAGTCGGTATCGAATGGCATCGAAGCATAATAAGGGTGTATGTCTTCGTAGACTTTTGGGAGAGCGCTAGCAGTCATGAGTATCACTGCCCCACTTCGGGCTCTTGTGATAGCCCATCTATTCTACTGTGTTGCACCTGCCGGGGGTAAGTACGAAATACTGTTTAAAAGTAATGCTTTATGAGTTAAAAAGTGTTTTAAATTATGAATAGAAATTTAACAGTGAAGCCAAATGATATTGAAATTCAAGCAAAATTTCGTTTTTTAATACGACTACACGGAAAAAAACTTGACGACCTAAAAATTACATTCTAGCTAGCAATTAACAATTATAAACATTTTGTCGCTTGTATGGTGACATAATAATTTTACTTACACCATTAGTAAATATTAATCAAAATCTAGTACAATTTTGAAAATAGAAATTTATCGACACTATTCGAATCGATCTTTTTTAAGTTTTTACGAAGAAATGAAAAAAATAATAATAAATGTTGGGAATAGATATAAAAATAATAAATTTTCCGAAAACATTTCCTTGTAAATGCAAAATTTTTGGAAATCTAAATTTAGCATGTAAAAGTAACTTATCTTTTTAAAACCAAAACTTCTTCTGACTTCATATTTAAAGCAATTTTGCGATATACAGTACGTTGTGTCTGCGTCTGTGTGTACACAACTTTGATTCTATCCAAAACTGCATTTCTCTGTTATCCATACCATAAATATGAAAATTTTCCTCGTATTTATAAAATAAATGCATTCGTAAATTTTGCATTTCAAATGCATGTAGAGTAAACATAAAAACTATGCTGTTATATTATGAAAATATTCAAAAGCATATTTCGCTTAAAATTTATAAGAAGTACCTCGGAGAGCAGACTGAAAAATATTATTTGCTCAAGTAGCTAGAAGCTTTTTAGCCACAGACATTTTTTTTTTTGCCATTTGAAGCCTCTGATTCCCAGGAAAAGTCTTGAGGATTTAGAGAATATTATGTACAAACGTTATTTTGTTTTTATCATATACAATTCATTTCTTCGTAGGAAAAATTCACATTGAAATGAAGCTAATACCCTTTAATAATTTTCAGAACTCAAAGTGCTTTTAGCTACTTAAATTTCTCATTGCAGTTGCAAATCCGTAAAACGGCTAAAATTCAAAACAACAAAAACTAAAAAAAATCTCCTCTACACATTTTTTTTTCATTCTTCTTTTGAGATAAGATTTTAAAAGCAACTAGGCACTGCCTCTAGCCTCTGAATGTGGAGTGCATTTACTACTTCCAACACAGCAAAAAAAAGGGCTCAGCAACAAACACTTATCTTAGAACTTGTAAAAAGGTATTTAAATTTCTTAGTTTTTCCAACTTTAAACGAAATGAATTTCATGCGAGTCCCCCTCACCCACCCTTTTCGTCAAACATTCGCTCAATGCATTTATTTTTATGGAGCGCAAATTTGCATACGTATGAGTAGATAGACCGAATACTGTGCAGAAACGAGAAAAAATTGTTTCCAGGGACAGTATATCAGAAGAAGAAAAAGAAGAAGAAAATGTATTGCAAGTAAACATGTTGTAAAAAGTTTTAGTAATAATTCAAATGTACTAAAAGTGCACGTTTTTCCGTCCCTTAGTTTATTTCTCCTTTTTGCTACAATTCCAGAGGCTCCTGCTGCGATAAAGCAACATTTGCCAACAAACTGTTTTGCGTATTTCATCCGACATCGGTGAAGTAAACAGACCAAATAAATCTCTCCCCTTCTTTTTCTCCATTTTTTTTTCGCTTTTTTTTTTTTTTTTGGAACGGGTTGCTGTTACACATTCAAGAGCTCTTCTGAAAAAAGCAAAAATTGAAATATATGTACTTTCTTTCCACATTTTCTAAACAAGAATATAAATATCCTTAATCTGAGCGATAGTTTTCAATATCGTTCTATTCAAAAAGTTCGTTTCAGTTCTCCGCGTTCCGCCTCCGCCATAACACCAATTATTCTGAAGCAGATCATACCTTAATGCATGACATGCAAACAAACAAGATATCCTTTATTCGATGAGAGAATTTCAGTTGAATATTCAGAGATAAATATTTTTGGAATTTACATTGCAGGATACATTCGGATCTGTGTGCGAATGTGTTCGCTGTTTATCTTATGGTATGAATTTTAGTGTGTGCTCCCAATGCAACAACAAAGTTTTCCAATTAAGATTTTAGCAATCAGTTCCTGAAAGTTTGATTATATCCGTTTTCCTGGTTGAAAATTGCTAGAAAACAAATAATTTCTCTGGCATCCAGTCAGGATAATTTTGCATGCTCGTTGTAATAGTATGTACTAACAAAAAATTACATTAAGCCTTTTAATATAAATGGATAGGAACACTTTACAGTGGAATGTTACGAATGTTCCTGTTCCAACTGCAGGAATTCAAATGTTCATGTAAGTTAAATGGTTAAAAAATGTTTTGTAAATCCGATTTAAAATTGTGCGATAGAAAATTTTACACATTCTTTAAATATTGTACATTTTTTTTTGTAAGATTAATTTGTGAAATGATTTTAGGAACCAAAGTACACTTTCAATGGATATTGTATATGATGTATGTGAATAAAATGGGGAAATTCTAATTGTTATTTACATTCAAATTACTTTTGAAAATAATATAGTTCCTATTTTTGGGACACTTATAGTCGTACACTTCGACCGCAAAGAATAATTAAATTCATTTACCGTCATTTTTCATGATTCCAGAGAACAAAAATTTCTCTCATCGCCATCAAATAGCAACAAATATCCTTTGGGTAATCCAAAAATAAAAAATTATTGTATGTATTCCATTACGCTATTTATCCAGGACCTGAACTTCGATACAATAGCAAAGGAACTCAGACTCTTATCAGTATTTAAATCGGGGTGACCTTTCGTTTCATAATCACAAAATTTATCGCGACAACTATCTTAATTACAGAACCCCTGTGAAGTTTAGGGTTTTTGATAAGGGTTAAGTGCGGCATTTAATCATCTCCGAATATATTTGGTCACTATAAGGCACTAAATAATTCGTCATTTATAAGCGTTGAGCGAAACTTTTCTCTCTAAATTCTTTAAAATCCAAAACAGAAAAAAATCCGGAATTTATGATCGCACATCCAGCTTACTGAAATCCATCCACGTACATCGAGCCCTGGGTGGGGTGGTTAAGAGGGGGAGTTTGTCCTTATCCAGGCAAAACGAACTCTTCTAATGCGCTCACTTCCAAGCGTTTCAAATCCTTCGCGTATTTATGTGCCAAGTACTTGGGATGCATGTGTGTTTGATGAAAGAAATAAAATGAAACGAGATACGGATTCCGTTTCTAGGATTGCAGTGGGTGAACAGGACTTCTCTGGGTTGTGCCCGCAGGGGATGTTTTGGTGGCGGATGGGTGATGTCGGGAAATTAGAGTCGCGTAAAACACCTTTCACAGTTTGCGTAGAGCGCACCAAAAAATTATTTTTTTTGTTCCACTCCTTTAGGTGTGTAAACCGCTTTAACGGTAGCTTAGTTCACCCTTCTCACACCACTATCACGCCCCGCTAGACTTTGCTACATCTAATGAAGCTTTTAAGCAACTTTTCCCTTTTACCCTCATCACCACTTATTTCAGTTTTGGTTGTTGTTGCCTCTTTTAAATGCTGTGCACTCCTGATTTTTAAACCATTTTTCTCGCACTTTTGGACCATTTCTTTGACTAGTTCGGTACAAAATCTTAAGTGAACACCAACAAAATGCCATATTCCGGACGGAGGACATTGGCGGTAGGGAAGGGAGGGGGGGGGGGGGGGGGAGAGATGGTTGTGTCCCATGCCTCATTATGGAAATTGCCATTTATGATTTATTTACCAACGATGGTTTGACTAGAATTTTTATTTTCTACATTCAAGGTATATATCTATTATATGTATATGATTAAAATTTTACAAGGAATGTGCTTTAGTTCATCGTCTTTGCGAGGATTTGAATTGCGTCCATGACACCTCTCACCCTGCCACCGTTTCCCATTTTTCAAAATCTCGAAATTCTCGTGGCGTTCTTTGAGCCCTCAAGCAATAACGTTGCGAGTTGCGACGGCAATTTAGCAATTTAAGCGTTTCAACTCCTCAGTACAGTTACAAAAATGAAAACAAAAAAATAATGTAAAAGGAATGAAGAAGTAAAAAAGCAGAAAAAAAAAATAAAATCAACATGAAATAACATTCCAGAAAAACTTTTGCGGATCCTTTGAAGAATTCGCGAAATGTGTACAGAGCAGGGAAATGCGTGTGGAACCAAAGATTTTACCGCTATTCCATTGTGGCGTTGCGAATTCCTGCGAAGTCCTTTGCCGAGTAGTGGTGTTAGTGGTCTTGCAAACCCTCTGCCCTCTAATTATGCCCCTGGCATGCTTTTATGCCAACCATAAGTAATAAAGTCATGTTTAAAGCTCCTCTGTAGTCCTTTGACCACAATCGTAGGAAATGCAATGGTGCTGGAAATGCAGGACACAACAGAAGATAATTTTTAAAGAAATTACACAATTATGCTCGCAAATGTTTTGCTGTGTTTACAAATTTACGTTGTGTTGTGTTTCCAGAAATTGCATAGTAAAGAAAATTAATGTTACCATAAACATATGTTGAAGTATTTCGAATATAAAAACAGGAGTGTAGAGAATTTTTCTCTTGATTCATAACAATACAAGAAGTGCTTATGCCCAATTAAAATTTTTATTGCAGATAAAACAGTTTGAATTACTCTGTTTCAATGCATTACATTTTTTTAGATTATTTTCACAGTTACCAAAAAAATACGTTTAAACCGAACTACAGATTGTCCTTCGAGTGGCAAATGGGAGAAAAAATGGCATGTATTTACATTGCAATATAATCTGTCATTCAAAATTGTCACTTACATCTTGTTCTTCAAATGACAACCGAAAATATTGTTGACATACTATATATTAAATTGAATAACCACAATTAAACCACAAAACGTTCAGGAAAATGAATACTAGACCAAAAATGTCATTCAAAAATAAATAACGATCGGGTTCGGTTTTTGTCATTCAGTGTCATTCAAATAAAGCACTGATAGATGTCACTTGTATCAATTGGTGACTGACGGTCTGATTGAAAGCTGTTCAAACTGAACGGCAACTTGAATGGCAGCAAAAAGGACAATCTGTCGTTCGGTTTAAACGTACCTACCTTAACAGTTTTACAAAACAATTAAAACGCACACATTTTAAATTGTAGAACCAAATTACAGGCAATGAAGAATTAAGTCATTGCTGTATTAATTACTGTCGTCTTAAAAACGTTTATTGACGAAAGTTTTTATGCAAGTTTAACTTACCAACAAACTTAAACTTTCCAAAAAACAATCATTTTGTTTATATGAAAATTTTTAATCATCATAAATACGAGAATTCTTCCTCAGTTGAGTTTGTTTATGGAAAACAGGCAACAAAAGTTGTTGAAGTTTATAACTTTCATTTAAAAAAAAAAACTTCACACGGTTCCATAAATCTGATGCAATTTCAGATGTAGTTTGGAAATGCAAATAAAAGTGGTGTGGAAAATAGGAGTTGAAATAATTGAAATTTTTATGTTATCTTAAAAAGTCCTGTTAGATTATACACTTCTCTATAAGTAGATATATTATTCTCATTTCGAGCCTTATTCTTTTAATGTTCTATTTTACAAAAAGATGAATATTATCATTTTCTTTAACAATAAATTCTTTGCAAAAAAAAATTCATTTATCCGTTCTACTTCTCTATAACTAGCCTTCAGTAGACATCTCCTATGAAAAGAAAAGGAACTAAACGCTTTCTATAATATAATCGAGATGCATATCTATTTTTTCTCCTCGTGCTGACTTAAAAATACTTGCCATATTTCAACTCCCTCTTCACCTTCAGTGATGTCGCCCAATTCGTGTTGAACGCTGTCCTTGTTTGCTTCCTCTATCCACTTTTAAGAAAGTTTCTGTTTGCCGGCCCAAGGATTTTTATGCAGTTTCCATAACAAAAGTTTCTGTGCCCTGTTGTCTTTGTTAAACCGGTATTTTCTTTCAAAACCGGATATTAGCAGCAGTCATGGATGTATTGCAAAAAAATACTGTATCCAAGTAATTATTGACTTTCCTCTTACTTAAACTATTATTTGTTGTTAACTATAGTAATTGCCTCAGAAGCAGATTTTTTTTTTATCATTTGATATCCATTTGTATTTGTATTTGACTTCCATTTTCCTTTCCTCTTTATTCTCCCCCTTCACCTTCCTTTAAGAAGTCTTTGTATTTGTCCATATAATTTACTTTATTAACTTTATTAACTCATGATAGTATTATTATTACTGCAGTTAGTCTGTAAACGATTCCATCCCTTTCAGCTTCCGGTGTACCCCGGGTAATGTTTGTTACCCACTTATGAGAAAGCTCCTTTCATAACTGGGATGTATTTATTTTTAACGAAAGGCTCCTGGTGCCAGCCACAGACAGGAAGTTCTACGTTGGGATAGTGCATCTTTCCTGGAGATGGTGCACGCTCAATAAGTGCACTTTTATATCGTTCTAATGAAATCGTTCTTTTAATAAAGTGGACTTACTATCGCTTTAGCGCATTCCTTGAGAAAAGGAAAAGTGTCCTTTTGCAGTAAAATCAACTTCAACTGTTGCTTATGTAGAATTGTTGAACGTAAGTTGAACAACATGAGAAATAACTGCTTTTCTCTCCCCCAAAGTTTTACTGGATTTCAACTGTTTCACAAGCAGTTTCACAGGCAACTGTTTCGCAGACAGTGAACACATTTTGAATTGTTCGTTCATTTAAAAAAAAAAATGGATTTCAATTATTGCTGAACTTATGAACAATAGTTTTAAACTGGCCTTTACCGAAGTTTTCAGATAAGTTTTCTGACAAAATTTTACATAGTAAAGATACTTGTTTACAGTTAACTTGCATTTATGGAAGTTTAACTTTTGGATAATTGAAACATTCCTTTTAACCATATAATGAAGATAAGAACATCGTACACTTCATGAAATCGTTGCCTTTAGTAATACACATATTATATTAAGGAAACAAGGCATTTCTATTTCACTTCTTCCAGAACCATTTATTCTACACTTCACACGAATGACTACAACAACAAAAAGAACTATTTCTAAAACGGTTTTATAAGAATTGCAGAAAAATGAAATGATACACTAATTACCGTCATTGACCTTTTCTGAAATGTTTTAATTATGTTACATCCATATCCTTAATGGAAGTTAACTTTTGCAATTGTTACAGATACTCACCGGTGTAAGGAGTGGAATAAATTTTGATACATTAAGTGAAACTATACATATCCACTCAAAAAGTGTATAAAATAGAACTGAGTTTTTCCCAAATCACTTTCGCAACTTAGTAATTTGGGTAAAACATTGAAAACCGGTTAGTAGCATTTCTGACTTGCCCACATTTCAATATCAAAATCACTATCAACCTTTTACTCTTTCATTTCATTATTTTTTACACTTCAGTTTCAAAAAAACCTATCAGTGTAATAGATTTGACAACTGGAAATCGCCGAAAATTGCAGAACTTTCAACGTCATTTGAAGCTCTGAGCTACTTACATTATTAGTATATGAAAGTGAACACAATTGACCGATTAAAGTACCATGTGGAAACGATCACTGGTAAGGCAAGCTGTCTCAACAACCTTTTAATTAAAATATGGACAAACACAAAGTTATTTCAACTTAAGCACACATTTCGAATTGAATGCCTCATTTATTTTATGACGTCATAATGACGTAGCCCATGTAAATTTCGTATATGAACTCGACTTAGAAATCTATCTGCTACAACTCGATATACTGCTGCCAGTGCCGTAAGTTCCTTATTGTGTTAAATATTTGTTCTAAAAAGTAATCAGCTGTGAAAAGTCATTTTCTTGTTTTCCGTGTTTTGGACGAAATACTTCTTTCTAGCAAATTTAATGCAAAATAATGTAAGTGTAAGCACATTTTCTTCTTATTACTTCTAATAATAAGCATAAAAGTATTTTACTAATTTTGACAATAATTTGTTGCAATAAATTGTTGGAAAAACAAATAAATTTTTGTTGCTGCTGTTATTGTGAAATAATTTATTTCACAGATGTATAGAATGCGTTTTCGTGAAATAAATGATCAAATCTCAAAAGTCAGATAAGAAAGTTGCAGGCGCCAAGATTCAACATGGGCCAGAGGAGAAGAGTTATTTTAGTTGAGCTTACTTAGCGGGCGCAGTCGAGGGGTCCCGTAGTCTGAGTTTTGGTGAACGATAAATCTACGGAAATGCACTGCTGGATGTTATCGATTTCGCTTCGAATTTGCCAAAAAAAAAAAAAAAAAAAAAAAAAAAACAATAATGTAGAAAGTCTTTGCAAAACTTTAAAAGACAATAAATTTCAAGTAGCTTTTCACTTTGCAGAATACAAAGCCATCATGTTCCTCTCAGTTGTTAGCAGTTCCAGTGTTCCAGTTCCAACCGATATTACTTCACCGCTAATTCGGATTTTATCCTTGGTGTCTTGGGATTAATGGGCGTACACTGTACAGCATCCAAACTTTGCGGAACCCTTTCACGCTGCAAGAAACAACTCTCACAGCACTCCTCCTCTCTTTGTTTATAACTTTCTAATCTCGCAATATTAGTGCACATTATACGAATTTCCATTTTTAAATATTTTCAATTATCTGAAATCTGCACTCCCGCAGTTTGTTGAATTGCCTTTGAAGCCTGATTTATGTATAGTAGTGGCATGAAATGTTCCTTTCTCTCAAGCGACGATGCTCTGAGAATGTGTTGAGTGCATGTTTTATGGGTCCTAAACAAAATCGTATTGTACTTTTATTGTCTTCTTCGTCGTTGTATAATAGTTGTAGTGATTTTTTTGTTATATAATTTCGAGAAACTGCTTTTCATCTGTACTTCACCATTTTACTGCATCGTCGTTTCGTTTACGGTATTAGCTTAAGTTTAATTAATGTTAATTACATTTTCAAGTCAGGTGCAATTAATGTTCTTCCATAAGAAATAATTGTTTCAGTACTTTGAAGATCGTTACAATTATTTACGTTTAACATTAAATTTGGTATTAAAAATTTATATTATAGTTTTTCCAAACAAGTGCAATAAAAAATAAATTTTCATTTAAAATTCTTTGACTTTAACATTCTCTGCAG
The DNA here is from genome assembly GCA_963082835.1 of Leptogaster cylindrica. Classification (NCBI taxonomy): domain Eukaryota; kingdom Metazoa; phylum Arthropoda; class Insecta; order Diptera; family Asilidae; genus Leptogaster; species Leptogaster cylindrica. The sequence goes on from OY720108.1 coordinate 18,048,467, forward strand.
GATCGTTGAACGTGTGTACGGGTAATGGTATTATAAGATTGTTGAAGGTGTTTGTTAATTTTGTTTGATGTTCATTTTCAAATATGATAGCTTCCGCCTCGGGCGTTTCTTCCCACAGGGAATACAACAATCAATTTATTATACGTTCGGAAGTCAACGTGTTAAAAGCATCCTTAGCATCAGCCTGAGACTCTTCCCGGTCCTCTTAATCGATACTCGTACAGGGCTGAAATATTTTACGTAATCTAACTTGAAAACGTAAATTGCCTCACACCCACCCCTCGATATATAATAAATTCATGACAGTCCTGCCAAAGGGGGGTTTCTGATTCGTAAACGTGGCGATAATTGCGTCTGCTGGAATTGTTTCCTTACAACAATTGCTGGTGATTGAAGTTTCTTTTGCTTTCCAAAGATTTCATTCCATTCCATTCCTTTCCATTCCCGTCGTCATTCTCTCTTCTCTCTCTAGATTGTTACATTCATCCAAAAATTACCCTCACCAAAATGCCCAATTCTAATTGTAATTGTATAAACTGTCGATTCGACAACTATGTGCCATTTTCGGGATCTCGGTTTTTGACAAATTCATATCTCTGCATGATTTTAATTCATTTTCGGAGATTCATTCCTGAATGCGTAAGTTGTGTATTATAAAGCTGAGTGAATCGAAAAGCACAAAATCGTCATTTTGTCAGAGTGTGAAATAATTAAAATGTCATCGTCGTTAGTGATGTGTGGCAACAGTGGAAAATTATTTTCGAAAATCCAACTGAATTTGGGCTGCATTGGGTGGTAAAATGCAGAATTTATCATCAGTGGAATAGGTAACAGAATATAAAGGGGGAGGAAAAGTTTAGGTCTAATTCCCCCAGCATAGCTCTATCTATTTTGAGTATAATTGAGAAAGTTAGTTGAATTTTTGAGTGAAGCTGATGCAGTTCGGCGAAAAGTAAGACGAATTCTGTGTATAACATTTTAGTTGCGTCTGTATTGTTGGGGAAAGCACAGAGTCAACGAAAACTTCCGTAATTGTTTCTAATTTTGCGCCCGCAAAGTGATTAGCCACTGAATGGAGTCCTGTTTTCAAGTCAATAACGACCCAACTTCACTGCCAGGCGTTTTCCTGTTTGTGCTAGTTCGAGCAAGCTGTGGTCAGCGTAATTTTGTTTTCGCAACATTTCACCATCACCCACCACCCACCGTCAATCCTCGTGTAACGTAACGAGAAATATCCTTGCCCAGCAAACTGAAGTATTTTCAATATTCTCACAATTGATTGCTATCGGTTTTGTTTAAATAACTAAAGCAATATCGTATTTCTGAGTTAATTTAAATTTCCTGTTTATCAGTATTTATAAATTATAGCGCTCTCATTATAGCACTCATTTTGAGCGCTTATAAAATTATAACTTCGCAACTATAAAGAATACAAACTTGCAATTAGTTTTGCTTTTTTGCAGAATAGAGATTTAAATTAAAAATTGTGAAGGAAATATTTACAGTTTAGTAACAATAGGGTTGCAAAGTTACCGTCATTTCTACACAATTGTGTGCGATTTCGGTGAGCGAAGTGTCCTACTATGTGGCTGTATCTAATTCGTTCTCACTTTCAATTGTATTGTGTCAAAGCATATCTAATAAACTAATGCTTGTGTAAATACATATTTTGGCGCTCTTGGCATTCTTAAAATGACAGATTGTCATAAAATAATTAAACTTAATGACAGAGCTCATTACGAGTCATTATTTGTCATTATTTGCGGCATGTAAATTGCAATGTCATTATCAAAATATCAGATCAAATGACTATTGTCATTTTGTGTCATTCGTGTAAATCCGGCAGAAGAGAGGAAAGTCTCTTTGCAAACTTTTTTCAGCAAATACACTTTTGCACAATTTGCAACGAGTTTTGGGTGATTGTAGGTAAATACGATTTAACATGTTAGATCTTGTATTATTCTGAGTTTTGTTTTTCATTTTTGTGTTCCTTTAAATGAAATTTCTTCAGTTTTAGGTCCCTGAAAATCAATGGATCGCGTAAAGTGAGAGCCTCTGCTAAATTTTTTCACATATTCTTATTGTATTTATAATGAAATTTCCTTTTATACAAGAAATTCAATCGCCAGAATCCATTATATTCCTATCAATCTTTTTTTGAAATAATCATAATTGATAAATATTTCTAGGATATTCTGAGATCAAGTAAAATCATTTCTACCAAACCAATCGTTGAAAACATTTTTCGTTTTCTTATTTTTGTATTTTTGAACACGAAATGCCCATTTGCTTTTTAATTTTAAGTACCATTAATATTCAGACCCTTTTAACGTTTTTCTGTTTGTGAATAACTCTAATTAACCCTTGCTCAAAACTCTCACAAACAAGATAACACTTAATTTATGAAATGCAAATGAAAATTTTCAAGAGAAAAGAAAATATTTAATATCTCTAAAATTTATTGAAGGATATTACGAGGAGAGAGAATGCAATCGCGAATAATCACACACATACATAGAAAATAGAATGCAAAAGATTTATTCACGAGGCAAAATATAATTCAATGGGAGTTACACAATTTTATCGTTGCAAGACATGCACTTTCGAATTCTATAGTGAACTGAATTTCGGTCTGCACTTCAAGCAACCGAATTCCAGTTCACAAGATCCAAATTTTGAGCTGCATATTATCTATTAAAATAATTCATTATGCATTTGATTTTTTTAGATTTATATTATTAAGTGGAAATTTAAAATTTCCAGACAAATAAGGTTTGATGCAATTGTGAATTGTTTACGTTTCGTAGAACAAGGTCTTTTATTGAAGATGTGTTTTCGAAAACCATTTGTATAATTGCTGTGGTTTCAGTCTGGTGGTTAAGCTTATTATTGTGGTGAACTTTGAACTAGGTACTATACTTAATTAATTCTCAGAATAGAATGAATAAGACCTTCATCCCTTACTTCATCTGGTTAGGGTATTGTTCGGGGCCGAAGTGACAGTCAAAATGAATGCTTTGATTGCCTACACCTTGTGGTGAAACGAGCTCTCTCACCCGTGTTAAGATCTTAATTATTGGAACGGCTCCGGAATTAATTTAATATCGGTGCAGATGTGGTAATCCCCAACACATTTTTGTTGGCTGTCGCTAGATAAGTCTGGATTTCTATCTGCACACTGCACTCAACTTATCAGGAGCAGGACCCGATGCCGATCATCTTGTTTGCCTTTGTTCGACTAATAATTCCTTTGGGTTTGGTTTCCAGGTCTCGAAGTTGACAAAGGAGCCTTATTTAATTATACCTAGTAAATCCGAACCACAAGACAGTCCCGGCGAACTCCAGATTCAATTCAAGCATTATCTGCTGCTATCACTAACAGAAGCGATTACGAGCTTCCAGGAAAACCTTTCACGCTTCCAAGCTTCAAGGAAATTCACCTTTGTTTGCTTCACTGTTATCCAATTGATTATAGAACACGATGCAACCAGAGTGCAACCGATGGAAGACCATTCAAGGAAATGTACCCAGAAGGGAGGGGGTGCTAATCCCAGAATTGATGCTGTCTTAAAACCGAACACATTTCTCCGTCGTTAATCAATTTTAACGACTTTCACCCCCTGCAATCTCATCATGCATTCTCCTGGTATTTGTGAATGCACCAGACATACCTAATGAGCCTAATGAACGCGTGTTCACTTCAGTCCATTTGATAAATTTGTAATTACGAAATGTACTTAGAGGTTTGATGTAAACGTCACTACAAATAGTATACTAGCACTTTATGAATAAACCCCTGAAGATTGACGTTTCGCTAGTTCAGCATTGCACTGTGCTCTGTGTGCAATTCCCACATCCAGAATGAATGCTCTATTTATCATAATGAATTGCATATAAGACGTCGGTGGAGTTCTTTGGGCGTCCCCACCCCTAAGTTTACCTTATTTTCTGGCTGTGATTTATTTTGCAATTGCTAGAGCGACATTAAGACGACGGAATTTATAGCAGGTGTGCTCTCATATCCGCCATATAACTATTCACGATTCTATTTCGTGAACTGATTCGCGTTCACCTCCGCTCCCCCCTATTCGACTGATTTTAACGCAATTCACAATATCGCAGAAAATTTCTCCAAGATAAATTTCAAAATGGAATTCGATTCAAACTCTAGCAAGTTTTTTTTTTATAAAACGATGTTCCAATCGTGGAAGACATGTGAACATATAAAATTCATGCATTCGTATTACAAATTAAGGTTTCGTAATTTTTAACCTTTTAACAAAATTTAATGAGCTTTATCAATACAGAATTGCATTAATTTCTACAGTGTCAAAGTTTTTCGGATAGTTTTATTAAAAAAAAAAACAAAACAAAATTAAACAAAAATTTCGAATTTTCTGTTTTATTATGTTCAAACAATTTTCGTTTGACGTGAAATTTTTCAGACAAATCAGATTCATCATAATTTCGAAAACACATAAATCATCGAATCATCAAATGTCGTTTTTGTTAGTTAGTTAGCTTTAAAGGACGTCTCCTGGATGGAATCCTCAATCTCTCTTATATGAAGACAGACATCCTGAAACATCTATATATCTTTTTATTGCAACTATGTGCAATTCTGCATTGTTATTGTTCATCCAAAATGTTAACACCAACAAGTTTTTTGTCATTTTGGAATACAGTTGAACGAATATCCTTTACAGTCATCAACGGTAAATTCCTGTTTACGTCGTTCTATTTCGGACAAATGTTTTGTGACGTTGTTGTACAGTTGGATTTGACAATCTTAGAAGCCATTTTACAGTGACACTGGTGTTTGACATTTTCCATACATGTCCCCTTTCATCAGTTCATATTGTGTTTTTGCGATTTGTTGAGCTTTTTGTTCCTTTGTGTTGATGGCTTTTTATCTCTGGTAAATTTTGGGGATATGATCTTAATGCTTCTGAAAGCAATAAACAGCATCACGTCAATTTTGAGCGTTTATCCAATTCAATATAGTTTCTGAAAGGTGAAAATTGTTTTCTCTAATATACATTCATATATGATTTTGGTTCAGGGGATTTGAATTATGCATATTTACTAGCACTAATAAATTCAGGGCTAGTTTTGAAGAGTTGTTTAAACTCAATTTAATTCAACCGAAGTCTTAAGTTAAACTCAGTTTAACTATGAATCAATTTTTGGACGTTGGTTTAAACTCTTGTTCATTCAATTTATACTTGTTGCTTTTACGCTAAGTCTATAATGTATATATTTAGTTCTCTGATATTTGATTCAATCCATTTCAAAATGGTTGTCAAGCAATATTATTGTATTATTATTTCTCCATTTGCACTTTTTGACGAATGCTTTGGTTTTTGATTACGATTAAAGAAATATATTAGGTAGGTCTTAATTAGGTCCGATGTCTATTAAGCAATTATTTTACTGTAATATTGCCATTGAAATTGTTATTGTTCTGGGTTCTGCTTGATTATGTTTTCGGGTTTTAATTGTTGGTAATTTTAATTGTAAATTAGTTCTGTAAATTTCCTTGATATTTTATTCCAACGGGATGACGAAATCTGTAAGTTTAGTAATCCTAGATCCATTAAAATACATCGGTCCCATCTGTCGGTTTCAAGTTTCCTTGTAGTGCGCCGTTATGTTGCTAACCAGCTTCATCAAAATGTTATTGCCTAATGGTTTATGAATACTTTTTCCATAATATAGTGTCTGATTTTATACTGAATTTGGAAGAGTTTTGGGTGCCCATTAAGTATGGTATGTGCCATTATTGTACCTACGTAATATGTATTATTGTTATTATTACTGACAACCTTACAATTGGAAACCCGCTTTGAATTATATTAACTAATGTTCAACTTTCGAAATTAATTGGTTACAATTAGTTTGAAATTTAATTTAAATTAGTGCCCAAAAAATCAAAGTTAATATTAAAGTTTGATGCACCAATAATTTCAAACACAAAAACTGGTCTTTAAAGATGCCAGTTTTTAAACGTGGACTGTATTACTGTAACACTGTTAACAATTTTTGATCACAACCACAAATCATAATTACACTAATTAATGCAAATATTCAATGAAAATCTATTCTAAAAACATCAAATGTACATCAAAAGTTGCTTGGGTTAATTTTGTACAACAAAAGTTGTCAAAGGGGATAGTTGTAACTTGTAGTTGAACTTATCTTACAGTTAAACATATAATAAAACCATTTATCGGTATAAATCATTAGTTTCTTTGACGATGATTTTTGTAAAGGAAATCGTGTCTATTATTCGAAATATAATTTAATGGAAAATTAATTATGAATGAATGTATTGAATCGTGAGTAATCATAAATATCCTTTTCATTGGCAAAACTACGTTCACCTCATGAAATTTTCATATCGCGTAATTGAATGGGAGTGACACGAGTACTACACAAAAGGAGCTAGTATAATGTATTCATTGCATTAATTCGGTGTGCGCCACTGAAATTACGTTTGTGTATTTATTTTAAAATTTAAGCAGATTATAATTTGGCTGTTGCTAAGTTGCACGAGACCCATATGTATGTATGTCTGTGGTGAATCGAATCATCAACATGATTAACGTATGGTTTGGAATGATTATGCGAAGGAATTCTCTACCATTATTATTTTCTCTGCGTATTGTAACAATAAAAGTCGGATATTCCGTTATACAGGTAAGCAGGGGATTCAATTTATGTTTGTATCGTTGCATTTCCTTTTTTTTGCACTGTAATTGGCTCTTTTCAAACTGACTCTCCTTTCCACTTTTCCCTCCTCATCTATAGCTTTTGGTAACACAAACCGATTATTATCTGGCAACACCTTTTCTCGTATTCAAGTCACGCTCCTCCAGTTCATTTCAATAAGTAGATAAATTTTTTATCCTGTCAGCCTCTCTCATTATGCGTGATGATAGTGACTTCATGTTGTTATCTATTTTGTTGGTGTTTATATTTTACAGTGGTGTTGAATTGTCGTTAAAAGGATAGAATCAGTTTAGTGAACTAAAATTAATTCACTCACATTACGTATATGAATTGTCCATTTAGGATATCATTTATAGTTATGATCATTTTGGGATTTTGCTACAATCCATTGTAAACAATTTATGTGCTCAACTAATGTTTGATTGTTTGAAACTGGAATATTTTCTGCTACTGTAATTTCAACGTTACTTGTTCGAACAGTGTAATTAAAACACTTAATTTAACCAGAATCCAGAAGACTAATTATTGCACAAATTGGATAGTTAATTAGTGGTGTAGTGTAATTTGTAGCCAGAACATCAATCGGAGAACAATGGAATCTGTATAGCTACGGTCTTTGTCTGATTCGATTTAGAATTCCTACGCTTTACCGTCCTTAAAAATTGGCAAAGCGTTTGGATTCTGAAACGAATTGGATAAAAAAATCAACAGGATACAGTAACAAGGAATCGTTGCAGATTTCTTCGAAAATAAGAGACATGGATTTCGTGGAGTGAAGTTTGTGAAAAATTTTTCCTACTTTAATCCGTGATGAAAACATTTTTATTGTGTAGAAGGATTAACATTAGAGGCATTTCAATTAAGTATGATATAACTACGAGTAAGTGTATAAACTCAAAATGATTATGTATAATTACGTACTTTTATATTTATTATAACAAATTTTTACAGTTAATTTATTTTATATACTATTTTAGTTATTTTTTAGGATGTAACTTCTTGTCTTATACGGCATAATTTAGTTAAGATATTGAATTTGTTTATTAATAATTATGGCTAGTGGATCTGTTTTCAAATTAATTAATTTTAATGAATTTTGCTTATTTTTAATAATATATTTTTATTAATTTTTTTATTCTTAACTTGTAGAAGAATAACTTCATTCAACTTTTATTTATTTTTTGAAAGTAGACTTATGCCCACATTATTTTAAGTTTTACGGTGGGGATATCAGCCTGCATGAGTGCAAGCTGCTATTTACTTAATATTTTACACTTTACTAACTACGTTACCCTTACTTGTTGTTATTTTTTATTTAATATATAAAACAAATACTTTAAATTTTTGTTTACTTATTTCATTTATGTTTAATTAAAATTGAACTATAGTGATGGGAAGAGTAATATTTGTTTTAAATAGAATATGTGGATTCCAAAAGGCATGTAACAAAAATTGTAACAATATAAAGCACCTATTAAAAAAGTTTGTTTTGTTAAATTTGATTCACTTCAATTACTTTATACTCCTGCACGATTTTTTTAAGAAACATGTCTTCACTGTATATCGGAAAATAATTAATGCTATGCTCGTGATTTCAGGAAAAAATCAACTAAAAATTTTTAATGCATATTTCCTGTGGACTTCCGAGTTTCGTAATACATTAGAGTGCAAATGGTTAAAAACTATTACAACAAAATTCAAACTACATTACGTTTTCGAATTAGTTTTTGCAATAGTTTCATTTAAAAGGATATGCTCCTTCCTCATAATTACTATTAAACTCCTGTTGTCCTTTTGGTTCGTCTTCCGGTTTTGTTGAGTTTATCGAATTTGCAAGCGACCTGCTCACAAATCCAATTTCTCATGACATAACGTCGTTTGTTGCTACTCGTAAAATTATATTAATTTTCTCGACAACAGAAAAAAATCATTCACTCAAATTTACCTATTTAATGTCTGATACTAACACTTGTTGACATCACAAAGCAACATCCTTTTCGTACGGTATTTTCACACTTAAAGTCCTTTTTTTTGCTTACATGTGTGTTGACTTTGAGCAGCTTTGAATCACATCCGAAAATTCACCATACGCCTGTTTTCAAAGTGGATTTTCCTTTCTTTTATCTAGCTGAAGTAAATTGATCTTACAAAATCCATTTGGAATAAGCTGAAACATTTCCTTTCTATCCTTTATTGTTCCTACTTACCCCTTTACTTTGGCAATTTGTTTCTTATATCTTTGTACTGGTTATGAACTGTGAACCCTTCCGTTTACACTTTCAGTGCTCCAAATGGAAAATTAGACTTTTGATGAAATTATTTTCATTTGGATTCACATTTGGGTAGGTTGAAGATGAAATCAGTGACGACAACTAAAAATACATAAACAAGTTCCATTTGCTTGCTCAAGGAGTATATGAAACAATAAAAGGGTTTGCAAGAATATTGTGCGTCTCAACATGGTTACAATACTATATAACCGTAAAGTTATGGTACGAGTTCTGTTAATTCCACTACTGTTGTCTTATCCTGTTTTATTGAAGATGATGCATCACAAACGAACATGTGAAATAAAAATATATTGTTATACCACACTGTCTGTTGGTATTTTTTTACTCCTTTTTTTTTAAGATTATGTAGTGCATAACTGAAGAGGAGTGCAATTAAGGCTATGACAAGGACCCGTACATGCCTCTATCGTCTAATTGTCAAGTTTTGCAGCCCGTGTGAAATTAATGACTTTTATTCTTTCACCAATTTGGGTCAATGTAGAAAGAAAACAATTAATTCAGTTTTTCTACATCACGCACTGGAATATGAAGGTGGACTCGTGTGCCGCAACCGCCATCAATTGCTAGTTCAGAATTCATAGCTGAATAATTTCATGGAATCGCATTTAATTAAAGTACTTGACTCGTTCTGATTGTTCAATTCCATTTTGTTTCATTTCCTCAGTTCCACTTATTATGCTGCGCTTATTTTCCTGGCAAGAGTTCCTACAATTTGTAATAAATATGCTTTTCATGAACTTGACTCTCTTTCTAGAAAGGAGGTTAGTATAATCGTTTGAAATTGATGTTATATAAATAAAACATTTATTCGTAATTCGTATATTTTTGTATTTTATAAATTTTTTTTTTCATTAAACAAAATTATTGTAGTTAATTAATTTAAAGTTGAAGGTAAAACGTCTTAAGATTTATTTAGTGTCTATAAGACCAAGAATTAAGGATCGTTTATCCAAAATCAGTGCCAATATTAAAAACACTGCAAATTTTACACAACGGTTTATTATTTCCAAAAAATGTGACATTTTTCAAGTCACGGCTAGATGGCAGTAGTGATCATGTGAAATGATTTCACGTTTTTTGATCCACCAACAAATGGAATAATTTATGGAGATTAAAAATTTCAAAATTCTATTACTCAAAAACCAATTGATATAAATCCATACAATAAAATGTGTTCTATTGAGTAATATTAGAGCATTGTATATTCCGAGTTTTATGAAAAAAGCTTGAACGGTTTCGGAAATATGATTTTTTCAATATTTGGTTCCTCAATTTCCCCCCCTCAAAATACGTCGATCGGACCCACGAGCTGTTAGGACCGTTGTCAGATGTCACTTGATTTTTGAACCAAATTTAATTAATTTATCTCCAGTAGTTTCCGAGAAAAAGCCTGGACGGCGGACGGTGGACGGCGGACGGGGGACGGCGGAGGACGGACGGATTTTTTTTTATTCGTTTTTTGAAATCTACATATCTCAAAACGTAAACTGACAAAATTTCAGGGGGGGTTATAATTTTTTTTTTCGTGTTCGATTACATAGGTTTATTATTGAAAATAATAAACCAAAAAGAATCCCTCCCTCTCTCCACATCTACACAAGGTTAACAAGAATAAGTTGAAATAAGCCGCTAGAATTAGTAGAATTAGTAGGTATACGATACTAATTTAAATAACAAAGAAGACCAAATACTATGTTTTTTTTTTGCTCCACTAAAAATCCTTTCAATGGGCTCATTTGTGGTAGACTAAGAATAAAATTGTAACAAGCTTTGTTTCTTATTTATTATTAAGACTAAAGTATTTTTCATGAAACTTCATAGATCTTTTAGTTTCCCATTTAAAAATTTTATTTTATTGCGGCAATGTGTGAGTGCATTTATGTTTATGAAATATGTATGTATATGTATTGTATCCGTGTTAACACATTTCCACCATCCAAAATCTGAAATTATGATTTTCGAGCCTTCCACACTTTCAGTCTCTTCAACCTTTTCGTGAAGCTATTAAATTTATTTCTGTTCAAGTTTTGTTTGAATGTCATAATTATGTTCTCTGAAAATGTGGTTTAGTGTCCTTAAATGCTTCCAATGATGGCAGGGGATCATTATGTAGGAGATGAAATGTTTGGGTCCCCTATTGTTCTACCTGGTAAAAAGCGGTATGGCTTGTAAAAAATTAAAAGAAAATGCTGTGAAATTTACAGGTGGATGACGAACCGTTCTCCCGAGTCCATTAGACAACCGCTTGTACATTTAACAAGGAAAATATCCTGAAATATTGGATTTTACCTTTTAAGGGGTCTTCAACTGGGCTTCAGAAAATTTTCATGATGAAAATTGTGTCCACAATGAATATTAAATGCGATTCCCGCTGGTATATTGAAGTAACAAGAAAATAAAAAAATTATGAATCAAAAATCTCTCCATTTTCTCGCGGCTCGTGCATTTAAATAGTTGACTCAATGTGGTGAATTAATTAAAACGCAATTTAAGATTACTCGTTAAGTGTGTTTGAGACAATTTGACTGTAACCTCAATATCTCATGAATATTAAATATTGTTGGAATATTTCATTCTTTGGTATTGTTTACGGATGCTTAGGGTACAACTTTTTGTAATTCACCAGTTAAACAAATTCTGGGTCTTAGTGCAACCATTATGTAATTTGAATTCAATTATTCAAGTTCGTTTAAGATAAGTGGCGGTCGTAATGGACATTTCAAATCTTTCAGTAGTTCGATTGCATCAAAGTACTTACTTAAATATTAATTAATGCACTTGTACGTTTGAACGATGATAATGAGAGCAGAATAATTATGCGACAGGTTTAAATCAATGGAGAGTAAATAAAATAAATTTAAATGTCAATAAAAATATTACTCATCAAAGTTCAAAATTGATTCCAATCACTGTAAACAAGAAATTGAAATTTTCTAAATGGATACGTTTTTTAAAACTTATCAATATAATTATTAGTATTATTAGTTTAACTGTTAAGTAAAGCCATACATATTTAAGCTGGTTACATTTCATAGAATTAATTTGCTTCACACGATTTCAAACTACAAACATACTGCATAGTTCGATGAATATAAAAAAAAATCTGAATTTTCACGTATATTTTGTTTAGTACCCATTACATTTTATTATATATATTATATTTTCGATCACAAGATTTGTACAATTTTGCTTAGCAATGAGTGGACGTCCAAAATAGATTTCTCCACGTTATAGTAACCTGAAACGAGAAAGAGAAGGAAACTGATAAGATATAACTGTACAATTTCCAAATGTCTATTTAATTAATTAGTGTCCAAATCCTAAAACTTCATACTTAACTTAATTACGGTGCTTTGCATTATACTGAAATAACTTAATTGTTCCTAAATTTCAAATGAAGCTCCATAAACATTAGACATATAATAATGAAGAGTATTTTGAGCTTTATCTCATTTCAAGGATCTTCAGTGTAATAAAATTGACACAGGGAGGGTAGAGGCGTAATGGAACAGAAATCACCAAAAAAACCAAAATATTTTATTCGGCCATCTCAGATATCGATGAACTTCCTTTAATAAGCTGAATGCAAATATAATTTTCAAATAATTTTTTCTGTTACAGTTTTGTAGTTATAATTTTTAAAAAATTTTTCGTTATTGCTTTTTATATTCGTTAAGTGCAAATAATTTTTCTACTTTAATTCCAGTCCATAAGGCATAGAGGGTTGTTCATAAAAAGAATGCAATAGGCTTTAATTTCAAATGAAAGTTGGACACTTACTAAAAATTTGTTTTTTTTTTTGAAAAAGTCAAAAATATTTAAAAGTTTTATTTTGAGATTGTGGCTTTAAAAATATTGAAAATACATCACAAAAATTTACAAGTGCGAATATCATTATAATAGCTCTTGAAGCTTCTAATATAGTACATTTTCCTGTAAGTGCATTAATGTAAAAATAGCAAAACATATTTTACAATTATTAAAAATCTATAACTCAAAATTATGGAGCTAGAATTCTTAAAATATATTATGTGGATGTTAAAGAGTACCTACAGTTAATCAAAGTTTCAATGAAATTTGAGATGGTTGAGTTGGATGGTTTGTTGATTTGACTTAAAATACCTCGGCATCACGTGGGACGTGGGAGGTGTGAAACATTTCATTCGGAAGACTGTTGTTTTTGTCTAGCCGTAATTTGTTTAGCACATGTTAGTGATTTTGAGATGAAATGTCGAATGGTTTATGCGTTGAAGCAAATAAATACCGGAAATAAAACACTTCGAAGTTTCGAAAAAAAGACCATTGTAATCAAAATTGTGTAAATTTAAGATTAATTTTTTTAATCTTTATTTTTTGTCCTTTCTATTTTTAAGAACATATTAAATCATTCTCTACTGTCCTCTAATTTTTATACATAGGAATAAAAAGAGCTATAATTAAAAATTTATCCATAAAACTAAATTTTCCAACTTCTTTAAATTAAATAGCAAGATGTTCTCAAATGCGTAGAAAATATTGCCGAAAAATAGATCAATATCAAATTTGATGTTATACGGAGAGGAGAAATTGAGAAAACCTACATTTTCTTTTATTAATTACTTTTAAATGAAAAATTGACAAATTGGCCATTTTCAATTGCTATCGCCTTTGTCTAGCGATTTATGCTGTCCATAGCAACCGTTTTCAATGTATTAGGAACGATCTTGTTCGACATTCAAATGATATGCTCTATAAATAATTCCATTCAAAGTATAAGCACGTATTAATTGATTCATGGAACATTTTTTTAATAATACACAAGAAGTACACAATGGCCCGAAAAATTAGCCCGATTTATTGAATTGGGTAGTTTCAGTGGGCACAAATGTGGGCAAGAATTGAGAGTGCCGAATTTATAAAATAAATAAATTTTTTTTTTATTGATAGAAATATTCAATTACGATTATATCACTAATATTAAATTCAAATTATCATTTTTATTTTCGATCGCCCAGCATTGGGTATTTCAATTAAGACAGTAGCCATTCGTGAATCCAGTAAACGCACATATTTTAAATAATAACGAATACTATGACACTAAAATTATTTCAAACGTGAACAATGTTTGACCCTTACAGTAGGAGTGAGCAAAATGTTTGAAACAAAATTTTATTTCTTTTGTATCATTTATTCATTTTTCCCGGTTGCTGTGATTTCGTATAGAGTTTTACAGTGCAATTGCTGTTAGTGCTGTGCGAAGGAAAGAGAGCGATGTACATTAGTTGTAGAAATTATCATTTCTCTCATTCGCTCCAGCTATAGGTGACACTTTGGCGATAAATGTTCTAGAAAACAGTTCAGTTGCGTCGGCAATGTGACTTATTGCGCACTGCAACCTGAAGATGTTTATAAACATTTGGTAGAAACTATTATTAATTTTATAGTTCTGCAAGTTCTCTTTTGTAGTAATACATATTCTTGAAATGAATTTAGTTGCAATTATAAGTTGGTAAAAATCGTTCAATTTAAAATAGAGACTATTTTTACAAACTTTATATGTTTCAGTACGAGTTTGTATGAGGGGAATCTCGCAAGTGAATTTTAACTTCTAGTCGTCCGATTAATTTGTAATTTGGCAAGTGAGTAGATTTCTCGTGACAATAGATGTTTCTTAAACTTAAATAGATGTTTCTTCTTAAACCTCAAACGCGCTTTCCCGGAAAACAGTTTTTTATACATATGTTCCTTTTCCTCCGTTCCAGGACGACTAAATTTTACATAGTTAAGTACCAGACAGGGCCTGTACTAGAATTATTAATATAGGACTAATAGTTCTTGGAATAAGGAAATTTTTTTTTTTTGTAAAAAATGGTTTTTTTAAAAACAAATTTCAATTAATTTTTATTAAACTGTTCCTGATGGCATAATTTGATAGAACTTGAAATTCCAAGTTCATAGTATAAGTATTTTCCTCAAAAAAGGAACATTAACTTATCATTGTGCTCCTATAAAAAATGTATGAAGTATTATTTTACTAATTTTTTCTTGTATTTGGAGCTTGTTTATTTAAAATTAATTGATTTCGGAAAATAATAAATATATTTCTTCAAATGTTTCTCAAACAAAAAATGAAACAGGCATTCCTTTGCCCGGAACTCAACTTATAGGACTCAGTTCGCTCTTCGCTAGATGCTGGCGCTATAATTAAACAACTGTTGTCAGTGGCACACTGCTTTCGCTCTCTTTCTCACCAAGTCACCACCTTTTTTCCAATGGGATTTCGAACACACGTAATCAGGCGATCAGAAATCAGAAACAGTAGTTCATTCATACTTTCGGGCACTCGTACTGTCATATTGTGGTAATAAGGAACGGCTTTTATTTGTTTCTTATTTTTTCGAAACAGTTTTTTTAAAAACATATATATTTACACGATCTTATTTGTTTAAAGTAAACAAAAAGTTGAAAACAATCTGCATTTCAATCATCCTAAAATCTAGGTCTAGTCTAAACAACAGATATGCGCTTCTTTAACCGAACACACTCAGCAGTTGGCGCTGGAATCGTGCCGGATTCGCAAACTATGAATGAGTTACTGCTGCTGATTCCTGATCGCCTGTTACCCTTGGTTTCAAAGTATTCTACTTCTGGGGTCATATTATTCCATGAAAAATCGACCAATTTTCGGACATTTTCTTACCTCATGTGCTCCGATTTTTTTTATTTATGTTTTTTTTCCATAAAGTACTCGTAGATTGTAGAAAACAAGTTCGGTAGTTTCTCAAACAACGCCCCCCTTTTGTAGATGGGGGGACTTGAAAACAG
This sequence comes from Leptogaster cylindrica, assembly GCA_963082835.1. NCBI lineage: Eukaryota > Metazoa > Arthropoda > Insecta > Diptera > Asilidae > Leptogaster > Leptogaster cylindrica. Next base: position 18,064,294 of record OY720108.1, read on the forward strand.
AAAATTTTGTAAAACGTGTTTTTTTTTAAAAAATCACCGCAGTTGCTGATGTATTTTAATGATTTATATTTTATAAATCATTTTAAAGGAAAGCAGTTAAAGATTTAGAAAAAACTACAAACAGAACATGTAACGTAAAATAAACGAAAGCGATAAATTATTAACCGTTATTTTTGAATATATATTAAAATGCAAATTTTTATTTTTTTATGTTATGTATAATAATGTTAGAAAACTCATATACAATTTCAAGTTGGGCCAAAAATTAGTTTGGCAAGTAGCATAAAATCCAAAAATTTTCATTGACCTTATACATTCAAAAGATACATTCAGAACCTATTTTACATAGCAAGCTTAAACTTGAATCATTTTCAACAGTTCTTAAAAACCTTTATTTTGATATACAACAGTTGTAAATTTTGCGGATGCAAGAGAAACCTACTTTTATATAAAAATATACAATTGAATATTCATATCATTTGGTTTACATAATTTGAAATTCCAAAAATGTAGTTCCAAACAAACAACAGCAAAAAAAACAGAAATTTCATAAAAACTTACTCATAATTAAATGTTTTAGGACAGTACTAAAAAAGAAGATAAAAAACGAAAAATACTAAAAATACATATTTAAAGAATCTCAGACGAAACTAGTGAATCCAGGCTTAACACTTAATTTATTTTTATTTCAGAGGCCGACTACACCTTGGACGATTCATTTTGGAATGAAGAGAGTCCAGTCGGTAAGTAGAAAAAACATGAGCAAATACCTTCACCTATTTTCATACCACGCATACGAGGCCAACTATCTAATAAAGTGGTTGTTGTTATTGCTGTTATTGTTTTTTTTTTATATACCATAGTGTATATATATATATATATTCATTTTTTATTTTATTTTTATAATAAAAAAAAAATAAGACACTGATGTAGTAGCAATTCCTTATTGGAACAATGTTAAGAGCACGTGACTAAAATAAACTGAGAACCACTTCATGTCCTTTTGTGTTTAAATTTACGCGGAGTACTTTTCTTGAAGAATCTTAACATAAAAAGGACTTAAAGAAAACAAAATTCTTTAGTTTAGAAAGTCTCATTCTTAAACATTTCTTTCAGTTTCCTTTCCTCACCTTCTTAAGTTTTATCCTTTGTTTCAATAAGATTATTGAAGAAAAAGAAAATCAAAAAAAAAAAAAAAACACACACACACACACACACCTACATAACAACAACAATAAAATATAAAAAAGGAAAAAAAGCCATGAATGAGGTGTCGTATGTAGGACGTGAGTCTTTTTTCAATATACTACAATGCAGGCTGCATAACTGATGCACCCAAATTAGAACAAGGGGGTGTATATTCAGTGGATCAGAATCTGAGCGGCGTAGGTACGAGTATAACTAGCTCACAAATCCCAAGAATTCTGCACTATATAAATTTCTTGTACGCAAACTTAAACAGAAAATTCCTTTACGAGCTCTCAACTTGAGTACCCTTTGTGCATCGCAACACTCCTCCTAGACAGTCCTACCGGAAACGTTACCCCACACGATGAGTACCACCGTATACAAGAGTTATATGCGCATTCGTATGATATTTTCAAAGAGGATATACCGTGTGCGGGCGTGTTGGTGCTATCTGATAAATGATATCCTCGTAGGCGCGCTCACATTAGTTTTGCGGCAGTGCATGCACACTGAGTTTTAGCACCTATACAACGTTGTCCGTGCACGTTGTTGCATCATTTTTATCCTTGCTGTTTCTTCATATTTTTGTATTTTTGTTGTTGTTTTGTTTTTTGTTTTAGTTTTTGTATTTTTATTATATTTTTTTTTAGCCCTGAGCTAAAAACGTACAAGGTCCCCTTCGGTTGGAATTTTGAATGTACAAAATTACAGTGAATCGCAACACACTTTGCTCGCGTTTAATTTCTCTAGCAAATACACACCCGTCCACATTGCAGTTATCTGTAATTATTTTTTATAATGCTAAACAGATTTTGAATTTCTCTTTTCGTTGATAAAATGCAAATTTAATGGAGGTCGAGCGCACCAACAAATCTTCTTGGCCAGATGAACTTTTAATTCTTTTCATTTTTTTGTTTTTTATGGAATTAAATGTGGGGATGAAATATTTTGGTTTTTTAATTTTTTGAACTAAAAATTATTATAATTTCTTTCTTTACTATTTAATAGAATAATAAAGATGTGATGTTAAAATATAAGTTGTAAAAAACAGCTTTTTTCATTATCTTGAAAAGCATCATACTTTTGTGGTGCATTAATCAAGTTAAAAAGTTAAACGTTCTGCTGAAGTACCTACACATAAATTATATGCTTACATTTTTAACACTGTTTTTTCGTTACCATTTAAGTGACAAGAAGAAAAAGACTTTAAACAATTATCCTGGTTGCTTTTATGTAAAAAAATGTATTATAGGTTAAGGTTAAGAGCAAGGCACATTTGAAATGTTAACTGTAGCAGTCCTTGTGTTTCACTTCGAATTTGTTATTGTGGTTTTCCTTCCAAAACGATTTGAAAACGTCCTGTCCAAACGTGACCAACAGGATCCACGTGAAAATGGAGTCGCATATTTTTGAGCCCACTCCACACTTGGCGTAGGCATGGCACAGAAATTCAGGACTTGGTTTTAAGACTCATGAAAGTTCTTATACATATCAAAACCGTCATTTTCAAATCAGAAAAATAAACCTATAGGATTAATTTTTAACTCAGCTTTAATTTTTTGGAGAATAATTCCCTATGAACTGACAAAATAAAAGAAAATATAAAAAAAAATTTTGAATTTTCGCAGAAAACTTAAAAGCAGGAGAAAATTGCAGATTAATTATATTATTTATTGCAAATAAAAATTACGTTTGCATTTGAACGCAATTCAGCTCCATATTTTCCGACACAATTTCCATTCCATCCCGGAACACTGCAGTCAAAATTATGTAGTTAAGGGACTATGAAAATTCCTGTAGAGAAAGTCAATTGTAATGCATTTAAGAAGGACCAGAGAGTTTCATAAAAATGCAGTGTTGAAAATGTTGGTTGCTGCTTCAAAAAATTATTATTTAGTTTAACTAAGAAGAAAATTAATTTGCTGCCGCTTTTGCTGTGCTCTCAATCGTGTACGGCCTTCGCCAGAACAACTGGGCTTGCGATTAAAACTGGATATGGATAGCAACAAATTGCACTCTATAATATGCAACAACAACTAAATTATACTATTTTTTGGATATTCTGGAAGCGCTCCAATTTCTTCATATGGAACTAAATAGTAAATAGTAATTCTGTATTCAAAAAAATACAAAAAAGAAAAATCATTTTCAAGTGATTTCATCACTTCCGCTCTGTCAATAATAAATTACTGATTGTTATTTATTCATGTCTAGAGCTCTTTTTAGCTTAAAACTTCCATCAAGCATTCACGACTCAAAAATCCATAACTCATATATTGAAAATTACCCACGATGTAAAGGGTTATCTGATACATATATGGAATATGTATGTTCGATTATGTTGCTCCTTTTATAATGGTTCAAGTTCTGTGTGATATTTTTTAAGTGTAGTATTCGAGATCAGTCCAAATACTTACACCAATCACAGTATATTACTGTAGTGTAGTACGTACTCGTCTTATTTTGATTTTGGGCTTCTTTCATATTAAAAAAGGAAAAAGAGAAATATTGAAAAAAGGATATTGCAAAATAATGTAGGCACCTAAGTTAGAGTTTCTCAAAATTTTCTATTTGAACACCCTTTTAGCCTGCGTTTTTTTTGTTCCCTTTGATATAGAGATACAATGATCTGTTCATTCATGCGGGTTCGTTTTAACGCGGTTGAGCTACCTAGACATAGTAATAAATATAATTGAATATTCCCAACGATTTCTTCTTCTTACAAAAGTGGACTAGGATTGAAAATTTGTTTTTACATGACCAAATATTTTCTTTGATTTACTAAAACTTCGACAACTCTATAATTTGTGATTGTAGCCCAATTTTCAAAAGTTCTGGTCTAAACTTCTAAGAATAAAGACCCGAATGCTGAAAGCACTCTAACACTCTTTATTTGTTTACTTGGCATTGAATGTAGTATAAACTCAATAAAGTCAATTTGTCAAATGCTGATAGTTTAAATGATTTCAAAATTTGTGTAGTTTCGGGTTTGTGATGCAATGAACATTTAAAATAAATACGAAACCATTGTGTGTGACACCATTGAGTCCAAGGAACTGTTCGTCAATGTGAACATTTTGAAAAATTTATGTGCACATATAAAAAAGATAAATTACTTTCCTTGTGCGGAGAAAGGCCTTTGTAAGACACGAAATAAAGTTGAATACAAAGACCGCCAGGCATATTCACTGCAAGGAGGGATTAAGAGACGTTAAAGATCATGGTGCACGGCATGGAAAGGACGTTTTCTTTCTATATTCTCTTTAATGTTTTTCACAATGAAAAAAGGATCTTTTTGCATGAAGTCACAATGTATTCGGTAGACCAAGAGTTAAATTTGAGAACTGAACATTTTGAAAAAATGTTCTTATTATAAACATATTTTTATATGTATTTTTGTTGAAAAATTGTTATAGATATTGTAAAGGTAGATTCAAATTTTTTTTAAATCAGACTGATACTAGAATATGGTCATACAACGATATACATTACGCAATACATGTGGACAGGCTGATGTGGCTTTAGCTTAATCCATTATTTCCCCTTTGAAATAAGAAACTCACTCGTGGGAGTATGAACTCGTTTACATCTCATGTGACTGAGAACGACGTTGACTCCTTTTCAATTTCCACAGAAACAAGTACGCAAATTTATGCAAGCCAAGTGCATACAGTAATTAAGGACACCGTGCGAATTGTATTGCAAAATCTTCACGATTGAATACGAATATCTCTACGCAATTGTTTACGCAATTGTTCCTCTGCTAATAACATTAAATAAATATGACGGACTATTGGGAAAAAACCTTATTTTTTCCATTTGTCTAACATATTGGGCATTTTAATAACATTCTTACTAGTTTTAAAGTTAGTTCTTTAAGAAAGGGCAGCAACAAATACAACCCGAACAATAATGACGCCGGATTTATTTTTGGTGATCCTATTGTTAGGCAAAAGTGAAAATATTTACTTTGTTTGCTTTTCCATTCATGACTTCATTTAAAAAACATTTGCGGTCGTCGCTTTTTGAAGTGAATGAGAAGTAATATATTAAAAAATATATATGATTTTATTGATCTAATAAAGAGTATGAATTCCGATTTTTGGCAATTGTCGACGCTGTTACTCTGGTTGTTGGAATGACATATTTTAATTATCGAAAATATTTTTTCTGAAAGTAATAGAGAATCGAAATTATCTATGTAAATCTGGTATTTCAATTTGTCATTTAAAGTATTCTATTGTTTTAATAAGCTTGTCACAACTGTCTTGGAGCTGATCTTGATTACTGATCAGTCACTCCATCTTTCCTAAGTTTCATCTTGCCATAAGTTTGAAGTTCCAAAAATAAAAAAATAAAAATGAAACTGAGTTGAATGCAACCGGAAACGTTAACATTACATGTAGAACTCAAACGATTTGAGTTAAGAATCTGCGCCATGCTTTTCACATACTTGAAGTTGATTACGAAAGCGTGATGAACTTTCAGGAAATCCATATAAATTGAAATTACAGAAACATTTCGGTTTTTGTTGGTTTTTGATAAAATGGAATTTACCAAGCCATAAATGAAATTTTCTACATCGCAGCGATAGCCTTCAGTTTATGAAAATGGTTTAAAATAAAAATAAAAAAAGGACGCGTAAAGTTTGAATGTGCAGAGTGAAGCTTATGAAAACTTGCAGAATTTCACCACTTCTAACATTCCCTTAGCAACACAAGAATTTCCAAAAGTATCCATGTATGTAAATATAATATGTACCTATATACATATATAATATATATTATATGTATTATTATGTATATATAAAGATTATCTCTTATTCGAAAATTCAGCTGCTTCAGTATACGCTGCTTCCTTGACTATATATTAAAAAGTCTTGCCGGTTGCTTTTCAAACAAACATATAACCAAGCTCTATCCTTACAGCCATTCGCTTACTGGTTTACCCTCTTTGACCTCAATATTAAGGGAATTAACAATCCGTGGTTTATAACAATTTACGTTGAGTTTTCATTTTCATAGCTGTTACGCTCATTCTGTCATAAATTCAAAGCAGCAAAAATGATTTTATCACGATTGAGATTACAAATATTAAGGATTCAGCAGCGACCAGCATTTTTTGTGTTCCTGCACTAGCACAAGCGCATGAAAACATTTGGTGCTCTAACGAATTTAAATGACGTAGAAGTATTCTTATCTCGAGAAAGGAAACGAACTTTTCTTCACACCTAGAGCTGCAATCCTTTTTTTATTTGTATGCGCAGGATAGGAAACTTGACAGAAATATAGTTGAGAGGGAATTGTTAATTAATCATGCAGTTTCTAGAGTTTTTATACATCCTGAGTTAGACTTGGGTGGATTTTTTACTATTTCATCACCAAACTTTTAGAAATCGAGTCTTTGTTCATATTAATCATACAATAGTAGTATATATTTACGTGTTTTTCTGATTTTTATTTAGACGATTTGTGACGTTTCTGGAATTGAATCTTCAAGTATTCTAGATATTTACGCTATAAAGTTAGGTTGGTTACAAACCGAAAAACAATATTTAGAGAAAACTCAAGGCTCGTTCAGGCCGCCTCCTTTCGTTCGTTCTTCGTTCTTCGTCTTTCGTTTTCGTTCATTTTGTAATGATGACCACATAGATCCGGACTTTTCGGACTTTTGACAGTTCTTTCATTCGTTGTTTACAATTTAATAGCATTGGAGGTACTCAGTGAGTATCAGCGAATTTGATTGATTCGCTTTTATTAAATCTTGAATCAAGTACCTCCAAGTCCGACCACGTATTTGTTGTGACAGGCAAAATGTGAGGGTATGGCTTTCATTTTGTTTCGTTTCGTTCGTCCCAAAGTCGAATTTTGTCAAACTCTTTCGTCTCCAATCGTTTCCGTTCGTCTCTATGTGAGCACTTTCATTGAAATATGTGGAACCAAAAAACTGAAAATATGAATTGCGGCGGCCAACGTAAGGAGGGGGAACTATCTGGGAGAACTTTACGAAGTTACAATTTTCTCTCCAATGTCCAAATAGCAATCGTAAACTTTCCGGATGCACGAATTGCCTAAAAAAGCATTGTCATCCTTTTCAATTTACTTTTATCACTAATTGTTTTTTTTTTTTGTGTGTGTGTTCACTAACTTAATAAAAATTGTAATTGTCTAATCAATTAACTTCAACTTTCATCAAATAATTAATATCTAATTACACTAAGTAATGAAATTACTCTTCGTTATATTTTTAATTGTGATAAGCGAATAATTGATTTTTTGCGAATTTAATTAATTAATCAGTGAATGTGTGCACACATCACATCCGGTTATTTAATTTCCATGTGAAAATGTTTAGCTTTCAAATTGATGAAAAACTCCTTCCAGGACTAGGGACTAGGTAAAATCATCCAGTGCATGATGGCTACGTGGATTTCCGAGCCGAGAACTTAATTGCTTTTGAAAGCTAGAAAATCACTGACCCCCATTTCGTAATGAAATCTCAGATCAAATCCCCCAGGGATGTCTAAATCAGAGCTGTCTTCGACCTCAACTTTAATCAACTCAGAATCAGATTGCATTTTTGTGTATTCTCAGAAGTCAAACTTTTTTAGCGAACCGCACCCTGTATATTGTAGGGAGCATTTGTGTTCGGGGTTGAAATTGAAATAAAACAGAAGCAAATAACTGAAAAAAAATAAAAACAAAAAGCAACAATAATAACAAAAAAAATTTTGAAAAAATTGGCATAACATTTAAATTGACAGAACGTGTTGAGTGGGCGAGAATTAGGGCACCGTTATTCCCTTCCGGAGTCAAAACAATTTTCCATTTTTCAATTAAAGCTTAGCATGAGGTGGAATGGAGGCGAACCGAGCCAACTACGCATCGGTCGAATATTTACCCTCTTGAACTTTGTGATGCAAACGTGCTTATGAAAGGGGAAGTTTATGTGGGGCGATATTACACACATAGCGAAAGCTCGAAACCGCCATATCCCGATTCCCAAGCACGCATATCACGGTGCTCCTGTTTTCACCAGAATGATAAGTGAAACCTGGAAAACATCTGCTTTCGCTTCAACTTGAAGCGTTTCTGCCATGAAAACTGATGTAATTGATCACTCCAAAGCGCTCAAGATTAGAACGGCGGCGAAGGGTTCAGGCCAACTGCATTTGCGTTGCATAAGTTCATTTGCGATATGCTTAGAAGCTGCCAGCAGCATTTGTCTCCCTCGTGCATGCGCCGAATACGTTCACTCTAATTCACGGTACGTGATGTGGTCTCTTCAGAAAATTTTATTTACATTTTATTGCAATTCAATTCGCATATATATGCATATGCAATCAATACGATGTCACTTCCAGTGCACCCAGATATCCTGCATCGTCGCATGCCTTTGCAGGACCGAGGGCCAGTAGTACATTCCCTCCAGCTTTCATCCACAACCTGATCCCAGCCCACCCCACAGCAACTGCATATAGACTTTTATGCAAATTGATAAAAATAATTACTACGGCAGTAAGACTTTTGTAAATTTAAATTTAAAGAGCTCTCGACTGTCGATATCCCTCTTTAACTTAGAACACGAAAATCGCTGCTGTTATTGCTGTTTGAACTTTTGTTGTTATTGTTTGTTGCTGTTGACGTGGCAGTTTTCGATTGGATAAGACTGAAATCGATTCACAATTTCGAGTCTGACGTACTGAGATTCAAAATTCATTCCACAAATAATTTGTTTAACCAAAAGTATTTACGCCAACAATTCTGAACAAAATTTGGAGGGTGAAAATGAAAGGAGCAAAAATCATATTTCTCCTTACAACAAAATTTTCGAATGAAGCCTTTTAAATTGCAAACACTCCCCGAGAAGTTTTGTGAAAAAAACCAATTTTTTTTGTATGTGCAAAAATGATGTGCACAATTTTGTATATAACTTTTGATTTACTGCCCACTATCTATATAAAGAGTTTTGCATGTAATAAAATAGCAAAAAATAAAAGATAAAGCAATAAACATGAACATACGTAAAATTGGTATTCGTTTTAAACCAAATTTCATTCACGATAATTTGATTTCATTTCGAAAATCAAATTTAACTCTGGCGATAAAATAACCGCAAACTTTTTACATTTCAATATTTGATTTTTGGTTCAAAATAAATTCCAACCATTTTGAAGACTTTACATTTGACTTCCAATTACTGATCTGTACTTAAATAACAAACTTATTCCCGTTTGAAGAATAAATTCACTGTTAACTTTTGGTAGGGGATGAAAAGTTTTTTTTATTTTTCAACAATGCAAAGTCAAGTACAAGTTGAATCTGCAGCAAAGTGCAGCGCTTGTACGAATAATGAACTAATTAAGGCTCAGCCAGATGGAAGTCCTGATGGAGGAGCTCCTGAGGTTGATGGCCAATAGCATAGCATATTCACAACTTTTATTCAGGGTCCCATTTTTTCTTTAAGCTTTAAGACTTAATAGACCTTGAAATGAACTCGGATCGCATTTAAGGAGTTTTGTTTTCTTCAAGTTGACACTCAAAGGCGCCAGTTTTACATTATTACCGATCGAAATCGAATTGGAGCACCTTCTGAAAGGATTTAGGGAAAAAAATTCTGCACAGTTTGGCTGTATTTATTCGACAGAATTCACTTATTTTTTTAAGTCTGGCTTTAAATCCAACATTCTCACAGAGATGTATATACGATTTGCACAGCAACAAGGTACAAGAAAAACTATGCACGGTGTTCCACGTTTCATCGTTCCGTTGATTAGTACAAGAATGAAAATTCTGTTTTACAAAACAATTCCTTTATTTCACAACATGCAATTTTGTGCACACGTTTTTCGATTTTGAATGGAAATTCAAAGAACCTGAATTGCACAATGTAAAACGATGATTTTTGAAAAAATCCTCTTTGTTCCATATTTGACTGCATCAATTGTCGAAAACCCTTTCAATCATAATTTATCCAACTAATATCAAGCATTTATTGTTCAATCATGCTATGAGTTCAAATTCAAACGATTTCTCAATTTGCTAACTCTAGTGAAACACTTTTTTGAACTTTTACAATAATTGTTTTTAAGAAATTAGCTTCTCTTCATCGCTCATCCATTTGTTATTAAAAGCTCGACGATAATGAGGTTAACATAATCTTCACTTTTTACAGATCTTCTGCAATTGCAGTGTAAGTATCAAAATTTCTCGTTGAGTAATTTGAACATGTTTCACATTAACTTAATTTGTAATTTTAGAAATCATAAAATCATCTTTCATTTTTAATATAATAAGTAGAAATGTTCATTACAACAATTTAATATTATATTATTGTTTCCAAGATAAAATGTAGAAATTGACTATTCAACTTATAAACAATTGCTTAACTGAATTTAACATTTTAAAGCTTTTGAATTGTTTAAAGATAAAATATATACATAAGGGGTATGCTTGAATTTATGTTGTGATGATAAATAATGTTATCTCAAGTGAAAATTTCATGAAGTGTAATTCAGTTTCGCGAATAGTTTTCCTATGATTTCAAAAATTGTCCTGTAAATTCAGCATAACTCTAAAAATCCACAATTTCGAATTATTGCACTTACGAAATATTGCATAAACATTTGCATACGGAAAAGCATTCGTCGCTCCAAAAAGATTCCTCGAAACGCCAGGATCTCCCTGAAAGGGATTGAGGACATTTTCCAGAATACCATTTCAACACTGATGATTGTATGAAATCTAGTTTCGTTTACGGTTTCTGCTGTGCATTCATTTCGTACTAAGTCAGTATTTTTTTTTATTTCGTCTTTGCATTCTTATAACAAAAAAAAAAAAAAAAACATTCTGAGCCGTTTGTGTTTCTGTCATTTTGTAATTGTGATTTATTTTAGAGAAAAAATACTTTTGTTAAAGAATTTTGAATATCATACTTTGAACATTTTGGGAGCATTATTTGAGAAACATTATAACAACAACAAAATCGCCAAATATCCATAATCGCTCGGTTTGTTTTTTATTTTGTTACATATATTGCGAAGTGAATATCTCTGATATTTTAATGATTTTATTTAATACATCTAATACGTTTATGAATTTTGAATAAATAATAGTTAAAGTTTTAATATAGTTTTAGCTTTTACTGATAATTATGTGGTCTACAGTATATTTTGAAAAACTTTGACAGTAAATATTTCGTAGATTTTGTTTTTGTAACAGCTACATGTTTTTTCTAACTGAGAAAAAAGGAAATAGTATCAAAGATGACTGACGAAAAGTGGAAATGAAAAATTTTGCACAAACTGAATTAATTTTTTTTGTCGACAAAGTAATTTTTAATTGTTATATTTTAACTTCTTTCGAAACATGTAAGAAACATAATTCCAAAAAAACATAAAATTAGTAGAGAAGAATTAATTAGAATTGTTAGTGAATGAAAATCGGACTTTAGTGGACTAGTTTAGAACTAAAATTTTTCCATAATTATTGGTTTTAGTGTATTTTGCTGGGGATGGCGGTGAAATGCTTTATGCACCTGAATCAGTCGTTAGTACACTGCTGTGTCGGACTCCCATTTTCGTATAGTATACCGACTAAAACACCTCTTCTTATTGCTTAAGGACTATCTTCCCCTCTGGAACCGCTTCGCATTACTTCGGCAGTTTACTTTTTTGGACATCTACGACATCATCTTTCTCTAAAGCCTGCGTTCAGGCTTCTGGTTTCTTTTTTATTTCGGATCTGCATCGAAGTCTGTCTTCTTCATCTTCAGGATTTTTTTTTGAAAAAAATTGAGATATTTTGTCAGTTCTCCTCGCTTATTGTTATTGTGTCTGTTAAGCTGTCTACACTAAGGACAGCTCAGAATTCTCCAATAATTAGCCCTCACAAGATTTGTTCTAACTGTATGTTTCTAGCCTTATATTGATCTCAATTATGAAAAAAAAAAGAAAATGAACACTCGTTTTATTTTATCTTACATTGGTACGACTATTAGAATTTCAAGCTCGTCACATGTCACCATCTTTAATAGATTATGAACCCCGTAATTACTTTGTATACAACCCATGAATCTGTTAATACCTTCAACAATTGCGTAGTAAAGAATCGACATTTCTGTGTAACTTTGGCTTTAAGCCTCTCTAAGAACATTCAACCCTTTTCCCCGTGAGGTGACAAAATTGTTCTTTTGCAAAAGTTGCCTTCCAGCCAAATAAGAAAGCTGTTGCCTTTTCAAAAGAAAGAAATTTTGCAATAACGTTTACACACTGTAAATTGAATGGAATATAAAATGTCGACGAATTGTTCGTTGTAGTTTGTGTGGGTTGAATAAATTTTGAGAATGTGTTAGTGTTGGAATGAACATAGTCTGGTTCAACGCGTTGCAACACGAAAGAATGCATTCGAATGTAACAATTCTTGCATGCATTTTCAGATTAATGCTGAAGATAGTAATTTTTACTCCAATTACTCACGCTTTTGCAATGATACATTAGTGTAAAACAATGGGTTTGGAGGACACTTTAGTGCTATTCGAAATGCTTAAACTCCTTGCGATGGGAATTTTCATTTCAGTGTTGTCCTCTAAAAGAATAAATTCAAAATAGAAAACAATTATGTCGTAAAACAAATGAAAATGAAAGCAACGGCTGAAATTCATTACTATTGTTTTCCTCTTTAGTAGTGCCCATGCTGTGCATTCAATGTTGTATATCTTGGTGTTATACTATATATGCATTTTGTGCAAAACTTGTGTTCCTTTGTTTATGGTCTAAATGCGGCTGACTCTAAAGGACTCGTATTGAAACCCTATTATTTGAGGCAAGAGTTGTCAGAAAGGCAAAAATCATTATTATTACCAAGATAATGACACAAGACCAACAGGAAAAGGGCTACTATTCTCCATGTAATAATGATGAACGAGTTTTAACACAATCACTTCATTCTTCTGTTCTTTATAGTTTCTATTAAAGCAATGACGAAATGGATTTCTGCAATGTTCGGAACAAATAAACAAAGCGCAATGCATATCCTGTGGGAACTTCTTTTGCTAGTTTAATTTTATTCCAGCGCGCTTCATAACTCTCATGCACTATCGTATGTTTGAATTGAACCTATGCGTTATTATCAGGACACAATTTCTAGTGTATGTTCGAAACCTTGAACCATTGTCTCAGAACAACAAAAGGAATCTATTGTGAGTAAAATGATTTCAACCTAGGAATAATTATGATAGATAACTCAGAGGGTATGCGATTTAGCCACCACAATATCGTCCACTATGTGCTCATTATAATACCACATTGCGTCAAGGGACTTTTCGTTAGTGAGCCTGCTGGAATGGTATTGTAACTGCAGCTGAAGAGGATCATGCAAGACATCCTGGCACGGTTTAGAAAAAAGTATATATAAAAAAAAAAAAGTAGAAATAGGAAAAACTGTATAATTGAGTATATCACTATGAAAAGAAAAGAATGGTGTATTTTTCCTTTTGACATAATTTACTCCAGCATACATTATTTTCATTTACATCGAGGAAGAAATTTCAATTCATCAACTTCGAGGAAATGCAAAACCAGCACTAGTCTTAGAGATGTCAGAGTGTGTGTGTGCCCAAGCCCAAGCCTACTGTATGCGGGAACAACAAGAAAATCTAGCATCTGTGACAAATTGCAGAGTGAAGGCAGCAAATCAAGAATCTGAGTCAGAAGATAAACAATACATTTTGTAAGACTGAGATAATTTGCCACTGTGTGGTTTTATACTAAATTCAAAAACTACATTTCATATTAACCCAAAAGGGTTTTGTAAAAAAAAATAACATTGTTTAATGCTACAAACTGTGTTGTTTAAAGAAGATGTTTGTCTACAATAAAGGGAAACTGAAACGTCAAAAGAAAAAGACCAAACATGTTGGATATCGTTGTATTTTTTAATATGAACGAAAAACCTGTGTTTTTCTTAAATGTATAGTAAATATGCAACAAAAGAGAAACTTTTTTGTTTCATACAAAAAAAAAACTTCCAGATTAAACAATATTAATTAAATTGTGAAATTCCATTAAAACTGCACAAACCATCGTCACCAACACTCAACGGACAGCATAACCAAACATCTAACAAACTTCTGTTTAGTCCCTTTTAGTGAAAAGGAATTTTCTTAAATTTAAGCAAATCTTTTATAAAGACGACTGTATGCTAAACAAGCATTGAAAGGATTTCTTTTGGTTCAGCTGGATTGCAAGAAGGGCTCGTTAGTGCAGAAAACGGAAATTAGGATGTAATCAGGCTTCCTTTCCGCAGAATCCGCGCCTTAGAAATACCCTTTTCGTTACATTCATAGTTATACAGATTTTTTTTTTTTTTTTAGAATTTTGTGGATGAAATGAAATTCTTTACCCTGAGATGCAATTTGAAATTTTCAAAGGTCTTTGAACATTGCACTTGAATATGAGGGTCCTGAAATATCAGACCAAAATTACTGAGAAGGATTTTCTCATTTTTTTTATATCAACATACTTATGCTTTTTACAACATGATCTTATGCATATGCAGTATTTTGAAACTAAATCCGAAGTGGTTGAATATCGTCTGAATTATTTTTACATCTTTTTGAAATTAAAAAGAATTTCCAGAAACATTTTCTATAAAACACATAATTATTGTAATTAAAAGAATGAAACTCTTGAAGCTTGAAGATTTTGCGAATTGCTATTATATTTTCAACAAATATAAGAGGGATGTGGTAAGCTCCTAAGCCTTAAGAAGGGATGCTTTTATTTCATCTCTTAGTAATGCACAATGCTCATTGCACAATGCATATACATTTAATTCCGTACAATAGACAAATCACTATGGGATTTTTGATTTTCCATAGTATTATTCTCAAGAGAATTTTCCTCCTTGCCCTCGTATATATGATTTACCTGTTTTTGTTATGTTGTTGTTTAGAATCGCAAGGACTACAGAACCCAGTTAAAAAAGTAATATTTCAATTGAGTGCAGCTAATCGCTTTCAATTAATTCACTTATTAAATAAGTAAAAGTGATTTTTTTTTATTTGTGTCTAATAAATGAAATCGAGGTTTGCAAAAAAATAAATTTCAGCTAAAAGATTAATATTAAATGTGAAATAGCTTACTATGAATTTTGCTCACTCTGCTATGCACTCAGAGATAGAATATTCTCGTTATAATCGCTTACTTAGCAATAAAGCTCACTGAAAGGACCAGGAAAAGTATCACCGAAATTTTCCACAGTAGAACAAAACCCAAGAGAATGTTATTAATAGTAAATGCTATTAGATGGAAATGTGAATTACAATCAATAAAGCTGTTAGCATAGATCAAAACGCTCGGGAAAACGAGGGGTATGTCTACCCCTCTGCTGCTTTAGGAAACCATAGCAATCATTGCATCGCAGGAGGTGATTATCATTTGCGATTGCTTCCTAAGACCCTGTGGATGTTTATAGGTAATAATTTGTGTTGTTGTTTACTTTAAAACGGTTTTTTTTAACTAAACCATTAAAAAATCTTTATGAAATATGTAATAATTGATTTTCGAATCATTTCGAATTGATTTTTGATTTAATTTCGGACTATATTTCCAATTATAGCTGTCACGCGGGGTGGATAGATTTGCTGGTGCTCCCCACTTGTCTATGGAAGTGTCCTGTGAAGTGGGTGGTGAAACCAATTCACAAGAAAAATGTGTATTGTATAAATGTATAATGCATATGCTCATTAACTTTGGCTATAAGTCTCTGCCAGAATCAAATCGGCTGAACACTAAGCAAATCGAACCATCAGGTTGACCTGAGTCCTTGAATCCTAGCAACATCGGAACTGCATGTTATATAAAGAGATGTATGGCATGATTCTGCAATAATTCATACAACGTGACATGTGGCCCGATATAAAACATGACACGTGACATGGCACAAAATTTTACATGGCGTGGAATGTACAATCAACATGAAACGTGACATTAGAACTATCGAAAATCTAATGAAGCATAAAATATAAACAAATGTGCGAAGTTACTTCGATGTAAGCTTTGCATAAAGCCATCGTCGTTGCTCAGCTTTCGTTATTTGTTCTAGATGTTTTCCTAAACTGTAATGCATAATTCATTAAAACCAGTAATAATAACGTCTCTTAGCTTGACAAATCTAAGACAAAATTTTTCCATACATTTAAATAATATAAATTTCGGTAGAGGGCAAAATGCCAATTTAGTAGTTCATTGTTTATTTTGATCGGTATAATTTTTCAAATCTCTTGAAATTAAATCAGTTGATAAAAGGTGGAATTTTACTTTATTTGGAAATTTATTCAACAGGTAACAATTGAATGTATTCAAAACAGACCACAACAATTTGGAAGGAATCTGCTATTGTGCCAACTCCCAACTACATAAGTGAGAAATAAAATAAACTAATGAAACAGTACAAGCTTGCAGGATACTGAAATCTCACCTGATAAAATTAATTGTCTGAAGCAATTTGCACTTTAGCAGAGCCATGAGAAGACACCGACCGGCTCCAGTGGAAATTGCCCCTCAATATTCAGCAGATGTGTCCTTGTTTATGCATTTCCACATATGTGAATGTGCACGTACGCTGTCACTCCTGTAACGGTGCCTGGTATCCATATCGAACTATTAACAATGTCTGCAGCTGAGACATTAAAACCCATTTTGTTAGTACACACATGCCACACATGAAAATATGCAAATGGAGTTAAACGATTGTAAACTTATGAAGAATTCATGTTCTCCTTAGTCCCTTGAAACAGCCTGGATGTCCTTGGGATCTGAAGGTTGTGCACATCAGAAATTGGTTCAGAAATAATCACGACACGGGAAAATGGATTTCACTTTGATAACGTCCACTCTTTTTTGGTTCTCTTGGTTTTCCCACCTGAACAAAAACATCAATATTGCAATTTCTATGGATATTTCCACAGCAAAACATTTTCCAGAAACTAGGAAAAGAGCGACGCACAAAGCCATGTCCCATGTTCGATTTCCCATTGACATTGAATATCCTCGATGCGGATCAATAACATCGTATCTCTGCGGTTTTCTGTTCAGTAATCAGCAGCGAGAGCAGACTCAATTATTACTTTCCCATATCGCACTGGGACCAATTTAAGTTTCCACAAACTTAGATTCGGTTTTTGTATTCAAGCAAAAAGAACTGCACGCACTCGTCGTCCCCCGAATCCTTCCTTTTCATACACGCCTGCAATTCTCTAAAGAATTTTCGCACAAATGAACTCGAAAATCTTGCATCAATCTCTGTAATTTTTATTAATTTTTTCCCCTCCTAAACCCAAAATTCAACGACACTTTTTTTACAGTGGACACATCCCAAATATCTGCATGTGATACTCCTGGCGAATTCTTCGGTATGAAAAGGCTTTGATACCGATTTTTCCTAGGACTTTTTTTTGCGTATTTTCCGCTGAAATAACCACATGTACATATTTTGGCTGAGAGCCAGATCGAAATTTGGAGAATGTATGACTATGTTTGATCAAGTCATACATCCACCGGGACATTATTGTTCATCAAGGTTTTTAATGAGGACGAAATTGGACATGTGTTTGCTTGCTTGTGAATTGATGTATTGACAATTGGAACTGTGAATGGCGAGCAACATTAATCGAAATTTTCGATAGCGTTCCAGAATCTCGCTTAAATGCCAGAAGGGGAGTAATTGTTGCAACTAACTCATAACTAACCCTCAGTAAGTTACTTACTTACCAAATTTATTTAAACAAATTCTAATGTTACTTGTTGACTCACATTTTTATTATTGTTGCTAGAACAATTCATCAATTATATAAATTGTAATGGTTTGACTAATTGAAACAACCGTGCGTAGTTGAAAATGCCTTCCAAAAATTACAAGTGTTCATTACAGTTCGGCTTTAAAAATAAACCCAAGTTTTCTTATTGCTTAATCTTCAATACACATAACATAACAACGGCGGCGTCAACATAATATTGTTTTTTAATTACATTACCTAACTGCTATAGAGAATCTGTAAAATGATCCAAAAACAAATTCGTTTATTTTGACAAATGAAAATGGAAAAATTTGTGCAATCTAATATAGTAAATAATATTTGTTGATAATTTGGTAACCGATTGAGTTGTCTATGTCTAAATTATACATATTTACTCTTAGTTATGTAAAAATCAAAAATAGAGGTTTCCGCCCTCGGGTTTAACTCATTCTTATGTTTTGTTTCTATTGTTGGTTCAAGTTGTTTATTTTTCCGAATGGTAAACAAAGGTTACTGATTGAGGACAACAGAAATTCTTAAAACGAATCCTGGTTAGCTATGAAATATGCTCACAGTATTTTATTTTAGTCTGGCAAATATTAGTTCTCCATAATCAAAAAATATTTTGGACTTGCACCGAAAATTTGGGTTGTTCAGCTTTAATAATTATGTCATTTGATTGTTAATATTTTTCTTAATTGAATTGTTTGTATTGTGTTTCAGTAGAGTACGAATAAATGTTGCTGTAGAAGACAAACAATTCGCAAAAATTTATTTTTTTTATTAATATATTTGATCTTAATAAAAATTCCCCTTTCTAGAAATTATATTTTTGATAATAGGTATCTACCAATTATTATTATTAGTCTTCAATTGGTTGATATAAATCTCGACAGTGAGTCTTAAGCGCTTGCTAATTTTGAAAAATACTCTCTACTTTAAAATTATTTTAAGGAGTTTAAATGTATTTTACAGTAGTTTGTTTATTTGAAGGAAATATGCTTACATAAATAACGATAGGTAAATGTACAAATTTTAATGATATAAACGAAATCAGAATTATGTTTGAAGATCTGTATTGTAATAAAAATATTACGTATTAATATCATTACGAAATAACTTACGTTCGTTATAAACAAGGAATATTTTTTTCGGTTTTCTTCTAGTTTAAAATCTAGTATAAAATCGGTGATCTTAAAATCCGCCACAATGTCTTATATATAGAAATATATCCTCTCCTGTAAAATTTTCCACAAGTTAAGGTTTCGGTGAACCTCAAATTACGGACGAAAATGACGAGGAAGACATTTTGACCTTAATAGATTCGAAGACCGGGAAGTATTTTGTTGCAAATGGCGGAGACTTCAGCTCACTTAGAATATATCTAAATTACAAGAAGTTTTCTTACAGCCAATAAAACTTATAGTTACATGGGTTAATAATAGTAATCCCGACAGAAAGTTTTCGCGTACGTGCGAACATTTTGACGATACTTTTACGCCACACAACGTGCCCAATTACCTTTGGTGGTGCCATAACCCTTATGAGGATAACATGCTACTATAAAGTCTCCGCAAATCTCCAGCAATAAAACAGGTTAAACTCACACATAGGTTATCCGCTGTTGGAATTGGGACAAAAAGTGCCCCGTATACATTAAGGACAACTTCTCAAGATAAATGCTGGTCGTAAATGGTCTCATTTATGTATCATATGTCTATACTCTATAGTCACTTTTAGCACGTGACTTTTTTGGATTTAGAACACTAGAAAATTGCTTTATTGCGATACAAAACGTGTCCATTTTGCGTAAATGCGATTTTCCATAGCATTAACTTTCACGAATTATTTTAAAATTGCTTCTGATTTATTGTAAAGTGATTCGCTGGCAACTAAAGCATTTTGAATTTTCATATGTGTATTCAAATACAATATAAACAATGGTTGTACCCGAAACTGTGTGATTCATAACCCCACCGGAAACTAATATAGAGCTCCCGTTGAACTTTCTTCCTCTTACCAAATAAATCGTCTACGAAACTCAAGTGTGAGCAACCAACAAGAACATAAATTCATTACACATGAACTGAAACAAATGCTATTATTTAAAGTCATATGATATTAGGTTCCTGCGCCAAATTGTAGAGTTTGTAGGCAAATTTTCTTTATGTGATAAATTACCTCCATTATTGATTTTTTTGGCTTCTCTGAATTTTCTTATTTTACCATTTTCATGGGTATTTTTGTTTCTTATTTTTCCATTGGAAAGTTTAATTGTAAAAATTAAACTCTTCGCTTTTGGTAATTTTGAATGGTTTTTTTGCTATATTTTTATATTACCATTTATTTATAATATCAAAAATCAATATCATCAATTAACGTATTAAGTAATCCTGTGAATAAAAGGTTTTAAACTAATCAATTTTAAGCAACTTGAGCAATGAATTTAAAATAAAACTTCTTAAAACTTTGATCTGCTGCAAGCCAATTACATTTTTCTTATTGTTTGACATAACCAATATAATAATTTTATGTGATGCTTATAGCAATATTTTCTTGGGTAAAAATATTTGCATCTTTGTTTAGTTTTCCTCCATGCACCGTAATTGCTCATCCTTCCCCATAATAAATTTCATTCTTCTTGCCATGAACATAAACTGCATAAAGCATAATCATAAGATGCCGTTCTGCTGGCAATTACCATTATTTGTTCCCTATCGTTGAAAACTCAAGGGTTAATTTTACCATAATACCGTCGAGTACCAGGAAACTTTTCTATTTTTAAGCTCGCACCAATATAATGCAGTTAGTTGGAAATTCTGGCAAAGAAGGACATTATGTAGCTGTTCAGACTTGAAGCGGACCCTCATCTCCGATTAGTACTGATCATTAATGTACATCAACTTTAGCCACATCTTCGTTGCGGATTAAATTTAATTAGCAAGTACTCCGCAAACCGCATCATACTTAGTTAACTAGAGTGATTGTAACTCGATTAATAACTCTGCTTGAGATACTTCCTAGAAAGGGGATGAAGACCCAAGTGAAAAATAAAAAATATATATCTCTGTCTCTATGTCTCTACCTCTATATCTATGTCTCTATACTATATATAAAAACGAAAATTTGTTTGTATGTTTGTTTGTTACTCCATCACGTCTAAACGCTTACTTTGATTTTTTTTATTTTTTGGCTGAAGCTGTTTCATGTTCAAACTGGAGATATAGCCCATTCTATATTCGCCTAAAATATAGGGTTTCAAAATAGCGGACTAAAGCTGTTGACCAAAATATTAAAATTTCAACGGATTGGCAGAAAAATTTGCATCTGGCGATTTTCTTAGTTGCTGATTGCGAATCCACTTTCATAATTTAAAAATCCCTTTCGGCAGGCCTACAGGTTGAGGTAGATTTCGAAGTTTTTTGATTGCGTTTATAGGAGTCATTTATTTCAAAATCAAGAACCTAGTTATGGATTTATAAACTACTCATCAAGAGCTTTTCAACGATTCCGCACAAAAAGTGGTTTAGAAAATTTCGAATTTCCACCCCCACCACCACTCATACCCCTACAACCGCTAATTCAGTGGTGTCACCGTTAACCTCATAGAGAGTACTCTAATTTATGCAAATAAAGCTTCTCTCTAAACTTCATAGGGGTCGAGATACAATTTTTTAAAAATAAACCCCCTCCCCCGGCCACCCCTTGGCCCGATTTTCCTCATTAACGAACTTAACTGAGCTATTTACAAGCAAGAAAATACATAATAAAATTTGGTTCCAATGTCTTCAAAAATACGGCCGCTAGCGTGTAAATATATATAAATAAAGTTTCGAATGGGGGTGGTTTCGTACTCAGGGAGGCACGAAAGGAAAAACTATGAAAGAATTTTTCGAAAGTCTAAAATTCAAAATGACCGATTCAATATGGCGACCGAAATTTATTGAAATTCAACGAATTCGAGGGAAATTTAAAACTAAAGATATTTTAAAGTCACTGATTTCGGTTCAGCTAATCAAATGAGGAAATTCAAAATGGCAAACAGAATAACAGGTAACCGACTTTACCTTAAATTCAAGGAAATTAGCTGAAATTTGTATTATAAAAGTATGTAATTCGATGACTAATTTCGAGTCTAATATCACGATTATTAAATTCAGCTGACGAATCTATTATGGTGTCAAATATTTATAATTTGTCATATATTATTCTTAAAAATACATACGCACATTAATAGTCACAATTGGTAAGAGACAATAGGGAGAGAATTTTCAAAATCTGTTCAGTGGTTCCCTCAAAAAAATTTCCGATATTAGGGTTTGTCGTATATCGATAGTTCTTAATCAGTCCATCGGTCATATCGATATAGTTACATATGTATTATATTGTATAGTATATTACGATTTTCATCACATCAGATGAAACTGGGTAATCCAGCTAGTATTATATATATTCACGTATAGTGTTAAGAAAGAGATCTTCTCAATTTCTGCGTGCCAGGACGTAATTGGAGGCTGGAGCGCTTTCCTTAAAGACTTCATGGCGATAGGAAATGAATGTTTTATCTGATGCTCCGAGAATTTCCTTAAATTGGACAGTCTAAATAATTCCACTGAAGTACCAGCTCTCCATTTTGTTATGAACTGTAAAGTTTGCCTCGTTTATATCCTCAATGTAGGTATTTTGTCCTTTTGTAATTTTCGTCATTCTCCAGTTTCGTGTATCCTGCGAGTGTGTCTTAGAAGAAATTATCCGATAAGTCCTAAAACCAGTCTTAGTGAACAAAGTGCTTACTAACTTCCATTGGTAGTGCACATCAGCAAATTACTTCCTTTACTATCGTTGCGAAAAATTTGTACATATCTACGATCCAGGATTCTAGAACGGTTGGTTGTAATTGGACGAAGATAAGAAGAAAATACTAAAAGTAGAATTTTTGTTTATTTCCTTCAACCAAGTCGTCAACATGCCTTCTGCACACCCTTAGGTTATAGACTTTCTTGTTTTTTTTCGTGCCGAATTAGATCGGGCATATTCGTCTCGAACTTGAGATAAAATCGTCTTTCGTTTCTACTCTTAAGGCTTCCATTAAGCTCAAGTAATCCCGAATTAGGTCATTGAGACGATATCGAGCACTCAGTTTCCGGATGATTTAGTTCCACTTCGTGTGAATTGAAAATGTTAAGGTTGGATGGCGTATTAGTAAAAATTTTCAGAAATCTTTGACTTTCCTTAATTTTCAGCAATCTATATTGGTTCCTCTATTTAATATATGATTCCAACAGAAAAAAAAAAGAACAATAAAAAAGTAAGACAAAAACAAATTAAATAAGGGGAAACCATGACGAAATATAATTTTTGAGAGTTCAATAAATCCGGAGAGATATTTTTCAGTGTAAGTGGTTTTAAATCTTCTCGAGTCCTGATTCAATATACTTCGAGATAAGTGAAACGATTAATCAAAAGCAGTTCGGATGACCTCGCTGAACTTCGAACGTGCTTATAAATGAACAATTCTTACAGGCAATAAAGTTCATCAATTCCGTGAAATTGCAAGATTTGTCATCAATAGATTGTGTACTTTCTCATTATCAAGGGCTTTCAAGCTTTTGACTTTGCTAAAGTGAATGCGATTCAATTGTTCACCAGTATTGGCTTGATCCTTTATTCAATATCCTCTACAATATTTTCGCTTAAAATTCCGAATTCTTTATAATATTTCAAAATATCCAGAATGATGGTCGCTTTTATGAAAAACATTTTTCACAATTTTATGCAATTTACTTTTGTGTCTTATTCCAATTGAAACAAAAACACTATCCCATTACTTTGTAGCTGATTTCCTTGTAGTCTTTTGTTGTCCTTGACATAATGTGAATATAATTTATTAAATGTCATAATTCAAAAAAAGTGTTGTGAATTTACGCTGAAGGAAAACTGAATGAAATTCTTCTCATAAACCAATCCGCCATTGTTAGTGTTCTATCCTTGTTAGCCATTGTTATTCCATCTTTTATACTTTATCCTAGATTACTATTTTTCAAAAGATATCATTTGAGTGTACGAGGTAAAAGCGATTTTCTCCTATGTCTGATGTCTGCTACAAATTGTGTGCACTGACAGAGTTTGTTACTGCCACTGAAGACAGTTGACATCACCCTGTTCCGTTGAGTGGGGATGAAAGACGATAACAAGTATTTGATGGAGTCAACAATGACAGTTTGTCTAGGCATTATAGGGAAAAGTCAATTTATTACATATCGAGTGGGTTAGAGGATGGATGTTTCTTTGATTAGAGATCCACAATGGAATAGTTTTAGATCTGCCGAGTCCGTTATGATGCAAAACCATTTCTCATTTGTCATGTAAAAATATTAATTTATAACATTTTTCATTTTTCGAAAAAAAGTTTTTAATTTAAAATCAATATTTATCATTTTAAAATTTTTTACAATAATTTTTTTATATTTAGATGAAGCTTAATTTATTTTACTAACCACGAAATTCAACATTCGCGCCGATAACAAACAAATTTTCTAGTCGAGTGCGATTTTTTTGCATCTTAAACTCCAAACATTTGGAATTTTACATTAACATTAATTGAAATTTTTAATTGGCGTTAAACACTTGCACATTAAATGAAATAAAATTTAACTTCAACTTTTTTGATTAGGATTAAAAGACATAATAAACTTGAATATAACTAAAATAATAACAAACTAAACAAAAAGTGAATTTTTATAATATTATTTTTTGCAGAACGGCATTTGCCCAATAACTCGAAATCTGTTCAGATCAACAGGATTTCCAAGTTTTAGGTTTAAGAATTTTCACCATGAGAATGACAATCGTCTGTTAATTACTCATAAACTTTGATTAGCCATTAATATCGTAAAACTTCGTCTATATTATCGAATGAAATATTACCATAATGAGGTAAAGGTTATAAACAATTTTTATGGAAATTTTCCTAATATAAATATTGCGTGACTTTATCCTCCTGCACATTTATTGCCGCTCTTCTGCTTAAGACCTCGTAATATGATCCATATCCATGCATCACTCCCACCACCAACCAGTTCACGAAGCAATTAAGATTTTGATATGCGAGAAGACCGAAGTCCTTACTTACCCTTAAGTAAGTGGTTGCTATTACACCCGTAAATGAACAATGATCTGCGACAGACTAGCATTATCGAGGCTAAACAGGTGACATAACCATTGGGTAGTTGGAATCATGGTTCTGTGACAGCCGGATTAAGTTGAACCAATGTGGGCGTGAGTATTCTCAGATGCTTAAGATTTTATCGTTGCCGTAGTTATTGCCGGGAAGGACGACCCTTTTATTGCAAAAGGATATAAGCTGGTTCCATCACATATCATCAGTGACAGTTGGGCAGCCGTCGGTATAACGAACATCGTCTTAAAATGCCGAGAGACATCTGTCCTCTGGCTGGTTTCATTTAACCCTTCAGCTTCACATACGCTCCTATGGTCGCCAGGACTCTGCTGGGGCTGATAGAAGTTTCAGAAAATCCTGACTATACAATATACATTCACCTGCGGCAAAAACAACATCGTCCGAAACAATTCCTGTAACACTTCTCATTATAACAAGATTGTCTAGATCTATGAAATTCGTACTTTCCACAACGAAAATTTATTTCTCCAGTCATCCCTTGGAAAATTTATGGTAACGTACACAAGTGTGAAAAATATTTGCCCCTGAGCCTCCCCAAAAGTTCTGGGAGGTCGTTGCTCAAATCTGAGAACTATTTTCCATGTAAACAGTTGAATTGTATGTTGTCTTTCTGAATAATGAAAACAAAAGAAAGTTCCAACTCGACTTCAACGTTTTTCTGACATTTGGGGCGTGACACCATTTTCCTATCACCCCCATACACGAAAATGAATTGCTATCTGTGGATGTGCATGTGGTTTGACTTTGTTCTCTCTAAAGATATTCTGTTTTGCACGCATGTAACCATACTCTAAGTACTTGTTGGTCCTTTTAGATAAGATTCCAAATGTGGAAGTTAGATTTAGAACCTTGGAAGGGAAGGGGTGGGGGGTGATAGGAGGTATTCAAAGACACAACATCCTTGATGGTAGACTCTGTACATAAGCAATGCGAAAAACCGTTGTCTCGTGGATATAGGATGGAAGTACCTATATCCCATACTCAGAGGATGATGTTCGGAATGGTCTAAAAAAAAAAATTTATTTCAATTGACTACATCAACGGGAAATTTTATAATCGACCTAAATTTGTTTTACCTTCGACTCACAAGAGTATGTACCTTTGAGCAAGCACCATACAACAACAACCGTGTTTATTACCAAAGTGAATAAAATCGCTTTGTGTACTCCAAAAACCTACACAACTCACTAATTTATTAAAAAACATGTGCTATTTTAACAAAACCGTGATTTTTGTAAAGAGTGCGAAAACATTCCAAAAATTTCATACATATTAAAAAGACAAACTAAAGAATGTAAATATCAAAAGAAAAAGTGTTACACCGGGACAAACATTTTGTTTCTATTATCTCAAAATTAAATTTTAACAAATGAAACACGTAACTGTAACAATTTTTTTCGCTACTGAAAAGAGGAACTTTCTAATTTCTGCCTCCATAAAAAAAAACATTTTCTTTTTTATCTTGCGTGACAATTTCAATATTTTAAAGCCTTTAGCTTTTGTAATTGCAAAAATAAATTTCTTTTTAAAAAAGTTCTTAATTAAAAGCACTCACAATTTTAAAATGCCACTTTTATGATGGGAAAATATTATTAATAATTCTCTGAGAAATTTTAATAGAAAAATATTATGAGAAGAGCAGAGGTCTCCTTAAATTTGAATTATCGTGGAACTTACAAAGAACTCAAGACAAATAATTAGATTTGTTTATATAATTCTATATTTCCTACGTACTTGTATTGATTTTGTGACTTTGTAGATTTTGATGAATTTTTGAGAACTGTTTATTTGAAAGAGTTGATGGAAATTAAAAAAATACAATAATTAAATTAGTAAACAGAAAAGATATCGGAAAATAAATGTTAGTAGATATTAGTAAATCTAGACTTATGAGCCAATATTGGCAGAACAATAGAGTATAAACAATACACTTTCACATATATTTCTAACGCATTTTCCGTTGTTGTTAATTTAGAACTATACTTTAGAGCCGTGTTCGTTATTTAATAAATACTGCACAAATAAAGTTAGAAAACAATAACTTTGAGCGCAAATGCAATGACTCTGACGAATTAAACAAAGGTTTGTGTTGTTCAATTTTTATCCATTCTTTCTCTGTGCTGCTTTTTATTTTCCTCTTTTCTTAACATGCTCAATGACCGTGTGAATTTTTTCCCTTAAACTAAAAATTACTCCGTTATTTGTGGAAGTGTGCAAAACTATGTAAAAATTCCTTCCATCCCCAAAAAACAGTGAATTGTGAATTAAAATTAGCACTAACACAACAATAGCATTAACATAACTGAAACCTTGTAAGTCGAGAAAATGCCTCAAAGATAATTTATTTTTCACAATTTTTTTTCTATATGGTGTTGTAATTAAGCAGGCACCCTGCATCATTGCGATTTATGGTATTAAAACTTTAAACTGTACAAAAGGATAACTTAGTGTAGTCCTGAATTCCGGAGCATAGTCCCCTTCCCGCAGAGGTAAGGAGGTGGATACAGTGAAAGGCAATTCCCGGAGTACCATATCCAATGGCCATCTGTTAAATATGTGCTATATGTAGTTTATATAAAGTTTATACAATCAGAATTAATTGTTAAAACACTTAACGGTTTGTTTGCGGTCCGCGGAGAAATGGGTATTTGATTATATGCCTCTTTTCGAGAACTATACACTTTCTAAGGAGCGTTGCTAAATTGCTTCCTCACGTCGCTCCTGTAAGTGTTACGAGAACCTTAGAGCATTGTTCGGGCTTTTATGGTCAATGCTATCCTTGAAAATAATTCCACAACTCTAGAGAACTCCAACCGCTTATCCGTCTACCAGTATGGGGGAGGGGAAGGACTTCTGAATGCACTTGCGGGTACACTATGGAGTCTAGAGCACACATAAACTATACATAATTGTGTGCGCCCATGAGCGCAAAATTAAGACTCTTGTACTTTGCCTGATATTGCTGTAACAATTTGAGCACAAGGTCCTTCTTAAAGTGGACCCGTAATGAAGGCGCGTACATGAATGCACATTCGTTCTATCCATGAAATTAAATAGGTACCACTCGACATTTTATTGGCGAGGATTTCATTAAGCGGTACATTTTGCTCCATCCGAATTAGGACGAAAGTGTTAAGGGTTTATTTCGAAGCTGGTAAGCACGTTTCG
Organism: Leptogaster cylindrica; assembly: GCA_963082835.1. NCBI lineage: Eukaryota > Metazoa > Arthropoda > Insecta > Diptera > Asilidae > Leptogaster > Leptogaster cylindrica. The sequence continues at coordinate 18,092,648 of OY720108.1, forward strand.
ATTTAATACAGCTGTACATTGAAATACCTTGAAACTGCTATAATGGTTTGTAAGTCAATTAGTCATGCAATCGGAGACAGTAAAAACCAACTATATTTTCACACGTTGGGTATAGTTGAACTCAATGTTTTCAAAGTCTTGCTGGAGTGTAGATAAAAACATATGAGGTGCAAATATAGAGTTTCATGCCTGTCTATGAACTATTTTTACATATTTCTTTTTTACACGTTCGTGTAATTTTAAACAGATACCGAAAACATTCTTTTTTGGCATGTTTTTTCAATATAATTTAAAACAAACTTCTCTTTTCACGGTTTTTTACACGATTTCTTAACAAATGTTGTTTCTATATTAAAACTGTGTCGCTTGGTATCTAGGGTATTTCATAATTGGCCTAAATCAATTAGACTTCCGTACTAGTCACTTATAAATTTTAATTGTCCTATTGAATACCTCTCTTTCGACTTGCTTTCGCGTTAAATATTACTAAAATCATTCCTTGAAATTTATAATGAACTAGAGTTTTCTCTGTAGTACACATCTACAAGGTATAAAACAAATGTTAGTAACTGGAAAAATTCCCGGATTATGCCTTTACTCAATTTGGCACGTGTACCATAAGTTGTCAACAACCGTCGTAAATTCAGTAGAAATGAGTCTATAGGAACTAATGTATTTCTCATATTCGAACGTACAGTGTAAGACGTGTAGCCTTCGTCTCCAATAAGGAACATTTAGAAACAAAATTGAAAAATGTCCACTCAAAAATTCATGCAAAAAGTAATATTCAGGTTATTTGATAATTGCCTTGAGCAATTACATTTCCGTTTCCAGTTTCACTTCATTTCCTTTTTTTTAAATTTGAAATCTAAAAAATCAAAACAGAGTCTTAAATTCTATATCGCCATAAGTCTGCTACTTTATTATATCTCTTATTTTGTACTTTCAAAATATAAAAATGATGTTTATGTTTCCACATAATAAGATTTCAATCAAGATATCATTGTCCAAGTTTGGATTATTACATATTAGAAAGGAAGCTAGATTCCAAAATGAAAAGTTTAATGACAGTGATTGGGAGGCTTATGATAACCCCTTACTGTGCATTAGTACGTTGAATGATAATGCGACATTAAGGGCAGGTTGATTTTTGCAAGGACCATTGTAGCAAATTTCTTTATGGTATAATTTAAAGCAAAGTCAAACAGCTATACAAAATATGAAGAAAGCTAAAGAAAACAATCCGAAGTCCTTGGAAGATATGCTTCTCCGTATTCACAAACTCTTATACCATACAACACAGCAAAAAACCTCAGAACACTAGTATCCAGCTAGTATGATTTTTTTCCTTCTTATAATTTTATTTGTCGAGAAAATGAGCTCTATTTCTTCAGTTGAACACAGAAACTCCAAAAGATTCATTTAACGCCATTAAAATGAAAAGGAAAAAAATAGAAGCCACGTACACTACTAAAGCGTGGGAGCAGGGAGGGTTCTTACAAGACTGTCCTTTGTCATGCTAAAAAGTGAGGACAAAAGTACTTTCTTCTGTACTTTCTGGCTTTAACGCGCACTTCTTTTGTTAGACAAGATCAGCTTTATCAAAAACATTTTATAATTTTTATTACTGTTGTATCTACTTCTATTATAATTGAAACAGAACTTTAATGACGTCAAGGCGACATTTTGCCTTAATTATCTTGATAACACCGACTCCATTACCATTCAACTCATTCGATATTCACTTCTAAATGACTTCCATCGTGAAATATGGAAATTATAAAACAAGTGAAAAATGAATGTGAAATTTTGGTGATGGTTAGTGGTTGGTATTTTAAAAGCACAAACAAAAATCCTTTTAATTTGCAATGATATTTTGCTGAAAGGGAATACTTGTAAACAAAATATACAGAGAGTGATAGGGAAATAGAAAGAGAGACTAGGTATACTAGAAGCGGCTTAATTTTTGATCAGGACGCTAAATTCAATTTCAAATGCTATTCTGGATAATAACTTTGCAATTCAAATTAAAATAACAACAACAAAACCACTTAGAAATTAAAACTTATATCTTTTCTCATCAAGTTAGAGTGATACTGAAATGCTGAATTCAAGCTTTACTCTATCGGGGGAAGTTTTCTGTTTAATGGCAAGAACCCTTATCACCGCAAGCGTGTAACTCATGCACCTTCTTTATTGCTATCTTTAGCAGTGTTTATCAGAAAGGGCTGTCTTATCACAACAACATCTAAAAATGAAGTTTATAAAAGTTACTTTTCCAGACTATTTAAACGGAAAAGGTAAAAAAAATCCGTCCACTAACAATACATTTCAGAAAATTCATTAAAACTTCCCTAGAACCGTCTATTAATAGATAATTGTAATCTGTATTTAATGCGCGGCATTGAAAGCCAACAAAATGTTGTTCAGTGCACTCCTTTCGTTCCTCTGTTCCTGGAGCCCGGCTTCTACATTGTGTTTTTCCGCACAAAAAAAAAAAAGAAAGAAGAAAAATAAGAAAGGAAATTTTCGCTGCCCTAGGCACAGGAAATTGCTTAAAAACTCCAGATTTAAGGTAATTTAAGAAAGCACGGGAAATTATCGATTTTTTCCCTTTATCCTGAGGATTTGAGCTCTCCAAACTGTCCACCAAATTTCACCTCGTTGTTGGTGGAGTTTTCTCCCTGTTGTGATTCTATCCTTAATTTCGAGGCCCATCACAAGCCATCCCGTTTCAGCTTTATATTATACCAACCATCCCCGTTTTTCAAGTGACACCGCTCTTATAGTGTCATTTAATATTTTACCGATACAATTACCGTAATGAGGATATATCCTTTCACAACAAGCGATGCACTTTATTCTACTGATTGAGCACAACCGAAGGAGAAGAGACAGGATTATAATTTGCCACAGAGTTTTTGGCATCCGCAATTTTAACATCCTTCAAAGGACATCGTGAGATCTGATTGGTCAAAGTGAACTGCTGGGAAAACTTTCTTCGATGCACTTTTTCAGAAATATAATGCGGAAATTGTTGTTATTGTTTTGTATTTTCCGAATCAATAACAATCACTTTTATGCTTACTATTGTTGAATGTGGCAACTGTTTATCTAGCGGAAATATCCTGTTCCCATTTTAAAATTTTATGAAGGAAAAAAAATTGTTTTCAAAAAATTTAACGGTTCTAGTGATTGTATCCTGAATGCAACTTTTATTAAATATGCAACTATTCTTCAGTTTCACGCAGTTTTCGTGATTACTTTGAATTTATTAATTAAAGAAGATTTACATTTTTTGGAGTAGTCAAATTATTGAGGATAAATTTTTGTTTTTCCGAAGTGGACAATTGGCACAATTTGATAATATTATTTTCTTATTTAAGATTGTGATATTTTTCGGAACGTTTTCATGAACATTTCTAAATAAACAATTGTGTTAAAGTATAAAATTACAAAATGTTTAAATAAATTTTTTATTATAATTATTAAAGAAGTGTACATCTAGAATATCAAAGTTTGAAAACTAAATTTAAGAATTAGAAAATATGAAAACGTGCTGCTACGCTAAACATATTAACTAATTTCTATTCTATCTAAAAGTAGGCAATACAGGATATAATTTTAAATTTATAGCAGTTGTTATTAATTGTTAGTTTTGCCAAGAGTACACAATAAATTGCCCAAATACTCTTTCACTAAATCCGCTGACATAACGTAGTCCTGGTATTCGGAAAAACAACAAAAGCATTTTCAGTCTCTGTGTTCCACAAATCTCGGTGGACACAACCGTTCAAGGTCATCATTAAATTCAAGCAATATCAAAATATATCAAGAATATTAGAAAACACCTTTGGAAGTCGTACTTTCCAGGAATGTTCTCAGTGCATGTGCATTCTTGGAAGATATTTGTCATCCTGCAGAAAAATAACAATTTTTATTTTTACATTTTACGTACTTCAGATCTTTTCTTGAAACATTTTAAACTTTTCACGTGAACAAATACTTTTAATGGAATTATGATGCTATTTCCAAAACACATTGTGTAGGATTTATTTTGCTTTTCGCGCTTGCACCATTTGTTATAAATAATTGCATTTACGCTGTTGTCCTCTTTGTAAGTTCACCTTCCACGAATAGAGCAATAGACTATCCGAGCAAAACTCAGCAAAAAGGATTGTTTCTTTTCCGTTTTCAATGCATTCACTTGTGTTTGTATTTTCACACTTAATACTTACATTCTAAAATTCCGTGACTTCTGTAAGATGCTACTTCCTGTTCCTGATCAGGTAAACTTCAGTTTTTTTCAATATAAAAGAGGAACATGAAGACGTCCTTTTCATTCAGTTGCTAAGTTAATTCTTTATGATATTTATATATTATTGAAAAGCACGAAAATGTATTTTTTTATCAAATTGTGACATTCATAAAAATCGGAGAACTCGAAATTTGGTAATGAAATCAGTCGAAAATTGTGTTCTTTTTTTTTTTATAAATTAATGAAATTTTCACATCGTGTTGAAGTGCAAAAATAAGACGACCGCAAGCAAAAGGGAAGGTTGTCCAAAATACTTAAAACTGTAATATGCTTCAAACGATGTGGAAGGACTTCATTATGGTACTTCAAAAAAAAAAAAGAAGAAATACTCTACTACACAATTATGAGTACATTATAATCAAATTTAAGGAAACGTCGCCCTTCTCGTCGTGAAGTGGCTTCGTAAAAGAGTGGAGGGAAGAAAAAAATGACATTAAACGTCCCTTTAAATTAGAATCGATTTCCAGCTCGTCTGCTTTTTGTCACAATCTCAGTTCTGCACGCCGCAAAAAAAAAAAAAAAAATCGTTGGATTCCTCCCTCTTCACTTTAGGGACGAAAATTTGTAACTTATTGTAGGGAACCTGTGTCGTTTCTGGTATATCCGCCGTAACACTTACAACGAATCCTTGTAGCAATGGAGTGCTTACTATGAATGGTGTTGACATAAAAACGAAATTACGGAAAATTGATGAGAAAAAATAAAGTTTCCATTTATTGCTACAATATTATTCCGAAATTCTTTTATCTGGGTGAATGACTTTGACATAATGTACAATTTGCTTATGTACTTCTGTTTGTCGGTTGTTATTTGTTCGTTTAATACTAGATAAATATGAAATAAGCAACGATTGAAACATTCGTAAATCGTACTTGTATTTTTAAGGACGTGAACTGGCAACCATCATTCGCAAAGGGTAAATTAAATTACGCCAAAGTGATTTAAAATTGTAATCGCAATTAATACAGAAGCACAATTTCACAGTTGATTGCTCCGACTATTGTTTGTAATTTTACAGAATTTTGTGCTGTTGCAGTTGAATTCGGAATGCTGTAGTAACAATTTCCTGCTGTATGAAAACAATATGAAATTCAATTGCATTCAATATTTTTTTTGTTTTAGCGATTAACTCACAATGCAATTATTGTCTTATGATCAGCGCACACGTTAATGCAAATATCGCATTTATTTTATAAGAAAAACTAAAACCAATGAATAAATATTCAATGCTTGAAGATCAGATCATCATCATCATCTGTTCATTTCTACTTCCAGTTTTTAACTTATGAAGTCGTGAGTAAGTGAGTTGCAATTCCTGAAAATCAAATCACGATTTTCGCGTCGCCAGCCACAGTTCAAATTGTACATACAGTAGTTGCACGAGATCTGTGAAATAAATATAGTTCTATTTTCAAAGTACTGTAAAGTGTCAAACAGTGTTGAATTGTCAAAAATAAATTCAGTGCATGTTTTTTGCACTCGTTTTATTATATGGGAAAACAAGAGCTTTTGAACCTGCTTTCAGTGGAAAACACGAAACATACAAAAACAAATGTTTTCGTGTCGATTTTAACTCCCTATAAAGATAAATGTGTTATACAAAAAAAATCAAAATTAATTTTTTTCGATGTACTTCAACCACAAATCGTTATTACCATTAATCGTTATTTGTCATTTCAAGGGAAACGAAATGTCGTCAAATTTCAATGTTATTTACAATATAAACAAATTGTTTTTGTATTTCAATTTTTTTTTTCATTGTAAAAGCACCATTTTATGTAATATTTTATACCTACCACAACTGCAAGTATATAATTTTGTTCTCATTGGTTTGTTGATATTTCATTAGATGATGAAATTAGGTTCGGAAAAGTTAAATCTTCACAACTGTACAAAAAACTTAATTTTCAATTTTAGAACTTTAGTTGTAAAAATAAAAACACCAGACGTTTAAAATGTTACTTAAACCAACTTTAGCCAGTCTGAAGTGTTTCTATACTGTAGCTGTTTTTTCTAAAACTTTTAAAATAATTTTATGCCATTCTTTTGAAAACTCCAAAAAGTCAAACTCGAAAACTCACGTACGTAATTAAAAATTTGAATGTTTATTTTTCAAAGTGTATTGAGTCGTTGCATTAAAAGAGGATAAATTGCAAATCTGATGTTGTTACAACCCTTAACATCATTTAATTGACAATGTTTTTCTCAGAAGAGGATACACTTTTTTAGAAAGGTTTTCACAAAAAACAAAAAGTTTCTAAAATGGTGAAAGGAATTTGAAAGTAATACGCTGTAAGGGCGGATTTGATTGTCAAAAATATATTTTCGAAATCAGGTCTCCTCTTTCATGCGCTTATGTTTTCCGTTCTCGGTTTTTTATTTTTTCTTAAATCAGTTTCCCGAACTAAGTTTCCTGGGATTAAGGAATCGGGATAAATTTGAGCCCTCACTTATTCAAGCATGCATGATTTATTTAAATGTGTTTGCATCATTAATGTAAAAAAGCAGCACTGGTATTAAGTTTGATAAAGATTCGCGATATCCCGAAGGACCCTTGCTGTGAATACGTTGACAAGGAGTGTGGGACTGTTATATGGAGACTCATTTAGATATTCGCCAATCGAAAGCCAGGTAGGTGCACTGATGGCACCAACAACTTCCCTTCCAAACCATACGAGATTGGGGGTTCATTTCAACTGTGGCTTGTTAGCTGCAATTCACAACTCAATGCTTCTGCTCCGAAATACTCAAAAATTAAAAGGATTTTTCTTCATGGCAACAGCAGCTGCAGGATGCTTGATCCCGAACTCGATTCTCGGCCGCGCCACTTAACTTTTGCACTTCTAAAGTTCACTCAAGGTTCAACGAGACGTTGAAAAGTTTTAAAATGTGTTTAAATGCAATTGAAGCACAATTGAAAAATGTGAACTAATTACCTCCTTATTGATGAAAATAAAGTATATAAGCTGGCGTGTTGTTTATTCAGTTTATGTGGTTATAAATTGCACTTTGGTATTTAATATAAGTCAATATATTATGTGAAGTTGGCTGATTTGGAAATTTTGTAAACAGAAAGCACTCGCCCCACACCAATCAACAGTAACAAGAATTTCCAAATAAATTCTAATTGAAAACAAAATTTAACTTGTTCTCGACAAACTACACAGAAAACTATGGATGAACAAAACAAAATTAACATGAAAATATGTTTTTTTTTAATTTGCCTTTATTAACAAGTTTTCGGAATAATTTTGGCAGATCCTTTCAATAGCACCATAAGGATACATTTAGGAACGAGCAATATCTGAATTAGTCTGTGAATGTGAGAATGTGAGCCCCAAGAAACAAAGATACAATCAAAACACTCTGAAGATTTACATGTTTTTGCTGTTGATATTCCTTCGGGATAAACAGATGCGAGGCTTAAAACACTTTTCACAAAATTTTAGCATTGATTTACATAGAACCAAAGGGTGAATGGAAAATCCGAACAATGTCAAAAGTGAACCTCTCATTGAGTGAATGACAATCACAGAGGCCGTTTAATCAAGCTGTTTTGTGTAAATTCAAAATTCAACTAAATATTTAATTCCTTAGTCATGTGGAGCACGTACATTTATTTATATAAGCTGGAATTTAAATGAGAAAGAAACCTTTCTTACTTTTGATTCCGAAAATTTTGGTTGTGTTACTTTGAATGTGTTGGTTGGACATCGTAATGTAATTCGGCAAAATTCCACTATCATACCTTGAATACAAAACTATGTAAATATGTCCTTGTGCATCTTTTACAAGCATTGTTCAGATTGATTTCATTTATATGTGGAGATAAAACGGCACAAAATCCAAATGTGGAGCGACCTCTGAATGTGAATATCTTCGACAAGCAAATCGATTTTGTGTCACCGACGATTTCTCTATTCATCCGGTTTCGAAGCCATCAATCAGCACTTAAACAGAAATCAATTTTGGGATTGGTTTTCCAGTGAAAGATGCTGCCAGGAGTGGCTTACGCACGAATTCCAATATATGTCGAAGGGTCGAATTCGTCCTTGTGCCATCTTATCTGTTTTTGATTCCTAACGAACGGACACTGCTGAGCAACCGCGCGCTAAGATACATCCCAATTTTTCACCGGGTTTGTTAATAACATTTTCTTGTTGTCTACCCAAAAGAAATAGTAGTTTGAATAATACGAGCTGATTTTGCATCGGTTCGTGTTTCCGATTTTATTTAAATAAATACTGCAGTAAATAACACAAGGTTGTCCCCACTTTTATTTCGGACACGAAATATCGGACAAGGGCAAGTGAAAGGTTTTAACCAATTTTTAGCAACTACGATCATCAATAATTCGTATCCTGTTTTCTAATATCATAGTCAGCGGTTCTAGCGCAATTCTGTGTCAAAAAGCATTCGGTTTTAAGGGAAAAATTGTGACGGCATCGCCAATCAAAAATATCTATTAATTTCATCAGCGATGTGTAATTTTAAATGAACTTTCAATAAATACATTAAAACTATGTATAGGTAATGTTTGGTGCATGGACTGACAAAATTTTACGGGGGGTTGTGGAGGTCGCTTATAATAATAATAAATTATATTAATTTATTTATATTAATAATAAAATTTTTTCGTTTTCTTCTAATTTATCCTGAATATCACTTTCAGATTGTTATAAGTTTTTTGTTTGTGGTTGTAATATCAAATAATTACTTATTTAGAATAACAATACATTGCAAAATGGAACAAAGATTACTTCGCGCTATTATAACCAACCAAAACTAAGAAAGTTATAACAATCTGAAAGTGAAACTTACAGTAAATTTAAAAAAAACGAATATTTTTTATCATGAATATAAATTAATATAGATAAATTAATAATATATTATTAATAAATTATTATAATTATTATTATTATTTCTATTATTTGGGACAATGGACATGATAACTGCACACTTGTTGAAGATATTTAAATCAAATTTATTATGTTATTTTTAAGTCTAATAGCTCGGCTAAGTTTAGTTAATGAGCAATATTCGCCGAAGGGTGTGGTCTGGGAAGGAGGTTGAAATTTTGAAAAAACTATCTTTCTACCACTATGGAATATAGATAGAAACTTTGTGTGCATAAATTAGAGTGCTCCCTATGAGGATTATAATGACACCAACGATTTAGCATTTTTGGGGGTAAGAGTGGGGACTGGGGATGGGCGTGGAAATTCGAAATTGTTAAAACCACGTCTTGTGGGGTATCGTTAAAAAGCTTTTAATGTGTAATTTATAAATCAGTAATTAGTTTCTTGATTTTAAAATAAATTACTCCAATAAATTCAATCAAAAACATTTCGAAATTCACTTCAGCCCGTTGGCCTGCGGAAAGGAATTTTTTATGTTGCAATTTTGACGTATTTTCGATTCGAATCTCAGTTTATTGAACTGAATTTTGGAGATTCAAAATCAACAACATTTCTGTGTACATTCATGTAAATGATTATGTTATTTACAAAATACGTCAAAATCATTTTCGTACGTTATTTATTCTTTTGAATGTAAACTGCAATTAAAATATTTGTACGGCATCTAATCAAACAATATAAGTTTACAATGCATTTACTAACAATTATGCGAAATATTTAAATTTTTTTTTCCAGGAAGTTCGCATCTGGAAATTCCAATTTTTTTTTTTGTATTTTTGCATCTGCAAAGTCTGCACTGCAGCTTTTCAATGTTATTTTAAATACACGACAAAGTGAAACTTAGCCCAACCCTTATATTGTAAAGTTTTCTGCATAAATCTGTGTTTTTGTATACCAACATAATTAACAATGCGCGATCGCTTTCTCAAAATTCATTCGGCAGTGTGGAAAGTGTTGTTGGAGTTTTTGCACGCAAAAAAAAGTTTTCAATGGATTTAATGTACTACGAAAATGTTAAGCAGTTTGTTTTGCAGGCACAAGATAACTTCTCCCGAAGAAAAAACAGCAGTAGACCTCTTCAACAGCAAGTAATTAACTCGTGGTGCCCAAATTTCATATTGAAGTGCTAAGGAAAGAAATTCCAAGTTCTCAAGATTTACCCTATTACTTAAAATGAAATTTGAGCAGCCATTATCGTAAAACTCTAACCAAATCGGTTGGTCTACCGGCCGGGGATGGGAACGGCTGCATAAGCCGAGAGTAAAGAAGAAAAGTGTAATTTTGTAAATCCCCGGTAATAATGTTCATCCACAGGACTAGAGTGGAACAGAGCAAGTTCCTTCGTCAACCGGGTACGAAACAACGACAGCAGAAAAAAAAACACAAAAATTATGCCGGGCAACATAAAGAGCGAATCCATGAAGGGGAACTACTCACCAAATAAAATCAAATTAGAAGCACTTAAAGCGGTAAATATTCATTAAAACTGGGTGCGAGTAATATTTATACAACGTCGAGTGAAATTAAAAGATTTTTCTTATAGAGGAGCGCAATTACGAATTCGGGGTGTCCGACTTGCCCATTCCGCTGCGCTTGAAAAACCCGCCCGCGCCACCTTGGAGAATTAACGCAGGACAACGAAATGATTGAATGTGAAAATGCGGGGGACGGGGAGGGAGAGTCACAAGCGACTGAATTAATTGTGCATTTAAATGTTTCCACTGCAAAACAAAAAACCTCGCTAATAGTTCGCCACGCGTTACTTTTTAATTACATTAGAGTTTCTGGTGCAGCTTGAGACAAATCCGCTATTTGCGAAGTCGTTGAGAGTTCGTTCTGGTGACAAAAAAAGTTAAATAAAAACAACGGCATCGTCAAATGAAAGGGTTAATTTTAATAGCAATTTGTAAGAACTCTAACAAATGTGCTCTTGCTGCATTTTTTGGGAAGATAACATACACTGGAATTTTTCAACTTTGCTATCCATGTTCGTTGGGGCTTTATTTAATTTTCATAAATTGCCAACTGCAGAAATTATTGCTAATTAATATGAGATTACTTTTTTTGTTTTTACTTAGCTATGAAATAATCATAAATTAGAATTTGTTGTAGCCGAATTTTCATTTGAATATAAGGAATGATTTAAATATGAAAATAATTTTAAAAACTTTGCAAAGAAAATAATTGGAATTTTTCAATATAGCTAATTTTAATACGAATATTGGTTAATAACAAAAATTGTTTCAACAATAGAACTAAAAGCTAATTAGTTTCGTAGCAAACTCTTTATCAATTTTAATGGTTTTTCCTTTGTTTGGTGCATTCAATTTCCAAACAGTATTGTGTGAAAAAATACGGGCTCATTTAACAGAGGCAACTTCGATTTTTGGTAATGTTTAATCGTTGATACAAAATGAGACTGTTGTTAAAGCAAGGAAATTGTTCAATAATGCAGATTTTATTAAAGTTAAGAAATATTTTTTGGTTGCGGAAGTTGATGAACCATGGGCATTTGCCGTAGTTTATGCCTCATTATTGTTGTAATTTGTGTGCTTTTAATTATTCTTATTAAATTTAACAATCTCATATTTGTTATCTGAGGAAATATTTGGATGAAAAGGATACATGAAACAAATCGCGAATGATTATTTTGTTGGTAGTGGTTTTTTCAAATACTGTCGAAGTCAGTCATAGGTGCTCCTTTTTTGGTCTCCTCACCTCATTCACGTATAGTAGAACTTTAGAAGTCAGGTTACTCATAAAGAAGAAGGCTTTTGTCAAGAGAACTGTCTGCTAAAAAGTGGAAAAGTGGAGCAAGTGTTTTGATGAGGGAAGAGAAGACATCAAAAGAGCACCACCAAAGTGAATTCCGAGCACGTGTGAACTTTGTGTTTCTTTTTTACCACTTTACAATATATCAACGTACCAAGCCCGAAGAGGTCATGTACGTGTCTTCGCATCCTTATTCAACCCAATTGTTTGTTTACTTCATTTTCTTCTTCTTTTTTTTCTGGTTCTATATATGGGTGGTCAATCCTCCACCGCCAGATTGTTTACTCAAAAATAAAGTTTAAAATTGCTTGATTACTTATTACCGGCCTCCGGCTGATTATTTGCGGAGAAGCTAACGAAATAGTTGAAAAATTTATGCCCCGACCGCAAAACTAGCACGGAAACGTGGAGAAAAGGCTTTTCCCACACGCTTTAATTCAATATGTATGTTGTGAAAGGTTTAATTGGGTTTAATTTATATGTAAACTAAATAACCCTCTTGTCGACCTTAATCATATTTATTGAACAAATAAATAATGATTAAATCAGTGACTTAATTTACATTATTAATTTTTCTCGATTTTGTTACAAAAATAATGGAACAAGTAATTAAATTTTCTCTTACGTGCGTTTAACTTGGCCTGGTATTGGTTTAAAAATTAATGCATTGAGCATTAATTAAAGTACCTATTTCTATCCACAAAAATTGAATTATGTTTAATTATAAGTTTTTGAGTTGAATGCAAACAAATTGTTAATTTATTTTCCCCCCTTTTTTCGTATATTATATTAAAAGAATCTCGCTTTATTTTAACCCTCGCCAAACATCTGATTTTCCAAAAGAGTAATTTAGTTTTGCAGAAATTATTTTTAATATATTCCAAGTTCTCGTAGTAACTCTCCACTCAATGATTGCACTTCCCGTACTGCTTAATTTCATTTCTACAAATTTAATTAACTCTAAAGCAAGTGTGATGGCAGATGCACGCAGCCAATTTAGTTCCCTAAAATCGAATTTTCACGTGGTTGGTATCCTTTGCAGCTTCACCGGAAATATTCAAAAAAGCATACAACACCATCAGGTGTACGAAATTCTTTTCAGGCGAGTGAAAAAAAGCTAACATTGTCGAGCAGGAGAATGCATGGTCAATTACGTGCAGTTAGAAATATTTGACATGAGCGTGGAATTTTGACAATGTGAGGAATTTTCAACACGTTACTTCTCGATGGATATTTCATTTTTACATTAACTAAAATCTAGCTTCAATTAATCAAAAAAATAACACTGTTAAGTGATGAACATTTTAGGTTTTCGATAAAATTGGTTTGTTTGTGCGTAATTGATATTAGTATAAAATACTTAGTTTAGTTATATTTTATCAATATCATTCATAAATATTTGTAGCAATAACAAACAGGATGATCTGCAAATTAATCATATATAAAATCTAAAGTTCGTTTGCTTGTTTGTTTGTATGTTTGTTACTCCATCCCAACTAAACCCTTGCTTTATTTTTTTTTTATTTTTTGGTTGAAGGAGTTTTATGTTCTAAATTGAGATATAGACTGTTTCATATTCGTCTAAAATATAGAGTTTCAAAATGGCGCAGAAAAGATGGCGACGACCAAATTAAAACTTACAGCAATCGGCATGAAAAATTTCATCTGGATGTTTTCGTAGATGCTGATTGTGAAACCGATTTCGAAATTTAAAAATTGAAAATGGCGGGTTCAATATGGCGACCGAAATTTTTCAAAATTCCACGGATTCGGGGGAATTTAGAACTAAATATATATTTTGTACATTATATTATTATTTTCATCGCACCGGGTGAAGCCGGGTAATCTTAATATATATGAAGCTAGTAATCTTAATATATATGAAATACCACTAAATAACTGCAGAACAACATGATATACTCAAGATTTTTACAATAGATTTTTCATTTAATTAAAAACGAATCATGGACAATCGGTTATTCCTGTATGTAAATTTGAAGAACTGGAAATGAAGTTTTAATTTGTTAATAATATTCTTCCAATTGTTCTATGTAGAGATATGAAATCACAAATTTCAATTTTCAATGCTATTTCTTCTTGAAATAATAAAAATTGCTCACAAATCTGAAAAACAAATTTTTATGGTACCCTTTTCAGATTCGGCGACAAAATATTTGACAATCGGTGACAACAATTTCCTGACAGCATTCTCAGCATTTTTTACACAAGAAACATTATTTCTTAAAAGAAATTTTTTTACTTTTTTTTATTTATTTATTTTTTAATTGAAGAAAACGAATGATATTTTTACCCAAAATCATAAAGACCTTAATTGTAATAAAATAAATGCTGAATTAAGGCTCGTCTCAAAAAATATTTTCATAACAAAGAGATAAAGGGTAACAATTAATAACAATGTTTGTTTTTTTGTCGAATGTTCTTGGCCTGTATAGAACACTTTTAAACACTGGCTTGCGGACCCCTGGTGTACACTTTTCAAGTCCGCCATTTTGAATACAGCAAAATATTCCAAAAATCTTTTATTCAAATACTGAAATACGCAAGGTTAAAATCGTATTTTTATTTCCAATAACCCGAAACAAAGTTGGAAAAGTCAAAATTCGTGTTATATTTAATCCTGTGGAAACTGCTGTATAATTTCTTTAAAAATACACTTCTGAGTGTATTGGAAGTTATTAACGAAGAACACTTGGTCATTAAAAAATTACGATAATCGTCTTTTTCGGCTCTCCTTGAAACAATTTCGTAAAAATTTTATTATATCAGTTTCGATACTCAGAAAAAGAATTTTGTTTCCATCGATTAAGCTTAAATCGTTTTATAGTTTTTACAATCGATTCACGTGAACACGATAGAGTTTTAGCCAAACAGTTAAGACTCGAGCACAATATTTTCGAAACAAATGAAATCTTATTTGTTTCATTGATGAGAAGTTTCATTTAACAAATTACTCTTAATGGATGCGGTTAACATGATATTCAATTAAGTTTTGCGGTTCGCTCATGTTCTGTGAAAAACTTCGAAATGAAATCTATACACGGGTGTGTTGAAAGCGTTTTCCAAAGTATTAATATCACATAAATATAGAAAATAGATTTCTTGTCTTCAAGGAAAATCAAGAAATAATTAGAACAGCAGTAATGAAGTTCGCGCTGGAGACACTGTAATATTTTTCCATTGACACAGAAGTGGAAAGTCTGTCCTGCGTGGCCTGGTTTTCCGAAGGATAAATAGAATTTTATGACCCGATTTAAGTTTATCCCTCCATTAATGCCCTGAAAGTAAAAACATTCATTTCGAGAAAATATTATCAATACAAAATTTGTGAAAAAAATCAAACAAACAAATCCTTGTTTTCATTTGAATAAAGTCCTTTTCAAATTATTTCATGCTCGTATTATTTAAGTCATCTTTCTTTTGGCTCGTAAATTCAATCTCACTTCTGCACCACAGAGAAAACAGAAATTATTGTTCCAAAAAGTTTGTCGTCAAAGCCCATCTATCAAAACTAGTTTTCCTATTTTAAAACGGAAATGTATCCTTTATTAATATGAAGTAAACGTAATGAAATCCATTAACAAAGCCACGTATTATATTTTCCAGTTCAACACAAAACAGAAATTAGGGAATTTCATTTTACGGTAACAACTAACAACCCTCGCACAGAAAATGAGCAAAAGACCCCTCCCCACCCACTAATGTTACAAGATCTTGTTCGTACCGAAAATGTTTATAGTTATTTTCAGGACACCCATACAGTAGCCTTTTGACATTACATTAACCCTGGAGAGAACTAGGGAGGATCAATTCACATACTTACGGTACATATAAAATTAAGGGGTGCGAAAAATAATGAAAGCTTTAATAGAATGGTTAAGGACTCATTTGGGACTTTTGGAAAAATGCTGCGATTATAGTGATGAGGATAAGGATTGATTATTAAGAAATAAATAAAGAAACATCTCTGTTATTTGCCCTAATCCTCTTGAAAGGAGCTTTACGAGTATCCTCTTCAAAAAATAAGGAAAGGAAGTACTTTCCACAAGAATCGGAACATTTTTTCTGGCATTACTTTGTAAGTTCAGGATTGGGCTGATCAAAGAAATGAAATTTTCTAGGCTCAAATTCCCTAACAACTTTAATAGTTTTTTAAACGTTTTTTCATTCATCTTTTGTGAAGGATTTGCATTTAATTTCCTTTCAAAATTGCAAGTTACGATTTTTATTCTGTGGAATGTCTTCATTCGTCCCTCAAACATTTTTTTTTTTTATTTATATTAGTTTTGTTTTTATGGTTCTCGAATAAAGGATCCAAACTTACACCCCAACCAAAAACCTTTACCTTGGTTCCATTTTTATTTATTTCAATACGAATCAAACGTCATTACATTTGGAATATAAATATCGTCTTATAAAAACACTTATAGTTACAACAGTTGTAAGAAAAAAACCAACGTTGAACCAATTCGAAAATGATTTAATTTTGGAAAGTTTGTATATATCTGAAAATTTACAGCTGAGTTCAAATTATGTAAACTTCACGTTCGTCTGCCAAAAGCACGTATGTAGATGAAATTGGTTCACCCCACTCCGCCAGATCCGCACCAAGTCAAATAATATCGCGCCGGATTGCAATTGTTGTTAAACCTTCGGATTAAAGCTCGTGCCCAAAATTATGAAATGTTCAGTTGTTTGCAACTGGGGCTCTATTCCGTGGAGGGCCAAACATTCACGTGCTCGTATTTCATTCTGCTCAACTCCTTCCTTCCGGCACCCATCACCGAATTAATTGTATTGTCATTCCAACTCGACACTACTCGATACACCACAGTCCTTAGGCCTGATGACTGTTACAAAGGAAACTTTTTACGGGAGCGCGTTTTCAAAGAATTGCCTAAACCCCAATGGCGGATGGATTAGCGAAAAACCTCGAAACAAATGGACATCTTTCAATTACTGTCACACCTTCGCAAAGAAAAGGTGAACGTTGAGCTTTCCCGAGGGCGGATGGAACGCTGAAATTTCCTTTGCGGCAGGTTACTTTGAATAGGTGAACGGTTTTACACCTGCTTCCTTCGAGAGAAGTCTTCCTCAAGTTTGGAATTCGATTGGTAGTGTAAATTCATATAAAGTTTAAATCATTGTGGAAACTGCTACTTCTCACATCCAGGCGCTCGTCTTGCTCCTTCAGAACCATTTTTGATTTCAATCCAGCCATATTTCGCTGGAGCAGATCGACAATGAGAATTGTGTTATATGAAAGTTGGTCCTTTGTCTGTAACGGTATGATTAATGAGCCGTCACTACTGGGAAACATTGTAATTAATTTTAATCAGAGTTCACCCATCTGCGAGCTGCACATTATCATTTACCTCCGTGTTTCGAGTAGCCTGAAGACGTATTTCCGTCAGGTAAAGGTTACTACGTATTTTGTGTTCAATTACTCGTATAGTATAATACAAGGAATATTACAAAATAGGCTTCCGTCTAAATTAGATCCTAAGTGGATTACGTCAAGGAAAACAAAATTACACACAATCTCTAGAGGAGCATACATTGGAGGGAATTAGATCGTTCAAATGTTTCACTTGAATTCATAAATTATTAGAATGTTTTAATGGTTTTTCAGTAGTCATCATTTCAATTGCTTATCACTTGAACTACTTACACTCGACAAAATCACAAATTCGTGTCTTGTTTCTCAATTGTACTTGTATATAACAATTTGTTTGTGGAGCATTAAAATTATGATTGAGAATAAATAAATCCTTCCGGGAGACGAATCCCATTACTCGGTTTTACCCGGTGCGATAAAAACCATAAAAAAGTATACATAATACATGTTCCTATATCGATAAGATCGATGTATTGATTGAAAAACATCTATATATATTTCAAATACTGATAAGTGATAACAGTTTGTTTTTTTGGGGACCAGGCCCAATTTTAAAAAAATTATGCCACTATTCTTTCTTACAAATTGTGACCATTAAAACTATAATTTGCGTATGTCCTTTCACGAAAATTCCTTGAATAATAAATATTTTACCCTAAAAAGATACGTCAGTTTGAATTTAAAAATTTTTATTTTAGATTCGAAATTTGTCATGTCATCGAATTACCTTTACTCTAATTTCAGTAAGATTCCTTGCATTTAAGGAAAACCCGGTTACCATATTCCGCCTGTAATTTTTGTTTCCAAAGTTTAATAGCAAATTTAAAAAGTTAAAGTTTAATACTAAATTTCACTTAAATTTGTTAATTTGTCGAATTAATAAAATTGACGCCACATTCGATCCGCCATCTTGAATTTACAAATCTTTATGGTATTATAGTAAATTAGTATTATAGAAATTAGTATTAAGTTAATTTTTTTACATTAATTTACACCAACTCTCTTTCTCACTCACAAAAATTTGGTTGTCAATTAGGTTTGCCATTTTGAATTTCCAAATTTTAGTAGATATCTGTTATTTGAAATCAATGATCTCAAAATAGCTTTAGTACTAAAATTTACGTAAATTCTTTGAATTGTGAAAAATTAAAGGTCGCTATATTGAATCCGGTATTTTGAATTTTAAGATTTCGAACTTAGATTCGAAATCAGATTTTATGAAAAATACCAGAGACAAATTATCATAGCAGTTCAACAAAGAAACAAACAAAGTTTCGATTATATACATATATCATATAATATACCCACATATAGATATTTAATACAGTAAAAGAAAACACTTCCAGAAAATCCTTGAAAAATATCTTATATAATTAGTATTTTATTTTTAAATTGTCAAAAAATTTTAAAATTTTCTTCAAAAAGAAAGTATTGTTTATTATACTAAGCAAATTTTCCTATTTTTTTATTCCAGGTGAAGTAGAAAGATTACTGAAAGAATATCGGCAAAATCAGGAACTGGTACGACGAATAGGTGGACATTACTATCAAATAATTTACCCCGTGCAGCTGCGCCACCACGAAAAGATGGGCATATCAACGCGTGAAGTGAGCGCCGTCAAGGTGAGAAATTAATTAAAAATTTTGTACACATTTAGTTAGAACATAATTCTACAACAAACACCACCACATCTACAATACTACACAGAGTTACCCGGAGCTGCATAAATTTTCATTGCAATACAAAAAGCAAAACCTTGTGCAAATTTATAATATTTATCATTTCACTTCTTCACGCCGAACCAATTTATAAAGCTCGAATCTGCAGTATCCATTGATATTCCAAGGATCTTAGCGCCTTCCCGAATAACCCAGAAGGTGGCATAATATCGTTACAAAATGGTCCGAAAGAGCGCCTTTATCGTTAACGGAACACGCATTCGTTTCCAGGAAGATTGATTGCTCCTGTTCCATCAGATTAATCGAAAATTTCTGATGGCATTTTTCTTACCTTCAATTGGAAACTTCCGCACACATCGACCGTAGAATTTTTTAATCTATTACAGGATAAGCAATCTAATCTTAGCAAGGTTGAAGAAATAAACCTAAAAGGACCAAGAGAGTGGCAAAAGGCAACAAAAGGGAAGTCATCTCCGCTCCAGTCAACTTTAGATCCAACCACAATACTTGAAAAGTTATAAACAGGAGAAGAAAAAGATTTCTTGTACACGGAGAAAAATAACACCTGAAGTCGGAAGAAAAAAATAAAGGGAAGAAAGCAGGAAGGAAGGAAAAAGACGAATCATCAAATGAGAGGATTTCCCTTATCTTCGCACAAAGTTGGTCCACAGAAACGATACATTCAATTTACCAAAATGAAAAGTGGCTCGTTTTTTGCTGTACGTCCGGGAATGGACTCCAGACTGCCACTCACTTTACCTGGGCATTTGACACCGTCTCAAAATTGCAAACTCCTTGTGAACATGATTTGGAATAAGGTTATTATTGTTCGGAAGGTTTATAAAAGGACTTCGATTTCAAAAACCATAAAGATCGGGAATTCCTCATTCGTTTTAGATACGAACGAAGGCGATTTTTCATGATTTGGCCAGTGAGGGGTTTGTTAAGTTTTTATTTTTTTGTTTTTAGAGACCATATCAAGGTTTTGCTTTAACAGTAGAAAATAATATTATATCCTTTAACAATCCTTTAGTACTTAGTATGCTTTAGTACACACTAGATTGTCTTTCGATTTTTTTGGAAATTTATTTACGTTTTCCGACTTACTTTTACGGAATGTTGATATCAATTAACCAAAGCTTAATTTACGGTTCAAGAACCAAAACCTTGTTTTCTGTCATTGAATCCATTTAACAATTTTGTTAATTAGGGTGCGAAATCCAAAAGAAATTTATTCGGAATGTTCAACAAAGCCAAAATGTTATTTACACTAAAAGCCTAATTAAATCGCATGAGTGCAATGCATGCAAAAGGACTTTCCCAAAGACCTGGATCAAAGTGATGGCAAAATAGTTGTACAAAGTATGACCTTTGACAGAATATTCAATGTGTTTGAAAACCGCAGCTAGAAACTATTTTCTATTGTTTCAACAAATATCTTTTATGGGCCAAAGAGGGGCGGAATTTGTGTAAAGCATGTAATTTTAATCAATTTTAGGCAATGAGAATTTTTCAGAAACATTTTTATTGGAATATCGCGCATTTATGTACGTATTATAGCTATAACAGGTGTGCGGGGTGGAAACTAGGTAGTGGTTTGTGTTGGATGACAGCTGTCAAAGTGATCTCGTACACTCCTAGCTCCTCAGCTTATAAGTTATAGGTTTTGATATTTTCACATTAAACGAAAAGTATTTGCCTTTCAATAACAAGAGTACGTGAAGGAGAACATTTTCGTATTTCAGCTCTTTTTCATATTTATGGGCATTCAATCGTAATAACTAAATATTGCAAAATGTAGTTACAATTTCCAAATCAAACCGCACCAACATTGCTTAATTACGAGTTCTATTTTTCTGTTATAACCTACGGTTTTAAAAAAAATCAATGCAAATCTAAATGTAGATTTTTTTTTTTTTGGGATTACGCCTAAATCCGTAACGATTTCAAGTTTCCTCCATTTTTAAGGTCACATGTAAAAAATCGACTGCAGAGAATGCCACAAAAATCATACAATTGCCAATTGTCTCTAATGGCTTTAATCGCCCAGAATTTTTGCTCCGCTCATATATTATTTGTGATATGTGGTGCCAGTCATCGGAAAAGGATCACACAATATGACTTGACTATACAGTATATACCGGGATTGTCGGAGGGCTTAAAACTAGCAAATCTGGAATTTATTTTAAAGCAACAACTATCGTTGTCCTAGTTTTAAATGCGACACATTTAAAAGCTGTTTCATGTTTGCTTTTCTCTTACAATGATTGAAAAGAAATAAATATTAACAATAATTTAAAATCGATGTCGACTTTTTCATACATTTTAGATCTGAAGTAGAAAAATCCTTTCTTTGAAATTCTACTGGATAATTTTATTTGTAAACGAATCTGAATTCAATCTGTTTCCAAGTAAGAATTTAAGAGGATTTCAAAAAATTCAAGGACTTATACTGAGACAATATATAGACGGCTCAGAATTCACTTGTCATACCCACATCTGTTCACTTTTACGTATTGTATCCGTGGCCCTAATAATAAAACACTTCGAAAAAAAACGCAAAATAAAGAAGATTAAATTAAAAAAAACGGTCAGAAAAGTGAACTTTTGATGTTCGAAAATCATTTCTCCGACATCCACTTTAATATATGAAATTTAAATGTGTGTCTAAAATCTGTCTCTCAGATTCCATTTTGATCCATTTTGTGTTTCCTTTTGGAATAGTCGAACAATAAATTCAATTTAATTTTTCCAAAGAAAAGACCAAATTTATTGGATTACATTTTAATGGCTGTGTCAGTATTTCCATAACAATTTCCTTTTTTGGCCAAAAATTAGGTAATTTTAATATTCTGCCGCCATAGCACAACATATTACCAAGAATTCTTCAACAAATTACTTGAAAAAACATTTTGGAACATGTCATGAAATAGGACTTGGGAAAGTAGCACGTGTTCCACCAACCCCCACAATCTGTATACAATCGCTAAAATAAATTAACAAATACTCGAAAATATGTTTAATACATAACTTTTTGTACTAGTGGTGTGTTTTGAATACTAATTGACATTATTTTCTTTACTTTGTAGTCGGGTCAACGTCAAGGAAAGCCTCGTGACAGCTCGGGAAGCTACGATGGTGTGAGGGGACGTACAAGGGTAAGCTCTGATGTAAACATTGAAAAAGAAGTAAAGTAGTTCACCAAATGTTAATCATTAAACTTCATCCTCCTATCCATGTGATTTTCTTCATTGATCTGCCTCAATTTCGAAACAGAGTAAAACACTTTGATGAATCTCATTATCCTAAGCAGATGACTGTGTTTGAATCACAACAGATTCGACGATAATCCCTTAATGAATACATCTCCAGACATGCTAAGCGGGGACGAAGTGCCTCTGACATGACGGGACAAATGAAAATCGCTTCGAAAATAATTTAATCGACTCCTTTGAAATCAATTTCAGCAGTACAACTTGAGAACAACCATCCTTGAATGGCCCCAGTTAGTGGAATTCTGGAAAACCGAATCGCAACCATAAACCAATTATAAATAATCCTAACTCGTTGACTTATGAAAGTGTGTATTATGTTTACACAAAAAACAGAACCCTTTATGCTCTTTACAGAATATTTGCTTTACAAAAAAAAAAAAAACCTGTAAAGCGTTCCTTTAAACAAACATTAAACATGTGCGAAAACTAAAAGGGAAAGTACCAACGACCAACGTTCATCCAAGCTTGTCGATAAGGATACTTGACTCTACAGCGCTATTTCGTAGAATCGAGTGGCAAAAATTAAAATTAATGTGAAATTAGCTTATAATTTCACAGTATTGTTTTTATTCAACCATTCATATATTTAGCTGATGGATTTTGTTGACAAATTTCATGGAAGTGAAATTACACCATTGAAATCCCTGGCGAAAGCGTGCAAAATTTTCGCTCCGGTGGATGAGCTCAAATTGCATCACATCACATTTGTATGTGCACTACGTTTTATTAAATCATAATGCAAGAATCCCTGAAAGCATATTTCATGCTCTCCTGGGGAAAAAAGTATCATAAATTTAACTTGAAAACCCAATGGAATTTTTATATCAATTTTCTAGAAATCTTGAGTGTTTTTCATCGTTCTCTGCACGAATACAATTGCAATAAATCGAAATGCAAACATCTGTAATCCCCACATACATCAGTAATTATTGAATGCATCAACATATGTATTGAAAATTTAATGGGAAATATTTCTGCACAAAGGAATTTAGCCACAAAAAGTAGTATCCTATTAAACGGTCAGAGCAGGATAAAAAAAAAGGATTACGAATGAGGCGAATCTGTTACTGCACTGTAATAAAGTGGTTGGAGTCGAGAGTGCGTATTTTGGTTATTCGACCATTTTTAATGCATTTTCCGTTCAAACATTCATCTTTTGGATGCGGAAGGAAAACCAAATCCTACATACTTCGTAAATAACGAATCGATGTAATTTGGAATTTATTTGAAAATGTTTGTGGCTGTGTGTATGTGTGGGTATAGCTGGATTGGCTGGCTTTTAACTGACCATTTTTCTTTTCTGATATTTATCAATAAATAAATATAAAATCTGGCAAAACTGAAGCAATTTGGACAAAAGAATTCTTCCAAATATTCAATTCTCCTGATCCGTCGCATTTTTTATGAAAAATAAACCTAATTTTAAATCCAATATAATTTGTTCTTGTCAATTGTCTGTGCTGTGTGGGTGAAAACAAAATTTATTTTTTTTTTTTTCAGTTAATAAATACGATTACGAAAATTCATTTTCTTAATATCTGAAATATATTCACCATGTCAATTGAACTGGATGAAAAACTCTTGACCTCTCCCACCAATAATCGAGAAATCTCATCATGTAGGATCCTCGGTATAAGGAAGACTGCAGTAAAGGGCTTAGCACAGTTGCTTCATCTTCCTTTCCAACTGAATCAAGTCCCGATAATGATTCTGTGGGCAAGAACAACTTCAACCTAACTCGGTTTTATCTCATATAAGCCGCTCAGGTCGGTACCGAAACTGACTTGCAGATTGCTATGCGAAGGACAACGAGGTTATAATTAGGGTCAGTTATTTACGCTCTAACGACCGCAAGATTTACTGAATCAACCCTTGAGCTTATTTAGTCACATAACAAACTGAGCCTAATTACGAACCCCGGTGAGCGACGCAATTTATATTCCTGCCGTGACTGTCATTGCCACCAAACGGTCGTGAAGAAGTGTATTATATCAATTAAATTATGTTTTGTCAACGACTGAAGTATTCAGCTGGAATTTATGTGACTTCTTAACCAACACTGGTCGATCTAAATCTCACAGTAGTCCATCATGATGATACACGGAACATAAGATATGCCTAACATTTTTTATGACAGCTGAAGGGTTGGCTGCGACGTCACTATGTTCACCGTTTATAATGAAAACTCTTAAAAGCTTGCGCTTCATCAAGTGTATCCTTGCACATTCGTGTGCAAGATGGCGCGGCTGCGAAATCTCAGGCATACCTTGAATACTTTGTATCATGCTCCACAATTATGTTTTTAAATTCACATTGGTTCGCCACTAAAATAACCGCAATCGTTTCTCTTGAAGAAGCAATGCAACGTTTTGGTTTTGTACAGAGTCCTGTAAAATATTCACATAAATGTTATTTTTGATGAGAATTTTAAAAACGTATCCTTAATTTCTCTAACTACCAACAATAATAGTTTCTATATTAATTTTCCCTTATTAGTTCCTCCTTTTAATGTTACCAATTTCACTGTAATGCAACATCTTAAAGTCCATTCAATTATGAAAAAGGCTTTTTGTTGTTGTCCCTGTTGAGAACTCACTACCGTGACCCTGCCATTTTCAAACAGGAAGATTTTGTGGGGGAGATTCTTATTGTTCGGAAATAATTAAACTAATTTGTACAACAAGACAAGGAATTCATCAACTAATGTTATGTTTCGGGAGAAAGGTGAACCGAGGCGGTTTTTTTAAATGCTTACAAAGATAAATAATCTCATTTTTTCTAATTAGCCTCGGAGATTTAATCTTTAGACAAACATTTAAAATTATGCATAACGGCTCATTTGTTGATTTTTTTTTCTTTTTTTGCCATTCCTTTTCGTCAGAGCGAACGATGATATTTTTATTAGAATTGTCCATTTCCCGGACATCAACATTCAAAATTTTCTCATCTACCGTTGTCCTTAAATGCAATATATTCAAGTATAATTTGGCATTCTTTTACAGTACATTTAGTTCATACAATAAATTATTTGAACTATATTCGGTAAATAATTTTTTTTTTTTTTTTTTTTTGCATTTTACTCATTTCGTAGAAATTTTGAAGTAAATTCCTGAAATTCAGAAAAAGTCTTAACTGCAGCGACTTGTTTTTTATATTTTCCTGAAATCCGGCTCAAGCAATCCCCAATGAGTTCATTATTCACATTTTATTTACGACCCCAATTCAGAAATGATAGGCTCGTCATTTGCAGCAGCCATCAAAGATCCTCACAAAAATTTATCCTTGAAACAACTAAATTCCACTCAAAAACTGCGAGTGGGGAACCTTTTCAGGATGTGCAAAATATTCGCGGCTGTGAGGACTTCACGCAATTCGTTAAAAAGCAATAAATTTCGCGAAATGTTGTACGCACCTGAGGTTGACCCATAAAATACTCAATTAAAGGACATTTCAGTTGGAGTCGACAAAAAGAATCCGTGGATGTCGGGCAAATTGGATATTCCTTGAAGCGTTTAATAATTATTATTATTATTTCGGTTTAGGGCAGTCATCGGCTGGGGGAGGACACTGAAGGGACTAAGGCAGTCAGTGGTCGCTAAGTAAGGATTCCTCCTTCAATTCTAATGAATTATGAAAGTTTATTTTCCCTTGTGGGACGTAACTTCATTACGGGAATTCATCCCTGCGTTCGCAGAGAGCCACAAATGCAAAACTGCTCTGGGTTTTTCTATTATTTGAGTGTCGTTTTGCGGTTTGCAGATGGCGCGCCAGAAGCTGCCATTGTGAGGGAATGAAACATTTTTTCATTTTCCTTTATTTTTTTTTATTATTTCGTTAGTTAAGTAAGATGTCCTAGACAAGTGATGCGGCAAAACAGAACTCAGATCCTGTGGCTGTTCAGGACTACGTGAGTTGTGAATAGGAGAAGAATGACGCCCGAATGTGGAGCATTATTCCTCTGGCTGTAAAGATAATGAGATTAGTTGGTCTCAAACCATATTTTCGTGCTGTCCTTTTATCTGGCATTCCATTATAAAAATTCAAGAGTCGTCAAGTAGCAATCTTGGCAGTAATGCAGAAATTTGTAATTAGTATTGTTGAGTATAATGATGCTCCTAGAAAATCTTACCTATTGTCCAACGTTCTCGCATTGTTCTCGGAAATTCCGAATTGATAACACTACAACAATACTAAAAGAATATCCGCATTTTTCAGGGACCAAAGGAGAAGTATGCACTCATATCTTTGAACACATCCTTCAATTTGCTGTGCGCATCTATTCAATTTTTATTTTGAATACGCCATGTGCATTTCGAAAGGAGTGCTTGTGTTTTTTTTCTTCTTCTTTTTTATACTGTATTGTATATGAAAAGTGACTTCGGTCTTACAATTTTTTATATACTCTTTACATGAAAAGTTCTTTGTTGCATTGGTTTGTATCTATTGAAAGCCCTCACAAAAAATGTATTTTCAGCTAGCAGCAGAAGTTCAATAATCCGAATTAATTGGAATCAAACACGATCGAAATATTTTATTGTACAACAAAAATATATATAATGTATGTATAAAACGACAGGTACTCATTGACTAACTCATCTACGCCCACCCTAAAACTTGGAGCTTGGGAGTTGAAATTTTGGACAGAGGTTCCCTTTATACTGTAGACAAGGGGGTAAAATAAGGGTTGAAAGTTTATATATGAAAATCCATCATTTTTAAAGTAAACAAATTCATAAAAATTAGTATTTGACCTTTTGGTTAGAAAAAAAAACCTCAATGAAAACTACCAACCTCTATCATAATTTAACCCCCCAAAATCACCCTGGGCTGAAAAAAAAATTACCAAATATTATTGTAACCCGAACTACGAAAAATGTTTCTATATAATATACGTCGCTTTTGGGGTAGTTTTTTTTCAGTCAAGGGTGATGTTCTGCACAATATACAGGCATTGTACCGTTACACAAGAAAACAGAGAATAATTACAAACGGTACATTTTAGATGCAACACTAACAAACATAATATAATTTCAAATAAAAATCGTTGGAACGTATCCGGGGTCGGGCGCGCGGCGGCACAACGAACGCAGGGGTACTTGCTATTTTATTCATAATACTTAGAGTTTCACTTTCAGCTTAAAATCAATGTTATTTCACAATAAAAATATGTGTTGTTCCATATCTAACAGCTTAAAAACGAAAATTCCAACCGAAAATTGTAAATAATTGTTAAAATAAATCCAATTTGATTTGCTCTCAATAAATATCAATAATAGATACGTTGAATGATAGTTCTTACGGCACAATTATGACCTTTCAAAATGAATTCACAGCTTTAATTAATTGTTTGTAATAAACTGCAACAACTAAGTTAAAATCGAGCAGCCATAATATCTTTGCAGGAAGATATATCTGTCTATTGAAGCCATAGGTAAAGGATTAAGGCTCGGCCTTTGACTGCAAAATTTAATTAATGGTGTATAATAACCAGCAAGTGCAAATAAGCTTCAGCCGCCATTGTGGAGTGCACTGGCATTGACAGGCACTGTGTTAGTGTTGGTCGGGGGTTCCGGGGGTGTCGGATGGCATTTGTGTGACATTCAGGATAAGTGCTGAGACTCCTCCTGTTCTCCGAGCACCATAAATAAAGTCATAGTAACAAAATCGAGCAGAACGAGTCCTGAACCTCTTCTAGAATCCTGTGCAGAGCTCACGCAAGACGCTGTAATTTCATCAGCAATTAACAGAAGTTCTTAAATCGGACGCCAGCTATTAAGGATTAAGAACGAAGGAGTAACAATGATGATGCTTTTCAATAGATCTATGAGGGATTATGCGTAGTATATCTGCACTTCTACGGAATGTGTACAGGATAATGGGCCTCCTTCAGGAACACTGCTTATATAATATTCTCTCTGCCTTCCGGTTCTAATTTCACGAGGCCTAAATTAAGAAGCTAACTTATGGCCCTGATAAGATTACACAGTTCAAGGGGTGAGAATTAACACTTGATTACGGTATTTATCTTAAATTTATTTTATAACTAAAGCTTGCTCTATGGGCGAAAGGAGAAAATGTTTTCGGAGGTTATTTAAACTGCCAAATCGGCAAAAATAATGTCTCCATTTTGAATTTCATAAGTTGCGTGATTTGATAAATTAAACAAGACAGGATAAATCTTCACATAATAACTATTGTGTGCTTACTTAGGTCCAGAAAAGGATTACAGAACAAATTTCTGGGTGACGAAAATTTCTAATTTAGCCTCTTCAAACATGATGAATTCACTTTTTTTAAATTTCCATTTTATTTTCTATAGACGAACCCGAATTTTCTTTAATTTTTTTTTTTTAGATAAAGTTGAATAATTTGTCAAAGTTTTTCCAAGCCAATGATAAGCGTTTGGATTATTGTAAATTATGTCATCTCAGTGGATATGACAGTTTTAATATTTCCTCCCCCATAAATGTTTCCCTTTGACATTTAGTTTGAAAAGAATCGATCTGAAGAACAGTTTTCAATGGTGTTTTAACAAAGAGGAATCATTTATTATTCACTGCACAAAACACTCAGAATGTGTTTTCGTTTACTACAGTGTTGAATGTTGATATGTTAACGCAATACGCTAATCTTATCTTTTAGCATTACGTAAACAATTCCCGACGGAAAATACTAACAAAATGGTGAGCACTTGAGTCTTACAAAATGAAATGCTCGCCTATTTTGTTGGTTGATGACTACCAACAACGTGGTCATAAATCTTTCATACAACAAATTCTAGCATAGAGGAACTCCATCCCTCATTGCCTGCCCCTAAATGAAAACAGTACAATTCGGAGGGCTTCGCGTCAATAACCGAGCAATTAAGTGAGAGGCAACCACTAATTTGGCCGCGAATTGCAGTTTCAGGAAATGGCCGCCAGGATCGCGTGTCAGACATGAATGAAGCAATGTTTATCTTTGGCCGATCAATTAACATGTTCATTGGGGAGAGGGCGTTTACAAAAGTAATTGAAACCTTTACACCCGATCGTCAGCGGTGCCTGCGGAAGGATATAATCCTTCCCCTGCCCCTCTACCCACTTTCTATATCGTCCGAAAGACAAGGACTGGCAAATCCACGCAATTATGCACGGTCACTGGGGAAGGAGTTATCTGGGGAGGGTGAACTTGAACAGCGGCGGCATGCAATTCCAAAGCAACATTAAGGAATGTGGTTGGCACCTGGCAGTTCTACCTGTTGTGGACTTTTGATGCAAATTGAGACTTTAACTTGTACATGGAATTAAAATTAATAACATCTTTACCCACATTTCACTCACGTGCGCTTCCGATGGAGTGCATTCCAAATTTGCAACAAATTTCATTCAGAATTTGTTGTTATTGCACTTTTGAATTGTACGTTGCAATATAGAGCCGAAATCGACAAAAATCCATAAAAAAAAGTACAAAAGCGATTGGCATTCGTTACAATTACTCTTGACTGAAATCGGGAAGAATGCGATCGCGGTTTAATTCCAGGATTTCAACAAGTATCTATATTACAGCCACTGAAAAATACCCAAAAGTTTAAATCGTTTAACAGTGCAGAAGCACTAAACGGATTAGGTTCGCATAGTTTTCCCAAGCTCCAACCGCAAAGCGCAAAAATCAACGAATTCTCTTCCACACTCAAATGCCTACAGCGGGATAGGGATTTTTCGAAAATCCACTACCCTTTTCCATCCAAACGGAAACGTCCTGCTCCAGAAAGAGCAAGATGACAAACAATACCAGGATGATATAGTTTACGCGCACGGATGTCTCAATATCCAGGACGAATTCCATGAAAGGAAATGGAGTTTGGAAATAGCGCCAGAAGTTTGTTTGTGTTGGTGAAATTTTCTGAAGCAAAATAAAAATAAAACATTGTTGAGCTTAGGAGGTGTGTGTTGTTTTGAGCAAATAAATTAGAAATGTATGAGCCTGCGGAGCTTTTGTTTTCGTTTCGTTCTTCCGCCCCCCCGCAGTCTGGCTTAATGCTTGTGACGCCGAACCAAATCAACAACATGCCACCAGCCACTTTTGACATTTTTGTGACGATAGTTGCCATAAGGCTGTCACAAATACTCCAGTTGATCCAATTTCCCCGCTAACCAAGTCTGCTAACCAAGAATGAACACAATTCCAGATGAAAGGAGGCATTTAAGTATTTCAGAACAAATTAAAGCTTCCCATCTTACAGCACAGATAACCATTAACAAAATAAACAGCTAAACTTTTGTTATTATTTGAAACAAAACAAAGCAATCGAGTTTAATCTGTCTTTAAAATTTTTCAGGAAACATTTTCTAACACGAAAATTTCATAGAATTATATTCGTAATTAGGGCATGACGAAAATTAAGGGAAATTTCCATAATAATAATTTTATTGACAAACTACTAAATTATTCTGAATGATAGTATTTTCCTGGTGCAGTTGTTCAACCACAAAAGATAGAGACAAGAGTAAATCCCCGACTTGAACAATCCTTCATAAATTGGAACAAACAATTCAACAATTATTACGTAATTTCGTATTGCTGTTATTATTTTTCATTCACAAAATAGTTATGACATTGGAAGTGTGCTGTGTTGCTGTTAATTAGAAACAGATTTAACATTTGGGTGTTTATTATTAGATTCCAATTGTCTATAAATGAAGCCGTGGCAAATCTTAACATTTTTTTTTAGTTGTTTCAATTCCTTTGGAACGGAACCTTTTTAGAGCCTTGGTAAAATTTATTTCAAACGGATTTTTCTGTGGAAACGTAGCTCATATTTGACTCTCAACTTAAAAAAAAAAGGTGCACAAATTTGCAGTGCGCTTCCACTTCCACTTTTGTGTATAAGTTCACTTACTGTATAATAAATTTATGCAAATCGAATAGTACTATTTGAAGTTCCCATGAAGAGGAATTTTTATTATAATTTTAGTGGATATTACTCAAATACCCTTTGAAAGACGCTTCTCCAACTTTTACAAAAGACTTATGTTTAGGTACGAAGGATTCGATCGAATTGCTGCCCCCATTTGAGCCAACCCTGCGTGTCTCTCCAGTTCAGAAACCAGGAAAGTCTTTTCTGTAAGCTTTTTTCGTTTGATAATGATTTAAGCAAAATTTCTAAAACTTCTGAAAAGTTCCTTCGGGAGTTATGAAGAAGGAATTATTAGCCGCATCAGTTGTGTTTCCAGGATTAATTTTTGGAAAACTTTTCGGAATTATTTCTCTCCAATGAAATTAATTCTCTCCGAAGGAAATTAACTAGGAAACGGATGAAAATTCATTCTTTACTCCTTTGGAAGACTTTTATTATTCGCAAAGAAGGTATTTTTTTTTTTTTAATCTGGATTCACGTAAACACCCCAGCCCCCATTGTTAATGCCGTTTTAAACAATTTGCTAATTAATTATTTATACCCGAGCTCAAATAATTTCTAGTCAAAAAATTTGAAGAATATTTTGATTAATTACTCCTTTCATACGTCACAAATTTACATTTGAATTGGCATTAATAAATATGCACATAACCACAATTATTTTCAAATTAAAAGAGTAAATCATGGTTGCAAGAACAAACAATTTTTAGGCAGTGGTAAAATAATTATATTTTGGAAATTACATATTGTAGTTGTAACACATAAAAACATTACATTACATAAGTAACTTTTTTTTAAATATTTATTACATAAGGTGTTCTTTAAGTAGGTAATTTTTATTTGCACTAACAAGCATATTAGCTGTTGTTAATTTAGTTTGGAATCCTATTGACAATATAATTAAAGATTTGTGAACACAACTCAGCTTTTACATGCAAATTAATTGGCACGTGACAATCGCATCCTGTTGGAAAAGGTCCTGAAAATGTAATATTCTAGCCTAAGATAAATCTTATGGTAATCATCAGCTCGTTTTGCTTTATGTTATTGTTAAGAGAATTGTTTATTGAAAGCTATGTCCTTAGAAATTGGTTGCAACCACTCGCCTTATTGTTATATATATCCTGACTCATAATTGATCTTAAATTTCAACAATAATATCTTGAAATAATGAAAAAACATTGTTTCAGTTCTCCTGAGTCCTTGCGTTTAGATAAACAATAGAAGAGACCAAGACAACTGTGTTATATCCGATCATTTCTGCGATACATTTTCAGTCGGTTGTAAAGTAAATAAATTAAAATATTTGATTGTAAAATACAATTTAATGATTATTTAGAATGCTTAATTTGTTTAGATTACTGTGTTTAGATTATTTTCCAAAATAAGTTTACAGTGATGTCCCCTCTAAGCATATAAGGAGCCATTCACAAATTACCTAACGCTGTATAGGGAACATTTTTCAACCCCCCCTTCTTCCACTGTAACGGACCTTTAATGGAAAAAGATGACCCTTAAATCAAGTGCGTAACGCTGTAACCCCTCCCCCAACCCCTAAAATATAATTCGCATGTCCTTACTTTTCTTTAATTACTTTGTTTTAAAAATACTATT
Organism: Leptogaster cylindrica; assembly: GCA_963082835.1. Taxonomy (NCBI): domain Eukaryota; kingdom Metazoa; phylum Arthropoda; class Insecta; order Diptera; family Asilidae; genus Leptogaster; species Leptogaster cylindrica. The sequence goes on from OY720108.1 coordinate 18,125,541, forward strand.
GCAAAGTTAAAATTTTGTGGTGCACTATCAACAATAATAAAATAACTTTGTTTTCTTTGGCGTCAAATAAATTTTTAATCACTTTTAAGATATTTAATAATTTTATATATGTTCCTTGTTCAATGTTTATTCTTTGTAGGATTTTTGTAATCATAATTTTCTACGATTTGCAATTAATTCTTTCAACATTTATAATATTGTTCCGTTTAAGTTTTTTCGTAGAAACTGTTTTCAAAATTTTATTCCGAAATGAAAAATTCGCAATTATTTCTATTTGTTTATAATAATTTATCCAAGTATTTGATACAAATCCAGAAACATAACACTCAATAATTGAAACCCGCAAACACATTTCTCCAAATTCCTGTAATCGAAAACCCTTTGATAAATTATGGAATTAAGCACGTCCTGTATATTATTAAAAACCACTTCCCTTCGCAGGATTTTAACATTTTTCCAAAATTCATGCAATCCATATCGCCACATTAACCCGAATCTACGCTGAAATAGCAGTACTCATATGTCGCTATTATCATGACGTGTATGACACTAACAGGATTAAGAGGATTGAGAAACATCCAAGAACATAGCCTATTTGGACATAAAGTAAAGCAAATTCATCGCATAAAATTTATATAGTTTATGTACGCTCATGTTTATTGCATTTTCATAACACTACCATACAATTCGGAATTTTGTAATATTTATCGCAAAAGTTCGCAAAAAAAAAAAAAAAAAAAAAAAAAACAAACAATTAATTCACGAACTTAAGGGAATTTTCCACAGCATCATTAATTTATACAAAACACTTAAAACAATTAAGAATGAAAGAAATCCATTTGAAATTAATTAATTTCGTGCATACTGCTAATGTTATTCATTAGTTCCGTAGGGGACTATAAAATTCGGTTGCGGCTAATAAAGTTTCCTCATGAAAATTCAGGACTCTAAGTAGTCCGATTAAAATGTGGGAAAATTTAACAGAAAAATCATTTTTTTCTCTTGAGAGAAAATTACCAGAAAGGTCCAAAAATAGAATATTCAAACTGTTCAGGAGACCACAAAATACCTCCTAATTGCACCTGAATTGCTTGAAAAATTATGTATTCTATGATTTCCCGAATCTTTTGGGCATCTCCCGATTGATTTAATTTGCTATATTTTAGTTAATCTGTTTGAGGTATATACAAGTTGCACGCACTCATTAAGGATATACGAGATCCTTATAGAGGCTTTGGCCCAATATACAAAATGTTTTGAAACCGAGGAAACTATTCCGAGAACTACAGTTTCACAATTCCCTTTGGGAAATTCATTAGACCGTTTGATAAATTTTTGATTAAATGTAATAGTTTTTTGAACACAAGGGAATGAAAAACCGAAATATTTTTCTAAAAATAAGTAAAGCATGTAATAAGCTAACCATGGAGAAGTCAAGCTTTATGTTCATTTCATATTTTTGTAACTTGATTTATCTTGTTATTTTCACAAAATTCAAAATTTTTTTCACATTAATCTAAAAAGTAAAGCACGGTGACGTTATTGAAATGAAGACAAAAGTTGAAAATTTTTTAACGGAAATATTTATTGAAAATATTATTGTTTTTATTAACGTAAACACGTGCATTACCCTAAACTTCACAAATATTGAAATTAAATATTTTTTTTTCATTATTATTCACGAGTTTGGATAGTACAAAAAGATTTATCCTTCAATTTCTGTTTTAGTGAATAATTAATTGTTTCGAAACAAAATTAATAAAATTTATTCCAACTAGAATCATTGCAGTTACAAAATAGGCAGAATTATTCTAAAATAAAACTAAAGGACATATTAAAACTGCCTTTTAACTGTCTTTGCCGAAAATATTTCAAATATAGTTTTCAATATTTTCCCATTGAAAGTTGAATTCTGAATTTTTTAGTCATAGTAAAAAGTGAAATTCGCTCTAAATTATTGAAAAGGCATGTAAAAACTGAAGGTTTTTATTATCTGTAAAAATTCAAGATCATGTAAAAAAAGTAACAAGAACAAAATCAGCTTTTTAGAGTATAAAGAAAGGATCAAATACCTGATTAAATTCCAGTTTATTGCATTCCTTTTTATCAGCTGTAGTAATGTTGATGTTTGTATACATTTGGCACATTGAATTCATTTTTGCAGGAACAGCAGATCAGGAAATTGCACAAATTGCAGCAAAATGAGTCAAAGGACACTTTTGTCCTAGTTTTTGTAACCATCTGCAATAGTAGCATTACTACATTATATCCTGATTATAAAACCCTTTTTTCTTCTCAAACATTTCTTCAAACTTCATGTGCACGCGATGATTCCACGCAGATTTTCGTCATATGTCATTTTATTGCACTTTCAACATCCAGATTGGAGTTCTCCTTTTTTCTGTAGTGCTTTCAAAAGCAATTCATTTCCTCAAAACACAAAAAAAAAAAACAAATAGATAAGAAGGAGGACAAAAACGAAATGAAGGAAAACCAACCAACTGCTAACTTCTTTCCTGGTCTCTTGGCGGCCGGCGGGCCATGAAAATTGCCGGCGTTCACAGAATATTTAGATCCACAAATCTTAGAAAAATTGTCAGTTGTACGTTGGATAGCGGATCTGTCCCGCAGGAGGCGTCAACCCACCCATTTAGCTGCTCCTATGAATCATCCAAGCCGGTTTATCCTTCCGTCCGGCCTGCATCGATCCATCGAAGACCTTGTCGCAGACTGTTCACATGCGTGAGTTATTTTCTGCTTTTAAAGAAAAACACGATTTTGTTTCCCCAATTTCATCATTTCTCTTGTACTCTCCCGTGAATATAATTTTATAAGAATTTATTGCTTTTCCTTTAGTATTTTGTTTCCTTTTGCTGATGCTGTTGCCATTGAGATGATGTTTACGTGTACCCCAGAAATATTTGTCATACATGTGTTAAATTTTTTTTTTTTTTTTTTTTTTTTTTTTCTGAAGCGATCAACAAAATTAAAGAAGCACGAAGCTCAAAACGACCGGAAATAGATAGACACGATTGAAATATTTTTGGGTCCTGAATAACATTTGCTGTCGTTGTATCGAAAACGTATTCCTCAGGTGTGCTAATGGTGTTGGAGGGATTTAACAGAGTGTTAAAATATCCCTTTCCGAAGCCCTTTTGTACGTTCCTGAAAAGTGATCTGTTGGGCCGGAGGGCGACGGTAACCTTGGTGATGGGCTATGTCCAACCCGTATAGGTACGCCTACTACCAGGAACTTTATTGACATCTATGTCTCAAGGATGCCTTTCATCGCTAACGTGTTTCCAAAAGGAGGATATGAAGCACCTTAACTTTGTATATCTGTTCAATGTCTTCTTTGACTCAAGTTTTATCCCTTCTTGTCAACTCTTCTGACAGCAAAATGAGGTTCGTTGTTATCCTTCAATTGATGTGACTGCTCCTGCTCATGGGCTTTTGAAACAATCAAACAATCAGTCGAAGGCATATTAAGTAAATTTTAATGGCTTCCTAGGAATTAGCAGAAACAAATGTCTCAAGATACACAGTGTGTTTTTTAAATAACCGGACTTTTAATTAAAATCATGGAACACATAGCGCCATATATCCAACGTTAGCAGCGTTAGAAAGGTACATGTTTCTTCTTTCGAACACATCTATGATCATTCTCATCGGTTAACAGGTTACCAAATTACACATGTTTTAATGACAGTAGTTTTTGTGGTTGTGTCGTAAAAACATAATGGAACAAAATGCAAATATTAAACTTTGTTTTAAACTCGGTAAAAATTTGCTGAAACTTACGAATTGTTAAAAAAAAAGTTTATGGTGATGATTTTATAAGTCGTACTCAAGTTCACATTTGGTTTACACGATTTTCAAATGACCGTTGCAATTTAAATGATGATCCACTACCTGGACGACCAGAAGCATAAAAGAAAGGTCTGAGAACGTTTTGTTCCACATCAGTGAAATGAAAATCAAAAAGTCGCTCGTGTAGAGCATTGCAAAGACATCATTTCTACAGCTGAAAACGATCCAGATTTTCTTGATTCTATCATAGCTGGTGATGAAACATAGTGCTTCAAACTGGTGCTGAAAACTGCAATGAAAGGAGCTTTTTACGATGACGTTTCAGACATTCAAACAGCCGTGACACAGGTGTTAAAGAACATCCCAAAAACCGAGTTTAAAAAATCTACGGATAAATTGGTTGATCGATCCAAACGTTGTATTGAGTTAAATGGATCCTATTTTGAATAAATATTAGCTTTGAAACATAATACCATGCCTGTTTTATGCTATAACTAAAAAGTCCGGTTATTTAAAAAACACACTGTGTATTTTTGTAAATTGGGGTTCTACAATCTGAATCTCATGAATTACTTCAGCGTGGAATATGAACCAATTTTTATTTAAAACCAAACAACTTTCCTATATTTAAAAATATCAAATATGAAATTGCGATATTAATACAAATGTTACCATGGTGCACTAATTTTACCCCATAAGTATATTTTAAAAATACTTATATAAAGCATATTCCAAAACGAGTTTAATTAAGATGAAGAAAAATTTTATAATTGGTGGCTATAATTGATTCATCGCAATTTTTTTTGAATTTCTATATCGGTCTTTTTACGTTTCAATTGTTCCGAAATTTTAATCAGCTTTTATGGCAATTTCTGTTATCGTTATTTCTATATCTATATTAGTCCAGTCAACGAATGATTCTGGGTGGAAAATCATAGGGCAGAAGAAATGACTTTAGAACTTTGTTGGTACTAAAAGTCCCCGGGCCAAGAATCTTCGCTAGCGGGAAAGGGGGCCTAAGAAGGTGGACGAAAGATGGCGACCAACAAGTTAAAACTTCAACATTGGCATGAAAATATGTATCTAGGAGATTCCGTGGATGGTGATTGTGAATTTGATTTAGAAATTTTAAAAAAAAATCATAATTCAACAAATTCGGAGGAAATTTAGAAATAAAGATATTTTAAAGTCCCTGATTTCGAATCTACTATTCAAATTGAGAAATCTAAAATGGCAGGCTCAATTACGATCAATTTTTTGTGAGTAAGCGAAAAAGTTTGTGTAAAATAAAGTAAAATGCATTCGGTGATACTATTGTCGAATTTACTATAAAGATTCGTAAATTCAAAATGGTAAATCAAATATGGTGACTATTTTGGTAATTCGACAAATGTTTCTTGAAGTCAACTGAATGGTTTCTGTGGTTTGAAACAATATTGTAGCAAATTTTTATTTCGTGTTTGGTTTTTTGTTGTTGTTAGCATGAAAAAATTGCGATGTATAGTAGAAAACTGTGCTGCAATATAATTATCCTTTAATGTCAATTTTCGGGGGCAGCACCTGTACGCTGACCTCACAACAGTTCCACTGCAGCCTCCCCTGCAGAGTCGCCGCCGGTTTATGCACAATTCGACTCCAATTCACGACACATTTCACTTAATAGATAATCATTTTCCTGGTTACCGGAAGCGATAGCTAATTATGGTTGCAGAGCGATTTTTTGATATTTGTTACACACTATTCAGCATTGTGGTAAAATTATTGCTTTGGGCTGTTTCGCCCCCGCACCCTAGTGTATGGGTGCAGCGAGAGCACAGACTTCATGTCGTTATACCTTCATTAAATAATTGCCGGAGGCACTTTGCAATGACTGATTCCATTGGGTAATTATGCTTGCAACTGCGAATTTCCAATTAGTGCTGCACAGCGATAAGCCCAATTAATATTCCGTCGGTACCGACACAATTGGAGGGAACAAAAATAGCCTCAAGTGAACGTGATTTGCAGGCCGAAGAGGATGTTGGGTGCCACAATTCCTTCGAGCTGCGGTTGAGGCACACACAACCAAGAAAAAAAAACAACAACAACATAAAATCCTGGAACGAAAAGAGACATATCATAGCGGAAATTACGTAACCGTTCAAAGTTTGCGAATTGCTGAAGTTTTGGTTAATTAAAATTATAGAAGAAAAGACTTACTGCTATCGTTCATTGATCGAAAGCAACTTCTCGCACAACAACGGACGGACTCCTCGTATTTTTGTTTAAGACAGTTTCAAACGACGAGTCCTTAAATTGTCCCATGTAGTAATTTGGAACGTGTAAACGGACGAGTCTGCAGGACCAATTGAAAATATGTCATATGTGCCAAAGGAAGAAAACTCCTGTCAATGGATGAACAAATTTTATTTCAAAGTATTTTATAGGAGAAATCAAGAAAATATCCTCCCCGGAAATGTACTCTTATTCAACTCAACAATATTGTGGAAAATGTGGTTTACAATATGGTGAAACGTTTTGACAACAATTCCTGTTAGTTCAGCAACACATTTTCTCATTATTTTTAAGAGTACATACGCGAGTTTAACGTAAATTATAACATTTTGATTTTTTGAACATAAAAAACATTCATTGTTTGTCGCGGCTGGTGGGGGCGGCAACGATCGTTGAGAGCTAAGCTATGCAAGAAGTTCATTCAAGCTTTATCAAATTGCAAAATTAAATAGTTTCAAGAAGCATTCAAAGATGTTATGAAACAGATTTCTCGATTTTCAGTTTTCATGAAGCATGAAATATTGCGTAATAATAAATTTCAACAACATTGAGAGCGATCAGACTTAATGTTTCCATTCTTTTTACTCTTTCCAAAGATAAAAACATATGAATGAAGGAATACTAAAAGCATTCAATAAGTTTATATTATTAATAAAATATTTTCATTGTTACTTAACCAAGGGTGGACTTTGCAGATATCTAAATGTTTAATTAATGGTACACTAATCATCAGTTGATAAAATCTGATAATAAAGTTTCCAGCATACAATTGCTGTTCTATTCTAAGGAGAACACGTTCCCCTCCTTTGGCCCCCATCACCCCATTCCCTATGAACCCCGAACAAGACCAAGAAAATATTCTTTGTGACAGCAGGACACTCGAGGCTGTGTCTGCTTATTCATTTATCTGACAATTCCTGGCTACATCAGCGACGGTAATGAGGATAATATTGATTGTTTGTCACTCAAGTTCACCGAGTAAACATCTAAGGATTTCTCAACGAATCTTTAGAGAAAACTGCTCTTTGTTATCCTCGCTCTATCTCGTATTTCTGTTCTGTTTAATTAATGAAATAGATATAACAAGGTAAATTGTAACTGAATTTCTGGAGTTTTTCAATAAGAAGTATTAATACAAAATATTGAATGAATCAGAGAAAACGTATCCTTGACTTTTAATTAATATATTGTGGAATATTTGTGAATTGATTATTATTATTATTTATAGTTGAAACCTTTATTTATCGATTAAGTGTATTTGAAATCAGCTTTATGTGCTATAAACGTACTAATATTTTACAGGATGAATAAAAAGAAACTAGTTCAAGGCTATTGTCCTTGTACGAGCAACCCTATGTGAATCCGATCGAATCGCAATACTCCAAGTAAATTACTATGACGATAAAAAGCGTCGTGCTCGGAATTCTGGAAGGATATGTGAATGCAATATTCGATTCTATTCATTGCATCTTGAGAGCTCTGGCGGAATGCACCGTTGCATCATTGATATGTCTTACTTGAAATCCACCCCCTTTCTCAATCATTTATCAAATTTGACATCTGTGGAGCGATGGTGCACCCACCGAGGGTATTCTCGAATCACAGTCGATATCAGACACTAAAATATTGCCAATCTATGTGCAAGTGAACTTATTCTAGTCGTGATCTTTTTCCAATGGCTCAAAGCTCGTTCTTTTCATGTTGTTTCATTGTTGGCAATGTACCAGAAAAACCCCAGTTTCAATTGTCTATTTGGTTTTCCATTTCCATTCAATGTTTTCCCTGGATACAAGCACACATTTTTATCATATAGAAAATATTAAATTAGTTTAAGTTCGTGTTCTAGTATTATTCTGTGAATCAGTCAATTTATGACCAGTCGTACAGCCAACAAAACGGTTGGGATGAGGAAGCGAACAAGCTCCCACTTATCCAACAGAACGAACAGAAAAGGAATGCCTGTAATTTTTTATTGCTTCACTACGTAGCATGACAACAAATTGTCAAGTGAATTACAAGACACCGGCATCCTGGATACATCCTCGTTACCAGCACCGAAAATTATGATGAGTCACTCAGACAGTAAATATAATCACCGGGGTCGAGGAGAAAAATTTCATCGTTGGTTATAGCGTTTCCCAAGGTGAACATCAACACATTCGAGAGCTCCAGCAGACAGATAAACCTGGCGAAGGTTGAGATAAATTTCGTTTGCTTTAATGCTGTACACCTGCTGTCGCAGAGATTTTCGTAATATACCTCCATTTGGGGCGATGATTGCCCCATCCTCATGCACAAATAGTCGAATTTCGTAGGTGATTCCGCCGAAAACTTATTCTGACGCCTCTGTTTTCATCCCTTCGCACAGAGGCAATTTCAGCAGCGATTTGATATGGCAAGGTAAAAATAGTAACGGCGAAACGAAATGAGCGCTGGTTTATCAGTAAGCTGATTATAATTTAATTGGGAAAATTATTGAATTAATAAAACGAACTTGCACATTCGATCTTCGAATTTCGTGTGATTAAATCGAATTCGATTTGATAGGAATAAGGACAATTTACTTCATTGACTTAAAGATTCTTCTGACACTATCAAATCAAAGGGAAAAAAGCTCCCAAAATGTTCTTCCCTTTTATATTAAATTGTGACAATAAAGCTAAGGAATATAGTCGTGTTCTTTTAATAAATATTTTCGAAATATTTATTCTTTGTCGAATCCTCCAACCACATTGTAGTTTTGCATCTGGATGCCTTAATCGAGATTTTCAAAAATTTACTTTTATTTTTATTCACATTTTTGTTTATATTCTGCACGTTTTCGTTTTTCTTAACAACTAATATTTCAATCGGTATAGGAATCTTCTAATAATGAAAATTACAACTGTGGTTGGTCTACTTAAATTTTTCGTCTCATTCACTTGGGAATCAGAAATTACTCTTCCACGTCTGCATTTAATGCCCAAAACACAGTCTAAACAAACAAACAGTCAATCAACTAGAAGAGCTCAATCAGGCATATTAATTGATCCTTTTCGAACAATCCTTTCATAATGTGTACATAATGTGTGGACTGTACAAAAGCTTAGCTATCTTATATGAATTAAGGACCTGGTGAAAATTTGCAATTTCACCATTGCAAAATGATTCGAATTAAGTTCCGAGCGTTAGGCACAGTTTGCAGGAATATCCTTGAATGTGAATTTAACTCAATGCGAAATGGTGGCTCTGCCGTAACAAAAGGCTCGTCACTGCCATGAAAACGAGGACTTTTAGCAGCTTGTGAAGTATTACAAAATAATATTATTGCAGCAACTGAAAGCTCTCTTGGTGAAAGGATTCTCTGTATTAGGAATCCTAATTTTGATCCCAGACTGCATTACTACTTACCCTAGTGTTAAATGCAGATGCTTCCCAAAACCCATTTGTTTGCTTATGACACATGAAATGCAATTGCAATTCCACACATTGTGCACTAAAATGGTGAAGATTGCCTGATGACAAGTTTCATTGTTTTTATGCGTAGACTTACAGCCATCTCATAGCAGTATTGCTACAAACACCCAGCGATAGAAAACCAGCAAAACCCCAATCATATCACTTTCGACTCCTTGTTTTATATAAACGTAATCGATTCCTATAACTCTGTACAAGGTTTATTTACTTGTCCTTATTCCTGCAAGCTTTAGGTTTGTTCTAGTTTACTAAAGTCGCTGCAATCTCTTCGCGATTCTTATGTCCTTGATATCGCTGATTCATAAGTCAGACCAGAACTTTGTTGAAGGAGTTTATTGAATAAGCCGTGTGTAAGTCCAACACCAACACAAGGATTCATTAAGTATTATTGCGCTTAATTGATATGCGCTGGATAATAAAGGCAAAAAGATTTAGATCAAATCCTCTCAGAATTCTGCTCAAATCAATCATCCCCGAAATATATGCTTCATCATGGCCGCTCTTTGTCCTGGCATCCTTACTCAACAACCCAGATGTTGGGGAAACAGATGTGTCTGTGCTGCCGAAACCGCTAATATCTTAAGTGCTTCGGGTCTTAATGTGCTGTATTATGTTAAAAGCCCGTATTATAAAATGTATAAAAGGATTAAGTAAATCTCTTTTGAACTTGAGAAAACCCCACCAATACTTCTATTTTTCTATTATTCTTTTCAATGATTATTAGTAATATACAATATGTAATTTCGGCTTATTGCGATCAAAGTCGAACTCCATTTGACACTTCAGGAAAATTCATTCATTTCTTTTCAAATACATTTATTGTTGATTACCAAGAATTCAAAAAAAAAATACATAATAAGTAATACATGATAAGTAATACATAATAATAATCAAATGAATTTTCTTTCTAAAAAATAAAAGCAGGTTTGCCAAATTCGTTTTGTCAACTTTTTCATAAAATATGCAAAACTATATTGCTAATGCTAGTAAAACACGTGTATTATTAGTGTTCTTCCAATTTTCATGTAAATCCATTTGGTATTTCTATTATTTTGAGTTTTTCCTTTTTTATATTTTATCAACAAAAAGAATCCAAAGAATAAAGTTTTGTTTCAAATTTGATTAAATATAAAGTTTGTCTGGCTCAAGTTATAGTTCTGCAAAAAAGTTCAAAATATCCAGGGACTTGGAGAAAATTATGTGACATCGACACGATGCATTGCGCCGCAAGGACACCGACATCAATCAAGTCTCTTGCAACTCACCGTGACAGGATAGCATTATCAAATTATTCTGAAGGATGTTTATTCTCAAGTTGTAAACGTATCCGCTTCCAGATCAGCTCAATGTTTGCCTAACACATACTATATACCTAACACAGTAGCACCCCATTTTTCCCTCCGTCATTCATCATTACCCCTTCTGTTCGCCGTCGAACCTTGGCACATTCGATATCAACAAGTTTCGCAAGGTTGGGCTCTGGCTCCATTGTGTCTACTTAAGGCAGTCAAGAAAACCTCAATAAAGTGTAGGTGTACTAGCCGACTAAATGTTGCAGTAAAAGTTTCCGTTTCACTTCCAATTACACAACATCCTCTCCCCACCCCCTCTCCCCCTCCATCCATTAACACAGCACTTCTTAAATATATTTTTAAAGTCAATTATTAAAATTTTTTTCTCATTTTGCTTCGTTACAGACTGGGAAACATATTCACCGAACCTCACTCCTAATTCAGGCCTTTAATCATAAGTTTCGTTTAGACTTGGAATTAAATTCGTAAGTACAAAACAAAAAAAATTTCTCTCTCTTATTTTTCTTTGATGAAAACTTTTTAATTTCCAACAGTTTGTTAAATATTCATTAGCTAAAAAGCTTTTCGAAATTAGCATGTACACGTCGGAGTCGGAGGGGATAAATTCACCAATTCACTGCTCGACAGGGTCGTGAACATGCAGAATTAAGCGAGCAGTCCTCCGCATTAGCTTTTGATTTTTTTTCTCTCAACTTGACTATTCGCATTTCGGTCAAAAGGTTTTTACAATGCATGCGCGTGCAGGTGGGGGCCAGTGTGGGGGAGAGGATCTCTGTATGCCCTTTTCCAAAACGAACTCTTTCGTCGGATGTAAACGAAATTTCATTAGTGGACATTTAAAAAATCCATTTATTTATTTTTTTTCTCAACAGAAGACGTCGCTTGGACATGAACGGTTTATTTCATTCAAGAAATATTTGAAAAGACATTTACTCGTACAGAAATTGTTCCGTGGAGGCAAGCAAAGTTTTTTTTTTAATTTTTTTTTTAATAGTTTTATTGCCCATAAAAAATTTTCTTAGATACTACTTAAAAGGCAAGCAAAGTTGAAAACTGAAAATTTCCTAAAAACATGTTTCACAATTTAAGAAATTGAGAACACTTTGGCCAAATTAAATCTATCTTGTTCCGAAATGTCTAACTTGCGTTCAAGTGCAATAACTTGATCAATTACAATTTTAATTAATCAAGTTTGAAGTCCGTTTAATTTTGGGGAAAATTGGATTTATTTATTTTGAGAATGAATTGGAACACGGAACACGCAAAAATTCGCAAGCATATACTTTTATATTTTTTTTATAAAAAAAATCGCCTGAACTTTTGAAATAGTTCCTGGATTTGAGTTGTGAAAGGACAATCTCCTTTAGTTCTCCATTTCATAGAAACCGACAGAAAACATATCATAAATTTTATTTTTCGTTTTTCATCTTCAATAACTTACAAAAATACTCCTTATTTTCCACTACTAAATGCTCCATATCGAATTATCACTATTCAGTATAATAGTGAATTATAGTTGTATCCAAATGTAGAAGGTTAGCATGAGATTGAATTTAACTTGGACATGCCATCAGCCTTTTGCCATTGAACTTCGGCACTTGTGAAATCTGATTAAAATTGTTTCACTAGATTCTTTTAACTTCAACTAAAGTTAATTGTGTCCAACGAAGACGTGACAAACGTCCTGAAAATATTTAAAAATCATCATTGAATTTTCATTCAACAAACATCAACTATGCTTGTTCTGTATAAGATATGAATTATGCATTGCAAATAAAATGACCTAAAAATAATTGTTCCAGAAAAGAAAACCATTTTTTTCCAGTTATACTTGGATTTCGCGGAACTTTAATATTAGCAAGGAGCTAGTAAAAACATAATCCTTTGTGCATTGGTAATTGTGTCACGAAGCGGTACAACCATTTAAGCGCAAAATTCCGCAGACTCTCGCCACTGCACTGGAGCACTTCTGCGGAGATGGCTGTGAATAAATTGACAGTAATTTATGCACGTCGTAATCTGGCCAGTATATGCCGAGCGCGATCTCGATCGCACTGTATCCTTGGATATATTTGCAAGGCTTAAGTCCAGACCGCTCGCATTCACCGAAGAGAGTTATATTTCATCGGCCGGATTACTTCATGGACTGCTCCTGGAACGTTGTCTGTGATGAATGCAAAGTTTGGTTTTCGTTTAATAAAATATTGAGTGCTTTGATATTTGCTTGCTTTGGCACTAAAACGTATGCGAGGATTTATTATGTTCGCAACATGTTACAGCAATCAATTCGTAGCTTACATGAACCAACGAGAAAAGCAAACCATAAGTATTTTTAAATACTCAAAGAGGGAGAATTAAGTGAGATTTTCTAAAAAAAAAAAAAAAATGGCGGTTTTCATCAAAGCAAAATCTGCGTTAATTGTTCATCACAACAGATTTACTTCAAAAGCGTAAACCGTAATATGTACCTCCATCAAAATGGTTGGAATTAATGTATTTGATTTTTAATTGCGGGAACGCATTCACTCACGTCAACCTCCCCCTTCCCAAAATAAAGTCACCCAAACGGATTTCCTACACTAATGATTTCGATAAGCGTAATCTACAAAGCCGGCTGTTGCTTCGCATTAGCCACGAAAGCCTTCACTTAGCTTCAGGTGTATATTACGTGTGCGTCCTGGCACATATGACCGTACACGTGTATACTATATATATAAAACAAATCAACATGCTTCCATTCCACAGAGACAATATCCAGGAATGGTATGACAATTCTCTCAAAATGTGTATCCCTTGCAATGAATGCTATCGAAAAGGATCAGTGGACATTGCTTCCGTTTGAAAACAAGGATGTCTTGTGACACTGGCTCCCCAAGGGGCAGGAATATACTATGTTTTCATTTCGGTTCGTATTTGGCAATTAGTTTTTGCCCTAGGGTAAAAGTATTTCGATATTACTTTAATATGGAGTAAAGCCACTGTCTTTATGCGAAGGTTTATGATGGCATCCCTAACAACTTTGATGAGCTTAGGTCACTTCGAGGATAGCTGTATCTGTTGAAGGAATGTCATACATTTTGTCAAAATATCTTTTTACGACATGCTTCTTTTTTCATTTTCTCATTCTCTTTTTTGTTTGTTTCTTATTTATAAAATTTAGCGTTGGAAATCGGACTTTTGGATGAACACCTAAATGTTGTTTTATTGGATTTCAAACGTTACATTTCACACCTTTGTCAGTGTGTGTGTGTATACTCAAGCCCAGTAAAAAAAAAAAACATGCTTCCAATTTTATTTGTACCGCACAACACCAACAAGAGAGATTTTGTCAACTTATGAATAAAAATTATTATACAGAGCTAATAAAAAAAGGTCAACTCAACTCTTAATTGATGTAATACAAAATTTATTGACAGCAGTTATTTCGTCCTTAATTTGAATAAAAAAAAAAAACATATTGACACTAATGTTTATGACATCAAAAGAAATGATTTGGTATATTAAAATTGCATTTTTATAAATGAGTTCTGTAATATATTGTATTTCAATTTATGTCGCTCGGCATTTATTAAACTTTCATAATAAAATACAATTTTTGTCACTTCAGTAACAAAACTAACAAAAAAATATTTTCCGCAATTCTGATTTTCTTTTTAAGGATATTGGAAAAAATTCTATTACAAGAATTGTAGCGCATAATTAACGAAGCGTCAAATGAAAATTTCTGCAATTATCATCAAAAATGGTTTTTCCGGTGCGAGAGCAGCACTCCTTGAATTGTGTGCGTTCTTCCAGAAATGAATCCAGCTGCATCATCTTGTTACTACAGGAAGGGAAGCTGCACCAAATATTCAACTTTTACTTGTCTTAGTAACTAGTACCAAATTCACGAAAAGGTGCATTTTTTTACATTATCATCCAGTTTGCATTATTTCCACTTGTATTCATTTAAACATTTCTAAAAATCTTATTTGTCTGCTTCCGCACTCATTGTACCCACCATCCGATACACCATTCTACACAATTCAACTTTCTTAAAGTTATTGTTTTACTTTTAGTGCTGAAACAAATGGAAAACTTAAGAAAAATATAAAGTCGAATGGTGCTGTTCAGAGTTCACTAACTTCAACTGAAGTAGTTGATGCAGCTCTCGCTATGAATTATGGAGAAAGAAACTGTTTTGATATGCAAATGCGTTTCAGTAAATATTGGAAAGTGCTTTGCCAGTGTACAGAGATGTATTGAGTCTCGAGAACTTGTTTTATGCTGGAACTTATCGAAAATTTGTTGCAGAGACAACACTACTTACTTGCATGAGACTGAGACTGATGGTGAGACTGAGACAGTTTAATATGGATTTTCGCTAAAATTTATGCAAATTATTGTGGTTTTATAGAAAGATTAGTTTGTGTCCTAACGACAAATATTGAGGAAAGTTTCCAATCGAAATTTCATCATGCGCAACTATTAATATTATAAATAGATTTGTGACAAATCGACTTTTAGTTAAGACGTATGCAAAGGATGCTGTGGGTCCTCTCCAACAACTGAATGCTCACTGCAGGAAATCTGCTGTACTGAGTTCTGACTGCATTTTTAAACAACCCTTATGCAACTCGAAAGGTTCCTTAAGAACTCAGAGAACAATGTGTGTTCGTTCTATGTGAAATTCAATTGACTACTTCGATCCGTCTTTAAACAGAATCACTAAAGTATTTGTAGCATGATGTCGAGAATGTTAGAATTAGGAAGTGTGCAGGAAAACTCTTCAAAATGTTTCTTGCTATTATTCATTTTCCCAAATCTCTTCAGTAAAGTATTCCCTGTGTTAATGTTAAAGTATTTAACTCTTTGACAAATTTTAGTTTCAGCATTAAGACACTTTGTAATTTTCCCACTCTTTATAAGCTTTTGGGTATCTCGGGAAAATATCGATTAAGTCCTTTCTCTTAAACTCCTTAATTTCCTTCTGCTTCCTTCACTATTGCCATCAAGAGATTCTTGGAATAAATAATGCTTATATAAGTAAGGGTGTTGAAATTCAAAGAATATTCTCAAAATGAATTTCAATCTTTCAATAAAACATAAATTTGCGTTTAGCAAACTATTAATTTTAACATCACCAATTTTATCTGATTCTTTACAGTTTTCACTTAAATTCTAAAAAACTGTTTGAATATCCTGCTGACAAAACAACTTTAAATTTTTGCAATGCAAGTATTTTTATGTTTTGCCGTTAGCAAATAACCCAATCGTATTTAATTGTTTGCACTTAAAATAAACATTGATCTTATTGATATGCAACGGGCAATAAATTTATACTGGTGAATTTAAATGTTTTTCTCAAAACGTTTTCATCGTAGTCGTTTTATTGTTGATTCAGTATTTAAGGAAATCATATTTGACTTGTTTTTATGTCATTTAACAAAATTATTCTTGTTTCACAAACTCAAAACGGAAATGAAAATATTTCCTTTGAGGGAGCAATTCGAGTGGAAAGAGTTAAAACATTAGTTATAGACATAATGGTCTCTATCCTGTTCTCCAGACTTTTAATTAATTGAATTTAATATTTACATAAATTCTGTGTAAATAAGAAAATACTGAATTATGAATAAAAGTTTTCGAAAGCTGTGCAAATTGAAAATACATCGATTGCAATGATTTTTACATAAGTGACTATTGAACAATAAAAAAAAAATTCATCAAATATATTGAGAACTGATCGAAGAACATTTTTTATAGCTCACAGGACATATTTCAAGGGTTTTCTTTTTTGTATATTTGCTGACAGCTTTCGGTAACTCTTCGATTTCAAAGGCATACATTTTTTTTTTAGAACCATGATGAAAAGTTTAATTTAAATATTTTGTAAACAAGCAGTGTTTGTTGTCTCTTGCACTCTGCTGGAATACTCCCAATTTTCACTTTGTCTACCTGGCACGTATGGGGACCTATGGATTGAAATATCCTTTGATTGACACTCATGAAATATTTCCAGAAGTATTCAATGGAAACGCAAATACCGAGAAGTAAGATTTGAATATGAAGGAACAATCACAAAGTAACATGTTCGTCCAACCAAAAAAAAAGTCATAGAGTTAAAAAAAAATTTACGGAAAATTTCACAAAATGTTCTTAAGAAATTTCGACATTCATCATTTTATGTAATGCGAACGAAAATTCATGCCCAGGATAAACATCAGATAAATCAATAAGTATAACACTTTTTGAAAATTGAAATACCAACAAATTATTTAGATAATAATGAAGAGTAACTTTTGCAAATATTATATGCTTCTCGCTGTTTTAAAGTCTACCGAAAATTTGATTTTAGAACCAAATACTTTTATAATTCCATTGATGACATTAGAAACGGGCAACAACAAAAAATTTCTACGTGATTTCATCAAAAATCCAAAGTTGCTTAATTATCATACAACATGAAGTTCCCATCATGACTTCAGACTTGATCCCTTTGGGCTGAAGACATCCTTACGACCTCTGAAATTCTGAGTCTCATCTTAATCAATTTGAGGGAGTGAATTGTTGTTTTCATGCAATTTACTTCAGAAATATGTTTTTTGTATTTACTTTCTGGTTTTGACTTGTCAGTTAATTAAACATTTTGGTTTTTTGTTTCTCTTCATTTTGCTAATATCCATTGGAAATATATTATCTCGTTTTACTGCTTTGTTAATCGTTAATAGAACCGCCCTAAAAATATGAAATATTTGTAGCGGTTGAAAATCGATAATAACATATTCCTATCAATTTACAGCAGATGGCACGAATGTATAAAGTTAATAAATTTCGAATATTCGAAATGGTTGCACTTTCGCACTTAATTTTGTTATTCAAAACGCAGTTTTTTTTTACATGAAAAATATTTAGTTATTGAAAAAACATTTCACAAAGCATGAAAAATTGAGACTCTTTCAAGGAAACTTGCCAGGAAAGTGTTTTGCGAAAAATAAAATATCCTTCCTTTTAGCATATCTGTACGCAATTTCGATCGATTTGATGCTTCCAAACATTGAACCGAGCTAAAGTTGGATACAGTAAAAATGCCTCACATTCACATAATATCAGTTTACGGAGCTTAACATGTCACACAGTAAGCACCAGGGATTTGGTGAGATGTAGAAAGGTTTTTGAAGGACATCTAGCATAGGAAATGACAACAAAATGCAAACTAAATTGAATAAAAGTGTTGTGATCAGACAGAAGGATGTCAACTTCGCAGTATCCACAATCTTTCATTATTCATTGACCGCCCATCCACCCCCACATGCATTTACCAGTGGCGAACCAGAAACGTGCACAGTGCTTCGTTGCCACGTGTCGGCAAAAACCAAACTGCATTACTTCATTGGTTTATCAAATCCTTCCATGCAGGACAAGTGATGACAATATGTGCTAGATGAGCGAGCCTTGCTCGAACAATTCGCCCACCGGATGACCGAGTCTTTTCTACCGGGGACAACGGAACGGGGGTGTGTTTCAAATATCGTTTACATATTTTTGCATTTCACTTTTCGGTAGAGGAAGAACAAAAAAAATACATCTTTTTCCCTTTTTTTAGCCATACTCTTATCATTGACGGCTATGAAAATCTCATTTTTTCCACAATAGAACCCAGTACCGTTGCAGATGGCTCCAATAGTGGCTCTGTAAAATGTGTAGAAACTACGCTCAAAGCACTTGTTCGAAATAACTCCACTTTTACAGGTATTTTTGGTGTGGTTGAATTTTGTGATAGTGACAAATGAACATTCCAATGAAATCTGCGGATTCGATTTTTTTCCATTTTTACTTTTAACTTCTCTTCTTCTTGATCCTGTACAAAATCGCTTGTCAACCACGCAACAAATAATACAAAAAGAATTGGCGACATACCGTTAAGTGCATGGAAAATGTTTTTGTATCCATAATAAAATAAACCAAATACAAAAGTCCATTTACGAATTAATGAGTTACAATACTGGCGAGAAAATCGGTTTTATCCAAATAATTTTGTCTTAATTACGAATCTATCCACTTTATGGTTTATGCATACAAACAAACAGTTTTATATGTTGAAATTCAACAATCCTTTGGTAAATTTGTTTTCCATGAAATTCCTGGTCTGATGTTTACATATCAACCGCGAATTTGCACACGAAAACATTTCCGTATGCATTAATGCGATGAGAATGTCACAATAAATGTCCTTTTTGCATTTCATTCGGTTCAAGTCGGCATTGTTGAATGCTACCAGTGTCAGATTAGATAATCGCTCATCAATTCCGCCGGGTAATTCTTTGGGGTGAGACCGGATACATATCGGAAATGAATGTTTCATGGCTGAATGCTCACGGGACACGGGGTTAATTAAATCATTCTTTTTGCTGAAATAATTTCTCGCTCTATAGATTTACACACAACAAAGAAATGCTCCCCTCTTTTTTCTACCTGAACAGAGAACGGTGCACTGGGGGTAGTAGTCTGGGGAGAAGTTCTCAAAAAACAATTACCAAAAACTCAAATTCGTTTGATTTCGAAAGAAGAAGAAAAAACAAAACGAAAAAAATTTGGTAAAATCTTGGAGACTGATCAAGATGTGCCAAGTTTGCTTGCTTCTGCAATGTCGCCCACGGTTGTTGAGCCATAGAAATGATTATTCCACCCCTAGCGAGCAAAATCAGACATTTTTAATTACCCCTGTAAATATTTATTTATTGACCAAAAAACCCGTTCGTTGCCGTCTGTTTTCGCCTTTTCACCAACAACTTGTAGGTCCTGTGCTCCTGTATACAATGATGTTATCTAAAAAGTTGACTTACGTAAGTTCTTTCTCCTTACGCCCAGGACTTTTCGATTCATATCGCATGAAATTTTCTGGCGCTTATGTAAATAATTTACTTTGAACTGACCCTTCTTACAGGAAATTAAAAACGAAGTAGGCATATTGATTAAAGTAAAGTAGTCCTTCTTTTTCAAAGTTGCAAAAGCCCGAGAAAGATTAATTACTTTTTTGAGCAAAATCAACAATAGAAAATTGAGCGAGAGCTTCTGTAGGACAATGTGAATTATTTTATCTGGCTGCATTTGTTGACAAATAAAATAATCGTCTTAATTTAAGCGTTAGTTATTTTAGATATCTCTATTATCACACAGCCGGATATTTGGGTTGGCAACACTGGCCATGATAAGCCTAGCGTGCCCCACAAATTTAATATTTGCATAGTTTGTATTGCATACTATACATTGTTTGACGCAACATTTTAGTTAAGTAATAAATTATTTGATGAGTCGGGGGCTGGACAAATTAATAGAACGACTTGCACTGCGCCGTTGCTTTAAGGACCTCCACTCTTAAGTTCCACTCTGTATTGACAAAAGTACTTTAAAACATTTTGCTGTAATTAGTTAAAGTACTGACTCAAAATTCTGTAGCAAAATTTCAGTATTTTTCCATCCTAAATTGCAAAAGGGAATCAAAAACAATTTTACAGTTGATCAATCGCAATTGCACTTTTGCGAAACATTTCAGAAGTTATCACGTAATAGCTTCCGAAATTAATATTAAATTATCCTTGATGTAATTTCCTTCAGGAAACGAAAGTTATTGTGTAATTTCCATACAATGTAATGACTTTTCCAAATTGTGCTAGGAAATGATGTCAAAAATTTTTTTACTTCGATTTTGTAATTTAGAAACTGAATTAATGAGTTTGGCATGAGCCCGAATAACAAACAACATCTTTCTCATTTTTGTTGCAGGCAACTTCTCTCCCCCAACATTCAACAAAAACACTTTCACGTCGGTGGTTACCTGGTGGATGGCAGTCGGCATGTAAGTACAATTGATTTTAAGTTTGCAACTTTAGGATTTATGAATGATTTTACAAACGAGCAACGTTCCCTTGCGATCGGGTTCTATTCATTGATTACGTGTTTCCAAATGTTGCCTATTGTGAACGATCCACAAAGGAATAAATCGAATAATGTTGTGCAGAAAATGTATGATAACAATACAAAAATAATGGAACAACTAGAAATAAGGTGCTTTTCAATTTTTTGATGTTCTCGATTTGTAAAAGAAATTGGCAATATATTTTTAATGTTATATACTTATGGTTATTTTGTTCACTTTTTTGCTAGAAATGTATCGTTTTACTGTTAAAAAAACAATTCTTTTTAATGAATCGTAAACGATTACTTGAAAAATCTCTTATGCAAATCAGACCAGTAATCCAGTTCGTGCCAAAAATAATTATAGCCTTATTGTACAGTGTATATATGTTTATATCATTGTAAGCTCTATTTAAACCCATTTCGTTGCTGTAATCAGAGTAATTACAAATAATAGCAAAATTGTTATTTAATTGAGTCGTTCAGGCCTGAACGATGCACTTTTCTTGAAGCTAGGGATTAAAACTCAGGTTGCAATTAGAGTGCACCTCAACCTCAACAGGTATCATTTCTAAGGAATAAACTAAGGGCATTATTATTACTGCACTCAGTAAAGGATTTGAATTTAATTGCCTGAAGAATTAGGGTTTCCTTCGAGAGATAAGTACTTGAGAGTTGAATACTTCTGTTTGTTATAAATGAAGACATTTAAAGATATTTCATTCCTTCATACTTGAAGGACGTGAAATAAGACTGAATGTAAACTACATCTTCTAGTTTTGACGCAATCGCACTCGAAGCTTTTGGTATTGGTACCACAGTAATATGGTACAGTTTTTTTTTTGAAGGGATGTAATCATGTAATCTTTTAGAAACAAATTAATTATTGTACAACAGGATAATTTTAAAGGTTCACTAAATCCCGGATTATAACATTTTCTTACAAAAATTTTGAAAATGGTAGAAAAAGGAGGTTTTTGCGGCCCCATCTCTGCAATGATAAAGAGTCTACTCGTTTTCACCTGGATGGTGAAAATCATACTATAATGTACATCATATTACATATTTTTAATATTTAAAACTACCCCCAAACAAGACGTATATTCCATAGGACCGTTTCCTGTAGAGCGGGTTACAATAATAGGTGGTTTTGAGGGGTTGAATTAGGATAGAAGTTGGTAATTCTCATTTAGGTTTTTTTCTAAGCCAAGGGAAAAATACCAATTTTTATGAATTTTTAAGTTCGCAAATGGCGGTTTTCCATACCAACTTTCATCGCTTATTTTACGCCAATTTCCAAGAATACCACTTTATTCCTCCTCTACATCATAAAGGAAGCCTTTGTGCGAAATTGCAGCTTTCTAGGTCCTTGTATTTAGAATTGCCGTTGAATTAATAAATTTTGAACAGCGGCATCTACCGTAAATAAACCAAACTATGGTAAGCACATTCCAAACAACATAGGGAATACACACACAAAATGTCATCAAAATTCCGTAGAGGGGTTCGCGAGCCTATAAAGGGCACACCAAGAACATTTCATTTTTATATATACCTACTCGTATCCGTATGTGTAGTTATAGATAATTATTGTGAGCGTAATGATTTTTCATTTCATTCTTCTTTATATCCTTTTCACGTTTGGTATATATTTTCTCTGTTTGGTATGCCATTTCCTTCAAAAACAATAGTTAACTGCTTGTTGTCACACAGTTTTATATTAAAGCAAGACTTAAATTATGGAAAATGTGACTAACCTAAAATATTAAGGATTTCGGACTTCAATTAATCAAAACACGTTCACAAACAATAAACAAATAATTCAATGTCTAAATGTTTGCAATATGCCCAAAAATGATTCTGAATCTAAAATGTTGTCAATTAATATTGCAAGCCAAGAATAAAGGAATGACTTAAATTCACTTCATTCTGCCACAATCGGTCCTCTATTTAAAAATATTGAATCCTCACTTGGAAGTGCATTTCATCCTTTGAGAATTTGTACAAATGTATTACGGTGTTGTGTCTCTTCCCGCTGGTTTGCATTATCATTGCCACCATTAACATCGATTTATAAATTCCGATTTTATTCACGAATAACTCAAAGCCGCTTAAACCCTCTTTCACGGAATTAAAGCGTTTGTTTAAATTTGAGATGTTCTCGAAACAAATTACGCAGCTTTTATGCTTGCCAAGTATCTACCTATAATCTTATTATTACTTTTAATTACTTTCCACTTGGGAAATCCAAGTGCCTGATCGGAGACAATAAAGCATAGTCATCGGTTTCGATATTTCTAATTAATTATTTTTCCTGAACAGAACCTTTTTGAGTATTTTCGATTCGATTCAGTTCACCAAATTGCAATTACGAAACTAATTAAGATCCTCTATACCCATAATTGAACTCCAACGCTAATTTCGTGCCCATTGTGAGATGCTTGTGGGGGAGAGACAGAAGGGATAAGTTTCAACGGATGAGGTAACGATTTACAAGTCAATACAAATTCGCGAGCAATTGACTAGTGGAAGATCTGGCAAAAGAGAAGAGTTGACCATTATAAAAGGGGATGAATTATGAGAATGAGAGTTTTGCAAAGTTCATGCATAGCAAAAAACCCTGGAGATAAATAGACTGGAGCAGCACTCAGCACGAACTCTGTGCAACCGCAGAGCACCGTTAGACGGTCTCCATTATCTGTGGGATGTCAAGGGGTGGAAATGCCAGCAACTCTTATCCAACATAAAATTAAATCTAATCTTCCACACGGCAGCTAAAGATCGACTCGCCCCTGCAACGGGAATATATTTTTCATGAAATGATAACACAGATGGCGATTAGATGATTAAGGATCTACATTTAAGTAATTCACACACTCTTCGTGCTCTGTCGTTGGTGAACACTGAACAATAAGCCGAACGAGTCCTGGTCCCCCACCATGGCAACGCGACGTGAATAATTGATAGGCCCAGAGGTATTCATCGCACCAGGACGAACGGTGAAGAGGTCGACGTTGAACGGAATAACTCCAGGATCCCAGAATCCTGAATGAAAGGTGGCTTCGAATGACCCTGATCTGCCTGAGAATGGAAAAACTGCTGAGCGGAAACTTTCTTCATACCTGTCCGCACCATCAGCATTCCATGGCGACGAGGACACAAATGATTTGCGGCAAGCCATTTTTGCAATTTAAATCAGTCTTCCGCAGAATCCTCTCACAAGGACCAAAAAACACATCGAAGGAAAACTTTAAAGTAGTTAACATATAAAAAAAAAGTTTTAAAATTTTTTTAAGTTTTTCTTTTTAAATATCTTGGGCGACCTTATATAGAGAAGGGTCAAGAACCTGGATGACATCGAGCATATCATTTGTCATTTGCAAACAGCCAAATGAACACGACAGGTTGCCAGAGTTCTATACATTGGCAGGATAACGAAGTTTTACGTTTTAATGTCAAGACTTTGTCCATATCTAAGGAGGAAAACTTTGCAGTTTGACCTATTTGCAATCGTAAAATATGTTGGAATCAAATAAATGAGCACAACAACGATAGCTCAACTCCAGCTAAATCAACAAGATATGATGATAGTGTTAGTCTAGTACAAAACGATTAACACTAAAATATACAGCAAGAATATGTCTGATAAAAATTCAGCTGGCCCCTAATACGAAACTATTTTAATGTTATTGGCCCCTGCCAGTGAACTTCCAGAGTTGCCTCAGGACGATCCTTTTTAATACACCCAACGGTAAATTGTTTAGTTTAGATATTTCAATCAACTTGACTAAGAATTAAGAAATAGCATACTTAACGAGACCGACATCCTTAATCGGTTCTTCGCCCGCGGAATGCGAAATTTGCTTTAGTTTAGGAAAATTTTCAGCCGCCCGTTAAATTTATTTTACCCGATGACAATGGCGACTACAGACGGTAAAGCTTTACCGTCTACAACATTTAAGACTATTATTCAATAAGACAGAGCTCTCAGGATATAAATTAAAAGTTAATGGAAAGTTGGAGAAATTTACAGCCTTGTGTGTTGGGGATATTAAATTGCCATTGGCAGTTTTAATGGAAATCCTTTTAAGAAGGTTAAATCCCCCCACCATTATCTTTGGTTGAGTACCATCTGAGTGCGGTGTGTATGCTTTTATGCCGGTGCTGCTTCAGCAATTGAATCAAAGGCCCAAAAAGAATATTATTAATGGCTGTATAAATCATCCTCCTCAAAATTTTTTTTTTCATTCATTTTCTTTCATTTTTTTTTTATTTTACTAGATACGTTTGCCAAAATGGACAGGAATCTAATTTCCGATTTCAAATTGGGATATCGATTTTCTGAAATCTCAAGCGCTTGAGTTTCGTTTTGATTTGTACTCTCGATGTAAAGCTCAATAAAAAAAACGCTCTGTGAGCAACTAAACTGAATATAGAAAATATTTACATAAGGCATATGCGGTCCAATCTTTAATGACATTTTTTACGCGCACCCATATCATGCTCTGACTAACTCACCCCCATGGCTTCCTCTTGTGTGCTAGTTTCGTTCCGGCAGGCAGCTAGTTCTATCTACAAAACTAAAAAACATAAAAAACATATTAGTTTAACATGGATTTGTAAGCAAACGGGATTACATTGGCTTGAATATTTTTCCAATTTTATGATTTTTAGACACATCCCATTTCCGTGCACCCCTTGCACACTTACTGCATCTGAGGTATCAGGAATACATTCAACTGCATTCGGTCGGCCATTTTGCAGAGTTATTGTTACAATTTGCAATAAATTGCAGTACATGATAATCTCTGATCGCTTTAAATGCCGTTCGCAAATTGCTTTGACAATTGATTTATTTTTGGATGTTGCGATTGAATGTCAAAAATATTTGTGGAATTTCATAAAAAAATCGTTGCGTTGATCAAGAAAGTAAAATTGCTTTCAAATATTATAATAAATAAAATTAAAACGTCAAGTTCAAAAAACTATTTTGTATCTTAACTACTAACTTCTAATTATGCATTGTTACTTCTAATTATAATTATTTTTCAACTGTGTTTCGACTTTTTCTTGCCTTCTTCACTCGGCAGTCAGATCACTACTCCTTAATTCTATTCTCGCTATCTCGCGTTTCATTTTCTAACTAATTGTGTTTGTTCTAGTGTCCCTGTTGTTTTGACATGTTGACATTTGGTTCTTTAAAAATTATTGATATGTCTTACAACAAAACAACAATTTCTTATAAGTATAATAATATAAAGTATTTAAAAACTAATTTTAAATATTTCATTAGTGGCGATTGTCATAATGGTAACCAGTTAATCATTATTAAATATTCTCCCTTAACAATCCATTGACTTGTATTGTATTTCATTCTACAGGATATTGAGCATTGTTACTATCACGGAACGGTGAAGGATTATCCAGGAGCAAGTGCGGCTTTTCACACGTGTAATGGAGTCAGCGGTGTAATTCATGTAGGAAATGAAACGTTCGTAATACATCCTTTCTACGGTGGCGATCTTTCGGTGAGTATTATTCGTTGTTAATAATTCTACACTTGTAAAAAAAAATCACATCTACATACACAGTCATAAACACATTGCTGAAATATTCACCAACACTGCTGGGTTGCTAAAGAAGTGCGAGGAGTTCTCTGACGTCGGAAGTACACATGCTAAATTTGCTGTTCTTGTAAATGTTAATTTGTATATAAATAATTCAAACATTCCTTTCAAACCATTCCTAAGGTGTCAACCTGTTCGTTTGTCGCAACTCAAAAAAGCGTTTTTCCGTTCTTTCCCCTTGCTCTAAAAAGACACTTCCCAAAGTTAGAGACCTACCAAAATCGTTCTCCTGAAAAACACACAAATTATAAAGTAAATCAACAAAATAGGACCATCAACACGACGTAACATCTTGCCAATACATAAATACAATATTATATATTTATATGAATATGAATGTGAAATAAGGTGATCAAAGGAAAAATCATATCAGGAAACCAGAAAACGAGCCCACACAACTCTCAAGAGGAGGAGTCATTTCCCACCCCCACCGGAACAAGAGCCTGAATTCTTTGCATGAAACCCGAAATCATCAATGAACACAATTTCAAAGTGTACATTTACGAAATTCTCCATTCGCGAAATTCGAGATCTGATTACGGAAATTAATAAAAGGGGTTTTATGTTGCAGTGTTTGTTGATCAAAATTGATGTTTGGGAAAATTGACATTGCCATTGGAGAATGCGAACGTTAAGCTCAGGTTCTCCATTGCTAGTTAACGTCTATTGTATTTATGGGATACATGAGATTGTGTGCTCCTTACGGGATGCAGCTGCAGGCGGAAGTATTGTGGTTCTGCATCCAGGAATCTAATCAAAATAAAACACTGTAGGCGCTTACTATACTGACAGAATGTTCCACAATATTATGTTTATTTAGTATAATGTTTTTTTTTTTTTTGCATTAACCAAATTTTAATTAGAAACACAATTGAACTGAAGGTATCTTGGTTTCTTTGTTTACAGTTCTTGTCTTTTGGAATTTATATTAAAGTTTTATGTTCGCTTACAATACAATTGTGAATTGACATGGTTTCAAGAACAGAAATCTATTGTGAGTGAGCACAATCGTCAGAAATGGAAGAACATTTGAAAAGCATCAGTTTCTCCGCTGGGGTTCAGATTATTTGTTATTTCGGCACAATATTTGTTAGTGAACAGTTGTGCTTATCAGAAATTGGTATCCTATTGGTTTAACCCTTTGGTGTTTAGCATCGGCTAGGGCTAGCATTCATGAACATATTCGTTAGTAGAATTATTGTGAATTGTCTTTAGACATAGTCGAGCCCAATGATCGTTAAAAAAACAGTTATATGTAATCATATCGTAGATGGTTACTTCTACACCAATGTGCTGTAAAGAAAGAGGAATCTGTATAATGTAAATTTAAACTTTTGAATTTAGAATATTAGGGAACATTAGGATCTGAACATTTGTTGTCTATGAAAACACTCGCTTAATTTCTGTACAGCATTTCAAAACAGCGGACAATTCAAATTTTAATATATTAAGTATTTAATACACTTAAATAGATAAATAGTTAATTTTAAATTGAACCACTACTGTTGTGGTGACATGCACAGCCCCTTTTAAGTTTTTGAAATCGATGCCGCCACAGAAGCGACATTTACTCCCTTTCTGCTTACATGTTGTATTGCTGTGTAATCAATGACGAAAAAAGGTTCCAAATTCAGAAACATTGTACTTTCCTGGTGAACCTTCCTAAAATATCGGAATGTTCCCGATTCCAAGAAAACGAGACTCACTTGTGCAAGGAGAGACACAGAAGTAGATCAAAGTCTCGTTAATGGTTATCGATAACGTTTGATGGATGTTTGACTGCTGACAGTAATAGTTACAGCTTCTATTCTTTTCTCACGAATGAAGTGAAGAGACATCCAGAAACTTGTAAATAAACAACTAAGAAAAGAAAATGCTTTACCCGTGTAAAAGCCAAATTTTGCCCAACGGACGAATGAATCTTCTATTATTCTATAGCAAAATTTGGTCCAGAAATGTTGATAGCCACATAAACGAAAATCACTTTACAATTTCCCCATTTCAGAAAATTATATAAAAACCATAAAAACAAATTAATTACATCCATATTTTAATTAAGCTTGCACTGCATGTATTGCATCCTTGCTACTCCAACAAAAATTTCATCATAGATTTTCTAGCCAAGAAGCACTGATGAAATCATTCCTACAGTGAATAAATTAATTAATCTAAGAAATAATTTGAACCTGTGCGGAACAGGAAAGATGAAGAAACTTACAAAATTTTTGGTCGAATTTAATTTGCGAGAAAAATTTCTAGCTAGCAATATAATTTGCCGCCTTCCTTTTTAGGCAACCGGCAACTATTACACAAACTCTGGGTATCAAATTTACAGCACAGACTTAAGTTGCCGAATAAAAATCCTCTCGCAATCTAATTAGATAAATGGTAGGCAAATGGATAAAATTTCCTTAAAAAAACGATGAACTTTAATGTTTTTTCTCTTTTTCGGTAAATTAAATTCGCCTATAAAAGCACTTGAGGAGGATGCCCGCTTGAAGAAATACGCCTCTTGTAAAATTATACTCCATGGGAAGGTCCTGCAAAAGGAAGGGGTCACATCCATGACAATTCATGGAAATCCTACTGTGGGCTATTTTATGTTTTCATGATTTCTTTCTTCGTTTTCAAGGGAATTTTTCATACGTCGTCCATTGTACAATGGCAAATTGCCCAGAAGTTAGAAAAAAAATACAACAACAGCAGAAAAGTTGATTAAAAAATAGTCTCAGCTTCAAATGGTGATTTGTATATCCGCGTGATTAATTGCGTGGCGAACACTTCATTGTCCCTTTCCCCTGACAAATATGGTTTCATAACGGCATTTGGTCTGTCTTCTTATTACGGTTCACGGATTTACCACCATTAATAAAACCTTTACGGAATATAATATATTACTTTGCGCTCATTGCCTCTTTGGGGCATTTGTCTTGAGTGCTTTGGAGGTGTTGTATTTCCATAGGAACAGCACAACGTGTTTTCATTTTTTAAATATGTGTGCCTAGAACTTCCTCTTCTATCAATTTTATGAAAGACAAAACTTTATTTGTATTATATTTCAAAGCAATTCCGAATTTTACTATTTCGAAAATGATTCCTAGTGCTGAAACCCTTAAAGTGAATGTTTCATTTTCAAACGTTCCCAATATTGAATTCATTGAGAATGTTCAATGGCTCTGTGTGAGATAACAACAATAATGTAAATATGTAATTCAATACAAATCGAAAAACCTTATTTGAAATTCAATACAGCCATATTAAACTTTACAATTTCACATCGTTTATTAAAATCTGATATTTATGTTAAGCGGGAATTATAATCCAAACTTATTACTTGGCTTTTAATATTTCTTAAGTGGTGCTTTAAAAGATCTCCGAATAAATTAATGGGGGGAATTTAAAATTAAATCAATAATTCGGAAAATGGAGTATTTTACATTTCTTCTTCCTACCTTCAGTCGAAAAAACTGAAGAATATTTTCGAAGGTACTGACTTCAGCTATTCGGGCATGAATTAAATGAAAATGCTAAATACGGTGAGTTATTAATATTTCTTTGCTCCAGATAATCCCAGAATGCCATTAATTAAGCATTTTGGTACTAATAATATTCAGAGTCTCCTTAACATTCCCTTTAGGGTGTCAGAAATTCCGACATAAATGTCCTTAGGACAATCGCTAATTATTACATGTACAATGATTAATTTCTTAGTACCTATAAAATATCAAAAAAAATTCCAATATTTTTGGTTGCAAAAATGTCATATTTCATAACATTTACCGTAATCGAAATTTAGAAAATGATTTATACGAACACAGAATAATTTAAATTGTTGTCCAAAGTTTTAATGAATCAAGTTTAATGAAGTTTATTGTAGCTATCGATTAATATTTGATACATTTAATAAATTGTTATTTTGCTGAAGGGTTTTGAATCACAATCTTGAAAATAATACCGTTGAACTAATGATCAACAAAAGAAAAATAAAATCTCGATTACATATTGTAAAAAGGTTGACATCAAGTAGGTAACAATCGCTTACTCGAATTTTATAAAATCTTGAGAATACAAAAGATGGGGGGAATGTGTCCTGCATTTCAATAGTCCTCCGAACAGTTTGTCTGCTTGTTCTGTTGTTGTTGACATCTTCAATTCATGAAAAATTCACTGAACTGAAATGTGTCCTTGTTCTCGCTGTAACCAAATATTGTACAAACCTCTTTTTTATAATTTAACCAGCAACTTTGAATGAAAATTATATCCACCATAAAATACGGTCGATTCACAATAAAAACGAAACTTTTGCTGAATTTATTACCACATAGACAAGAGCAACATTTATAGAAAAAAAAAATAAAATAAACAACAAGCAGCTGCTGGTTAAGTGAAC
Source organism: Leptogaster cylindrica (assembly GCA_963082835.1). Lineage (NCBI taxonomy): Eukaryota > Metazoa > Arthropoda > Insecta > Diptera > Asilidae > Leptogaster > Leptogaster cylindrica. The sequence continues at coordinate 18,156,308 of OY720108.1, forward strand.
ACAACAAGGACATCTCCAGAGTACCGTTTTATACCTTAACCATGGATTTTCTCCCACTGCGATGAAAGTTACCCTTACGGCGTTTTATTGTTTCGGCGATGAGTTTTTATTGTATTTGCAGATTTGTATCACTTTTTACTGATTATATGCCATGAATTCAGATTACTTCACTATAAATGAACAAAGCCTCTTACCGATTTCGGAAAACCGACGAAAGACCTTCGATGAAAGTCGTAAATTTTACCTACTCCTGATTCGTTATTAGCTGACAATAAAATGCAACTTTCCTCGTTCGTCTCTTTTGTTTATTTGTTGGAGCACACCGAAGTGGTATTTCGTGATTTTGTTAAATGAAAACATGGTTTGGATGTGTTTTCGCAAAAAATCAATTTTATATTCAAGGTGTCTTGTGTTTTTTTATACAAAATTTTTGCACTATAGATGTGTTCTTTAATGACCTGCAGAATTCAATTTTAAAAACAACGGCAGGGGAAATTTAGGATAAATCAAGCTATGTTCAGTGCTTTCAAGTGTCAGACTAAGAAGTGTCAAATAATGAATGTTGAATATTGAATGTTTTATAAAAATGGAATACAAATTAAATGACTTCTTCTATACTTTCGAAGAAACCTTTGCTTATAGATGTGGGATAAAATAATTTCGCTATTGCTTTTATGACAAATAATGTTTACCTGCTTCCAAAAGTGAAAATTTGCAACAATGTTCACAAAAATGACAGTTTATTAAATTTGCTCTGAAGTTGTCTACATTCTCAAAGATGGAAATTTTTTGAAATTTCCCATGATCTCTATAGGTAGCAGGATCAGCGCTTTGTATGAAGTTGATCTGTGTAGCATATGTTATTAAATAAACACACCTTATTTTATATATTCAGGAGGTCGAAAAACGCTTCATGAATCGAGAAGGCATTTGTTAAACAAATAAACTTGCATATTCAAGTTCGAAGATGAGCAAAATCAGGCAACACCTTCGTCATGTTCCCATAATACACCAAAAGGTTTCTTTATTAAATAAATTGTTTTTTTAATTTTTAGTGAATACATATTTCATGTTTTATATACTCGTATTTTTTAATTTTTATTAGAGTTTTTTTAGGAACATATCTTCTGTTTTTGTTTTGAACCATTTACGTTTAGTGACCTTTTTAGCTAAAAATGGCTTCTGCAAAACGAGCGTAATTTATTATGGCAAATATTTGACCCAGAACGGAAACAACATTGGGGAAAAAAACAAAAAACCAAACAAAAACAGATTTCGTTAAAACTTTCTGGAGATATCAATCAACAATTTGGTGCTGATCTGAATTTCACACAAATTCACCAACATTATCCTTAAGATACATCTCGAGTTTTTTCCCTTTTCCATCATTCCGTGAGCATTTATGAAATTCTTTGGCAGTTTCCCACATCAGTATTGAGCACTCGTTACAATACAATTTAAATCAACAGATTTTCACCACTTCTCGCAGCTATAAAATACTTTAGAGTTTTATTATTTTTTTAATTAATAGCAAATAAAACTTTGATTAAGTTTCATTTCCACAGTTTGCCACTTATATTCAATTGCTTGGCGAGGGGGTTTTGTGTATGCAAGGGGTAATGTGTACTATCGGAGGAAAGTCGAAACGAAATCTGGAGGACGACGCCACAGCCATTGGTAGCAACTTTTTCGGTTTCTGTTTGCTCATGTCATGTCGTTATTTATGTGTTACTCTCTTAAGAGCACTTCGGGGACATTGAAGGACTCGAAAATGAGGAAGTATAAAGATATTAACGCCAAGGACTCGGGGGAATTGCAGAGAATCTATTGATGTTGAACAGTAAATTAGATAAAACAGATTAAAAGCAGTCTTAAGCGTGTGGATCGTTTTACACTTTGCATTAAGTGGAGTTAAGCGTTTTCAGAACACAATCCAATTCAGTACCATATTTTGGCGGTTTGATTATACATAAACATATACGTATGTGGGCGGCATCCGGAGGAAAGGATTTCAACCCTCATTCCTCCTGGAAACAGAAAAGTTTTTGACATCTGAACAATCAATATAAATTTGCCTCCGGATTGTTGCAACTTAACAGCATTCATTAAAAAACTCACAATCTCTAATAGGTAACTGTACAAAAAAATGTTATCGAAAAATTTCATGTGTCGATTTTCCCATCATATTGTGAATTTGTCCTTAAAAAACCATTGCAAGTTAAACAGGCTATTAACTTTTTGCACAACCCTCCGTCTCCGAAGAAAACGAATGTCAACAAATATTTTATTGTTTAAAAGTGTGCATTTCATGTGTGCGTTCCATTTTGCAATATCCATAATTTAAGACGTTGTCCACATTTTCCATCTTGAGCAAGAATTTTCATATTAAATGGAAAGACTAAAAAAATAAAATTCATTCTTACAGGCAAAAGCTGAAAAAGATGGGAATGAACCCAGTTATTTGTTTGAATATTTCGTGGGCAATGGTGGACATTTTTCGTGTATTGTAAATGTATCCTTTCAAACGACCGACAGCAGAAAATTGACCATGTTGCCCAAATTTATTCGATAAGAGAGCATAGGCCTCCCTATGACAATTAGATTGGCATCCAAAAACCCCGGCTACCGAAATATCCTATCTCAATTATTGTGCCAGGAGAAAGAAAATTTACTTTTTTTTTCGAGAAAAAAAAAATAGTTTCCTTTATTTCATCTATGAATCCATTTCGTGAAGATGGTTCGATGCAGACCAGCTTTAAATGTCGGAACGAGAGGAAGAGGGGTATATTTCGTGTGATGGGAATCCATCTGAGCTTTGGTTTAACTAAAGTCATATATAGTGAGCTCAATAACTAAGAAACCGGATGAAGGGGCCATCCCGATACCCATCGATGGTGGCAAGTGGCTGTAAAAATATATTGGAAACGGAATCAATGGCATCCTGGCGATGAAGGCCGCTGATCTTTTTTCCCCCTTTTTACGAAGCCCGTTTTGCTTTTGCTTATTTCAACTGCTTTTTGTACAAGACAGCGTCAGAGTTTTACAAAATCATGCACCCTATTCTGACTGGTCTAATCACAATAAATTGTTCTCCGTAAATTTTTCAATAAATTTTTAATCGACATTTAACTTTAAATTTTTGCAAGGATTCAGGCGCACTCAGAAATCTCTAAACCAAAACTGTTTACCTCTTCGAATTTTTTCATGCGTATTTTTAATGCATAAAATGCCAAATGACCTCAGAAAATGAGCATAATGCTTAGTTCAATTATAAATAAAGAAAAAGCTGCCCTTGGCCTTTGCCTTTTGGTTCTGTTTCGAAGGAAATATTTATTTTGCACATGAATTAAATGTCGAAAAGTTTCAGCGGATTTTAATATTTTTTTCATTGAAATATTTTCATGGATTTATTTTATATATGTATTGAAATTTGGCACTTCACCACCAGAACAGGAATTGCTGGCTGATTTCCCGCTTTTTCTCTCCAATTTTTATACAATTCGAAAAAAAAAATAAATAAAATGACTGGACAATGCAAAGGAAAATTATTGTGCTAGGAAATCTATTCAATTATAGTACAGCGAAGTCATCGCTTGAGTGAATTTTCTGCTGTTGTTGAAAAACTCTGTCGGTGAAGCTCGACAGAAAATGTAAAACGGAAATGCTTCAATGATGTAGAAAAGCTAGAAAAGAACTGTTGTCTTGCTTGAATTGACTTTTTCAGTTAAAATTAAAAAGTTAACATGAAAAGTTAAAGACTTAGTGACGGAATTTTGCACGATTTGAACTTTAATCTATGCAGCAAATGATGGCATGAAAAGTAGGTCAAAACTATCTGCTGGCAGATATTTTTCGAGGGCATTATGACATACGAATAGTTTTGAACGCCCTAAAGTTTCCAGTCAAGCTGCTACAAAACACGTACGTGTTCTCCAATTGAACATCACAAATTCACGAAGTTGAACGTGAACAAAGCCACTTGTCATTTACGTATTAGAGCGTATTGCCATTTGCATATGGTTAAAGTTTAAACGGGGAAAAAAAATTAAATCGAATTTTAAATGTTTGGTCTGTGGATAATGGAGATCGGCCAAAACTTTTGGGTTGCTGAGATAAATTCGATTGGCAAATTTTAATTTCTATTACAATTTAAACAGGCATCTGACAATAACACATTATTGAACGAAATTTTTCAAAACAGCCTTGCATACCCATAACAATTGTTAATCAATGTGAAAGCAACAAAATGGTTCAAATTTGAGAAAAGGTCCTCAGAAGTCGACCGTATTTGCCTTTATTAATTAACTTATCCTAGTTTATTTGTACGGGTGAAATTTTTCAAGTGAATTTTGGCTCCCTTCTAGTCGTCCCATTAATTTGAAATTCGGCAGTTGTTTAGATTTGTGGTGACAATAAATGGTTTTGTAATTTTTATTATCAAAATATTCGTAGTTACTGTAGGATTTTTGGTTAACCATATTTTTGCATATTACTTAGGCGTCTTCGTCAGCCAATTTCTGTGCCAATTTTCAAGTAAAGTAAATCATTGATCTTGATTGCATAAAAATAGGTGTTTTGCCAGAAATTTACTTTTCTGTGCACAGTTTCATCTGCCTGAGTTGGCTGGTACCTTACACGAGAGGGCTCGCGGTAATAATTCTATTCATATAGATAATAATAATAATACTACAACATACTACAACTACAATAGTCTTACAATACTACAATATACCAATTGTAAGCTTTTAAACAATAGATATTCTTGCACGACAAGCTTTTGAATGCGTTACCAACAGAATAATATCTTACCTCATATTACACAATTAATTTTTTCTTCCTTTTTAGTACATTTAAATAAAAGCTTGTCTTTAAAAATTTTTTTTATTGAGAATTTTTTTAAAGACTTCATCTTAAGGGTTTGCAAATAAAAACACTTACATTGACATATTTAAAAATTCAATGACAAAATCAGTTCCTTAGCATTAAAATATAAAATTTGAAATATCTTCCATGTTGAAAACCATAATTGCAATCATGCATGAGGATGATTTACATTTGTTTAACTCGTCAAAAGCCAAGCATCAACTGTAAAAGTGTTCGACATTGTTTAATTATTTAATGCGCTATTCGCAGAATGCATCATTTTCCTGTTTAAATTTAACGTTTTCCTTGTTTCATTCAATTGCATTGTTTTGGATGTGTTTACGTGATTGGAATTTTAATCGTTCTGACAACTGGCACGAAACAATTTTCAAGTTGATTACGTCAATGGAATTTCTATTCCAACTTTGTGTAATTTGTTGTCACTAAATGACATTATTATGCTTGTTATATTGAAAATTATCAGTAAATTTTCTCTTGCGCCCTCTTAATTGTGCCTTAATTGAATCATGACATGTTTCGTGTGCTAATTTCAATTTAGTGAGATTGTTAAAATGAACTGATTTAATTACAATTATGAGCACCAGTCGTGCATATTTTCCACAAAAAAATTCCATTATATCTCTGCATTTTGAAGTTATTTAGGCAAAAACGTTTTTGTTTATGGCCAAATCAAATGCGATTTTATTACTGGCTTCCGATGAATTTTAGGTGAAGAAGTTAAATTAATGGTTTTCGCTTAACTTACTCTTTGTTTGTTTAAGTAATTCAAGCTGGTATTTATTTAGATTTTAGTGGGACTTTTTTATTATTATTATAAATCGTTATATTTACGAGATTTTTAAGAATTCAATATTCTCTTTTCAATATCAAATAAAAAATACTTAAAAGTATAAAAGAAAATCCTTAAGTTTAAGATTCGATTCTACATTTCAAATATTTCCAAAAAAAAAAAAAAATGTTTTTGAAAAATTGCTGCATGAATAACACTATTTAAGTGGTTAATTCTAAATTGACATTATTGTGATGTTTCATTACTTCATTGTTTCAATAATCATCATACCGTATAAATTGTTGGTAAAAAATTTAATCTAAACTATACATTCTCATGACTTTTAAACGCACATAAAACTTCTCAAATTGTTTTTAATTAGATCGCGAACTTCTTCAAATGATTATTAAATATTTAGGCCATTTAAAAAATTAAGGTTTTACCACATGTAATTATTTTACTTACAATGCAGTCCTGAAAAATATAGTAAATCTTAAAGTTGTTTTACGAAAATTCGAAGTATAAGATTTCACGAATAATTTTCCTAACAGTGTGTTGACCGTTTTTATCACTCGACTACTTTCCAAATTGTTTAACTTTTCGACTGAGGATGGAATTGTTCTGTAATAGTTCATACTATCTAAATTGTTCATTATATTTGTATTACCTTAATTATTGCAGCAGTATTTAAATTTGTTACTTCCTCTGATCAAATATACTCATGGATCACAAAGTCAAAACAAGAAATAAAAACATATCCTTTCTGAAGAAACATCCGAGAGCAAAGGGTTGAAGTTTCTAACACATGAAATCCGAAAAGTTCATTGGTCTCCGTGAAATAACTCAAGAAGGCGTTTCAACTATTGCCTTATCATTCAAATTAAGTGTCATGTCCTACTTCCTTTCTTTCTTCCCTGAACCCAATAAAAATTTATGTAATACGATTTTCCCTCCAAAGCCGCAGATAAAGCTGATCAAAGATCAATGAATAATTCCAATAATTTTTGATTCACGTAGCGCTGTTAAAGCGACAGTGAATCAAATGTTAACTGGAAAACTTTGCTAATGTTCTTTATATTTACGCGACCCAAGTCAAACAATCGTTGACATTTCACAATTATTACTAAAGAAAGTCGTTTGTAAAATTTTCAGAAAATATCATTTAGGTACTGTTCTTCACGTTCTCCCTAAATGTGGGGGTAAGAAAAGTTTTAATACATTTTGGAATAAATGTAATAAACAACTGTGGTTTAATTTGGTTATTATCTTTTTTTTTGCGTAATTTTGTTATATTTTACATTAGCAATTTAAAACAATGTAAAACTGTCTTCTGTACTTTTTATAGAGGGCAAAAGAAAAAAAACTTTTTCCATCAGACGAAGAAAATTTCACTGACTATACTTTCTGCGGTCAGGTTTAAATTTATGAAATTTTTGTTCGTTTTAAAACACAATTCGTGCAAAATTTTAGGATTACACGCGAAAATCTGGACTCAATCAGGATATAAAAACATATTCTCCGTTATGGTTATAAAATATTCTTGGTTGAAAATCTCAGTTTTAGTGATTAAATAAAAGATCCATGGGAACTGGAAGGATTCTGGCCACATCTCCCGTTTTCCTATTCGTGGGAAATGCAGAATCTGGTACCAGAGACAGTCTGAGGGGGTTTTGTTCCGGTAATAATTATAATAAGTCTCGAACAGGAAGTGCATTTGTGTGTTAACGGCGAACAGGAAGAACGTTCCGACATTTTTCTTTCTTGTTTGAAATGTCTTCTCCGAATTCGAATGACGAATAGAATCCCTCTTTTTGGGGTGCCTAAAGCGAACTGAAGTTGACAATAAATGCTCCACCATCTTGATATTTTGCACGAAAATAATTCGGGAGAAATATTGAATATGCACTGAGGACAAAAATGGTTTTCTAAGCTCGTCATGGCGGGTTTCACTATTACAATTTATGAATTAACCTGAATCCAGATGATGAATATGTTACCCTGTTCCGCCATCGTTCAAAAACTTCTCCTGGAGCTCGTTTGGCACTCTGCCATATCCAAGGATTCCTCTAGATGTGTACGACCTCCCATCGCATCAATATTTAGGCCAGGATAAAATTGGAGCAAAAACCTTTCGTACAGTCGTCTAAAGACGAATGTAGTTTAGAAGTTAAAAGAAAGTTCACAAATTTTCAATTCCTTGGACTGCACTAGATCTCTAGCTGGTGAAAAATACGAGAAAAATGTAAATCCGTTCAACGTATACACAAACACTCCAGAATTCAGTGAGCAGACCTAGTGTGCACTACTGTTGCGAGTAGTACTTTTCGGAACGAGCGATGTAGCATTCGATCTCTCAAATAATAAAAAACGAATTTAATGCACCGCTGCACTCGGCGAAGGACCCCTGTACACTTACCAAAGAGCCCTTCCTACGAAATCAGTTTAATTGAAATTGTAACTCCCTGGAAATTCATTTCAATATCCTTCGAATTTAAATTTTCACATTAATTGAATCATATCCCGAAGAATGAAATATAGCAATCAATTTGGCAGCAGACGAGAATAAACTTAACGCCAGCTGATCAAGGACAATTCATGAAAAATTAATTTCAACTCTCTGGACAATCGGATTTGTGTTTTTCCAGGACAATGACAATCCATCAGACAACTCCAATGTTTGTATCGGATAATAAACGAATTTTTATTATGAAAGCATTCATTGAGGATATTGATAAGCTTGAAGTATTCGAATTCGAAGTATTCTTCCAGGTCAGGTCCCTTGTCGCTAATAGCGACACAGTAGGATAACGACTTTCGCAGATATTGAATTGCATTTTGCAACTGCAATCATTATGTTTAAAATATTGAGTTGAAAGGCGAAATATTCGTAGCAATGGATATGGACGTCGGTAGAAAAAAAAGGTAACAGTTGAAACGTTGTATAAGTTATTCAATTTGCAATGTAGAATTTCAGGGGTCACGGACATGCATCAAACTGTTTTCTTACTTCCCAATCATGAATATATAATTCTTTTTTCTGTCACCATTATTTTTTGGCGCTCGAAACTAATATACCCTACATCCAGGGTATAGAAATACAATACTAAATTATTCAGTTTCATGTGGCCAGAAGGTGCCCGATTTCACTCATTATCGATCATTATCTTAAAAACTCAATTATATATGATATCCTTGTACTAAATTCAACCTTTCCAGACGAAAGCGTTCGCGAATGCATACGAACAAACGAACACCCACAAAACGACTTCTTTCATGTCTCAATAACAGATATCCACTTTATTTATCTGTTTTTTAATCTTCACTTCTTCAAGGTGTTGCGAACATTGTATGTAACTAAATATACTTTGCATCTATCGTATTTAAAAATATACACAAAGCGAACTTTTGAAGTATCCGCATTGGCATAAAAACCAAAGATGAAACTCATTACAATAAGAAAGGAAAACACATTAGAATTTGAGCAGAACCACCCACCCAGAGTTATGATCAAAGAAACTAGTTCATTGTGCCAGGTGGATAATTATCATTTCTAATGAGGGACCTTAGAATCAATCCTTCATGATTCAGACGGCAAGCATGAATTAGAAACACTCGCTTCTCAGTTCATCACTCAACTTTTGATTCGAGTGCAACGGAATCGCATGCAAGTATGAAATTGAAGAATGCTTCACGGTGACGACATGAATTTTAAATTGCAATTTCGCTGCACTTCAGCCTTTCATGCATTACAAGGCAAGAAATTCGGGATGCCTTAAAGTTCCTCGCAGTTGTCGATGAATGCGGTGCTAACTGCAGCATCCTGAATGTCGATGTCGCGCAAGTGTGCAGGAACGGGGGGAATTTTTTCGAGTAAATGTCGTGAATTCTCACATCAAAATCACTGAATTGAATCTGTTTTGCAAATGAAATTTATTCACATTTTATTCTACAAGGTGCAGTCATCAGAAAAATTCGAGACCAACCAAAATGGCGGCCTTGTGCAAAGTTGAGCACATTTTGGGAAATTCAACTCGAAAACTTTTTGGGAATACCACAAAGTTGTTGGTCTGCTCATCGGTGAGGCGGGCACCATTTATTTAATTGCGAGTTTTCTATCTGGTAGGACTTACAGCGACCAACTTTCCTCCCTATAGCGTAGACCTCGTTGGTGCTAACTGCCGAACAGGATGTAAGTGAATTAGGGAGTTTAAAATTGCCTGAAAGTTTTCCATAAATTATTAGTTTCTACCGCTGCCGCTTGGGAGCCACTTTCCAAAGATTACAACTTCAACCGCATCCCACAGGCGCATTATTTATTTGAATTTACTTAATTAAACGCTGGCCGAACTTGCGGCTCGTAAATGTAGCGAACTTGCACCGCAAGCCCGGCTGATAATCCTGCCAGAATTTGAGGGGATTCTCTGTTCAGTCAAGTGGAAAATCTGTAGTCACCTGAACGATTCCAGAAAGCAATGCGGAAAACAAAGTTTACCTCGACCGCCCTTTGCTCCCAAAAGCACCGCATTACACTCTACAGGGTAGCGATGGTGAAGCCACCCCTGTTGCAGTTGATCTCCCATAGCAGTCGGTGTTGGGGTCCTGTACACCGGGTTCCATAACTTGGGCAGTTGGCCTTGCACTTTGAAGGGCGTAAGCAATAACTCTCCACTCTGCAACCAGCATTCACCACTCACGTAGTCTTAAGCTCTACCTGTGATTAGTGACTTGCACAGTTAATGAATTGTTTCAGCAGAAGCACCCGCATGTGATTTTCGAGACTCGCAGCAAAGCAAATAAGGGATGCGCGAATTCTGGCAACTTGGAATGGCGTCTACCACGGCGCCAGAAGCACTTATCAGGCGTCACCGAGGACGTTCATCCAGGCGGCTCTGGACGCTACAAACGGGACGTCCGGGAGGCAACAAAGTACATCGAGACAGCGATCATCGTTGATAAAGCGATGTTCGAGAAGCGCAACGGAAGCACGCGGGCAGAGGTCATACACGACGCTATACAAGTGGCGAATATTGCAGATTTGGTGAGTACAAAGTTTTTATCCCTAGCCCCATCATTGGTTGTGACTTCACAGTTACCGTCGACATGTGAGCCTTGTATCCTTGTATCCATGCCGCCCAAGGAAAATATAGCCGACGGCCCGCAATTGATCGCTCCTTAACAAATCACGATGTACACATGTTGCAGACGTATTTGCCTTGGAGCTGGCAGGATGAAATTGATTTAGGATAAATTGCTTGAGAAGCGGAAGATTCTCCCCAATCTCATGAACACTCTACACTTTGAAACATTTCCTAATATCCTGCAGAAGTGCCAAGCAGGTGAATTCCCTTAGATAAAATTCAATCGATGACGTTTTACTTTGTAGTGGTTCAATTTGATATGAACTTTTCGATCTCCTCTTGATGTCCATATAACACGTAAACGAACAGGACCGCCAATTGGTGTCATGCATTAAATAATCACATTGCGATGTGTAATCATTGGAAACGCAAATCTCGTATAAACTTGCCTCTTATGGAAATAATTCCACGTTGTCAAAACTTTCTACCTCCCTGTTGGAACGGGACAACTCAGATTTCACATACAGACGAATAAAACTTTTTTTTGTAGAATTTGAAAAGAGCTTTTCTTAAGTTCACTTTAAACCAAATAATTTTCACACCTTCAACTCATTAAAATTACTTCCTAAGAAAATGTCTGAAGTTTTCCCTTGCAATACCCTGAAATCGATTGTGTGACGAGAATGCGTTAAGACCCACTGTGGTAGATCCCGGGAACGGGGTTTGTGCTCCTGCCCAATCAAGTACGTGCACTTAAAACCGTTCTCATGTACTAAAAAGTCTCAGAAGTTGATTATTACAAGCATTTCTTGCATCCTTTGCCTGAATCGCGTCATTAGGTCACCTGGAGTCTGAACTTTCAGAAGAGGGTTCGAAGATACCGTTGGGCACATTCGAAGTACTGGAAAGTTTTCAGAACAAAAAAGATCTGTAAACAAAGTTCATATCATTCGTATTGAAAGACTCCAAAGATAAATGAAACTGAACCAATCTCTTCCACACGCTGGAATTAGCAAAGTTGGTCGAAAGAGGGGATGGTCCCCATGCAAAGTTTCTCGTTTTTATTCAAGGGTTGCAGTTTAAAAAATGTTCAGTTACTTTCTTTCCACTTTTCTGATTTATTTCAAAGTTTTCTCGTTCGGTACGGAAGAGCGATATTCAATGGAAAATTGTGTTGTTTCGTAATCCCTTAACGACCGACGTCAGTCTATATTCGTGTTACTTGAAAATATTTCACCCGGAAATTTATTTGACTTTCAAATGTAATGACCGTAAAAACGAATCATATTTGAATAAAATTTCCAGGTGCTCTTCAAGACTCTTCCATTTTTGTAACTTGTAAATTCTGCTCTTGTTTGTTGTTAATAATTAAATTTAATTAAAAGATGTAGTTTTTCACATCAAAAACAACAACTTTGGATAAAGTGCCGCTGTCAACTCTCCATTAATTTATGGAATAAACCTAATCGAGTTCTATGTATTTACTAATACCCTGAACAGATGAGAGCACTTACTCAAGTTAATGACAGCACGTTAACTAGTCGGATTTGTCGTCTGCTACCGAACTGATTAGTTGTTTCCATATCTTTTGACATTTGGTGTAAAATAAACTTAAAATGGACTCGCGTCATCGGTCAGTTTATTTTCATGCAAGAATGCAAAAATTATAATTGTAATTAGGTTATTTTTTGCTAAATACAAAGTCACGAAAAACTTTAAAATGGAATTTCAAAGCTATTTACTTTTTAGTACAAATTTTCACCACTATGTAGCACGTACAGCGCTGACAGCAGTATATCGAGTCTAATCGTGTTGCAACCGGTAGATTTGTAAGTCGAGTTCATATACGAGATTTACATGGTCTACGTCAATTTTGTGTCATTAATTCGATTAAGTGTCCTTGTTTGTCCGGGGTATAATTTCAAACTATTCAAAATTATGACGTGCATATTTGCATTGACATTTTGTCTTATATTTTTTTTAGTATTTCCGAACACTCAACACACGTGTGTCAGTCGTTTATATTGAAACATGGGGCAAAAATCAGGCTAACATCGATGGGGATAAAGACATCAGCAAGGCGATCTCTAACTTCAATGACTACACTTCCAGGAACCTTTTCAAAATCGATAAAGACACCACTCAACTTCTGACGTGAGTATACTTCCATTCAGATTATAACATACAAAATTAATAACGAGTCAAATAATTTAAAATTAGTTTTAAAAACCGAACTCTAAGTTTAATATTATTAGAAATGAATTATTATATGCGAAGGACAGCAAAAATTTCATCATAAAAGATTGTTTCCATTTCCAGCATTTATACGTCAATTTTGAAATGGTCGTAAACTACGTTTGAATATCAAGAAAAATTTCATTAGCGTTTTTCAGCGATATTGTATTATAAAAAATTGAACGAAAGTCGAATGCAACTGCATTTCTCCGACACAATAATACCAAAATTAATTCTAGCAAGTCTTTATTAGTTTTCGCTATCAAACGAGGAAGTGGAAACGGAAAAATACCGGTAAAAGTCGCGCATAAAAATAAAACTGAAAGACTCACTAAACCCACAAAGCTTATTAACAGAACTCCTCTTTCGGGATCACCGATCTGACAAGAAGTACTTATGTTACCTTCAATCCTAGAATGCGTTTATTAAATGCACTTGCAGTATCCTCATTTAGACTTCCAGGGCCAGCAATCATGGAAGCAGTGATTTTATTTATGTATATATATTTTATTCAAATATTCAAATAAAAACCATACGAAAGTTTAAATGTTAATACTTTCCCGAACGTATTCGACGATGAATACAGCGTGCAGGATCGTGGAAATGTTGGATGCCTGGAACTGAATTATTTAAATATCTCAGTGCACTTTGAATAGCCTTGCCTCAAACTCTTGGCTTTCATACCGTTACTACTGCAACCAACTTTTAATTGAGCCACTTTCCTGCAAACTACCTGTAGTAGGGTTTCAGAGGAACGGGGGTTAAAAGAGATATCCTGCAAAGGTCCTGCTACCGACAAATTCGTTCAAAGTCCAACTGGCTTCCAGATGAAGTTTAATTGTTTGTCAAAACATCACTCGCAGTGCACTTTAATTTCACTTACTGCAACGCTTCGGTGCAAGATAAGCCAAGACTGAAAAAGCACACATCAAGGTAGATCCGGAAGTCTGCCCTTGGTGGAGGATTATAACCCGAAAGGGTCACGAACAATTGCCATGTCCTGAGATATACTTGCAGTGATTGAAACCGCAAAACGCAAAGAGCTCAAAATTTCCTCATAAAACCTTATTTAGTTCCTAATTACAAGGTACTTGGATGCACAGAGATATGCAACTGCACAGTTCCGAGTAATATCTTACGATGCAAGAGTGAACGGTACTAGGGTGGAATAATTTTCCTTCCAGAAAGAAGGGAAACAAATCTTTCTGACACTTTGTCAAGTCTGACAAAGTCCTAGTTTTTTTTTAAAAAAGGGTTTTGAATTATAATGAGAGTTCACATTGCAACGATGAAACACCAACAAATCCCATTGCCGCTATATAGTATACATTGTCCAGGAAAGGATTGTGTGACTGCAATTTAAACAATTGCTACTCCACAACTAGAACGGGTCCTCAAGGATGCATTAGTGCCCTGAGTAAATGTTTAAAGTACTCATCGTACACAATGTTCGGAGTCACAGTGACGTAATCATTTATAGAAACCGAAAAAGAAAAAGGTAGCAAGAAATCCAACTTCCTCGAAACTTATCAAAAACATTCGAATGACTTCAAAGAAAATATGGAAAAAAAAAGAAAAATAACAAACAAACTCACCACAACAGAAGAAGGGCGCCATGAAGGGTTATCAGGAGCAAGGGCCTTCCAACTAGCAAAATAATGCGCTCAGCGAATTCTAGATAAGCTCATCGTTTACCGAAATGAACGTAGGCCGTAGGTACATCAAGGATTTCAATATTTCGTCCGTTCTGCTTGGTGTTCAGTTTTTCACTTGAAGGGATAATTCTCCAATTCGATTTTATTTTTATTATTATTAGAATCTATCGCAATAACAGTAAAGCGGAAAAGCTAATATTAACTTTCACTTTGATCCTTTTCGTTACTAATGTTCTTGCAGGGGTGAGACATTCGCGGGCGGAGAGGCCGGGATGGCAGTGCCCGAGACCGTTTGTACACCCAGAGCTGTTGGCATCAGTGTCGATATCAACGTTTATGAACCCCATCTTCTTGCCGGAACGATGGCCCATATGATTGGTCACAACATCGGAATGGGTCATGACGACGGACGTAAGTTGTGCTCTCCTCCATCAAGGCTCTCATTGCCGAAGGCCGTCATTACTCCTGCCTTAACCGCTCTGACAACACTTTTCCCGTTTATAGTCCTGATGATCCTGTCCATTCACATTCCAACACTCGTTGAGCTTATTAAGATCGATGATTGAAACTTCGAGAATATCTTGTTTGATTCAACACTGCTTTCCGCAGCTGATTTATAATTAACC
This sequence comes from Leptogaster cylindrica, assembly GCA_963082835.1. Classification (NCBI taxonomy): domain Eukaryota; kingdom Metazoa; phylum Arthropoda; class Insecta; order Diptera; family Asilidae; genus Leptogaster; species Leptogaster cylindrica. The sequence continues at coordinate 18,171,555 of OY720108.1, forward strand.
GAATTCATGGAATTTGCATGCATCCCTGACCTCCTTAAGTCCTTACGACCTTACATGCATATTTTGTGTTGATGCTCTTCCTGGAATTCCCAATTATAATTTTATCATTTTCTCTCCGATAGGGGAGGAGTGCTTCTGTCGTGACTGGCATGGTTGCATAATGGCACAATCCATAGTCGGCCTGGAGAACGTTCAACCGTATAAATTTTCCGAATGCAGCAAAAAGGACTACATTGATGCTCTCCGCACAGGACACGGCCTTTGTTTGTTGAACAAACCAAACGAAGTAAGTATTTTATTATATTAGAGGATTGTTCAAATACACACTACAAATATTTTCCCCCAATGCTGTTTTGCAAAGTTGATTTCCTCCAGAATTTTCAATTCGAACCTTATCAGTTCAATCAAATTAGATCGTCCTTCTGGCTATGCAGGATGCAGAACATGAGTTGGCAAAAATTTTTAAGATGATTTAAGCCAATTCTGTTGACAAAAATAATCATTTTTTAGTGCTGACGCAAATAACTCAATTATTCAACAATTCAATTTATTGTACAATCAATATTTGCTTTAAATATTCCGTGAGCATAAAAACTGTGATAATTATATGCGAAGATTGCTTCCTTCAATTTACGTAACTCGGGTGAAGTTTATGAAAACACTTTGACATTTCCTTTTAATTTTCTGCGAAAAAAATAACTGATTTTCGTAGTTTTCCGTACAGTCTTTATAATTGAAATATTTTTCGTTCAAAAGTTACTTTGAAGGAGTTTCCGTTTTCCGAAAACTCATTATTTTGCATAAACTTCAAACCATTTATGCTATTGACGTTGATAAAAGAATCGGAAGGAGATTGCTTGTAGTACTCTAAGAATTTTGCAATTTCCTGTATCATTCAATAAAATGGAGTTCTGAACAAATACGTATACTGTACTTTCTGACACAGACAAATGTCAATCAAATGTTTTGATAGCTTTGTTTTTGGAACACTTGTAACACTTCAAAATCCAAAAGATCCATGAAAGCCACATTCAAAACCGCTGTATTGTTTATTTGACAACTTTGTTATGTAATAATTTGTATTGCAAAGTTACGACACTAGCACATCGTCGCCATTTCTATTTCCGTGCTCCTGCATTGTTATGAAAGCTGTAACAAGCTCCAGTTTATGGTTCCGGAAATTCAGATACTTTGTTGACTTTTGACACTAATTCAAGAAACTAATACACTCGAGTTTATATTTTCAATAAAAACTTTTCCTACTGCTCGCGGAATATAGTGCAAAAAGCAGCTACAAGACAATTGACATTAAAATTTTAGTTGATTCAGTCACAAGTTCTCATCTCATTTGCTGTATTTCGCTGTTGTATTCTATTTTAAATATTCATACACTCATTTTTAATGGCTTTATTAAAAATGAAAAAATGAGTAACAAACATTACAATGCAGTAGTGCGATGTACGAGATTTATTTATATTGAATATATTACAAAACTCTTCCAGCAAAGTACTAAAAGTATTCCAAAATTATCGATATTATTATTATCTTTGATTCCAATTTACTTTTCTGATTAACAATACTGCGATGTATTACTGTCGATAAAAAAAATTACAATTATGTAACAAAACAAAACACAAATGTATATTCTTTTTCACGACGAAACAATGCGCAGTAATAATCCCAATAACATGCAACAATGGTAAATAAAAAGCTTATGATAAATGCAATACAAAGTATTATTACGAGAATTCACCTGTATTTTATGCAAAATTTACACAAATTCAAAATAGAAGAGATTAAAAAATATAGTATCCTACTTCAGAATAAATTATTTATGTTTTTTATCTCGCCAAATAAAAAACATTGCATTATATTTTTTCTCCTTTTGTACTTCTTTAATTCATTTCAATTTAACATAGTATATACTATTTAAACAATAATTTTTGTGTTTATACAACAGAATTTCATGTTAAAATTTGTGAACATATTTCTGTTCATTATCCGTAAACAATGTGCAGTGGAGCCGCAAATTAACCCATTTTCACGAAAAATTCCAATCACTCTTTTTCGAAAAGCTATTAAACATTTCGAAATTGAGTTATATGAATAAAAATTGTAGTGAACACTTCTAAAGTGTGGAGGATAAACTATATATATTTTCAAATATATATTTTCAAAATATATTTTCATAGATATATGTTGTACATTATGTACAAAAAAACCTAAAGAAAAAAAAACAATTATGCGGCATGTTTTAACATTATTGAAAAAATTTTCCGTAGTTTTTCGCTAGTATGTAATAGAAAATCAAACATAACCATGAATAACAAAAAATACAAAACAACGCGTCCTTCAAAAAGATTGTCAAGAACATTATCAACGCTATCAAAGGACATTTAGTCCCCTTCATTCCCCTTCACTGCGCTACGTTTTTTTTTAACTTTAAGTAAGGAATCGATGGAGACATTGAATTGTTTTTGTTTTTCATTGCAGATCGAAATGCACAGAAACTGTGGTAACAAAATTGTTGAAGAGGACGAGGAGTGCGACTGTGGGACATTCGAGGAGTGCTCCAAGGATCCTTGCTGTGACGGGATAACGTGCAAGTTAAAAACAGAAGCTGAATGTGCAACGGGGGTGTGCTGCGATAACTGCAGGGTATGTGGCCATCTTGAAATTCGCTACAATAAATAAATAATTACTTGGATAACTGTTAAGACTCATAAGCGACTGAAATTAAACTGTAACGATAGCATTTGGTTATCAACATTCTCTATGCTTCCAGCTCCGGCCAAGAGGGGTAATCTGCAGGGATTCGGGTACTGAATGCGACTTGCCCGAATATTGCGACGGAGAAAATGGCCATTGTCCGGCGGACATTTACAAGAAAAACGGAACTCCATGTGGCGCATCCAAGATCGGAGTGGGTGGTAAGTCTGAAATTGAAATAATTTTTTCTAAGGGTCCTTCAACAAACTCACATGCAACGATGGAAGGGACTTTTTCATTAAGTCCGAAAAATTTTAAATACCCCAAAAAAAAATTTAAAATAGGAATCACCATCTACAATCTACATGCGTCCTTGCTGCGGACTTGTTCACTGAGTTTTGGGTGTGGTCGTGTAGCCTTGCGTTCAAGTAACTTTCTTTTCACTTTAATAACAGTAAGCTCTAATTAGTATTAAAACTGTTTTATTTGCAACCAAATGTTTGTGCACATAAGAAAACTTTTTGGGTGCCTTTGGTTCCCCACTGTCGCTGAATTCCGCTTTGAGTTTTGTTTGACTCCTGTGCCTCGCAAAGTGAACTCCTTCCTCCAGCTTCCTTTTGGTGTTTGTTCAGGTATTCGCATGCAAAGTTATCACGCTTAGTGCTGATTAATTCTGTTTCATTGTAAACCATCAAAGTGCCGTGTCGACTTCCTGGGGACAATGGCATTAAGGGTTCTGCAAATTTACCTTCTCAATTTCATTAATACACAGAATGCGCTGCGGAAGAACTGCGTTTGCAGATATTTGCGATGAATGTAAAAATGTCAGTTGCTTTATGTAAAATTGAGAGAATTTCACAGGGTATTTTCGAGTAGTGCTATTTTACCGTTTTACTTTACACTCAGAGTTTGTAATAAAATATATACAAATAAAAATCAAACGTTCCCAAAAAAAGGAGAGAAATCAATATTTACTACTTTACAATCAGGCTAATGTTTTATTACTTTACAATAAATAATAAAATAATAAAATAAATAAATTTTAAAGAGATCTATATCATATAACAGCATAAAGTTACCATTTATATAATATCGTATCATACATTATGAATGCAACACAGCAGAACAATGATTTAGTTGCAGGAAAATCAGCATTCGCCAATCATTGTTTCCTTTCTTTTTAGTTTATTTATAATAGATTTTTTCGGGGAGGTTTGTGTTATTTTTGGCAAGCAAAACCTTCAACGTACGCCATTTCTGATTATTTGCAAATCCGTTTAGTTTAACAGAACATTCAGGACATTCGGGCCAGCTGACATCTTCAGTGTTATGATAGTTTCCATCGCCTTCGATAGTTCCGACTGATTCGAACTATTGATATTAACAAAAGTGAGATCGATAAAACCTGATCACTAGCACGACCGACAGGAACATGTTGCCAATTGCAAAAATCTAATTCAATCACCTGACCAGAAGGGTTACGTGATCTGAGTTACCAGAGCGAGAATTATCTGTGGGTCTCGGTTTTACCACATTCCCTAGATTTACACAGATCTCCACAATGTAAAATGGTCGAAAGCTATTTTTTTAAGAAATCTTAAAAATTCTATAAATTCTGAAAGAGTAAAACGAAATTCATTCCTGATACTTCTTCGTTTCAAATCCCAAACCCACGAATCAACTTGATTTAATATTCGATCATTAAGTAAGTTTTGATTTCGTGCACATTTGTCAGAATCCTTCTTCGCTTGGAGAATCACATCTCTTTGAAACTTTCGTGGCTAAGTTTTAACATCATATCTTAGCAAGTTATAATGAGAATATTATGGTAATTAAAATCACTTAAAAAGAAGACATAGTTTGATATTTTGAAGAATTAAAACTTCGAAACCAATTTAAGAGTCTGAGATAAAATCAGACGCAGATGTGTCAAGCGGGGTGGAGGTAGGGGTGGGTGGAGGTTGTAGTGTTCCAAAATACAAAAGAAACTAAATAAAATTATAACTAAATCTTGGTTTAAAAAAATTCATAAATATGTTTTATATTTTAGTACATAATTAAACGCATTGCCTTCCTCTCAACACATGCGGGAGATTTTCTCGAAATTTTTTGATGTCCTTATTACGCGCTTTTTGCGCTTCCTTAGAGAATTGCACAATTGGAAGTGGAGCCCATTTTATAACTTCAGGTTCATGAATGAGAACTTTGTAAATTGTGGTTGGCATACAATACCAGTGATAAAACTTGGTGAATAATTCAGCGGTTTCCAAACAGTAATGTTGGAAAGCCCTAAAAAAAATCGCCTAGCGTTGTTGCCGTCGTTAGTGATTCCAAAACCAACTTTAGGTTGGTCAACATTTAACTGTAGGTCCTTTTTGAACCTTTGTTGAATACTCTGTTTTCGTTCATTTATACTAGATTGCTCGTCCAACTTTACGTAGCTGCCACTTTTTAATTTCCATTTTATACCCAAAATGCAAAACGCATTCAAAAAAACGGATCCACGCGTGTGAGGTTGATAAACCAAGATTGAGCTTAGTAGTATCTACCTTCAAAGCTTTCATCAACTCTACGTTATCCTTTTACACAATCCCACCACACAAATACATAATTGTAACTATCATTTTTTTAATTTTGTCCACGTTTTTTTGCATCTAGCTCACTGTGCGTTATAGCATGATATTTTAAAAGAAACAAACAAGATAGACGAAAAATATTGGAGTCAATAAGGAATTCTAGGAGATTGGTTGAAGAATCTGTTGTTTTCAATACATTGCTGTACCTATTTGGCTATAGATGCCCTACTTAAAAACCCTCCACTGAAAATCGAGATTATTCATCAAAAATAATAATTTTCAATTAAATTGTGGATAAAGTTTTATTTACAACTATCAGATTCGAAAGTCATAGGCGCTCGGTCCCCGGCACTAGATGAAAAAAAAATAAGTGAAGATCAACAAAATGAAGTAGAATGGATCTGGATTCGAGTCCAAAATAAATCCTTTTTTCATAGTTGCATAATCTTTTTTTCTATAGAGGTGTTAAAAAGAATTCACTGGGGCTAATTTTGACAATTTTATCATGTTCAGGACATAGATATATTTTGCACGGTAATAATTTGTTTCTAATATATTTTACTCAATTTGTTAATACTCTTACTTACTTAGCCCCATTAGCCATTAGGTAAAGCCGCCACTGTTAAAATCGTTTCAAAATATGTCGACGGAATGTTTTGTAATGGAACGTTTTACAAAGAGCCTGTTCCAGGTTTAATTTACAACAATTTAATTTACTAGTAAATCGCATTAATTTCGTTCTAATTTTGCCATTTTGTGACTAACTTTTATCTCTGACTTGTGCAAAAATCGAAACTTTCCAGTTTGTCAAAGTTTTAGAGGAACTGCATCCTTAAGAGCTTGTTATAAAAATAATCAGAAAAGTTTCCAAGGCTCAAATTTGTAATAGTTTCATGCTTTACATCTTCTTATTAGATTTTAAAGTAAGGGATGTAAAAGATTAAATTGCATTTTGCTGCAGAAACTGCAAATCATCCCTCAAGTTAGTCAACTTAAAACTCTTACCTCCTCCTTTAATATCACACTTAGAGGTAAAATAGAACAATTGTGTGATTCATAATGAGATAAACATTAAAACATATAAGATTCTTTACCGTCCTGAAGTAGTTTTTCGCTCTATTGTGGTTAACTCATCATTCCTTGCAACCGTAGTTCGTTAAGAAGGTGACAGTGTTGAAGAACTTTCTATTTGTACTTCTAAAGTAATTTTTCTAAACACTCTTTGCAACGTCATTGCACGAGAGATACTTCCTTCCTGTTGTCTCTTCACTTACTGTTGCAATTGTATGCAATAATCTCAGATGGCTTTCTTTCCGCAAATGGACTCCCCCGGGAAACTATCAGTTACAGCGGCACTCCTGTGCTGTGGCTATACCAGCGGGAAAGCCATATTTCAAAATCTTTGTATACAATAGCAAATGAAGAACAACAGTAAACAAGCGCCTCAATTAATCTGTAGAGTGTATATAAATATTACGTTGACTTTTGCAAGATATAATGGTTTGCAATAAGCATTTTTATTTTGAATAAAATAACATTTGCTTAATTTAAATTCAAAATAATTTCTACTTGTCTCAAAATGAATTGTAATTTGTTAAAATTTTATGTATTGTAGACGATTCTGTAGACGAGTTTTTTAATAAATATTTTCCCATAAATATTTACTCTCTATAGAGAATATATCGAATCCTTCGACCACAGCGCAGTTTTGCGTCTGGATGCCTTAATTGGGTTTTTCAAAACCAACTTTTGTTTTTTTACTAATCTAGTTTTATTTTACTAAACACATTTTAGTTTTTCTTAACAACTAACATCTAATTAATAAAAATTACAACTGTGTTTCGTCATCACATTTTTCCGTCATTTGCACGTATGCATTCGATGGCCGGCAGTGGTATTAAAAAGTGTCTCTCACTCCTGCGTTCTCACGTTATACATGTCGCTAATACTCTGACTTAAATCGAAAACCAAAAAGGATTCAAGTTGCTTGTAAATTGTTTTACAGTTTCTTGCAGAAATTTTGCAATCAAAATTAAGAAATCCAATTCGTAATTAGTTTAAGAACTTCAATACCTAGAAAATGAGATGGAACAATGAATTTATTGCAATTTCCATTGCAGGTTATTGCTTTCAGGGTGACTGCCCAACACTTGCCCTCCAATGCGAAGGAATTTGGGGTTACGGGGGGACAGCGGCCGACCGACAATGTTACGAGCAATTTAACTCGAAGGGCTCCATAAATGGTCATTGCGGCCGAGACAGCAATGGCCATTATGTAAAGTGCGAACCAGAGTAAGATATCAAAATTTAAAACAATTCTATCAGAGTTCCATGTAGTAGTCGTGCAGTGGTTGTAGGAGTATCCTCTCGGATGCTCAACGACGCGATTGTCTGATGGCATGCAAGTAATTTATGACTTTGCCTTGTTATCGTGCAGGAACATCCAGTGCGGATCATTGCAATGCAAGGAGGGGGAGAGGCAGCCGATGAACGATGTGATAGATCAACTGTACTCCAGGACAATTATTTCAATTAAAGGAGTCGAATATGAGTGCAAGTAAGTATGCTTCAATCTCGGTTTTCGCCCGTACGTTATTATTCCAGGAGCAAGTTCGCATACCTTGACATGTCCTTGGTTGAATCTTTAGCCATTCACTTGACTTCCAACTAGATCAGGACACCTGTTTAATCGTAGCATGTTTTCTAATTTTAGGGCAACAAGCGGCCAAGTGGGCAACAGTGAGTTCCCGGAGCATGGACTGGTGAAAGACGGTACTCCATGCGGGGATAATTTGATTTGCGTGAACCAGACCTGTGTCAGCATCTTTCCCCATATCGATCCAACCAAATGTGCTATCGGTAAAAATGGACTCGAGTGCACAGACCATGGGGTAACTATGCCACATTAATTTTTTTTATGACTGTTTAAATGAAACACTCCCCGAGGGACACTAATTAATTTCGATTGTTTGCTACTTAACGACAAATTTTAGCCGTCAAAACAATTCGAAAATGCGATGGATCCGAATATTGATTAATCGTGCTCCATTGTTTGTTGTTACCCTTTCCGTAATATATATCAGAATTAAATTTGAAAAGGATGATGTGAAAATGGTTCATAATAGAATAAATATTATATGGACGACCGACGTGGCAAAATTCGTCGATTTTTACTCGTTTCATTTAATTTTTTCTTTTTTTTTTTGTTCAATTTCGACATATTTTACAGTCAAACGGAAATATGTGTACGCAGGAAACGGATTGTATAAAAGTGAGAATTTTTTTTAAATACTTTATTTTTTCATGAACATCACGAGAACAATATAAATCTGAAAGTTGCTGAAAATTAATTTGTCGCAAAATAATAAAACCTGCCACCAACTGTTTTCATTCATTTGAGTAACAAATTGCAACTATGTCCTTCAGAAAATTATGTGGGAGCGCCACTTTGATTGTTTCGTAATATTATGAATTTTGGAAAAAGTTTGTCATTGATGATCAGTCAATATCCTAAAAATTCTTTCAGTGGTGGACATAACTTCCTTTTTTTAGAAAATATTTTCAATAAAAGGCAGCGAAATAGTTAACATTCTTTTTTACGAAAAATTCTGTCTGCTATTTCATGTTTCTATCATATTATGAATCCCTTACGATGGATGCCACCCCAAAGGCGACATTCGAAATTTTTCTACGAAATCGATAATCTGTTTAGTATTTTGTGTAACTAAATATGTTATTTTGTGACTGTAAAGTATTGTAAATCGCAATTTATTACTCTTTACCCTCCCTTTCTAATGATGTAAAGTAGACCATTTATATTAAAGGAATGGTGCGACTGCTCCATTCCAATTGTTCCGTATCCAGCACATTTTGTAGTCTTCTTTACGAAGAAGTTTCGACTTATTGGTATTGCAACCAAAGAAATGTGCTAATCTCCAATTATTGATCCGGTATCAACAAAAATATGTTATACTCGTACTATATAATATATGATCGCTTCAGCAGGCGAATTTTCAAAAACCATTTCCAAGTGCGCATCTCGTACGTGTAGGACATCTCCGTATCAAGTTTGCGCTGTCAAGGTCTTCTTAGATCCTGAAAAACATTGCTCGGAAATTGAGAAGTTGAAGGCGTTTGAATCGGAACGCCATGTCTATCGCAATGAGTGTTATTTGTGGAAATAGTTCGTCTTCACCTTTATGAGGTGTAATCAGAATTGTTACTGCAATTAGATTGTTCATAAATTTTTGATGTAGTAGGTACTATAACTTGTATGACTGGCGAAAACACAGACGACGATCAACTGGAAAGAATAAAAAGAAATTAATTCTATTTTCGAAAATACGCGCATGTTCGAAATTTCAAAAATAACGTTGTGTCAAATTTTTAAGTGAATGCACCCAACATCAAACATCCGCAAGCTGATTTATAAAGAAGATTTACAATAAAACCGAATGACATTGTTTACCCCCTTAAAACATTTCCATTCACTCATTCGTTTCACAAAGCGTTGAGACGAATACGATTAAATTTCATCATCCGTTTCATGAAATTGCAATATTTACAACATTTCGTCTATAGTTCCAAAATAAAATGTGAAAAATCTCATAAAAAGTGATCGCTGTCGGCAAAAAATCATCTTATGCGAAAAATCCGAACTCCAGCTGACTATTTAATTTTCGAGCAATTTTTATCAATCACTTAAGATTTTCATAGTCGAGGAAATGGCGGTCACAGGCGAGATATTAAAAATTGTGACAGATGGAATCGTTAAAAGCCGCCCTGATTTGCATTACAGGGAGAATGGAAAACGCTTAATCCTGGCGGGAATGTGTGTTGTCACGTCCCTAGTTTACACACGAGCGCCAAGCAATATCTGAAACGTTTCTTTTCACATTAAAGAACACTTCAGCATATGAACACGTTCCGCGTCTGGCCTGTAGAAAAAATTAAATATTTTATTTTATATCGCAGCTGCTTTTGAGAATGAATATTTTTTTTGGTTTTTTCCTTTTTCTGTTTTGTATCTATAAGAGAAGGGCGAGGAGTGAAGATGAAATCATCAGGGTACGACACGAAATGCCCATGGTCTACAGAGACATCCTTCTGTTGTACAAAATGTTCCTTCAATGACAAGTACACGCCAAAAAAAAAAAAAGAATTTTTTTCTCCAAAATATTGCACAAGACGTTTTTCTTCTCCAACAAAATTTCACCCAAGATATGTTGGCAGACTCCGGATAATAAATGAGATCCATGCAAAATTCAGCTGCACTCGCAAAGTGAAATGTTCCCTTCCGCGAAACGTGTAAAGAAAATTGCAGGTGAATGGTGCATTTAAATATTTGACAGGCTTCGCCGCGCGCAGATTTTTTGTTTTTTTGTTCTTTTTTCCTCGAATCAGTGGATTTAATATTAAACGAGGAATGTGCCGACAAGTGATGATTGATGTTGCAATTTTATTTATGAGTTTGCAGATCTATTTGCACTGGCATGAAATTGGGAACGAAAGAATAAAAACAACAACCAAATGCAGGAGAAAATTTCCGCACGCTTTTTTCTGGGATACTGTTTTCAGTTTTTATTTATTGCAGTTGTCCTGTTTTAAGAAAAAAATTCACAGAGGGTTCAGAGGGTATCAATCATTTCATTATTTTAACTGCAAGTATCTGGATTGTTGAAATTAAATTACTGTCGTCCGTCGCTCCACATCGGTGTTGAAATGTTGCTTTCGGTTCGAATGGAAAGATATTTATTGCGTGAACTGTTCGTTTTGATTTGAACGTTAAATCATTCGCCATTAAAGACTTAAGTAAGTTTTTGAGTAAATATTGATGTCGTACAGCGGATTTATGAAGCAGAATTCGAAAAAAAAAAACATTACTACTATATTCAAGCTGAGAAGGGTGAAATGAGGTCTTTGTTAAAACAGAAATGGAAGGACAAACAAAAGATCGTGACAATAAACAAACGGGAATAGATTTCTCCTGCAGTCCCGAAAGTACATAAAATCTAGACAAAAAATCAGACCTCGTTGCATCGCAATACAGGATGCGGTATGCGGAACCCTTTCTAGCGAGCCCGGCTCTCCGGAATAGTTTTCTTCTTCTTCTTCTTTTTTTTGTGTTTTTCAGGAAACCAAATTTTTTGCTCAGTTTTCATAGTGATACCTTATCAAAATGCGGGAAACGAGGCAAGCCTCATTAACTTTTCGCTTATCTTGAATTGATTAACAGGTGTGCACCAACGTGAACAGGTGTTTCTGTGATATAGGCTGGGGCGGCATCGATTGTTCCGTTCCGATCGCACTTACAACAGCACTGCCGACACAACCCGCCTCCACCCCGGAAAGCACAATCAAGATGGAGAAGAAGGAAACCCCTTACGGTAAGATATATGCACAATATATGTTTTGCCTCCTACCATAATGGTACTTTTTCTTCGCTTTTTAATGTGACTCTTTCTCTGTAAATATACGTTGAAGCGCTTTATTCAGGACATAAAGTGTTTCTAAAAAAAAAAAAAAAAAATTGAAAATTTCCTTTTACTTTTACGTTTTTCGTTTAACTTAAATATATTTAAAACGCAAACCCCAGTTTTTCCCTTAATACTAAAATCACTGAATATTGCACCCTATGACAATGGTAATCAACAACTTTTCTTTTCCCCACCGACGATCTAAGATTTCAATTTCTCTTGCTCCATCCGGAGAAATTGACTCGAAACCCGAAAACAATCAAACTTGTGCATTTGTTTTTATTTATGCTCATTCAATTGTTTTACTTTACAATTGAATCGGAAACTGGATTTCTCAGTCGAATCGAACCAAACCTCGTGTTTTGCTTTCGTTATAAAGAATGACTAGAGATGTTTTTATGCGATGATCAAAATTTAGTAAGTTTTGTAGATTGTTCCAGGTGCCTAAAGATTAAGATTTTATTTCAAAATTTTATCAATTTTGTAGAAAACGTTTTGTAATGTGCACGAAATTAAAAGTAACAATTTTAGAATTAAATAAAGAAAGAAATAATAGAGGTAAGTAAAATGACGTAAGACATTTTGTAATTTGGTCAAACATAATCAAGTACAATAATTTCATATTTTTATCAATAAACTGTTTTTGCATCATTTGCTTTTCAAGTTCAAAATACAAACTTAATAAAAAAAACTGTTCTCTCAACTTAAATATTGGATATTAAAGTAGAAGGTTTTTGAAAAATCGCTTCATTTTGGAAAACTCCAATAAATATTATTTTTTATTTGTTTTTCTATTAACAGCAGTTATAATAATAAGACCTATGGTTTTATAATATATTTCATGTACATACACTTATTAAGAAACTCAATTCGAAATGTGTTCAACTTTTTTTCAAAAATTTTCTTAATTTTTTTTTTTAAAGAAGACCTTTAATATGTATATTAAAACAATCAAAAAAAAAACATTTGCTTCGATTTCATATTTCCCGAAACCTAAAACTCTGCTTCAAATGAATATACAAAATACAAAAAGGATTTTATATAATACAAAACAAATATTTTTAAAAGAATGAAAAACTTCAGGCACCCTGGAACTGCTGATGATTAATTTAATTCCAAAGCAACATTAATTTTAAAGTTTTGTTTGTAGATGCTCATTAAAATTTGTATTATTTTTGACCAAAAAAAAATGGTAAGTTTTGCATTCCAAGACAACATTTTAACGTGTTTCTAGTAAATAAATTTTTCATATTATTTAACATTTACACACTCACATAACTTAAAAAAAAAGTCGTATAAGAACTAATTGCAACCGAATCATACACAAAAATGATATAGGTGTAAAAAGGACAGCAGCACAACAACAACGATTAAAAAAAGAAATTTTGGAAAATTTTATCGAATCAATTAATGCACTTGCATCAGTTTTCCCCATAATTTGTAAAGTAAAACAATTTCCCCCACAAAGATATAATAATAATCAAGCGATGTTATTTATAGTGTATTCATTTTTCTATCGTATATTTTTGGTCATTTCTTTTTCAATTTCCGTTTTGCTCCAAACTGTGCAAATAAATTGTCAAATGTTATTTGTCCACCATAAAACATTGCAGGAGATGGAGAAAAGGGAAAAATCAGCACCCTCATAATGGTCATCATTTTAGTGGTTATCGTGAAACTTGTCTTCATTGGTTTCGCAATGGTAGCAGTTTGTTACAGGTAGGGGTGTCACGCAATCAAACGTACACAATCGCAAAGAACTGTTACGTTGTAACACAACCATAGACCCATTTTACATATTGGGCGAATTGTTGTCTTTTTTTTTATCCGTCGTGTACCTGTGCTTGGCTCGGTTGTACGTGATTGAAGAGTGTTTCCTCTTAATTTCATAAAGTGCTGTTGATTGCAAGTCTGTGTTACCCGAAAAGGCTACTGATTTTTATAACATTGGCTCGGGATTGGGAAGAGGTTTTTTAAGTGATTCTCTACACTGAAAATATCTTGTTTACTTTTGCCAGAGCCAAACGTTATACAGTTTCATAGTCTACTCTGTTGTGTTTTGTGTCATAATATACTTATATACTTCTATTTTTCTTATTTTTGTTATTGTTATTCTGTTTATTTTATTTTTCAATTTATATTCTTGGTGTTTTCGGTTTGTAATATATTCAGTGTTTTGTATACTTCACCAATGATGTCTGTCTGTAAAGTGTATTAAATGTATAAGTATTGTAGGCATCACTGTTTTTGATCTCACTGTAACTGATAACTATACAAAAATATATTTAAGAGCTTTATTTAAAACTACATTTATCATTTTCTTATATTTATTATACATATATTTTTTCGTTGCCTCTCTTCACAATTATCAAGCATATATTTTCTACTATATTATAACTGATATTATTTTAATATTAATTCACAAAATTAATATTAATCTTTATATAAAATTTAAGTTAACTGAAATGATATAATCAACCAAATTGAAGCAATCGAAACAATTTAAGCTTCCATAGAAACAGTTCCGTTACATGAATTGTAAGTATTTACAATTATATCATTGCATATATGTTGTTGTTGTGTTGTACGTCCAATTACGTTGAGAATTGCAGTCGGAAAAAATACACAGCAACGTAATGGTGCAACAGTTCGTTTTAATCAATCGCTTTAAATCATTGAAGCAATTAACCGAAATTGAAATTTTTGAATTACATTATATATTAGTTAGTCAGTTGAATTTAATCCTATGTTTTTATTTATATTGCGAACATTGTTTCTTACCATTTTTCATTCTCTTGCTTTTCCCATCAGCAGTCAAAATAGTTTTACTCTGGTAAATTATTAATATAAATACGAAGGAATAATTTGATACAAGAAAGGTAAAAGTTGGCGAGCACAGTTCAATAATTTTGTAATTGTATTAAAAAAAAGACAAAACTAAAAAACCATACTTTTGATTTTTGGAACGCAAATTTAATTTTATGAAACTAATTAACTGCACTTTTACATCGTTTTTTATGTTTTTTTGTAACTTACTGTTTTGAACCAGGATAAACCAATTACGTATTTAAAGTGATGATTTAGTATTTTTTTGTACAACATTTTGTTTTACAATAAAACGTTCAATACAGTCAGTTTACAGAAAAACCTATGCAAGTGTGAATGAAGAATTTGAATCTGATATATTTAATTTGTAAAATTTTTAAGAAACCATTTTTTTATAATATATAATTCTTTTGATTATTTTAATTCAATATTCTACCATTTTTTCTAATCAGCGTTTGATATTACCCAGTGAACAAAAAATATTTAGGCAAATAATGTTTTCGGAATCATGTATTTTGATAAACTGCCGACATGTTTTTAATTAAATGGGAGCATTTGATTTAGTGAATTATTATAAATTAAATCTGATTAAGAAAACACATTGTTACTCAGAGTATTTAGTTACATAACATAGCGATGCGACCCATCAGCATATTTCATATTTGTGCAAAACCAAAAACCACTTAAATATTTTCATCCATTTGTTTATAATTGCTCACTTGTGCAAACGAGTTCGAACCTTTTAAGTGGCAAACAAATCTCTTCACATGGTTTTATTTTCGACAGTTAAAACTAGTGAAAAACATTTTTTGATTTATTTTTTTTTTTTCTGCAATTTGAAGTGAGTTTGTACAATGTCCATAAGTGTCGGATTTAAAAATTCCAATTCAGATTTGTTGATGAGTAATTGATGAGTTCATTGATTTTCAATATTGAACCACTGTACGGGATAATCCACCCTAAGCCCCAAAACTACCACCCATTGAACATACACAAATGACACATTTTCAAGATTTCATTTAAATTCTCTGAATTAATTTATCCTGTGACAGGCTTTTAATCAGACGTTGAGGTAAAATAATGGTTTTGGATCAGGTAAATTCCACTACATTAATGCACTTAATTACGAATATTATATATTGAGCAGTTATATTTTTGTTGACGTTGAATATTTGAACAAGTTTTTAAGATGGTCAGACATACATATAGGAATCGCAATTATTCGCACTAGACTATAATTTATTTACATACGACAGAATACAACTGAATACAACAATACATTCGTAATGAATGATTTTCTAAAACAAATGTTGATAGCTGGATAGCTTAGATGTTTCCACGTCCACGGTAAATACTGCCAACTATGATGAAAATGCGTTCAGTAACTTCGGTGAGTGTATTCTCAATCCCACATTCGGCCTTTCCTGATTATTCATCAGACCCTGATGAATGTTCGGCGGCTTCATCCTCGGTTTCTTCGTCGAATAATATGATGTCTTCATCGTCTCCTGACCAAGATTTCATCTTATCGGCACTCGACTCTGTGATGTTTGGACCTTCATGGTTTCCTTCCTTTTCTACATTATATCTGTCAAATGCCTTTACCGCTATGATTCTATAAGGACCTAGGAATTTTGGACGAATTTTCAAGCCAGTTCCAAATTGTGTCCTCTTGATCGCAACTAGATCTCCAATTTCGTATTTTCTCGCTGCTTTTCTTTTTTTATCATAATATTTCTTATTCTCGTTCTGTAATACAACAATATCTTTTCTCGCTTGTTCTCTTATTTCTTGTCTTTCTTCTTGGAAGTAGTTGAGCCATTCTTCCTCGATTATCTCTTTTATTCTGATATCTTGAGCGGTCCTCATTTCTATTCCAACCATTAGATGAAAGGGTGTAGTCTGAATCGCTCTTTGAAACGTCGTATTTAAAGCTTGTTGCAGTGATTTTACAAATCGATACCATTTGTCAGGTTCGTCCAATGACAGCTTCGTTAATGCGGAGTAGAATGTAGCCGCTCGACTTGGCCATTGCCTCTTGCTACTCCTACTGTGGTAAAAATGAGTTGGATATTATGATCTTTACAATATTCTCGGAAATTATTGGACGTGAATGCCCCTCCGTGATCAGCTACTATCTTTCTAGGATATCCAAACATCTCTGCTATATTTTCCATCTTCTGTATAGCTTCCTCGGTATTCAGTGTTTTTGTGGGGAATCACCAATTGTATTTTGTGAAACCATCCACGACATCCAAAACGTATCGGTATCCTTTCTTCGTACTTTTCATGGGGCCAAGATGATCTATATGGAACATCTGTAACGGTAGGTCGCCTTTAGGAATAGGCTGCAAGTACGATTCAGGTTTTCCTCTTTTCCTTTCAGCCAAAATACATCTGACACAACCTCTGATATGCGCTTCTATTCTTTTCTGTAAATTGCGGATGAAATATTCCTTTTCAAGATTTCCCTCATTTTTTTTAAAGTGAAAGTGGCCCTTTTCATGGACCTCTCTAATAACTCCGGGGATCATCACATCGGGAACCACAAATAACATTTTATTGTTTATGTTTTTATAGAGTATATCGTTCTGCATAATGTAATCCTGATACGGCTCAGTTCGGAGTATTTTAATTATAGCTTGTAGACGGTCGTCTTTCCACTGGGCCTCTTGAATTCTCTTTAAAAAATGACTGTTGCTACTGCTTATACACATGCTGACGGGGTTACGGCTGAAAGCGTCGACATGTTTCATGTGAACAGCGGACCTATGTTCAACGGTATAATCAAATTCTTCCATCAGTAGAGCCCATCTTGCAACGCGTGTTGCTAGATCCTTTTTCTTGAGGGTGCACTCGAAGGCTTTGCAGTCTGTAACGAGTTTAAATCGTTGTCCCAACAAGTATACTCTAAACCGTTTTACTGCCTCTACTACTTCCAACACTTCTAACTCGTAACTGGAATATCGTTTTTCGGCGTCTGAGGTTTTCTTACTCATATAGTGTACAGGATGAAGGGCGTTATCATCTCTACTCCTTTGTAACAAAATCGCTCCATAACCTTCTTTAGACGCATCAGTATGTAGTTCGGTTTCAGTTCCATACTCAAAGATTCTCAGAACTGGTCGGCCTGCTAGCGTTTCCTTTATATCCTTAATGGCTTCTAGTTGTTTTTCTTGCATGTGAAAATTGTGCTCTTTCTTCAAAAGATCACTTAAGGGCTTGGCTTTAACTGCGAAGTTATAAATAAACTTATGAAAATAGCTAGCTAATCCCAGAAAACTTTGCAATTGTTTTATGGTCTTTGGAACCGGAAAGTTTGTAATGGCTTTGGTTTTCGCTAACGACGGAGATATTTGACCATTTTTAACGCGATAGCCGAGATATTCAATCTCATCCTGCAGAATTTGACACTTGCGCCACTTAATTTTTAATCCATTTTGGGCCGCTACTTGTAGTACTCGCTTAAGTCGTTCCAATCCTTCCTCAATAGTTTCCGATGGAATGACAATGTCGTCCATGTAAACAATTACTAGACCTTCGTTAATCAAACTTCTCATAACGTAGTTGATGTATTTTTGAAAAACTGATGGAGAGTTGCATAACCCGAAAGGAACTCTAACAAATTCATATTGTCCGCTACTGGTCACGAACGACGTATATTTTCGGCTGTTTTCTTCTACTACCACATGAAAAAATCCGTTTTCTAGATCCAGGTTGAGAAATATTTTGATTTCTGGAGTTTGTCTACTTGATCCTCAATGTGGGGTAAGGGGTATCTATCTTTATGAATCTTTTTGTTTATATTCCTGTAGTCTATGCACAGTCTGTAACTTCCATCTTTCTTCTTAACTAACACAACTTGGCTGGCATAGTCTGAACTGCTTTCTCGGATGATACCTTTGTGCAACCAATCTTTGATTTAGTCCTCGATAATTTTCTGTTCTCCAGGAGGAAATCTTCTGGGTGATCTATACTCCGGCACATCATCCATAGTAACGATCCTCATCTGAATGGGTGAGTCTTCTGGAGTTCCGGGGATGTAGTTATTTATTAAATGCAGTACATTATTTTTAATTTTTCTTTCTTGTAGATGAGACAAATCGAGAAAATCCGTGTTATTATTGATGTCATCTGCTATATCTACTAAGAAACATGTCTGGATAGGTGTTTCGGTTTCATTTTCTTTCTCTTCTAATAACTTTTTCTTAGTAATATTTGTTTTACCTTCATCAATTTTAACAATCGCTTGCTGAAGAAGATTCATTCCTATTATTAAGTCGGGTTTCATAAAATTATTTCGAACGACATGTACTTCCACATTTTCGAAAGTTTCGCTTTGAATATTTATATTTACAATGCAGGAACCTTCTGTTGTAACTTTCGCTCCTAAACCTGTGACTGAAAGACGGGAATTCTTGCTGAAATACTCCGGATTGATCGAGTTTAGATGATACTCTTTAATTATTGTAATATCGCTTCCTGTATCTACTAAACTTTCCAATGGATAACCGTTTACTTGACATGGAATGTACATACCGCTTTTCACAATAACGTGAGACGACCTTGTTGTCGTTCTATCAGGACAATCTGGTTTTTTATGTCCAAACTGATTGCAACCGAAACATTTGGGACCCTTCTCCTTCTGTGGACGCGCATGAAACTCATGCTCATTTGACCCAGAATTGAAACAAAAACGCTTTGTCTTAGGATGTTCGTGCTTTTTCAATGTCTCCTTTTTGGGTAACCCGTCTTTCCCATTACTCCTATCGTTTGGTTGTCTACTATTTTCCTTTTTAATTTTTTCGTATATTTCTAGCTTTTCTTTTAATTCTTTGATAGTTTTCGCACCATAGAGAATGCTTTTATTACTAGGATAATCTTTTATTTCTTCAATAACGTATGAGATTATGGATAATTCGTCTAAATTTGCTTGTGATGCTATGTCAATCATTTGGTACAAGTATTCGCGCAATGTTTCATCGTTTCTCTTTTTCCTTTCTCTTAAGTTATTGTGTACATCAGCACTAGTTACTTTAGGTTCGAATTCTTCGACCAAGGCATCTTTCAATTCACGATACGTTAGTGATTTAGCGTCACACTCCGCGAAAAGTTTTGCAGCTCCCTTTAAAGAACGTTTACAGAAAATATATCTTTGCAAACTATTCCAATTAAACGTATTCGCATATTGCTCAAATTCTGATAACCATTTTTTGACACTAATGGTATTATCTCCCGAAAACTTTCGTACAATAGTTTCAAAGTCCGAAAAATTAAATTTCACCGGTGGTTCTTTTAAGTCCATATTGTTAAAATGGGTAGAAGACACATCACCATCGATCTCAAAATCGATTATTGAATTATTGTTTCGTGTATTTTGCCGTTTTCGTCTGCTCATTGTTATTGATGTAAGGTTTAAAGTTTAAACTTACCAATGAAATAGTTAATTTATTTCTTCACTTTCGTTCTGTCTAAATGTTTACTCGCACTTGAAGTGATTTTTCGATATGAGAGTAATACGCCGCCACGGTCCTTTTATTCTTTTCTTCTTTTTTGTTTCAATTTTCGCTATCTAATATTTCAAAAGTTTCAACTTTGCTTTCATCCACGTTCAGCAATCCCTGCTATTATTTCCTTCACTCCTCGTTTTCCACAATTACCCAATTGAAAAACTTTTATTCCTTCGTCTTTTTCCAATTAATAAAAATGCATCTCCACTTTTAAACGAGACTTGCATTCCAATTACGTCCAGTTCGATTTCACGTGATATCCCGGTTGAGCCCCCAAATATAGGAATCGCAAATATTCGCACTAGACTATAATTTATTTACATACGACAGAATACAACTGAATACAACAATACATTCGTAATGAATGATTTTCTAAAACAAATGTTGATAGCTGGATAGCTTAGATGTTTCCACGTCCACGGTAAATACTGCCAACTATGATGAAAATGGGTTCAGTAACTTCGGTGAGTGTATTCTCAATCCCACATACATACATATATGTATAACTGATTTAAAAAAAAAAGAATATATTTGTTTAAAAAATTGCATGAAATAACATAAATTATTTTATTTTAGATTTATTCTTAGGTTTTAGATATCAACGCGAATTTAAGTTTTTAGTGAGTAGTGCGAGACGTTTAAAAGATGAAGGATTACCATTGTCATATCAAAAATATAAAAAATATACAATTCCATTTTTGCGCTGACTAATACATTTTATTAAGTATTTATATCACTATGTGAAATAAAAAATAATAACGATATCTTAAAGTTAAATAATTAAAAAATTTTATTTTATCGGACGCCGCTCAATTCTCCGCAATGGTTTCAACAACGGCTACCAAAACAACAACAACAACACCAATAATGCAACTTTTGAATCACAATTATTTATATGAAATTTCGTCTTATTTTTTGTTTTGGTTTTTTTAAATATATATCAAACTCGCACTCAATAATTTCTCCAACCTCTAATTAATATTCTAATTAATTTTTATAAATTATTATTTATGATTTCTGTACAAAGAGAATTACCATGGTTCTAACACAGTGTTTTTAGTGGGTGTACTAATGTCAGTTGTCGGGTTCGTTTTTGTAACATTCACCCTCATGGCTTTGTGCTACAGGTCAGTTGTAGTACATAGAAACTTCTCCCTGTGTCTGAGGTTAGTTGAAAGAAATAATGAAACAGAAACAAGAAATAAAGGTAGTTTGAAATTTAATCAAAAAGAGTAAAAACCAAAGAATACTCAATAAATCAGAACAGAACAAAGAAAAAAAATACATGCATAAATTACACAAAATAGCACCCAAGAATACACACATACACAATTCTTTTACGCTATTATATTATTTCAATGTTCCTAATTATTCTGCCGTTTCGCTTCACATCCAGAATAATTTACAATCCTATATATATGTATATTTGTTTTTCACGCGCCATTTTAACATTGCAATTCAGCACAAAGCAAATACAAAACACAACGAAAAATGTTACACCAACATCCTTTTAAAAAAAAAAAATACACACACAAAAATGTTCCAAGTAGTTTGTGTCTTGTTTGACGTATTTCCAATTGAATATTTTTGTAAACAGTTTTGTGTCGTCACCCGTAAAACCGACATTAGTATAAATTTTTGAACTTTGTTGCAAATGTACTACTTATGTGTTTTTGATGTTATGCAAAATTTTAAGTATTTTCCAAAAGGTTTATATCGATAACAGTCATTTAACTTATAATGAACAACAGTATATGCGATTGAACCTTCTGAAAAGTACATTGTTGTATCTTTTTGCATAACGTAATTGCTAAAAATTCTGTGCTTTTAGTCTATGACGCTCTCTAACTCTAGATGTACGCAAGTGCATGGCCCGTTGCTTTTTATATTCTGGGCATTTGTAAAACTTTCTTTTCAGATGAAATGAGCACATGTGGATAAAAAAAAAAAACATAAAGAAGAAAATACATTTTGCGAATTATTTAGGTTTTGTTGACAAAACGTCCACTCATGAGTCTCATCAGCAGTTTAAAATACGAAGTTTTGTGAACTTTTAATAAATTTTACTTATATTATATAAAAACGAATACCAGAAATTTGTTATTGAATTGTTTTTCATGAAGTTAAACTGCAGGATAACAATTAACAGCTACATTAACACTATCCAGGAAGGATCATATCGATCGATGCAACTTCATAACTAAAATGCAACAATTCCAAAGTTCACTTCATTTAAAAAAAGGCGCACAATTCAAGCGCAAGCCGCAAATTGCAACATATTTATATTTATCATCTAATTCACAATCTGCTTCTTTACATATATGTATTGTGTTATATATTTTCATTCCGTTTTGCATGAATAGTGAACAATTGACAGCTAAATATGATGAAACACTTTTTTGAAACAAAATTGTTTCCTTTAATATATTTTTTATAGTATTATGAAAATCGTGTTTATTATTTATTTATTTCGGTCAAAACTGTATAAAAGCAATTTATGTCTGTTTTTAATATGGTTTTTTTAAATATATATCTGAAAACTTCCTTCAAAGTTTGATGAACTTTCGACTGGAAAACTATTGTCCCAACAAAAAAATTTCTCTGACACATCTAAAATGCATAATGCATATTTATAATAAAAATAGTAGAAGTCAATTAATATATTTCAAATTGAGAGCCTCTACACTCTACAGTCTACATACACAATACACATGCATATTCCAAATAACATTTCATTTAAATACGTCCTCAAGGTAACATATCCTTTATCCCTTGGACTCCAAACTACGGTTGAAATGGACAAATGAAATGAAGACCTGCCCCAAAACGCTTCACCTGAGACTTCACCCCCATACACTATACGACAGCAAAACTCCATAAAATCGTCCTGAAGCCCTTCATGAACTTGTGGTTAAGATGGCATGTCCTGCATATGGAAGAGAAATGAAATGTTGAAAGTAATGAAGTCACTTTGCGAAAATATTTACTGCAGTCCAACATCAGCTTCATTCCTGCCGCAGCAACAACAATTAGAGGAAATTATTTGTGCATGATTTCCGTCTTAGGGTAATCAAAAATGACTCCAAAAAGCTAATTACACAAATCGTATTGCATTTCATTAGTGAAATTGAAATGTCTCCATTGATGCTGAAATCCCATTGCGTCAGGACATATGAAACGAATCTCGTTGGCAGTGTCCTGCAATTTCTATTTAACAAATTAATTTATTTAAATGTTGATTGTACATTTGCTCATTTGGACATGAAAAGATTTTTAAACTATAGTATTTTCAGCATTTTGAATTACAAGTGATATTGCACTTGCGTACGTTAATCGTTTTCAATTCTTGCACGCAGAAATTATTATTTCATTTTAATATCTATTCCTTACAATGTTATAAATATTATTTTATTTTTAAATTGACTATCTGGCTGAACCATGTCGTTTACAGTGAACCGTTATAAATATTTGAAAATTAAGGTTGTTCAATAACATTTGATATTATTTATGTATGTACGCATGACCACACATTTCAATAATTATAAAAGTTTTTTACGCTTTTTGTATAACGTTTAGTATTATATTGATAAACCTTATGTCAACTAGTTCTATATGTATATGTGTGTGTACCTAGAATAAACTAAATGAAAAAAAATATATAAATAATTTAATTAAAATGAAATTCGCTAACAAGGAAAAGTATAAAAACACATAAACGATATGAGATAAAAACTGTAATGACATTATGGGAAAGGTCACACTTAAAGAAAACTGGCTTTTTTTACAATGAAATGCAAAAAAAAAAAAAATGATGCTTAAGCTATCTTTGATTTATTGATCTGTTTTCGTACTTTAAATGTATATGTATTGTGGTAAGAGAATTTTCAACGTTACTGCTTTTGATACTCTTTCAATAAATATGTTTTAAAATTGTCCCACATTAAATTTTTTGTGATACTTAAAGAAATTTTAGTCTTCGTTCTTGCCAGAAAAAAATAATTCATTTCGTTATAAATCAATAAAAATTTATTTATTTTTTACTAATTTTAAAATAACTGAACTGAATTAGATTTATAAAATTTATGTATATAAAATCGGTAATTATAGGTTTTAGAATTTATTTGAATATCTCTTAACTCAAATTAGGTTAAATATAGAATTTACATTTGACTTAAATAAAAACAAATGGGAATTTATAAATAAAGTACATAGAATCTAAAAATTTTAAATATTAATTTTGAAAAACTTTGGAGAGTACATTTTTTTAGGATCTTAAAATTTGATTTCGTTTTCAAAAATGATTATAAAGTGTTAATTTTTCTTGTATATAAATCGATATTCAACACAACAGATGATCAATCTGATGTTTCAATTCTAATTAAAAATAATTCTAAAATATGTAAAGGGAACACAATTAATTTTAACATATCTTGATACAACGTAAAGTGATATTACGTAACAAATAAGCAGTTTTTCACACCATGAATCTTGTAGATTTCCCATAAGAGATTACTTTCATAAAAATGAAATTTGCAATTGATTTAAAACGCCCACAAATATGCAATGGAAAAATTATATAGAAGCCCAAGGATTTTCTGGCAAGGACGCATTTCCCGCTTTACAATGAAAATTCAATGGAATTGTTATATTATTTCTAATTGCTAATGTGTACATAAGTTCAAACACATGCAACACAAAAGCCTTTTGAAACACAATTTCCTAAGCAAATCTTGTAAATTTCTATAAAAAAAAAACAAATCCAAAAATCAATTAGACGGAAGACCACTCGCCTGAAATATGACGCGCCCTACACCAAGAAGCCAATTGCGAAGGCCTACGGAGGAGCGGGCACCACTGCCAATCACCACTCAGTCGAGGAGGTCTCACTAGACGGATCCAGCAAACTGATGGCGTACGGGAACCAAACTGGATTCAGGTATGACCTATTTAAGGATCTTCTAGAGGACTAAAGCAACGTGAAAAACAGAAACTTCATGATGAAATTCAAAGCATTACTACACGTACACCAAAGTGTTCACAATTGTTATAAAATCATGTGTGTGTGTAATCATGAATTGAGTTGAATAATTTTCCTTGGCTACATGTGTCTATATGTTTGCAATTACTGGCTCGTTGCGTTGACGGATGAAATCCGTTTAAGCAGCCACCGACACTTGACGTACAGCTTTTGCAGCTGTGCACCAAAACGAGCACAAATTCCCGCGCAAATATTTAATTAGCACATGCATTTACCAACCCCCAATAATTAATCGCAAGCCATCCATCATCGCGGCATGTGAATTCCTCCATTTTGAAAATCCTCCCGAACCACAAAGATTTAATTATCCAGCTTCAGTGTTCGCGAATCTTGTTACATCGTTCAAAGTTCATTTCTCGATGATTTTTTTTAAAAAAAATGGAAAGTGGAGCATTTGCTAAAAAATTGTTTTGAAATTTAAAATCATGCATGAATATGCAACAAGCAAAACCTACTTGCAAGCAAAAGTTTTGCGAAACAATTGCATTTTGGCATATTTGTATCAGGGTAAAGAGAATTCGCTCAAAAAACTAGATCACTCATTCTTCTACTCTCATTATATTATATTATCACTCAATTCTACACCTACAAAGCCGGATTGTCTTTTTTTGTTCTTAGTATTCTTATATTCTTTTAGATCGTCGAGATTTCATTGTTTTACAATTTTTCAAAATTCATAGAGCACAATGAGAAAAGAACTAAAATATTGTAACAAACATGGGTTATTGATAAAAACGTTATTTTTCTTCACAAATGACGATAACATAATTTAAAAGCAAGATTCAATTATAAAACAAAAATAAACTCTTGTTCTACGGAAACCGCAAAACTTTTCAATTTCGATTATTATCAAAAACATATTTTTGTACCCAAAACTTTTGCAAACTTCTGCAAATACCCACTTGTCGATAGATTTTAAGAGTGAGTTTGCAGAACTGCGCACACATTTTATTTTACAAATAACCAAAAAAAGCCAGAATTTTCAAACAGAAAAAGTCAATAGCGGGTTCAGCATCCCCCCAGTGACTCATCAGCAATATCAATATGTTAAACGTAGCTCTAATGTGAGTCTTATGTGCTCCATTAATCCTAAGCTGCCATCGAAATGAAAAAAACTTACTTCGCTGTATTAAATTCGTGGAAGAATTCGCGTTGATTTTTTTTCCACATATTAACATTGAATTAACAAAATGTAAACTGACACGAGTGTATTTTTATCCTTGCAGGGATCATAAGTTGCAGCAGATTAGGCGGATGACTGGATCTGGTAGTGAAGAGGACCAAGCTCATTCCGGTAAGTATGCAGGTGGGAGATGCAATTCCCTGCAAAAAATTCAATAGTTTACTGCAAATGTGTGCATTTGAAACTGCAAAAACGAAATTATTGCGGTATTGCGGTGGCATTCTGAATTTCTGCTATAGAGAGTCGGAAAAGAGTTGTGTTATTTTGTGTTATTTTTATTACATAACAATTTTCTATTAAGTTATTATTATTTTGTATTTTATACTTTTTTTCGTTTTTACGTAAAAAGTCTAAAATAAATAAAAATCGGTATAAATGAATCACTTAAGTGTCAAATTACGGTAAACGAATTTTATTCCACATAATTTCTTATATTATTTTAGTTAACATTAATTATTTTCTCGTACAAATTAAGTGTTATTGTAAAAGTGTTAAACAAAAATTTCATTCCGGTATTTAACACTAAATGTGTATTTTTCTCGCAAGATTAGCAATAAATATTATAGAACAGAAATTCAGATAACCAAAAAGCTTATGGATGTGTCTAATTTTCATTTAGCATTAAAATCATGAGCTTGTCGTTTATTGAACAGTTTCATAATCTGTGTAGACATAGTTTAACGTTTCCTTTGAACAATAGGTACTTATCTGCTTATTGTTATAATCTCTAGATGAATCCTCTGCTTGAACACATTTTCTATATATAACTGTGCAAAAACAAAAATTTAAATTTTAGACATACAAGAATTTAGCCATTAGAAGCAATCATTATTATTAATAACAATCCATTACGAGTGCTATAAACGATAACGTTAAATTTTTACGTGTGGAATTTGCATAACCATTGAGTCATCAGCTTCGAATAAAGCGAATAATTTTTAGTAGTTTAGGTTTTTCAACAAAATACTAATACATTTAGAAAATTCTTAAATTTTCAAAATTGTTATATGAACTTTTTTTTATAAGGTCAAGTTGCAATTAAAATAGTGCAAAACTGAACAGGATTAATGGAAGATCACACCTTAAAACGCGTTAATTGTTTTCAAGTATAGACGAGAAATGTTTTATTCAATAAAAAGACTTATTTTTAGAATGAATATGAGAAAAAATAAATATAATTATATTTATTATTATATGCAAATATATGAAATAAATTTTGGTGACACTGTTCCTTTTTCGAAATATTCTGAGCAACATTAAAATTGTTATTTTGTAAAAATCGGTTTCTTCCACAAAGAGTTACAATTAACCAAAATATAAACGTAAAATTTAAATTTTTCATTTTGCACTGCAAGACAAGCACGAAGTATTAATGATACCAAAAGTGAATTGCACGGAAACTGTTTACTTCACGTTTACACTTATTTTGAGCACAACACAATCTTTTATTTTATGCAAATGTGTATTGCGCATATGATTAACGGACAGTATTGTACCAATTTACTCATCGGAGAAGTGGAACACTCTATCTTTTGAATAATTAAACAATACCACAACTTTCTCCCAAATTGCAGAAAAGGGTATACTCAAAAAGCACGGATATGGCTTGGTCCTCGGTGAACAGGGTAAAGACAAGTGGGGTGAAGATGGTCAATCGGACAATCTAGAGTTAATAACCCAGCAGGATGGTACTATTCCATCGGCAGCATCGGGGTCGGCTGTGTCTGAAGTCGAACGCACTTTGAAGAGCTTGAATGGATATCACGAAGATATTCTGGAGGCGTTGCGTAATGCTGCCTCACACCGTGGAACTGGAGCCGGAAATACACCAGTTGGAAGTGGAAGCTTGAGTGAGGAGATGTTGCGCAAAACATTGCAAGAGTGCACCGCAACCCCCCTTGGTTATGGTGAATACAAGCGCAGTGGCTCGAAGTCAAGCTCGAAAGAGAACATTTGCGATGTTTCACAGCCACACACGGTGCTCGTCGAGACTGGGCCAACTGGTCCAATGTTGCATCATCATCGACCACCACCTCATGTCCAAGAAGAGGACGACGCACCATCAACAGGTCCACTTCGAATACGAAATTTAGAAGACCTAATTAGGCAATTAGAACACCATTCCTCTAGACACATGAGTCCCAGCGGTTCCGAAGACATTCGAATGTCCGAAACAGAAGCTGATCGTCATTATAGATTAGATAGTTCCGCCGCTTGTAGTGAATCCTCGCAAGGGTTAGTTTTGGTTTTTTGCCGTCTAACACTGCTTATTGTACAGTGATTTATGTATTGTATTCACTATTTTCATTTTCCAGCTCTAATCAACAATTAGCACAATCACAGAAAACCGCAACTATACATCCGTCTTATAGCAGTCGATGTCGTCCTCGTTCAGACGATGAAAGCCGCTTTGTATATGGAAGGTATAGGCATCCAACAACTAGTAGACATCCACATCAATCTCATTCACCTCATGCTTTTGGTCATCATACACATCATTCACATGCGCATGGGCATGCATCCCATGGACCGCACTCATCACATCATTCATCACATACGCATCTGCATCAAGATGACGAAGGCATCTATGAAAGTGCCGATCATCACGAAAGGACTATAGATGCTCGAGTTGATAGGGAAACACCAGATAGTGAAAGGTAGGTTACTCTTATTGTCAGGCCATAACAAATGGACCAAATGAAAAAGGATAAAGAAATTGATCAATTGATTTTAAGCCGTTGGGCTCAACAAAATAGTGTATAACATCATTCATTCATCCATAATTTGTCCATTTAACATTGCATTCGGATTAACTAATTCAAGTTGGTAGTTCAAAAATCATTTCGTAGAAGTGAATAGCGCAAAAATACTTTTGATAATTTCTTCCTCCTCCTTATAGCATACCATCACCATGGTGTATACATTTCCATAATATACAATTTAGATTTTCTTTCACTTTAGTGGAAAAAAGCGTTCACCTTTATTATTAAACGTAAGGGACATTCGATTTGGACGTGAATAATATGAATGAAATACATGATTGACAATCATAGTGCACTTTACACTTATACTCGTTTTCTTCCACTTCTGAAAAACTTCTCTCAAAACTAAAGAACAAAAGGAATTTTTAAAATTGTTGCAAGACTACTTTCAATAAAATCTTTTCAACTCTAATTTGCCGAAATTAAAATAGTTAACAATTAGTTTCGTTAGTGAATAAATTGAATTGGAATAAGATTTAAAATTTCCTGAAACTTACAACTCAAACTTCATCTGTGGTGTTCGTCATTTATTTCCCATAGCCCATAATCACTGTAGTTGTCCACGCAGACGCTTCCTCTCACCTGCTCAACATTGCACCACAACTTGCATGGCTTGATCGGATAGCACACAAAAACATGCTCCAAAAGCAAGTAAACTTCCTAGTTCACTAAATATTCACAATTATTGTTCACTAAATATTTTCTTTATCCTTTCGAACTAGAAACACTAGAATATGGCCCATTAATTTGTTCAGGCCAGTTATTTCGTATTGTGTTCTCGTTATGATTATTATTTTCTAGTGATGACTTTATTCAAGCTCAACAACAGTTAGCCCGGTGGGCGAGTGAGGATGTAGTATCCGTGGTGGTACTGGATCAAGGTACGGACAGCCAAGGCGTCGGACCATCATCAACGGGTACTATCCACGGCGAAACATCATCAATGGGGGCACCGAATGGTTTAAGTGTAAATCAGAGAGACTACTACCCATCACCGCCATCAACGGAAACCGAAAGCAGCGGAAGTGTTATTCAGCCGCAGCAGAGACGAAGCCATTTAAATTCAAATCAAGGCGACGGACAATTAATGGAGAATGGCCGCTATCCGGAATATAAACACTGATAATAACTATAGGGGTAATTCGTTCCGCCCCCTGTGATTTTATACACTACATAAATTATTATTACTTATAAGTAATGAGGTAAAATTTATATTAATTGACATAATTAAAAAAAAAAAAAAAAAAAACAAAAAAAAAAAAAATCATGAATGATGTGTATAGTATATTTTTATTTAAATTTACGAGTATAAAGTCAATTTTATGAAACAACATAAACGGATTCTAAATGAACACATGAATGATTACTATAGTTTATAAAAAAAAAAAATGAAAGTAAATAAGCGAGGCAAGGGGTGCGATTTGGTGCACGCCCCTTGTACCTGTCAGCCTAGTACTTGTAATATATTATTTTGTTGTCGTTCAATATAGAAGCGTCTAGACGCAATGAACATATATCAACTGAACTGGACAGTATTCCTCAAATGTTGTACTAGGCAACAAATTCCCGTACACACGCTTCCCGAGCGCTAACTGGAGCACCCCGATTCCTTAAAATACTACATCATGATAGAATCGGGATATAAATTTGGTTCGTTGTTTTTTTTCATTCTCCCAACACGTGGAAATCGTTATTCTAAATGAAAATAAGTATTAATTGAAATAATTGTACATAGCTTAATCTTAATAGGTGAAAAGGGATACTAGATATGTAATAGGATAATTAATAAATGTATCATAAGCAGATATTGTGTTGATTCATGTAAAAAACCAACTAAGTATCTATAATTATATAGCAAACAGGTACGAAAAACAAATTGTGTATAAGTCAAATGTTCCGTACATACGCTGTTACTAGTAAGATATGGAGAACATTTTTAATATTAGGGTTTCTAAGGTCAACTTTCACGTATTCCATATGTATATAAACCAGTCATATTACACGTTTTTAAATACATTCAACACCTACACGCCTGATAACAATATGATAGCATGCGTTGTAAAATTATCTCATATATATATTATATATGTTTTATTTTTTATTTTATGTTATAATTTTTGTAATAGAAATTTACGAGCGTTTTATTAATATTTACACAAAATTATTAAAGCAATCAATACGATGACGAAACAAACTTACGTAGTATAATCAAAATAAATACAGGAATCTATCGTAAACATGAAACATTTCCTCCTAATCAAATATGAAGAACTATTCACGAAATCATATCAAAGCAAGTTTCCTTCCTTAATTATACTATTGTATTTTTTTCTAATTAAACTGTTGGAGCTTTGGATAGATGTTGTTAGTTTGCTACTGCATTTATTTATTTTATATAATAAATCACATTTGTTTTTTGTTTCTTTTGCAACAATGAATTTGTAAAAGAAAAACAAAAAAATTTCAACTAATTCTCAGACACTTTAGTTAAATTACTTTAAATTTATTTAGTTGTAATCATTTAATTTTTGTTCATTTGTTTAATAATTATTAATTAATCGTTTCAGATACTACCGATAACTTGTCAAAGGACGATTGCCATTGACGATATAAGAAACGTTTTAGATTCGTTTTTGTTATTCATTGTTATGTTTGAATTTAAAAGTTCATATTATTTAAATAAAGTTGAATTAGATTACAGAGAATCTTCGGGATATTTTTTCCCCCTTGATAACATTTTCTGCCCCAAATCAACAAAGAGTGTTGTTCATATGACATTTGCTTAACAGATCAAGTAACGTTTTCGGTTTAGTTTGGTGTTGTTTTTGTTTTTTATATAGGTAATACATTACAAATGTTGTATGTATGATATTAATTTTTCTTATCATTCTGGAATCACATGAAAATATTGCATTTTCTATTTACCATTCATATATTTTAAGTTTTCTATTTATAATGATTATAGATTGAAATTCAATTAAAGAAATACTAAAAATCTGTGGCAATGTTTAGTCAACTTACAACAAGGATCTGTTGAACAACATCCTCGTCGGAATAATTAAATATTTGAGAATGTGAGTAAATCGAATCGCTTATACTGACTCTCACAGGTAGATTGACTTCACTTGTTTACTTGCTATAAATATTAAGAGATGTTATCTAAACCAGTTTTGTGTAAGTTACTTTTGATGTAACATTATAATTGTTAAAATGTTTACTTTAAAGTCCGTGAAAAATTTTAACAACTAAAATTCTATTCGTTTTGTTATTTTCTTGTAACTTCAATACAATGGCCTGAAAAAATGTCCTGTTTTGAAGCATGTGCTTTAACTGTAGAGAATTGCAGACTTTTCATCCATTCGACTTGACATCTGATATTCTGCAATTTTACATAATTTTACATGTTTTTTTAATAGATATCTTATACAGTTGCATTCTTCGCGATAAGAAAGCAACATTTTCATGTACAATATAATTTTGTAGCATTTAATTTTAGCTAACTTCATTCTATAATCTTCTTGTTTTGCTGAAATGCATGTGTGTAAATTGAAATATCATGATTCTCCCTTCCGGTTGTTTTTCTTGGTCTAATGCTTGTAGTGACTGAAGGAGTGGCTCGTTATATTTTTATAACATTCTCCGTATGACTTATACGTTGTGTTAAATAAGTTTAAACATAGAAATAGTTTTATAAATACAAAAGTATTGCTCATCATATTCTTCTGGAACAACATCAATTTTTTGTTACTCAAATCCATTTCATCTTATACAGTAGACATGCGTCATACATAAACTAATGTATTGCTTGTTCATTGATTTAGACAATGTTTTTAAATTGTTATCACCAAATTCGTCAGTTGTACTTCGAAACTCATTTCCGTAGGTTTTCATTCGTTATTTCAAATCTCAGCACATCCAAGAAAAAAAAAATTATTTAGAGGATTTTCCATTATAATCAAATCCTCGACCATCTCTCAACGTTTTGTTATTCATTTCATCTGTTATGGAAAATTCAACTATTTTAATATCGCCTTTTTTTGGACAGTATATGATTCTAAGTAAACAGTGTCATTCCATTGGAGCTAATCTGCAATCACTAAAACATTTTGTTGATATTCCATTTTCCTTAGGTCGAGTCAAAAAGCTTTGGATACACTTTAGTTTAAAATTACGGAAAATATAAACAAATTTTAAATGTTTAAAAAATAGAACGAAGAGATGACTGCCGAGTACAACTGGCGATTAACGAGAAAGGGTTTAGACCTCGTCCAAGAGCAGCACTTTTCTATGTTAAACTGAACTTGATGTTTGCGCATCCAAACATTATTTTGGTCATATCGCCATTGGTTGACCATGACCATGACCACCCCTGAAAATAGGGTATCGACAGGTAAGTCATATACAAGATAGTAGACTTCGAACAAACAATAATTTCCGCCCTTACAGAAAATCTCTCGACATAGTAAGAAATGTCAGTGAGGTAAAAACAACCCGTTTTCTGTTGGGGTAAGTCTAGTGAATGTTTGCTTAAACATCGCCTGATTGCGCCTAAATATATGTGAGCTACTTTGCGGTCTGCTGTTTTGCAGTAAGGCTAATGCAAAAACAAAAGGCAATTGCATTGCTTAGTTAAATAGGTATATTTAAAAATAAAATCATTTGTCATAACGATATGCTGTTTAGAATAACATGCATAATATATTAAGTTTTGCACTCACATGCTTATCACCTGCTGACTTCGTTTTCATTCCTCACTTCAATTACTTCAGCAAAACTCACACAACCATGATCAGCTAATTAGCTTTTCGAACAGCTCTTGTTCGTTTTCCTTACAAACAAAAGTATAAACAACTATATCATATTAATTGTTTTTTATTCTAGCGAAAAAAAATCGCTCAACTACTTTTCCATATTGTTAGACAAACCAGGAAATCAATTAACGACAATTTACGACCAACTTTGTCCCCAAATACTTATTATTATTTTTTCTTTCACTAATATACTTTTTTGTAAACCAACTCGTTCAATTATATTTTACAAAACACAGCTGCCCAATTAGGAACAATATTAACTGGATTTTCGTTTTCCATAAACGAAATTCTAAAAGATCAGAACAATAATTTCAGTAAACATTTTTTAATGGTAAGAATTAAAATAAAAATTATAAAAATAGTGCTTTGGCAAAAATTTCATTTTAGTAGGTACAACGCTACTATTTTCGCAATAGAAAAATTCCGTTATAGTGTGTAACAATGATAAAATCCAATCTAAGTTCCATATTATATATATATTCGAAATTCGAATATTTGTGCACAGAGTGAAAAATTATCTTAAATATTCGTCTTCAGCATGTTTATTTCCAAAATCGTCATTTGTAATGGAATTGTTTAGTATCTGTAAAATAAATTCAATGCCAAAAACCTGCATTTCCGAAAATCTATTTAATTTAAATATTGATTGTGAAGACAGACATCGAGTCGAGTCTCGAAAATTCCAATCAAAATTTATATTTCTGGTCCCTTTCATGCAACATCCTTGAGTTTTTTTATATTTGTCTTCTAAATATTATAGAGCAAATCGAAAGATAATTCCTTGGTAAAAGACTTAACGAAAAATCAGAATCAGCCTTTTGGAAGCACCAAGAATTTTTGTTCTTGTTTTGACTTATTTGCTTGTAAGAACTTTTGAAATGAACAACTCTCCTCATTGTCGGATGATTGCCGCAACTTAGAACTCGTTCGTATTAATACAAAGCCACATTTCACAACATATTCCACTTCCTGACAGTATTCTCTTTTTATTAAACATTTTTAGCATACTATTATAAAAATGTGGTTCATTATTTTACAATCACTGCCAACGATAAAAACAATTCCAATGTTGACAACATGCTGCACTTCATCCTTTATTGATCCATTTTTTTTGAAAATATTTCTAGAAGAACAAAGGTAGTGAAATCAATTTGTTAAATCTGTGCTTTTTATAATAGCAAAAAACAAAGTACTGTGTAATGTGAAATAAAATTTCAAAACCAATGCCATTTCTTCCTGTTATAATTTGGTTTAATATTTTTATAGTTTCATAACCTTATTATTTATTAATGTTAGTCTTTAAACACCACTATAGTTTTCATTTATTATTCTTGAATTATTTGATTGAAAAATATTATATTAATTATCATTTAAGCAAGAAATGAGTAAAAAAACAACCAAAATTTTGTATAAACAAAATTGGCAGACCATTCAAATGAATTTAAATAATTTAATAAAACAGCTCTACTCACTTTTCATATAAAAAGGTTTTCTTGTTTAGATGCATTTCAGCTCTAAAAAAAACTTTGAATGATTTTAAAATTTAATCAATTCAAGTGAATTATGAACAAATTACATTGAATCAAAATAATATACAAAAAAAACCCAACTAAAAGAAAAACAAATACATCATTGCATTGCACATAATTGCAATATAACTTTGAACAAAAGAGTCCTATAAATTTTCTTCTTTCCTTTGTTAAAGCATATTGCTTTTTAATCTCTCATTTTAGTTAAAAAACTTATATAAACAATACTGTAAATTAATCTTCGCTTTAAATTTATCTAATTTAATGCCAAGCATGCTCTGAAGTACTTCGTTATATAGTAAAACTCGAAAATAGATTCGTCTAAATTCCACTCATATTTCCCAAGCGAAACGGTGTTAAAATCAAAAATTGATGTTACAATTTGTTTTTCAAACTGATCACAAAATTAACTCGTGTAATAAACTCAAACTAAAACAAACTATCTTAAAGCTCTTATTTGTTGATTACGTTTTATGAACTAAATAAATTTTGCATAAGCTTCGTGAATATCAAGCAAATCAAGTAACAAAATAAAACAAAAACAGAACAAGGAATCACAAATCATTTTTTATATTCACAATATAAATTTAAATGACAAATAATAGAAAAGTTATTAAATCGTCTTATACAAAAGGAATTCGTTTTTGTTTGTCGTATGAATGTGATATTAAAAATATTATTCAAGTAAGCTTCTCACTTAGGGAAGTACTCATGATATATGTGTGTGGGTCTGTCACATTTCAATGTATATGTAAATATATTCGTACACGTTCACAATGTATAGAAATGCAAAATACACGTAGAAATGGTTTCCCCCTTTTTTGATTTTGTACGTAACTGAAATGCAAAATAATGAAAATGCTCAAAAAAAAAGAAAAAAAAAACAATAACTGGATTACAATAAAGTAAATACCAATCTTAAATATGTTAGCAAAACATTTTCACTCTGCATTGAAACAACAACAACAAGACAATTTTAATAATAAAAAAAACAAACATACATACAAAGTTATGCAAAATTTGCACTAACTCTAGAAAATAATCTGTATGCCATTTAAAAATATATTAGGATACAATAATTAAGGAAAACAATTAATATCGGTTATGTTTGTTATATAAAATTTAAAACAAAAAATCCTAAAAAGAAAAAAGTAAATGACATAAAACTAGAAAATTAAAACTGAGCTTAATCTAAATTTAAAAATTAATTAGGAAAACTAATAGATAGTGACGGAAATTATTTCAATGAACGTTATATACATACTTCACTTTTTCAGTATATGCGACTGTTTAAGTATTTCTAGCTACCACAATTGTTTATTGCTATCACTTCTAACTCACGTTTTAAAAACCTTCAATTAACACAATTCATTTCAAATTTCCATTAACTGGATTTTGTTTTTATAAATTTGTTATTGCTGTTTATTGATAGTCTTCATTTTCGTTTAAATCGAAAAAAATTTATTACATTTATTCCAAGTAGCTCAAGAAATTTTTTTT
Organism: Leptogaster cylindrica; assembly: GCA_963082835.1. Taxonomy (NCBI): domain Eukaryota; kingdom Metazoa; phylum Arthropoda; class Insecta; order Diptera; family Asilidae; genus Leptogaster; species Leptogaster cylindrica. Next base: position 18,208,475 of record OY720108.1, read on the forward strand.
TTAAATGTTTTTGTCGCTCACAGGTTGCATGTAACAATTAAATGATCATTAAAAAGCCCACAATAACAAAAACTGCTTTTTAACTACCTACGTTTGAAGTATTTTTGTCGTAATTTGTTTAAAATACTTATTCGCAGAAAAATTCATCCAAAAATATTTCAAAGCGTGTTTTCTTTTTCAATTTGCATTAGCATTTTCAATTATATGTGGTTGATTTTGCTACAGAAATTTTTAATAAATTAACAAAAATGAACTGCTTTTAAATATTTTCTTTTTGAACTACGAATTTTTTTATAGCTGATGAATCATGTTTTCAGAAAAAATTAACATGAAAATGTGTTCTCAAAGTAATTTTTCCATGCCTCCAAATTTTGATGTTTAATGTTAATTATTTACACAATAAACAATTCTACAGTTTGACGAACATAAATTCATAAGTTTTGAGCTAAAAGTGATAACAAAAAAGTGAGAGGTAAAATTCTCAATAACAATCATTTCGATTTTGAATACTGAAAACCGAAATCGTTATTGATTTTGGTATTTTATCAATAATTTTTATTCAACAAAAGAAAAACTACTTCTGAAATTTATCAAATTTTTGAATGAAGAACAAAAACCGTGCAAGATAAATGTAAAATACACAAATAATTATTGCATATTTATATGTAAAATTTATATTTGTTGAAGTTGATTTATGTTCAAGAGTGATTAAAAGTATTATAATTATGAATTTAGGAATGAATAAGGTAATAAGAAAAAAATCTAGATTAAAAACTCACGAAATATTCTAAACTGAATTTACTTTAGATACAAAAAAAAAAGAAAATACAAAAAAGGATAAAATTTTATAATTTACACAACATGTGGAAGAAAATAAATGTAGTAAATAAATTTTAGACTTTTATTTTTTCATACTTTACTTGTTAGTAAATAAATAATTATCAAAGAAAAATGAGTGTCATCTTAAAGTCAATAATAATTGAAGGTTTGTAGGGTAACCGGGTCTAGAATTAACATATATTTCACTAGCAAATGAACATATAACATATAATCAACACAATTATAAAAAGTACGCAAAATTTACATGTTTCGTAACTGAGATCGGTGTCAGTTTCGTGTAAAAATAGATGTTAAAACAGACTAAATATACAATTTATTCAAGTGTGGACACTTGTTGTGGCATGTTGCATAAAACATTGAATATATTCCTTTTAGATATGTTAATATGTACTTGTATAATTTGTTACGTTTTACAATAGCATTTGTTGTTTAACTGATATTTACTTTGTTGTCTATGTTTCGAGCACATTGTCTTAGCAAAATTTACGTAAACATTTAAGTACTTTATTCAATCGATTTTATTATTACGAAATACAGTAGAAATGTTTACTTCTATTCACGTCTCATAAATCTATTGCAAAGATGTATTTTTCTAATAACTGCAATCTAAGTCCTTTTCCTAATTTTTGGATGGTCATTTTAAATAATTGCATTGAAATTTTTAAAAATGCATTTTTTTAAAATATTTCGAATAAACAAATTTCGGTTTCCAACTTCAACAATGACATTTAAATTGGATCCAGTAAAAGCCACCGTTATTGATTATTGTAATATATCCCCTTAAGGACTGGATACAGACAATTTTAGTTAAGGTCAAAGTGCATTTTATCCGTGCAACTTTTTCCATAGTTGCAATGAATATAAATCTCCAATTTATTTTGCGCTACATAAATGTTTAATTCAATTTAAACATTTAAGGACCTGATATCCTTCCGCTTAAAAATCTCCAGTCATTGCCATCGTCCTTTCTGTACAACAATACTTATAAACAAATAAAATAAATAGTCGAGAATGCATTTTGTAAAATAGAATTTCTGCTTATGAATTTAATTGTTTAAAAATATATTTCAAAATGTTTACAATTGTTTTTCATATTGCAAAACATTTGTTCAGAACATTTAGAATGCGTTAAGAATTGTTGAATCATACTGCAGAAATTTTCATTGTTTAAATATTTTCATAGTAGCTATCTGTTTTTTTTTAATTAGCAGTTAACTATTTATTCAATGCAAAATTTTTATGAAATAAACTTTTATTTACATCATAAATAAATTTTATAGAACATATGTACATATATAAAAATTTGTTGTTGTGCTAAATGTTATCACTAAATTGAAAATTAGATAAAGTTTTGGATAAGACTACAGAAGAAAAAATAATACATCACTCTATAAAGATGAATAAATGAATTCCTATTTCTCACACACTTTCAATTATTAATCGACTGGCATCCATATATTGTTTTCAATAGTAACATTAATTATGAGTGTAGTGAACATATTAGATAATTGTTTTCACTTAGTTAAATATTGTGCCAAAAGTGATAATGAGGTTTTTAGGGTAAAAGCGAGAAAGGCATTTGCATTGAGTGCTTTGTTTCTATTGTCACAAAAAAAAAAAAAAACAAAATTATAATGAAATTATTTTACTTGTAGATATTTATTTAAAACTGGCTATAAATATTGAAATGGAAAAAAGACAACCTTAAAATAGGTAAAACTAACACGTTTGAGGACTTTAATTTAACACATGAAACATTTTATAAATAAATTTAAGTAAGACTCATAAAATACACCATCAAAGCGAAATTAATAAAGTTTAATGATGAAAAAAAGAGTAAAAATAAATGTTACATATGTTTTCTAGAAAAGTAGACTTTTTTAAATTTCATCAATTTCGTTTTATACAAAAACAAAAACCCAAAATCCAATTGTAATCGTAAAAATGAATTGGAGAGAATGTAATTTTGTGCATTGATTAAGAATTCGAGTCAAAAATTAAACATTGTGCATTGATTTATGTACAAGAGAATCTTAATGTTTTTCATAGTAACACTTAACGATTTATACATCAACTGAAACACACACAATGTAATTGAAAAACAAAACAACAAAACGTTAAAAGAACTCATTACTATAAATGTACGCACTCATAAAAAACAAAGAGATTAATTAAAGTGTACCTAATTTTAAATGAAAAACAAAAATTACAAAAAAAGAACATTTGTATTGTTTTTGAAATAACTGTTTTATAAATATAAATAATTGCAATGAAGAAATATAAAGACATTAAGAAGATAAAGGCCAAGCCACAGGTTGAGAAGAAATTACTAATAAAATATTTAAAATCAAAAATGTAAACCATTTTTATAATCCCGACATCTTAAGTTTTGTACATATGTTTAAAAGCAAAGGAGACAGTCAGTTATGGAACAATGCGCAAAATTAATAATTGATGAAATCACTGCCCGAAATAAAGATTCATTATGATTACATTACTTATATGTTATCTTCGTTTTTTATTTCACTCCCAGTTTCAGGCTGAGCCCCAAATTGCAGCAAAAGTCTATCTTTTGTTGCTAAGAATTGAAGTTATTTCATACTGTTTGGTTTTCTACACAGTTCTATTGTTTCCTTTTTTCGACAAAAGGAAAACTTTTCTAAATCAGAAATTAAGAGCAGCAGAAAACAAAATCACGCAATTTTTTTAGAGTGCAAATCTGAAGGACATAATTTGGTAAGTAATACTTTTTTTTCAAAATGTCTTCCTGACAATTCTCTAAATCCAAAAACCAAAAAGCAAATATCATATAAAGCCACTTAGAATATGTAAAAATGATATTGTAAAGACGCAATCCAACAAGTTTCTGTAACATTAATAAAACAAATAATCAAACACAACTTATTCATTTATTTAAATCATTCCTCTAATTTACAAAATTACTGTAAAATTATAATGTATTAAACTTTCGATGCATCAATCCATCAATAATTATTAATTACTGGTTTTTTCTTCATTTATTGTTCCACTATCATTTCCCAAAAATATTTTTTAGTCATTAAAGAATAACAACAATTCTGCAACACGATCAGAATGTTCCTGGATTTTGTAGTCAATAAAAAAACAATAATTATATTTTCGTTCCATTGAAATCCTTACAAATTTTATAAATATTTATTTCATTTCAGATCAAAATCAATGTCAACTATATTCTTAAAATTAATATAAATTGGGACTCCATCTTCCAATTGCATTAATTTTCAGATGATGCAAAATTGAAACGATTTTTTCACAACGTTAATTCAACATTCAACACTTTTTTATTTGAGTATGTCACCAGTGAAGGTCTCTTTTTCCAAAAACCAATTAAAATTGCAGGTAATAAATATCTAGAACACGAAACAATACATACACTATAATATATAAGAGTGCACCACCAATAAGAAATGGAGATAAATAAATAAATAATTTTTAAAAAACGATGAATGTGTCTTATTTTATAAATATAATAATCAAACTACATTAAATATAAGCTGATGTAATTCTTTAGGGATACTATGTCGCGGATGCTTGGGGTACAAGTTTTTTATATAAGTATAAGGGTAGGGCAAGTATTGTTTGAAAACCAAAACATAAAAATACGAAAACATCAGACAACAGTTCCTTCTCCCGTCTCCGTATCATAAACAGTCTTGCAGTTTTTCAGTTTTCTAATTGAAAGTAATCCTTAAAATTTTTCCAACAAATGTTAACGGAATTAATAAGACACCAGCGTTACTTAATCAATGAACGAAAGTTCTGCTAAAGGCCGGACACGTCTCCCTTCTTTCGATAGTCCGCATTTGCGTAAATCGACTTCCCCCTCCTCTCAATCCCGCACAATGTGGACCCTCGTTCCAAGTATCTGTGCATCTTATGTCGTCTTGCCTTTAAGCCATCGATTACGGACTACAAAAATCATTGTAATTTTGTAAAAATTAACCATTTAAAAAAAAAAACAAAACACCTGCAAAACACCGTATTCGTATTGCAGCTCGTTGGGGATGAGTTGGTGGTGGATTCTGGGCGCATCAATGGCCTCTTTGATGTTATCGCCGAACCATAGGACTCTCGCGATCACCCACGCCACTGAAGTTGGGATTTTGGAGCCTCCCGCTGCTCCAACCACCAGCTTCACATCACCGTTCTTGTTTGTAACTATAGTTGGACACATTGAGGACATCGCTCTCTTCTGGGGCTTTATGAAATTTGGTTCAGACCCCGGAAGACCGAAGAAGTTCTCCATTCCAGGGGTGGAAAAATCGTCCATGCCACTGTTGAATATTATTCCTGTGCGACGACCTGTAAAACCACATCCGAAACTGAAATAAAATTTGAAAAAAGAAAATATTAATAATCTAATCTAATCTATAATGCTAAGTAAAATTTCAACCCCAGACTAGAAAAATAGAAAATCTACTCACTAGAAATTAACAGTGCTCGTCGCGGACACCGCATCACCGTTTGGAGCCAGAACGGACAGGTGCGATGTCCCCAATTGCGATTTGCTCCAGAAGTTAGCACCATAGTGTTTTGGATCATCAAATGTCCTGGAATCATCAATTTTTTTACGGGTTTCTTCCGCGTATTGAGGTGATGTGAGATTGCCAATCAGCTAAAAATAAAATAGACATAAACAAATGACATAACTTGCATCCCTTTCGCTCACTTCTGAGAGATTATTGAATCTCGCATCGCCCAAATCGAAACGCTTTGCGAAGGCGAATTTGAATGCTTCAATGAATCTGTGATATCTGAGGGAAAGGTCTTCCGGGGAGATGAATGCAGTATCATTAGTCGCGTGATATGCCCGTAGAATGTTTAGGATAAAAGCTAGAATCGTGCCGCTGCCAACAGGTGGCGACACGTGAAGTACGTTGGAATTCAGTTCAACAGGAATGGAGTAGTGCCAGTTGACATTGTAAGCCTCGAGATCCTCAGCCGATATAATGCTGCCAATCTCCTTCAAATCTTCAACAATCTGAGTTGCCAGGGTTCCATTGTAAAAGTCCACGGCTCCATTGGCCATTAACAGTTTGTAAGTTTCGCATAATTCTTTTGGAGGAAAAACCAGTGTGCCAACGTGGTAGAATTCACCTGTTGTCTCATTAACGAACGTCGATCTACAAGTTAGGTTGTGATTATATAGGTAAACCCTTTGCACAAATGTGAACATCTACCTCAAATGTTGATCGTTCTTCACCAATCGATTTGTTTGCAGAGCGTCCCACATATGTTTCGTTAGGATTATTCCATCCTGGCAAATCTTAATTGATGGTTCAATCACTTCTTTCCACGTCATCGATCCAAATCTCTTGTGGGCTTCCCAATACCCCATTACTTCGCCTGGCACTCCTATAGCCAGAGGTCCTTGCATCGAGTTTGTCTTAGATTTATTCATAAACATATCTTCTTTGGCTGCCAGTGGAGCAACTTCCCTAGCATCCACTGTGTAAGCTTTGTTCTCTCTTCTGATGTAGATGTTCATCAAAAATCCGCCTCCGATTCCCAGACTTTGCATTGTGGCAATTCCACTGCAGAAAAGAGTTGCCACAGCTGCATCAACTGCATTTCCTCCGCGATGAAAAATGTCCCTGAAAGAAAATAGAATTGATGCGCTCATGTCTTTTTCATTATTTCTTGCTTTAGCAGAATACACAATCATTAACTTTACTTACATTTTTAAATCGTATTAGTTTCAAGAGTAATATTTTTTTTTTTTATATACTTGGATACTTGTAGTCGTAGGACTGGCAGACATAAGTAAGATACTTCTTTAAACAGTCATAGCTGTGTGCTTTTTCACGTATTAAAATTAAATTGTTGAAAACGTAGAGGCATGCAGGAGGGGTAGTACTTGGGTACAGTTACAACCCCTCATTTCAAAATCCCCGAAAAAGTAAAAAAAGCTCTCCATTCTCTTATTCTATAATTTAAACCTTCTAAAAAAGGCAACTCTCACACATAAAGTTATTTACTCAGGTTATTGAATATAGAAATGATTTAAATACTTTAGCACGTAACTTGATGGCAAACTAAAAAATTTTCCCATCAGAAATCATATCAAAAACTTGCCAAAAGAAGTATTCTACTTCAAAAGGATGTGAAATTTTTACTGGAATGATAAAATTCTTTAACAAGATCGTGAAATTAAAAGAAAGCCTTTTAAGATTTAGTAATTTATGAATTTTTAAACAGTCCATTTTCCGATTATAATATAACGTTAAAGCAGCATGAGAAACTTTCAGCAGCGTTGGATATAATCTACTTAGTTCTCATATTAACTCGTTCTTTGTTTTATACAAAGGATTCTAGGGTGACTTACCTTCCAACTTGGCTGCAAACATCACTGTCGGAACAAACGGCACCATTTTGGAATACATGTAAAACGGATGAGGACGGTGGAAGCGGAACTTCCACATTTGGCGGTACTAATCCTTCTTTTTTCTTTCCACTGGCACGGGCTGGAAGAAAAAGTTCGTTAGGATTGTTCGGAATGGCAAATATATTCTAATTTAACCTGGTTTGAATTGCTGCAGAAGGAAGTATGCCACTAGTGCTACCACCCCAATTACCAGTAGAATAACAACAACCTTCAAGAAACACTGCTTGACCTTGTCATCGCTGCAAAACCAAATAATAATTTTTATCACATATCCAGAGAGAGAACAGTTCAGAAGTTATCACTTGTAGTAGGATATCTTTAGGTGGTTTTTGTCATCTTTTGAGCTCCAAAGGATATGAACGAAGGTTCTGAGAGCAAATAAGTCGCATGGCTCAGCCTCGGCGCAACTGGAGCCCGGCTGCTGTAAATCGTGATCAACGAGTCGAAGTCTCAGTTTCGCATCCAAATGATTTTGGAGGTCCGCACCGCTCATGATCCCGTGACAAAAGCCAACAGCACCGGGCCAAGCTCCTCTTGAGGCATTTTGCACAGTAAACTTGACAAGAAGGTCCTTCCAAACGACGTTGAACTGTCAGGTTAAAGCGGTCTTGCGCACCAGAAACTGGAGCAAGCTGTGGAGACTTTTATTTGGAGCAAGAACCCATGAGCTGGGCTTTAGTCCACTTGCAATGATACAGTTTGGTACGAAAAATATCGAAAGCTTTGAGCCAACACGAGCTAATTCGGCTCACTTACACAGCCTGCATCTTGTTTATCATTTTCATTCTGAGTCCCATTATATCATGTAAAAAATTCAATTAAAATTTAAAGGCACAATGTGTAGGAAAAACTACTGTCCTTGGTATTATTTTGCCTTTATTTTTTTATTTTGTACCTTGTACGGTGCGGTAACATTTTTTTCGGTACATTGTTTCATTGTTTCAACAAAAAAAACAACACAAATAAGTCAAAAACTAAACTCTAATTAGATGCATTGTTTAACAGAAAATCGGAATTTTGCAAATATTTCAAAAATCATGCGACTTTGAACTATAACATATATGGTTCAAAATATTCACAATAACCCCCCCCCTCCCTCCCCCCCTATCCATATGCAAAATTATCTGCAACTCCCCTCAAAACACCCTGTAGTATAAATAATTTCAACGAAGTATTATTGTACCAAATTTCAATCCTTTAGGGATCGTTCTTAATTTTTTAATACAGTTTTATATGTTAATTTTTCTGTTTAATGGTTTCATAAATGTTTATAAAAATGGATACGTAATTATTTGCACCGAAAGAATTGCTATTCAGAAAAAAAATATGCAAATCAAATAAATATTTTGATATTTTATAAAGCATTTTTATGGTTTTCTTTTTATGTTTAGCAAACACTCTTATAGCTAATGTAAAGTTGCCAATGAACCTCTTGGTCCACCGCTTCTACACTCTAGCCTTCTAGGTCTCTAAAAATGCGTCCAAGTTACGATGGATTGCTGCAAGCATTTGTAGATATAGTAAAATAATAATAAAACTTATGCTCTCAGACTTTGCTCCAAAATTATGACAATCTAATTTGTAATGATAGCTGTTGATGGATCTATCAATTTTGAAAATAAAATCCAAGGCTTCCCTCCTCTTTACCATTTCTCTGGGTACGCCAATGACAAGAGATATTTGCTTTTAGAAAAGCACTTAAAAATGTGCATGTGCAAATCTAAGTCTAAAGTTTATTAATACCTAATAATATTTTTACGATAACTTCGAATTTTTATTTTGTTTTGCGTCTCAATTTTTATCACTCCATTTTATTATCTTTGAAACTGTCATCAATTTCCATGATAAATACAAAAATTAGTGATATTTTCTTTTTTATTCAAGTATTTCAAAATTCTGACATCTTTACATTTTTGTCCACCCATAAAACACTGGATTACTTACTTATCTCCAGTCGCTGTAAAATGCTCGTATTTAACATTTCAATGTTTATCAATTATCTCTTTATTTCGAAAGCAAGGAGTTCAAATAAAACACACTAAAATTGCTCCTTGAACAAAAGTCCTTTTTACAGCATGCCGAACTCCAATCGGAATGTTATTTCGAATTTTATTTCAACGTCACGCTTTCACCTTGCGCGACAACTACTAAGCCCTTTTTTCCTTCTCATAGCTTCACCCAGACGACGGAAGGGTTAAAATGCTATCTAAACTCATTACCACTTTGATTTTACTTTGACCTTACGTTCGTCATGATTGTAAGCACCTCATTTCATATTAATCAAAGAAAAGGAAAAGAAAGTCAATTTATATTTTTGAAAATTTCAAATTTTGTATAATTTCAATAGCAACAATTCACACTTAAAAGCACAAAATCCGTTCTAAAGAAACTGTTGTCATTGTAAACGAGAAAAAGGATGGAGACGGATGAATAAGTTTAAGTCGCAACATAAAAGACATAGTATTCAACAAAACAGCAAATACGATTCAATTCCGCATGGAGTCCTTTACTATTAAAATTAAAATTCCAATTTTAATCTTAATCTAATTTGTTCTTTACTTTCGTTACACAATTTTCGATTAATTAGGCCTCAATTAGGTTTGTATGCACAAATATCAAAGTTTTACATTACCTGCTGTTTCTCCTGTTGTCCAACACAACACCTTCCTGCTCTGTTTCTGTTCCCCCCTCACCTCCCTTCTCCAAGGCACTCAGGTTTTTAAGGGGAATTTCATTTTCGGGCTCCTCTTTTTCGGATTTGTTTTGACCCATTTCACCTAATCTGAAAGTAATTAAAAGAGGAATAGGATTTCATCACGTGCTTTAATTAATTGCTGTATAATATTTATGTATATACGACTATAATACAATATACATATTTGTCAAATGAATTCGTTGTAGAAAAGTAATTTGGTTTAATGGAATAAAAGAAAATTTGCATGTATCTTTTAATATTGTAGAAACGCTCTTAAAAAAGGGATTTGTAATACGAAGTTATTGTTATTGAACGTGGTTTTGTTAGTATTTATTTTTATTGTTTTGTATTATTAGTTAAGCCCATAAGTTCTGCTGTTTTTTTTAAAGAAAATTTTGCGTGAAAAATAAAATCTTGCAATGCGTTTTATGTTATAAAAAATAGTGTGTTTAGGTTTTTTATGCTGATATACTTCTAGTTTTTTTTCAGGTCATTAAAATGGAGTATCAAATCGACCAAAATGAACATTTTCAACACTTTCTGCTGGTTTCGTTTTTTTTTTGCATGGTCCTGCGTATTCTCCTGATATGGACTCGAATTTCCATCATTCCAATTGCTCTCGAATGCATTGCGTTTCGTTCAATAATTACGTGAAAATGAATTCTGATTTCTTAGTTGGACGTCTTCTTCGAGTCGAAATCAAATGATTTCTACTACCGAAGCATTGAACAGCTTGAACGTTAGGAAGAAATTGTATGCAACAACGTTTTTTATACATTATTGTTGTTCTTTTCTTTATTTTGTGAAACCAAAATTAACAATAATTACAAGCAAAAAAAAATTGCAAAGACAAGCTTTTAGGAAAAATAATTTATTTAGATGTATGACGCAGGATATTCTGTGGATCACGGAATCAAAAGCTTATCTTTCTGTTTAGTCGTAAGTATTCATATGGTTCCTCATTCATTTCCTTCGTTTTCCTTTCTTTCCTTCGTTTTCATTTAATCAATAAAATTACAAAATATCAATTTAATAAATATCTTAAAGTAAATATTTCTGGTACATCCAAATGTGGTTTTGAAACCAAGTTGCAAAATCAGATTATGCCGAAATCACGTAAAAATACTTCCACACAAACAGACAAGAATAAATTGCGATATTTGCAAGTGTTGCAGTAATAAATTCAGAAACAAATTGTTTCTCAGCATTTCATATCAAGTCTGCTAATAAATGATAAACTTATCGTAAAGTTTGTGAATGTTTTATCTGAAATTTTTCGTTTTTTCGCAATAAGACCTTTAAAAAAAAAACTCATGATGAATTGTTTTTATCAAGCAAAATGCGGTTTGTAAAATAACAGAAACCATCAGTGAAGATAATGAAATTGTAATACAAATAATTGAAATGAAATTGCAGGTTCAATCAAAATGTCCACAATTCCGCAAAGCAATAATGCAATAAATTTCAAGATGCGCTGCTATTGCAAAATAATGCATTTTACAAGGCTTGACAAGTCGGAGAGATTTTGCGGAGGCGAACTCTCATTTGCATGGAACGCACAAACAAGCACAATTTTCAAAATTCCATACTGTGGCATTGAAACAACAAAATATTTCCATATCTTTCGATATTTTTATCGTATTTTTTTTTTTTTTTTTTTTTTTTTTTTTTTTTTTTTTTTTTTTGATTAATATTGAATGTGTTGATTATAAGATCTCAAAAAATCCTGTTGCTCATTGCAGAAAGCAAATTATTCAACAAATAGATCAGCAATTCAAAAAAAATGAACATAAACCGAGACATAAACTTTATTCAATCTAAAAGAAGTGTTAAAAACATCACAAAAACCAAACTGTTTTAAACGAAAACAAAATGTAATCAAATCATATTACCTATTATAAAAAATTCGTAATCAAATTGCCCCCAGGAAACTTTTATTCAGTAGCACCCTTGGCACTGGTTTCCTCCTTTGAACGTGCTTTTAGCTGCCTTTAAAAATTCACCGATATCCATAAATCTGAAGGAAGGTCGTTTTTGTAGTCAAACTACTTCAACTATTGTGTTTTGTTGCTCAGTTAGTACAGTTTGTTTGGAATCTTGAACATTTTGAGAGTTGCAAAACTTTAAAAACATCCTTTTGTTTTCCCTAATCTATAGGAGCTACCAAAACCCTTTCATGGATATTGGATAAAAGTATAATTAATCTGGCGGTGAGTGCAAAGGATTACGATTTCTAACGTAAAAGTTTCGTTGAAACGTAAAACGTTTTGATGAACAATATCCTTAGACTTTGGTCCTATGCAATTTATGTTCCCAGAACCGAGCACCCGCTTAACTAGCACTTTTTCCTAGTAACCGACGAGGATGCACTTTAAAAAGCTGTCATAAAATATCTTGTACAACTTTAGATCCTCAGACGGACAGCCGCTCTCTGGTGTCAAAGCAACCCATCAGCAACCAGAGTATAAAGTTCTAATTTCGGTCAACCATACACAAAAAAGTAATTATACAGGACATCTTATAGGCAAACTATGCTGTCCAAATCGTATCACATATTCGAACGGAGGAAGGAAATTTGACCGAGACCAGGACGAACTTATTGCTTCTCAGGATGCATCATGCTATTTCGTAATGTGCCGAATTTATCCTTCCTCTTCTCATCTACGAAACTCCCACACTTTTGAAACTTCAACGTACGAAATCGCATTCAAGCTTTGAAGTACCGAAAGGATAAACATCCCCAATCCGGATACGTATCCTCCTGCAACTTCAAGTCAGATGAGATATTTCTCCGGGTGTCCTGATTTATTGCCAACGGCCCCTGAGTTTGAAATAAAATACACAAATTTTTCCATTTGCCTTCGAACAACTTGAATGTGTCAACAAATGTTGTTATTTATATTAATTCCTATACAAACATTTCGATTAAAGTATTTTTGCAAAAAAATCCTTAAATTTTATGGTTTCAAATTGACGTTGCTCTTATATAGAAAATGACGTGGTGAACTCATAAGTTTGTTAATGTCACAACATAACTTCATCATCTGATAACACTCATTACTTTTGCCAACGGAAAAAATTAAAATTAAGTACATAATAATTTTGAAAGTAGAGCACACTCAAAAAATACTTAAACTTGATTTCTTGATAGAATTTTTAATATACATATAATATTTAAATTCCCCATAAGTTTAAGGATTTTCATTTCTTAAGCGGTCTGTATAAATGTTCTGCAATCAATTTGTTTCTGCTTTTCTTGCATTTTGCAAATTTATTTCGAATTGATTCCACAAAAAACGAAAAAAAATCCCCTTAGACGAGCTGTTCGTTGGCTGAATCAATCAGTTCTGATTTTCAGGGTCTGGGATATTATTGAGTATTTTGAGCAGCTTCCCGCAACGACCAGGAGCATCTTATTCCCACAATACACATTGTCCATCTTCGAGGTTCTCGTTTCATGACGTGAAAATCTCTTAGCTGTATTATTTTTTTATAAGTGATTGCGCCTTCCCTCCTGAGGAAGTCTAAGCTGAATTAAGATTTCATTCATGTCGGGGGAGAACATCATTTCCCAGAATTAACTTTTTCCTCATGGCAGAAATCTCTTTTACTTCCTCAATCGAACAGGAACGTTTTATATGTATATTTAATATCCAAATTCGCTTCAGGACCTCATTTCATGAAGGTTCATTTTTCCTGAAAAAAACCTCCCACCAACCAAAGGGAACAATTTTGTTTGATTACCAATCAAATTTCACTTCAGATTTTCCTTTAATTACTCAACGATAATTTTAGGGGAAATTTGATGTACTTAAAAAACAACACCATAATTCTTTTATAATACGATATCATACAAAACTGTCTTCCTTGCTGGGTTGTCCTGGAATAACAGGATACAACAGAAAACACGATAAGACAAGAAGACATTTTTAGAGGATTTACAAAATCATACTAAGGATATTCACGACTTGGTATATGATTGCTTGGTCCTTGTGTAAAGATATAAAATTGTGAGATTGTAGATTTTCCATATTGCGTGCAACTGTTCGTGATCTTTACCGCAATATAATTGCACAACAACAAAACTTATTGTTTTGTAAGCGGTCTAAATATAAAGTTACCTTAGAAAACTTGAGAATCAGAAGATTCATTATAAATATATTGATTTCAAAGGGAAATCAAAACAAATCCAAATGTTTGATTATGAAGCTTACTCGCAATTGTTTTTGACAGCTTGCAATGGAGGCCGAGAAAAAACGTCTCTTAAAGATGCTGAAACTGAAGATATAAAGAAAAGTCCCTCACAAAAGAACCAGACTTTTGATCCAAATGTTGATTGCTTCATAAGCGCAGCAAGTTGTGAACAGTTGAACACCTGTCTTGTACATATTTCAGGCTGCAATCACCATTGATCAGCTGGACCGGAAGTGTTGTATTTTAATATGCAGTAATTGCAAGAATTGGTTAACCATCGAAAAATTGCAGTCTTTAACGAAATTTACTACTTAATTTTTTAAAAATCCTAACCTCAAGCGAAATTCGTTTTTGAAATGATGTACTATCGACACGATAGAAAGGGTTGAGAGTGCAACTGATTTTTCCACTACACTGGCAGTGGGATGATGTCGATTTATCTGGTTGAGGTTAACTAATGACGCTAGATTTGAATGCATTTATTGCGTGTAAGTAGTTCAAGCTTGACTGACGAGATTTTCTTTGTTCCAGATGCCAGAGCCACAAATCCGGAGGGCATCTCTCGACTGGGCGTCGCCTCACGTGGGTGGCGAATATTGCGACAATCTTAACAAGAGCAATTTTATTCTTACTTGGCTGACTTCACACGTTATTGCATTTTCTGGAATTTATCCCATCGTGAATGTTCGGTTGATGGCAGTGCTAATTTATTAATGCAATTATCTTATCTTTCAGTTTTCAGTTGCATTTCCCGGTTTTGGAGCAACTGAACAAGGCCTATTAAAATTCCCATTTCTTGTTAAATGCTCCTTAGAAAATCTCACTTTTGAAATTTATCGGGAAGTTATAAACAGCACAACAATTATTGTTATAATAAACTTTAACTGTATTACCAGTAAAATGCTTTTGTTAAAACTAAAAAGAATAGATAAATATTTCAACTTATTTTAAATGAAATCGCTTAATTTATATGTTTAACAAACGGTTTAAATATTTAATTCATCGTTGTTGCTAGGATTTTTGGGTCTTTACGTCAATCATAGACATCATTTAGAAATACAATTGAGCATTCGTAAAGCGTACTGCCAGAAATTTCATACCAAGAGAATGATATATGGACGAGGTGTAGTCTGATTCTTGTTTGACGCAATTTTTCAAAAATTATTGAAATTATGCGCGACGATGTTCCCGAAGAAAATCATGGAACATTCACTTTCTCAACATTTTTTTATACCGTGATGTTTTTAAGGGTCTCACTCATGTATTGCTCATAGTTTTGGATAGATACTCTTCCTTTGAAACTGAGAAAAATTGAGTGTGAATGGGACGCTTAAAAATTTTTAGAATTAGTGTGCATTTTTGCAAATTTTTTTTGATACAACATATTGTCTGAATACTGTTGCACATGATGCTCTTTCTTCTCAGTTGGCGGGTGGACCGCTTACATTTGAGGGCGCTTCCGCATTGCTAGCCCTTGCTAGCACTGGTTTTGTTATTTTTTATATGAAATTGAAAATTATAATTAAATTTATTGAGTTTCAAAGTCAAATGCCAATTCAGTAAAAAATTAAAAACGAGGGAGATTTATTTACATTTTCCTGAATCAACAAACGTTTTTAAACTGTAGAAATATATCTTGCGCTTATGAGTACAACACATAATCTCCATTGGGTACTCTATAATTAGATGCAAAACTTTGCAAGCAAATTGAAGCTGATTCAACTTCTAATTTGGAAGATGTTTTTTGGTGATTTCACTTGTTCAGCTTCCCACATTAGTCTCTTGAGGCTCAAGAGGAATGGAATGGAAACCACGCTCCTCGCCAGACCATCACATCTCGAGCTCTTTGCAAGCGTACCTTTAACCTGTGGTCGTGCTTCTAACTAGCAACAATTTGATCAACTGCCGCCCACGACACTTATTAGTTTACGCCAATTTGATTTGTGGTCGGATACACTTTGGTTGTCTGTTTTCACGTCACCCACGTCAATATTCAATAGAAGCAAAGTGCTTTTGTGACCGACGGGGAGAGAAAGGTGGACGTGCATCCTATCCCGGCCAGAGCACGCCCAGCGCTTTTCTTTTCACTTATAAATAAACAATATCCTGGAGAAAAGCAGCATCCTATTTCACATCATCCTCACTCTCCAGTTCGCAGCCCCCTGCTGTCACAGTGCAGCATCAAATAAAGCACGTACGAATAGATTTTTAGTATTATTGCGAATCATATTTGCTTGAAATATTGATTCAATAACATCATAATCCGATCGATATATCGCTTCGCAGTTCCCGCGGGACCATGATGCCGCATCCTCTCAGTTAATTACCTGTTCTACTGATGGCGATGTCTGACCCGAACGGAAATGGATCTTGTCTTTGGCGGAAGCAAAACAGCAGCACTTTGCACTATTTCAAGCGAGATTGTTTATTGGTTCACGATCCGGCAGAACAATATTAATTGGCAATAACAATGATCAATAAGCGCCGGCGAGTGCCCTTTGCGACCGGTACCAAGAGCACTTACACTTCCAACTAATCAGTTTCTACTGACTCCGAAAAGTGGCTCAACCCTCGTCCAGAGTTGGTGAATGCTGTGCAACAATAATTGCCCCCTCAGCCGCCTGCGATTACACTCAATTAAATAAGGTAATGAAACCGGAGGTGGGAGGAGTGGTGTGCGACTGTAGCGATATGATCGATTGCCTCCTGGACTTGGAAATGGGCGCGTAAAACTCGCTGTCCGGATTCCCGGTTGAGTTGCCCGGCGGAGGTTGCGGACGAGAAGCCGCAGGCCCGTCCAGAAAGGAAGCCGTGGGACGTGACCAACGTTAAAATGATTCGATCGGAAGTTGGTGCACGTGAACTCTATTCCAGCCTCATCCCTGTGCCGGGAATCGCAATGACTAATTAGAGCTCAGCGGCGAAGACGTGCCGTGACTCCGGAGTCCGGGCCCAGCGGCCAAGACTTCCGAATTCCGGGTCTGAATTGGAAAATTTGGCACGCAGTTGAGTTTAATTGCGTAAGCAATTGCGGAAGGCCTAAGTAAGTAAGTATCTCTGCTCGTTGATAATCCAGTCTTGACACTGCTACTAATTAGTGTTGAACACTCCATTAGATTCAGGCCCATTTGCATGCACTTCTGGTTCGGCGTCAAGTACAAGAGGCGCTACACGTGACCTGCCCAAGTGCAGTACCCATGAATTCGAAACAACGATCAAACTGCATCACGTACACATCGAAGAACAGTTGTAGTGACCAAAGTCGTACGGGAGTCGGGAGGATCCGTAAATAACTCTTTGCGTTTTAAAGAGTCTCAGTCGAAACGTTTCTGGCAGCTCCGAGTTCTGCAGACAAAATTCTGCATTACTGCATTGAATCATGTTTTTATAAAAACTAATTCCCCCGAGTTCGTTAAATTTGAAAAATTTCGGTCGACATATTGGATCCGCCATGTTGAATTTCCCCATTTATATAGTAGATCCGAAATCAGTGGCTTCAAATTCAACATATCTTTATGTAGTTTTAAATTTCCCCCGAATTCGTAGAATTATGAAAAATTTCGGTCGCTATATTGAATTTTTGAATCGAATTGAATTTTTAAAACATCTACTAAAATCGCCAGATATACATTTTCATGCCAATCCGTTGAAGTTTTAATTTGTTGGTCGCCATCTTTCGTCCGCCATTTTGAGGCCCTATGTTAGGCGAATATAAAATAGCCATATGTTAAGTTGGATTATGAAATACCTTGAGCCAAATATTAAGCAAGCAAAGCAAGCATTTAGGCGTGATGGAGTAGCAAACAAACAAACAAATTTATTTATATTATATTTAATAAGTTACATTATTAAATTTACATTTTACGGAATTAACTGCTCTTTGATGTACCAGCATGACAAAGGTGTTTATAAATTTACAGCCACGGACATAGCTAGAAATCAATTAGGAATTGATCAAGATGAATTTCACAAGAAAAATGGGAAAAAGTCCTTATTCAATTCACATGAATGTGTTGCGAAGTAACGAGAAAATTTCAAAGTGCTAAGTGCTAATAAGATTCAAATGTTACAAAAAAAGATGCCTTTTATATCGCAAAATTGTCGTACCATGTTGATTTTTTGTTTTTGTCATAAATCCCTTTATAAATGTTTTTCTAAAGGAAATTGTTAAAGAAATCGGTTTAGTGCTATTTTTGAACGAATTCAGAAAATTCTATTGATAATAATTTTAACGAATTATTTTCATGAAAGCATTCGTTCAAGGTCTTATCAATGTACAGAGGCATCGCATAAGAAAATCCCCTTGTTAAAATTGGAATTGAATTTACAATACTCTTGCCTTATTAGATGAAATCTCTATAGATGTTGTTTTTTTAAGTAGGTACATAATTTCTAGAAAAATCAATATGAGTCAATAAAAACAATTTGTTAACTTAAAAAAAGCCGTGTTTGATGTCCTTGAGACCGAACTTTGCAGAGTGCATGTGCCTTTTCAAGCATTTTCTTCTCCGGTACCAGGACTTTTATTCGAGCCAGAGGGAGACAGAACCCCAGACAAAAAACATCTGTATACAGCAGTAACATACTTAAAAAAAAAAATCTGTTCATTGAATACGGTATTACCATAAGTCAGCTCTTAAATCAGCTCATCCACAATTCCATTTGAAGGGTTAACATTAAAAAAATTTATCCCAGAAAGGACAGCCTTTCTCAACATGATATCCTCTTACCCTTATACTTCCCTTAAGAACTGTGACAGAACCTTTGTTGGCTCACTGTCGTCAAAAGTATAACAAAATACCAACATCCCAACACCTAATTTATTTCATTATTTATTTCAAACTAAATTCCAATATTATTACAATTCAGAATTCAATAACGCATACAACAAAACATTACTTTTAGTTCGCTATCGTCGAAAACATAATATAAGCAACATCAAGAACATAGCAAGTAACAATATGCCAAACCAGCATTTTGCATTCCCTTTAAAAACAAAAACAGCAAAGAACGTATTTCCTTAAAGAGTTTCTTTCCATTTCCGGTTCACAATTCATGTTTGTTTCCTCCAATCCGGATGGTGTATTGTTGCGCGATGCTTCTCGAATAAATACAGTAATCTGAATAATATGAAAATTCGAAATTTCCACTAAATTTCCTACTTGGAAATTATTTATTTAGGTATTTGAACAACATTTTAAAGGGAAGTTTTCCATGTCCTTCGTTATAATTATTGAATTTACTTGAAATAATCTGGCAAGGTTTTTCAAAGTTTGCAAACCCGCAAAGAAAAAAATTAATTTCAAGTAGTATTTAAGTTTCAATTAAAAGTTAAACTATTCTTTATTTATTCATCTTTCGAAATTAACGATTTTTTTCAATTTTAGCCAGGGGAAAACGAATATGTTTTTTCACTAAACTCTTCTTGACTAATTTCTTTTTATTGAAGCAGCAGTTGTAACAAGACCTTCTAGGAGACCTTTATTTTGTTGTAGTATGAAGTCTATAATAACAATTTATAATGGTGATTTTTTTTTTTAATTAAAATTTTCGAACATCGTGTCTGAAAAGTAAACGCAGTAAATTTCAATATTCATATAATATATTATGCATATGCACTATTAAAAAATTGTTCGCTTGCATTGGGATCATCTGTGTTTGTTACATAATATCCTCAAGGATGAGTTTCAAGATTATAATTTTCAAAATATAAAATATATGTTTCTCATTTTGTTGGTACATTTGTGGAACAAAATAAACTGAAATAGCAAATTTTCCCCATTCTGCGAAATTTGCCATCGTCTGCAAAGTCGCGATGACTCCTACTAAAGAAATTAAAAATAACTCCGAAAACCCTTCCGCGGTCCGCGAAAGCACAATTGAAATTGTCTGATATACAAAAATGGCAATGCAAATATCTGATCCTTGAATGTCAGTTTTAGAAAGCAGTCTACAATAAATCTTTTAATACTGAGCACATGAGAGTCCTGCGAAGTCATCCCTCATGGCCTCATGAGCCTGCACAGATTCTTTTCGAATGATCATTGTAAAATATTTATGTTCCCCTATAGTTAATGTTAAGTCTTGTGTGCACCGTGAACAAACACAATACAGTGTAAATTATTTCCAAATAATCTTTTGAAAACCTTTCTACCTGTCTACAGTGAAAATATAATTGCACTTGTACAAAAACACCGGAGATATTTGTTGGGCAAGCATAATTGTTTAAATGTTAAAGATGAAATTTATGAAATGTACAACAAATGTATGTACAATGTACATTGTATATACACATATGTATGTACATATTAACATCCACTATGGCAATCACATGGTTCTGACGACACCGTGGCAATTCCCTACTTGTCTCATTGAAAACGCAGTTTTTAAAATCATAAAAACGCAGGCAATATTGAACGAAAATGAATTTTTTTTAAGTTAGACTCACAACCATTTTATTTATTTGAAATAATGTTTAGCACCACATTAATTTTTAATTTATATATTTACCTTTTTCATCTCTATTTTTGTTGTTGTTTTTTGTTTTCGAATAGTCTCCACACCCCTTTATATGAACGCGAAGCGCGAGCTTGTTATCTATGTGATTTTAACAGGGTACCTTGTAGTAAAAATTACCGCAGAATTACTAAAGTGAACACCATGAGTCAAAATGCACTCAAGACTTCAAGAGTGGTATTAAGTAAATTTAACGGAATTCATCTCGGCTAACAAATGGCTCGCAGCATCGCCAGACTTAAGCTCCAGAGACTTTTGTGTCTGAGACCACATGTTGAGTGAAATTGTTAGTATACAAAAGGTGTAACAATGCAAATGGGTCTATTCGAGAAGCGTGTGCTACAAATTTGGGTTGAAGTGGAACAAAACATCATACGAGCCACTTGCAAATAGTTTTTTAAATATTTACAAGTAAATAGAAATAGGAACGATTTGCCCTCAATTAAAAATTCCAAAACTTTTGTAAATAATTTTATTTTTTAATTATTGAAAAATGAAACATACACTGAATTTCACCCGTTATTTTCATTTTTATTGCAATATACCGTACTGACAGTTATTTCTGGTCACTCTGTAATATTAAAAGATTCAAAATTAATATCGAAGAAAAACTTTTTCTTTAATTTTTTGCAACTTCCTTCGCATCATCCTGTGACCATGCCCGACTGTGAAGTGAATGGATAATACTTAATACACACCCAAATTTCTGCTCGAAAACTATTGATGCGCATTTTGTATTTACTCAGGATTGAAAAAGGATAAAGAAAAGTATGATACGCATTCGTAGCGCACCTTTTATTGTACCCTTCTGCCGGCATAAATCTTTCCCTAATTCTTCCTATTTCATAGGATTTTTAGGCACAGGAAGACAACAATATCTTGACGGTTTATTATTTTATCATACAGGACGGGCTGTTGTCCTGTTTTGATCGCTACACGATTAGCATAAAAACAACATTATTTTCGCCAAATAAATTTCCATTTCATATGCTTCATTGGTGTTTTATTGATTTCCCTCAACAATCTGTGTTTGTCATTTAATTTGTATTTTAAAATTCACGTTCATTTTTGGAAAACTTTTGTATAGCAAATTTACTTGTGATACCGTTCAAATAAGTTTAAATTAAAAGTAGAATGAAGTTATGATTTTATAATACATCAAATTAGTGATTTCGAAAGTTTTTCTGACTTCAAATTCGTCAAATCTTGTTTTAGTTTGTGGTGAAAGGGTTTTGACGAGTTACTATAAAAAGCAAATTTCAATTCAAGATATGAAACCATTTTCTTTTGATTATATTTATACACCATTCTACACATCATATTATTGTTTTTATTTTATTTGTGAAACGTGGAGACTGGAGAAAAATTCAAAGAACGTCTTAAGTTTCTCCAACCCAAGCGCAACCCAAACGGGACTAATTAACCCAGCAAATTCTATGATTAAGATTAACGCGCCATTTTGCTAGTTAAGTGCAGCAATCTGAGCAGCTTCTGTTGCTCCCGATACGCAAGTGTTTGAACAAGATTATGGAACTGGAAAATGTATTCCTTATACGAGAACAGCACATTTCAGTGCACTTGCAATTTAGCGAAAGGATTCAAGTTGCCGTGGAAATTCACAAAATCCTACAGAACCTGTCGACGGTGGAGCTGAATTCAAGCATTACAGTTTTCTCATTGAGGTTGAACAGAAGAGGTTATGTATAATATATCGCGGTAATATAGAATCCTGAAGAAAGGATAAAAGCGTACACGATATATGAAAGCATCAACGTTGAATATAATCTACGATCTCTGCTATTTTTGTGGGGGAGTACAAAAACGCTCGAAATGAATTTGGCGCTTCGCTCTGATGGGACTCCTTTCACTACAACTCCTTTTTAAAGTCCCTTTTCTTAGTAATGATATTCCGCCTTTTCAGTCGATGGCTGTAAAATTCAATTTTGTGGATGTCATGGAGAAGATTGCAAGATTCTGAGATTGAAATCAATGGACTCTAGGACCACGTCAACCACTAAATAAGGATTTCTTTCTACATGGAGGATGATTTGAAACATACACACCACTTTATAAACCGGAGTCCTGTCATATCCGAAACCCAGACGTCTCCCTTCCTTCACATTTTTTCCCGTCGTTGATCGATTCGGCAGAGACTTTCGCTGGATACAGGTGGACCAAACGATTCAAATCGAAAACCACCTTGTTTCAATTTTGAGTATGACCTTGAAGTCTAGAAGCAACAAACTGGCATACTTGGATCACTATAGACCTCGATTCCCAAGCGATCTTATTAAATCTCCACCATTGGACAAGAAGACAATAGTAAGAGGAAACAGCTCACGAATTTTTTATTACTTCCATGCAAATGACGTCGTCGCCCTCACTCTCCGCCTCACCGAATTAGCATAGCTCGATTCTTCTTCTCCACCCGCGCGCAGTGGTAACTGAATTT
Organism: Leptogaster cylindrica; assembly: GCA_963082835.1. Lineage (NCBI taxonomy): Eukaryota > Metazoa > Arthropoda > Insecta > Diptera > Asilidae > Leptogaster > Leptogaster cylindrica. The sequence continues at coordinate 18,231,596 of OY720108.1, forward strand.
GAAATGAGTTGTGCTTTGCATAAAGAAATTTTCTTCTTGATTCTCTTACGGGAACTTTAATCAAAATAATTTATGCATATTTCTTATGAGCATTTTTTAGTACCAAAAACATCTAGAATTCACCCACATAACAATATTTTGAATTCCACAGTAATTTTAGTTATCGATAATTTGGAATATTGTAGAAATCGTTTTTCTGAAGGTGATTCCGAGTGGATAAATGTTTTACCTTTTGTTCAATTTAATGCTCCGTTGGTTACTGGGGTGTTTTCATAATTCTAGACAAATGTTCAAGAAAAACTGTTTCGAATTTAAAGTCATAAGCATTTCAATAAAAATTAAAGCAACATTTTTTCTCCATCATACAAAAACATGTGGTCAAAGAGTTTTAGCAATTAATGGGCATCTGTTCGTCCTCTTGCAATGCCAATCTCTATTAAAATGTGATTTTGGTAACGACAGGGTTAATATATCACGACTTTCATCACACAAATTGGACGTCCACTTACACCGCAGGTATTAATGAAATTCTATGCCGGAAAAAATTTAAAATAAACTTTAATATAAAATTGATGGAATATCACAATTTTAAACCTGCACAGGACACTTGTTAGTGTCTGTTGATAGACTCTTTGCAATTTGCAAATATATATTCAAAAAACTAAAAGATAATAAACAAATATCTATTTCACCTCGTCAAGAATTACCTTAATATAAAATTATTTTTCTGAAGCCGGATGTAATACAGTTCGGTGGAGCAGAAAACAACCCTTACGTCTGTAATTAAGACAGTTTTCCTTGAACGTGGACCACGATACGAATCACAGCGATGGCCACAGAATTTTTATGGTGGAATTAGTAAACGTTTCATGTAGACTGTTTTGCGATTATTTTGTGTTTGTGTTTGGGTGGAAATGAAACAATATTTTACATCAAAAATATCCTGTAACATTTTATTAAGTCCCATTGATATAATTTCTTTTTTAGTTTGCCTTAGTGTTAAAGGACAACAAAACACTTAGAAAATATTTACACTCGCAAATATATTGCCGCAGTTTTCTGCATAGTGTTGGCTCTATACATTTATAAATATTTATTTGTATCTTTATTTATCTTCTTTTTTTTATTTGTTGTTTTTTTTTTTTTTTTTGTATACATATATAAACTCGTCCATTTATAAATTTCTAAGCTCTAGATAAACTACAGTACGCCTACCACGTATGATCTCCTATTTATTATGCTATAACTACATGAACTAATCGAACATTGACACCGTGGATCAATAGATTCAGGAAACACAAGTGGGATATGTTGTGGTGGGAGTTTCCAATTTTATGTTTTGGGGTATGTACTTCAATGTCACTTTCTAAACATTGTACAACATTGCGTGCTCTGTGTTCACAGTACAACAATAATAGCGATGTCCCAACAACATAAAAGGGAGGAAAGTAACAAAATTTTTCGTGCTAATAACCCCCGTCAGATAACAGTGACAGCTTGACACTTTCTATGGAATTGACTCCGAACTCCTTCTACGCAATACAGGTTGCTCCTTTCGTTGATATTCTGCAGCAATAACTTCTTATGATTTTATAACAGCTTTTCGGAATGTCATTTTTAAAGCCTTCCAAGATTTCGATTTGTGTATATCTTGTTGATTTGTGTAGAAGGCTTATGGTAGAGCCACTGTCTTGAGAGGTCGGATGACAATGAGGGTGGCCATTTTTGTATTATTGCCACAATGAGCACGTCCTGGACACAATTATTTCGAGAGCCAACATTCCTACATAGTAATTAGTATCGATTGTGGGGTAATAGTTGTAATTTCGAGGACTTCCGCTAGGCCGATAGATTTTCATTGGGCAAAAACTTTTACAAACGTTACCTGAAGCATTTCGAGGAAGAATCGAAAGTGAGTTAGGATATCAAGTGTGATGGAAAATGTCTACTTTAATTTATTCATGTGCTTTGTAAATGGCAATTATCCTTGCAAACTAACACTAGCATACATACATACAATATTGAATCAGTATCAATTACAATAAAGGTTAAATACAATAGGAACACTTAACAACAAGACTGGATGTTCCATTCGGTTAAATTATTACTGTATGTATATTAAAACAACATACTTTCTGCTTAATACTACAACATCTATTATTCTGAATGTGATTGCAGGATAAGGGGGAGATTCGAACAGAGAAAAATCACCGATACAGCTTGAACTTTTAACATTCGAGAATTGATTTTCTGTGGAGATAAGATGGTCACTAAATGCATAAGACAAAAAGGGTTAATCACAGTTGATGATTTTATACTTCAGTAGAACGCTCACTAATAGATTGCTTCAGTCTAGTATCTTTCGACTATTTTTAGGACACTTATCCTTACAAACCGATTTAATTTCAATTGCATGCACTGTAAACACGATTGAAAGAATTTAAAAACTTTGATGCGAGAATATGATTTCCACTTTTCCTTCCGTTTCAAAAGACTTCTTTCAATTGGAAGAAAAAAACATCGAAATTGCCAAATTGGGTTTGTTTTACGTACTCACACGAACACTTCACGTCAATTCAAATCTTTCGTGGATGCTTTAAAGAAAATTAAATGTAAATTGAGTTTGCAAAAAAAAATGACTGCAGAATACTAATTTCGAAATGTTCTTCATAAGACACTAAATTTCACAAGCATTTTAAAATGTTGAAAGATGTTTTCGTGTTTAAAAAACATTTTTTAGCAAAGTTCAATAAATTAAATTTGTATGTTTGCAAAACAAGTTATTCCGAAAATGCGAGAAAATTATTATCAAGATAAAACAGAACCCAAATTATATTTCAAAATTAAATTTTTGCATATAGTGTTTTAAAAACAAAATTGTTTGTTAGAAATAAATATTCAGGAAAGGTGTTGGTTTATATTATATATATAACATATTAAAAAAAATTAATGATATAAGAACGGACTAATCACAATCAAATATGATACGTACAAAGTCAAAATTCGAAATTATTGAAAAGTTTTTTTGAAATATCTTGTAAATACTAGGTAATCAATTCGAAGACTTTAAATACAAATTGAGACAAAAATTGATATTTGAACAATCAAATTTTGAAAGAAAAATTATTTTCCAGAAACGTCGTCAATTTCAATTTTATTTCTAAAAACGGAAACGAGAACATTAACACGGTAATCCCAGTTTGGACGGAATGCTCTAATGCAAAAGTCAGTTTATTTTCAAATTAATAAGTTAACTTTGCAACAAAGGATATGATAAACTAATTTCTAAAACGCCGAAAAATCTATAATGCAACACTTTTCTAACCCCAGTTTTAGCACACTAAAAAAGGCACTGCTTCCGAAAAACTGTCCAAACCCCTTTCGCTTAGTTTGAGTGTGTGGAATCCATATTGAAGTCCTTCCGTAACATGGTACAATGTTTCCTTTTGGAAAGTGAACACATGAGTGGCATTTCCTATTGGAAAGTGCATTATTACCTTTTGGCAGTTTCAATTAAATTAGAAAAGTACTTGATTGAACTAATTAATGTACAGCGAAAACCTTTCAATTCTGTTGTTTTGGAAATAAATTTGCATGCTTTTTGCATTTAGTTCAGCCTTCAGCCATACTTAATTAATGTAATTGTGCTTGAAAGAGTTTTGCCAACAATTGCGGTAATTGCTAAAAACGAATATGTGATTAAGATCCGTTCACAATTCAAGAAGGTAGCCTTAACGGTTCAATCGAATTTACATAATGGATCAAAGTAACCAAAGAAAGGATAAATAACGTAACAGATTGAAAATAAATAATATGTTCTCAATAATATAATCCAATATGTGGACAATTGGTATTCGAATGTCGCAAGCAATTGTGGAGAAATTCCACTTAGTAAATTGAAAAATCACTTTTAATTCCATAATGGCAAAATTTTCTCAAAAAGAAGCCTTTCAAAACAAATATTACAATAATTGTAACTCTGCGATTTCCAATGGAAACGAAATTCAAATCCTAACAAAACATTGTTAACGCTGTATAAATAAACAAAGATTTCTTGGATATTTTAAAAATCGATCCATTTACTTTTCAAAATACCACAAAGTCGAAAAAATATACTAACTTAACCGATGCTTATTTGGGTATTAATTTCGTGTTTCATTAAGAAAATTCCATTTCTGGCTGCCTCAAGGTTAGCAAATTTCTCTACTCCGAATGTTTTCTAGGCAAAAATGTGGTGGAATTTTCATCCTTGCAATTTATTCTCATCTGCATAAAATTTTCTTTGAGATATCGCAAATGGAATATGCTAACAAAATACCCGCATTAAATTGCTTTCCACTAAAGGAAGTCTTCCATCTTGATTCTGATTCCAGAGATCGATAAGGAACTCTCATTCAATCAAAACGCGAATTATCTGCTGAACAGTTCCAATTTCTGGCAATGATTGTGGTCAATTCTATTGTGGAGAACTATTGAATCGTCACGTGATTCGGATCGTGTTCCCTGATAGTCAAGCACATGAACGTGATTGTTCAACGAAAACATCTCCGTTAGTTACTTTTACTTACGAGTACCATATACGTCAAAATGCCAATAAGAAAATTCGACAAATAATTTTCGATTTATTAACAAATCCGAGCGACTTTTGTGCTCCGAATATAATTGAAATTCGCAGAAACATTCTTTTGCACTTCAGCAATGTCCACTCTACGGTGGACACCAGTGCCATCTATACTGTGTGAATGTTTCATTATCACCAACTTATGACCTTTAAGCATAGAAGGATTCGTGAATTGAAGAAGGGCACAACAGGTTGGCAATCATCAAGAGGAATCGCATTTGGGTTTTCTGTACTTGTACTTCAGAATATTGTCAAGTATCTGTGCAAAACCCAGCAAGGGGAACAGGGTAGCCAAAAGAAAATAAGGACATAGAGTGGGAAAATTAAGTTATAGCAACAACAAAAACACGAAGTTTCAATAAAGACCGCAATTGGTCATAAGGGAAATAAGAGATTCCACTGTGTATCTAACAAGAAATGTATCTTATTAGTGTTGAAATCTGGCAGCTGTGATTCAACTAGGACATACGAAGCCAATCATCTATTGGGCTGAAATGCAGCATGGAAAATCAAAGCGTATACGAACAGGAAGTTAACATCAAACACTCTTTTAATGTCAGAGTTAGAACAGAGGTTGAAGTTGAAGAGTTTCACAATTATTATATGCAGTTTACGATTTTTCAGAAGTCATAATTGAAATTAAACTGATTGTGAAATTTTAACGTTGAGAACGTGGAAGAAGGAGGAGCACCTTAATGAAGAGAGACTGTTTTTATAGAATGAAGCTGTGTGATTTTAAATCCCCGTAATATATTATAACATCTGTATTCATATTTCTATTCTATAAATTCCAAGCCTCTAGGTATTATATATCGAACAATGGCGGCCAAAAAACTGTTTTATAGGACAACATGTGAAGAATGGTTGTTATTATTTCATTTAATTTGACTTTCAAAACATCGGAATCTAATCTACAGTTTGGATCACTATTTTATGCCTAGACGATTGTATGCCGGAATTGGTAAATATTCAGACGAAACTGGTCCAAGTTATGGAATACTGCACATTTGCTGAAAGGACAATTTCGACCAAATCTAAATATCACCAAGTAGAGTAATAAATCAGATCGCGAAGAACAATCGAAGCGCTCTAAATAAAACAGCAAAAACTAAATCATAAATCGAATACCATCGATAGCCTCGGATTGAGGTCCTTTAAAGGATAACTTCGGGCCCCTCTGAACGATCATTGAACAGTGGATTTGGTCTAAATATACCATTTCTGCTGCTGCTGACGTACATTCTGGTTTTGATGTTCGACTTTTTCCGGGTGGTTGGCCACGATAACAGTAATTGCTCTTCGGCCGCCGAATCGATCTCGAACTCCTTGCTGAAGCAACTGGACTCCTCCAAGGAAGAGTAACGTCTCTGGGAGTTGTCGGACGTTGTCGTTGAATTGCTGCCACTTGTCAAATCCACCTTTGCAGAGTCCACATCACCAGAAATATTCTGATTAAAATTGGTGCTGTGATCACCCAGAATCCATTTGGGTCGATCGATCAAGTTACTAGAAGATGAATATTGTCTATACAGTCTTTCTTTGGCCGGAGTGCCTGGCAACGAAGGTGTCTTCTCGCTCTCATCCGAAAAGGCTCTCGTTATAAGAATTCTTGGTGATTTCAGAGGTGAATTCAATACTGTTCGGTTATTACTATCACTACAATAACTACTAGCAAGCTTTTTGTTTTGACCATTTTGATCTAATCGAAGGACTTTTTGCAAAACAAGATTAGCTGTGCTCAAAGTGGATTTTTGGTGTTGCGGATTTATACTGATGGAACCTTTTGGTATTGCCGTTTTTCTGGGGTTATCTTGTGATGTTTTAGTACCACGAAAAGAGTTTCGAACACTATTGTACAGTTCCAGATCAGCATCGGAGACAACCTCATTATCAACACTAGGAACTTGCAGTGTGTTGCAGCTGCTTGTATGAGCCAGAGCAGGTTTTGGTTGAGTCATTGTAGGACTCTCTAATCCAGTGAATGTCAAACTGTTGGGACGCCAAGTTAACTCTGAAGCGATTCGCTTCATTTTAAGCCGTTGTCCACTGGTGCAGGAACGGTCGATATCAATGAGAGTTTCTGAGAGACGACGCTGCAGGAGGGGACGCGTCAGGAATCCGAGATTACTCATCGAAGGTCTTCTTGAGCCGCACGTTGAAGGAGTACGCGCTTGAATCTCCTGATTGATCTCATTTTTCGTGCGCTGCTTGCGCCAATAGTTCTGAAACGTCTTACGGATGGTTTTGCTTTTGAGACCATAAAGAATGCCATTCACGCTTGTAGAACATGTCAATAGGACTGATGACGCTATCACGATATAGGGATTAGTTTTATACCTTTCCGGCACATTCTCGCCGTGCATTGCCACAGCCACACTGTCCCACACAATAGAAATGTAGTAAGGAAGGTACAGTATTACAAACGATCCTACAAGCTGCAGTACTGAGGCTATGGGGCTGCGTGATCGGAATCGTGGTCCCCCAGCGCTTGGAGCTGTTACTGTTGGAACGAAAAATGGATTCCGCTGATGTGTTATTGTTACTTGGGCTGAAAGGGTTACTTCATAAATTGCAGCAGCAATTCTGTGTCGGTGATACCTTGCAATCATTAGAACCTGGGAAAGAGCAAAAAACAATCTTCTTTAGTTATTTGAATTGGATTACATTATCGAATTTTATTTGCAATCAAACAATGCAGGGTTGTTGAACAGGGCAATTCATTTTCATATCCTGTTTTAAAATAATTGTTCGAAAAAGGTTTTTAATAAAGTGAAATTATCAGGCTGATGTGGTTTCTTATTTAGTATCTACCTATTTAATGCACATTGCACATTTAATACACATGTACAAATATTGATGCAGTACAAGGATCGTGTGTTTACCAAATCTCACTTTGAAATCTTTCAAATGCATGATTATTAAACTTACAGTGAAATAATTCCGATATTTTTTTCATTTTGTACATTTTCGATTCATCCGAATGTTCACTTCCAATGCGCTTAGGGAAATTCAATGATTTTATTTGTCTCTAAGCTTCTTGATAACAAAAGGACTTCTGAATTGAGGAAATATTGCTGGAGCTGTTGTCAAAGTACAGACATATTGTTCGTATTCCTTTTTCAATTTTTCAATTTTCAGTTGAAAATCTTCCGATGTTGATATACGTCATGAATTGGCGAAAGTAAACGAAGATAAATAAGATACGGTTTTGAAAGGACTCGATTTATCTGAGGCCGTGGCTCGTCAAATGAATTTATGTAACGAAGGGAATGATTTTATTATTCCCTCCGGTTGTCTGGGAAAATACAACATGCAGTGGCAGGTGATTTTTATATTTTGTTGTTTTTCAACGTGTTCGGAATTATGTTTCCTTGAACGGTTTGAACGATATAAATTGTTTTAAGAGATTAGATTGAACCCTTGAAGTATGTATTCAAATTCAAATTCAATTTAATATTAATTTTTCAATGTCCAAATTCTACAGATCCACAATAACTAATTTCTGGATTGAGTTTATTTTTTTTTATTTGTTGAGGAAGTATGATTTGTTTTATTAATGGAGGAGAGTGTTCACAAAAAACACTTAAACCAGGTGATAGAAAAACACTGCAAATTTTTCACAAAGGTTTATTATTATTAAAATAATTTTTATTCCCACTAGATATTGGACCATTATTCACGCAGACCGGCTAACGATGGAGATAAAATTTGACATTTCAAAATTCAATGGTAGATGGCAGTAGTGATCACGTATAGAGATTTCACCTACCAAGAAATGGAATATTTTATGGAGATTCAAAATTCCATTACTCAAAAGCCAATTGAGCTAAAGTCATGCAGTCAAAAATGTTCTAATGGGTAATAATATTGAAGCATTGCATTTTCCGAGTTTTATGAGTAATTCTTGAACAGTTTTGGAAATATGATTTTTTAAATATTTGATTCTTCAATTCCCACCCTCAAAGTCCCTCGAGCCCTCGAGTTGTTAAGATCGTTATCAGATGGCACTTGATTTTTGAACGAAATTTCATTGATTTATCTCCAATAGTTTCTGAGAAAAAACCTGGACAGCGGACGGTGGACGGAGGACGGGGGACGGTGAACAGACGGATTTTTTTTATTTGTTGTTTGAAATCTACATGTCTCAAAACGTAAACTGTCAAAATTTCAGGCCGGGTTTTAATTTTTTTTTCGTGCTCGGTTCCAAAGGTTTATTATTATTAGAAATAATAAACCAAAATATTGGTTTTCTAACTAATTTTATGCATATCAACAAATTGAATATTATATTTAATTTCATTGCGAGTTTTTAAAAAAGATTAAGGTTTTGAGAGATTTTTGAAACAATTCATAAAAAGTAACAACTCTTTTTAATAATCATCTCTGATCTAACCGTAAGAGTATTGTAAATTTTAATTACTCTCCATTACTCCTTTCGATGGAATTTGAAATAGCACTACTAATCCCTTAATAATAGTTTCATTGTCCTACTTGTTTCAGTGGAGGTAAAATTACGTACAGGAGGTAAAATTAAGTTGTATAGAATGTTAGGGAAAGCGGGGCGGAATGGGTATCCTTTAACATTTTTGTTAATATAATGAGGTAAATTCGGGCTATAAAAAGAAACAAATCTATTCAACAGTACTCATTGATGGGTCTTCTTTGTACTGCAAACATTAGAGAAAGCGAATTATATTTAAATTATTTTAATGAAAAATGATTGCACAGGGGTTGTGTGGGACTGTTATAACTAAGGAATAGACAGGCTTTATAGACACAAATGTAAACGATTCTATTTTTATAAATTAGATCTTCAATTCTGTTTTTTGTTTATTTCTCCAAAGATGATTTGAGTACATTGAATTCTTTAGAAACTTTTTGATAATCCATTACAACATTCGTTATACAGTCGCGAAAACATAATTCATCAAATAAATAGACCATTCTTGCCGATTTGACTGTTTGCAATAATTTCATACCACCTGTAGTATACAGAAATTTCATTTATGGAAAAATAGCGATATGAAATGTACCGGGTCGGAACGGGAACGTTCTTGTGTCACCCCAGTCTCATTCCGCCAAAAGATAGAGTTATAGGCTTGCAAGTATATATATTTACAAACACAAATCATCTGATCAGTTAGTTATACTAAAGTAAACTAAAATATACTAATGGATAATTGGTAAAAGTATAACTGACGAAAAACTATTGACTCAAAAACTAGGATAATCTTCTTACTTGTAAAAACCACACAAATCTCACAAAAAATGCTCTAATCACAAGGTTAATATTAATAGCAAATTCAACTGGTCTACAACAATTCCCAACAATAATTCTGATGTAGTACAAAATATATCCGCTAGGTTCTCTAGCATAATGCTGAAGAGAAAAGTAAAGTGGCCCGTCCAGACCGAACGCGACCCGTTCCATTCCGCCATCCCACAAAAATACTCAAGAAACTTGCCAATTAAAGGGTTGAAAAATTGTTAAATTTTACAAAATCTGCCACACAAAAATTACAATAATATTTTTAGTTCATACAAAAATTATTACAAATAGTTTAACTCACCTTTATGTTACAACCTACGATCACTATTCCGGGGAGCACAAGGGTGAGGAGAGTAAAAGTGATGGCATACCACAGAGAATTTAGTGTTGCAAAATTTGGTACACATGCCCCCAAATTTGTACTAAATTTGAATGGTGCCACTTTAAAAAATGGTGGAATGGACAGTAAAAATATCACAATCCAGCCACTGATAAGTCCAGCGATAACCTGCGAATGAATATTTATTTTGGCTTAATTAAATATCAATCAATAATCAATTTAAGGTCGAAATGTCATGCAATTTAGATTAATTAATTATTTACTTGCTCGTATTGCTTAATATTATTAAAACAATCATATTCAATAAATACGTTGGTTCGAAATAAGACTGCGGTCAGATGTCGCTAAAATTACCGAATCTATAGGAAAACTTTTTGACTGCTTAGCTTTTACAAGAAAGGATATCAAAATGCAGATATGTAGAAACGTCGATTTATATTGAGCAATTCAGGAAAATTGAAAAAATATGCTTAAGTATTGGGATCCTTATTATTTCGCTTTAAACAAAGGAAGTGCCTAGAAATGTGATTCGGATTTCACTTTCTTTTGTAAAGAGAGTCGTAAGGCCTTTTGCTGATACTTTATTCCCGTATTTTCCTTACAATTTTCCTGATTTCCCTTTTTAAGTTTAAGTGATTTCATAAGAATCCCATCTAAGCTTTATTTTTTGTTTCTAACTTTAATATTTGAGTGACAATAAAAAAACTTTAAATTTTTAGGAATACTGATTAACTCCGGTTTTGATAAATTTGGATCATATCGTGATTTATTAATAATTTTGCTCAATAAAATAAAATTTCGGACAAAAACTGTTAAAAATAATGAAAACTTAAACCATGAAATTATCTTGAGTCCACCGAGCTACAACAAAAAACGAAATAGAATTCTATACAATATTGTATTCAATTAAATTTTGTTGTAAAAAAAAAAATAGTACAAATATTGATTTCGTAAAAAAGCATATTACAAATCCCGCTCCAAGAAGAATTCAAAATTCCATTTTTCTATGGCGTCTAAAAAAAAAAAAAGGTAAAATAACACCGACGCATTTAAAGAACATTTAAGACGCATTTTAAAAGGAACTGTTGTTTATTACTTAGGGAAGTTCATCGTAAATTGCATTTATGGCTTAGAACTGTGGTAAACATATCGCAATACTCACTTTCTTATTTGTTACTATGGCACTATAATGTAGAGGTGCCGCGATCGCATATAATCGATCACAGTTCAAACCGCAAATTATCCAAAGTGATATCGGATGAAATAATGTAAATAGGAAACCTTGTATTACGCATACAAATTCGATAGAAGCTATCCAACTGCCTTGGTGTATAATCGGTGGGAATGAGAATACCAGGAATATTAGCGACAGGAGGGTTTGGATAGCACTCAAATGCGTCAGAAGAATGTTGTTGGGAGAAACCTGTAACGAAATTATATGTATAAAGATATTTAAAATTAAAGCAAAATTTATATTAAAAGTGTTTCTGAAAGGGGATTCCCTAAGGGTAATTTTAGTACTAAAGCTATTTTGACTCAATTGTTTTCTAGTCTATGGCCTCTACCAATCTATTCAAATCTTAAATTCAAAATCGAGGATCCAATGTGGCGACCGAAATTTTTCAAAATTCAACAAATTCCGGGGAAATTTACTACTAAGGATATTGTAAAATTCAAAATGGCGAACCCAACTGACGAACGATTTTTTGGGAGTGAGAAAAAGTTGGAATAAATTCGGTACCAATTTCGAAACTTCTATATTTGTTAATTCAAGATGGCAGATCTAATATGGCGACAATTTTACTAATTCGACAAATGTAAGTTAAATTTATTTGTAATGGTATTTTGAGGCCACTGATTTCAAATCTACTATTAAACTTTTGAAATTCAAAATGGAAGACAAAGTTTGGTGATTGAGTTTTCCTTAAATTAAAGAAGTTTTAATGAATTCGATGACTAATTTCCAATCTAAAATCACAATTCACAATTATAAAATTCAAACTGATGGATTTATTATGATGTTAAACATTTATTATAAAGGAATTTTCGTGAAAATTCATACGTCCATTGAAGTAAGAAACAATAGTCAAAATCGCGTTCAGTGATTCCCGAAAAAGAATTTCCGTTATCATAGTTGGAAATACATCGATGTTTTTTAAGCATTAATACATATGATTTTCATCACACCTGTGAAACATGGTAACCCTGCTAGTACAAATTATAACACGGAGGACTTTAATATAAAAGTTGTAAATTTCCACGGGACTTATTTAAAGATTTATGAAATTTTCTAAACTGGTACCTACAAAATTCTATTTCACAGTTTGTCAAACAATGTAATTTCAGAATTTTGGTTCATTTACAGAATTCCGGCTTAATGAAAATTAAGGACAAAATGCAAATCGGTGGAGTAATGTCAAAGAAATCAGTATGCTTTGCACAGTAAGTCACAGGATGCCGTTCCTAGAAGCAACAAAGCTGTTTTGAAACTCTCCTTTATTCATTTCAAAAGTCCTTGCACGAAATGTGCAGAAACTATTCACAAATTTTAAGTAATTCTAAGCATTTGATAAAAGTTTAAGGATATTTCTAAACAATTTGCAAGCTCCTATAATAAATCATTTTTCTGGATCTTAAACACGAATAAAAAGCTTTAGTTTATATAATTAGGTTTTTAACTGCTGCCAACAAGAAAACCGTGTACTTTGACTTTTTTATTAATAATTAATTTATGTTAATTAAGAAAACATTTAGTGCTCGTCGATTAATAAAGTATGCGCAGGGCTGCGGCATAGAGACGAGAACGTTGAAACCTCCTATAAGGGTTGCTTGCTTGATGTGTTGCCGGGTAATTCAGCGGGACATATTATTTCACGGGGACACGTCCAAGAAATGCACTGAAGACGGCAAACTCAATTACCTGTCGCACTGGAAGGTTCGACCTCCCTCACCTGCACCACATTTGATTCAAACCGATTTATTCTACAGTCACTGCACCAGGATGATGGAGATCCTTGCCGTGTATTGAGAATGCTGCTGTTTGCTGTTGACGTTATTTTCCGCCACATGTTGTCGCACTTTTGTCGAATTTCTCTCGCCAGGAAATTGCTTGTAAATTGAATTACTCAATAGCTGCAGAACTCCTCATGAGTTCAGTTTCTGGCTCCTGGCATTTCGAAAGCATGGAAATTGTGCTGATGTAAACACGATATAATTACATTTGTTGGGTTCACAGCTACATAAAACAACTCGGGAATTTCCCCTGCGAATTATGGAACTGCATGGTGTATTTTTGTGCGACTACAGTGAAATTAATTTGGTCAGTTGGATTGTGTTGCCCTAAAGCAGCGTTATATTTGCACTTGTACATTTTCGATATATTATTTCAGTCATCTATTCAGAAAATATAACTGTTGCAATTTTCCTCGTAAACTGTTCGTTGAGACATGCTCGAATGACATCCGCCTCGTAAATACATTGAATCATTTTACTACATTTTCCGATCGTTACTTTGACTTTTAAAATTTACGTCGATTAAATAAAAAACAACAACAACATTCTTTCCAATAACAAACTATTCTCCACCCTTTGAGCCTAAGATCCCATCAATATGGCATCAGCAGGAACGAGGCGACGCATTTCAGTATTCCATTACGTATTAAAAGCGGAAACGAGTTCCATTAATAGACTGTAAATTCAACTTAAGATGACATACCCGGTGAGCTTGCGTTTGTCGCCCACACCAGTCCACCCATCAGAGTTCGAACGCAATCACGTATATGGGTTGAACTGACCCCGTCCACCGAACTCCGATTCCACCCCAAATGCCTGGTATTATCGGATAAAACAGAACAAAATGTTCACAGTCAAGCTCCCCAGCAAAGGGGCAAGTTAATCAATCAAGCTCACGATACCTGTTGCAGGTGTGCGGTGTTCACCCATCATTAGAACGACCCTCGAAGGGGATTGCGACTTACATTGACCTGGCAGGGGGACCTATTAGACAGATATTGTTTCCGGAATGCTCACTTAATTAGTTGAGCTGCAATTTAAATTTTGCGGTCAGAAATAACAACAGGAATATTTTGGATGAAGACATTTGTGTCACAAAATTTTTTGTTAATTATTTTTAATTGTCAGAAATAACGTAATTTTTTTTCAAATCACCTAAAACCATTTAAATTATATTATTATAAATTCGTTGATCGTTACATATCAATAGAAGACAATGTTTATTTTTTATATATATATATATATACAATGACAATTCGTTTGAATCACTTTGTTTTGCTCAAAATTTTTTACATCCAAGTTTTAGTACTGTAAGCATCTAAAACATTCAATTAAATTGATTTTTTTATGAAGTATTCACTTCACTGTGTAAAAATTCAACGCCTAAATTTATACTTGGCGAGTGAGAATCACCTCGCAAGTGCAAAGCAAAGGATCAATACAAATTGTTATTCCCTGGCAAGACCTTATAAAAAAAAAAGTAAAATACTATATTCTATGTATGTCCGTACTTCGTCGCGGAATACTTCAATGTTTTTTGGGTTACGGAAACATGCAAGTTTGCATTGTATTTTTTTTAATTTCTTGTAGTTTTGAGAACCACTTCACAAGAAATTAAATTTCATATACATAAAAAATCAGCTAAAGAAATTGTGTCTATGATATTATATATTAACTTGACTCCCATATTTGCCTAACAAATGAAACATGAACGTTAAATTGAAGGAACCGAAGGAAAAAATCTTGAGCTCCGCAACAATTAGCCTTGAAAATGTTAGAAATCCGGCTTTTACATTCAGTCTATTAACGCTCGAAGAGGTGGGAATGCAAATTTATGCAAATATCCTCCGAAAGAAAATTGTTATCAATTTCGAATTGAAAAGAGCGAAACGGTGTCCTAGGAACGACGACCCTCAAGCTGCCTGAGAATCGCGACTTTTATTGCTGTGTGGGGATTATTTGAATTGAGTAGGGGGACGAAAATCGCGGCTGTCGTCGTAGCGACTTTTAGTCAAGACGTATTATCGGCAATTTGTAGATATTAGAGGAAATGGTCTATTTGCACACCGGCATTGGCACGAGGAGCAGTGATGCGAAGGATGTACATCGCCTTACCTGCTTCGTCAATATCAGCACCAGGACTATGTATCCATTGAGGCACAGTCCAACAGTTGACACTATAGCCAGGGGCACGCCTAGACTCAAGGGCAGCATGACGTACCCCGATGGCGTATTCTACGCTCCTGAGCCGCCCCTCTGCTCACTAGGTTACATCTTCCTCATCCATATTGAGTACGTCCTGAAATGAAACAAAGTAGGATATTAGTGTCAAAAAAGAAAAGCGACTGTCGATTTTGGTTCCTTGTGCTGTATTTAAAATTAGTTCCGCCAAAATCAATGTACGAACGAGCGCAAGGAGATTCAGGATCATTCACAAAACGTTTCCATGATTCTTGAAGCGCTCGTCATCTTCCTCAGGGTGGGTGGAAGTGGTGGGTGGTGGTGGAAGTGGTGTCGGTGGGGGCAATAAGCCAAACTTGGGCCTCCCCTCAACTGATTGATTTATGCACATAAAGGCAACTGCGACGAGTCGGCGGCCAAGGGAGCAGTGAATACGTGTTGGAACCAATTTTTGCATTATATTTAGACAATTTCATATTTTCTGGAAGATACCTTATTTTTGCAAAATTCTACGTCTCAGGCAATTGTACAACATTGAAGCCGAAAGTGGTAAAATATGCTGACAAGGTAATTTTAGGTTTTTCGTCCTACACTTTCTGCAGACAAACTTATCCTTGTTCGTCAAAGAATTTTAATGATTGGTCGATATTTGTTGGCACAGCAGCGTGACGAGCACAAGTATTCCAAATGTGACATGCGATTACCACTCTTTAAGGTCTCACGTCACTTACATTTGCACAGAGTGGAAATAGTTAGGAGTGAAATTTTGATCCTTGCATTTCCAACGATTTTCGGATGACAGAAAGACATACGTGAAAGACGTTAGAAAACTGTATATGTGTTAAATGCCTTCATGCCAGCAGAAATGGAAACGTAAACAAAATTAGTGTGGATTCACTTTTAAAAAAAAATTTTTCTTTTACAATGCACACTAAAAATCGCGCAAACTTTCGTTTGAATTGAAGGTCGATCAATTCATTTGTTTACACGAAAACTTTGTTCGGTAAGATATAGACAACGAGAAGTACGAAGCATGTAAATTGATTTTTTCAGTCGAACGTTTTCTGTGCTCTATCGAATTCGTATTGATATTTCAAAATGTAATACAAACAAATAATCAAATTATTAACAAAAATTCGAATGCTTGCGGCGGCTATTTTTTGGTTCATGGGATCTTCGGCGTGTACCATTACTTCCTCCAGATGTGCGACCTCAAAGCACAACTCGACCACCCTTGTAATCCCATTTTCAGATCCGCGGGAGGAGGGGTCGATGTTGAAATTAACATCGCTCCTTTTCTATGAATTTTAGTTTTGAAGTTATATGTAAAATTTCAAAATGATTTTATTATTCTAAAACACTAATAAATATTTGCAAGAGTCACAGTGTATTTTTCGTTATGATTTATCATCATAACACATTTGATTTATAATTATTTGAGAGCCAAGAAAATTTATTATATTTATAATATATTATTGTTCACAGGTGTCTAACACGTTTGTTGGTTATAGTTTGCCGCATAATTTCAACAAGTTGTATTAGATATTTAATTAAAAAACAAAGTTTTGGCAGGTCTATAGGCTGCGGTAGATTTCAAAATGTTTTCGATTGAATTTTTCAAAGTAATTTTTTTCAAAATGGAGAAATCAGTTATTGATTTACAAATTACTCATCAAGAGTTTTTTAACGATACCCTAAAAGACGTGGTTTTAAAAATTTCGATTTTCTTTTGCATTTAACAAAGCTGTGCATCCACAATCCTTGTTTGATTGCTTCCATTTATTGCTGCAACTTTTGTTTAATTAGGTTATTGGAATTGTGCATAATTTTATTCTCCCTCGAATCACATTCAATATTTGAATTAATCTGGATAGAAATGATTAACCACGTTTTCAACAATTTAATTTGACATTTGAACGTTTTTCCAGTTCGTAAACCGAAATGATTTGATGTGTAATTTTCTGTGTATAAATTGCGCTATTTTCAATATTCTTCTATAATAAATTTAAGGCCCTCTTTTCCATTTTCAATGTTTATAGCGACATTCCAGCAAAAAACAGGATCAATTTCTTGATTTCGATAAGAATAAATTTTTCCCTTGTTTCAATTGTATTTGCACATTTTCTGTTGACTCTTTATTCACTTAATTACTCTTGTCACTTGACGGAGTTATTTTACTTATTTCTGTTTAGTAATTGCCGATTGGCAACATTTTCGTAATGGGTAAATTCGGATATTATTAAAAGTGCCTTCCTTCCGCTCATCATCGATCCAAAAATAGTACAATATACTATTGTCATCGAATCATTGTGCGTGCGAAAAACTTCCATTTAAGCTGATACGGGAAAGTGGGTCAAAATTGCCACAAAATATTTTACCCTATAAACAAACAGACAATCAAATTGACAAGGGCAAATAAATAAAAACTTTTAAGAAATAAAAAATTTAAATGAAGATTGCAATTTTGCTTCATTTGGAAAGTATCTAATTATTTAAGGTGTTTAAGGGATCATTTGGTTGGATAAGTTTTAAAAATATTTTCCATAGTTTTCTTGATTAAATCGAACAATTTTTTGTAGCGTCCAAATAGCAAAAATGTTTTATTACTTTAACTTACAAAATAAATATTTAAAAAAAAAAAACCTCAAAGTCAAATATTTGAAAAATTTCGTCATAGAAACTTCATGTGGGTTTTTTAAGTTAAAAACTCTCCAGCAACAACAATTAGAGTAGGAATGAGATTTATTTTTAGAAGTTAAAAAGTGTTGAGAACATTTCACTGTTATTCATCTCTAGTTATTTGTACTACGAATCCTGCCCATCGATGGAATGCTGGTCACGAAAACTTCGCAGAAGGACTCCATCAAAGGAAATGTAATTGAAAATAACGAATTTTCCGTAAACCATTCCTAATGGTACTTGCTGTAAGTGAAGTTGCGAATTGGTCCTTGCTCCTGCTGCTGCAACAACTTCACGCAGGAGTACTTCGTATGCAGCACAGCACAATGGAGTGACATTCTAAATTTCAATGGCAGCTCATTTGTTTACTCCCACGAAGCTGGCACAAAGTCCTTATCGTTGAAAACGTTTTCTTAAATTAAGGATAATTTAACTACTTCCCTGCATAAATTGTGATAAGATAGTGTTGAGGAACTTGAACCGAAAACAGTTTTAAGCACGCACCACAATTATTTTTGAATGATGACTGTACGCACAGTTTCCAGTTTGGTTGGACCAGTGGTGGCAATTAATTAGCTGTTGTTCTTGTCCGCTGATTTATGGGAACCTAAACCACCCTGGCTCCGACAGGTGATTTATCTTACAATGTGAGCGGAATACATCAAGGAATTTAGGGAAAAGTTTGTCAATTGGTGGAGCACACCGTCACGAAAGTAAACAACATGGCATACTCCACTTGAAATTGAAGGTCACCACAAAACATTTTATCAAAATTCAATTTTATCATTGAAATTGGAAAGCGATATTGCCACTGTTAAGCGCAGTTGCCGACTGGAGAGAAGCCAACTGCCTCTTGTCCTTCAGCAAGGGTCTCGCAGTCACAACTTGCACACGCAACGCTACCATTTCTTTAATATAGACAACAAAATGGAATAATAACTAGATATCGATTGAAAGGCAAATTGGGCCACAGTAAATCCAACTATTTTTACCGAAATCGTGTCATCTCAGGATTGGTTATTAATCGCTCATTTGCCCGTTGCCTGAAGCTATCTGACTCTAGTAACACGTGCGGGCAGTAAATGTCCTGCGGTCCATAAAAGCCCTACAAAACACTCGCAATATGGTTCCGGTCGCAGTTGGAAGAGGAACGATTCGAACTATCCTTTTTTGGGGTGACCGATATTAGTCGTAAATACTTTAAAGTCTAATCGCTTGCAGCGATAATCCGAGGACTTCTAACGGTATCGATTTAAGTTCAATGTCACAACTTATCAGATAAGTTTATGCCTCTCTGCCCTCCATTGTCGGTGGCATCCAGTCCAGGAGAGAACACTTCGCGTGAGGAACGTCCTTTTAATCGAAATGGTAAAGACTAATCAATTAATGAAAGTGGATTAATTAATAAATTCGTGAGAATAGGATACTGGTTGCTGGTCGTAAACCAATAAACTGGTCGTCTAGTCCTTCTTCAAGCTTCAATCACAATGACAAGGATGATATGTTTTTGACAAACATTAAATAAAACTAATTTCTGATGGTGGCAAAGGATTACTACTGAATTTTCGATAAAAGGAATCCTTCTACATCTTACAAAATGTGGAAATTGAAATGTTTTTCATGTAAACTGAAATCAATGGGAAAATATTTGGTAATTGTGTAAATTACGATTGATTGCTTGTTATTTGTTGTTAAAACACATAAAAAAAAATGTTCATATATTAAAGGATTTCCAAAAATAGAAATATATTGATTCTGACACACAAAAATAGAATTTTAAGGTTAACTTCAAGGATTGTATTCAATACTAAACAATTCATGTCATAAAGGTCATTCTCGAAACTATTGTTAATGGAATAATATATTATATATATACTACACGAATGTTTTTACTCAAGTCCTTTTAATATGAATTCAGAAATGAAGAAATCAGAAATGAAGAAATGATGGAGACGAACGACTGAAAAACGTGAGAAATTGTTCAATATAACTACAACAAACTGATTTTTAAATTTCGATTTTTGCGCCATTTTTTTTTATTGGTTATTTTTATTTTTTAAAGGGTTGATACAAGAAATTACTTAATTCCTTAGAGAATTGCGGAGTCGTTGACTTTGAAGTTGAGAAATATGTATTAGGTTTCCAGCATCACATTTAAGAATTCCTTGTGGAAAAACACCCGATGCTGTTTACTTTCCTTCTTCCTTTTTGTAGAGGGATATTTTCGTTTTATCTGTTATTATTGCAAAAATTTCTCCAGGGTTTATTAAGCAATAGATCCTTCCAATGAATAAAATGTAGTGTAGCAGATATAATTCAAAAATTTAATTTTAAATAGAAAGATTCATTATTTCGTTCTTTTTTCATACTTTTGAAAAATGTCATATTTTGTACCTATTATTTTTTTTACATTTTCGTTTAGTTAACTTTTCCAATCGGAACAAAATATTTTTCGAAAATCAGGCAAAATTATTTTAAGAAATAGAAAAGTTCACTGCTAACAACTTTTTTTAACAAAAAAAATGTGAATCTTCTCCATTTAATTAACCGATTTTTAATTTTTAATAAAATAAAATCCTTCACTTTTATGGCAACCAAGCTACCAAGAATTAATTTAAGAAAGAAATTGTTTATGTTTTCACTAAAGTTTACGTCAATGTATTATTCAACCAAATTTTAGTTTGCATTTGAGAGAGTTAATTGAAAAACTGGTGGAAATTATTTATTTTCCTGAACTTGAACCTCCATTTTATTTTGTGAAAACGTGTAAAACTCTTTTACGCCTTAATAAAGCAAATTAATCTTTTATATCTCATAAAAATGTACTCAGTATTTTTTTTTAATAAAAATTAAGCGGTAAAAAATTTGCTTTCAATTAACATCAATCGATTTCTAAGCAGCAAAATTTAAACAAACCTGAACTTTAGAAATAAGAACAGTTTTAAGCTGCAACATCAGAATTTAATCATATATTTTTCGAAACTTTTTTTTAGATTAAAAAATAGCAAAAGAGAACTTCTAATTCAAATTTCTGGAAACTTTTAAGCCCATGGGCATTGGGCAAGGATGTATGGCTCTATTTTGGTATGCTTTTTCATTTATGTTGATGAAAGTACGGGACTTTTTTTATTGCATATACATATGATAAGAAAAAACTTTTATCTAATTTCTTACTCCTGATTCTAACTTCCTAAAAGCAATTACAAACTTCGTAGAAGGGCAAAACACTTAAGAAATAGATTTTCCGGAAAGATATGTTCAACTTTGAATCTAGTAAAAAGAAAATTATATTATGGGTATGTCAAGCAGCTGGACAATCCGACAAGCGTCAAACAGAAAAAGTTGTTAGCAATTGTCTTAATGGATTAACTTAATAAACACTTCTCTTGCTTGTATTGCGGAGAATTTTGCACAACAGAGTGCGATGCAAGTGAAAGTGAAAAGGGAAAATCCCTTTTGGGAACTGCATCAAAAATTGGTTCGGAAAGTTTTCTAGTATTGAAAAAGCAAAAGAAAGTGTTGCAAAGTGAAAAACTGTTACTAATCTTCTGAAGAGTCCTGGGTCCTTAAGTTAAATCACCTGGACGAGGAAACCGAATGCAAAGAGTGCAATACTTCCAGGACCCGATTTTCCTAGTGACACTGAATACGGAGCTTCCAACAAGAAAACTGAGTGAAGAAAGGAATTTTATGGGTTTGTAATGTGGGAAAATAGTTTTCGAATTAAATTCTGACAATATCTATTCGAACTGACATTTTCAATAAAACAAAAATGGTTTAAAACGCAATTCCAAAAGTTCATAATTCATTATGTACGAGGAAATGAATAAGATAGTTTTTAATTCTATTGAACTTTCAATGAGCCGATTTCGTTCTTATGATGTTTGGCCATTAAAACGAACAAAATGAATTGTCAATTATTTCTGGAAAATACAAAAATTCACGTCAGTTCACGTGCACTAATACAAAAAATTGCGACAGTAAGAAATAAATAAATGAACAATAATCATTAAACGCCATTAGTTAATGGTTACTGCAGAAACATTGTTTCCGTGTGAACGGAATGAAATTGTTGCAAAATGTTGCCCTAAAATTAACGAATATTATGTGAAGTTTCAGGACAATTAAAAAGTAATTTAAATATGGAATTTTTATTCAAAATTCACATCAGGAGAGTCATTAATTTGAGTAATTGAACAGTTTGCCTGGCAATTCGCTGGAAGCAATCGAATTCGTCCTGCAAGTCCTACTTGAATTTATTAACTACGTGACAGAATTCGTGCAATGAGCCATGAACATTCATTTCGAATGATGAAAATCCATTTTAGAGGGAATATCTTGTGGTTTTTAATTACGTTCACATTTACAGCTAATTAGATTTAATAAATACCAGTGAAACAACAATTCAAACAACATATCTTTTTAAATTTATGACATTTTAAAAATCATGACTTAATATTTTCATATAATTCGAATAAAAATATTTTCCACAATAAAACGTGCTGCAACTATTGTACATATTTCCTATTTGCTTCCGACATAGTTCAACTGTTTTTCAGGGACAAACAGCTGCTAACAAGTATAATAATGTACACAAGAACAAAATACTGACAATATTATCGTTATTTATGAATAAAAGCTCAAATCTTCCGCACGAATCAATTTTGGCTCTGAGACACGAATTTCAAGAGAAACAATTTTGTTTTTTTGCAATCCGGAAAATAATTCACATAATTTGATGATCACAGTCAATAAATAGAAAATTGTAGAAAAATTTATTGCAAAAGTATTTGTTTATTTAACGGTCGACTGAAAATTAAATAACCTGGAACAGATACAATGTGATGATTCTGGCATTAAGCATTGAACAGGATCTAATTGACGCAATTGGTTGTTGTAATTTACAGGATTTTTTTTAGTCTAATTATTCAAGAACAATTCATTTTTTTTTTTTAAACTTATGTTCATGGATCAAAAAAATCGCCACAGGAAAAGAAATACTAGGAGCAATATTTGTGGTGAATGAACGCAAATTAAATAATTTCGAGGATCATGAGTTCGCATATTAAATAGGGATGTTGAATGCACAATTGCAATTTGCAATAAACCTCGAGAGTAAGTAACTCTGGAACTTAAATGTGCAGTAACAAGTGGTAAGATTCCCAGAAGAATAGTTCCGCAGTGACCATCGTCCTTCGAGGAAATGGTTTGGTGTTGGATATTGAAAGTTTGGAAAACGTTTAGTATGCTCACCAATTAAAATGCACAGGTATTTCCAGCCAGGACACTCATTGTCTACAAGATTTTACTCTTGAAACCGTACCAAAAGTCCTTGTCGTCTCCACTTCTCAAAAAGAATTACTACAAGGAATCACAATAGCACACGAGAACGAAATGAGGAAACTAAGGGTGTCGTACCCTTTGAAAGCAAGCGATCCAACTGATTTCCACTTCACTGCCACTGCACCGTGTTCCTGTTCGTCCTGATAGGGTCGCTTTTATTCAACAACTGAAGTTTCCTTCGTGGAATCTACCAGAAACTGTTCAAACTCGACCTGCCAGACACACTTGTCGCCAAGGCGCATGTTTCGGAAAGGATTCCAGCAACATGTTGATCGCAGAGCATTGGGCACACTCGCTGATAGCTTATCATCAGAATCTGTGGCTGTAGAAGCTGTCCACGAGTGCTGAATATCTTTCCACCAATATTGCACTTACGATTGCATATAAATGTACCTCTGGACACGTTTGGGTGCACCACCAACTGTTGAGCTAAGAACGGTGCAGAGAAGAAAATTTGATTTCTTTGTGTTTCCAGGTTTTTTAATTGCCCAGCTCATTCAATAGCCATTTCAATGGGCACTCAACTCTTTTGATTTAGCAGTTTAAAACCAGCAGCTTCTGCCGTAATCGTAAATCAATTTTCACGATAGTCACCTTTTTAACCCTTTTATGATGTACATAGCATAAAATCTGGATTTCCATTATATTGTTTTAGTTCGTGCGTAAAATACGTATGAAAATTAAGTGGAATTGTTCTGTACGATTGTCGTTAAAATAATTGCATCTTTTACGATCGAAAATCGTATTAACAATTGTGAATCTAACAAAGCAAACTCAAAATAAAAAAATTTGAAATCTTTATCAATCGACTGACGTTCATTTATTGTTGAATCGCTATTGAACTTGTTCACTTCCATTTGTGTTCTAATTCGCTGCAATTTTAGCACTCAATTGTGAAAGTTTCTTATCGTTTCCAAAATTAGAAAACATTACTTTTTCCTCCAGTTGTAGACAGCAATAAACTCCTTGAAAATTTTTACATATGACAATAAATCGTAAATGAAACAGACCACAGGACATTTATCTGTTTTTATGCTCAACAAGGACTTTAAATCCGTGTTTCTATGCTTTAGACAAAATGTTTTTTTTTCCATAGCCTTTCACGAATGTGAAATATTTTTGCATTCAATCTCCGAATCATTATGTATCTTTTCCACTTCAACAAATTGATATGAACCTCAAAGTTCGGTGTAATAAAATAATTCAATTTGACAAAGTTGAAGAATTTTTGCTGCTTTTATCAAAATCAACAATAAAAAATAATAATCCTGGGTATTTTGAAGTTCAGCAAATTATATAAAAACATCTAATTTAAATTTGTCACTAAATCAATTGAACAACGAGAACATTTTTAAACTTATTATATCTGTATATAAATTTCAGGGTGAACTCCCTTAAAACAGTTGCTTGACACACTCATCTCTATAATCATGGCCAGAAGTCGAGGTTACCAAATTCATTTGCAACTACAAAACTGTCTAAACTCAAATCACTAAAAATATACAGTTTAAATGTTTATGTCATGTAAAACGATTGCTCTTAATTGTGTTGAGCGCACAAAAGTGCAAATGGCTGAGCAAGGAATTTCTGGTTGCCTTTTCCACCTATGAACACCCGGCCAGCAGTTTTGACGGTATTTTTTCAATTCAAGCATCTCATCCACCCACATAATTGCCCCGCCAACAAGGACCAACAGGCGAGTGCGGTTATTTTTCGCAAAATTCATGGAACATACCAGTTTGGTTGAGTGATTAGCAGCGGAACATCAAGTCAAGGACTGATTCACGAGCTGGGTTAAAGGACATTTAAAGAGGATAGTGATGATTTTCTTACCAACTAAAAATATTAGCCCCAACACTCCGTGGTGCTCAGCTGGGAAAAAAGCCAAATGTCCTTGGGATATTATAGCACACTTCGACAAAAAGTCCGCTAACGAAACCACTTTTAGGAACTAAATAAACACTTAGCTCGCAGACAGGTGGCACAGATAGCTCCAAAGCGTGTCCTTTAGACCATCCGTTTGAGAGCACTACACATCGCACACAGGATAGACACCACTAGGACGCCGGAAACTGTCTATCACCCAAACGGTCGTAGGTCTGAATTTCTACTGAACTTCGTCTGGTCACAGCAACCAACTTCTTTGCTGTCGCACAGCAATGTTGCTGAGATTTTTTGGCTGCCACAAAGCGCATGTTTCCCTCAACACTACAGCAACATTTTGTTCTAAATTCTGATTTCGAAACACTCCAAAATCGTTGAATGCTTTCCTCGACCTCTCAACAATGACCACTTGCTGGTCATATGCCAGCGTGGGGACACTAAATATTTGCAATTTCACAGAGAATATGGCTTTGTGAACTCGGACCCAGATGCACTATAGTGCAAGTGATGCGACTGAAAGCGCTCAGATCGAAAATAGACTTCACACTTATCCACAAAATCTCGCACTGTTTTGCGCCAGGAGGGCACCTGAACTTGAATTTTGGCGGATGCAGCTGCATCTCGCGATCGTTTCCGCATCAGTCGCGAATACTAGAATATATTAAATTTAGGTGAACAAGACTTTATGGCACACGACATATTTCACTGCTAACCAGCATCCCCTGCCCCAGATTGTATTTTTGGGAAAGGGAAATTTCAAAAAAATTTAAATCATTTAAAAACAAATATTCTAAGCGAAATAAAATTTTTAGTAATCAGTTCGAAGTTCGATATTCAAGGAGATGAATTTTGTTAGCTTCCTCGATCGCTTATACATAATAACTTTCGACGCAGAGTACAAAGAATGTGATCATAATTTTAACGATATTGCGGAATCTGCAGATGGTGCATCCCTGGAGATCAAAGAAACCAATTCGAATTTCGCATTGAGGTCGCGTGCAGTTTACATGGATGGCGCAAACGTATTCAAAGGGCAACAATGGTTTAATTACTTTTCTAAGTATATCAAAATAATGTGACTTAAATTTTTGTAACAAAACTGATTCGTGTAACTGAATCTTTGAGTTTTTATCGATGTTTTCATGTATTTTCACAATCTAAAGCTAAAATTAACTTCCAAAAATAAACTGAACTGTTATACCTAAACTCATCCTTTAACACAATATCTAGAATTCTTATGTGTCCCATATGCTGTTTATAAGACATTGCACTCGATAACCAAAGTACTTAGATTATTCCAAACAGCATTCGCGCTAACATAACTCTCTGACAATTCCAAAATTTCCATAAGTGCACATTGGTAAGGTCATAGTTTCAAGTAACGATTTTGAGCGTTCCTTCACGTTTTACTGATACCGAAATAAACCAAACAACAGGTTATCATTCGTCACTGGTATCGTTCAAGTGGTAAATGACAGAAAAAATGTCATGTGTAATCAGTCATTCAAAATTGTCACTTACAACTTGTCGTTTATTTTTGAGTATTATTTTTTAATTAAATAACCTGAATTAAACTACAAAAGCAAAACATAAACGTACAACGACGCGATCAGGAAAATGAATACTAGACGAAATTTGCCATTCAAAAAATAAATTACGGCAGGGTTCGTTTTATGTCATTCAGTATCGTTCAAATAAGGCATTTCTATACACTACAGTGTCATTCGATCGACACCAGCATACTGTATACAGACATGTAATATTGATACCATGGTATCGATACTATCTGATTTCAATACTACGTAGTATGCGCACCCCTGACACACATGCGTTCGTGATACGATTTGACGAAAACGCGTTTGTGAAATTTGAAAACTGTGAAACTGTTTCCATGATTTAATGTTGTGCCACTTAAATAATTTAAATTTAATAAATGATTTAATTAAAAAATAGCGATTTAAGAATTGTAGGAATTAGTATTAAAAGACAAATGTTCTTTTTAATGGAAAATGTATTTTGGAATCTTTTAGTCATATTGTTTATTAAATTACTATGGTCAGGTCGTCATTTCTTGCACCTTGCATGGAAAGAATAATGCCGTTATTAACACCAATTCCAATAAAAGAAGAATATATTTCCTAATACCTGAATTTTACATCACTAGTTTTAAATGAAGTTTGCCGTTTCCATTGCCGACAATATTTTCCTATTTTTCGACACCTTAGTTTTAGCGTCTTCTATTTTTAATTTGAATTCCGCAGCTAAGTTGCGCAAATAAGATTTAATGACAAGAGTCTTGTTAAACGAATGTAATTTATTTTAGTATTATTTTTTCTGCTACATGAAAATAGCAACAAGATCAGTCAAAAATTGTAATAAAAATTCATGGTATCAATACTACATATGTGTCCCCAATAGCAGATGTCATTCCTGCCAATCGGTGACTGACGGCCTGAATGACCACTGTACAAATTGAACAGCAACTTGAATGACAGAAAAAATGACTATCTATCGTTGGGTTGAAACGTACCTACAAAAGATGTTAATGTATACCAATTATTATTGAAAATGCTAAAAGGAAAAATGTTAACTGAATGAAAGGATAGGTTGTTGCCTTTTACTCAGAGGGTATTTAAGAGAAATTGGGCGAAAAATCGAACGTGGTCGTGTTGTTATGTCCATTTATTTACGTAATCCTGGTAGGAACGAAGAAGAAACTAAGTGACTGTGATGAGCGAAAGATTTGCAGAAAGGCAAGCAACTCTATAAACAGTTGCACTCAACTTAAGCATCCCTATGTTCTGTTGAATTAGTAAGTCAGCAGACACGTATGGAAAGTTCTTCAATGCAATGTCGAGCTAGGATGATTGATGGCGGTGGTTTCACGATTGCTGACATGTCACAAAATCGCCAGGATCAACTTTGCAAAAAAGAACTACTGATTGGTCTGCCGGAAAGAGATTCGCAAAAAAAAAATGATGTTGTTTATATATTTTAATGGAAATTACAATTCAGGTAATTTTCTCCAATGAAAAAAACGTTTACAATTAATGATCCAAATGGAATAACGTGAGACTAGCCGGACATCAGGAAGGAACTACTATAGTTTTGTCGCCGTAGTTTTGGTGGTGGACGGATTATAGTTTGGGAAAAATTTCCTTAAATAAAACCCTTAAAAACCAATTCAAGACTACTCATGTGAATAGTGTGCACTGCACTGCTATCCTAGAAAGCAGCTCAATAAATTTTATTGAGGAAATCCCACAAAAGCAATGGATTTTCCAACAGGACAACGCTTCTTCCATAAAAGTAAGAAAACAATGGAATTGCTTCAAGCTAATTGTGTTAAGCTCCTGAAATGGCCGACATGTTCCCCTGATCTAAATCCAATGCAGAATATTTGGGACATTTTACTTCAAAGGATCTATGCTAATCGTCGACAATTCAACACTATTAAAGAATTGAAGCAGTCCATTATTCGCCATTATTACTATTTATAAAGTGGTTTCGTTAATAGATTTATTGCAATAGAGAACCTGAAAACAATTTCAATAAATTATCGTTAATGCGATTTCGATAGAACTTCGCTTGCAATCCTGCTTAAAATTTAATATTCAAAAATTCGATTGACCCACCGGACGAATCTCAAAATTGGACTTGCATACTTTTGCCATAAGCTCCAACTATAAATAAATATTATTTTTAATTCTATAAATTAGTTTAGAATGTTGGAGAAGAAAATTTAAAAAAAAAAAAAACAACTATTAACTTTTCTATTTCAAATGAGCCTTTTAAATTGATTTTTTGTAAATGATTTCAACAAAAAAATATTATCAAAATCTTAAGAATGTGAACAAAGCGAGAAAATTCCTTTTAGGGAAGTATATTATAAAAGTTAAGTAAAGTTAAGTAACCCGGATGATGTAATCCTTGAACAAATGTTTATAATTTACTTAGGTCCACTTATTGTCCTAGATCTCAAACTAATTGGATTATGGATTAACTTTTTCATTAACTTTAAAACAAATCAATTATGGTGAAGCTAAAAGAGCTTAGCAAGAACTAAAGCTGATAAAAGGGTTAAAGGATTTACCACAGGACAGTCGAGGGAGTGCACACAGAATGATGTGCCAGTTGCATATTTTTAACTGTGTCAACGGAAGTTCTAAAATAATTTTATTAAAATTACTGAAATTGCTTATTGTGATTTTATTTAGTGCTGCATCATATTTAAGCAATCTCTATTTGCAGATTCTATTTGCAGAAATAATTATTGTTGACCCTCTTACAAATCCCTTAAATACTCGGCACTCGAGAACGACAGAGATAGGATGAGGTCTTTGGTATGGGAATAGTTTACACGGTTGATTGGCACAACAGGGTGTTTTTTTTTTTTTTTTTTTTTGGCTATTGCCAGGATGTGGAATCTTCCAAAGATACCAATGATGTTGCACTGGCATGCACGATTCGCCGACAGGGAAGGCGCCTACGTACTAAACCACACCCTTGCACACTCTTCTACCTAAATAGACTAAGTTATCAGAAGCCAGACGCCGTCAATCCATGGATAATAATTAAACATTCGTAGAAAGTGTCCAGTGCTCGTCCTTAGACCCTAGACACAAAAATGTGGGTTATAACTTATAACTCTATAACACAAACTTATATACTTCTAAAAAAAATAAGAATAAAAAATATGTATGCTAGTTTTTTCTTAAATCGAAGTATATAGAAAGTACTTTAAATTACAAAATTTGTCATCAATAAAAACTGCTAAACTTTATGTGGTTTTGTTAGGAATGCTTATTTTCAACGGTCCTATTTTTATAAATCTATATAAATAAAACTGTAAGGGGTAATTAGTTTGTCCGAGCATCACTGCAAAACGGCTGGATCGATTTTCATGAAATTTTCTACATTATTTTATATACTGCCCAATTGAACTCAACGCTACTTTTTATCAGCCTACAATCCTGTTAATATATAGCTCCAGTACAAAATTTCTTCAAATTATTAAATTTCCCATCTGGGCAATTATCTGAGAAATGGGCAATTATCAGAGAAATGTGAAAACACAATAGTTCGGTTCTGACTTTCGATACGTAAAATTATGGTGAAAAATTTTTCTATTTAAAAAAGGTTCTAATCTTAGATTTTTATTTACCTATAGTTATATATTTTGTGTGCATAATTTTTTTCACCATGCGCAACTGACTATTATCGCAGACAAATAATTATGGTGTACCATTATGATGATGCGCGTGGGAAAATTTGTTTACATTTTTCTTTTTAAGTTCTCAGATTTTTGTTTCTATATTTGCTTTTTTCAATATGCGCGTATTTTAAATGTTTTTTACCAATCGCGTTAAAATATGTTTTGTAAAAATAAAAAATCCCCATGACTGACGGGGTAAAATAGGGGATGAAATGATACGGCGGATGATTCAACACCCAGACCTGATTCTGAGTCAAAAATTGACGAACAATGAGTGCTGTGTAACTCGGTGCATTATCGTGCAACAGAGACCAACCTTTTGGATCGCGGTATTCTGGTCGAATACGACGGATTCTGGCCATCAAACGCTTCAAAACTTCGAGGTAATATGCGGAAGTAACTGTTTGACCAGTTCGCACAAATTATTTGTGGATAATTCCTTTGCTATCGAAGAATGTGATGAGCATTTTGATTTTTGATGGAACTTTTCGTGTTTCTTTGGCTTGTGGTGAGTTTTTTGATTTCCATTCCGCACTTTCTCGCTTTGTTTCTGGATCGTATTAGAAACACCATGTTTCATCACCCGTAACAATTGTTTTCAGGAAGTTTAGAGCATTTTCTGCGGCTGCAACGATGTCTCTAAAATGACTGACTCTCATTAATTTTTGGTTCAATTTCAACATCAAACGAACACGTGTTTTGCAAAATGAATTTTAATAAATATTAAATATCAACAAAATGTCATGAAATTTTGTCAGTTAGTAGAGGAAGGTTGAAGCTTCAAAACGCATGTGCTCACACATCCATGCGCTGCTGGGGTGCTGAGATATGGTTCGAGTCTTAATACATAATTGTCGCACTGTGTATAATTGATTCCGTCCAATAAATAATAATTGATCATTTTTACATATTTCAATTATTTAGTCACTTACTAGCATTACGGTAAAAGAAATTCGAGACAACAAAGGAACACATTATATTTGGAACACATTTTGGCCACTTACAAATAATTTCTGGCAGCGCTGGCAAGCCAGCCAAAGGTAAGCTATAAAGCATTTTCTGAAATGTCCATTTTATTTCGTTCCGAATCACTGGAACAAGATTTGTTCCGATTCGAAACAAGAGTAACAGGCCATCAGGAATCAGCAGCAGTAATATGTTATATTCATACTTTCCGTCACTGCGAATGCGGTACTTTCATATGACAGAATGAAATAGAATGGTGGAGGGGGAGGCACACAACAGTTGCTTGGTTTGGAGAGTGTGAAATAGAGATTCGTTTTAACTCAATAAATAAATAAGGCGATCTTTCTCAATATAATTTTTTTACGACGTAATAACATGGCATAAATTAGACCGTCTTTCTGCGTTACTGTTTTACTGTTTTTCTAAAAACAATTTTTATTTCCAAACCCCTTTAAAAAGATCCGATCCTCCCCCTTCTGCACTACCCACATCATATCCAACAACCATGGACCGCATTCGCAGTGTTGAAAATATGAATCAATTGCTGGTGCTGGATTCTGATCGCCTGTTAGCTATCAGTTCTCAATCCCATTGGAAAATCCCATTCTCATTCGAATTCGCGAGAAAGAGAATCAGAATATATATTTTTTCAATTGCTGCTGCTGGATTCTGATCGCCTGTTAGCTATCAGTTCTCAATCCCATTGGAAAATCCCATTCTCATTCGAATTCGCGAGAAAGAGAATTAGAATATATATTTTTTCAATTGCTGCTGCTGGATTCTGATCGCCTGTTAGCTATCAGTTCTCAATCCCATTGGAAAATCCCATTCTCATTCGAATTCGCGAGAAAGAGAATTAGAATATATATTTTTTCAATTGCTGCTGCTGGATTCTGATCGCCTGTTAGCTATCAGTTCTCAATCCCATTGGAAAATCCCATTCTTATTCGAATTCGCGAGAAAGAGAATCAGAATATATATTTTTTCAATTGCTGCTGCTGGATTCTGATCGCCTGTTAGCTATCAGTTTTCAATCCCATTGGAAAATCCCATTCTCATTCGAATTCGCGAGAAAGGGAATCAGAATATATATTTTTTCAATTGCTGCTGCTGGATTCTGATCGCTTGTTAGCTATCAGTTCTCAATCCCATTGGAATTCTCATTCGAATTGGCGAGAAAGGGAATCAGAATATATATAAAAATAAAAATCGTCTCTGTTTTGTTCACAGTACGCACTGTACCACTTGAATTTTGAAAACTTTGTTACTTGAATTAAAACTAATAGTAAGCCGAATTGTAGTTGCAACTTTTCCAAAATTAACATTTGTGCACCTCCATTAACCATAAGAACTTTCACTGCGAAAGCATCAGAGACTATATTTATTTTGACAATAAACTGTTAATTTTTGAAGAGATCTCATTAAGATACGGCCGCGATCAATAATTCCATTTTTCCAGCAAATATTTGCACACTCGCGTATTTTTTGAAAAGTCCACGTTATTCAAAATGCTCACTTTGAAGTGTCGTTTTTGAACAGGAGCGTGTTCCGGGAAACGTATCCATATTTTTTCATACTACCCACGTCCCACGAAACTTCTTTCGGTGGAATTGACTTCATCAAAAAATGAGTTGGTCTGAAAGTTGAAACAAATATTGACAGTTTAATTTGTTAGGTAAATATTTATAATTTACCATATTTTGAAGTTTAGAAATCTGACCGGAAGTTTTACAGGCAGAAAAATGTACAATTTTAAAGAAGAGTTTATAATAAAAGTATAATCACAGTATGTAATATTGTAATGTTATATTTTAAGAGCGACTTCCGCCCAATTGGAAGATACTATAGAATGACAAACAAGAACTTTGTCCTTCATAGGAGTCGGTAGATGGTAATATTCAAGACAAGGTTTTTGTTATCTCGAATAAAAATTTTTTTATCTTTAATTCCTCATTCCAGAACGGTTTACTGAATTAACTTAAATATGGTTCTTTAACATCCTAAATCTCCTTAAGTCTTTTATACATATTCGATATGTTTCCGTTTTATCATTTTTCTATGAGAAAAATTTCACAGATTTGATAAGAATTTAATATTCATGAATGATTTATTGTTGCAGTATTGGAATAGAAAATCTACATAAAATTTCCATTTAAAATTATTTCACCTCGTGATTCACCATGTTGCGGTTGAGGGTTTTCATCAGGATCGGGCCCCATTGAATAACGCTGTTATATCCTTCATCGGGAAATAACAATATTTGCTAGAACATATACAAAATTACACAAAAATCCTTTGCACTGACATTTGCCGAATCAAATATATAGGTATACAATATATATATATATATATATATATTAAACACATAAAAGTTTATTTTTAAAATTATAAATATTTGAAATTCCCTCATATTGTTGAAAGCTTAAAGCCATGTGAGAAAGGGTTGAAGTTTTAAATCAATCCTTAAAGTAATTCAATTCACATGTGTTTTACAAATAGATTTATTTCAAATCATGCGTACTTTTTAACGTAGGAGTCTATGAAATCTACTTTTTTCTTCTCTTTTCAAATCCATGAACGAAAATAATATTTTTGATTTATTTGATTCGATTTAGGATGTTTAGGTTCGATTTATGTAATAATAATAAACATTATACGAACATTTTTAAATATTAAAATGGCACTTTTAAAATTTTCTAAACCAAAAACAATGCTGAATGCTCGTTAAAGTAAAAATGCACAACACCTTTTTTTCCACTACCGTGTTAAATTCAGAGGTGAATTCCGGGCTCCTTAATAATCCGAAAAAATATTTGGGCTTTTTCTGAGTAAACAAGGATATTTTTTCTGTGATGGAACGTTCCAGTAGATGGAGTTAAATTTTTCGTTTTCCCTTCTCCTGTAATGGAAGCCAAACATGTTTAATTGATGCAACGTACTTCTAGTAGGCAAAGAATCGTCCACAAAGAATAATATGCAAATATTTTCTAAAAATCGAAATATCCAACTTCATATTTACCACGAAGTGCGTTTGTGTGTGTTCCACGTGGCGTAGGTGCTAGGAAATGAAAAGTGTACAAAAAAATTTAGGTCGACTATTTTTACCCTGAATAAAAGGAAGTTGCAATTAGATGAACGATTTGAAAAAAAAGGAAGCTCAACTCTAAGTAGGGAATAATGGACAAAGGAAGCTTCCAATTAGGAAGGCTTTCAATGGCTGCACTCGCGTGTTGACGTCGCTGGTCATTTGCACAATTCTTCTGAAACAGCAGGAAGAATCCTTGTTCTATTTTAATTAACTGCAATTTAAGTTGATTTGAGGCAAATTACAATTATTCTTTCTGTTGCGTAATGAGAGTTAGAAAAACACTTACAAAAAGAAATGTAGAGTTTTTTATCGGTAGTTATAAGTTGTTAAAAAGCGATGTCTTTTCGAAAGAAGAGAAAACGGCCACACCTCCCTAAGTCTCTAATCAACCCCGCGAACATCTGCTTAATGACGGTAACTCGAGAAGGTTTGTAGCTAAAGGCTTGCAATTTGGTTCAATAATAATTCATTAAAACTGTAAAGTAAAGTTCAAAGATGAAACAAATCGAGCAACAATTTCTTAATGTTGTTATATATGTAATATGTATAAATCATTTTTATACAAAAATATTGATTATGTTTGCTGAATATTTACATTTTAGCTTTTTTCGTTAAATATTTAGATTTCTTAAATAAATATTATAGATTTATTTTTAACCGGTATTTTTTTACACTATCTTAAAATTTCTAAAAAACGGAATATTTTTCCTTGTTGTATACGACTTTTCATATAATAAGTAGAACAAATTACTCATTTCTACAACACTTTTCTTGTACGTGTTTTTTACACCCATTTTCAAGTAGGTACAGTTTTTGATGTGTAAAAAACAAAGTTCAAATTATTGCGTTCGTCAAAAAATTTGATCTTTCTAGTATATATATTTTATTTTCGAAATTTTCATCAATATGGACTGTAAAAAGACATTGTTTATAAATGATAAAATTTTATAACTTTTTGAATTAGAAACGACAATTGCTTTGTACCGGAAATTTTTTCTTTTTGTCAATCAAACAAGCACACAATGAATGGGCTGCTAAAATTTACTCGTTTTCATACTTTTACGAAGCTGCTGAAGATCCGCAAACTCTGAAGATACGGAAGGGGCAAAACTGCGCAGAAAAACGAGGATTCTGCTGAAATCGATGCTGCACATACTATGCTAGAACTGTTGGGTGTCACTAGAGGCAAATTGGATGCTAACTCCAAGATAATAAGTGACGCAGGTCTAAAGGAGCAGGACAAGCCGATTTCACCAGAAAAAGGTGGGTGCAGGAGTTTAAGTGGAATCGCAATCTATACTCTACCGGAAAACAGATCATCCGGCACCAACGACGATGGCAAACACAGTGAAACACAAAAGTCACCCTTTTGGATAAAGACAATAAAAAATGATTGTTAAAATTGAGTATATTTGTGATATTGGCATTTCAAGAATATGTTAAAATGCAATTAAAAAATAAATATATTTTGGTCTAATTATTTGATTTTCTGTAATTTTATTAACATCCTCATCAATTAGATATCTCAAAACAGGTGTTCCCAAATTGTTTGAGTGGAGAAGCATTTTTTTTTTTAGCAATTTTTTATCAAAATGTGCAAAAATATAAACTAAATTTAGTAACACTGTTTCTAATCCTATTGAAATAACCAAAATATCCATTCTGGTCCTCTTTTTCACCAATTCGAATGGAATTTTCCGATGTGATCCTGAATGGAAATAACGGAATAAAATTGATTTCCAATTAAATTCAACACAAAGGTTTTATATTAGAAAGCACCAAAATTGTAGAAAAAGTTTCATCTTAAATCCACAATATTTTGCTAACATTGATTAAAAAGCAAAAAAACATCTTGGGGTGATGGGTGAACATAAAAAAAATATTTATCTATGCATTTCGTTTCGATTATAAGTTTATTTTCCGAATCTGAGAGTGGTTCGTTTATCTTGGTTTGACCTGTATTTGTAATTATTATTTAAAGTATTCTTCCGGCTATCAAATGTTCATTACCGGAATCCCCGGAATGAATCCCAAAACTTTTTATATTGACAACTCTTTAGGAGCGTGAATATTTTCTCTTACAGCAAAGGTACTTTCTTCTACTTATTCCCGGGTCCCGTAAGTGGATATAAATTTAGTATTCAGGAAGCAGCTTTTCCAGTCGCATCGAGATCACTGTGTTCATCCATAAACCGATTCCGAGATCGAAAATAATCACGCGTTCAATTCTATTAGAAACGTAATCTAATCCGTTTCTCCATTCGCCTGAGCACTTCCGGCTTATGATGAGAGCCGTGCATCATGCGGCGATAAATAATTAAGGGCACTCCTGTTCCCTTATTCATATAATAACAGTCCCGAGTGGGATTATGCTGGCCAACATAGGGATGGAAAATTATGGCTGTAACACTTGTCGAGCAACTTTATATTCCTGGAAGTGCACCAAGAGGGCCGTACCTTGAAATCGTATCGAAATCAATAACTTAAAGACTCATCGCCAAGATTGGTAATATCATTGGTGGGTGGCGTTGCTGATCTATTTTTAGGAACGACTTCAGTTCCTTTCTTAATTATTCACCAACAACAACTATTCTCAGGGCGTGCTCTGCTGGGTTCTGCATGAAGCATAAGTTTCAGCAGCTTCAACTGCTCCTCGTGTATCTGTAAACAACAACTGAATTGTTTTCTAAGACAACTGACAACTGTTCATTAGCATAATTGCTTTCCAATAAAAAATAAATCACCAATGTTGAATCGGAACGAGAGAATTTCCTTCAAGCATACGACAATGTTTATTGCACAATGCTGTTAAGTCATTTGAATTTTTTTTTTTATTTCGTTTTAGTTATTTGAAGGTGATATTCTCTATAACAAAACATGAATCAATAGTTCAAAAATGGTTACTTTCAATGTAGAAAAAATAATGCTTAATCGCGTGCAGTCCAACGATAGATTGATTTTTTTGTAGATACAGAGAAATGTTCACTTAAATTGCTTGTTATTTCCCATTCCATTTTTCACTGTCATCATTTAATCGTTGGGACGGAAAATTTCACGTTTACTGACAAATGCTTGCCACAAATCGCCACTAATTTACTTTTCGAATAGTCCTTTATAACTGGCAATCATCGTAAGTCATAAACCGGAAATAGAAAAGTGCAACTTTAGTGATAAAACTGATAAAATTGTGAAGTTGAGTGAGGGGAAAGGAATCAATAGTGGTGGCCTTGAACTACAGTCTGCAGGCACAGGTAAAAATTAAGTTAGAGTTTTCTTATAACGTTAGATATGTATTTATTTTTATACAAAATGTTTTCGAAATACAATAACCGAAATACTAGGACGAAGATACTTTTTACTGTTAGCACTTACAATTGATATAAATAAAAGTAGAAAAACTAGAAAAGCAAATCGTCGGTATTCTTCTTGAAATCACATTTATCCAAAAACTTTGTTTTAATATGAAAACATCGCAATTGTTGTCGAGCCGATTTGCAACAAAATCCCTCCTTGTGTGAAGTTAGGCGTTACGGCCAAACAAGAAGCATATTTGTTCCAGATCAGGATGCTGCTTGGCAACGGGAACCAAATGCATTTACCGATCTACTTGTTCGGCCCGACACATGTTCAGCGGAAGAATGCCGGTGTCGTAATGGACGGAAATCGCAAGGGCAAGTGCTGATTCCTTGCCATATGTGCATGCGCAAGTACTGCAACATTTATATGCACCGAATGTGAAGAAATATTGCACTTACACCAATCGGCTGATTAGAGTAGCAAAATCGAAGAAAATAAAGACATAATTCATATAGAAAATACCAACGAAGAATCAGATGCAATGCAATGCAAAAGATCGAAATACCTAACATCCTTAATTTGTATTTTTCAGATTCAGAAAGCGCCAATGATAATCGGATGAATTGCGATGAAACAGTAAATACAAAACATAATGTGTTGGAATTTTCGTCTCAGGATTGTTCAACGACGGTTGATCCAATCAATGAAATATTTTCTCAAAATAAGCAATAAAGATGCGCAACAGTAGCCGCCGAATCAAAAGTGTTCCCTCATGAAAAATTCTAAGATTAGAAAAGCGAATTCATACCATTGACGAAGATTCCATTTTCCGAAGTTCAACTTCCTCAAAAGGTTCCTCAAATTCCATTAATCTGGAAAGAAAATCAAATCAACAGATCTTTATTCCATTCCGTAGTTCAGCCCATGAATTTCCTTGCAAAATTTAATCTGCAGAGTTTAATATATTACTATTAGTTATTACTATATATTACTAATTTATACATATATATTTAAAATAACAATAATAAAATTGACGACGAAAAAAGAGAAATTTGAAATCTAACGAAATAATTTTACAGAAAGGTTATAGTCTCCAACTGATAAGGAGCCTGTTGATTCCGTCCGTAATAGTCCCCGTATGAAGGACCTTTACATATTGGGCAAAGCACTCAAACAAGTAATGATGCAGCATCCAACGACATCCAAGTTCCGGAACCGAATCAACAAAAGTGCTGTAATCTGCTCGCTGCTGGTCCAATTGGCAAATTACTGCACATGAGGCTGCTGCTGTGCTAGGACACGTTGGGCCTGCTCTTCCTCGCCCAACAATCCAATCCAACAAACCAATCTGAGAGAGACTGTTGTCCTTCTGAAATATCACGATAAAATAACTCGCAAATAAGTCGCAATTTTTACAAATGTATCTGGAAAATCTGTGGAAGACTGCTTGGGGAGCATAATTGGAAGGGCTAGAGCTGGATGCCGGCATTTTGGCGCCAGCGGGTGTAATTTGTCGCCCTTTGGGTGACTTTAATAAGGAATTTGTAATAAGGATGTATTGATTCCTTCAGCAGGATAGTGCATGATGTCGAACTGTCTCCGTTTTCACGATAAATTTTGTTATAATTAACCTGTAATTGAACCATTATCCATTTAGCAGGTGTCCACGATTTTTATTTTGATACTTCTTGATTGATTTTAGAGAAAATCCTTGTTTAATCTGATGTTTTGGATCAGTTAACCTCCATAACAAACCCCAGTGGGAGGCTTTAAAAACAATTTCACTTTTAATACGAAAAAATCTAGTCTTATAAAGTACAGTAAACAAAATCTGCATATAATTTGCATATTGCACTTCTTCGGTGAAGATTATCAACAATCTCTCAGTATCACATTTTGTGAATTACTTTCAATGAAAAATGGATTTCTTGAATTTCCAAGCTGATGAATGTTATTCCAACTACATGAACAACTAAAACGAAAAAGGATACGAATTGAGCGGCCTGCTGCTTCGTCTTTGTAAAACATATTCATAAATATTCAGTAACAAGTACCTACATCGCTCGTTTGCGGTTGACTTCGCACAACTAACATTAGTTTGACGCTCGCCGAATCATATCCTGGTAGGCCACAACATCGTTCTATAGTTGTAAACATCAAAACGACAACAGACAATTCGCAATTTTTGACGAAGGATTTGATTTGATTCACAGTCACCCCTTCAAGTTCAACATATCTCCGGTAAACAACCACAATGTGTACAGGCAATCGAAAAATATATTCTTGTGATTTCAGCGCATTCTTTTGAGCTTCAGGATTTTTATTATTAATTTATTAACGGAATATTACAAAGCAAAAATTCCATAATTTAATTTTTTAGTTTAATCGGCGGTGTGGTGAATTTCAGTTTACAAAGAAATCTGCTTTTGCAACATTCAGCAACCCAGCAAGAGCAACAAAATACAAATTAAAGCTTCTCTCTTTTAATTTTTAAATACACACCATATATGCGTTCCGGAACAGTGCTTCAGACACGGGTCCGACAGTTGTGCAACTCCTGGCACCGGAAGGAGTCTTTGTGTCTTCTTAATAGAATGAAAGACGCCTTGGGAAATGGGAATTTTTTCCAGAATCTCGTTTGTCTTTCCATTTAGCATTTATAAACAGATTCTTGTGGTGGAAATACACAGCCTGAAAGTGCAGAGAAAAATTACATTAGCATTTTTATTGTACAAAGCTGTAAGGATAGATAGTATAGAGTATTTTTGAATCTATTGTTCTACTGTCGGAAATGTGCAAATTTCCATGAGCGTTGAGAATGTCTTATCAGTTTTAGAACTAATGAACTTATAATTCGCTATCATGCAAATTGTGTGAATTCTCACATGGAAGTTTTAGCAAAAAACTGAGAAAACGGAAAATAAAAATGAAGTTGTAAAAGATAATGGCATTAGAATTTATTCGTGTTCTGATTGGTGTGTAAAAATTCATGCAGAACTTTGTACATATTCTCGCATCCAGTTAGTTCTAAGGGATGTTATTTTGAAATCCCTTTCCCTGCACTTTTGAGTTCTTCCATTACATTTTCTTGGTACTTGCAAACAGCGCCAATGCCATGCTAAGTGAGAGAACGTGCAAATTTAGAGGACATTGAAGTTAGCAAAATTATGCCATTGAGAAATCCATATCTTTTTATTATTTGTAGCTATCATCATATTTTCAATTATTATGGTTTCGCACCAAAAGTGCACCTGTGGTAATGACCCTGCGGTTCAGTTCTGCAGGGTAGGAAAACGGGGTAGCAAGTGACAATTGGGAGGTATGTTTTACATATTTATCTGGTTGGAACTCTTCTTGTTATTTTCGTTACATCCCTGCTTAATTAGTTTTATATTATAGAGAGCAATATATTTGCAGGTTTGATTTTCTTTCCCTGTTTAGAAAAAGAATAAATAACCCATATGAGGGTAATTGGGTGGTAAGCCAAAAATTAATAAACACTCAATAATGATCATATTGTGGGCTCTTTGGTTTTAGAAACAGAACTAAAAATAATAAGATAAAAGTAAAAGATAGTAAATAAAGCAAAAGCAAATTAACTCGAATTTTCTGCTGGCATATTTTTTTTAAACTTCGCAGAACTTTTTGGAACTTTAACTAAAAGTAAACCTTATGACATATAAGTTTCAAAATCATAACATGAAGAGAGTAGGGACATTAGCAGTATTAACTGCAAAATAAACATTAATTTTTTTTTTTTTTTTTTTTTTTTGTAGTAAGGCATAATGATACAGAATGGCCACAAAACATTGAAAAGTCCTTCGTACAATATATGTAAAATAAAAAATGCTATAGATGTAAACTAATTTAAGTTCCAAACTTACTACAGTTCAACCTCACTTCACAAAACATTACTTCTTTATATTGTTTATTTATTTATTTATTTATTTATTTAATGAGTCTGCCGAATGACACACAAATTTTCCAGACAAGCTAATTAGAGATAATTACATATTGTTTTCAGAATACGGTTAAAATCTAGTAAGTAATGTCAGCATTATATTCTTAAATGCCTTTCCAGGCATATTAATTTCAAAAAATTTACAATGTTCATTGAAAAGACGGATAGAGTCATTTATAATTTCAAAATTACCATAATTGGTTCTACGAAAATGACGATTCAGCAATTTTCTTGTACGCGTGTTTTTAATAGGAACATGAATTCCAAAGAAGTTTAAAAGTAAGGGGCAATTAATGTGACAAGAGAGAATATTTCTAATGAAAAGAACCCTAGAACAAACTCGTCTATGTTCTAATTTCTGTAAGCCAAGAAGCAAACATCTAATGTCATATGATGCACCATTAAAATATATATATATATATATATATATATATATATATATTATATATATATCTCACGAAATATTGTGTACAGACTCAATTCTTCTAATATAAATGGTGTAATGAGGAGACCGAATTGCAGCAGCATATTCCAGTATGTATACCTGACTAAAGAAATGTATAACAGCTTAAGGGTTGAAGGGTTGCGAAAATCAGTTGTGTTACGTCTGATAAAGCCCAGTATTTTAAAAGGTTTACATATTACATACAATAAATTGAATATGCCTTGAGAAGGTAAGTTAATTACCAAAAATAAAACCCAAGTCCTTAAATTCGAACACTCTAGATAACGGAAAGCAATGTGTATTATAATCCCATAATATTGGGTCGACACACCTACAAATGGTCATAACTTTGCACTCAGATGTGTATTAAAGTGATAGATAGTTAGATATCAGGTTGAAAAAATCAGATATCATATAAGAAAAAATTGCTTTATTCTGATAGAATTTGTCTACCTAAACATTTCTTATTAGGGCATCAAAGCTGTATAACTGCTGTACTTGGTTTTATTTGATTTAAAAAAGTCTGTATGTTCATACATTTTCCTAGTTCCGAAAGCAACGACGCCGTCTGCTTCTGTGTGATTTGCTCCAAATAATAATTCATTTAATCAAAAAGCAGAGGAAGCGCAGAGAGGGACGCTCGCTCCT
Organism: Leptogaster cylindrica; assembly: GCA_963082835.1. NCBI lineage: Eukaryota > Metazoa > Arthropoda > Insecta > Diptera > Asilidae > Leptogaster > Leptogaster cylindrica. Next base: position 18,274,545 of record OY720108.1, read on the forward strand.
ATATGGATCTGTTGTTCAGACTAGACCTAAACTGCAAGTATACTTTTTATATTCTTAGTGCATGGAATGTTTCCTTTAGTTACCGTACTGTTTCACCTCTGCGAAAGATATCAACATAAACGAAGCCTCCAATGAATTTAAACTATTCTTCACGCTAAAAAAAACTGGCCAAGTTAAAATTTGCTTATGAGATGAAGAACTTGGCCACTTTCATATCAGTACTTTCATTGGCCAAAGAACTTGGCTCCTTTTATTTCAGTAATTTGTTTGGCTAAAGAACTTGGCTCTTTTTATCTCAATACATAAGATGGCGAAACTTTTTGCAAGATCGATTGATTGAGGGGACTTGGCCACCTTTTTTACACGGACTGTTTTTATTGGGTTAGTTCTTTTATTTTATCATTATTACTTCTTGGCGTTGGAAACGTTCCCTGACATACCCCACATCTATGCTATAATTATATGTATGTCCTACAAATCGTTATCCTGTCATTAGTTGACAAATGGTTTAAGGTATCGATTTTTGGATTTACTAATGTGGTCCCTTGGTCAGTACAATGTATACAAAGTTATCTATAACAACCAAGTAAAAAGTTCCAGACAAAGTAAATATTTTTATCAGGTCAACTCACAAATAACTTCTGGCAATGCTGGCATTTCGCTTTTGGTTTGTTCTCCGGAAATGGCGAGAAGAGTAACAGGCGACCAGGAATCAGCAGCAGCAATTAATTAATATTTTTCGCACTGCGTATGCGACTCCATTACTCCAACTATTGTGTTTGGTTGGGGACGTGCGGAGTTCCAAATGTATGTTGTTGTCAATTCATAAAAAAAATAGATTGTTTCTTCGACAGTTTGTTTTTTAAATGTTATGGAAAAATATAAGCTTGGTATTCCAACATTACGAACATTGATAATCATTTTAATATTACTCCATAAGACGTTTCCGACTTTAAGCTAAAATACAAGAACGAAACTAATATGTACCAAATTTTCTCACAAAGAAATTTTAGCGAAAAGTGACTCCAGCTCCAGCTCTTTTTGTTGAGACCTCCAAAATAACGTTGGCAGATTTCCTCTCAAAACGAATCTTTCGAGATTGAGAGAAAACGATCACAACACTCTTCTTACAGCTGCCATCTGACTCTGAGAAATCCACACAAGTATACAAATGTCATTTCAAGTTGCATGTATTTCATTCAATGTTAATTCCAAAGCCAACACCACTCTACTGAACTGTGACTTTACTTTTTCCAATCAATCAACTGAGATCTTCTTATGTTAATATGTATATGCTTTATAGCGTATTTTTCCGGTTTTTTTTTTCAAAATATCTAGTATGTCTGCATAATTTTGCTATTGAATAGACATTTGATACTTCTTCGGTTATTTTTTTCTTTCTGCGAGTTCAATAAATTTACATATTCGGGCTACACTATACCTGGAAAAGATCAACGACATTGTGCAATTGCAAGACATGATCAATCTTTAGTATTGACGGAAATTACTGCTAAAAAGATAAGATCGAGAAAATCAGGATTACCTACCAGATTACAGATAAGGATCATGAAGTAAGCATAAGTTCAAGTTCACCAGATGAACTTCCGCGAGCTCTTCCGCGAGCTTCGAGACGGACAGTAGAAAAACTTTCTAGACCCAATGTTTCTTCAAGGATTCTACTATATGTATACTCGTACGTAATTGAATTTTCTAATGAAGTATATTTTAAAATAGTCGAATGGAATATATGTATATAAAATATATGTAAAATAAAATATATGTAAAAAAAAAAAAAAAAAAAAAAATGTCTGCCATTGAACGAAACTTGTCAATTTCTTAATTTTTAATAAATGGTAGGTATTGAACATTTTAATAAATTAAATTGAAGAAGAGTTGTTTTCACTGCAGACAATCGAAACAGTTTTTCAAAAGTGTATTCATTCTTGAAATAAGCAATCTAATCAGAGTGCCATATAATAATATTTGGCACGGTCGCCATTTTCTCTCGACGTGTTTTAATTATATTTCTGACAATTTTCCAGTATAAGATGTTTATAAATCTTATGGAGACTTCGTTACTGCTTCGGAATGTATGTCGATTCTCGATGCAATAAATTTGGATTAAAATTTGCAAATCGAAAACGAAATCAACACGAACAATTTCTGGCGAGCAGTGAGCCAAAAAATATGTCAACTTTAAAGCATTTTCTCCCGCTGAACCGAAAATCTTCTCTTGCGTTATTTTGTCACTTGGAAGTTGGAATTGTTTATGGATTGCGTTTGATCTCAAACCACTTGCAGCTCAGAGTCCCGAGGTACTTTAGTTCGCCGCATTTGCTGAACGAGACGAGTAAAAACCAGTCAAATTTCAGGAAAACTTGTGAAAATGTTTTACTACTTTTATATTTTTATATCGGCAATATTGCTTTTTTGTGATGCTCTGCTGGAGAGGAACATCTACAGATCCCTTGAAGGTAGGCAGAGAACATTTAACTCTAGGCTTCTTGGTGTATTTTTATTCAATATCCTTTTTTTCAATTGATCATGTTTTACTTTTTCGAAATTTCAAATGAAGACGAAGTATGTTTTTTAAGAGTTAAGAAATATTTTACTTTTAATTAGTAGCATCGCTATGTGTTAGATAATAATTAACAAATTTTACAATTTACAGTTAATTTGTCAACAGAATTTAAAATTCTTCTTTTATTATTTACGATTATGTACAAATTAATTACTCGTGATCAATTTCATGCATCAATGATAAAATTGATATTCGCCTAAAAATATGCTCTCGATTAAAAAATGTATGTAGAACTAGAAAATGACTTTCACCGTCGCGATATAGTCCGATTTACTGTGGAGTCGTGGTGACACGATCACATCAGGGCAGACTGGCAGAGAGTGTGCGGACGTTGATAAGGGAACTCCGGAGAGAACACCAGTCGGGAAGCCTCCACAGTCGAATTGATATCCGATGTTGATCAAGTCTTCTGCGCGTGCGGCTGCAGCTCAGGTGCCAACGTGTTACCTGTCAACGCGCGAAGTGATAACCAGTGTGATAGCAGTGCACGATGTGTCTTAGTCCCCTAGTGATTAGCATAAGTTATCAGTTCCAGTGACACAACAGTACCACTGCATTATGATTTCAGGCGACCTGGATCCGGAGCTGGAGAACGTCATCAGGAAGGCCACCCCAGAGTTCACCAGTAGCTTGAAGCGGGTAAGTGGGAAATCTTGCGAGTCTTACCTCCAATGGCCTAGATAAAATTCATTTCGTCTCTGTCGCCACTTAACCCTTTACGACGGGCCCTGAGAAAAAGCATATCGCTTTAGAGGTGAAATTTACCTTAATCGGTGAAGCTCAATAACTTCTGGGAATTCCCTGTTTACCTTCATTGCCACTTCATTGGATTCGAGTGTTTGGAACTCCAAAAGTGGCTTCGTTTGCCAAGCCACGAAAGTAATTAAGCATCTGGGCTCATTAATTAAGGCAAGAACTTGAAATTGCAATATTGTGCTAATGTGGAGCTCTTGCGCTCCCTATCAGACGTATTGATGGGTATAAATTTCGTAATTACTCCACTGCATGTCTTTCAGTGATATTCGAAGTGACTAATGAGAAAATAGTGACAATGTTTTCTCTCCGAACCGTGAACTTTTGTATTATATCTTTACCGAAATTGTGTCTCCCCGCAGAATGAAGAGATAGTGAAGTGCACCTATGACTACTTGATGATAACTCTTATCTAAATCTCAACCTAAAAATGCTTCCGTTTCACTTCTTTTCTAGCCTTCCATGAACAGTTACAAATTTTTTATATGTACTTACTTAAAGTGTTTGTAGAGCTAGAGTTAATGTTTAACAACCGGACTAAAATTCAGAAAAAATTCTCCCTTATTAAAATTTATTAATATTTTCTGTTTTGCAAAAAAACATTTATATGTTATTAAACCGTTCTGAGAAATGAACATTTTTTGACTGGTTGCAGTTGGAAATAAATATTTTTAATTTTTGATCTAATATCGACTTTCAACCCGAAATTGAAATATTGAATGAAAATGAAATACATACGTTGGTTTTTTTTTTGTATGATTACACACTTCAAAACTTCTGTAAAAACAGAATGAATATTATCGATTTGTATTTTGTTCGCCTTTAGCCATAAAACATATTCGCAGTCCAGCAGGAAGGATGTTCTGAAGTTTTAAGCATAACACGTGTTTGTTGGAATATTTAATATTCATAATTTTGACAAAACGAATTTCGTCAAAATTACACTAATGCGTCAATAGTATAAATCTCTAAAAGTTTTTTCAGTGTAACTATAAGTAAAGTATTTGGTTAAGCGAACCCAACGACACCAAAGTGCTTTTCTCATAGTAAAAATTTTTTACATCAGAAAAAATAGTCCCTGAAGTGAACTATTTTTTTGTGATGAGTTTTTTTATTATTGAAGAAAAATAGAATCATTTAATTAGACGATTCAACGTCCATCGTAATAAATGTAAAAAAGAGATATTTTTGAAAATCCTTCGATCAAAAATTAAAATGAGAAAAATGTAAAAATAATCTTTTTAATTTATTTTTTATATTCAATACAAACATGAAAAATCCACTTGCTTTATTCCCTGGCTGAACGTGAGCCCTTAAAGGATTAAATCGTTTCCAATTTTCTCACATTCATTTGCATTATATCAGAAAAACAAAATTATTCCACATCAGCAATATTTGCGTTGAGTCTAAATACAATAATATTCATCTCTTTGTGCACTGTTCACCCCCAATGCGAACGCCCGCATTTGCTGCGGTGGACGTGATCAGGAATACTGCACGCTTCTATGCACTAACAATGCAAATGGGTTGGGGTTGGTAGAATTTTGTTGTTGCTGAGGAGGGTGAGAGGAGGAATGATAACTACATGGTGAAGTTTTGGTGATAAAAAACAACAAACTGTGCAATACGAATTCTTCTGGGGTCCTAAAATTCAAGTTCGTAAAAAACGGATTGCATTTTTAATACATTGCAATAATGCGGAATTTGAAAATATTTTCTATGCAAATGAATAAACAATATTCAAACACACGGAAAAATAAACTTTTTAAAAGCTTATTCCATCGCAGACTATAACAAATATGTTTATGATGAAAAAACAATATGTATCAAATTTTTCTGGTCCTGAAGACAACCGTGAGTGGTGACGTGCGTACAAAAAATGCAGAGTTCTTTCTAATAAATAAACAATTTCTGCATGCTGATGGGGGAACCCCCAACTACAAAAAATGTGTCAACTGATTCTGCTTTGCCTTCTTCGCTATTTCTCCCTTAACCAGCAACACCAAATTTAATCAGCCTTATAAAGACTTTCGGGGGGTTCGAAGAAGCTTAAAATTGCAACAACAGATTTGTACTGCATCCTTGTAAAGTTTGTTCTGCTAGTAAAAAACCATCCAGGATAATTTTATGTGTGCTCAATGCTGCGCAAAATACCAGACATCGTTAAATATTAAATGCACATTTTCTCTTTAATATTTTATATAACCAAAATCCACATAGAAATAAAAAATCATATTTTTTGCTTTGTTTATAAATTGAAAATTTTAATTTTGACTATACTTTACTGTCGCAACTGAGGATTTTGTAATTTATTACTGTGATTATGCAACAGATTCAGTAACTGCAACTGGCTCAAGAACTGAAACCTGTCGGAATAACCTTATCTAATATTTTCGAAAACGACTCCTCATACGATTATATTATTGATTATTTCAAGAATATCGAAATTTGCGTATGGAACTGGCTCATTTTCATATTTGGCAACACTAATACCCCCGACAGCCAAGACGTCAAAATGACGTAACCAAATCTACCTGCTATAAGACTCGATTAAACTAGACATACTGCTGCCAGTGCCGTACTGGCTACGTAGTAGTGAATAGTTATACTAAAAAGTAATCAGCTGTGAAATGACATTTTGTTTAGCAGATTTCGCTCATTTGTTCCGGTCGTAAAAACTTGTTCTTAAAAATGTATAGTAAAAAAATTTCAATATGAAACTTTTTCTGAACATGTGGAATAAAAATAATAATGACAATTGCCGCCGTCTATAAAACACTAAAACTGTAAAACATTCCAAGCAACCACAAAACGATATATTTATATGACATTGCAATTGGCGCATTTCCTTTCCCCGACCACAAATGACTGATTAACAACTATCAATACGTCTTCACGGTACAATTGCAGTAATGAGCTAAAAAAAACATTCAAAAAAAAAAAGGAATGTACGGGAGCTGAACAATTCCACGAATTCCAGTTGAAAGTGACCGACGCAAACTCGGACGCCGCTGGTCATGCAACTGAACGAAATCGAAAGCGGAAGAATTTTAGAGTGAAATCAACTTTGATTGGAGCACAAATGAAAAAAATAATAAGTGTGCCAATTTTTTGCAGCTCAATTGCGAAAGAGTGCAGAAGATTGAAACAAAAGCGTCTGATTGTGATGCGAGAGTATTTTGTTGCACTTGATCGATTTCAGTCAATGATTTCTGGATTTCGAGTGTATCTAATAAAGCAATACAATAAAATCTTTGTCTTATTTATAAATAAATTCCGTTTGTATTTTGAAATTTCATCTTGCAGAGATTTACGAATTCCGGAATCAATGAACAATTCAGGGGCACAGAGACTACAAAGCCAACCATTCGATTGGAGGATACGTACTTCGAGGAGGACGGGAACCAAGTGTAAGTATAGAGCAAATTGCAATGAGCCTTTCACTTGGTGACCAACAAGATGCCTTTCCTTTCAGGATACTAAAAAATCTAGTTATTAACCAACTACCCATTCCAAGACTGACCCAAGTGTCTCCGAATTTGTCCGAAAAACATTTCAAATTAGATGTCGACTGGCAGAACGTTACCGTGCAAGGATGTTTCGAAATGACAAATTCTGGTCAATTGCAATTGCTGCCTGTACACAGCACAGGGAAAATTGAGTAAGAACAATCAAATAAACATTTCAAAATAATATTTGTCTTTTTGTTTATCACAGTATAACCATTGAAAAAATTAATGCATCTGGATTGGTAGGATTTGAAATTTATAGGGATGCCATGAAGACCAGCAACTTCGATATTAAATTCACCAGTGAAAATGTAAACATACAGGTGAGAAAAAGGAGTGTTAGTAGTCATTTATCAATTGTTTAGTTTTGCTTATTTTTTAATTAGACCGAATACAGTGAACATGGAAATGCTGCCTCAACCCGAAGTTTTATTAAAAAGAAAAATATTGGTGGGTATTTGCAGGAATTTTTTCCAGTTATATTCATATCCTTTCTCAGCAGTTACGAAGCGATCTAACTTTGCTGCCCATTCCACAGTCGATTTTAGATTTTATTAACCTTAAAATGCATACATTTAATTCAATAAAAATTTATTTCGGAAACAAAATTTTATTAAAATTTGCGATATGGAAATCAAACTGTTATTTAACAGCTCGGTTTGAGTTTATGGAACGTTAGAGGAAACCTATAAATAATTTAAAATCCTTTATTTTCAATTTACCATATCCCGTTATAAAAGCATTGTTTATGTTCAATTTTTGACATTAAATACAACGTTGGCGATGATGACCTCACAGAACCGTTATATTTTAATGTTAGCAGCTTTCCGCCTATACAGAACTCATGCATGCATAAGCATATTGCATAGTACGTCATTCCACAACGAAGCAATATTAGATTGTTTCTTAGTCAATTTCACCCCTTCCCCGTGCTCCGGTGCTTTTCTGCAATGGGTCGTCAATAACTATGGACGTTTTTATGATGCTATGTGCGGTCGACCTCTAATGGAATCGCTCGTAACTTCAGCGGAGTTTACTTAATCGATTTTATTAATATAATACAATAAGGGAAAGCAAAAAAATGTACAAAATTTACCAATATAATCCTTAAATGCAGTGAATTTTGACAGTGATAATTGAATTGTACCCCTGGTTTCTGTGTCCTTCCAGATAAATCACTCGTCAAACACATCAAACGGGACTTATACTGGCAGTTACACAAATCTCTGCGCACTCGACTAGATCTAGTTTTAATAGACTTTTCCCTAAGTGAATTGTTCCACGAGGATAGCAGAACCGCATTCAAATACACGTAAAAAAAGGATCAAAATATCCACTGGAATTTTAAAATCATTCCACTTGAATTTCAGTGAAAGAAGTTCAAATACAAACAGCCTTATAAATCGAATGGTGGACAAGTTCCTGGATAATGCTCGGGAGATGATAATTGCCAAAGGATTGTCGAACTACAGTGTGCCAGACTTCAGAACAGATTTTTCACATACATTCGGTTGATAAGGATAATTCAATTGTGGATTTTGCAAAAAAAAATTTATTCTGTGCATACTTTTAGGCATTGTATCATTTTGGGGAACTTTTGAGGCTCGCAATGGATACGTTTCGGATCTTTCGCTTCTAGAGAGAACCGGAGATTTCTCCTTTGTTTCTATACCGGAAACCGATGATTTCGAAGTATGGGGATCACTGAGAATACCCCATTTACAGGTTTGTATCATTTTCACACACGAAACACAATTGTCTGATATTAAGATACGTCCTGGAATGCTCTAGTTTCAACCAAAGCAAATTTCAGTTGTATTACGGGTATTATTACGCCAACATCTGGAACATAGGACCGTGGGGTGATCTTCATGCTCGGGTTGGGGCGAATTCCTTTGATATCAAATTAAATTTGAGGATTAAAAGTTTTCTTAAAATGGATTTCTCCATCACTGACTATGACCTTAAAGTTTCCCAATTGGAGTAATTACAATAGCTATTTGTTTATGGAATAATATAATAGTTAGTGTTTACAATAGGGGCACGAAAGTGACCGCAACAGGATTAACTGTGTTGCTAAATTGGCTATTGTCGTCTATGGCAACTTTTGTGACTGGAATTTTGAAGGAAAATATTGTTAATATTCTTGAAGAGGTAAATTTTTTGTTTTATGCTATAATAAATATATCATTTTCTTATATAGACTTTTTCCCTTATTGTAGCAACTGAAAGGGGTTGTAGGCGAGCTGCTTTATCAAAAACACTGAACATACGCACTGTGATCCCTTTTATGATTACAAAAACTATATGTACTTTTAATATTCCAATAAATTAATTGTTTTGAGTGAAAATAAAAATTAAGATACATATTAAATTTTATAAAAAAGAAATATGATGTATCCAACTTTTTTCTGCTTCTATCCTGAACAGTCGCGATAGTAAAATATTTGAATTTAATTTTTTGTTGAACAGTTTTTTAATTATTTTTCCCGTGATAAGCGCCCCAAAATCCTTCGGTAAGCATAAACAAAGTGTATTGTCGCAGTTATCGGTATCGTGCCTTTTTTTCGAATTACATTAATTAATATTCTGAATTTTTAATAATTACATAACATTGGAAATCAAATAACATTCCAGAACGGGCAATCGTATTACCAACCCCAATCCCTATTCGAATTCTATCAACCCTTTTCAAACGCCAACAAGGGGCTTCACATTGACTCCGTCGAGAATTTTTCGATTTGAGGAACTTTTAACTGAAAACTCAAACAGACTTTCTTGCGTTAATGTTTTTGGTTGTTGTCTTTGCTTTGACGAGTCTCCACTGATGTTGGAAAATTGCCACGTGCAACAAACATAATAAAATATTTTCAAAATATGAATGCATAAATAATTAGTGTCACTTATGAAAACTGAAAGTGACATCTTGCAATTTTAAATTTAATTTTTAAGTTTTAACAGTTTTCAGTTAATTGCAGAAGATTTCGAGACGACAACACTAAACTGCAATTCTTTTTAAGTCTGTCGGATAAACGAGGAAAAGTTAATCAAAAGCTTCAGTCTGTTCTGTTATCGCATTTTTGCAGCACATGTTTTGAGGCTGGCTGCATTCCAATATTGTGATAACGTTTAATTGGAATTGTCAGTGCGAAAATGAGGAACAAATTGGTGGAAATTCCAAAGGAGGAATGGCGAACCTTGCGTAATATGTACAGGGTGGACTGGCCAAAGAACTTCGTCGGTTACTACACATTAAATAACTACATCAGGTGGATTGAGAAAGAGCCCCACATCAAGCACTTGCACATTCTCTCCCTCGACGGCGACTGGACTGACGGAACGTTTGTCGTACTCGTAAGTTTTCTGTGGTATTTTTATGTTTTTAAAAGAAACTTTTCATAGGACAGGTATCAACTCTTCCTCAACACACTCAGTCCCAATTGCAGCCGTTTAACCACAATCCTATCCTTACTAGACTGGACAAACGGCTTGAAGGTCAGTTCCTTCCTCGAGAGACACCGTTTGGCAGTACTGGACACAATAGAATCCAAACACCTGAAAAAGGAGTTCGACAGCCTAACACTCCTTTATTATTTGCCAAAGGGAAAAGCACAGGAATTTAGTGTCGAGTAAGAGTACTTCAATTGAGGCTTATCTTCTTTATCATTGACAATTTCAAGATGTCCCGCGGGATTTACCCTGAAACCGTTAAGCGAGGAACATGCCAATAGGATTGATGAGGTTTGGCCTAATCGCCATGATGGGTCGCTCTTTTTTATACGGCGGTTGATCAAGTGGAATGACAATGTTGGGGCTTTTGCAGCGGATGGAACTCTGGCCGCTTGGTGTCTCAGGTGCGAATTTCGATTGAATTACAGTCCACCACCGTTTCAGAATGTTTTATAAATACACAATCCTTTTATAGCACAAGATTGCGATTTCAGAACAAAATGGCAGTGTGTTTCAAAAAAGTTTACTGTCGGTAAATGGAAGTCCTAAATTCAATCCGCATCGTAATAAGGTGCTAACAGTTCATCATTTTAAACCAATAGTAAAAAAAGAACACAAAATACAATCGAAAGATTTCAACGAGTTGTTCTCAAAATTGTGTTTTTGAAAAACTTCTTAACGGAAACAACCATTTTGAATTTCGATTTGACTGGAATATTAATATAACTCTCTGTTTTTTTGCTTTTCATTGAACAACTAATCAAGTTCATTTAATGAACAAATATAATTGTTCGAAGCATACATTTTCATCGGATTATAATAAAAAATGTACTGGAAGTTCCCGTAAAATGATAATTTCGGAATTTTTCAAAAACAAAATTTCTAATCCATATTTTTATTGAATTTAAATTTTTACGTTTAACAATATCCATTAAAAAATATGATTTTGTAAAGAGTCAATTTATTCATGAACAGAAAAAGTTTTCAGAAAGCATTAAAGTTTACACATTTGTTCATTTATTGTTCCAAAGATCACGTTGTGAGGAATTTTAATATCGACAACTAAATTCAAGAAATTTAAACGTTTCTTGTTTCCAATCCCAAAAATATTAACAACTAATTTTTAACACTTAGATTAAATGAAAGATTCAAATAACATAATTTATCATTTCCCAAAATGAAAATCGCAAATATTTCTTAGGTGTTTCTTTAGTGAGCCTGAAATGGAAAATTTGTTACATGTACACATCCTTTATTATACAATGGAATTGTGTTGCAGTCAAGTAACAATTCAATTGTGTTGTGAATAATCTGAGTGCATTTCTTATCAGATTGCAAGCGGGTCCTCTTGGAGCCCTTCAAGTGGAGGAGTCCTATAAGAGGCGCGGCCTTGGGGCCGCTGTTGTTAAAGCTATGGCGAAAACACTGGCGGACATCGGACACGACACCTTCGCTCTTGTAAATGACACCAACAAACCCTCCAGGAAGCTATTCGAAAGTCTGGGATTCAAAGTGGTGGATGCGGCTTACTGGCTGAGGACACATTCCTTGGGCGATTTCAAGTGGGCGGATTGAGGTGGGTGAGCTGTGTTTTATTCCGTGGTTGGAAGAAAGTCCTAAAAGATTTACAAATTGTATTAATACTCAATTATGTTTAGTTTGTTAAACATTAAACATTTTTGTTGATATAATCACATTTTTTTAAATTTTGCTGTGTTCCGTCTTTTCAATGTTTGTGTTTAATCTTCATCCTAAATTGCTGCAAAAAAAAAAACAAAAACTTCGAAATTCGAGAATTTGAATTTTTAATTTACATAACATTTTGAAACATAAATAAAAATACCTGTTAATAATAATTCTTTGTAACTTAAGGTGGTGTAAATGATGGCGATACATAATGTTTATTTTCTTCTATTTTTTTTTGCGGTTTTACATAAAAACAAAACATCCTGTCCATTACAGAAAATTGTTTCTGCGAGCTTAATGAAAATCTTGTTCGCTGATGATGTGTTTGCAAGATGCATTTCGCTGTTACATTCACTTTTAACATCTTTTCATGTAGATTACGTTGCTGGTTACAGAAAAGAAGAGTTTCGTTGGCCGGGAAATTTGTCTGAGCAGCTCTTAGCGTTTGCCTTTTGTGCATCTTCCCATTGGGACCAGAGAAGTCTCTCTGCAATTCTGCATAGATTTCTGCTGGCTACCGTTGCGGTCGTCTGTCCACTTTTTGTTCTTATTCCCAGTCCAGCAAAACAAAACAGCACTGATCGTTCAATGCAGAACAACGATGGCGGGATTAGATAAAATTCAAAGCAGACAACTTGGCATTAATGCTATTTATGTTTATCACAATGTCCGGCTATTCGATAAGGTCAATAAATTTATTTAAATGCATTTGCGGATTTATGGGAGATGACCGAGACGTAATTTACCTTCTTGTCGCAAAACATTCTGGAGGAAGTGGTCTAGAAAATTAAAAATAATATTAAACTGAATTTTTGTATTTCGAGGGATTCTTTCAAATTACGAAAATGCAATCAAAATTATTAAACATTTATTCATTTTTAAACATGTCTTTATGTTTCAAAAATGGTTTTTTAAGCGTCAGATTTCTCTTAAGAAAACATGAACTGGACCAAAATATTTCTCCATGAAAGAGTTGTGTCCATTAAAGGAAAATTCGCTGCATATTCAATTTTCCAATGACTGTTAACAACAGCAAGAATATGGATTATTCTTAAATATCCCTAATAAGCAATTCAGAATATCTTAAGAGCGATCATGAAGGTCTCAATCCCTTTCTGAGTCGTATTCAAATAGATTCAACAGTTCACGATCGACCACCATCAAAGATCCAGTGGACGAACTGCCGCAGAACAGTGTTTCAAGGATGTAAAATAGCTAGAACACGCATCCAATCCCGCATTCAGTCCTAAACCGCGGACCAGGAATCATACCCACCATACAGAGGTTCAGTCGATCTTATAGTGGATCACCCCACTTCTGGTAGTTGGACACTAGGATTGCGCACCACCCCGAGGTGCATTGGTCGTGTACCGGCGAAGAACAATGGATTGCAAATTCGCGACCACTCGCGGAGGAATGATTTATGATCGCGACCTTTTAAAGTAGATCTACACGAAAATCAAGTCGACATGCAACCGCAAGATCAAATGCAATGCGCAGCTGTAATCCGTTCCCGTGACTACCGCAAGCCGAGTGCCGAGCAGCTAAGTGCATCTCGGTGTCTCCTATTTTGGCCAGAGTGCATAACGCGAGTCAAAGGTGAAACTGGGGCTCTTTGTTGCGGTACACTCGCGGCCCTTGTCAAAATATTCCACAGTCAATAATTGGAAAACATTCAGCCTCTGTCCCGCAATTCACCGACGACTGTCGGCAAGTGAGATGTTTCCCATTTTCGGAAGAATGAATTCGAAATTACAACGCAATGAGGAAGTGATTTCTGCTCAGGTTTTCTTCGGTTAATGTTTATGATAAATACGCTGGGAACAGCGGTTTTCTTGTGCCGGTAACTGAGTACCACTTGACAATCGGAGACATCGAGGTCGGAGCAAACTGTTTGCAGTTCAATGAATAATAAAATTGAAATAGTACGGGGCCCGATATCGGCGACAGAGACTCATATGTCGGCGCACATCACTGGCGGAGTGCGGGGGCTCATCTGATTGTTTAGCTCACATTCCCGGATGGACCAACGGAAGATAGATCTTGCGATAAGTGGAAATTATTTGTCACAGAACCAGTAGTCTAATTTCAAGACATGGCTTTGGACTCGACCCATCAACTTGATTCGATGTTCACAATCAGGTTCGGAGCATTCATAACAGATATTTTTCGATTGTATAGGAACAAAAAATAAATATCGATTGCCATTTGAACAGTGCTTTACTGAAGATCAATGATTTTTCAATTTTCAGGGTTAATCAAAATCTGTTCAAATCAACTTCGCCTTCGACGACATGTGAATCCCAGACGCAATCGACTTGGTCGAAGGTGCTTAGTTGTCATAATCAATCCGCAGAATCATTTTATATGGAAATCGAATGCAGAAAATTGCTGTGCCTATTGAAGAAGCATCCACATCAGTACTCATCCGTGAATAGTGGTGCTTAATATGATCGGACGCAGCTATTGGAGTGCATTTCACCGTTCCTGGATGCGATCGATCATCACCTTCGCACAAAGGGCGGGATCACGTAGCAATGCGATCGACATCGACAGGCGCATTACGCACCGCTTTCCATTGCCTGAAGTTGGCATTGATTGATATTCAAATTCGCGGTGGTTTTACTATATGGATTCTCACTAAATACGGACGACTGGGGTCAAAGGGCTTCGCGCATACATTAATTTCCGGGGCAACAGATCGAATAACTGGTCACCGCACCGAAAACGGTTCGCGTTTTGTCCATCAAGTTACACAATCGAATTCCAATCGCCCTCAATAGAGTTCGAGCGCAAAACAACTATACGTCCTAATTGTGATGATCGACGCGCTTCATACGCACTTGTGTAATATTCATTAACGGAAGATCAGTGTCACCATTCCGCTGGCAATACCCTTTAATTCACAAGAGCTTCAAATTGAAAGTATTCGGACCCCAAGTGGCGGCCCTTGTGACCCAATTACGGGGCAAATCTGGAGCAAGAGTTCCCAATTGGTTACAAAACATTCTTCACAGGATTAGTAAAAGGATTTTTGTCAAGCACTATAGAAATGTAGACAGAAATGTTTATTATTATACATAACTTCTATGAAAGAAGAAAAAAGTTTTACTCCTGAATATCCCGAAGATATCCTAGAACAACGAGTTTGAAATTCAGCATAAACCCCGAAAATGTTGCTTAAACGGTGCCCTTGTATTGTATAGGTAGTGCTGAAAACCAACAATAAAATTAGCTACAGTAATTAGCAATAAGGGACCTTATCAAAGTTGCATCACTTCCATAATTGTTTACAAGGCAAACAAAGACACTCAGTATGATTGTATTAGTTTTAGTTAATATGGAATTGGACTGAAAGTTTATAACACGAACAAGAACCCATCCCCTACCACCAGCGTAACTAGGAAAAAAAATGGTCGCCACCCTTAAACGGTTTAAGATAGAATATTTTAAAAAGTGTCCTCAATACCATACATGCAATAGACACAATGGGGGAAATATGATTTTTTTCAAAAATGGCGAGTGGCCACCTCTGGACCACTTCATATGGATTGACCTGTATAGACAATTTTTAGTTTTGCACTGTCTGAGAAAAGTGGCTATATAGCTACCATAAAGTAAGTCCGATTAAGGTGTGAAATGGCTCAAAATGTTCGTAATGAAAATTTCCATAGGACACAATGCCTAGCTTTTTTTTCATTTTTTTTTTTTTATATTTAGCCTATAAAAGTTGATAAAATGTGAAAAATCGGAACAGAAAATACTTCTTTTCAACTGCTTTTTACCATTGCGACCAAACCAATACAATGATTCGAACAAATGAGCAATTAACACTTTTATCTTAGTGACCTCTTTCAGATTTTGTAAATTTTAGATTTTTTAAATAACAATTTTTTTGTGTGTGAACTGAAATGAAATATGTATTATATTATATCTCAATCGATGTGATTCTTTTGGACCCTAGAATAATTGAGAAACAGTGAAAAATCACGTTAACAGGGGTTAAAATGTGTCATTTTTGGTTTTCCCAGCCATAGCCTCGTGGTGGTCGGAAAGTCAAAATTTAGATTCAGTACACCGTAAAACATAACAAATGAGTGGGAGCCACACTAAAAAATTTTAGTACTAAAGGTTTTACCAAAAACCAAAAATTTTTTAAATGTTTGTCAAACTTCCGGTTGAAGCGGGGGTCGGAGGGCGCAATAAAGTTGAAACTCGGATTCACCACACACTAAAATATAAAAATCAATCATCATCCGTTATTTTTTCCTTAA
The DNA here is from genome assembly GCA_963082835.1 of Leptogaster cylindrica. Lineage (NCBI taxonomy): Eukaryota > Metazoa > Arthropoda > Insecta > Diptera > Asilidae > Leptogaster > Leptogaster cylindrica. The sequence continues at coordinate 18,290,798 of OY720108.1, forward strand.
ACGACCCCTTTTCGACACGAAATGAGTAATGGGACTAATCCCTGACAGACGAAAGCACTTAAGTGAGTTAGTGATATCGTAATGACGTAGCCCATGTAAATGTTCCATAAGAACTCGACATCGAAACCTACCTCTTGGAACCCGGTTAAACTCGACACACTGCTACCAGCGCCATAAGTTCCACATGGTAGAAAATCTTTGTACTAAAAAGTAATCAGCTTTGAAATGTCAATTTGTTGTTTTCCTAGATGTTTTCGTGTTATCGTTATTTTTCAGCAAATTTAATTTGAGTAAACACATCAACATTTCACCTTGTAACCTTAAGCTCATCGCAAGAAACTCACTTGAACGCTGTTGCGAATCCATTTTATGTTTACTTTTCGCCAAATGTTATCATATATGTCAACCCCGAACTCCGTTCAGCGGCACACGACACCTAAACCCGCTTTACGTGACGTGACTAACCCACTTAAGTGCGGTCGTCTGTCAGGGGTATAAGATGAGCAAAATCGGAGAACTCTTTCTTAGTGTTGCCATATAAGGTTAATTATTTTTATACAAAAATGCTGATTTTGTTTACTAAGTATTTTCATATTAACTTTCTTTCGTTAAATGCTGTAAGTGAAATCTAGTTTCCTAAGCAGTTTTGTATCTTATTTAATTAAAAATTCGTATTAAAAATGTTTGTGATGTGCGAATTCGTCCCATTCAAATGCAATACACACAATCACTGAAGAAAAATACGCAAATATAATATTTGTTACTATTGCAATTCAGGAAATACTTTTGGTTTTTTAGTGGTCATTTTGAAGAAAATTGTCTCCATGCATCACTCACTACATTCCATTATAATCTCAAATCATATTAGCCAAAACACAACTTAACCCCATCTCCATGCAATTTTCAACATTAATTGCTTTCCAATTGACAATGGAAAACTGCTCGACTGTTCCTCGAGAATTAAGTGCTCATTTGCATGGCAGCATGCTATCAAAAAATCATCCGCAAAAGGAGAAAATTAATACAAAGCCACGGAAATCTTAATCGTCTTCTCGTCGACCAGCCTCAATGACACTCCAAGTCAAATTGAATCGCCTGGACGCAATCGTAGATTTTATAAAGACATTCAAGAGGCAATTAAGTAAATTGATTGCCTTTAACGCGCATTATCAGGGCGGCGTAATCGGGGTATACGACTTCATAAGCCTCCAGGCCGCATTCTGTATTCAAAGAAGTCCCGCGGAGGCCTGGAAACATTGTGCGAATGCGTTATGTCCATGCAATTATCCTGACTCACGTGGTACCCACTTCTTGCGGATTGTGGAGTCGCTTGTGACGAAGAGGAATCTTGTGAAGGAGTCTACTTTGGTTGGTTATTGATTCGTTTATTTGGGGAGATACACATGCATTATGAATACAATCGCTCAATAAACAGCCCACTTAAAAATTATATTTGCAAAAAAACAAATTGTTGGTATTAAAAAAATAAACATTTCCTCCAGTTGTATGAATTACTAATTCAAATGCCAACGGAGTATATAATCAAAACTAATCGAGTGTCTGTATTTTTTTGAAGTCCTCAATCACATGTGACATGCTTGATGCTGTATCAATCCTTTCTCTCATTTCGGTTGAAGATCATTTTTAAGACTTAAAATAATCGTAATACAGCAAAGTGGTGATAACGTGAACATATTAATTCCAAGACTGTTTTCCATATCCAGCGTTTGGAAAATTCTGCAATCAATCTTTTCGTTTTTTGTGTTGATAATTTGTTCATGCAATTTTAATATTTATAATGACTTATTAATTGTACGAACCAAAAACCAATCAAAGACAAATTATAGATCTTTCCAACACTTCGCTGAACAATTCTTAAAAACTTTTCTCAAAAATTAATGATTGTAAACTGCAACATTTCAATCAAGCTTAATGAATATTGTTTAACCAATTCAATTACAGTTTAATACTATGCATCGCTTTTATGACTGGTTGTTCGATTAAATCGAAATGTTGTGTACTAAAAAAACACCCCCAATCACAGCCACCAACTTCGGAAACATGCCAGAAATAACTATCCTATAGTTCCTCATATGATGCAAAATGTAATCATTCCATATTAACGTTGCGACGAATTGCCTATTGTTGAAATTAACGAAGGCAAAATTGTTATTTTCATTGTACAAACTAAAAATTAATGTTGAAATTCCGATGATCTCATAATCGTAAAACATATGTTATCGCTAGTTATTTTAAGTACGCCTTTAACTTCCAAGTTAATTGGAGTAAGGTTTCAATTAATGTAAAAACATGAAAATGCACAAACATTATGTTCTAGGGAACTCTGGAATTCTACAAAATTTTCCGAAGAGTTCCACAAGGATTGGTTTAATACATTCCATTTAATAATTTTAAACCATATCTTATTGAAGTTCAGAAATATTTGCACAAAATATTTAATACAATACATATTATAATATGAACTAAACCACCTTTACTTTGCTGCTTTATGACTTATTTAATATAAAGAAATAATTGAACAGGACAAACAAAAACTATAAGGGTCAATTAACAAATAACTGCTTAGCATCAGCACTTGTGAAATTTAAAATCTAGATTAAAAGCGTATAACCCCTTTGAACTCTTCTGTGTCATCATTCTATTATTTTTTTATGACAAAGCCAATCTCAATAGTGACCAATGATGCTCACTTGGATTCCCTGGCAATGACGCATAACCACCCCAAACGCCTCCTATTACTCTATGGAGATGGAGAACAGCTCCACCAAACATTGAAACCCAACACCTCCAACGTGGTCATCACCTAAAAACTGCAGTGAGCTTCAATGTAGCTTAAATTATTGTCGTCGAGAAATATTTAAATAAAATCGATGGTTCAAAAAAAATCCAAAAAGGTGTGAATTTTATTGGTCATCAACACTTAACTCTTGACATTGAAAGTCTTCTCAATATCTTTTATTTTTGTTGTTTCTATATTTTCGTACAAATTAATTTGTAAATTGTTATTTTCTGTAAGTAAAAGTTTCAACGGAAGAAATATTTCAAATGTGTATCTGAGATCATAAAATGTAGAACATTTTAAAATTAAAATAAATAAAGTGCGAAGAACATTTTAAAATGCCGTTCAGTCATTGGACGAGAATGGACGCTTGTAATAAGTTTAAACATTCGATTTGATTTCAATGCCAACGATTTCCTCCTCCCCGGTTGGGGTGGATTTCAGGCGAGGCGTGATCTAATCCATTTGCTATGTAGTTTCGACCACAGTCCTGTTGCAGTCTTGAAGCATTGTCCTGAAAATTATATCCCAGAATTTAAGGTTGGATTCACCCGCCACGAAGGTACATGCAATCAGGGGGTTTTCCGGCTAAGGTACTCTATGCAATGGGGGTGTCGAATTCCTTCCTCGCAAGTAGGATTCGAGTTGTTGCATGCCTTTTCCGCCGCTCTGCCCCAACATGTTGTGTCGCGTTCGAATAAGTTGCCTGGACACTGGACGTGCAACCGTGGAGCTCCTCGACACCAAAGACGGCGAACAGTTGCCCCCAAGCCATAACCGTCGTCAAAGAAAATCTACTGTTAGTAGATATTCTTTGTGGTGTCTCCGCCGCTGTCCGCCTCCACAACTCGGTCGTCCGTGAGGAGACTGCAAGTCAATATTGGTCTCGCGAAGCGAACTCAACAACACCAGGCCGCACTTTAGCGCGGCGCTGCTCGTTTAGTTCTGTCTGAGATACTGGCGTTGACGTTGGTTCATGGTTGGCATCGCGGCAGTCGAGAAGGTAGTCGCAAGTGAGTAACGTCGCAACCGTTGGACTCGCGAACTTCCGTCCTTTTAAGGCTTCCGTTCCAGGCAGTGGTGACTACTAACGCCGCGCGCTACCCAGCGACATCCTCCGGTACCAGATGTGTTTCGCCCGCGCAGTTTCAGCGATCGGCCGCACATTTTAACTATTTGATTCTCATTAATTATTTGCCAATAATTCGCACAAATATATTCAACGATCCCCGAGATGAGAGTCAGCTATTTTTAGGCCTTCGATTGTGTAATAGCAACTGGTGTAGTGCCCCTAGAGTGTAGTGCAATTTATTTTGAAATCTAGAGGTGAACGCCGCCCAGTGGCGCTGGAGTCGTTGGCGATCTCGATTTCGTTGCGCTCTCGAATCCAAATCCGCCGCGCTGTAGGCGAGTTTATTTTTGATCTTATGACAGCACACCATTCGCATGAGATCAGAGTCTGGCTTACCGCTCATTTCCATGATTTAATTTGTTTAATCGAGTGAATTGTTTTAATCCGAGTTACCAGTGACATAGATGCCCCGGATGCCCCTCCGCCAGTTTGGCCGGCCGCGAAGTTGTCAGCCTTTGGCGGTCCCTGTATTAATTTATAGTGATAACACGATCGATCCTGTGAGCGTTGCAAATCAAATTGTCCTCGGCCAGTGCTGCTCAAAACTGGACAAAGTCCACTCGAGGCGGTTTCTGAAAAGTTCGTTAATCGAAGGCAAATTTTTCGGATTCATTCGTCGGGTGCAGATGCTCCCGCTAAAATTTGCGATTTCGCTGTTATCACTGCAAATTAATACAATTCAAAAATATTATGTTTCCTTTCAAGGCATTGAAACTGTGGCAATGTATTGAGAAAAAAGTGTGAAAAATTGTTTAAAAAAAAATAAAGCCGAGGAGTTGTTTTTTTCTGTGAGTTCTGACAATCCATAAACATGATGAGGAACATCTGGCTTTTGGTAGTGATGCTACTCTTCATCTGCGAGGACGAGAAGACTCCAGTTTGTGGCTTCAACCTAGATTTGTCGAACTTTGTGCGGCACACGGGAGCAGAAGGATCTATGTTTGGATTCAGCATTGCTCTGCACAGGAACACGCACACATCCGCTAGAAATTGGTGAGTCGTATTTACCAACAATCCTGGACAAATTTATGATATTGATAATAATATTGCCACAAAATCTTTGCATCTCCTGACTCCTGATCCACAGGCCCAGGCTTCACAAATTTACCCCTTTGAACATCGACAATTCATCTATATCTATATCAAATTTCGAATGAACATTTTTTGTTGCTTTCTTCATTAAGTGCACCGAGATATGATTACATTTAACTTATTGCCTTGTTTTGTCTGTTTACTCGGCCAAATTAATAATAAAATCAAAAGGTCATTAACGCTACTTGATCTTCGTAACAAGAAAAGATGAATACAAGAAGTCGTTATCTGGTTTAAAGGATTCAAAGAAAGAACCAAATTCACCGTTAAATATTTCATATTAAATATCGAGATATAAAGTACAGAAATGATATAAAATGTGTGGATGTACTATGTGTAAAACAAAGTATTATTAACGTATCCTCATAGAGGAAACTTCGCCTTCCTGCACTAAGAAAGTAACTCGCACTAAAAAAAGGTAGAATCAATTATTATCTGTGAAAACTTTCTAAAAAGCTCTTGCTGTTGCTTATCCAATAAAGATAAAAGGCAAACTGGAATGTCCAGCGATCCTTTACTGCCAATCAGAGACTAGTACTTGAAGAGGATAGTTGCCATTCATGCAATAAAGACACATGTCCTTCTGAATTAGAGTATGTATACCTTATAGCCTGTGTTGAGCCTTGAGGTAAAAGGAAACTCAAGCTCGGCATTTCGACCTCTGCAGAACTCCTTGGGGCGATATTCACCACTTTGCCGTCCCCAGATTAAGAATTTTCCGCAGAAAGTGAAATTATTTAGAAGACATTCAATTATTCAAAATTTCGCGATTGAGAAACTAGTAAAAATTAAAAAACGTTAATGAGAACAACGTTGTTAAAATTAGGGAGTGGAAATCAAGATCGGCGATCGCCAAAAGTTTTCAGCAGCCCAACAGTGGAGAAAACCATTACATGGGGCCAGCATTCCCCGATAACGAATTACAAAGATTGCGTGTCTGCAGTTTGCATAGCCATTTTCTGTTTAATCTCCACGAGATAAAGTCAAACTTTGGCCTCGCTGTGCTCTACTAAAACCGGGAAAACCGCTGCCTTGATCCATGCTTATTTGTCCGCCATAAAAACGTGCGCGTTCATTGTCACTTGTCTTAGCACTATCTCAAGAATTTCTCAATGCACTCCTCTCCCAGCCGCGACTTATCAATTCGCGGTACACTGGAACTTTTTCACGTCAGCCAAAAATTCTTGCGGTAATTGCACAGAAGTAGACGGTAGCTCCAAAAATAGACCTGTGTGTACTGCAGGGTTGCCGTGATGATGGGGTGTTTGGCCGCAGCTGCTCTGCCCCATGATCGTCCCTGCGCCACCCGCTGGACAACACCAAGTGATCCATTTGTCAATAGACGGCAATTCAATTAACGCAGAACATCAGTCTGTTACGCTCTGGTGACTTCCTACGCGCATGGCCAGTGCCCAGAATCCGCGGCCGCAAGACGATGATCATAGGGACGAGATCAAATGGAATCGATCGAGCCAGATGCGGAGATTAATTGCGATGGCCCAATTCTGGCGGTGTCCGCCGAATTGCGGTCGAACTGCAGTGTTCCCGGCTTCAAGTGCACGCCCGCACACGCACGCTCCGCGACCCGCGCTCATAGGTGAGCGGGCGTTGCGAAATATAAGCCTGGAGCTTCCCACACATTACTTCGGGCTGGTGAAATCTCACTCCCACAGAACGCGGAGAAAACTTACGTAAATCGGCTCGTTGGGAATTTCCTCGCTGGCTAAAGGTGATGCCGATGCTACAGATCCGCGGCGAGTAATTCACTTTTCGTGTGGGTACATGTTGCGGTGAGCGTAATTGAACACCTAGAAAACGATATGCGTCTCTCCTGTAAGGGTGGTGGCGGTGTTTCTTGAAACACTTTCAAATGATCTAGATTTTTGTTACACTGTAATGAGGGGTACCCGCGATATCTGCGCCAGCGAAGGAGTTTATTTGCTCGAGAATCCGCGCCCGCGAAAACCATAAAAAATCGATGTCAGATGCTGAAGATCGTTGTGGCTGATGAAGTCGATGGCAGCAACCATATTCAGATTGCGAACACTTTCCTTTTGTTTGTTATTTGTTATTAATTTAACTTGCGATGGAATGCCACCTTTGCGCTTTGAAGGCTTTTTCACTGACCCACAGATTCTGGCGTCAAGTTACACTTGAAGACTCCCCATAAACGATTCCGGGCACTCCGCTTGCATCCAAAATTATTATTTTGTTGCAATTTCTGGACCTATAACAAGTCGTCCTGAGGGTTTCCTATTTTCATTGCCGTTCACCCGAACATAATGGATAAGTTTTTAATACAAAATCCTATAAAAGTCATTTAAGGACATTATTCGATTTTCCACACAGCAAATGGCATAAAATAAAATCACAGAGAACGATTTGTCAGCAATTACTGCATAAACAGTGTGGCCTTGTACGCACCCAGGTCGACAGGAGTGCTGCGAAAACAATGCGCCCTCGCCCACGCCCTACTAAAAAATGTTTAATGTACTCGGAAAATCAGCACCAAATGTGAAAGGAAATTCCTCACATGTTCAGGATATGGATGTACATTGTACGTACATCAGCTCAGCAACAAAAGTTGCGAAAAAAAACGTCGACCTGAAGGGAAAAGAAACCAAATGCTGGAAACGAAGGAAGTCAATTTGAGGGTTGTGCCGCTCGGACATTTAACGAGCCGAGCCCGCCTCGTGCTTGTTGTCCGGCTTGAATTGAAAGCGTATTTTCCACCTCCACTATCATGACTGACATTGAAAAAATAACATGAGTCGAACTTCTGGAAAGCAATATCGTCTACATGTGGAGGACATCCGTTACCCGATCCCTTGTCCCTGGCCCTCGTAGCACTATTGTCTCTATACAGTATACACTGCACGGAGACGAGTGCATTAGCGCAGAGCCATGACGAACAAGCCGCCACGGCCACTCGAGAAAGTCATCAATTTCCCCCAAAAACAATTGAGTTGTCACTGCGTGAGTTTCCGCAGACCGTCAACGTTCGCCACCCCCTGCTGGTCGACGGGGGCAGGGCTGCAATGCACTCGTTATCTGCATATACGCGCGTGCAATGTCTTGTAACCCACATTAATTCCTGGACATCAGGACTGGCAACCCACTGTGGTCGGATGATATCCTTCCAGGACTGATGCACCAGACGAACATGATCCGAGCTGCACGGAAGCTCGAGATCTGCACGCATCTCGTGCACACTGCACCGGAGTTGTCCAATGTCCAGCAATAGATCAGCTGAGATTAGGTTAATTACAGAGAACACATTTTGCGAGAATATCGTCCGTTCACACGCCAGCAGACAAAATCACAAAACAGTGACCTCGATCTGGCCGAACTTGCTTATCATTGCGCGGACGACATGCAACCCACGCACCAGCAGCACCTGTACAATGCACGATCAGCAATTCCACGTTCATTTCAGGTTAAAATGACTTATGTTTTATATAACTACCCGAGGGAATTCAATTGAAGTGCAGTCACCCTTGCCTTGTGGTCAACGAGGTAGCTTCCTCGGTGAAGTATTTTGTGGTTGCATTTTGCATCGGTGAGGATGAAACATCACCACGGACCAAGAAGCAGGAGAACTCGAAAACCCCTTTCTACACCGTGACGTAGTTCATAAATTTTACTTAACATTAATTAGTAGGTATTTCTTTGTTGACTATGTGGTACTGACCCCCACCCTTCCACATCTTTCATTTCCGAAGATCCCTCTCTAAATTACAACTTGTGAATTTAATTCTTCCCGCTTATTTGTTACATCCACTGATTTGATTTTGAAATCTCCATTCTTGTTCCATTAGTTTGAGATATGGAACTTGAGAAAGTCCCCTTTGCCATTCTGTTCCACAGTGTTCATCTCCTTTTCGTTCCTAGTATTCACCTGCATTCAACTGAAAAAGTATTTATTAATGATTTGTTGTGGGTTAATGAATCAATGAGGCAAATATCTCCAAACTTTGTTTAAACTCACATTTCTTTTATCAAAAAGAAGCATACGTCTTATATTATATTGGACTGGGAAAACTATGACTATCAGAAGAATATCGATATAATTTTTTGTTCAATCTTCAGGCTCAACAACAGCAGCAACAGAACATCAATCGGCAATTATCGACGGATCAAATGCTTTCACAAGCAGTGCGTGGACAATAAACAAACAAATATATTATTTCATTTAATTTCCGCGAATTTCTCTCTATTGCAATCTGTGAATTGAGCCCTACAAAAATTATTTCGAATGTCAAATGTAAATCGACAATCGTTTCTTTGCTTTGTCATTAAAGATATCATTGCAAAAGGATAAAATCTGATCTCTTTAATCCGCGTAAAAACGTCACTCTAGAGTCTAGAGCAAACACAGTGCGTGAGCAGCTCTTCTTAATTCGTTCATTAATCTCAAGTTGAACTCTCTTAAGTGCAGATGTCTTGCTACTAACGGTATCTAGATTCTAGACACAAATGTAAATAATTTGTCCCAAAATAGTTCATTGATTTCTAAACTACTTTACACGGAATCAGGCTCCAGAAAAGCACGCAACATACTTGCACCATTGTCAGCAGATATATCTGAATCCAAAATTGGATCATGTTCTGGGTAACGTTGAAGACACCTCGAATGTGCATTGTGCAATCCCCACACGACTCGGTCGCCTCCACTTGAATCGCGATTTGTATATTCAGCGGTTATGTTTTTCCAACAAATTGTGTGCCTCTCATTTAGTAACCCTTTCACCTGATGGTTGCCCTTCGTAATGGAGTGTATACATGCGGTGAAACTATGTTTGCATCCATAGTCGATTGCAACAAGATCATTTTATTGCACCGGGAACTGGGAGTGCTCGGGGGAAAGCTCATTAAACCGAACAACATTTCCAATGAGGTGGAAGAAAACGCATCGGATTACTCTTTTACGAGCACAACAACAACAAATGTAAATCAAATAAACAATTTCAAGTTCACTTTCCACTTAATGATACAGCGAGTCCTTATTCGCACCCAATTTACATTGGATCCTCCATGTACCTCTTAAGTGTTATATCTGTTCCGTGGGCAGCATATCGCCCCTGGGGGAAGCCGCTCGAAAAAATTGAAAGGCTCCCTGTGCCTGGATCGGCTGGGTTCTGGGTGCACCCGGTGCGGGGCGTCGTCGGTCCATCCGCCACCGCGCCGACCCCGTTGCTGTGCTCTTGTTCCTTTCATCGATCGGTGTTCTCCTCACTGTGGATCACATCCGACGGATATTCACGCGCAGCACACAAAAAATACAACAGAAAAACATCAGGCGGACTTGAGATATTTCGGAGTTGATCTATTTTAAGAGTTTCTCTGTTTCGTATTTTGGCTGACTTTGATTGGCTTTCAGAATCGTACAGAACTTGTGGAGTTGTGAACTGGTAGCGGGGAGAAGGAACCGAGTGGACCGTCAATGTCGCTTATCTTGAAAAGTGAGGGTGACACAATCCTTAACACTTTCGTTTAATTGCATCAACTCCACGGAGAAGATAAACTTTTTGTTGTTATGTTATTTTAGTAATGGACCCTCTACAAAGTCTAAAAATCTCAAAATCTTAAATCTCAAATCTATTTTTTTTTTTAAGTCATTTCGGCACGAACTTGTCGATATGCGCTACAACAGATATTTCTATGACTTTGACTGTTTGCGCATACCGACGCTAGAGTATGACTAAATTTGTCTTCTATTTTCTTAAATACTAATTTAATGTATACAAACAGCGGGCGTAATAAATACATGAATGAACAATTTCTTGGAAATTGCTCACTTCATCTCCCTGAAGGAGTCATTTGTGTTCACCGAAAAACACAAACATTTTGTAACTTGTTCATCGAACATCTGTTCGTTTCGCTACCTGATTCAACCGCCTCCAATTAGCAACCGGAAGCGCAAGATGTCAACCATGTGTGAGGTAAGATTTCGGGCTGTATGAGCTCACTGTATGTCGTGACGCCCAAATGACCAGGATTCTTGTACCTACCACGTTAATTCAACGTTGTTTTGAACGATGGATCATCTTCATTCTGATTCGACAATGCAAGAATAATTGTGCAATTGCAGATTGACGCCAAATTGAATAACGATCTTACACCTTAGATTTAGGACAGGCTCCTATGTGTGATCGCTTGACTCATCAAGACCAACCGGTTGAGGCATCGTCAACTGTGGAGATGAGAAAATTCTGCAGATAGAGAGCCACTCAGGTGAGATGCTGTAACGATGCCCATTTCCTCCTCGAATCTGGCAGAACGCCATTCGTGCATCTTTCTTCTGAAATTGCTATTGACTCATCGCGACTCAACGCATCGGTGACATGCACGAAAACACAATAAACAGTCCCGATCAACTGCCAAAACTAAATAAGAAATGTCGCGTTCCTCTTAAATTTAGAATGTTCCTCAAAATTAGATGAGTACAACTCCGCTGACCCCACAATAACTGTTTGTCCTGGCTGCCATCGGCCTCTCCAAGCGCGACCGTTGAGTAATCGGACCTGTTGGTTACTTAACAACAACCATTATTTTCTTCTTTCTAAAAATTCACATTATTATTGTTGATTTGACATCTAAGCACCTTTGCTTGAAAATATGAGTAATCATTACTCATGCATGACTTGGGCGCTCACCTCACTCTTGAATACCATAAAAAAATAACGCGATCTGCCTGAATCACATTTTAGTATTTTAAAGTTCAAGTGAAAATTCCAATCACAAATTTTATTTGCATATTCAATTAGTTTTGATGGAGGAAAAGACCAGTTATGGGAACATGTCCGCTTCTTTAGTTCGGAAGATTTTAATTCATGTAATGTCCATTACTATTTTCACTGTTATATTTCATAGATTTTTTACTGTTCCTCGTTCAGTTCAACCTGAAATCATTTTACATAAGAGTTGCACTTCCATGGCTCTGAAAGTCTGAACGTAAAATTTATAAGACAAAAACAAAATATGGCGGTTTAAAAATAAAACTGTGCTAAAGAGATGTAAAATTAGAACGATTCAAATAAAATGCTTACTTTTGACATGAAAAAATCCCGCATAAATAACGTAAAATGGAGAACATTATTCCTTGAACATTGTCAAATATGGAATTGTCGATGGCTCGATTAAATCTGCGCAAGCGCATTCCTTTTATGGACAAATTGAAATTCGTTCTCAATCGCCAGATGCGTTGAGCGCGGATCGATCGATCGTGTTCAGTTGACGCAACGATTTGGTTTCTTGAAAGAAATGTAAATGGCCGCAGGACATTTAGGACCACATGTTCGATTTTTTGGTGCGTTAAAGCTGAACAGTCGAACTTTGATGTCTTGGGCACGTAATAAAGATTTCGAACGTTTAAGTAAATTATTATATAGGAAAAGAAGACCGTGTTCTAAGACCTCACACCGCATCTGAAACGGGGGGAGACGGGCTCGGACAGTGTCTGCGCCATAAGAGTATTCACAAATTAAGAGATGTTCAGGTAGCCAACGTTGAGAGCAGGTGGTTAATCGATGTCGGCATCTCACGCGAGCCTCGGGAGGCACAAAGTAACGAGCGCAGCAGCCTTGAACTACATCGGTCCGACAAGTGGCGACGTCCAACGATCAGACGTGTCCGGGCCGGCGGGCGGCGCGGCGGGTTGCTGAATTTTCACTTTTCACACCAACGAGGTTCGTTGAGCCTGAATTTCTGCATAAAAATCGCACGAACAAAGAATCACCGATTGGGTTCGGTGGGTGTTGGCGCGTTCTCCTCTCTTTCGTTGCGCATACGCAGGGCCACCACCATAGAACATCAATTCCACGGCAGAATTTCGCGGCCCAAATCGCCTGAGGTCAATCCAATCCACAACGAGCGAAACGGCTGCATCGAATCTCTGCAGAATGTCGAATCGAATGTTAGTTTCGTGACCAGTCGAAATGGGAACTTAAATTTTTCGGGGCAACACGGGCGGCTGGGACTTCCTCCGATTCACCACCCCCCACCTTTCTCCACCTTATAAGTAATCATTGCTAATTTTCTATTTTCATTGCAGGGTGATCGTTGGAGCGCCAAAGCTGAACGTGTCGAAGTATTCAACTGTCGCTCAGCCTGGTGGCGTCTTCCGATGCGACATATTGGGCGACAACCGGTGCGCCGAAGTGCCCTTTGATTCCAAAGGTAAGACTGCGCCTAGTTGTAAGAACCCATCGAGGAGCAAACGCTAACCGAAAGGGACGTGTGTTGAATTCCGGATTGGCTGCTTAAAAGTGTCCCTTGTGGCGTTCCGCAGCAAGATTTATTCGTGGTTTCAATTGAAAAACGGCAATATATTTGCAAATGACTGAGGTTTCCTATATTTGATGGATATTAAACTGCACCAAGTGGGCAAAGACGCCATTTCGCGCAGGAAATGATTGTCTAGACGTCACACGCCGCACTTAATCCAAGTGCATCCAACATTTTGCCGAACCTGTCGTTGGGGCATTCTGTTCCGCTGCTTGCTCATTTGTTTGCAATTAAGCACTTTAGGAGTTTCTTAGAGGGCGAACGCAACAATGAATTACGGGTCTACGTCCTCCAGGCGCCATTCGCACTCCAGTTAACCATAATTCGCGAAAATTACGATGGCCCCATCCACTACAAAATAACAAATCGAAGCACTCACCAACGATGAATGGCTTGAAGTGCGGCTCCATTTCACTAATCTCGCATTTATCAAGTGCAAATTTTACGACACTCAATAAATGTTGATTTCAATTAATCCCCTTCCCCTTTGGGATCTTCGTTGCCGCAAGTTGATGATGTTTCTTTAATTTATTGCAGATCGCTAATTTCTGTGCAAACATTTTCCAACAAGTACAGCAATTCTGGCTTTTAATTATAGACAATAATTGCCCCAGCGAAATATGCAGATTTAATTTTATTAAAGAAAATTCGAACTTGGAGCAAGCGAAGCATATTTGTAAACACGAGTTTTAATTGTATTTGGTTTGAATTCAATCCACTAATACTACCATAAGTGACCTTCTCAATTGGGAAATTCTTGCGAAAACCACGCCTTCAATCCTGTCCCTATTTACTATACTTTGAAATTGATCTGCATTCAAAAACTAATTATCTGGTAATCCAAAACTGCCCCAAGAGTATTTCCGCGGCTTCAACAACTCCTCCGCAGCTTCCGAGCTGACGTCATTCTGATCGCGGTTGTTACCTGGAATCGGCTCCTGCACCCACACAAATCGCTCACCTGGACCCGATCGAGTTGAGCAGCCTTCAGCGGAATCCAGTCACGTGGCAAGTGGGTCAATCGTGGGTGGTTGCTCAGCGATAGAGTCTCTCCCTCCCTCCCCCCATTCGCGCTATTATTCATGGACATCGTTTTGGCGTCAAACTCTGCACCTGAGCTATTCGGAGGCGCCCGTCAATAATCCCTGGAGCATGCGTAATTGACTTTGAACGTATTGACGTGAAAGACGAGTTTATTTGGCAGCTACTTCCGTTCGAGGAATCACGAAGTCCGAACACGTCCGCATAATGGTGGACAATTTGAATGTGTAATGGCCTCCCGGTCCGATATTCGACGCACTCTCGCTCGGATAAGGCGATATCGCGGCTGGCGATAACCCCAGGTCAATGCAGGGTCAATGCTCACTGGCTGCGGCGGCACTCCTTTTCAGCCAGCCGAGTTTCATGGCTACGCACGTAGATATCAATTAAAGCAGTGAATGCCTCAGATCTGTCCCCCGTTGTTGCCGCGGTGACGATGCGCCACGTTAATGCTTGCGCTTCAGTTGCCGTATTCCGGGGAAACCCTTTTGTATGACCGACACTTTTGCGCTTGTCAATTTCCCTTTGATTGAAAGTTCAAAAGATCTTCACGGTTTTCCACGCACAGCAACGCCCCCAACGCAATTGCGTACACTCAATCAAACAAGATGGAACGCCGCACCAAAGAAAGGCGTCAATGTAGAAAGAGTTGAAGACTGCAATTCTTGGAAAATTGTTTCACTTTTACTGGAAAGATGCAATCAATCGGTGGACAACTGTTCGCTTTCTTGCACAGTAAACAATTCAAAGCTTCATGCGGTCTTATCATTCAAACTTTATTATGTTTTACGAACAGCAAAATTTCATGTTGAATATAATTTTTGAAAAATTGTCAAAGAATTCTTTGTTGGCTCTCAAGGTGACATCGATGACGTAGATGCCCAAAAATTCACTAAAGGGGAAATGCATTCATGAAATTTCAGATTATTCAATTCAATATAAAAATTTTCGGGAAAATTTAATCTTTGGCAGCTGCTGATTTGTTGTGCATACAAAATTTCGGTTTCGATTAGTTCCAACTTTGAATGCGTCCTCCACAATAAGTTCTTCAGTATTTTTGAACAGTACATTAATTAAAATGTTTTTGATTAATTTTTAAACAATGAAAGTGGGGAAAATACAAGATGCTATCAAAACGTGCTTTCAATTTTGGAAAATATTTAAAATAAATAAATAACTAAATAGTAAATGCCGTTTTCAGTTTTAAATTTATATTCCTGTTAATTTTTTTAGTTTTTGACATTGAAATCTGCAACAATCTCTGAAGGTTCTACTATCATTATTAAGTCACTCTCCCCGCAAATATAAATCCCAGCTCTCACCAATTGACCTTAAGCTCCGCCATTTTATTTTGGAAACACGAATCATTATTCCATAGATGTGGGTTATATTAGTTTTGAGCGAACGTTTGCAACGACAAGAAAAATAATGATAAAAGAAAAAAAAACAATGTAAAATATAATCTTAATCATGATTGAGAAGTGAAAAAACTCTTTTATGGATGTCTGTCTGTCCGTGTGCGCAGACCATAACTCGAGAATGCTTGTAGCTAGAGAATTGAAATTTGGTACGATGATACTTCGTTAATATCGAAGATGAGCAAAATCGGGCAACTTATTTACAAAATGGCGCATTCGTGGATATTGCACTGAAATATTGACATGTAGCGGTTCCCTTGATTCGCATCTAAAACACAGTTTCATTGTCCTTTAGGCCTGAGCAAATGTTTCATTCTACCTAAAGGTGGGTGAGTCCAGTAGATTAGTTTTAAGGCACAATTGTTTTTGGTGTATGTGTTTTGTCTGTAGTGTAAGTCTCATTAATTTAGCGAAGCCATCACTCAAAATCACGACTTGGTGTCCATAATTAGAACACCAAAACGTTCCGTGGGAGACCTGACATATTCCCACAAAAACTTCCGTACAGGAAAACACGTATATGTGACCCATTTTTTTTTTCTTAGGCACACCTCAAATTGATATCATAAAATTGAAAATGAAAAACAACAGAAGAAAATTGTAATTTATTTTTGTTTTGAACGTAAACAGGGAACCAGTACAACGACAGGGGCGAGCAAATAGACACCAAATCCTACCAGTGGCTGGGAGCGACAGTGTCCAGCGGAGGCATTGATGGTCCCATTGTGGTAAGTCAATTTCCATTCTATTCATTTTTGTCTCACTAATTTCTTACGTTAATTATTCGCTGTACAAGTCGTCAGTCATTTTACATTTGTCCGCGACCAGTTCGAGACTCGTTCAATACGACGCGAAACTTGCCGCAGTTTTTCCATTCGCCTGATTACATAATGTCTGTAGGCGGACCCAGTACCACTTCTTGGTTTCATGAATGGACGTGGGCCTTAAAATGCGGTTGAATAGGTGAAAATGTGTGCAGAGTGTAAATATTTTAGGAGGCACTTTGAGTAGAAATCTAAAACCAAAAACAGCTTTAAAGCGGCAACTGTCAATCAAGTAATTCCCTTTCATCATGTCATCCCCCCACATCCCCTCCGCGCCGATCAATAAAAATCACAAAGGCGCACCTTCCCATTTGTCTTAGGTCGTATCGAACGGAGCATCAATTTCCCGAATGGCGAAGATAGTCACAAATAGGTCGATCAAATAAACTGGAAACGTCTCCGCAGACAATTGAGCTCTCTATGGTGCGGGGGGACAGGGGTGCTAGCTAACATCTAGGCGTGCCAAAGTGATATTCCTCCGGTGATTTGCTTTTAATGTGCGCTAGTTTATTTATGATTCCACTTCTATTCGGAAATCGTTTCGCAAGGATATGAAAAGGTTGAAAACTGTCATTAATAACGGTTTATGTGAAACCGAAAAATTGGAAGGGTTGTGTTTAATCGAATCGTCCTCAGGGACGATTTCATTGATTACCGTTATTTTTATCCAATTTCCTTAATTTCTAATGAGAGACATTTTTTTCACATCTTTAAACACTCGAAATAAATATATCCTTGCAGATTAACGGTTCCCATTCTTCAAATGATCCTAATTTTGAACTAATTCTGAATTCCATAATATTAAAGGAATGTTGCAAATTTCTTTGTGTATCTTCACAAAAAATTTAATTGGTTTAAAATCTGTCCCCATAAATAAAATATAATTATGTAAACTATTATTCTTAAAATAGTAAATTTAGATGATTTCGTCCTTTGATGTGTAAAATACGAGAATTTTAGTTTTCTTAAACTAAAAAAGAACTGTTTTTAAGCGCTTTTTTTATTTTAGTAAACATCTTATGAATTTTTTTTAGCGCATTTGATTTATGACAAATTGTAAAAAATATTTTTATTTGAATTTCATTTTAAAAATGGTTACACTACACTCAAATAAAAGCATTCATTAAGGGATTCCCCGAAAGAATGAATCGTGAAACTACAAGAATAACGAAAATTGAAACAGTTTGCGATATATTTCGATATAATTTATAGATTTTAAAACTTTCACAGATTTTAACAATTTCGACTACGAATGACTACGAGCTATTTCTTTCGAATGAATAGTCAAAGTTCCGTGCTAGACTTATTTCCTTATTTGGCAAATTTCCCTATACTAAACCTAACTGATTTTCTTTCTACATTCAAACGTAGTCACGATCATTTTCCCCTTCTTGCAATCTATTACATTGCTGATAAGATAAGATCGAGTATCGATATCGAGATTTTTGTTCTGACAGTTTAAAATGTAAACATTACATTGCAATGACAACATTGTGAAAAGTGAAAGTAAATTACTACATTATTGTTTTCTGTAGAATTTGATGATTTGTGAATTGTGATGTTGATTAGTTGTTGTATTAGGGGTTTCTGTTCCTTCTGGATTCTTTTTTTCTTCTTTAAAGTGGTGAATTGTTTGGGATCCTTTTCCAGGTTGCTGTTGGTGATGGTGACAAACACATTGCAATTAACTCTTTTCAACTGAATACAACTAATAAATAACGGTAAATCTCAATGATATGTATTTAATTTTTCAAGTGCAAAAGGTTAATTATTGTCCTGTGCAAATTGCGAAAATTTCAATTTATTTTCTCTATTAAAAATATTGCTGCTTTACGGTATTGAATTTTGAATTTAAAATTCTGTGATAAATTAAATAAATGCATGCATGCGGTTTTCATTCAACAACTCGTTTGACCCTTTAACTGGCAAATATACGCAAAAGGGGTTAATGTTTCAATGGAACACAAGAAAAATATCGCCATTGTCTTTGAGTTTGAGTGCGCCGGAAAAGGGTTAAGTTCATTCCGCTATAAATAATGCAATTCCCAAACATACTAAATTCCTTGTTTTTTACGAAATTCTAAATTAAAACCTTTACAAATTTATCCACGCAATTTGATGTTTCCCATTCAAGAAACCAAGCGATTATTTCCCCGAGCGAAAAATATCGAAACGAATCAATGGCAAGAAATCGCAATGACTTATTTGTTTTTCCAGCAATGCATGTGCAAAGACTTCGCCCCGGCGAACTATTTTTCCAGATGGCTATCGTCTTGCGGACAGGTACACTGTCTTCGGCAGGAGCTGCAAAACGCATTGATATTGCACTCTCAACACGGAACCTCTGACCATTGTCAGCGGCATATGGACTGTTGCATCCTCGCGGCGATCTCAGACACCGCAATAAACTTCCAGCGGGGACGTGCACGATTCGCGAGTGGCGACAGCAGCTCTCCGTCTATCCCATATGAATACAATAAAATATTTTCGAAATAATATTTAAGCTCGCGACTCGCAAGATCCGGCGATAGCAATAGCTCAATTGAGCTGGCGCATCAGGATGGTAATTTCGGCTTGCAGCGCTCAGATAAGGCCGCGAATATCCCCCGAAGAAATTCACATGAGACGCGCATTGAATTCAAAATCAATCAAACGGTACGACATCGGGTCAATATTCTCACTGCAGCTGCACGGATACGTTACCTGCGTCCGAGTCTATTGCACTCGAAGACGCACAATGTTGGAAGACTCCTCTTTCGATGCATCTCCGGCCAGTGCGTCCTCTTTGGTCATCGGTCTCGGATTTCCACATAAATTTAGTTCGTGACAACATCCTAAAAATGGGCAATATGACTCGCTTTGTCAAGAAGAAAAACTGTTTTTACGATTCTTGATAACTCGTTGTGGTCACTGGTCATTCCTATACCTGACTGACCATGCCTCATTCCATAGCGGCGTTCAAGGTACACCGCTAGCTGAAATATGATCATTCCCGGACCACTGACATTATTTAGGGCGGACTTGTTTGATTGTGTGACGCGCTCGGAGGTGTCTGTCCTCGACCAGATAAATTTATATAACTCAAATTTGTACAACTGCGAATTTTATTTTCACTCGTTGTTTTCATTTTAATTCTTTCTTTTTTTTGTCGTTTCTTGGGCTTTTATTTTGTAAATCGCTGATCGTTTTTGTTGTACTCCTTCAGGCGTGTGCACCTCGGTATGTCTTCCACACAATGCAGCCGAGCAGAGTGGAGAGGATCGAACCCGTCGGAACCTGCTTCACTTCAAAGGACTTCAGCATATTCACCGAGTACTCACCGTGCAGAACCAGTAAGTATTTCTCTACTTTTCGTCTAATATCCTGTAATAATTGTTTTAGATTTTTTTCTTCTTTTTTATATAAAGCATTTATGTATGTCTTAATGTTCCATCTTCGCCTCCGTATTTTTGTACAGAGTTCAAGAATTCCACACAGAAAATTATTTCCATCTGGGAAACAAAAATTTTTATAAAATAATACAGGAAGAACAAAAGAAGTTGTTTTTAAATGGAAAAACTCATTTGAAAAACATAAAGCAACATTTACAATTTTACAAAATAATGTCTGATGCACTCATTAAACAATTGTATTGCCAAAGGAAAATAAAAAAACAATACAAGTTTTCCATTCCCAAAATAAAATACAATATTTTTAAAAAGTGTTTAGCGCTAAAGAAATTTAACAAAATTCACTGACAGTAGAAACAATCAACAAAAAACAAGAAATCTTAAACATTGTTTATAACGTCTTCTTCTTTCCTTGTACTATTTTCCAACTGTTCGCTTTTGCAATCCACTCGGGAAGTATAATTTCGCGACTATTCAGGAAATCTTCTGCCAATAGAAATCGTTCATTGGTGGATTTACTAAAACCAAAAAATAATATTGGATATTCGACAATTCTTCTACAAAAAAAACGCAATTCCACGAATAACTGTTTTCCTCTTTCAACAAACCGATTTTATCGAAGGAAATTAGTGCATACAAATGAATCTCGAGACTTGTGTGTCAAGGACAGACACTTTTGAAATTTAAAAAAAAAAAAAAAAAAAACAAGTGAATAGATTCAATCGAATCGGACAAAAAGATCGGGTGCGATATAGAAGGGAAATGAATGGGCCAGACGCGACGGGGGGGGGGGGGGGGGGGGGGGATCATTTTGATGACAATATCGGCCGTAGAAATGACCGGAAATGAAACAATTTTCACTGTTTCCATTGATTGAACGTGCTCTGAACGGAAAAGCGGGCATTCATAGGGATCGCGATCTTGCCCGTTTTTGAGTGATCCTTTGATCGTGCGAGAGATCAATTCGGGCGATAAGTTGCCCCAGAGGTGTTAGCAGTAGGTGCCCCCAGGCTGGGACGTTGCACATGCATCATGCATACAAATTTGGTTCATTCCCGTTTTTATCTTAATCGGAATTCAATAAATTTCAATTGCGCAGAAGTTTTCTGGCGGATGTTCTTTTGTATAAGATTCGTTCAAGATTCATAAATTAGCACAAGAGAGAAAATTAATTTCGATAGAATTTAACGTGACGTTAATTTTAAATTTGGTTTTTCGGTGTATAGTCTCTGGGAATTTAATTGTGGTCCATCAGGTTTCAGGGAACGCCATTGAACTTCATGTTGATTCACACGATGTATGAATATTGCTTCTGTTTGTTTATTTTTATTTATTTTTTTTTGTTTTCAGATTACTGGGGATACCACAGGCAAGGATCTTGTCAAGCCGGCTTTAGTGCTGCCATCACAAAGGTAAGTTGCAGACCTTTTTTTGGTATGTTCGAACAATAAACAAAACTGCATAAACACATCACGATAAATGCATTTTAATAAAAACCTGAGAGGAATGTCGCTCCAGGTTTGGTCCACGCACAGAATCACTTACCTCAATGTATGCCACGCCGAATTGTATTGCGCTGATCACAAGATATAGTCCTCCATAGCAAGGAACAGGATCGCGTGTCAAGTGGATATTTCGATGGCACTTGAAGTCTTCTTGCACGAACAATAGCGAAGTGGTGAGAACGTTTTTGTGAAGTTTCCCTGCGACTCCAATGAATCCAAGGACGATCGCTTCGCAGTGCAGGAAACTGATCGATGACATGGACCATGTAAAGGATCAGTTTTTCTAGACTTGTCAAGTTTAGTCAGTTTAGCAACTAATTGCATTTTACACTTATTAACATTAAAAAAATGTTTCTGATCTCACCGTGGATCTTGATTTATTATACAACACGATCGCAACAATCAATCTGCTTAGTTAGTATTTTTGCTAAAATGTTGATCTCTTTTCAGAACTCCGATCGCATTTTCATTGGAGCTCCTGGTAGTTGGTACTGGCAAGGTAAGTTACTGTACACCACGAAAACCCTTTTGGAAGGATATCGTTTGGTCGGCTGCTGCGATCACTTAGTTTATAATAATTATTTGACGTAGTTCAATAGTGAGCATATTACAGAATTGGGAATGAACTATTTTTGAGATTAATAATAATTGTCCTCAATGTATTTGTGAAATCGATCTGACTGTGGTAGAATTTTATGTAAGACTAATTGTTGATATGATAGTGTTAAAGTTAATAATCGAGGTCGGATTCAAAATCAATTTCAGCCTGTCGTATACCCATGTTTTGGAGCATGTTGTAAGTCGACCGATGGCTGTTTTTTTTTTACCCTTTTTCCTAACAATAGAAATGTCGACAACTCAGTCTCGAGTTTTAAGTGAGTTTGATTTGTCGTCATATGGTGCTCAAAAAAAAAAAAAACAGACTTAATTATAATTCAATTCGACTTTAGTTGATAAGTATTTCAGCATTTTATCACATCTCTATTGGGCTCCACTGTTCACTGATATTTGTTGTGAATTTCAGTTTGCAGTGCAGCATCCGGGGATGATACCTGAGTATTTTGTTACACAAAAAAAAAAGAGTATTAACCACTAACATTAGTTATAAAATTAAAAAAAAAAACAAACAATACTTTAACGAGAACATTTAATAATTTATTTTTCTTTTTGTTGTGTATTTCTCGTGACTCTGCCTGTGTCTGCACCTTCTTGTTTGTATCTACTACATATTGTCGTGTTGTGTTTCCCCAACCAAACGAAAAAAAAAAAACTGCACGTCTATTTAACATAATTAAAAATAAATCAATGAAATTTGACGTAAATAATGTCAAAAATCAAAATAAACAACATCGTGAAATGATTCAAACATTATTTAAAACATGATGGACCCAAAGGACAAGTATATTCTATAAATACAGCTTCAAAGTTCCCGTACAAGCCACCAATGTACCAAGAGTTTGGCGCAGGTAAAAAATGATACGAATTAAACAAAAACACAAATTAAAACCATTAAAATATTTCTTAAAGTACATTTAATTATCTTTTTTTTGTTGCAATTTTCAAAAAAAAAAAAAAATTTCCAACAAAACAATTATAATATTTTTCATTATATATATATTTTTTTAAACCAGTATCAATATCGGATGCAATAACAGTCGAATTGGTGCTTCCTAATTCATGGACTGATCTTTAACCCACCGAATAATCCTTTCTAATTTTTGGCTGTTGTTTCTCATATGTCGGCGACGTTACATTAAAAACAGGCTAATAAAACACCTATGTAAACCCGAAATGTCTACTACCCGACAGGACAGGAGAGGTTTTCGTGTGCGCTTCTATTACCATCAAGGATTTGCTTCCGCTTCTCTTCAAATTATAATTATTATTATTTACATTTGTTTGATTTTTTTCAAAATTTTCATGGTATTCAGTAGTTAGTCATAATCACCATAAATATTCTAAATGAAACACATTTTGTCTGCTCCATCAAAAATTCTAATTAATAAAATCATTAAAATTATCTGATAATATCGATTATTGTTTGAGTGTATATTATGGAATTAGATCATTGGAGCAGTCAGCTGGTGTTGATCATAGTATTTTATTTATTGTTTTATTAATGCATAAATACATAAAATCCTAATTTAGTATGTACTAGAGAACATCCAAGGATACAAGGATTGCTCTAACAATCTAGTAATCTGCACGAAATTACCTATTAGTATTAACAAAACTCTATTAAAAACATTCAACTGTACTCGTTATTCATTAAGCCTTAATTATGTAATCAAACGCATTTCGAGATGAAAGTTTTTCACCACCGTCAGCAATAATTTGAGATTTTAAAATTATATTATATTGTATTAATACAAAAATGTTTGAAAATAGTGAAAATAGAGGAAAAATTTCTGCTAAATTTTAATGTACAAATTGTAAATATTATGTTTACGATCACAGCACAATATTTTAATATTGCAGCGGCGGTTCTAAAAGTTTCGTAAGGAAGGTACATCCTTCTGCATAAAATATGACGAGTCAATGTAAACAACTGCGCGGCCATCTTGTGCGTCATATGGTTCGCTGAATAGTGTGACATTTTGTCGTTTCAAATTTTAAAGGATTTAAAGTGTTTTAACATAAATATGTAGCATTTTCTATTAAAAATGGTGAATTGTGCAGTAAAGAACTGTAGAAACTACACAGGAAAAAAATCCAAAGAAAAATAAGTAATCTTATATAAAAAAAAACAAAGCTTTTGAGTGACTGACTCATCAACGCCCAGCCTAAACCGTTGGACCTAGAAAATTGAAATTAGATAACGCATAAGGCCAAATTTTTGGAAATTCCACACCTAAGGGGGTAAAGTAGGGGTTGAAATTTTGTATGAAAATAATAAAATTCAACCCCCCAAAACCACCTTTGACTGAAAAAAACTAACTGTACGGGAAACGATTCTGTCATGTATACGTCGCGTTTGGGGGTAGTTGAAAATTCAAAATATAATCTGATGTACATTATAATACTATCATTCTCACCGACCCGGGTGTAACCGGGTAAACATCTGCTAGTTAAAATTATCATGGCCCAGAACGCCGGGTAATTTGAATTTGGAATTGAAAAATATTTACAATAGAAAGTAAACTAATTGTAAATATTATGAATATTAGAAGCTATTATATCTAGTGTAATGTTAGACTTAATGGAATGGGCTCTAGCCCCCTTACACCCCTCGTAGAACCGCCACTGAAATATAGTCCATTGTATCATAATAATTAATTTTAATCCATGAACGTAAATTTCTATGTGGTTAAATTTAATCTCGAATGCGTAAAAGTGTCATAAATTTAACACAAACTCAGGAGCGGATCCTAAAAACCATGTTTACAACTCATTTTCCAAGAGTATCACGCCATTAGTCTTAACCGAGGATACAATGAATTGGCTTTAGAGATTTTGCATCTTAATTTTTGGTGTTCGAAGCAAGCTTGAAATTTATTTTGTAACAAATCGAATAAATGTTCATTCAGTGATAGTAAAAAGGATACAATCGTTTTCTAGGACAAATGTACATGTATGATGTAACGAATCCGAAAAACAAAGTCTACGCCACTGGCGAGAGCTATTCAACGGATGATGACTCCTATTTTGGATATTCCGTGACCACTGGTGACTTCGATGGCGATGGCACTGAGGATGTTGCCGTCGGCATGCCGCGTGGCTCGAATCTCTTCGGGAAAGTCGCAATCTACTCGTGGAACATGGTGAACCAACTCAACATAACGGGCAAACATTTTGGTGCTTATTTCGGTTATTCCCTGTGCTCGGTTGACGTGGACGGGGACAAACTGGACGACATTATCATCGGAGCACCGATGTTCGCGGAGCCCAACAACGAGGGCAAGTACGACGTCGGCCGCGTGTACATCATACTCCAAGGCAGAACGGTATGGAGACCTCCGGATAATTATGAAAATACCAGTTGGTGTGATGTTCCTTAACTTTCAGGGAAAATTCGAAGAGTGGCAGAGCAGGGACGGTATCAACTCGAAGGGCCGCTTCGGTCTAGCTCTTGCGTCATTGCACGACATCAACTTGGACGGCTATGGCGATTTCGCCGTTGGGGCGCCCTACGACGGACCCCACAATAGGGGAGCTATCTACATTTTCTATGGATCTGCAACAGGACCGCTGATGAAGCACTCGCAAGTCATCTACGCCGAGGATCTTGACGTGCCGTATCCCAAGACCTTCGGATTCTCGTTGGCAGGTGGCCTGGACTTGGATGGGAATTTGTATCCAGATATGGCCGTCGGAGCGTATGGATCAGACTTTATCTACATTTTCAAGTGAGTTCCCTCAAACTTGATGCTTACTTTTACATATGACACATTTCGATTTTAGGTCTCGTCCTGTGGCTGTTGTAGACGCCTCCACAAAGTTTACAACCAGTTCCAAGTTAATCAGTTTGGACGACAAACGTTGCCACAAGTTCAGCGATGGTAAGGCCGTAAGCTGCACCGAACTGACCTCGTGCATGAAATACAACGGCTTGAATCTCCCGGAAATTGTTGGTAAGTAACAACAAGAATGGCAATTGTTCAATACACACCACATTGTCTATTACGAATATAATTGCAGATTTTGAAGTATCCTGGGCGTTGGATGCGAAGAAGATAAAAAATCCGCGCATGTTTTTCTTAATGGATGAAGGGAAGAACATTAGAAATTCAACGTTTAGACTTGAACGAGGAAAGGTCTTATGTCGAAACGAAACTTTGTACATTATGGACAACATCAGGGATAAATTGACACCGCTTGAAGTTGAAATGCGGTACCAATTGCGGGGCGACAGGAACAAAGTGCCGGCGCTATCCCGCAAGCCTCGAGACACCTCCCGGCCTGTGATTGATCAGAACCGAGAGACGGTGCAACGGGACTCTATAAACATCCAGAAGAACTGTGCTCGGGAAAACATTTGCATTCCAAATCTCCGCCTGGAAATAACGTGAGTGGAGACTTTCGACGTGATCCTTATTCCAGAATAATTTTCTTTTCGATTCGCAGAACGGTTGATAGATTCCTGCTGGGCTCCAAAGAACCATTGGTCATCAAGGTTTTCATATCAAATTTCGGTGAAGATGCTTTCGAGGCCAGCTTTTATATGTCAATGCCAGAGGATTTGAACTTCAAGAAGATCCAACAACTGGGCGATCCTCACGACACTCCCATCACGTGCACAGCACCAACGGCGAGCACGAATTACACCTTGAAATGTGATATTGGCAATCCGTTGGCAGCTGGAAAGGTGGTATGTATGGTGTTGTATATGCTCTTGTTTTCCTTGTTCACATATCGTTTGTAGGCCAACTTCCAAGTGGTGATGATGCCTTCGCAGAAAATCGGTATGGCTCCCAGTTATGATTTCTACATGGAAGTTAACTCGACCAACCCCGAACAGTCGGGCTCCAGGTTTGACAACATCATTAAGAAGAGTATCGGAATATGGGTTAAGACCGACTTACTAATTTACGGGTTGGTTCATTTATAATTTTTTATGGAAATGTAGATGACTATTCAATTTCCTTTTAGAATATCATATCCAGAATTCGCGCACTATAAAAAATCTGACTTTAAGAGCTTAGAGAATGCGACACATGAAGAGGATCTGGGGCCTCATGTTGTTCACATTTACAATATCAGGAACAATGGTCCTTCGGTGATTGAACAAGCAGAAGTGTACATATTTTGGCCTTATGAAACACACGAAGGAGACCAATTAATGTACTTACTTAACGCTCCCGAAATCGATGGAAACATTGAATGCGATCCAACAATTTATGCAAACGAAAGGAATCTAATTCTGGATCAAGCCCTGTACAAAAAGAGTTACCTTGAGTCCAGGGGAGCTATAATACGAACAGGATCCGGAGCAACCAGTCAGCAACATGGAGTACGAATCGATCATTCTTCGACGACAACGATCAACCAAAGTGGATCTCCATCAGGTACTCGAATTGTTACCGAGGAAGAGAAACGTAAACTCGAGGCAGAGGAATCAATCGAGTCCACAGGTGACGCATCTTTAATACACAACGAGAGAGCTAAAGCAGCAGCAGAAGCGGCGGCAGCAGGTGCAAGAGCTACCTCTAGATCTTCACATGCTGACGGATATTCGTACAGTTCGTCCTGGAATAGCACCTCTTCCGGGGATCGAATACCACTGACTCATACGTCAAGTCGTAACAAAACCGTTACATACGATGCTGCTGGCAATCCCCATGTTGTGGAAACAAGCACGGAGTACTATAGCAGCAATAATATGCATTACACTGCGAATGCTGCTCCGGTGTACTCAGGACGAAGCCAAAACATGAACACCGGAACGCATGGAAGCTATAGTTATGAGCAGAACAAAGCCAACCCGGCCTTGAGCACGTATCCTACTACCAACGTGGACAGAAGCTTTCAAGGCGGCCATGGATTCCAAACGCACACGTTCGATCTTGGGTCAGTGAATAGAGAGGACGACATACGAGAGCAAGGTTCACCCACGTACATGTCGTCCAAATACTCTCAACAGAGCGCACATTCTGCGCAACCAACTAGCCAAACAAGTTACAGTGCCACCAGACACTACAGTCCTTCGGAGCGCTTCGAAAAGTACACATCGCCCACGAATCGCCCCAAGGACACCAACGACAACGAAAGAACCTCACTAGATGACTACACCGAAGGATTTTACGACGACGAAGACGACGAGGAACACTACATCGATTATCCATCTAATACGCACGGTCATAAGTATCAGCGGCTCACGAGACAGATCCACAGCGATCTGGACGCCGAGCTCCAAAACGCCGTTCACTGCAAAGCAACACGTTGCGCGATGCTACGCTGCGTCGCAGGTCCTTTGGAGAGCAACAGTGGAGCTTGGGTAGCGATCCGCACCCGCATGGTCGCCCACACAATGGCCAAACTGTCCCAGAACGTTGCCCTGAATGTCTCCACCATGGCCGTGGCTCGGGTCACACGCCTGCCGTACATCGGCACCCCTAAGGACAAACCCATCAAGAGCTACGAGGTCTTCTACACTGCCATGCCAGAACCGGACGCCAAGTCAACGATCGTACCCCTGTGGGCGGTCGTCCTGTCCGCTTGTGCTGGCGCCATTATTCTACTTTTGCTAATATTCCTACTGTACAAGGTGAGTTCCATTGAATGTCCTTTGTAGAAACAGAGAAACGGAAATCTCCTGTTTCAAGCAATCGAAATTTGTAACAGAATCATTTGGTTTTTATTTTTCCATGTAGATGGTGCAGAATAAGTGTAAGCCTATGCTTATGCAATAATTAATATTAGATCATTAAACCATTAATCTTTTCACAAATTATATTCAGCGATTTTATTCAGCTATTTAAACTGAATAACACAAAACTCGTCACTGTAAAAATTTATTTGTAACTTTAATTCATGTACACTTTTCCTTCTTCTATTTCAGTGTGGCTTCTTCAATCGAAATCGTCCCTCCGACTCCTCTGAGCGGCAACCCCTCAACCGCAATGGAAACTACCACGGCGACGAGCATTTATAAAACTGCCAGATCCAAGTGTGCTTGATTCGTTTCGAATTATATTCTTTCTTCTTTTTTTTTTATCAGCGATTAGGAGTAAATGTTTCAAAATGAAACATTTGTAACATTAACAATTGTACAATAATATTTTCATTTCTTTTTAATTAATAACTTAATTTTAAATTATTTGCTCCTCTAAGAATTTTGAATTAACTAGTCATGAAGTTGTTTTGAAATTAATGAATCGAAATTGACTTAAATATGATAAGCACTTTATTACTTGTCGAAATGAAAAGCAATAAGAAACAGTGAGAAGAGCATAAAACAATAATTGACGAAAACATTTTTTTTATCCGAGCATTTTGAATGTAAATCTCCGAAGTATTGATTTTAGGGACACAAAATGATCTCCACAAAATGTCACATTATATGCATTTGAAAACAACAAAAATGAAAACCAATTTAAGGAAATATAACAAATACAAAACAAGCATTGAAAATAAAACAGTTTCTTGTTGACTAAGCTTAAGTTAATGCTTTTGAAAGTGTCAAACGTAAATATTACTAATAGCGTAATTACTAGTTTAGAATAACATTAACGTGGGCGCTAGCTGTGTGATTATTAATAATTGTATGATTGTGTTTTGGTCTATCCAAGATATATTATTATTTTTCCCATCATTTTGTTATTTATTTTAAAACGAATAGTGTATATAATCTTAGGAATCCTAGGTTCTATCTTAAACCCGAAGTGTAGATGTACATAAACGGCAACAAGCTCATCAAATCTTCCCAGTTGATAATATAAGTATTTTGTAATATCCGTTATTTTTTCCCCTTCTAACTCCTTCAGTTTCAAGGCAGCACTCTAGTTTTAATTATTTTTTTTTTTTTTAAACAATAATCTTAAAACAATTATCACTTGTTTCCGAACTTAAACCTTAATTACATCAAATACCTCTTGTGCCTCTAAAGAAAAATAAAAAAAATTTACAAAATTCTGGAAGTTTTTTAATTCAATTATCTCGAATATAAAATATTATGTTTTTTTATTATTTTTACTGGAAAAACAAATGAAGACATAAAAAACAAACAAACTTCTTAAGTATGTTAACCCTTTAACAACACGAAACAAATCGTTATTCTGCTTCCAGATGCTGGAAACCAATTTACAATTTTTAACATGTCTCAATTATCTGAAAATAATGCTTTTTAAAATTTCGTAATCATTAAAAAATTTACCCACGAAACAACAACAACAACAAATCAGCAGAATCACCATAAAAAAACATACAAAGCAAACCTTCAACTTACACGGTCGGGGTCACTGGTTCCCTAAAAATGCCGCGTAAACCGAAATCGTGCAAAATTTCGGTTTTGTAAAAATGTATTGCTCAAGTTTGTTAAACAACGTTGACCTTGGGCGGATCGTGTAACGTGGTCAATTTAAATTGGAGGCGGCGTACAAGTGGAAAAGGGTTAACAACCTTCCCAAAAACACAAAGTGGAAACTATTTTATTCGGAGATAACTAATAATGCTGCAAACCCAGCTACCGAAAGGGTTGAACGAAGATAACCTACGGTCCTAAATTTATAATGAAACAAGTCCGTTGATTTCCCCCTTCACCCCTAATCGCCTCTTGGCACACTTCGGAGGTGATTGTATCTATTTTTAATAAAAAGGTTGATTAAACCTAGAAAATATTTTTCCATTCAGTCAACCGGAAAACCTTTGCCAGGGGGAGGGAGGCATAGACAACGTAAAAATAGACATAATTAACAACTATTAATCAAAATTTTCCATCCCTAAAAATAAATTCTGCTCATGAGAACAGAAACTCAACCCTTTCGGAATTAATCAAATTAATTTTAACATTTGATCCGGCCAACATTGCTTCTCCCGGAGTTGCCTCGTCCAAGGAGCAAGCGAAGACATCCAGGGACTATCCACAAGTAGTGTCGCCCCATCCCCAAGGCCCAAACAGCTGGAAATCGGGTACAAAATTCGAGAACACTGGATTTATTGAAACTGTTTATTTCTGCTCACAACGGCGACTACTTCGAGCAAAGCTAACTATTTTCATCGCTCTTTTGTTTATATATTAACTGTTATAAAAAGTGAACAATGAGATGCACAAAGTAAAATTAAATGAAAGTGGGGAGATAAATACTATCACTAAAAGAACGTGTCATTAATTTTACATGTTTATTTTTAGTTGTAAAAAAATGTGTGAAACAAAAAGGAACGCATTATGAAGCAGGAATTCAGATGATGATGATGAGAATTTTGAAAGTGACCCTGACGGTGGGGGGGAGGATTGTGCTCAGTACTGGAGAGCAAGTTATGAAAATGGAGGCACCCCACACGCGGAGCCGATGAACAAGAAAAATTTCGAATGTCTGTGCTCAGAATGTGCTCGTTTTTGAATGGATGAAAATAATAATAATAATACAGCGAATTTAGAAACATTTCCTGTGCACGATGGATGGGCCTGATTCGTCGTACTCCTGTTTGGAGATCCACATCTGTTGGAATGTTGAGAGCGATGCTAGAATGGATCCACCGATCCATACAGAGTACTTCCTCTCTGGTGGAGCAATGATCTTGATCTTCATTGTTGACGGTGCCAAAGCAGTGATCTCCTTCTGCATGCGGTCAGCGATTCCTGGATACATGGTGGTACCACCGGAAAGGACAGTGTTGGCGTACAAGTCCTTACGGATGTCAACATCGCACTTCATGATGGAATTGTATGTAGTTTCATGGATGCCGCAGGCTTCCATACCTAGGAAGGATGGTTGGAAGAGAGCCTCGGGACATCTGAAGCGTTCATTGCCAATTGTGATGACCTGTCCGTCGGGTAATTCGTAGCTCTTTTCTAGGGAGCTGGAGGATGCGGCCGTTGCCATTTCCTGCTCGAAGTCAAGAGCAACGTAGCAGAGTTTCTCTTTGATGTCACGAACGATTTCTCGCTCAGCGGTGGTGGTGAATGAGTAGCCGCGTTCTGTCAGGATCTTCATCAAGTAGTCTGTGAGGTCCCGTCCGGCAAGATCCAGACGAAGGATGGCGTGTGGAAGGGCGTAACCTTCATAGATGGGAACGGTGTGGGAGACACCATCGCCAGAGTCCAAGACAATACCAGTAGTACGACCGGAGGCGTAGAGAGACAATACTGCTTGGATAGCAACGTACATTGCTGGGGTGTTGAAGGTTTCGAACATGATTTGAGTCATCTTCTCCCTGTTAGCCTTTGGATTAAGAGGAGCTTCAGTCAGGAGCACGGGATGCTCTTCGGGTGCAACACGCAATTCATTGTAGAAAGTGTGATGCCAGATTTTCTCCATATCATCCCAGTTGGTGACAATACCGTGCTCAATGGGGTACTTCAATGTAAGGATACCTGTGCAAAAACAAAAATGCAAATTTAGTTTGATGCGAAAAAAGTAATCGAACTGATGAAAAATTACCTCTCTTGCTTTGAGCCTCATCACCGACATAAGAGTCCTTCTGTCCCATGCCGACCATAACGCCCTGATGCCTTGGGCGACCGACAATCGATGGGAAGACAGCACGAGGAGCGTCGTCCCCGGCAAATCCGGCCTTGCACATACCGGATCCATTGTCAACAACTAAAGCAGCAACTTCTTCGTCACACATTTTGTCGTAGTCTGCAAATAATGCAATGAAATCAATTAAAAACTATAACTCCGGAAAGCACAGAACAAAAATTCAATAAAACTATTCAATTGGAGAACCGAGGATGGAACCGTTGCCAAGTAGCCGTTATAATTTCAATACTAGATGGAAAAGCCAACGCCCTAACGGTTTTTGCTCCAAAAAAAATTCGCAGAAAAACTATTTTTATTAAACTGAACTAAAATTACCAATAGAAATAAGTTTATGCAAAAGATTTGAAAACTTAAGTGAATTTTAATATTGAACCAGAATCACTTGATCACAGAACTCGAATAAATTTAGCCGGTAATCACGCGACAACTGAACTCGCAGCCAGTTCAACACGAAATGACGCCACCAAGTAAATTTCGAGGCTTCGAAGTTAGAGCCCACCGAAAAATCGAGAAGCCTGCTTCCTATCCCCACCCTTCAATGTTACCGTTGCCAGCAAATCGAGGGGAAAATGCGCACAACTGCCAGCTGCCTTCGCAAGCTTCTCCTTTTTCGAATCAAGCAGACTTTTCTCTTTGACCATATAAGGCAATCTTTGTGGTGCCACAAAAGCGGGGGAAATCGCGAAGCAGAGGCGGAGGAAAAAAAACCTCCTCAGAAGGCGGCAGTGAACAAGCCGTGGCACGAACACAGACACAAACTTCCAATTTCACATTGCTGAATGATTGAGCCGACAAGTGAATACATACACACCAATATGAATAAAATTCGGAGCGGTTTCACGGCGTTTTCCGAATTAGCTGATGTAATGCAAATACCGCTAATCATGATTTAATGCAAAAAAAATTTATGAATTTCGCGAATACTAAGATTTCTTTTCATCTTGCTTGCAGACAGTAACGAGACTTTAAGGAATATTTAACTCAAAAGCACTTTAACCGTTAGCAATTCAAAAAGTAATACACGCTTTAAACTTTGTAGAAAACGATATGAAAAACACGATAAGCAGGCGTTTTTGTCTTGTTTTAAAACTGTAATTCGTTGCAATTGCAAATAACTTTGATTGGCTCATCGACAGGGCAGTGGGCAATTTATTGGGTTCACTCCACTCCTCCGTGCTACCAATTGAACGGTTTTTTTTTTTTCATTTTCTTTACTGTTAATTGTACTTACATTTGGTTAATTTGTTCTAGATTACAATAAATACACTAAACTATAGATCCTCTTTTGTCTTGCTGAGATGAGAACTCGAAGTCTTATTCCAATTGCTTTTATATAAAAAACAGCTTAAACACGGGGTTCACCAAACTCTGATACTCCCGACGTAACAACACGAACTGTTATGATTCGAAACTGGTATACCGACCGGTTTATAAATGTCTCCCCACCAAGTTCGCTCGAACCAGGCAATCGCCGACTTTTGACCATATATGGAAATCGATGCACACATGCCTTGTTGCCATTGCTTTATCGTTGATTTCCCCTGTTTGTGTGATGCGTACAAAAACCTCGCGACTTTTATCAAGCGGGTCGCCCCGTTTCGCCTGCACCCGCCTAGGTTTGGCTTTCGGCCATTGTGTTCATTCACTTGAATCACTAAATGTATGCAATCTGGAGATTTCTCACCACAGAAAATCATCGCCACGGTACACATCATCGTCGTTTCCCTTTTGCTGGGGCAGAGATAGTCGATGAGTTGCTTTTTTACAATGAAAAAATTCAAATTCCGATTGACTGACATTGCTCGAAATTAGGCAAAGAATGGCGGTCACAATAATGATTAGAAATCTTATCAGTGGGTTTGGTCGTTTTTCATAAATGACCATTTTAGGCGAGGAATGCAATTTCAGATGCGACACTCAAGCAATATGTGAATTGATCCCTTTGTGTGGTAGGGACACGGTTACGTGCTCCCGGGAGCGAACCCTTCCCATTCCCCGGGAATGCGATTAAGACAGATATTAAAGTAAACATGTTTACCCCGTTCGGTTTTGGCTGCTTTTAACTGGAACTTGCAATATATTTACTGTTTACCAATCAGGAAATATGAATTACTCTTTTGTTTGGCCACTGCATTCGATTTGCACCGGGGAAATCGATATCTTAAGTCGCTTATCAAAACAGGGACAAATTCGCATTAGTTACTGTTTTCCATGCTTCCCCTACAGCTCGTCAAATATTGTTACAGTCTCCGATAATTTTTTAGCGTTGCTTGAGCTTCTATCAAACAACTAATTAAAAAAACAGTTATTTTTCAAACATCATTTCCAAACAGTTCCCTCAAATTTGTGATGGGAATTTTTTGCTTCAATTAGAAATAACAATTTTTGTTTTTAGTTTGAAACATTTGCCTGCGAATTTAATTCGTATTTCGAGTTTGTTGATTCATTTTCAGTTCTAATCGAAATAATTTCAATTTTTTATTTAATTATTTAATAATAATTGAATATCTAGTTTTATTGTTTTTCTCGCTCGTTGTTCACAGAGAAACAGTTATGTGCAATGTGCATTTCAACGACATTTATTTCTGATTCCCTAAAAATCTCCAAATTACGAATAAATGAATTGTTCTCATGAGTAATGGTGAATTTGTGTAATTTATGAAAATTAAGAAAGCGAGGAAACCGTTCGCAATTCGCGAGTGCAACTGCACTTTTCTTGCGCCATTTTACTGAGTATGTCTGGCTGGAGCGATTTGCAGTCAGAGGAGTGAAAAAACATCCCGATAACACATTTGAATACAAACATATTGTATTCTTGGGGCTGGGCAAAGTCTGAAGGGCACCGCAAACATCTTGAACTCTTCCACTCAACGTTTCTGTGGAATCGTTTTTATCCGAGTTTATCTGAAGCCAGCAGCTGTAAAAATGGAAATAAAGAACAACCTCGGTGATCAGAGTAATCGCAGATTCAACTGGCCAGAAACTCTGACATTCTGTGTCCAGAAAAAAATTATAATAATCCATGGTTTCGCAACTGTCAAATTCTGCTGCCCCAAAAACCTTAAGATCAATCTCCGAACTCCGAAGGACAGCCATTGTCCGCGGCAGATGATTCAACGTTGAAGGATTGCGCAACAGATTCCAGGGACCACGGGGTTATTTGCACCCCGCCCGATCCGCCGGCCAAGGCATGTAAATTGTGATAAGCCACGTCAGGTATTCGCGTTCATTAATAGGAATGATTTCATGTTATCAACGGAAACTTTACTCATTTGTGTCGGCGTCATTTATCAGTAATTACAGGCGATGATCGGGCTCGGACTTAGATACCGTCTCACGTCCCGCGTCTCGACAATCGGGTGGGTTTTTATTTCAGCGAAAAATCATCGAGAAGTAAAGATACTCCATTTCCTAATATTTAAATTTAATTAAATGCGAATAAGGAAAATTGAATAATTAAAGTTCATTGTTCTGGGCTTCTGGAGCTCTGGAACATTTGACATTTCATTCCAAGATTCCAACCTTCATGACAATTTTTCGTTCTCTACGCCTTTTAAGCTCGGCTTTTTTCCATGCGATTTCGTTAGCATCACTCGAAGTCTGGAGTAACCACTAGAATTGGATATTATGAGTGTCAGCACAGCATCTGTCCATGAAGTGTGCTCCTTAGCCTAAAGTTGATCATAAAATCGAATAACTACTCTTTTTGTCAATTAATATCTTTTTACAAGGAATCCCTTCCAATTAAACTGACAATTGAGAGGCACGAAAGAAATGGTGCTACGTGAGAATAGGAATAGCGAGAAGGGGAAGAGTGCACAGAGAAGATTCTCGTAAATTAAAAATGCTTTTCGCGTGTTCTGCAAATTTTTTTTTAAGTCCTGAAAAAACCTGACTAGTGTAATAATCAATAAGCCACAATGTTCTTATGATTCATGTTCAAAATGGTATTGTGCTAATGCGACCACTGCAAGACACTCCCCTTGCAAATTTGCAATGCGGCGTGCGGGACCGTTGTGCTACGAACTTAAGGACCGGGAGTCGGCTAGTTCAGCTTGAGACTGAATCGGTGCGAGTGTGTACGAGAATACTCCTATAAGTTCGTTGTTTCGCTGAATCCTCCACGGGCCCTGACCCCCAAATTTCACTGACCACGCGAGTGACATGTGAAGTGGTGACCATATTCTCCGGGGTCGTGAAAGATGACCACCGGCATCAGCAAGTTCCCTCCACACAACTCGTGAGTTGTCGCTAGTCGCTACAGTCCCCTGCCCCCATCGTCTTGTCGACACTGGGTTTCTGGCAGGTTTCCGGCAGCACCGTCGACCACCCACCCCATTGAAAAACCAGTTACGGATCCCTGCGCAGGCAGTGGTTCCCGCCTCAAGTGTTGACCTAGGATCCATTGCTATCACATTCTCAACATCTGCGAGCAGGAAACGCACGACCACTCAAGAGCATCGCATCCCTAATTCGGTATTCATTGTTGCCAATTTTACCATTGCCGAGGATCCGGCAGAAGTTTCCCCTTCAGGTGTCGGCGGTGAAGAAGGGGCATTCGAATAGCTACAACAAAACTGCTTACATCTTCCCCACCTTCAGGTACCGGCAGAAAAAATCTTGTTTTTAACTAAATTCGATAACATTTTTTTCTTACATATTTAAAATTCGAACGTGAATTAAATAAAACTAATAAATACGTGTTCCTTGATTAATATAAAATATAAATGAAGACAGGAATTACTGTTTACAAACATTTATTGGAAACAATAATACTCATTTAATGCAGAATTACAATTAGACTGATATTTATTTTGCTTCTGGAACAAAACCTGGCGTCAGTGTCAATTGCAGTATTCAGCAGTTCACGTGCATTGCTGAATGTGGGTTGAACCCT
Organism: Leptogaster cylindrica; assembly: GCA_963082835.1. Classification (NCBI taxonomy): domain Eukaryota; kingdom Metazoa; phylum Arthropoda; class Insecta; order Diptera; family Asilidae; genus Leptogaster; species Leptogaster cylindrica. The sequence goes on from OY720108.1 coordinate 18,328,323, forward strand.
TCGTCTGCCGCAAAAATCAATACCCTATGATGACTGATGAGTTCTCAGTCCAGTCGATGGATTAAGTTCTTGGGTTCCAGAGCTGGGAGCAATATGCACGTGACTCACGCCTCGGGATTTCCTTAACTGATTGCGGGTCGAGATGCGGTGACTCATCCTCACTTCTGGCGAGGGTTACAATAAAAAATTCAAGCTGCTACACCGATGACGTGTGATCATTTATCTTCGCAGCTTTATTGACATATTTTAATAATTTGTCGCTGTAACTTGCCAGCTCAGATACAGTTCGCACTCAGACCAGAACCAGCTCTTACTCACCTCGTCAGGCCGCACAATTTCCAGCGCCACATTTGCCGTGATTAATCCGCTCTGGTCCAGTTTTTCCAGTCCTCGCACTGGAGTTTTTAGAACCGCGGAAATTACTGGCTGCTGCGTTCGCGACACCCGATTCCGCCTCCAAAAGCCGATCCGATTCGCCGTCACTGGAATCGCGAAAAATAGAGTATTTAAGGCCGCCTTGGGGTGCAAGGACGAAAAGCTGGCGAGGTTTAAGTTGAGGGCAGGAGATTAAAGTCTAATCGCATTTCGACTTAAATTCAATTTTCCCGTTGCAGTTGTTTTGATGTAAAAATCGGTGTTGGCTAAGAATCGGATCCCAAGTATTTGCCCAAATATGGGATTCCTTCTGGTCATCTCCTTGGTTAGTAATTGTAATATGTACATAACAGTTTTGGTTCAATATTTTGCTTAAAATTAAAAACAAATTGGTGTAAACAATTTTCCAGTCAAATAACTACATTTCTAATCTGAAATATCAATTTTCCCTCATTTCAATTCCATTAACAATTAGTTTCTTTTACAATATTATTCAAAGTAAAAACATTAGTTGTAGGTTTTCTTTTATCTGAAATTCGTTTTAATCTCTTTTTCCCAACAAAGTGAAAAGAAAATTTGCAATGCACATTTGTTATTTTCTCCTCACATGGACTAATGACTTATTTGGGCCACGAGTTTTTATTTTAATGAAAAATTAACAAAATTGTGCTATGGTTAAATAATTTTCTGCAATTCAAAAAATTCTGGTTTGTCTTTATGCGCTTCTTCTTCTTCCTATCGAGTCCTTGACGATGGGCAACTGTGAACTATTGCACACGCACGCATTGATCGCAGCGCCAAATAGCGCTCGAAAATGCAGTGCACTTTCTTTTCCATTATTTTCGCAAGAGATCTACACCCGACCCAGTTGTGGGAAAAATATTCAGCTTCAATGGAGACATGGCCCGTTTGGGAGCTTATTGCGGCGTTCAATTTTCTTGGGAGCACGAAGAAGAAATCGCATCACAATGTCCCAGGCCTTGAAACTTTGAAAGAAAGTTAACGTGTGTTGTCGCTTCTCCGTTAGCAGCATTTTCTTGAGATCTTCACTTTCCTACTGACGGCATTTTCCCATTGACATAAGTGGAATTGCCACGGAGGTCAATGACTCCTGCCGCAACGGTCGCAGCCGCGTTGATGCACTGCGGCTGTGTGCCATGAACTTGAACTTCGTGAAGGCAATAAGTGATTGGCTATCGGCCACGATCGATTGGTGAACACTGGAAGCTTCAGCATCTACGGGTGGAAGTGTCTGGGAAATGAACATTTTCGAAGTAAGCACCGGGACCGTTATATTTTAATGGGATAATTGTCATTATTAGTATGAGTTGCTTCAAGATACCATAAACTTCTAACTGCAGTACCGTGACGTCATTGGCGATTGTTTGACCTCATGCTCGATCGCTCGGCAATGAAATTGTTCATGACTAGTACTACACAGCGGCTTACTACATTCGATAGTGGAAGCAAACGAAAGAGAAAGAAAAACATTATGCTGAATATTTGTGGAATTATTGCCTGTTAATTCCCCGGAATTATTGATTCGAGCTGAGTGTCTTTAGAGTTTAGATTCCAGAGGTCTACTCAAGGAGCACAAGCAATTCACGCCACAAACTCCACCAAATTTGCAGCAATTTATATTAGACGAAGAAAGTGCATGATTGACGAAAGCAACAAGCACAGGATCTTGCCCTTGATGTTCAAGCTAATGAAATGCATGACGTCATGAAAAGTAACGGTACATTAAAAGTATAAGAGCCATTATGAAATGAAAATAACCATTGTGCTCAGTGCTCCTGAGATGGGTGCGGGACAAACGCGGCGTGACTCTTTTTGGAAAGCAATTTTACTGGAGATGTCAAGCACTTTTCTCGGGAAGCTGATTTTCTTAGTAATTTTATTCCATTAATGGCAAATGAGGGCACACGGAGAATCAGTGGCAGTCAGTCCAATCCGGCCCCGCACGCTACGCGCATATTTGGCGCTCTCGTCAGCACTTTTCGCTCCACATAACAATCTCTGCGATGCGCGTTCGCTGGCGGCTGCCATTTAAAATTCCACCATCTTAATTGGGTATTAAAATGCTACCGAAGAAGGTGACTGATACAATTTCGCAGTCTCGTGTTATTGTTGTACCGTGAAAATATGAAAACGAGAAAACAAGAAAGCGGGGGGAGAGAAGTGTGCGCGAGCGTCTCACGAATTATCCTCGACCGAAATATGGCATCGCAAATACGTCGGCATGCATCGTTTGCTATTTGAAGCTGGGTGAGGAAAGTCGAAGTTTGTGTCCCAATTTTTCGTGCCCCCACATTTTGGATTTTAGTGAAGTGGAAGTAAAGGAAGATTTGTTCTCCTTTGAGATGATTTCGAGTGATCGGCATGGCGGACTGGCAGTGGAAGTCAGACGTTGACTTAACATCGCCAAACTTCCCTATTAATTGACCAACATTGATACTGTTTCCTAAAGTATTTGCTGATGATGGTTGGTCGTAACTGTTCCATTGCTGGTCTAGTGAACGCGACTGTTAAGTAAAAACTGCCAGTGAGCAGCACCAATTAGAGACTCGAAGATCAACGAGGCGCGATCACCAATTCGGGAGAAACTCGCGGGGCGCAGATTTTGGTGCACACGCGGGAAACGTGTGATTGTCGCGCCAAAATAAGAAATCTCACCGAAACCAGACAAACGGTCGCCATGTAAGTACATTAACTAAGCAGATACCATTTATACCATATTTGGGCAGTGTGCAATTCATTCACTTTCCATTTCGACAAATCAGTTTAATTTGCGAATCAGTTGTGATCAAGCTGCTCGGGGGTGCAGGAGAACGATCAACAGAAGATGGCGGTTTTTGGTCAAACATCTTGTTAAAAATTGCCGAGACGATTGGTACCGATGAAAATAAGGAAATTCGAGCGAGCTTTGCTTCATTTCGTTGATACGGGTACGTTCAAGTGAAGTCGCGATGCGCTCACCTTGGGACACCATTGTAGGTGTTCCATTTGTAAGGTCGACCGTTGGCAATCTTTTCATCCCGCTTTGTTTTTTCTCGTTTTTGAATTCGATTCACTTTTGCCAAGTACGGCGCGAATTGGAAACCGAAATGAGGACCCTTTAAATATTGACCTCGTTTTCCGTCTTCACAACTTAATTTAATAATTATTAACTGTCTGCTTGTCGCCATTCGTTAAATTCAGAAAATCAATGATATCTTGTGGGAAATTTTAGAAATTCATAGATGCGAAACGGCAGTGTTCTAATACAGAAGGGAATCGTGTAAAAACCGTGCACAAACGTGACAAACAGTTTTCCCATCGTAAAAAAACAAAAAATTGTCAAAATAATTTCTTTTGTCTTTTGAATATAACCGTTGAAGACTAACTTTGCCCACCCTGCGATTTAGAAAAATATTTAATGATCAATCATGATTGCAAAGATTTTAATCGCCGTGTTTAATTGTGTATATAAAACACAAAAACATCCTGACGCATATTTTATTGGAAACATTCCACTTTCTTCGAAATCTTCCTTAAAACTGAAATTCGACTATGTGCATGATATCGGCAAGGCATCAGTCCTGCATGATATTCTTGATTGACATGCAAAACTGATAGTGGATTGGCCGCTTGAAAATTTATATGAATTTTACCAATCAACGAGTTCTTCAATAATTGTGGCAATATTTCTTTTATTTTGTTGTTCATCAATGACTCTTTCCTGTTATACCATCATCCAAGGTGGAGACCGAAATGGCGCAAACACCGCCTTCGGACTCGGAGCAACAGTTCTTCATTCGGTGGAGCAACCATGGACCGGCCATCTGTCGTTTGTTTTTCACATAAAAATTTCCTGTAACAATCGCAGTGGTTAGAGGAGTAGCTTTGCAGTTGTTGCCTTCTAGTTGGGATTTATTGGATCTTTTTTTCTAATAATTAAAGTAGATTTAAGGAAATTACTTAGAGGACTGTAAATTAAAAAAAAAGAAAAAAGTATAACTTATTTTGATGAACCTTGTGAAGTCCAAAGTGTTGGTAAAATTTTCAATTATTTTAAAATGCTATATTCGCAGTAGAAATTAATATTAAGAATACATGGAAATGACATACAAAAATTATAAATTAGTAAATAATTCACACCTAATATATTAAAATATTTGGGTACATTTTGATTCTTCTTTTTGATTCTCAAATATCTTTGAAACTTTGATGTTGAAGTTTGTTCAAACATCATGCGGTCACAATATATGGGTTTTGAAGGGCAAAAGAAGATCATTTCCTCCAAATGTTTTCGCTTTGATCACAACTTATTTTACAAGGCAATACGTGGTCCAGATTTTATCGGAAATCGTACTTGTTTGCATACAACTCTGTCAAAAATTCAAATTTCAATTTTTGTGTAATATCTCTTAATGTTTGGTAATATCAAGAGATGTTAAAAACAAGTTCCTAATTTTTACCAAAGTTTATGTTTTTAAGAAAATGTAAATTTTTGTTTTATTCGTTTTTTTTTTATTCTTTGCTGTGCAAAGAGGAGTTCAACATTTCGTATTATATTTTTGAGTTTTTTTTTTTTTTTTTACAAAAACCATAAAAAGTTTTTTTGTTTTATGTTATGTTTTATTATACAATTAAAAGAAAAATTATGAAAATAGTAGGTACATAATGTTTTTCTTTTGAAAAAAAAAAAAATTGTTAAAATAGGGTGATTTTTTGTAATTTCAGTGCTCTCCTACAATTTGGGTAAAATGGCAATTTGGTCTTAACACTGTTGCGAGGATCTGTCGTCAACTTGAAGGATTTTTATCTATTCCTGAAAGATAGAAAAAAAAGTCGTCGTTATTGCGATGGTAGAAAATTTATAATGAATGTGGATTTACATTTGTACGCCAAAATAAAATCCCATTGCGGTGAACCATCCATTTTGCAATTTACTCATCGATATTTGATAAAGATGATGGTTTCCAATCGACAAAATCAAATCATCAAAGAAACAGGTGCGGGGATCGTACAACACAAAGTGAATTTGATAAAGAATGAACAAAAATTAAATTGTAACTATAAACTAATGTAGAGAACAAAACAGGCAAAAGCCCGTCCTGAGTTATCTTGAGATTCGGCAGTTTATTTAAAATTTGGAAAACGCGATTGTTATACTAATAAAAATAAATGAATCAATTGAGTGTAACAACAGAGGTTACTGAAGTGTCCCGTACTGTATATAACAGCATATGCTTGCAGATACTATAGGAAGATAATTTTGCAATGTGAAAATATATATAGTGAATTGAATAGTTTATGCGGGCAATGTTTGTATTATTATTTTAAGATTGTGTGATTTTTGTAGGTGCATTTATTATTCTTAGTTATAAAATAAAACATAAGCACTGCAATGTGTTCTAGCTTAAGTTTAGTTGTAATGTAAATATATGTTTTAGCAAGTAATCAACACTATTTTTAATCGTTAGTAATAATTTTATATTTAGTATTACCCAAAAAACAAATAACAATATATATGTAAAACGTTTAGAGATTATTTACTGTCAACCATAAATAATTGTTAGCTTTTTAAATTCTGAATTTAACATCATGTTTTTATTTTATGATTTGTTCTTATTCATTGAATCTTAAAAAACATTGTACCTGTTGTTTATATCGATTGTTTAACTAGTAGTAGGTGATTTTTATGTTTATTAATTGTAAGAGAAAAGTCTAATTACTAACTGTAATCAGAATTAGAATTAAGTAAAGCATTAATTATTTAAGCGAGCAATATTTCAAATTCCCGACCAGCCTCCTAGGCTCCTACATAATAATACCCAAATGTAGATTCCGTACATTTATTTGTAGTTTACCTCTATCTTCTTAATGTCCCCTCTACCCACCCCTCTCCCCTTAACCACCCTGTTGCTGTTAAAATTGTTTTTTCAATTAGTAGTCTTTTTTAGTTGTAGTGTACTCATGTGATATTTGTTTAGTCTTAGTCTTAAGTTACTTGCTTGCTTGTATTAAGCGAAATAAATAAATAAAATGCAACAGAAATAATAGCATTTGTTTTGTGTTACTTGCAGAGTCTTTTTAGTTTATTATTCTCTGAAAAATACACCTGTGTATAGAGTATTCGCTTTGGGAAAAATTTTTTATACAGTAGAAGTACTTTAGGTTTTTACAAACCCTTGCACTGCATTTCACTATTTTGCTGAGTTGTTAAATTTGATAACACAAATAAAATCCTCACTTATCCACAGTGACGTCCAAACATGGCGAACTGTCATGTAATATCGATGTCTCCTTATATTCTTTACTAGTTCTTTACTAGTATGCATTTAGTTCTATGCTCAGCAGTTAGCATAAGAATTCTTTTTAAGAAAAAATAAATTGATTTAAATTGAGGTGCCTATTGTGAAGCTTCGTCACCGCGCCTCCAGATTACGCATTAGCTGAATTAGCTACTTGAGAATATACCAGAGTTGCACCATTATCAAAAAATGTAAACTGCATCAATTTTAATAAAAAAATAAAAAAATTTTTTGGGTTTAGTGAAAATATTAACCATTATTTTTCTATAGCTGTGCTATAGTGGCAATTTAGAGAAAAAAATTAACAAAAATAACAAAAATCCTGAATCATGACTGATTCTTTGACCGGCTACAGACTATACCTTCAAAAGAGACCGGCTGAGAAGATTGTTTTCAAAGAAGAAGAAAAGAAAATATATTTTGACATTGACAGTTCGCAATTCTCAGGGCGAATTTTACCGGAAATTTAGTTTTATAGGATTTTCGTGTCAAGCTATTAACCTTACATTAGAGGAAATGCTGCGAAATTTATTTTTAATAGAAAATATAATAAAATCTACAAAATGTGAACCAAGTGTTGTAGCCAAACGTTATGGGCATGTTATGAGAGGAAAGCCGCCGGGGGTGGCAAGGACATTAGAGCAGAGACTGAAAGGTGTGTTGACCGTGAACTATCGAAACCAGCTAAAATAATATATTTCTCTAATCTAGATGAAAACCCAATTGATGAAGAGGTTATTCGCAGAATAAATATTGGGCTTCCGCAACTGAAACCAAGTCGTTCGTTGGAGATTAGGGAGCGGTTGGCGCACATCAAAGGAAGAAAAAATGATGCTGAATTGGAGCGAAAATCACGAAATGGAACTCGTGGGTGTTGTGTGTGCTTTTGTACATTGTCAATTAATTTTCTTTATATTCAACAGTGCTAATTGATTTGGATAAAGTTAAAGAGGAGCACGAGAAACGTGTGGGACATTTTCGGTTACGAACAATTGCAGAACATTACGGAATTTTTAAGGACTTATTCGGAGCAGCTTTTTTCGTCCCAAGAGTGCCACTGGACATTAAGGTAATGGGGCTTTCTTTTTATCTACTGGAATCACTAACTCAGCTGTCATTATAAAGTTTAAGATCGAGGATTGTTACTGTCCTGTGCACTGCGGCAATATAGTGCTGCCATCCGAGGCTCAACAGGAACCGGAAGTGCGTTTTGATGGCGCTGTGAATATCTTGAAGGAAAAGGTTTTATAATTTCATAAAAATGAACTAATTAAAAACTATTCAAAATAATCTATCAGAACAACGGAAAGGGAAACTTTTGGTCGTTGGTGATGACCAATCCAGATGGACATTTTTCTGGTGAGGAAAAGGAGTACATACACTGGTTTCTGTAAATTTTGTAAATCGGTTATATTTTGCACGAAGACTTAATTGTTTCTCGATAGGGCGAACATACCAGATAGCGATGTTTCCAAAGCAGAAGAGATCGTTTCCTACTTGCAGCCATTTCCTGCAAAGGGGCTGGGTTATCAGCGCTTCGTATTCATCCTCTACAAACAAGAAGGAAAACTGGATTTTTCAAATTACAAGATTATCCCAAGGTATGACACGAGATCCGTTATTACAGTATTTACTCGACAGATCTATTTCCAGTAATAATCTGAACGATAGAACATTCAGTACATTTGAATTCTATAAGAATCATCAGGATCAAATCACCCCAGCCGGACTCGCTTTCTTTCAGTCCACTTGGGACAAAAGCCTCACTAACTTCTTCCACGAAACCCTGGGTAAGTCGAAAACTCTCATTGCACACAATTTTATCCTGTTTGTTCTAGATATGAAGGAACCGATTTATGAGTACGACTTCCCGAGACCGTACATTAGCAAACAAGAAATGTTCCCGTTGAGACAACCCTTTAATCTTTATCTGGACAAGTACCAGGATCCCAAGGACGTATGACTAACTACATTGAAAATCCTCTCGAGTTCTATATTATCTAATTTTTCAGGTTCATAAGAGATACTTGGAGAAGAAGCTGGCGAAAACACATCCATTCGATGGCCCAGAACCTTCTTTGCAATTCCCGAATGCGCATCCACTGAAGAACATGCCCTCGTGGTTGAGAACGGAAATTAAGAAGGATCGCCTTAAAATTGGTAGAATAAATGACATTTAAAGATCATCGATTGTTTTTCAATTTTGGCATTTGGTAATATCATGGTAAATGAATGTGATCTGTTTTTAAAAATACACTTTATTCAATTTGCATTCTTACATTGGGTATTGGCAAGAGCTAAAAGAGCGACTTTAACTGGTGCGCGAACGCAAATCACTGCCGCATTTTCAGCCGTAAAGCTATTTATTTAACTAAGTGAGAGACGGGAGTGGAGCTCCTCGGCTATAGGCACGTTTCCTTCGCTCTTACAACTGGATTAATAAACTGGTTTTTTTTTTTTCTTGAATTAAGTTCCAAACAACGTCGTCACTTAAATGCCTGAGTGATTGCAGTAATTTTTTAAGTACATGTCCGGACCCACTCTCACAGAACTGATTAAAAAAGCGTTATAATTTCTTAGTTCCCGGCATGTCTATAGTTAAGTCATGCATAGAACTTCGGAGCGGAAGTAAGCTACGTTTTTCTGGATCCTTTGTTTTCTTCGGTTTGGGTCGATTTGTGTTCGTGTAACGATTTGTAACGCCATCCTCCTTATCCATCATCCGAACGATTAGTGTTTGATCAGATGAGTCGATTGGAGCAATTGATATATCACGAACGGCACGGAATTTACCGCAGTTATTCAAATGTTCGTTTTCCAACCGGAAAAAGTTCCAAACAAATCGCCTGAAATTGTTGAAACAATTATTATTATTTGCTTCGTTAATTAGAATAAAATTCGCAACGACTGAAAGTCTAGGAACAAAATTTCTTTCATTTGCGATGGAATCAAATATTTTACTGAACGAATTACACTGGAATTAATTGTTACCTGAAAACTTCGAGCGGTGCCAGGACTGAGGTCATAAAATCACTTGTAACGAACTTCATCTCAGTTAGATAAAACGAAATGGCCCAAGCGAACCGGAGCAGGAGATCCTCAACAATTGCAAAATAGTAGAAGAACTGCAAAAAACATTTCCATTAGCAGAATTTGGAAAAAAAACCAAACAATAATACCGTTGAAGAATAAACAATTTCCTCCCTGAGAAAGCGATTTTCTCCTGCATTCTGATCAAACAGTCCCCAATCCATTTTGATGTCCCACGTGTACGCGTAGCATGATGATAGAATTGAACTTAGAATCCAGAGCCACGTGTAAGGGTTCTCAAATGTTTCGGGGTAATGTTCTGAAAAGCAATTGGCAATTCACAAAGCACTGGGGATAAAAAAAAAAATACTTACTTGCATTGAAAGTTCTGAGCGTTGCAAATATAACGACTAGGAATGTTGTGGAGTACTTGCCAGCGTTCACCAAATGAGGGAAGGCTTCCTTCGAGTCTCGATAACGTCTAAGGCACTGGGCAAATCGAAACCAAGCTGGAAGACAATTGATGATGGGACGAATCACGAAATCCCTCTCCATGCACATTGATGAATCTGCAAAGGGAATAGTTTTGTTGAGAAATGAACACATTCTGATTGCTATTGTGCAAACCGCGTGCTTCCAGCCAGTTCCCGTTTGTTATGTAGAAACAAGTGAGAAAGTGAAAATCCATAAGGGCGGTAGCCAACGAGTTCAGCTGATCGGCCAGCCAGAAATCAGCGAATCCTACGTGGAAAAGGGGAGCTGCTATCATTCGTCCCTGGAAGATTTTACATCGGACATTCGAATTCATTTTCAGAAATTTTATTTAATTTAAAAGAAATTGATTTTTACCCACCGTTATCCGAAGCAGCCAAAAGCGTGCATCATGCCGAAATACTTTGAGCGGATTAACCAAAAACAAAATCATAATTAAAGTAAGTGACAGAGGATTAACATACGGCGGAATGCTTAAGCTGGAACTGTATAAAAAGCTGGAATGGAAAGACATTGTTAGTGTCCGGTAGATCAATATCGGAATCCCACCTTAACAAACTAAGGGTCCAAACTACGCCAAATATGGCCGCCAGCTCCATCAGGTGCTGCTCTGATAAGTGGTTGCGAGGATCCAACTCAAAGATAAGTACATGATTGACTCCGGACGACCGCCATCCATAGATGTTCACTCCAATCAAGAACAAAAATTCAATGATCAAAAGTGGTCCTCGATATAACCGGAAGGCAACTTTCAGATTCTCTCCGGACATTTGGTGGAAGGTTGCTATAGGGTAAACAATTAACATCGGCTTCAACACTTGCTTACGGCATCAACAATACCTGACAGCACGACGGCGATGAACAGAACAATAAAACTGCCTGAGAACAAGCCCACTTTGAATGTTGTCCATGGACTTTGTTGTTCCCCAAGTGGTGGCACCCTCAATCGTTTCATTGCTCGCTGTCTATCGCCACCCTCCAGTTCGGTTGTTACAGTTGTTTCCGTTTCATTGATGATGTTATCGATGTCCTTATTGATAAAGAAGTGTGATGACTCAACATATTCCTGACGCCACTTTGCTCCAGAGTCCACACGAAGTAACTAAAGCTTGAAATTCGCAAAATCAATCCAGAAGGATTCAGTGAATGCAGTTATAAATGTACCTTGTCGTGTTTTTTCAAAATTTTTCGGAATCCGGTGTGATTGAGATTTTGATAGTTTTGCAGCAGTATCAGGCTTAAATAGAATTCACTAAATGCAAGTTTCAACTCCTACAGAATGGAAGAGAACGAATTAGTCAAACTGTAAGGATCCAATTCAAAATCCAATAAGAATTTTTCCATGCAGGTACATTACATGGACTACTATATATACAGCTGAGCAAATCACTCGCTCGGGCTGTTTTTGCATTAACACTCTGAGCCCTGAACCCGAAAATAGGTCAAGCTGGGTCCGCTTAGCTTAGCTCAGTCGGCATATAGCCGAGTTCAGGTATACTCTTTATGTTCATTGGTTTAAACGAAAAAAGAACCACAGGCAGCCATGCTGAAACATGTATTAAGGGTTCAGGGCTCAAAGTGTTAAATAAATGTTTATACTACATAATGTCGAAAAGAACACAAAGAAAACCATTCGTTAGCAACTGAGGAAAACCAAATATTCATACAATGAAAGAATAAATGTATTAATCACAACAACAAAGAATCAAAATAAATTGCGCTCAGAATTTTTCCAATTTACATTTGAATGGAATTGGAGAATTCTTAAACGCAATTTATTTTAGAAATATCTTGGGAATGCTCTACAGACACATTTGATTTACCATTGGTGATCCAGTCTGCCGTTTAGAATACGATAGATCCTGTCGAAAAACGAGAAAATTTTTATAGCCAATCATTTTGTGTAAAGCACTTAGGAGAGTGCGCAGGTTGCCCTCGATTGTTTGGAGATTGCATTGGACTTTTCTGCATTCTGGAAAAAAGACAATGTTGCGGGCAAAAAGAGCTCTCCATTCTGGAATAGTGGCAACTATTTCATCAAACATATTCGTGTGTTCACGAGACAAAAATCCTGCAGTGCAGTGTTTCAAAAAACGGAAAACCCGAATCGGAGTGATTCTTCGATGATTATTTTTCCATGTTTCAGAAACAGTTTCATTTTGTTAAATATTGCATATTTTTCCTTTACAGTTTCACTTTCATTTTCTCAACATTTTCGAATTGTTTCGACAATTTGGGTTTACATGATTCTCTCCAGATCGACATTAACATTGAATGAATCAGCGACTGGAAACTTGAAAATGTGAAATGCAGATGAGTTTTGCGAGGTGTAAACTGCGTAGGATGCTATAGGAGGTTCCTGAAAACCTACGGAAGCAGTGCTGAAAGTAAGTGGAAAAAGCGATGAGCATATGAATCCTAAGCAACGTTGCCTAATTGCTCAGACTCAGCGATTCACTTGCTGTTTTCTGTTGTAATTATGAAATATTTTCTCATCCACGCACACAGTTCAAAGAAGACATTGATCCCAACTTTTGAGATATGAAGGTAATCTGTTGCCGATTTTCACAGTCAATAAATTATTCAACTACACAAAATCGCTTACCTGGGCTTTCCTGTGGGGTAGACCTGCTTTTTTGAGACCTTTCGCCTTTTTGGCTGTCTTCTCCGACATCTCCAAAGTATTTTTCAGTTCAGCATTAAGTGTAGCGAATTTTCTGTTGGCTTCCGCCAATTTTTCCGAATAAAATGTGTTAATTTTTTTAAGTTCCTGCTCACAATAGTGAAAGAAACTCTCATCGAAATTCGCAAAGTGCCGCTTAAGTACTTCGTCCTCAACACTATCATTGGCCGGTGCCTCCTCCACAGCAGCATAGAGCATTGCCTTCATTTCCTGTAAGCAAACAAATTTTGATAGGTTTTCATTTTATTTATTTATTTACACGAAATGTAACCAGAGTTTGCTCCACTCACCTCATAGTTGATGTATTGCTTTCGCCATTCTGGCGTTATATGGGCCGACAAGTGCTCTGCGAATTTCATGTCGATTTATTACCTGCAAAAATTCAACATAGACGTTTGGAATTTCATTCGTAAATCTGGCATGATGAAACAATGTGTTATAGAAATTTTGGTAATAAGTGGTGTAAATGGATTGAAAATGGGGAAACTATATTAAAACGGTCTTCTTCGACAGCGTTCTGAAGTTTCAATGGAACAACAAACCTAAGAGTTGTATTTATACAAGGATTTCTTATGTAATGACTAATGACGAGCCTAACGCACAGATGACCAACGACGAATGCTCTGCAAGTATTTCGATGTATTATTCAAACGCTCACGAGATATCTTCATTGATTTCCACGTCAGCGTTGACTTCAAGGAAGTTTGGCAGCAAAAAATCCTGAACGTGGTGAACCACCACATTCAAACCAGATCTTAACTCTCAGTAACTAAAGCGAATCTGTTCCACGAAGAAAAGGAAACGAAAATTTAATGAGTGGGATTCCCAACGACGACGACAACAGCCACTTTAGAAATTAGGCTTTCGACTCTCCAAACAGAGACTTCCAGCTCTGATGAGATATCGAAAATCCAACAGATGAGGTCGTTGCCGTAAAGCTATATCAGCTATCTTAAGTGAGAGACAATGAGGCGATGCTTTGCATGTCTATTATCAGCACTCACTGCTATCACTAAATCAAACAAAATCGATATGCGGACAAACAATGCTGTTGAGGTTCAATTAACAGCAGGAATTCTCATTGTGTTGCGTCTTTCTTGGACCACGCAAATACGCTATATTAATAAATAGATTCTTACGCATTAGTTATGAGAGAAAATGTGAAATTTTCGGCAACTTAAAGCACAAGCAATGCTTTCTTTCAACGAACACATTATGATTACGAACTTTCACGCGATTTAGCCTTCGAATCAGATTTTCATCATATTTCATTCAAGTAAAATCGTCGAGAATATAAATAAACAGAAATCCTGAATCCATTACCTTGGGGGAACTACAAACCTGTGCCTGCATCTAACCCAAAAGATTCTCTTTCTTACAGCGAAATTATTTACTATTGATTTGGTAACTATCGCAACTCCGGCATTCCGCTTATTTTTATAATAATTAAACTAGAATTTTGATAAACTAAAATTTCGTTGTAAGAGCAAAAATCACAGATTTACAAAGCACCACGACTGTATTGTCAAAAAAACCAAAACTGTCGACCAGCTGACCAGTGACAGCTGTCACTGAAATCAATCAAACTGTTATATAATATCAACTGTATAACACGTTCGATTTTGTATTTGATTGATAATAACGAATTAACGAAAACACTTTTATTTAATTTTGATTAAATTTAGTAAATTTCATTAAAACTGAAAGTTGAAGAAAACAATATATTTCGAAATTTTACTTGCCCCCAAATGTCTGTTGCCTGCGACGATAATTACAGAACTGGAACTCTTTAACTGTTATAATTGAATAAAATGGATAAAAACTTCCACTTGAACCTAATTAATTTTTCGTAATCAATATGAGATAACAAATGCAAGCAAACCCGTATCATTTTGTAATGACGGTTGCTTTTAGTTGTCTTAACTCATATTCATAAAATAAACAAAAAAAAAAAAAAAAAAACATTCTTCACAGAGATATATCAACATTTTGTTTGCGGCTACGTAATTGATTTTCAAGAGTCAACACGCACTCAACTTGCAATTTTTAATTATCTATTGTTTTTTGTGGGTACATTTTGTAATTAGGTACGCACTTTTTTTGTAGTAACAAATGGAAAATAATGGCTAGGTTTAAAATTAAATGAGAATATAATTTTCTGACGTGTAGAATTTGTTCGCCATTTTTTTCTTTTTAGTTTATAAATAAATTACAATGCGGAAAAAATGTCAAATAAATAATTAAGGAACTTATCGTCGGCCTCATGAGCAAAACTCGTAACTCCATGTTTTTGGGTTTTTTGTCTTACATGCCCAAGTAATTTACAGTACATTTCATAATTATTTGTCATAATAATTGGGATGGAAACCGTTTTTCCCCCACTTTGTAAAATTTTAAACTTTGGAGTTATGACCTTTGTTCATGAGGCCTACGCTATGTCTTCAGGAGGCCGTCGATTTAAGGTCATTGTCTGAACTTTTTCGGTACTAGTTTCGATTTATTTTAGAATCAATTCGCGTCCAAATACAAAATGCAATTTCTGGTAATCCGATCGAATAATTTTTAGTAAATTGGAAACTTTATTTCACTGCGTCTTCCGGGTTTCCTTCTACGGATGTATTCAATCACATCAGAGATAGGGACTTGGTAAGGAGAAGAATGTTGCTTGGTGGCATCCGCCCTTAAAAAGGACTACAAAATCATTGATCTTTTGGTGCTCCTTTCACCCGACACAAGCGACACGGCAAGATTCCTATTTATTTACATCTAGCGGGACCCGGCGTGCGTTGCAACTTGCAACACCCCTCCGCGCCCACGTTCCTACGCTTTCTATTTGAAATTATATTATTCTTGATATTTACTTAGTATTGCATTTAAAAATTGCCGTTTGCAATTATTCTCTGTTATACAGTGTTGTATAGTTTACAGAGCACCACCCTTGACTCAAAAAACTATCTGCAAACACGACGTAGGTATATTACATAGAATCCTTTTCCGTAGGTCGGGTTACAATAATTGTGTGTTAGTTTGTTTTCAGTTAAGGGTGGTTCTCGGGGGTTGAATCAGGATAGTGTTGCTAGTTCTCATTGTGTTTTATCTGAAGGTGCAATAATGGTCACTGCTAGAAAAACTCCTAGATGTTAAAAAAAAAGTAGGGTTAGTGTTCTTTCATCCTCTATTTTTCCCCCTTTGGGGGTGAAATTTCCAAAAAATTCTGGTACATGTGTCTTTATATCTAATCAAAACACCAATTACCAATTTTTATGAATTTTTATCTTCAAAAATGGCGAATTTTCATAGAAACTTTTATCCCCTGTTTTACCCCCTTAGGGGTCAAATTTCCAAAAATTCTTGTACACGTTTTCCTTTATTTCTAATATAAGGCCAAATACAAGATTTATTGATTTTTTTACTTCAAAAATGGCGGTTTTTCATAGAAACTTTCATCCCTTTTTTTAACCCCTTGGGGATATCGATCTCCACCAAACCTCACACGATCCATCCCGAGACTGTTAAATTATCCCTGAAAACTTCATTAAATTCGGTTAAGTGGTTTAGGAGTCTATAAGGGAACAAAAATACCACATCCTCTTTTATATATTAAAATATGTACGCTATTTCGGTTTATGCCGCATTTTCTTAGTTCCGAGTCCGACAGAAATTCAATATATCATCTCATTTATTATATAACAATAACTTATCCTTGATTCCTTGCGACAGAAATTGGGGAAACCAGATTTGACTGCAATTGGAAAAAACTTTCTGTCGCGAAGCATTATCAAATCAAAAAATTTTGCACAAGGTAAAGCTAAAAAAAATTTCAGGATTGATTGGAGCAAGTATTTGAGGATGATTGCAAAAAACTAAATGATCCCAAAATTGATCTTCTTATTTGGTATAAATTGTATAAAATACATTTCAACAAAGATATATTTTTCGTAAATAGGAATATTTTCCATAGCACATTTGCACAGCAGTCATTTAATTCTAACTAGCAACTTGCATAGAATTTTATTTAATAATAATAATAATAATAATAATAATAATAATATTAATAATAATAATAATAATAATAATAATAATAATAACTAATGTGCATAATAACCCGGATTTATTAAAGGATTTCAAGCAAGGCTACAAAAAGCAAAATCATGTCATTTTAAATGTAAACTAATTTAGCGCATTACGACGAACGCTTAGTTTAAAATCTTTGACACAGTCACAGCCTTTGATCCTGTTATAACATATTTTACATAACTATCAGTACTTTCAACGTTGATACAAACAAATTGCTGTTTTGCAATATATTTTGTTCCATTACTCTTAATCTATGTACAATAATTAGAAGTTTTCAATAACTTCTACAAAAGAAAACAATGTAAATTATTTAAAACTATATTACAAAGTATTGCTGACTTGCTGTGAAAATAACGTGACTTTACAAGTATTTCAATTTCAAAAATTCAGTCAAAAAAACAAAATTAATTACATCAAAAAAATAAATAATATATATAACAATACTGCGAATGACATGGCATATAGACAACTGAAAATTAATATTGTTTTAATTTCAAAAATTCATATAAATTATTTTAATTTATTAAATTCTCTTTTATTCTGAATGCCAATTTGATTTCCAAAAAAATTCTATCTCTTAGATTTTTATTTAAAAAATCTTTGGAAATTATATAAAAAAAAAAGTTTTTCGACAAGCACTCAATGCTAAAAAATATATACAAAATATATACAGATAACATTAAATCCAATGATAATATATAAATTGCAAACAATTTAAGAAAAATTACCAAAAATTTTTCCATGTCATTGTATCATCAATCATCAATCATCAATCAGTCAATCATCACTTCCTTTATCAATATTGAAAAGAAAGTAGTCCGAAGTCGTGTCCTACTGTTATAGTAGTCGCGTGAGTAGTAGGAATGAAAGTATAAGCAGGAAGCATAAAGAACTTGCACCCAGTACGAGTTCGCGTTTGGCGAAAGTCCCCGACGGCTTAGGGCCTCTGACGACGGGGTACAAAGTCGTGTAATTTAATTTTATTTGATACTCTTCGGACGATTGTTTAAAAAGAACTAACACAAAGTTCCTTAAAAATAAAATCTCTTTACACATTACTAATTTTTTTTATAACTTCAGTAAGACATAATATAAGCCAATCAAAAATAATTTTCAGTTTTATAATTTGTAGCTTCATTTTGGACGTAAATGGCTAGAAATTTAAGGGGGGATACCACATTAGGAGTTTCAAAAAAATCCGATTTTTTTTTTTTTTATTGAATAAATCGTTAGTTTAACTACTCAAGAATTTGCTGTCAAAATTTCAAAGCGAAATTAGCATTTATTAATATTTTATGAGCATAGAACCGAGCGCTCATCGGGTACAGGCTAGACTCTAGCTGGTAGAGGTTCGAGGTTTTGTTCAAACGCGTTTATCTCGAAATGACTTTTTCCATATTTGCGTGCAGTCTAACTCAAAAAGTAATGAACCGATTTTTATGAAAATTGATAGCATGATTCTCTATGAAATTACGAAGTATACAAACCAACTTTTGGGATGATATCATGATGTTAAAAGTTGTTTTTTTTTGCATAATTAGAAAAAAAAAGTGGTGAAAATTGAAGAAAACTTTTCAACGCCTGCAAAATTTTTAATTTTCGTTATTTTCACCTGCATTGAGATTCATATTCTTAGAAAACTTGTTAATGGTTTCAGATAAAAATTGCAACCTCCAGATTGCTCGCAAGCAACAAACTCGGACGAATGACCTGCAGAAAACAAGAGCCTATAATTTCGATATTTTTTTGAAAAACGGAATTGAAAATTTTTTTTTAAATATAATTCAAAATATCAGTAAAATAATACCAAAGTTTTATCAAATTCCAATAATTTTTTTCACACTCAAAAAAAATTCTTAAAAATCACTTTAAAATAAGCTCTCTAATGTGGTTTCCCCCCTTAATTCAATTTATTTTAAGAAAAATTTGAAAAAAAATATAACATGACGAATTTATTGAATTTAAAGAAGCATATGAAAATTTAACGGTTTAATATATCGAACTGCCGCGATGAATAAAAAATAAGGCACAACTTTCCGTACACAATTTCTTGTACTGGGTTCAAGTTCTTTAAGTTTATACTTTCTTTAGTAGTAGTCAGTCGTACTGTCCTGCTAAGGAAAAGCCTTAAGTTCAAAAAAATTCCTTCTCAGAGATGGAAATGATCCAAGGGTTTCTTTCATAGCAGAGCAGTTTAGTAGTCGAATCACTTCATGTTCGAGCATTACAAAAAAAAAATTCATGAGTCGCGATCTGCAGTTAAAAAAAAATCAGTACCAATGTTATTCTGTAGTCGCGTGATACTAATACCTACTAGTTTGTACTCCTTTTGTGAACTTATAGCATAGATTTAATGAGTAGCAATTTCAGCTGATTGCGAATTGCTTTTGTATCAAATTCATGTTTAAATGAATAAGTAATGTAATATATAAATGACCTTATTCTGCAATTTCAAACTTCGTTTTTGATCAGTTTTATCAAATCCAATGGAGCTGCAGTTCTGATATTGTGCATTATAGACTTTGCACGCAAATTCGTGTCATTGGTACACAGAATCATGCTGGTTGTGACCTTTTTCACTTTCAAACAACAATCAATGATGTAGTCATCAGAAACATGGATTTCTATCAAGTGATCCTGATCACTACCTTTTTGGCCTATAACAAAATTGGTTTTAGTGTTTAATTTTATCAAATATTACGTGAGAAGTAACAAACAATTACAGATGTACAGTCACCCCTGACGAATTTTTGGGAATCTGCGTAATGGACTAAACCGAAGCATGTTGCGGCAGGATTAAACCGCCTGGTTCAAGGGATGAGTGTACATCTTGTAAAAGAATAGTTGTCAGATAAAAAGTTCAAGGAAACTATAATTTTTTGAAGAAATATTTACTGCTTTGTTATGTATTAGGACTTACTCAAGTATACAAAACAGAATGAACTAGTAAGGAAGCAATTGGTCACACCAATTTCGTGATACCCTACATGAAGAAATATATCATCATTCTATGCAAAAATCTAGGCATGCATTGTCTTCTGTAATGCCTATGTCACATTTGGCTACTTTACTGGCAGCTAGTGAACTAGCGGCTACTAAATAGCCAATGTGACATGGGCAGTAGCAGTAGCATTTCACTAGCTTCAAAAGTTGAACATGTTTAACTTTTCGAGCTACTCTCAAGCGCTACTAAGTAGCGGCTAGTAAGTAGCTAAGTGTAACATAGCCATAACTAAGGCTAGTTGTCCGCGACTGCTTGCTTATTTTGTTTTCGCAGTTAACCTGAAACAGTGCAGGTCATTCCTCTATCTGGAACTCGAGGACGCGCCGTGTAGCACAACGCAAATGCCGAGAGAAAACGTTTGCGTTTTAATAAATAATATTTAAATGGTATTATTTATAAAAACATTTGTCGTTTATTAAACAATATTTAACGAAAGAAATTCAAAATGCAAATATTCAGTAAACAAAGTCAACATTTTTGTCTAAAAATGATTCTGGTTTATATGGCAACACTAAGAAGGAGTTGCCCAATTGTGCTCATCTTCGAACTTAATGACCTTGCAATATTATTGTACCAAATTTCAAGTCTCTAGCTACAAGCATTCTCGAGTTATCATCTGGACGGACAGACAGACAGACGGGCATGCATAAAACGGTTTCTTTTCACCCAATCATGAATATATAGTTCTTTTTTTTCTGTCACAATTATTTCTTGGCGTTGCAAACGTTCGCTAAAAATTAATATACCCCACATCTATGGTATAAAAATAGAGACCGTGGATCCAATTCTTAAAAGTGAACTCCCGATGAAAAGTTGTTTGGATTATTGAATATAAATAAATCAAATAAAGTAAATCGAAGTGTTGGGAAGACAAATTTAAGGTGAGTGTAATTGATTGAGTAGTGTTGCATTGTAAAGCAAGTCTTGCTCACTGAGTATTACTTATTAGTATGAAATACTCACACCCTTCTCCTTTTAATTTGTTCATTTTCAGAATTGAAAAACATTTAGTTTTTTTTTTTACAAATAAGAAATGAAAGAAATGAAGAAATGAATTTCATTTTAATTATTTACAATTTCAACGATTTATTTAGTATAAAGGCTCAATTTAAAATGAATATATTTTTGGTCAACTGACAATGAAAACGGAAACTGGTAAACATATGGTAAAAAACTGGATAAAATGCTAATTTTTTGGAAACACAGATTGCCTCCAATAACATGAACTGCATTCGATACGTTCCTCTATTAAAGGATCTCACCAAGTAAACCTCAACAGATTCGTTCATCTTAGTTTCCACTAACTAGATTTAAAATTAGTACGAAAGTATATAATTGATTTAAGCTAATTGTGAAAACGGCACAGCTTTAACATAGAAGCAACTTTTTCTATGAAATCGTGTAAAAAAATAAATTTGTTTTATATTATTAAAAAGGCTTGTAAAAAAGTAAAATTTTCGGTATCTATAAATCATGACCTTTTGATGAATTGCTATATCATCTAATTAATTTCCTAAAAAATTGTTTGTAATCGACTTTGTTAAAACACTAGTTAAGTTGTTAGTTAAAAACACTACCTTTTATTACTCCGCTTCGAAGATGTGATTCGATGAAGTTTATCGCTTTGGTGACATCACTTTTAATATCTCTCCTCCTCTTCAGTTCATCTAGTTCTTTCAGGACAATCCACGGTACGTAAACCACACAGTTCTTTCCTTTTAAAATCAAACCGGAATTAGGTGATCGACAAATAATATTAATCTTTAGTTACCATGGATAGTTGCATGGGTGAAATATTTTATGTGTGAAAAATTGTGAATAAATACATTCGTATCCAAGATAATGTAAAACGTTTCACTATCTAAAATGCAAGGATCTGGTACATCCCACAAATTCCTTTCAGCGCTACTCTTTAAAGATCTTCCAGATATCTGTTTTAAATGAAATATTGTTGAAAAACAATAGATAGGAAATCGTATACATACGTTAAAGGTTGGAGATTCCTTTGTGACGGTCGCCGTCGTGGATTGTGTGGCATCAGCACGCAATTTTTCCTCATTGATTGGAGGCATTCCTCTTCGGATTCTCTCTAACCGATTTGAAACATCGCTACGACTCTGCATAATGAACACAAGTAAATAACTAATTAGCGTTTTTGAACAAAAATTCAAAGGTTTGAGTAATTCTTACGATGGAAAATTTAAAAAAATTAACGTTATATGAGTAATAACAAATGTATAGTCATGCCTGAGGAATTTTGAGAAACCTACTCAATGGACTAAACCGTAGCATGTTGCGGCAGGATTAAATGATGGCAGGAATAAAGCCGCCTGGTTCCAGTGATGAATGGACATGTTAAAAGAGTAGTTGTTAGATAAAAATGTTTTCTTACATTAGAGGTTGAGGACTCATTTGTGGCAGTCGCCGTCGCCGTCGCATATTGTGTTGCACAAGCACGCAATCTTTCCTTATTGATTGGGGGTAGTCCTTTTCGAATTCTCTCCAACCGCAACGCCAACTTGGATTTCGCTTCAAAGTTCGATGGACTGCTCCTTAAATTCCATTTGCACAAATTTTGCAATTTGTCATTTTGCGACAGACGACGAACTCGAGTTTTATTCATAGATGGCCGCGAAAGTCTATCTTGCAACTTGCGGGGTGCCGTTAAAATGTCATCAGAACCCAATTGTGAGTGTGACACTAAATTATCACTGAAAGTCAATTCACTGGATTCACCTCCGCGTGATACAATACCAACATCTGATTCTGGCTGCGAAGGCGAACCAGATATTTCAATTTCTTGCTCGTCGTCATTGTGGTGTCTTGTATTTATTTGCTCTGCTAATGTGAGAAAACATAATTCGTTAATGAACACAATAAAATTTAATCTCATATTTGCAGTATTGTAGGAAAAACATACCATTTTGCAACGTTCCATTTGAGCTCTCAACGCGGCGAATTTTGCTGGCCGGATCATCTACGTAAAGCAAGGAATGTGTTTAAAAGCTTCATAGAAATGTAGATGACGATCTTACCTTTAGGTTCAATAGGTCTTTTTCGTGAATTTCTTCTGGAATCCATTATAAAATAACAAATAAAAAGCTATGTTTCACAATCAAACTGCACACAGTCCGTTTTCAAAATGAAGTTTGTGTCAGATGCGGTACAATCATATGAAAGCCAGCTGAATAGAGACTGGGAAATTATCCTCTTCTTCAATTGGTTTGAATCCTGAGTTTCTATGAATGGATAAAGTTCCTCAATTTCCGCAAATCCTAAAGTAACAATCATTATCAACCCAATAATATTATTTTTAATCCATTTGCCTAAAAGAATTGTCCTACTTCTAGAAGACACAGTCAAGTGTCGCCTTTTGGTCATTCTTCGATTTGTAACTTCAGTTTTCACTTTTCTCTGAAGTTCCTCCAGTGTATAATTCAAACCTTCAGATATATCTGTACGTGTGCGGCGAAATCTGTAGATACGGGGCAAATGCCGTACGGAGTTTCATATAATATGTCTGTTCTGTTGAGGAATTCTTGCAAAGAGAACTTGCATCAGAAAAATTCATACAACAATACAACAAATAATTTGTTCTCGGAACTAAGAAAATAATTCAGGAATTTTATGAGTAATTTTATAAGTTTATTTTATTCCATGTGATGAAGATCTCGACCTTGAGGGAATCCTCTACATGACATATGCACATGGAACGGTGAGTGACACAAATCCAAATATTTATTAATTTATTTTTTCCAAAAGTAATACAGAGATTGCTGAAATAAATGCAACCGTAGCTTTGTGGCATAAAAATATGCAGAGAAGAGTTAAATCAATTAAAAATTATTTAATTATACTTAAATTGGAATAAATTTTTAATTTCGCACATATTTCGAATATTCTAGTACTGCGATTAGCCTAATATATCCAAAATCACATCCAGTCATATTAGTACTACTACTGCACTTAGGAAGATCCATTCCAAATTCAGTCTAAAAGCGACGCAGTAGTGAAAAACAGTTTGACACAAATCCCCAAACGTTAGATTCAACATTTTTCAATTAATTATATTACGTTGCTTGTTTTCGCGTAATTAGTTTGTGTCATTAGTGTTACTAGTAATTGTTTGTGATATACCTTTCTCATATAACGGAATAAAACACTTGGTGAGTAATCTGTTTGTTTGAATAATTTATTATTATATTATCGACGCCTCTTCAATACTAAATAGCCTTATTTGAATCCTAAATCAGGGATCGGCGAAAGGAAATCATTGTGGCGCAGTAGCGTAATACTGTTTGATAATTTCTTGGAAAAGCCCGATGATTTCATCGTTTTGCGTATAAATGTGGATGTGTGTGTGTGTGCGAATTGGGATTCGGGGAAAAGCTGATCGCAGCATTAGTTGGTTGCATAATGCATTTGAAAACTTAAACTAAATGCCTGCCGCAGTTACAGGATCTTTGCAAGTAGTGAGTGCATCAGGGAGCAAACCGTTTTTTCCAAAAGTGTGTGCCTTTTCCGTTCGAACTATTATAGAAATAGACTTGCGGGCAAACGTTTCCAACCTAGATAATCCATTCGCATTATTTATTTATGTAGCAACAAATTGGCTTCGATTTCTATTATTACATTTTCGAATTTGCCTTTGCCGCTTTGTAATTATTTCGTCGGCTAAAACACGATAATTCTAATAACGTGCGTGTTGTTTTTATAAAGGCGCGTTCCCACGACGCGTTGCTCGGCTTGTATGATCATAAAAGTGTCACAGTGAACAAAAGGATTAGGCCCGTCTTTCCGGTAAAATGTCGGTAAATCCTCAAAACTTCAAAGGCGTGAAGGACCACGCCGAGCCGGACGACGCGTCGTGGGAACGCGCCTTAAGATGAGCAGATCTGTTATTGTGATTCCCCAAGAGGAAAATAGTAGAGCCCCGGTTAAATTAAAGTTTGCTTCCCAAAAATTTAAAATTTTAATCTGAGATTCTTATTCTATGTTTATAATAGAATTCTTTTGAGTTTTTTCCGCCAGTTATAAACAATTTGAGAATCGTTGTTGTAATATATTATTTCTAGTCTGCGGCTTTTACAAGCCCGCTCGAAGATCAATTCAAATAGATTAGTGCTGTTCTTGCAGAGATATTGCGGAGATAATGGCACCACATCAACGAAAACGTAGAATGCCAATATCCCGAAATGGATCAGACCAGGACAAAGACCCAATAGCCAAAACAGGAAAACAGGCGGAAAGTAGTTCACTTAAGGAGGAGAGAGCATTGGGCAGTCTTGCACACAAAAAAAAGACTGTAACTTATATTTAGAATTATTTTGAAAGTAAATTTAATACATCTTTTATTTAGTACCAACATTTGATTGCCCACAAATTTCCACGAAAATTTCGGCCCTTAGCTGCGGCAAGAAATGCTTCAGAGAAAACATCCAGTTCGTTGGCACCAAAGCGTGTAGCGATCGACGTCCACCCGGCTGTACCGAGCTCATTGGCCAAGAAGAAGACGATGTTGCCACTCGAGGATATGTAGGATCATTTTGTAAGAAGTACGAATTCACATAGTAATTAATTTGATTTCAGATCATCTGCGGACTCCACAGGACTGCCAGGAAGTATTGGTGAAGCCGCGCGCAATTCGCTCTCTCAGGGGAATAAGGAAAAAGGTTCTTCACCCAAAGGCACAGCAAACCAAAAGGAGCCGGAGAGAAAAGTCCCCGATGGCGTTATAGACTACGATAAAAGATGTAGAGGCAAGCATGATCTGGTTGCTGAATACGCTATGGACATCTTCGACTACATGAAGAGTCGAGAGGTTTGTTTATATTGCACACAAGGTTGGTCAACACAGTAATGATTTGGGTTTATGTAGAAAGACTTTCTCATCGAGTACTGCATTGGCAATGTCATGCAGATGTCCATGTTGCAACGGCTGCGTGCTCCACTTGTGGATTGGATGGTTAATATCCAACAAAAATATCACCTGGACCATGAAACCTTGTACTTGGCAGTCAAATTGGTGGACATATTCTTGGGGAAACAAATTATTCTTTACGACAACTTGCCAGTACTGGTTGCTTTGGCTTTACGTATTTCCTACAAATTCGATGTAAGAAGAATCTCTTAATTTCTTGCACTACTTACAATATCTAATTGCAATATTTTAGAAAAGAAGTAAACAATCACCAGCGATTAAATATTTGTGTACCATCGGCGGTCCCTTCTCACCTTCTCAATTAATCCGAATGGAATTTGCTTTTCTTAAAACTGTAGGCTTTGATCTCGCCATTCCACTGTCTTACAGGTTTCTTAGACGATATGCTAGAGTAAGACAACACATTTCATTAAACGGATCATTTCTGACATGGATACATCTTTCAGTGTGCCGGAGTTTCTGCATCCACTTTGCTTCTAGCGAAATTCATTTTGGAGTATTCCCTGATGGATTTTAAAACTATAAAATTCAGTGATTCTAAAAAAGCATGCGCAGCACTGTTCATGGCAATGAGAATGAGGAGAGTGGAGAATCCCTGGACGCCTACTTTGGAGTATTACACGGGTAATGTTGGATTTGTGATTAGCTATTTCAAGTGCATCGTTGAATATTCTCGTTTGCATGTTTTTTGAATTGATATAATAGCATTGTAATTAACAGGACGCGAGTTAAAGGATTTTGCATATATGGTATGTGTGCTAAACTTGGGACTGCATCAAGAACCAGTGGACAACATCCAAGAAATACGCAAGAAGTATTCTCACAAGACATTTCTTGAAGTAGCAAAAACACCGCTCATGACCAACAGAGAACTGTTCGATACTACAAATATAAATCAGTAAGCATTGCAAATGCTCCGAATTCATAACCAGGAAAATTTAAATATTTCAATAGCCTATTTGATTCCAACACCAGTTGTTCCGATCAGCACATGCTCACCATTACTATTGTAATATTAACACCAGATGTTTCCGCTTCCGAATTTTAAAGCACACAACAAATTCTTTCTTGCGCAACTTTAGTTACTAATATTTTACCCGACACTGAAAATATTTACGTACCACATTATGATGACACCGATCATTTTGAACTTTGATGAGATGTAGTGTTGCATGTCCTTCTTGCGCTAAGGAAAAAATGGACAGTTTTTCGAATTTCAAGTCCATTTATTAATTTGCTTATGAATGTAAGTAATGTGGCGGTCGGATGAAGGCGTGCTAAATGAATAGACATAGAGTTAAGAAGATTAATGATAGAAACTGAAAATGAAAATTAACAAACATGTATGTATAATATTTCTACTGAATAAGTTTTCTAGTCCTATAAGTGTTTGACCTTTTGGAAGTTAATAGTTTAACTTTAAGAGAATGTAATAGTTTTAAGTAAAATGTATATTAAAACCACATTGTTTATCCGTTCGCTTACTAGAGAAAATTATCGATCCCCGGTTTGAAAGCGGAAGCAGGTAGCAAGGGGAGTAACCTCAATACACTGATGCTTGCTGATGCTAGCGCTACAGAAAAGTTCAAATAGCATCAGTTCCGTTTGCTAACGCTAATGAAACCTTTGACTCTATTGCTATTGCTTCTTCGTGCTGATGCTGGTCTAGACTCTAGAGTTGTTCGCGTAATTAAACTAAACAAAAGCCCAGTTTGTTTTGTGATAACAAAAAAAAATTGGAATGCATACCGGAAGAATATTTTTTATGTACTGAAAATTGTAGCTTCGACTCAAGTCGCATTTCCTTGGAACGGCTGGAGTCGAGCCGTCGAGAATTGCCTGTATATTAATGTTTTGCGAAGTTAATATATTATGTAGAAGATGAATTAAAAAACAGTTATACATTTCAGGAATTTTAATCCTGAATTAATTTAAATCCCTCTGGGATATTTCACATTTTCTATACATGATCCAATTACAGCGTGCGAGAGGGTTGACTGAAAACCAACGATTCGTGCGCCGATATTTTGTATTTCTTTATTAAATAACAATTTTTTACAATCCATACTACAATATACTATAAAGCCTAAAAGTTATTTTGACCTTATATTTTATTCCTTTTCAGAAACAAAAAACAAAATCAGACGGTTGAAAATGGGCAATTTCTGTGGTGTTCTCCACACTGGAACCAACCCCACTAAAAATAGCGTAAAATTAAAAGACATAATTTTTTTTGTTTTATAATTTATTCTTAGATTCTTTTTCGTTAATTTGATATCTATATGATAAGTAATGGATAATGGATACGTTTGTAAAGTATTTTCTTGGCAATAAACGAAAATTTATTGATTTCCCGGAAGTTTGCGTTTTAGTTTTTACTGATGATTTTCCTGTTTTTCGAAAAATACAATGTAGCATGGGTTTATTAAAACAGCAATGGTAACCAATTCTTAACGATATAAAAAATATTTTGGAATTTTTTTGCAAAATTATTATACATTATTATATGTTGAAAACATCTTTAACAATGAAATACATGAACAATATCCTTCAAAAAAACAATCAAGCCAAAATTAACAAACACTTCGTCAGGATGGAGTTCACATTTGAACAATTACAAAAGCATTGCGGTTACTCTACAAGTAAACGGGGCGAGTGCTCCGGGTTGAGATTTTTGCATTGCAAAGAGGGTACAAAAAACAAAATCGAACCGGGAATCAAATTTTTAGTGCTAAATTATTATTGTAGGAAAACTGCCAAGTATAGTTAAGAAAGTTAGTTTGAAAAACGTATTTTCGGACACATGTTGCTTTTATTTTATGTTAAAGGAAGGTAAACATTGTCGCTTCATACAAAACTTTAATCTAATCTAATTACTCTCCAAAGTAATGTTGGATAGATGAACTATCAACATACTTGGCGTTATGCTTCAAAAAGATACTTTAATTTCAGTAGTTGCGGGAAAAATACAAGTTAATAGCAAATATTGGGCGCTGAACTCTGAAGACAGATACATCCAGGACGCCCACGGCCGCTGCTTACCGTAGACTCTTATCGGTAAACTACAAACAAAAAGAACGTTAGAACAATATATAAGATTCTGATTGAAGTTCTGATTACCAGATATTTAACGGCGCTTTATTACAAGGTAGTAAAAATAATAGAGTTAATGAAGCCTTTGCACATGCAGGCATGGCCAGGTCGACCAGTGGTGAAAGTAACATCAACCGCCGTATTTGCAGGAAGGCATTCACATTTGCAGAAGCGGACTTCTGGGGTATGTTCCTCTTTTAGGTATAATAGTCTGATTGTAAAGTATATTTCGGGATCAATAGTAATTGGACGGCTCAAAGGAATCTCCGCCAGGGCTAAACTCTCCTCCGCAGTGCCAACTTGATACAGCAGTTCCTCGTCGTCTTTCAGTACTACAATTGTATATTCAACTTTGCGGTTCTTTACGTTCAATTTCACACCTGAAAAACGTATTGATTAAATGAACTGGTTCTGTAAGTACGAGATGTTCATCCAACCTGTAAGTGCTATTTTGACATTGCATTTGAAATGCAAGAAATATTGATGATTGCCGGATGCCGTGATTTTTGTAAATTCGCCCAACCAATATGTGTGACGACAATAAAACTTTTGGATGACGGGTGAATCTGCCTTCAGGTCACGTTGCTCCCTAACCGTGCAAAATCCTCCAGGCATTGGATTTGTACGAACAGTAGGATCAGTTATGTTAGCAAGAATATTCGTCGCTTCAAGAGGTGAAATCAAGGACGACATTCTGGTGCACTGGAGAAATTCTTCAGCTGTCATAGACAAAAAGCGGACCTTTTTCAGGAGCTCCCTGACTGGATTAGCTGCAATCGCTTCAATGCGTCCTTGTGCCCCTGTGACTGCTTGAATTGAAGATCCTTCATCACCAAATCCACCATCGCTTCGTTCCTTTGCTTCAGTATCTTCTGGCACAGTTTCTGCAGTGGTGAGGGGCAGATGCTCGGACTCTGCATCACTCCTATTACTTTTTCGTGCGATGTCATACAGCACAATTGTTTTATATAGATTAACCTCCGAGAGGTAAAACTCTTCCTGGTCTAGGATGAAACTTAAGGCTGAAAAAACTGTATCCAAAGCAGTCGAGTCCTCTAAAATGGTTGCAATTTGCGATAAGATCATCTAGAGGAAAAACTGTTAAGTGAAATTCTGCGTTGTTTTCAGAAAGCCGTTCTTTACCTTGCAACAATTCTTTATTACAATCTCTTTTCGGTGCGAAATTGAAAACCACAAAATAGAGAATACATTCTGGAGCTTTATATTTTTTATTAAATAATCAGGTAAGACTTCCATTATGTCTTCAATAATGTACTTATCCGCGGCGCACCACAAGCCAAATGCTTCGTCCGTAGAAGCAATAATTACCTCTCCCGCGTAGAAAAAACTCATAATTGCGCGAAATATGTTGGGGTGAATGTCAGGCAGTTTGATGTCCCCTTCTGCGGGAATACTACCGAAAAACATATTTTTGAACACCGGAGATCCATCGGCAAATATAATTTTGTGCCCAAAAAACTCTTCTGCCTGTTCTCCATAATCGGCCCCCACGAGGAACTTACAGTCCGGACATAACCCTGCCTCCATGAAGTGCCTTTTACGTGTGATCTTTAATTGACTCATACTCAACGCGGTGGTTATCGTTCAACGCAAGGTGATCACTTGTTTCCTATATTTTCTTAAAATTTTCACAATTGCTTGCGACA
The DNA here is from genome assembly GCA_963082835.1 of Leptogaster cylindrica. Classification (NCBI taxonomy): domain Eukaryota; kingdom Metazoa; phylum Arthropoda; class Insecta; order Diptera; family Asilidae; genus Leptogaster; species Leptogaster cylindrica. The sequence continues at coordinate 18,358,984 of OY720108.1, forward strand.
ATGTCACCTTTATAAATGATCTGGACAAATGATTCTCACGTTTGGGTAAATTGGGTTTAGCGATTCTCACTTCGAATTACAACAATTCAATTATAACAAGAACAACTCAATTGAACAACTTACCTACGTGCGATGTGATTCACAAATGCTTCACTGCTGCAACTATGGCGGCGACTTCGTGTGCCGGTACTACCAACTGTTAGAAAATATCGGGAGCCGGAGTGCGTTCAAAAACTTCACTATAGCAACTACATAACATGGAGTGCGTTCCGAAACAGTAACGTGGTATACTTTTGAGTTTTGGTAGTTGATACTAGCTTCATCCGGAACTCCCTGTAGATACAATATATTAGCACTTTGTATATATTTCTTTACAATATATTAGCACTTTGTATATATTTCTTTTTTTTATTGCCACTCGTTGCAAACATTGCATTGGTTCCAACTGAATGTATCCTTCTTCTAGGCCGTAGAGCATAAACAAATCATATCAACAATAAAATTTGCCTTAAAATGTATTTATTCTTGTTTGGGATGCTCTGGCCGTTTGGGACCTCTAGATAACAATTTGCATCGCAAACAACTTCACAGTTGATCAGTCACATTCAGATTGAATTAAACACGAATCGATTTTATGAAAAATTGGCATATCGACCCTTAAAATCGATAAATCGACTGCGAAAAATCGATTTTTGAAAAAATCGATTTAAATCGCCCATCACAAAGTCGGAAGTCCCTATATCATTTTATTCCGGCAATCGTCGAGAACGGTCGTGGTTGTGCTGAAACTGAAAGTGAAATTACTGGTGCTAGTATATTTGTGGATTTTCAGTTAACAATATTAAAATGGATGTGAATATAGTACATAAATTTATTTTATTTGTATATTCGTTGTAAATGTTTCCTTTCGGCAGAATTGTTCATTTGGTTCGTGGTTCGAAGACATCTTCAATCAAGACTTCTTCAAGCAACCATCTACTAATGTTGCAACACAACAATGTTCGACCCAAATCACGGTGAATCGGCCGGTCTTTTTGAACCAGACTCTTGTTAGCCACAGCCACCAACAAGGTATGATTCGGCGTTTAATTTTTTTAAAAAAATTGTAATTCTCACAAAGGTTGATTTGGTAAATATTTTGTAATTGTTTTTGCACCAAAACAAATCTTTTCCTTCAAGTTTACATATTTACAATATAGAAATTTGAGGCCTTTTTCAAGTACCAATACGGTTGGTTTGTTTACCATTATCACTGGCTTTAAATTACGAGTGGAGATATAAAAAGGGAATCAGATAAAAAATAAGTTAGCTTCGAGCAGAGCCGCGCTAAGTACACTGTGCGATCATTGAGAGGGACTTGGCTCATAAAAAATGATTAATCGGAAAACACATTTCGTGTCGTCGTATTGTTTATTAGTTTTAGAAATTGTTTATTGTGCAGTCTTACTCGCTTCTGTGTTGCGTGAGTAATTCCCAGACCTTATACAGAGCGGAAATAGCCCAGCAGCTGAAAATGTGTTTTGCATATCGCTAATATAAACTTGTGATTTTGTCTGTTCATACAAAAATATATAACATGAATATGATAGCGTGGTTAGTGGCGGCGAAACTCATCAACTACTCATCGACAAATCACTAAGCGAGTTTCAGACATTTTGCTGCAAGTAGAATTTTGGTTTATTATTCTATGAATAATACACCTTTGTAATCGGTTCGGAAAATTTTTTTATAACACCCCCTCAAATTTTTACTTTTTACGTTTCAATATGCGTAGAGTCCAAAAATGCAATGTCTGTCCGCCGCCGTCCGCCGTGTCAGCGATATCTACCTTAAATAACGGTCGAAAAAAATCGTTCTTTCGCATATAGGCTACATTTGCACAACAGTTGTGTCCCGAGGCTCGGCAGCTTGATCGGAATACACCCTGGTGTTTTAGGGGTGAAAAAGGTAAAATTACGCATTTTTAAAGTTTTTGTGAACTTGGGCATGTGGGGTATCGTTTTTTATGTTTTTTAGGATGAGGATATCGAATATGAAGTCGATTTTGACGAAATAGTGAAGAATTAAAAAAAAAAATTTAAATTTTTAAAAAATCAATTTAAATTTAAAAGAAAATTTAAATTTAAAAAAAAAATTTCGATTTCGAAAAACTCCTTTGACTGGAAATGTATGAAGAGTAGAGCTACGCATACTTCGTATTTTAAATACAAATTTGCCGGTAGTCGGATCCTATTAAATCTTTTTTTCCTATTACAGGTCGTTTCATATTTTTTTCTAATGGCAGCGGGGATCGGGGTTCGCGAATCGCGGATACCTTGTCGCCGCCCCTGGGACTGATCCAGCGCAGCCACCGCGATTAGTATTACAGTTATTGTTTCGTCTTAAACTTCTCTTTCGCGGAATGCAAATTTATTTCTGAGGCGAGTCACGTTATCAGCCCATTTCGACACTTCCATAACATTTGAGATTGCTGGTTAATGAATAGTCGGAGGGTGTAACTGGAGTATTTGAAGACGAACTATTTACTGCAAACAAACAGTTCTGAACAATTGTTTTTCTCTCAGAGTAAAAAAATCAGCAAAACATAATCAGAGAGTTTTGCACTCATATAACCTGAAGGGTTCTTCTTGAAACAGGATCAATTTTCATAATATGATTTGACCAGGAAAGAACCCCGATAATGGAAATTCAAAAAATATTGAAATAAGCATCAATGGAAAGACTATATATTAAATTAATTTTAGACATGTAAATTCTGTGCTTTCGCTTCCCCGTTCTCCAGATATCTACGTTTAAAGCCGGAGGTACACGATACGGAAAACGTCATATTTATAAGCGATACGAAATATTTCATATCGTGTGACTCGACGATAGGCAATATGGTGTATCGCTTATAAATATCCCAAAAATTTCGGAATATTTCCGGCACATCAAAGGAATTTGAGGGGTTCAAATTTCCCGAGTCACACCACACAAAATTTTATGTACACAGTTTTGAGATTACTGCTTTTACGGGCAAATACAAGTTGCAAGCTCATTTTTGCTTATCGTGTGACTCGCTGTAAGAAAAATATCCCACAAAAATATTTCCTTATAAATATGACGTTTTCCGTATCGTGTATCTCCGGCTTAAAACATTTCTCACTAAAACATTTCTCCTATTATTAGGCAATAAAAATGTATTGAAATAAATTTTCACAAATATTAGTCCCTACAATTAGATTTAATTTAGATCAACATTTAGTTATTTAAAACACTTTATGTTGTGCTATATGTAATGAAAAGTTTTGAATTGTAATGATTCATGACGAAGTGTTCGTAAGTTTTAAATTTATTTGGAGGATTTTTAAACACAGATACCTCGAGAATGGGGGACGAGAGCATCCCCTCTCTATGACGGGTTGAGGCATCCCCTAGCTACTACTATTTCCTGTTATTGGGGTAAAATAGGGGATAAAAGTTTCAGAAATTCAGAAAAATTTGTATTTGGCATTTTGTTTTGATCTTTTGCAATTCCACCCTTTAGGGGGTAAAAAGGAGGATGAAAAAAACCGCCACTTTTGAAGCAAATAATTCAGAAAAATTGGTATTTCGCCTTTTTGGTTAGAAAAAAAGCTGAATGAAACTGCTAATTCAACCCCCCCGACCTTTATCCTAATTCAACCCTCCAAAAGCACCCTTGACTGAAAAAGCTAACCAACTATTTTTGTAACCCGACGTTCGGGAAACGGTTCTATGTAATATACGTTATATTTTGGGAGTAGTTGTAAATTCAAAATGTAATATGATGTTCATTATAATTATGATTTTCACCGCCCCGGGTGAAACCGGGTGGACACCTCAACCTGATACTATTTTATACAGTTCTTTTCAGTTTCAGGGATGAATTGGCAATATACATCTGTACAAGAATCACAGTCAACTTCCGCAAGGACCGAAGGTACTTAAAAACAAAAATACTAAACTTAACTTTATTTTTTTTTGTATTTGATAGATTTTTAAAATACCAAAATTTGATTTTTATATATTGTTATGACATGCAAATATGCTATAGAGATAGTTAGACCTTCGTAAAACGGTTTACTAAGAAGGTTTTTAGCTATCTTCTGAATTGGAAAAAGTGAAAAATTTTATATAGATAGTAGTCGTGCTATTAGACGATAGAGGTTTCTTTAACACTGAGTGTTATGGCTCTTTCCACCTGAACAGTAGACCAATTCATTTATGCTTTCCATTGAAATTTACACATTTAGCATATTTTATAAATGCCTTTACTATTTCAGGAACCAATCACCAATCTGCACCTGTACATGGATCACAACGAGCACAAGCAAAGCCTCCAGGTACTTCAAAACAAAAATACTAAATTCATGTTTGTGTTTTTGTATGATAGATTTTTAAAATAGCACTGTTTGTGTTTTATTTTTCGTACTATAGAGTATAGAGTATAGAGATAGTGAGACCTTTGTAAAACGACGTACTATAAAGGTTTTTATAAAAATAAATTTTATTAAAATAATAGCCGTACTATAAGAGGTTACTGCAACATGGAGTGTTATGTGGGAAATTCAAGAGACCGAGCAAAATGTAGTTTTTATCAACAAACGCGTGCTATGAAGGTTCACCCGAGGGTTCACCTGTAGCTCTTCTCTCTTGCACAGTAGACCAATTTATTCATGCTTCATTTAAACTTACACATTTAGTATATTTTATGGATTTCGTGTCTATTTCAGGGACAAATCGTCAATCTACATCTGGACGAGGACGACGATCACAAGAATCAACTTCCGCAAGGACTGCAGGTACTTCAAAACAAAACTACTAAATTCATGTTCCTTCGTTTTTGTATTTGAAAGATTTTCAAAATTCCCAAATTTTGTAATTTTTCTACTTTTTAAATGTGTTTCATTCCAGGGAATGCTACATCCGCTGGGCGAACATCAAACCACCCACATGTAAAAGTAGAGAAACGCAGTTCGGCTCCGAAAAAACGAGCTCATTCACCCACTTCAAATAAAGAGGCGAAAAAAGGAAAGGACGAACAATTATGTTCTATTTGCTTGGACTCGTACCTGGAGCGAAATCCAGTGTCAACCAAATGCGGCCATGTTTATTGCAAGGAGTGCATTTTAAAACTAATTGAAGTAAAAAGGCGATGCCCTCTTTGCAATGCAAGAATCTCAACCCGGAGCACTCGCCCCGTTTACTTGTAAAAATAACCGCAATGCTTTTGTAATTGTTCAAATGCGAACTCCATCCTGACAAAGTGTTTGTTAATTTTGGCTTGATTGTTTTTTTGAAGGATATTGTTCATGTATTTCATTGTTAAAGATGTTTTCAACATATAATAATGTATAATAATTTTGCAAAAAAATTCCAAAATATTTTTTATATCGTTAAGAATTGGTTACCATTGCTGTTTTAATAAACCCATGCTACATTGTATTTTTCGAAAAACAGGAAAATCATCAGTAAAAACTAAAACGCAAACTTCCGGGAAATCAATAAATTTTGGTTTATTGCCAAGAAAATACTTTACAAGCGTATCCATTATCCATTACTTATCATATAGATATCAAATTAACGAAAAAGAATCTAAGAATAAATTATAAAACAAAAAAAATTATGTCTTTTAATTTTACGCTATTTTTAGTGGGGTTGGTTCCAGTGTGGAGAACACCACAGAAATTGCCCATTTTCAACCGTCTGATTTTGTTTTTTGTTTCTGAAAAGGAATAAAATATAAGGTCAAAATAACTTTTAGGCTTTATAGTATATTGTAGTATGGATTGTAAAAAATTGTTATTTAATAAAGAAATACAAAATATCGGCGCACGAATCGTTGGTTTTCAGTCAACCCTCTCGCACGCTGTAATTGGATCATGTATAGAAAATGTGAAATATCCCAGAGGGATTTAAATTAATTCAGGATTAAAATTCCTGAAATGTATAACTGTTTTTTAATTCATCTTCTACATAATATATTAACTTCGCAAAACATTAATATACAGGCAATTCTCGACGGCTCGACTCCAGCCGTTCCAAGGAAATGCGACTTGAGTCGAAGCTACAATTTTCAGTACATAAAAAATATTCTTCCGGTATGCATTCCAATTTTTTTTGTTATCACGAAACAAACTGGGCTTTTGTTTAGTTTAATTACGCGAACAACTAGAGTCTAGACCAGCATCAGCACGAAGAAGCAATAGCAATAGAGTCAAAGGTTTCGTTAGCGTTAGCAAACGGAACTGATGCTATTTGAACTTTTCTGTAGCACTAGCATCAGCAAGCATCAGTGTATTGTGGTTACTCCCCTTGCTACCTGCTTCCGCTTTCAAACCGGGGATCGATAATTTTCTCTAGTAAGCGAACGGATAAACAATGTGGTTTTAATATACATTTTACTTAAAACTATTACATTCTCTTAAAGTTAAACTTTTAACTTACAAAAGGTCAAACACTTATAGGACTAGAAAACTTATTCAGTAGAAATATTATACATACATGTTTGTTAATTTTCATTTCCAGTTTCTATCATTAATCTTCTTAACTCTATGTCTATTCATTTAGCACGCCTTCATCCGACCGCCACATTACTTACATTCATAAGCAAATTAATAAATGGACTTGAAATTCGAAAAACTGTCCATTTTTTCCTTATCGCAAGAAGGACATGCAACACTAGATCTCATCAAAGTTCAAAATGATCGGTGTCATCATAATGTGGTACGTAAATATTTTCAGTGTCGGGTAAAACATTAGTAACTAAAGTTGCGCAAGAAAGAATTTCTTGTGTGCTTTAAAATTCGGAAGCGGAAACATCTGGTGTTAATATTACAATAGTAATGGTGAGCATGTGCTGATCGGAACAACTGGTGTTGGAATCAAATAGGCTATTGAAATATTTAAATTTTCCTGGTTATGAATTCGGAGCATTTGCAATGCTTACTGATTTATATTTGTAGTATCGAACAGTTCTCTGTTGGTCATGAGTGGTGTTTTTGCTACTTCAAGAAATGTCTTGTGAGAATACTTCTTGCGTATTTCTTGGATGTTGTCCACTGGTTCTTGATGAAGTCCCAAGTTTAGCACACATACCATATATGCAAAATCCTTTAACTCGCGTCCTGTTAATTACAATGCTATTATATCAATTCAAAAAACATGCAAACGAGAATATTCAACGATGCACTTGAAATAGCTAATCACAAATCCAACATTACCCGTGTAATACTCCAAAGTAGGCGTCCAGGGATTCTCCACTCTCCTCATTCTCATTGCCATGAACAGTGCTGCGCATGCTTTTTTAGAATCACTGAATTTTATAGTTTTAAAATCCATCAGGGAATACTCCAAAATGAATTTCGCTAGAAGCAAAGTGGATGCAGAAACTCCGGCACACTGAAAGATGTATCCATGTCAGAAATGATCCGTTTAATGAAATGTGTTGTCTTACTCTAGCATATCGTCTAAGAAACCTGTAAGACAGTGGAATGGCGAGATCAAAGCCTACAGTTTTAAGAAAAGCAAATTCCATTCGGATTAATTGAGAAGGTGAGAAGGGACCGCCGATGGTACACAAATATTTAATCGCTGGTGATTGTTTACTTCTTTTCTAAAATATTGCAATTAGATATTGTAAGTAGTGCAAGAAATTAAGAGATTCTTCTTACATCGAATTTGTAGGAAATACGTAAAGCCAAAGCAACCAGTACTGGCAAGTTGTCGTAAAGAATAATTTGTTTCCCCAAGAATATGTCCACCAATTTGACTGCCAAGTACAAGGTTTCATGGTCCAGGTGATATTTTTGTTGGATATTAACCATCCAATCCACAAGTGGAGCACGCAGCCGTTGCAACATGGACATCTGCATGACATTGCCAATGCAGTACTCGATGAGAAAGTCTTTCTACATAAACCCAAATCATTACTGTGTTGACGAACCTTGTGTGCAATATAAACAAACCTCTCGACTCTTCATGTAGTCGAAGATGTCCATAGCGTATTCAGCAACCAGATCATGCTTGCCTCTACATCTTTTATCGTAGTCTATAACGCCATCGGGGACTTTTCTCTCCGGCTCCTTTTGGTTTGCTGTGCCTTTGGGTGAAGAACCTTTTTCCTTATTCCCCTGAGAGAGCGAATTGCGCGCGGCTTTACCAATACTTCCTGGCAGTCCTGTGGAGTCCGCAGATGATCTGAAATCAAATTAATTACTATGTGAATTCGTACTTCTTACAAAATGATCCACATATCCTCGAGTGGCAACATCGTCTTCTTCTTGGCCAATGAGCTCGGTACAGCCGGGTGGACGTCGATCGCTACACGCTTTGGTGCCAACGAACTGGATGTTTTCTCTGAAGCATTTCTTGCCGCAGCTAAGGGCCGAAATTTTCGTGGAAATTTGTGGGCAATCAAATGTTGGTACTAAATAAAAGATGTATTAAATTTACTTTCAAAATAATTCTAAATATAAGTTACAGTCTTTTTTGTGTGTGCAAGACTGCCCAATGCTCTCTCCTCCTTAAGTGAACTACTTTCCGCCTGTTTTCCTGTTTTGGCTATTGGGTCTTTGTCCTGGTCTGATCCATTTCGGGATATTGGCATTCTACGTTTTCGTTGATGTGGTGCCATTATCTCCGCAATATCTCTGCAAGAACAGCACTAATCTATTTGAATTGATCTTCGAGCGGGCTTGTAAAAGCCGCAGACTAGAAATAATATATTACAACAACGATTCTCAAATTGTTTATAACTGGCGGAAAAAACTCAAAAGAATTCTATTATAAACATAGAATAAGAATCTCAGATTAAAATTTTAAATTTTTGGGAAGCAAACTTTAATTTAACCGGGGCTCTACTATTTTCCTCTTGGGGAATCACAATCACAGATCTGCTCATCTTATAAAAACAACACGCACGTTATTAGAATTCTCGTGTTTTAGCCGACGAAATAATTACAAAGCGGCAAAGGCAAATTCGAAAATGTAATAATAAAAATCGAAGCCAATTTGTTGCTACATAAATAAATAATGCGAATGGATTATCTAGGTTGGAAACGTTTGCCCGCAAGTCTATTTCTATAATAGTTCGAACGGAAAAGGCACACACTTTTGGAAAAAACGGTTTGCTCCCTGATGCACTCACTACTTGCAAAGATCCTGTAACTGCGGCAGGCATTTAGTTTAAGTTTTCAAATGCATTATGCAACCAAGTAATGCTGCGATCAGCTTTTCCCCGAATCCCAATTCGCACACACACACATCCACATTTATACGCAAAACGATGAAATCATCGGGCTTTTCCAAGAAATTATCAAACAGTATTACGCTACTGCGCCACAATGATTTCCTTTCGCCGATCCCTGATTTAGGATTCAATTAAGACTATTTAGTATTGAAGAGGCGTCGATAATATAATAATAAATTATTCAAACAAACAGATTACTCACCAAGTGTTTTATTCCGTTATATGAGAAAGGTATATCACAAACAATTACTAGTAACACTAATGACACAAACTAATTACGCGAAAACAAGCAACGTAATATAATTAATTGAAAAATGTTGAATCTAACGTTAGGGGGTTTGTGTCACACGCATTGCAGATTGGTAACGTCTAAGTGCAGTACTAATATGAACGATATGAGATAGTTATACCAATTCAGATTTTGTTGTACTAACTCAAATCTTGCTCTACCAAATAATTTGCTAACTAACAAATAACATAAAAGGCAGCGCTGGTATTGTAAAATATAAAAAATTTATTGCTATTAAATAATTTTTATTAACTGAACACGAATTCATGTACAGACATTCAGTTTTACTTGAGGTGTACTGTGCATATTATTTATATATAAATAAATATATTCCCCTTGGTATGACGAAGGGATTAATCTCAATGAGAACGTCGTCCGTCGTTCTTCTTAATTCGTGTAGTCTTTCGTATTAGAAAAATCTCTAAGACAAAGTTAGTATAACCTTAAAAAAAACATTATTATTCGTGGCCTCTAAAGGTGCCCTACAGGTGGAGATTTCCCTCGAGGTTTTGGAATAAACCTTTTGTACGATGGCGATATCGCAGCCCAAAGAAGTCCGACTGAAATTCAATATGAACGCCTAGAGGAAAATCTGTACGTGTTTTTGTCCAGTTTTCAGCAAAAATTTCCTTGACGAATTTCCCTGAGGAAATTCACTGATTCTTGTTACTGGAACACGTTCTTCTCTGGAATATACTGAATTTTAACTTCATCAGGTTGGTAACGAGGAAATTTTGTGACAGTTCATAAATCTATAAAAGAAGTTGGCAGCCGGTAGGGGCACATTATCCTCCTCGTTTAATGATTTTCCGTGTAATCTCTTATTGAATACGGATGAATATGTTGAAGGTGAGTTCCTTGTAATCATAGTTTGTTGTGCTTTGCATTTCCATGCGAAAATTCCCACTTCCTGAAACTCCATGCATACATAAGTTGATAACCTTTGAACCTGTCAGAGATTTATTTGCACTTGGATTTACTTTTTGGTTGTTTCTTAAGTTTTTTATTGCTTTTAAAGTTTGATGGAAAGACAATGGTTTCGGAAGGCGAAGGCATGATAATAAACGCACGTGAAATTTTAAAGTGCTCTACAAAAGTAGTGAAACTTCAAGTATTCGCTGCTGCTGAAAATGTGATCCTATTCGACTAGAATTCTTTCTCTCTTGAAAAACAAAAGCGAAATCTTAACTTAATATTGTGATTGAGGTAATTATTAGGTTTCTATTAAGAAGCATTGCGCTCCAAATGTTTTCTTGTCCAAAACTCTTATTTGCATTGGCACTTAATTGCTCCAAATTGTAAGCACAAATTCGGTTCGAATTCATTTGTTCAATAGAGTCGGCAACATTTTTATTGTCACTGTTCCTTTATACTGTTGAAGCTGGAACAAGCACAGCTAAAAGTTTCTATGCAAAACTTTAACAAGGTTTCGATCTAAAACAATTCGTTTTTGAAGGTTTTTGCTCCATTTCTCCAGAGTTTTCCTAAAGTTAAGTAAAACTACTTTCACCACAATTAGAACTTGTGGATTTCCAAATTGCTTCTCATTCCCAACTGAAAAATTCCAAGATTAAAATGTACTTATTCTAAAATACATTGACTTTTTTATGTTTAATTGTTTAAATATTCAAGAACAAAAAACTCATTAAAATGTTTGCACATTCGGGAAATTCAATTAATCTGGACTGGATGAATGCAAAGCAGTTTCTACTGGAAGGAATTACTTACGTTGCTTCGAGTGAATCTAGAGAAACTTGGCCCACAGATTCTTATTTTCTTAGTTTGTTAATTTGATCCGTACATCCTGGTCCGGTTCAGGGATCCGGGAGCACAGAATTGACGCCGGCTTGGGGCTTCCCCGGAGCTCTAATTGCCTTAATTTACCGTGGCTCCGCAATGCTGTTGGGGGCGACCTGGTTACACAAATTCGTACAATCGATTTTCCACCTCAATTGGCGCATCTGCATACTAGCTTTAAGATAATCGAATTTCCCTTTTAGTTCCAGTTTAAGTGGAAAATGTCACCGTTGCAACAACAAACATTCGTCTTTGTTGCCTGTTGGTACTTTCAATTTAATCGGGAGCGATTTTTTTTAAAGGGAAGTGTATCCACCGTTTGAGGTGTAAAAGTGTAAATTTCTTGAATACTCCGAGTATTGATTTTAGGTAAGTAATGGATTAAGTAAAATGCAAGGTTAAAATTTCCATAAACAAAACGCATTGGAAGTGCAAATAATATTTGAAACGGCGTTACGACTATGCATAATGTGCACAATTAAATAATTAGCGTTTGTTAACGGTAATTATCGTTTCTCCAAACAGTGCAAAACTCTGAAAATTAAAGGGGACGAATACTTTTCGCCAATTTAGTGTGGAAAAACGTTTTTAGAAACTTGTACGGTTACTTCTTGCTACGTTTTCATAATTTTGTATAAATGGCGAGGTTTTAGGTGTGCATTTTAAAAATAATATTTCGCGAGATTGTTGTAGACTCGAAGTAAGTGTACATTATTTTTAAATAAATTGTTCAGTTGCTAAACAGTTGTATTGCACAAAATCATTTGTAAAAAGTTGTTCTTTGCACCATTAAATACTTAAAGGCACTTTAATTTGAAGAAAAATTCAAAGATTTGTGTAATTCTTACGACGGATACTTGAAAAAATTTAACATTGAACAAAAGGCGCGTATTGCATTTGCAAAATAGAACACAGTTTTAAATAAATTATTGAATTTGATGTGCAGTTTTGAAATAAAAGGCCTGCAATTTGTGATTTCGCCCCATTTCGAATTATCACTCAGCAATGTAACTTCTGATCCTTTGAACACTTTCTTTTGTTGCACTCCCGGTCGATTGTCTTGGCCAACACAGCTATCCGTTTTGTTTTAGTTTTTCTTTGCTTCATTTACTTACTCATTTTCTCGATATTTGATTCTTGAACGCTGTGTAAAACTATTTTTCTTGCAGATTTTTTGTCACGCTTGATCAACTGATCTTCATTGATCGTAGAGGCAAATGTGTAAATTTGTTAAATTTTCGTCAGGATATAGAGAAGAAAATCAATTGAAAGGATTGTCACAATACAACTGCGTTGAGCAACAGAACAGCAATTACCAGAATCCCCAATTAAATGAGGTCTTCTCAACAGGAACAAGGATATGAAACGTAGTTAAACACGTACTTAAAACAAAAATTCTATTTCCCAGTGCTATTATTGTACCAGTATAGTAACCAGTTAGGATATGTTATCCTGTATACAATGAGCTTGCCAAGAGCATCTAGTTCTCAGAATCCGTTAACACCAAACTGCAAAATAAAGCCGAAGTACTTGAGTCTGAGCTCTTCCCCTCACATTCATATAATACCATCATCCACCCACTCGTCCAATCCTGGAAATGAGCATTTGAAAAATGCCGAGTGGTATTGGGGCAACCTGACACGAGACGAAGTCAAGGAGAAGCTGGCAGGCAGTCCTGATGGCAGTTTTCTAGTTCGGGATGCGTCTTCCAAATGCGGCGAGTACACACTCACCCTGATAAAGGACGGTACAGAGAAACTGATCAAAATATGTCACGAAAACAACAAGTATGGCTTTGTGAGGCCGTACCAGTTCAACTCTGTGGTAGAGTTGGTCAACTGCTATCGGCAGCAGTCCCTCAGGGAGTACAACATTCAGCTGGACATCACACTGTCGAATCCAATCTGTCGGAACGTGGATGACGATGACGTGGGCGGTGGAGGCAGTAGCTTCTCGAGCAGTGGCAGCAACACTGTCGACCTGCACAAGTTGGCCAAATTGTTTCTGCACCTCAATAAAACTCTGTCGTTGCGGAAGCAGTACCTGCAGCACAAGAAGGAGCAACACGAACAGGTGGAGAACGAGCTCAATTTCAAGAAGTCAGCCCATGACGCCCTAAATAAGGCGATCGGAATGTTTGAGGATCAGATCAAGTTGCTGGATAAATTCCGTGTGGAGGCGCTCCCGCACGAGATCGAGCAGATCGCGATGAACGAAGGCATCTTGCGGACACGGCTCGCACAACTCCAGGAGAGCAGCGAACAGTTGGAGTTGTACCTGAAGCAGAAGAAGGGAGTCTATCACTCGATTGAACGTGATATCAATGCTGTGATGCCAGAGGTTAGGAATCTGTCGTGGAAGAAGGACAAGGCGCAGGATCGATTGATTCAGTGCGGTTTCAAGGAGGAGGAAATCAAGCAGCTGGTCGAGATCGGTTACGAAGCATGGAAAGAGAAATACAAGACTGAAAGTGAGCTTCCGCATAACGATGAGGGCACATGGCTGCTGTCCGACTGCACACGAGTCCAGGCCGAAAATCTCCTGGCCGGAACACCATCCGGCACTTTCCTCATTCGACCCAGCTCTGCTGGACACTATGCATTGTCCATCGTGTGCAAGAACACCATCAATCACTGTATAATTCAGCAGACCGAGCGCGGCTACGGATTCGCTGAACCCTTTAATATTTATTCATCCCTGAAGGCGCTAGTCCTACACTACTCCAACAACTCATTGGAAGACCACAACGATACACTGTCAACCACTTTGAAGTACCCAGTTTTTCACATTAAGAAAATACAGCGGCAAGCTGCTGGGGACGATTGTGATAACTCGAGGCCCGCAGCAACCAGCTGAACACTTGTGCAATTAAACTAAGTCCCAATCTACTTCCTTTGCGGAATATATTAACGAATATTTTTGAGGAAATTCATATATACACCAGTTATAGATTTTGTTCACTTTTGTATCGTATTGTTATTGTGTAAATGTATCTTTAAACAAGTAAAGCCAACTAAAAATGGTACTAATATAAAATTATTGAGTGTAATTTCGTTGTATTTTTATCGAGCTCCTTACAAGAAAGAAGATCCACAAGAAATTTTTTAAGTTGCTAATGTTATTGAATTTTTACTTTCTGATAGTTTCTGATTGTTTTATTTGTTCACAAAATACATATTTGATTTGTATAAGTTCACTTTTTTGTTGCAACAAAGCACATCACCCTGCGACTTAGAATACTTCATTTGTCATTTGTGTACTTAACTTTACAGATTGCTTTGTTTGGTTTAAGCTTGAGCTTAACGTATAACAATTATCAAGATTTCTCTGCCTACCTCAATTATTTTCACAATTCCTTTTATAGGAAAATTTCAAAATTCATTCGTGCGCTGTTTTCACTTCTGCTTACGCAATTTAATAATTATTTATGTCCTGTAATTACCGTGAAAGTTAATGCCTGTGGATGTTAGAATTGAATCTAAACTCTAGAGGACCCTTTGCTGAGTGAGGACGAGGGTTTGAAAACACAAGCATATATGTATGCTTGTGTTTTCAAACCTTGCTGAGGTCACCGGAAATTGATTCGGATGATGTATAGAAACACCATTCGATTGATTTCATTGTGAATGCTTTGATCTTGATTTCGAATGTTCTGAAAAGTAGTCAGTCACTTTTGAGCATTGCTTATTAAAACATCTTCATCAAGGCTACAGAAAAAAATACAGATATTTTTTAGTTCTAAAATAATTTAATTGGAAATTGCTTTAAAGTTTTCGTTTTCGTATTTTTTTGCTGCATTAATTTATTTATCCTTTAAATTTATGTTCGTTATGTTTCTAAACTTTCGCATTCATTTCTAGAACGCTGTTGCTTTAGTTACTGGAGGAGCCTCTGGATTGGGAAAAGCCACAGTCGAACGTTTCGCCAGGGCCGGATCCAAGGTGTTGCTGTGTGATTTAAAAACGTCGAAGGGCAATGACGTGGCAAAAACCTTGGGAGACAACGTCGTCTTTGTCCCAGTCGATGTTACATCAGAGAAGGATGTCTTGAATGCTTTGCAGGTAGCTAAAGATAAATTCGGCAAGCTCGATTTGACTGTTAACTGTGCCGGAACTGGTGTCGCATTTAAAACGTACAACTTCAACAAGAGCCAGCCGCACAAATTGGAGGATTTCACCAAAGTGATTATGGTCAACACTGTGGGAACTTTCAATGTGATTCGGCTAAGTGCAGGATTAATCGGAGCTAATCAGCCGAACGAGGACGGACAACGGGGAGTCATCATCAACACCGCTTCCGTTGCGGCATACGATGGTCAAATTGGACAGGCGGCGTATTCTGCATCAAAGGGCGCAGTGGTAGGCATGACCTTGCCAATCGCCCGTGATCTCAGCTCTCAGGGAATCCGTGTGGTCACCATAGCACCAGGACTCTTCGACACTCCGATGTTGGCGCAGCTGCCCGAAAAGGTTCGTTCTTTCTTGGCAAAAACAATTCCATTTCCTCAACGGCTGGGGAAGCCTGATGAGTACGCGCAACTTGTACAGACGGTGTATGAGCATCCGCTTCTTAACGGAGAGGTGATTCGTCTAGACGGTGCTCTTCGAATGATGCCTTAAAAATTGAGGACATTCTTCTTTACCTATACGGCGATTACGAGGGAACTTTTTAATCATTTTTTAGCTAATAGGTCTTTTCAATTGTTTTGTTTAAAAGTTAGTTTTCTCAAATTGTTATTCAAATGCTATTTTTAATTTTTTTTACAATGAATATATAATGCATTCGGAAATAGTATACAAAGTTTAATAGCTTCCAAAGAAACGATTCTTTTTAGTAGACAACGGGAATCAACAGTTTTGAATAACTTACATTTTTCAAAAAGTCGCTGTTGAAGCATCCATAATTTCATTCCTTTTGAGATTGTTTCCTCAGAATTTCCATGAAATTTCGCAATAGCGATAGATATAAATATCTTTTTTAAAGTGTCCGAAAATATCGAATTTTTGTCAGAAGTGCCTAAAAGCAATTTGGAAGATTTTAGCTTGACGTCGCGTCGCTCCGTTGTTTTTTCAAATGGTCGTAATTTCCTTAAAAATCGGTCTTTTTCAAAATTTCTTTTTGCGTTTTGTTCAGCTCGTTGGGATGTTCATTTTTAAAATACAAGAAGTTCGCTAAGTAAAATATGAGGGTTATAAAGGGTTTTATAATTTGTCGATTTTCAACGATAACTGCCGCCAAAATAAATTAAATTTGGTGCGATTGGTACCAAAATGACTGGTAGGATGTGGGGATCATGCCTATTGATTTTGAGCTTGATCTCCTTTGATTTGGGTAATCCACAGCTAAAAATTGGTTGACGGGTCTAGCATTTTCGAGGTTATTGTCGTGAGTGCAGTAAGTGGCAGGTCGAAATGCGGGACCCCTTTTTTTTATCTTTTTTATTTATTGGTGTTGCAAACGTATTTGTCTAGCTACTAAAATATGATGAAGATGAAAGTATCTTACGCTTAAAATTCGGTAAATGTCCGGATGCAAGTGCGTAAGTATTGGTGTAAAAGTTTTGTTAGTAATGTTCGAAGTGAACAATATATAAATAAAAGTATTTAGTTATCGGCAATCTGTTTGTTTGCATTTTTGATAATTTTTCATAAGGCTCTTTCGGAATATTCTATCAAAATTACAAAAAAATTTGGTTATTCTCAACTGGACTTTTGATTTCAGTTGAATCCAAACATTGTTTTGACTCAAGTTCGTCAAGATTCAAGATCACAATTTTTATTCAGACGGATAGGACACCTGGTTTAAAGACTTAATATTTCAATTTCCTTAATAAGTATCAATTTACAAATTAGGCTTAACTGAACCTAAAGGTGCTATAGATATTGAAGTGCTATATAGGCTAAATTGCTGCACTATCGCAATGAAAAAAACATATATCTTGTTTGTTAGTAGCTTTTGTGTGTGTAATTGTAATTTTATTGTTTGTTAAAATGATAATAACTGCCCAAAGTAGTAAATTGCCCAAAGTTCTTTTTATTTCTAATTTTATTTATCTATATATATAAAAAGAAGTGTATATTTTGATTGTGACTTTATAACTAAAGAACCGGACCTCGCCATATTTCAAAAACGACTAATCGGAGAGCGAAAATAAGGGCAGGAGATACACCCCCTATACAGAAAAAATTTTGAAATTTGGTAAAAAAAAATTTTGGGGAAAATTTTTGAAAAAAAAACTAACACAGTTCTATGTAATACACGTCGCTTTTAGGGATAGTTGCAATTATTCAAAATGTAATATGATGTATATTTATAATATTATGATTTTCACCGTCTCGTGTGAAACCGGGTAGAACTGCTAGTCTTAATATATAAAAGAGGATGTGGTTTTTTTGTTCCCTATAGGTTCTTAAACCACTTAATTGAATTTAATGAAATTTTCAGGGATAATGTAGCATAGTCTCAGGACGCATCGTGTGAAGTTTGGTGGATATCGATATCCCAAAGGATGTAAAAATAGGGATGAAAGGTTCTATGAAAATTCGCCATTTTTGAATTTCAAAATTCATAAAAATTGGTAATTAGAGTTTTGGTAAGAAATAAAGACACACGTGTACCAGAATTTTTGAATTTTTTTTTTTTTTTTTTAACATCTAGGAGTTTTTCTAGCAGTGACCATTATTGCACTTTCAGAACCACCCTTAACTGAAAACAAACTAACACACTATTATTGTAACTCGACCTACGGGAAACGGTTCTATGTAATATACCTACGTCGTGTATGCGAGTAGTTTTTTTCAGTCAAGGGTGGTGCTCTGTAAACTATACAACACTGTATAACAGAGAATAATTGCAAACGGCAATTTTTAGATGCAACATTCAGTAAATACCAATAATATAATTTCAAATAGAAAGCGTAGGAACGTGGGCGCGGAAGGGCGTAGTAATGTACGTCGGGCCTCGCTAGTATACTATATAGGCTTTTTTAGGGTTAAGGCGATTGCGACAAAAAATTTTATTGACGTTTCCGTTTTGAACAACTGTTTATATTGTCGTATTTTTGTATCAAATATTTAAGTGGATCTTAAATAAACATTTTTGACGGAAAAGATTTTATAATTTGTAGATAAGAGAACTGGGATGAAAACAACAAAGAAATTCAAACAATTTAATGAATTCAAATGAAACATCTTGAACTGTATTTACAAAGTTAAAAAAATGGTTTTAGTCAAGAAGAACTACTTTTCTTCTTTTTTTTATAGACATGTCCAATCTGTCCCAAAATCATTCTGCCCCAAGGTGTCATTCGTGTACCACCCCAAATCAGAGCCTACCTCCACCCTATTGATCCCATACGTACTAATTGAGTTATTGTGCTAACAAGAAATTTACTGACGACGACACACTCAAAGACAAGAACTCCGTAAAAATCGTTTTTTCGTAAGTTGCAATCCAAAAAAAATCGCTATTCCTCAGGTTTTGGAAATTCGTTTTTTGATTATTTTTCGCAAAAACCGTTGTATTTTGAACTTCTTGTTTTCATTAAACAATTACTTTCTAAAAATCCGAAAATTCAAGACAATTTGAGTCTGAAAAGGTTGTGAAACCACAAAAAAAGAGCAAATAATAAATAAATTTTACGAAAATATCAAAATATTTAGTGAAATTAAAGTTGAGTTAATTTTGAACAAAATGCAGTAAAATTTTTCAAGCCAATAAACATTTTATTGAAGCAAAATTTAAAATTTAAAATAATGCGGCAATTCTGCAAAACACCTTCGGCGAGAATATAATTGCGGCTGTAATTAAAGCTGCCTCGGAACTTATTAACGAAAGTTAAACCACGGAAACAGCTTACAAAAATGTAACACCACAATTTTGCAATGAGGAGGTGCAAAAAAATACAAACACAACAACAACAATTTCGCAAAGGGTGCACGTTCAACTATAATTTGTACTTTTGTAGATACGGTCGAAAATAAAATAGCATTGGAGTGTGCACGAGTATGTGCCTGCTTGAGATAGATAAAGTGGAGCACGGTATTTTCACCCAGAGCAGGGTCTGCACACCCGATCCCCTCCAGGTCCTGGACAAGATTTCATTCCTGTGGGGGCTCCTCCACATGTGGATCACGGCTAACCCGAATTTCACTCACCACAAGGGCTCTGTGAAATTTAGTTTATTGCATTTGGTTTAAAACTCTTATAGGGAGAGGGGGGGGGGGGGGGGCATCTTCGCAGTAAATAATTCAGTCCGGAGGGAGGTTCTCTCCTAAGGAGCGTCTGCTCACTGCTGAGAAGGGATTGAGATCCACTTCAGCAATAGACTTGAGGCTGCAATTATATTTTTCATGTTCGCGTATTTATTCACGAGAAAAAATTTTCTACGCCGCCGCCGATGCATGAGGTTCATTCCATCGACGGAATTCTGGAAATTTTTATTGACCTACATATTTGTAATATTTATTTTGATAGGAATCAATACCGCTCGTGTAGGTTGGCGGGAAGGATGAAGGATTCGCGAATCCTTCATGGTGTTCTCCTAGCATTACTTGGAAACGTCGATTACAATTCTAAATTTAATAATTAAGGGTATAAATTCTATGAAGTAAATCTATAATGCAATCAAGAAGAGAAATCCTTGCAAATGTCATTCAAGTTTACAACAAATTTTCTGTAAAGTTATTTAATAATTTCGCATGCCAAAGTCCTTTACAGTTGTTGAAATTCGTTTCGAGTGCGCTCAATTAAAATGTTGAGTTTGTATGTTATGGAGAAACATCAAAACAAACTTGTTTTTATAACTTTATTTTGTTGGTTGCATTTTCGCCTACACTTTTTGCAGTTAAACAATTTATTCAATGCATTTCCGCAGTACAAATTTGGTTTTTGTGTGAAGTTTCTTATGGTGAGAACAAAAACTCCCGATAAATTGTCCAAAATACTTCCCATTGTCAGCAATAATTTGATAAATTTGGCAAAAAGCCTGCTCGTGTCCAGTTGCTGAAGGAAACATCCTGCGAGCAAATTCCAAAATCTTAAATTAACAAAACTTGGCAATAATCCCGCACTTGTTGAATTCCTCGCTTTTTGGCTATTGCCAAAGCAACAAATAGTCGCTCTTAAAATTCATGAGGGTGTTATCGAGAAGTTCCCGTCGTCCTTTGGCCAACATTATTTCTAATGTAATTCATTGGCTTTGGTTGAGTTCTGAGAGCTCAATTGTGCAGAAACTTTTCTCAGAAAAGTTTTTGTTATCTCAGAAAAAAAAAAAAACCATCTTCCACCCTCCAAACGTTTATGAATTGTCTCCAGTTTAAGGACGTTCATGTGTTGTGATTTATTGTTGGCTGAATGTGATTTCTTATAACGTTTATTTAATGATGTTTAATACTCCATTATTGAGTCTCTAATATATTAACAATAAAAGTATTTCAACAATGATCGAACGTCTTCAGTTTATTCAGTTATTATTGGGAAAAAATCTATTTCGTTGCAGATTCTTAATCTATATATATTATATATAGGTATAATTAATCCTGCAAAAGAATTTTTTGAAATTGGAGCATCTTCGGTTCTTTGAGCGCGCCCCATACAGTTTTTTGAAAATCTTTCCTGACCACTGTATTTGACCCTGATATGTATGTATTTTGAAACAGTTTAAAATAAAAACAATTAAACCTTAAAGTTTCTAATAATATAACTAAAACAATTTTCAATTTTTAAAATATTATGATTGTTTATTTAAAAGCTTCAAATTGTTTCAACCGTCAAACAACATTTAAACATATTTTCGTAATTTTCATTTTCAATCAGAAAACCAATCGCAAATCTGTTGTTAAAAACGGCAATTAATTTCATCAATTTTCCGGAAAAATGAAGAGTTCCACATTTTCTCAATGAAACGGAAAAGTTGCATAAAAAGGATGATGCGAAATTGAATATGATAAATGATAATATAAAACAATGTATGAAAGTTTTAATAGAAAATAATATTTACATTTCAGGATAAAGCTGAATGTGTTTGTGTGATTAACTGTATGAAAAGCAGTGTTGATGTTTTTCCTTTCAGCAAAATGTCGGCTTTTATTTATCGCCTGAAAGAATCAAATTTATCATTGCACAAATGTTAGAAAACGTTGGAAGAATATTTTTTCTTAAGGAATTTTCTTTTTTTAATCCTTTTTTAGTATGCAAATAGAATATACTTACACCGGTGTAATACAATACAACACTTAAAACAGTTTTACCTCGAGGTCAGGCACAGCCGTGATGCTTTCCATAAATAGAAAAATGTTAAAAAGGACTCTCTCTCTCTCTCTCTCTTGATTTTCTTGCATTACAGGAAAATATTGCTCTTCGCTTATATTACCTAAAAGTGAAAGTGTCTATAAAATCTACACTGACATCAACCCAATTTCATCCCTTTCAACATATACAGTTTATGTTCTCAGTGATGGTTTTTGTGTTAATAAGTGCTGATATACCAAGTCCTGAATAAACCGCATAAATAAAGGGAAAATCGTGGCTCACAAGTGCTTCACACATGAATATGGACGAACCTGCTCCGGTTGCTTGCTTTATTAGGAAAAGAAAATCAGCAAGTGGAAGAAAATGCAGGAAAAAAATATGAAGCCCTAAGGCGAACATGAAAAATCTGTTTCAGTTGGGCCTCGCTGCATGGAGGAGCAGAAGCCAGGACGTACTCGTGGAATGGCAGTTACCCATCCAACCACGGGGGTTATTTTGGTCAAGTGTGGCCGCAGGAAAGACATTCGTGTGTGAATGTAATAATTGTATTATTTTGTCATGCAGCTCCTATTTGTATGCAAAATTGCAACACCATTTTAGAGGTGAGTATTTCGGAGTTATTGTTCTTTTCCCAATGCAACTTCAACATTTTGTCAGATTTCGGAACGCGAAATGATACACTTTGAGTTTGATTGTGGCCCGAACTCATCAACCAACGGAGAGCTGAGGGCAACCAGCTATTTTTTATTTCTTTTAAAGCTACCATTGAATTTTTATTGATCTTATTTCAATTGCGTACTTTCAGATGAGGTCACGGCGACTATCCATATTTGCTTTTTATGGTTTTAATATAAGTTGAAAGATCGACCAATGGACGAAGGATGTTTTACAATTGATTTTATTATATATAAAAAAAATTATCCTTTTGTATTTTACTTTTTATGTTTTTCTTTTATTATTGGAGGGTAGCAACTATGAATTTTGGGGGATGTATTAATAATTAATGTCTGGCAAGCTGGTTGATGACGAAGAAGTAGTAGAGAATTGACAAAAACATCTTAAGATGGCTGCTTGAGTATTGTCGAATGTACCAGTTGAAACTTGAGATGGTCCTTGGTCCTTCAAGTGCCTCTATAATCTATATGATAAGTGCTTGCGTTGAACTCCGATCCGGTTCAGATGATGTTGACAATTTTCTTGTTGATTCATAGCACGCTCTAGTAGGAGTTCTAAAAACATTCTCTATTCGGTGGTTTCGGTGCAACCTGTTGCTTTAAGGGCAAATCAATTCATTGCCGAATTTTCATCTTATGTTTTTCACGCAATAATCGGTTATTCTTTAGTTTAACAGTTAACGGACTCAGCATTCACAGCATAAACAATATAATAAATAACAAATAAAGCTAATGAATGGTACCTAGAATTTTGAAAAAAAATTTGCCAAAGAGTTTCGCGAATCTTTTTTTTCTTCTCGTATTCTTTCTTATACTTGTGTTGGACGTATCCTCAACTACGTTAACGCAGTTTGGTTCCAATTATATATATTCCAAATTTAATTTATATTGAGCCTGTTCAATAAGGTGTGGTATAGAGCGAAAAGCGGGAAAGTCTAAATTGGCGAAATTTGGAGGCTTATAAACCACGGAGGATACAACTTTAAAACCTCAACTTTATTTAGGAAGTAAATTATAATTTCCAAATAATATTTAGTTCCGAATTTTATTTACTATTTTTTATAAAACGGCTTTTCCGCTTTCCGTTTTCAAAAGTCGTAATGAGATTGTCTAATTTTATAATCCTAGGTCATGCAATAACTACAAGTGTATATTTTATGAAAACAAAACATTTCAACTTTGATTTCAAATAACACATGCATTATATGCAGCCTGGAGGACGGCAAGAATGGAGACCTCTAAAGAAGCGTAGTTCACTGGTCGCCATTTTGATTTAGAAACACTTTTCCGCGCTAGTGCATTTTCGATTTAAAACAAAACCGTTTTTTCGCTCGACCCTTCTGTTCATTACCAGTTTCTGTGCTTGGCTTGTTTCCTGATCCTGCATGACCTTCCATGGTCCGATAGTCTCAGTCTCGGTTCCCCACACAGCGATCCAATAAATCTCATTTCCCTTCAATCCACGAATCCTCCATTTTAAAAATGTATAACTATTTCAAATTAATTGTTCTCTATTGCAATAAAGAACTCTATAAAATTGTGTAGACAGGGAAGGGACTGCGAAAATGTAAACCACTGTACGAACCAATTAAAATACTTAAACCAACCTTTCACCTTACTTTAATATTATTAAACTTGCTCCTGCCATGTTCGTCCTTACCTGTATTGTTAACTGATAGCATTGATAAGTGGCGACTTACCGTAAACTTTCTCAAAAATTCTTCTATTTCTTTTTTCTCTGTTTTGGAAATCATCAAACCGGAGGTAGGAACCTTCCAGGTCCAGCTATAAGACTACGTCGAAGAAAAGACTTTAACTACGCAACACAGCTTAGGTGTTGGGAATTCTTCCAGAGTGTGTTAAAGTATTTTGTCTCCTTCAAGGAATTGTTGCTTATCAACAATTGCTTTGTTTATTTCGATTCCACATTCTGTAATTTATCTTACTTCTCCAGTTAAATAAAAAAGTATAAAGCAGTTTATAATAACTAAAATGTCGTTCTGAATTTATAATTTTTTTTCGGGAAAAATTGTTGTTCGTTATTTTACAAATTCTCGTTGAATTAATGATAATGGGATTTGTTACAACAAGTAAGACGAGTTGTTCAATGTTTTCAATATTTTCAATATTTTTCAATATCGTTTAAAGTTTGTTGTCAACATTAATTTATTTATTGCCCAGACACAATCAATTAGTTGCCTTGTTATGTCATTTGATTATACAATATAGGTACATATGCACTTTCTTTGCACATGGTGATTGCTGTTTATGTATTGCAGTTCTTAGAACACCGTTTGAACTATTCTGTCGCTTGAAATTAATTAAAGACTTGCCGGAACAGGAGTAAGGTCCCCTTGTGTCAGCCATAAAAAAGTTCTCAGTGCCATTCCGAAGATCCGATTAATCAAGAAAATCAATGTGTGCGACTTCGAACGCTGAAAAAGTATTGCATTGAGTGGGGCTACAGAAAAAAAGAAATAATCAGGCCAGTGCCGCCAGCATCCACAGGTTGAATTTAGATATCGTGTCCGACTGGCTCACTTATTTTCTATTTATATTCCACGGTGTCGCAGATTTGAATTGAATATGTCAACGGATTATGGCATGCGCTGCTTCCAAACTCTGGTATGTGTCACCGAAACGCTTCCGTTGTCTCCATTCCCATTGCTAACCGCCAATGGAGGGGCAATCGGGCGACACGAACATGTCAGGCCTATTGGAAATTTCAGATAATATTCTGAAATAATTAGAATATAGATTGGCCCGGCAATGGCTGGCTGACAAACGGCTTGAAAAACACTCGGCCACTCACAATCAGACGTTTTTTCAGCTCCTTGGATATTTTTAACTAGGGCCATCAACTATCAAATAAATATCTTTGGATCGAAAGCGCTGCCCCAATGTGAACTGACGCGGGGATGAAAAATATCAGCAATTATTTTTTTGTTTCTTTATTTATTTTTTTTTTTTTTTGGTTCGCTGCTGTCTGCCAAACACCACCTACATTTTGTTGCATGACGTCGGCCACGGTGTTTTCTTTCCGTTGTCGTTGACGAGTTGAAGTGTTGAACTGATAATATCCCGTTAATATTCCGACATATGATTTAAAATGTTGCTTGAGTTCCGCCGTTTACCAAAGTCAATCCCTGAAAACGTTTTGATTGTGGATTTTGTGTGTTCTTAAGATGCTTCAAAAAGTTCATTTCGAGTGACATTAAAATTACCAAAACAAGTTGTCTTGTCAGATTCACATGTTGGGTCGTTGGGGGGGCGGAGAAGCTGAACGATCATCAAATGAAACAGAATCCGTTAGAAAACTAGCGGCATTCCATTTAAGAGAGCAGTACAAATTGTCAAGGTAAAGATTTTGTTACATGTTTTTCCTCAAATTGTTTCAGAAAATCTTGTTACACTCTTCTTTAGGAATGAAATTAAAAAGGTAAATAACAATTGCATTTGAATTCGCAAAATGTAGGCGAAGAATTGTCTCTTTGAATGTTTCAATTAGTAAACACTTAACGATATTTAACAATCAAGTGGACAATTTAAAAATATCTCGTTGAAGGAACTGCAAACAAAAAATAGACGAACGATATTTGGTCAACGTCAAAAGATATTTTAGGTATTGGAAAATTGTTTGATGTTGCAATTGGAACGCAATTAGTCTTAAATTTCGGATTTTTCCATCACTTCAATAAGTTTTCTGTGTGCGAACTAATTTCAAATTCTAACCTTCTTTGAAAAATAATTGCAACAAAATTGGTTTCTACAATTGGAAGAAGTTCTTGACATGACAAAATTTAATTGCATCGATTTAAACAAATTCGATACGTAATTTTCCATTGTTGTTTTGAGATGAATACTAGATAATACATTGCTTTTGTGTTAGTGTTTTATATGAACGATAAGTAGGAGGGCTTTTATGTGCTTTTCCTATCGGCTACCAGGTGCAAAATTATCCTCATACTCCGTTAAGATGGGTATCTCACCAGCTTAATTGTCCATCCATTATTATTCAATTGATTGTCCTTTTCTAGCTGCCTTAAGTGGGTCCATGGAAATCAGAAATAGAGTGAAAGGTGAGGTGCAGGTCTATTATTATGATGCAGGGATAATTAAGTGCACTTGAAATTCATTCGCACTTGAAATGTGGGACAAGGAGTAGATTCAACAATTATGCAACAGTGAAACAGTGCTTTTCAGTCCTCTATCTCTGATAGTGCCTCCTTTGCATTCATCTCATGGGAGCACCTTCCCAGCGAGTTTGGCCTACCGCACTTAACATGAAAGTGTTTTTTAATGCACCTGGAGTACACTTAACAGCGACTTTTACTTAGAGCTGCATAGAGTCCTGGCAAACGAGGATAATCATTGATCACAATTCCACACACTTACTTCGCAAGAAAGTTGCAATTTACCTGAGATGTTTCTTGTTCTTTATGACGAAACGAGATATTATACATATTCCAGAATTGATGCTTTGCTTCCTGTTTACGCTTGTTTTTGCACTCAATCTGTTGGGCACTGGGAAAACACTTCGGCTGTTGTAATAAATTAAGGAGTTAAGGACTGACGTATAAGTAAATTGCAGGTGATAGTAGAACTAAAAAAAGGCTTAAGGAGGATTGTGTGCGATTTTAAAGAACAAATTAAAGTTAGTAAATATAAGAAAATTTGTGGAAAAGGACAAGATAAATTGTGAACATTTTTAAGGATACTTAGTTGGGTGACAACTGTTTGAAAATATAAACAAATCCTTTGTTCGTGTACCGTTACAAATTCTGGTGGAAATTACAATTCTGTACAAAGATTTCATTTCAAAACTAATTTGCCAGCTTAGAGTGTCTCCAGTGATGAAATAAACTGCTCAAATTTTTCCCTCCCTTCTCCCAATTCTTTGATGATCATTTTGCAATATGAATGAAACATTTGCATTCTACAAATAATCACGAAACTAAATAAGGAAATTTAAGTATTCACTTGAAAATTTCCAAATGCTCAAAGCGTTGCATTTTCCCAATTACTTCACCCTTTCCATTGCATTAAAGTATATTTCACCGTCCTGGAGTGATTAAAACTTTGAATCCTTTTGGCATGAGAGTACGATAAAAGACGTGCCAATGAACTTTGATTTAAGGTGTTAGTGTTGCTTTTTGTGTTGTTGTTACTGTTCTTGGTTTCCTTCACTTCAGGATTCTTGAATTCTTAATTACACTTGAGTAGTCCTTTGAATTCTGTTTATTCCACCGAACAAATGTAAATGCGACCTAAATTTTGTTCTTATAATGCCCCATTGCCTCCCGACCCTGGGTTTTTAGTTTCATTTTTTATTGCGCTATTTTGTCGTGCTCGTTTTTATCTTGATCTGTGTCCTTTTTCCAATTAATTTAATTTTCGTTTATACCTTGCATTCCTCTCCATATTGAGAAAGTGATGGTCTAATTATTTGGATCAAATGAGACCAGGAAGGCTTTCTTCAGAATTGAGTTAACCATAACCGATGTCGTCTCTTGTCTCTAGTCTCTGATACTGATGAACAATCAACCAATGCGGAAACTCTTAAAGGACAAAACTCAATTAATTACGTACGCATAATCACGTTAGGAACGACATTTGTAGTTTAAGTGAACACGGCGGCTAACTACTTTTCAAGGACTTTGAAATTGCTTCTCGAATTTCCCTCAACGTTTCCCCGATGTCAGAAATATCCCAACACTTTAGGTTTAAATCAAAAGTAACTATTTAAATTAAGCTTTGTTAAACAATCGGTGAGCATCCCCAAAAAGCGAACGGAAACATTTTAAATTGTTTAAAATGAATAGTTTTTTTCGGGACCAATTAAAAAGAGTAGAAACTGAAGTTCCGAATTAGAACTGAAAAAATCTATTTATTTTCTTAAAATTCCTGAAAAATTTGATATGGTCAATATTTTTTTTTTTTTAGTGCCGGTTGTCGAGTAATTTATGAGTTTTATCGAAGAAGGAAGTCTATGTGGTTGCTGGGTCGTCAATTGTTTTTTTTTTATATCGTTAAAATTTATAATTTGGATCCAATTTCATGGACATTTGTTATCAGCAGCTTATCATAATTCTTCGTATGTTCCCGTGGCCTTCATTCGGCTATCTTCATTTTGTCGGCAGAAGATCTGAATTTCGATTCCATTTGATTTCTTTCAAATAAATCTTGCTGTAGGAAGCGGTCTGGATTTTTCGTTCAAAGACAATTTTCATTCTATAATGTAAGAACTGAAGTGCATGTGAAAAATAATGTCATTCTGAGAAAAGATTCTAGTTGAAAAATATAGTGCTTATTTTGTTCTACAAGTTTATATGATATTCGTTAAAGCTTTTATTGAGTTACATTCTTTTGTACGGCAACATATCTCGGAACCGCCATTTTAAATGTGCTCCATTTTAAAAGTGTAAACGCAGGTAGGACAATTTAGTTGATAATATAATCAGGACTTTAAAGTGTACCGAAACTTTTATACTTATTTTATAACTCTCGAGGTTGAAGCCCTCCTTTTCAAAAAACCAATTTTGTGATTAAAAAAACAGTTGGATATAACGGCAATTATTGAACTTCCGATTTGCATGGAAAAATTGTGTTAAATATCACAAAAATATTTTTTGTTGAGTTATGATTGTTTTGTCCATCAATGATTTATTGTTTCACAGATACAAATATGTGGAATTGAACAACACACATCCTTCCACTAGTTCCGGTTTTTCGCTTAACATTTTGTTTAATCCGTTTTCATTTTCACTTGTTGATGAATCGAATCCTTTTTCAAAATATCAGGAAGGGTTGAAAAAAGTCCTTGAAAATTTTTGTATTGAATTAAAATATGCTGCGGGGAAATTTCCTTTTTGATCCATTCTATAGACGGTTAATTAGTGATTATCCCTTTGCAACCCAGCGGGGTGGGGCTTGGATAGCTGTCAATTCAAAATTGGTTTTGTTAACTTCCAAGTAGCTATTAAAAAAACAATGATTGCGGGTGTCCTGTTTGTTGTAACGATGCACAATCTACGGAAACAATTCCGACGTCTGGGGGTGCGAGAGAAATTGTTCTGGCGACACCTGATGCTTTTAATATTGTTGACGAAGCATAATTTATTATTTATCGTGTTTAATTGAAAGAACTTTTGTTATGGGAAATTATATAAAAAAGCCATTAAGAAAATATAATGTTTTCCCTTCGTCATCGAGGAAGTAATTTAAAAATTTGAAAGAAAATCGACTTGCAAAGGGTTTTAAAATCGACGTCGCAGTTTCCCCACTGAATCTAGTGTTGACGGGGTGGCTCCTTGGCGTTGACTGTCTATCTCCGGAAATTGGGGATTGGTTTTCCCGTTGTTTCGAAAATAGCAAAAAAGCACTGCATCATGTCGGAAAACCAGCTTTTAAAGAACCTGGTGAGTGAGTCGCACTCATCCTGCCTAGCCGAATCTGGAGCCGGGGGGATGGATGAGGCAGGTCCAGGAGTTCGGTGATTTGGGAACACGGAGCGGTTTCTGCAACAATTAGCAGAGCGATAGAAGTGCCACACCAAAGAGCTCTTTAGCTGGGCGTGAGACTGCTCTAGCCGCGTTCATCCCTCAACTGTTGAAAATTGCAGCCGGCCAGGGCGAGCGGATACCGTCTTGAGCTGGGGAGCCGCACCGGGTAGCCCCCACCGTCAGCTTTGCTTCCACCTGTTTGAAAGGAAGCATCCTAATGCGGCGGGGCCCTGCACACACGGCTCTTCAGAAATCATGCAGTCAAATTGGAAGCGGCTGAAGACGTTTCCAAGATGCTTGATGGCGCAACAGCAATCACTTTCGTCAGTTCGCCAGTATTTAACAACGTTTAACGGGGCTGGTTTCTTTTACGCGCCGGAAAAGCTTTCAAAGGTCAAGCTTGCAGGATTAGCAGGGAAGATCTCTCCCTAATGCGGAGCACTCTCAGC
This sequence comes from Leptogaster cylindrica, assembly GCA_963082835.1. Taxonomy (NCBI): domain Eukaryota; kingdom Metazoa; phylum Arthropoda; class Insecta; order Diptera; family Asilidae; genus Leptogaster; species Leptogaster cylindrica. Next base: position 18,389,196 of record OY720108.1, read on the forward strand.
AGCCGGAGTATGTCTTCGGGTTATCCCTGTGGCCCAGTTCGGTGGCGGAGCTCCTGCTGGCGTGCTTTAATTTTACGGCAATCCTTGCTGCGTGGTCTTGTGGCCCGCTGCCGTTGCTGCTGCTGCTGCTGCTGTTGCTGCTGGTGCTGGGGCTCCTCTGGTCTCACTTGGGGAGCCACTCGTTGCTCTCCAAATATTCGCGCGCAATCCCGTGCCGACGCTCTCGTGTCGTGCTGAAATTTTGCTATAAGTTCTCAGGGGGGATTCCAGTATTCTCGTTTTCCCGACAAGGCTAGTCGAAGCCCAACCGTCGTGATGTTAAAATCGTTGCATTGGTTTGATTTTTTCATTTTATTTTTTATTTATACTTTAAGCGGACCTTTAGGACTAATGAACGCACCAGCCAACCACGAGAGCTAATCGACAGCCTCACGCCAGTGAACACTTAATTCCCACGTACTCGGGTCTATCAGTTTCTCTGCTTTCGAGTTTTATTTTTGAATCTAGTTGACAATTCCCGATTTCTGATTTTTATATGTGGCCAGATTGCCCACTTCCGAGTCTGGTCACTACTGTGAAAATGCGGAAGTGCTCGCCACCGCAAGATTAGCGAGTTTAACAGTTGTCCAGAGGCTAGAAGGTGGTGGCTTCTGCGGGTCGCAATGCCCGGATCCGTGGTCCGCCAGTGAAATTTTATTCCAAGCACTTGTGTACAGTTGTAGCTTAAGGACTCGAGCTTCCGTTAAACGCGATCCAAGTCATCATCGCACATCCGGCGGAAATTGAATTCGTGCACGATGCGGCAATCTGTGAAATGATTTTGAGTTCCTTCGAATATACAAGTGAGGCAATTTGTGATTGTGCGGTATCGGTACCCGAATTGGTAGCCTCTGGCCAACCCCTAGATGGGATTATACGCCAAGACATCTATTCAACGTCATCTGCCCGGCAGGAAGGATCACCGTCAAAACATCAACGACGAATAGGGCCACTTGCAAGGACAAGTCTCGCGATAGTGAGTAAATCTGGTCTACTTTATTTCACACCCTTTTTGCCAATTGCCACTTTGTCCTACTACAGGAACTCTTCTCGGCAACATTTTTGTCTTCATTTTCGGGGGTCTCACCACCATTCAAAGTGTTTCGAGCCGTTTTGAATGGCACCTTTACCGCCACCTTTAGCAGCACCCAACTCGGGTTGACATCTGCCCGCTTTGGGGTCGGCCTTCTTTTTTGTAATGTTTCAAACATTAACGGCTGCCTTTCGCCTGATAAGGAGTTATTGGTTCGAATTGAAATCGATCCACTTTGTTATAAATAAAATGCAACCTTGTCATCCATTTTTGGAAATTTTTTTTTGGCTCTTCACTCGCAAAAAAGGGCTTCCTGGTGGTCTCCATAGCGGAGCTTCACCTCCGTAGTTATTTCTGCCACCTGACAGGAATTGCTGTCGCCACCCTTTTCCACTTGATTGCCCTTCATTTATACAATACATCTTTTTACTTATATTTACGTTTGTCTTCAACGTTACTTACTTATGATGTAGTATTATTTTTTTTTGCTTGCTTGTCTCCGACTTCCCTTCCGAACCCTTGCATTCCGCCCCCACCTCGAATGCGGTAATTAGATGTGCATTGTGCAGCGCCCAGTAAATCACATTATAACAATTGTGCATTTTTATTTACATACGTCCTGGCGCATGCTTCCCTCCGCTTTCTGTCTTTTCGCAATATGTACTCGAAGGACTATTTTTCCAGTAATCTTTTGCGGGCATGGTCCTGCGCTCTCGGCAACTTTGCACTGGATTCGTGCGGAAGTCGCCCCCAAATCAGTGTGTGCCGCTTCTCCGGTACGCCCGATCTTATCTCTGCCCCACGAATTCATTCATTAAATTTATGAACAGCTGTTACACTTATCTGCAATGTGCCTCCCGATTTTTAGGGCTCAAACGTGACCGCAAATTGATACCCGATTTAACTGCGACACTGCTTATGGGTGCATCCTGATGGGGTGGCGGGCAGCAGAAGCCGACACAGGATTTCGCAATTTGACAGCACGGACGCAATGCTTTAAGAGAAAAAGCCAACCAGAAGTTTTTGTTTTCATTTTAAATTGACACAGTAAACAAGAGATTTTGTGAAAAAATGCGAATACAATTTGTTTTTGCAGTTTTTCAAAATCAGAGTGTTTCTGAAATTTTCAATTAATTTTTTATATAAAAAAATATGAATGGCAAAGGCTCTGCTCTTTAAACAATTTTAAAACCAATTAGAATAGACTCGCTTGAGGGATCTTATTTGAATCTTTGCCCGTAACCAAACATATACACGTACATGTTTGTGATTGCTAAATATGTGAATGAGGGTGAATTTTTTTTTTCAGTTTTTTTACAATTTAAAATTTTTTTATTAATTAATGGAAGTCCGAATAGAGTAAGAAATGTATGCAGGTGCGGTAAAAAAGTTTATTGAATTTTAAACATGCCCCGATTCCAATTGAATTGCAATTAAAAGTAAAAAATGAACAACGATGTAATCTCGGGAAATTGGTGATGCACAGATCCGGATTGCAAAAAAAAAATTTAAATCATGTTCTGTGTACAGTGAGCCAGAACATCTCAAAGTGTGGGCTGAAAAACGGTCTTAAATGGAACACGAGCAGTTTGATTGGCGGACACTGTCTGCCGTCGCGTCTCCTCTGAGTGGGCCGCGAAAAATTATCGCTTTCCAAAGGTGGGTCGCGGCCCACCAAAGTTTGGGATAAACGCTCCCCGCAGACGTGCTTTGGTTGCCTTAAGAATTGTCTCTCTTAATTAAACCAATCGATTTGAAATTGGGAGGAGAACTGAAAGAGATTAATTTTATGTTTATTGCCAATCGGTGGAAATGCCCAATTATCGGTCTTGATTTGTTCTGATTGAATGTTCTTCATTCTTGGGTTCAACTTTGGAAAAATGATTTCAACTAATGATCCATGATTTTTGTACGAAAATTTTGTACGTTTCAGTTAAATTTTGAAAGCAATCGCAATTCAGAAAATGATTTTAATTATGTTTATTTTTTTAAATAAAATAGAAAATAATTATGTTTTGTAACTGAGGAAATTAATTAATAAATGTTTGCCATTTTTTCTTAAAATATTTTTGTTAATTTTTTTCATATAAAATTTTCGTAATGGTGCAGAATTTCGACTTGAAAACTTACTCCAATTTAATTAAGAAAAACCAAAATAAAAATTAATAAAAAACCAAATCGAATTTTTTTCACATATTCCAAACAATTTATTGATGAACATTTGAAAAATATTTGTAAAACATTTCGTAATTTTTTTTATTTGAACAGTGTTTTCCGAACGTTTGGTGTACTGTGCATTCTTTGAGGGATGTATTTTTCTTTCTCCTTGCTCCAAAATTAGAAGAAAATAACCCAAAAAGAAGATAGTTGTGCAGAAGATTAAAGCACAAGAGTACAGTGACAGTGATTTATTGAACGAGTGGAAAATTTTGTGAACTTTTCAGTTTTTTAAGTTTTTCAAGTGATTTTCAATTCATTGTAAGTAAAATTAAGCTAAAAAAAATATTATTTCGTTCCGTTTCTCAATCATGACATATACGTAGTTTTAATGTCGAATATAGAAATGTGCGGTTCAGCAAATTGAGTTCGTGTCATGTAAAAATAATAACAATTGATATTTTTCATTGAACCTTGGAGTTGGATTCAACTCAAACACTTTTAAGAATATAAAAGTTGTAACAAATATTGTACAAAGTTTTGAGAAATATTCAAGAATCCTTTGGCAAACAGTTAATGAATATTTTCTAAATATTTTTTGACCAATTGTTGACGTGATTTAAATATTATTGCATCTGCAATGTGCAACTTGTTCAAGGATGAAGTCATGTGAAATAATTAATTAATATTTCTCAATGGTCAGGAAGAAATGAACAAAATAAAAATTCGGGAAATAGTTCTATGTTTCAATGCACGGATAACCCTCCGCGTTAAGTAAATCGTATTACATGAAACTCAGCTCTCATATGAATCGACGTAAAAAATAATCGAGGTAAAATTAAACACATATTCACAAACATTAGGTGTGACATAATGTACCCACAAAACATACAAATATGTATTTCCATTCACTGTTGTGCCTAAAAATATATAGAACTCATTTTAAATTTAAATTCACTTTCATCTGAATCACTGATTTCTAAATGGCTTATGGAATGCTAAAAGAAAACAGGATGAATTTGTTTAAAAGGATGTTGCGTTCATATACACCAATAATATGCACAATACAGACATTGCGTTATAAAAATCCAACTAATCCAAGTTACAAAACGTTTCTAACAACTTGTAGATTTGAATCGTGTAATATAAGTATCCTATTATACAAGGGTCACTATTATCTAACCAATAAAAATAAAATGAAATTCTCTAAAATTCGTGGGTTTTAACTTGGAATGAAAAGAGAACCCTTTACGCGGCTCTCAAGCGATTAGCATTTGTTTATTAATTTTGATTGGCTGTGGGTTCATGAACATCCGGAAACTGGAACTGTGAAACGTCGTGACGAAAACTGCGACGCTATCAGGCTTAAAAGTGCGCCCCAAATTCATTTTGGTCGCTAACCAATCAGATAACCAAAGAACATAAACCTAAAAATACACCCAAATCTTCCCAAACAATCAAAGATAACTTCTCGATCGCTTCTCTTATTCCCCCTTTTCGTTTTCTTCAATTATAGAATAATGAAAAATTTGCTTCAGCACAGTCTAACTAAACAAAAATAAATAAAAAATTCAAAAAAGATGCTCAATTTTTTCATTGAGAAATCTCTTTTATTTTTGAATGTCACTTCAATTCGGATTCGGCTGCTGATAAAACAATGAACATTTCAGCTAAATTAAACATTTTACTTTCCTCTTCGGTCTTCTGTTTGATCGGCAGGATTAATCTCAATTGCACGGGAAGAAATTCAGCTTTGTCTTGAGCAGCAGCTGCCCCATTTGCGGAGTGTCCCTGCCAGGAGAGGTAGCTCTTGTATCAAAGGTAAAGGTAAACATTTCATTCCGCTTCTATTAGTGTAATTAATTTTGTTGAAAAATAGTCAAAGGATATTTCATCTCAAGAAGTCATCGAGGGGAGTGAGTAGGAAAGGCCAGATCACTGCAGGAGCATATCAAGTTCCACGATGAGGACACGATGATATGGAAAGGATGAATCTAAACGAGTGGATTTTCTGCAGTGTACCCAAATATAGGACGCAATTGATCCCCAAGTCAACGATTTTATGTTTCGAGAGCTCTAAGCGCAAGGATACCTCACGGAATATAGATTAGCTTTGTTGGGGAACACATTCAATGCTGATTTCGGGATTATGATAAACGAATTCAGCTGTTGTCGCAAAAGTTAGGCGTATGAAATCAATGTTCCACACATCCGAAAGGGTTGTCGTGTTCCAGAGCAGTCGAAGGAGACGTTTGAGTTTTTCATTTGTGATGGGAAAATAATTCAACGAATTTAAATTTAGTGGCAAATATTCGTAAAATCATTTTTCCAGGGAATAAACGGTTCTTCTTTCCGTGTTCCGCTTTCCAAAATTTCGACTTGAATCACAATCTGTTAAAACAAATTAAAATTCCTGCTTCAAAAAAATATACAAATGAATAAATCCTTTCACATTATTCTGCACCATTGTGCTTTAAATATTATTTTATTTTACACATTATCTTTTCAATTTTTTCACTCGTTGTGAAATGTTAATTGTGCTTGAACTAGAAAACAACAAACATAAAAAAAAAAAAAAAAAAAACCCCTTAACATCTGGAATTTCTGATTCTGCACGTACAGAAAAATAAAAAAAAATTAAATTTTGCGATCTTTTGCAAAAAAAAAAAAAACTGCATTAAAAAACAAATTCATGGAAATTTTCGACAGGAAGGAAATTCATGTTTTTTATGAAAATAATGCATAAAGTGAAAAGTATTTTTCGGAATGATTACTGTTCTCGTTGGGGAAATAACGTGAACGGCAAGCGCATTTTGCACGTAAACAACAGCAGATAAAACCCAAACTGCAACCCGTTGAAAAAGGATACTTTCTGCTTACTTTTGCATAAATATGATGGAGTATCTAGCACAGCAGGGAGCTTGGATATGGCTTAAAAATTGCATTGCTGTTTTTGAATTCCTAATATTACGTACTTCTGTATCAAAAACAAACCATTTTGTATAGCACCATGAGGACCTCTTAGACCAAAAAAATATATGACTCCAATGATGGTAGAAGGTAACCCAGAGGAGAGGGGAGGGGGGGGGGGTAGTCCTTAAGATGTCGATAGATACGTTTTACATTATGTTTTTATTTCTTGAAAAATAATTTAGTCCATTTTTAAATAAAAAAAGACAACAACTCAGATCCTTATCTAATGTTTAATGTCAAATTGTTGATTTCTTATTGGCAACAATTATTTTGTAAAAAAACCTTAACACCATTTAATGCAATTTATTAATGTTAATTGAAACTATTTCCTCTAAAGTTCTTTGAAGAACTGACCTTTAAACTGAATTGAAGAAACCTTCCTCCCTTTCAAACCAGTTTTGTCCAACAAATTTCATGACTAAAGAATGATACAATTTTATAGTTGATAACAAAAAAAAAACAAAAAAAACAACAACAACAAATAGTAATAGAGTGAAATTGTGCACAGGGTGATACATATTGTAGTACACCTGCTTCATCGTCGCATTCCCTCGGGCCATCAAATCCTCTGGAAATTTCACCGTTAAAGAAATCTTTAAGATGACAATGACATCAAGTCACCTGGAGACTTAAGTACAAGCAACGAGTCGTGGAAAACACTTAATTACTTGGCAATGTACGCAAAGACCAACATAAAGGACACCGTTTGTTGAACACAGTATGGGTTTGACGGTTGTAAATTCACAGGACGAAATCGGTGTTCTTCAGAAAATTTACTCGATGTGTGTCTTCGAATTGCATTCTGTGGACGTGTTGAAAACGCTCTATGTTTACACATTAACCGTTTCTTTGTTGGATTTTATATCTTAGATGTGGGGTATATTGAGTTTGAACAAATGCTTGCAGCGCCTTGAGAGAATGGTGGTAGGAAAATGAATTATATGTATATTCTTGAAAATACACTCTTTTATGAATTTTCGCCCGTCTATTTTTCTGTACCTCGAGAGTGGTTTTAAATAAAGGGGTATAACTTGGTTAAATGATCAGTGCCAGTGGCAGAACGAAACAATTATCAGACAGTAACGAGTCCCTTGCAAGGAAAGATGAGGATGAGGATGCCGAAAGCTACTTTGAGGGCTATGCCGAACAACACAACTTCGCAGTCAATTTGTTAGTTGTAACATTTTATAATTTTATACGACTTTTACTGCCCAGCATGGAATTGCAAATTGCGAATAGCAAATCAGAGGACAGGAGTAGCGTTCGTGATGACAAAATTGTGGACTTGGACCTGAAAACGCAACGCGAATTTCAACGTCTTCAATTTTACGGTGCCCTAAAATGGCCAGTTTTTCTAAAACTAGAATGGCGTAAACACTGCTACATATTTGGGGACATGATAGATCAATTCACGGCTGACTTAGTCAAAGCCAAAGCGGATAATTACGAAAGATGGCTCTCGAAATTCCGAAATATTTTGGATCCAAATACGGCTACAGAAGCTGATACACGAGGCTTACAAAAAGAAATTTCCGAACTCAGTACACCTAAAGAGACTTAATTAGGCTGTTTTCGTAGCCAAAAAATTTGTTATTGTTATACAACAACTGGACATCAACAAAATTCGAACTCGCAGTCGCAACTCCGATAAGTACAAGTTGACAAAGATTGTCGGGCTCCAGAGCGACTTATGGACCCCGGGCACCTTTACGGATTTATTTAATGCTAATGTCTTCTTCGTTTTTTTAAATACAATTAGAAACTAGGGTCCTGCACCGGGCACTCGATCTCCAGGGTATTTGCCCCCGTTGCCTCTTTGTCGCCGACCCTGTATAGGCTGTATGGACCTTTCTCCTTTCTTGTATGTATAAAAAGTTAATTTGCTTAAATTTCGCTTTCCTTTATTAAACACAATAATTCTAAAAACGCATTAAAATTGTTACTTGGTTTTTGAAATTACAAAGATCCCAAAAAACATCTGATTTTACATGGATTTTTTTAAGACATTGAGAGGAGTTTTTAGATAGATTTCGAAGAAAAGTCTATCTATTGAGATCGGTACCATGTCATGATTTTCAAAAATTCGAAAAATGGTTGGCGGAGGAGGTTGAAATTTTGGAAAAATTATATCTAGACCCTTATGGAGCTTAGCGAGAAACTTTGTCGGCATAACTAAGAGTACTTCCTATGTGGTTTATGGTGACACCAAGGCTTAGGAGTTGTGAGGGTATGAGTGGCGAATGGGGGTGTAAATTCGAAATTTTTAAAACCATGTCTTGTGGGGTGTCGTTGAAAAGCTCTTGATGAGTAATTTATAATTCAATAACTTCGAAATCTACCTCACCCTATAGGTCTGCCGAAAGGGATTTTTCATTTTTCGATTGGTAAACTTTTCTTGTTCGGTTTCGCATATTAGTTTTCGAAGGACATTATCTTCTGTATAAAACATAAAGACGAATGTTATAACTTCATAATTGGTTTGAATTAATTATAATTTAATTTCTGGTTTTAATTGAAAGTAATGCTATGTCCACAATTTTGATTTGAACGCGAAATTCAAATAGTCGCTTGCGTGTCGATTTACCGAAATAACTTACATTTGTTTTTTAAATCAAAACGTACATTCAATCCGCTTACAATATGGTTAATTCATTGCGTGTTGTATCAAAACTGTGCTACCTCGATTTCTCATGGCTTTCGATTCTTCCGGAATTTTTGAATTCACACCGATTTTCCATTTAGCAGTTGACAGTTTTCTAATGCTATTTGTTGTAAATAAAATCGCTGAAAGTTCTTGGAAAAATTTTCCACAGCTTTTTTTTTATCGTGTTATATGGAAATAGTGTTGTCGAAGGATTGAATACACATGTGTGATAATGTTCTATATTTACGTCATTTTAACGATTCGCGTTGATGCGTGTTAAGATCTCCAGGTACCCTTGTAATTTCCCAGGAAAAACCAAGTCGGGGGATGTTGTTATGTTGTTGAATTTCACTGCATAAGAATCACCCACCTGAGAACTGTGCCCACTTGTGTTATGTGAGGAGTTGTGACCTAGACTTGGTGCAATGTGCGTTCTGCCAAATAGTTCTAACTTTATTCACTGCAAAAATAATTTCTAGTTTTCAAAAAAAAAAAAAAAAATTATAATAATTAAAAAAATAATACAAAAAGGAAAGTCCACATCAACAGAAATGTACATATGTAAGTTAGCTGAAAGTAAAATGGGGTTGAGTAGATGGAAGGAAAACAGCTGCACTTAGAAGCTTCTAAGGATCCAGGAGCCGTGAAATATGGAATTTTATCACGAAGCGAATTTACACCGACATTGGCACGGAATGGGGCTTGTATGTAGAGGAATCCTCGGACGCAAGCCGAAGAATTCGCTTTATCTCCGAGATGGTTGCGAGGCCTTGAAGGAATGCATTTTGCACCTTTCCTTTAGCAGATTATGAGCTTACCAACACTACGAGGCAACATCCTTTTATTTATTTATTCTATACTATTACCTTCTCTTGTTTTTTTTTTGTTTTTTTAAAATCATTTTTCCAGAATTTCCAGGACTTTGTGCAATACATATTGTACGAAGCGAAGGAAGTCTTCGTGCATTTTTACAATTTCAAGGCAAAAGAACTAATAAAAAACATTCGCCTCACTAAAATTGAGTTGCAATTTGTTCGTTCACAAATTATATAAAAACATTCACGAATTTCCAAGTACTCCAAAGTGAACAATGTTCAGTGAACATGTCGAATTCGCCAAGACAATGAGCTAATTCCACACAATGAATTATATCATACATGCATCTTTTGATGTTTTTGTTTTTTTATTGTTCTTGTTTTTTATAGGTATATTTTTTGTTTTATATTTTTTAATTTACCAGACAAAAAGCAGCAAACAAAATTTGTGTCATATACAAAAGTGCATCGCAATACCGTTAATGCAAGAGAAAATTCACGGTACGGACAACCAAGGACAAAAGAATAGGGAATTAAAAAGGAAACTTGCCAGCTTCTAGAAATGCAAGTGTGCCATGAATACTTCTGGGCAAATAAAACACAGCAACTTTGACTCGATAGCATCATTAGTGTGAATTAAAAGTGTCCAACGTCTAAGACTTGTGGAAGGCATTTTAAAAAATATATATAGATTAGATATATGTATATACAGAGAACTCTCTTGCAGTGTGCCACGTGGCCAGAAGTTATGAGTTATTTATATCTGAAGGAAATGCAATTAAATAACACCGGAGTGTTGCATAACATCATGAGCTATTTTCTGTGCATTATATGAAAAAATACTAACCATTATGACTGAGCGGTTGGATATAGGAATTCGTAAACACTGAATGGGGAATTTGTTTTGTTGATATTTTTTAGAAACTAAACAAAAACATTCCATAGAGAAATTGAATCGTTTGCATTGTCATACTCGGATCCGACTTTCACTTATGCATTCATTTAAATTATTATGCCCATTATGAAAATGTGTTGAATTGTTTACTAATAAAAGAGAAGATGAATCAATTTGTTGTATCGTATCATTTAATTAACATCGATTTTCTAACTTTTATATCCAAAAATTCAATTCAGAAAAAACGATCGAATTTTTCATTGAGCTTATTCGATTATGGAAAACAATTGACTTTATTGTTCAAAATTCCAAATTTTAGGGATGGATTTGTCGGAATCATGAAGTTCATGCAGATTCCCTGGGATACAACAAAATAGTTATCATATCACAATTGACATAATGTTGCCTCTTCAACTTTATCAATTTATAAATAATAACCCAAAGTATACATTAAAAATTGCATTATCAGGACACATCACTGACGGAGGCAAGGGAACGAAAAAATATTGTTAATATGTGTGTTATTAATTATACCAAGAGAAATTTAAAGTACAAAGCAAGTGTAATGAATTATTAACTTCGTTTTCGAATATAACTGTACAATGTTTAATGGTTATATAAGGAAATAGGAATATAAGGATAATGCTCTAGATGTTTTTTTTGCAGCAGACTGATGTCTATGATGTCAATCAGTTCACATGTTGTATGAAAATTTATTTAAATTGTAAATAATAAATTTTAAGCTGCACTTTTGCCAAAAACATATAAAAACGGACGTGACGTATAAAAATTGCCATGGTACTGAAAAATAGTTTCAACAAATCAAAGTTCAAAAAATTTAAAAATGAAAAAACAAGCACTACCCGCGGCAATTAAAACTTCTCAAAAATTATTTAAAATTACTAAAAGTTATATTTTTTAAAATCCATTTCAAATATTTTTAAAATTCAAATTTAAATTACCCGGGTCTTTGAGCAATGAAAATGAAATATTTTCATTCCTGTCTAGTTTTTACAATTCTTTACTGCACAAGTGCACACTTCACCATTTTAAATACGAAATGGTCTATATTTATGTAAAAGCTCTTAAAAACTTGCCTACGAATTCGTAAACAACAAACCGCCAAAGTGTGAAATGGATGACGCGCAACATGGCGCGACGCGTGCGAAATCTTGAGCATAACTTTTGTTCGTTGTATCATGACTGGATAACAAATGACCAAATGTTTTGGTGTTTTGTTTTGTTGTGCATAAAAGAAAAAATTTACAATGAATTATTATCCGCTTATAAATATCCGTCCGTCTGTTTACACATCTGTCTGTTTGTCAGCCAAAAATGCAATTTGTACAATTTAGATTTCGTTAAAATTCTAGTTTTTAGTTGGAAGATGAGCGAAATCGGGTAATACCTTCTTAGTGTTGTCATATAAAATTCAATTATATTGCATCACATAATGGTGTATTATTTTTAACTGATGATTTTACAAACAATTAAGTGCTAAATGAATGCATCCTTTTTCTCACGATAAAATGCATTAGCAGAAACTATGAACTTTCGTTTTTGCAATTGATTAAAATAGAAAATTTGCCGACATAATTACGACAATTTAATAAAAAATTTTAAGATTCAAGGAAATTTTAAATAATATTATTTAAATTCGATTACATCAGAAACGTTTTGTTTGATTTAATTCCAGTGAAGTAATCGCTTTTTCTGGCAATTTTATCATTTATTGTTTTCATTTTTCCGAAAATTCTTCTTTAAATCACAAAGATACAAAAAACAGGAAAAATTGTGCAACTCGATTTCCAAACTCCGAACTTTGTCATTGTTATTATTGTTTTAATCTCTCTCAACAAAATAGAATAGATTAGTCGATTTCTTACAAAATCATTATATAATGGAATGTTATAATATCGGAAACTAAACATTAAACAAATGACATAAGTTCTAAAATATGAAAAAATGTCAAAATAGAAAATTATGTTGTATTTTTCTCTTCATTTCCTGTTTGTGAAAATGTATGACTTTCAACTTTTGTGATTATAAAATAACAGAAGTATTTTTTAATTCAATATTGATGATGCTGAAACAACAGATTGTGACATAAAAGCAACTGGTTTCCCCAGGAGTGTCTTCTATCACCTTAAAAAAATAAAATAAAATCAAACAGCTACTTAAGAAAAATGTCCTGAGTTCAGTCGTTTGTGTTACTTGATCAGGTTCAAGAACAAAAACTCTTGACCTTTTGCCAGCAGGAAGTGTGTGAAAGAATGTGTATGGATGTGTGTGGTTGCGATAGTGTGTATGCATGGCCGACGATAGAAGCACGGGAAGCCATAGATTACAAAAAAAGGATGTAAAGCAAGAAAATAAAATGATAAGCACGTCGCTGTAAGTCCTTAATCGGCACAGTACATCACCAGAAGGAAAGGAAGTGCAGAATAAGTGGTATCATTGAAAAAAAAAAAAAAAAATAGAAAATAGGTGAGGACATAGATAATGGGAATAGGAAACGGGGAGGGTTGAAGAAGTTAAACGGATTGCTGCTGAGATAACTGAGGAATGAAAAGTTGATTACATTATTATAATGAATATCGACAAAATTGGTTGGGGTCCTCCCACAAAGTTTTATGTATTGTATTTACCCGTTTAGGATTACGTGGAAAATCATTTTATACGTGAAAGGCTTCAATTCATGAGCCTTCATTAACTTCAACTACAGTTTGTCAAGTTAAACAAAATAAACAAACCTTCCAAAAAAAAAATATATATATATAGAGGCGAAATTAAAACAAACCGAAAACTGGAAACCAATAAATAAAACGGAATTCGCTGAACCGCATCAATATCACTGGCTCCTTAATTTGTTACTGGAATTACGCCAGGACAGACCTAAGCATCGAGGTCCTTCCTCAATGCTCCAATGTAATTCCGGCACTTGTCTATTCACTACACGTGCACTTCCAGTCCACAAGACCCTATCGAACGTCCAGTTCTATTTCAGGAGCGCGATGGTGCAGGGATATAAGCGGGAAATAAGGTGGAAAAATTAATGAAGTGCTGCGACCGTCACAAGATATCACTTCCGATTAGAGTGAACACTGCACACAAGGAAGCTGTACTAGATCCAGGTCCTTGATTTTCGCATCAACTCAAAATTATCGGGTGATTAATGCTGACAAACGACTAATTTAGACACATAACTGTGATTTTGAGCACTTCGGGGCGGAAGCTGTATGCAATTTGTGGATCAATGGCTGCTTTATGAGGGCAATATTCGCGGAAATCGGTGCCTCCCCGAATAACAGACATAATGACAGCAAAATAGGTACTTGTGATTTCAATTACAGCGACTTTACGACTGCACTTAAATGCCATTTACACATGTAGTTGCGAGGATTTTGATTGCCGCAATTGTTGGTGTTTCCGTGTAAATTACTTTGGAGAATTGCGTATTAAAAAACGGTCATATTCAACCGTTTATTGTTATTTACACCGTTATAACAGCAATTATACATAACGGTATCTCAATTTCTGTTTATCTCGTAACGCTATTAAAACAGATCCACTGTAAATGTTCTGCTGTTTTAGTGCACTGTTATTCATTTTGTGATCCTGTAAAGCATAAACACTAAAATCGTTATGTTAATTTATTATTGTGCACTAAATTCGAGGAATTAGGCTAAATGCGAGATGCAGTTTATGGACGAATATAAATTTATAATTAATGCAAACTTTTGAAAATTATGTTAGGAATTTTTAATGAACGTACTTTGATTTGTTGTGGAAGAAATTATAAAAGAATTACAGCGAAGTAAAAATAAATTACGATCTTTCTTATCGTTAAATTCAATCAGAGCGAATGCAATGTGTGTGAGTGTTCTTGTTTGTTTTTAAAAAAGGGAAAATTACTGAACTGAGAGAGCGATGAAAAGGATATTAATGTTTTAATCGATGTATAAAAAATCGTTCACCGTAATTCACCGGAACAAAAAGGACAATGAATAGAATGAACAGAAAAAGGATTTTTTTTTTAATATGGTTGTTTTACGGTAGAATGACGTTGTATATCTTCGGGGCGTACATAATAGAATAAACAAGAACTTTTGCAGCAGCACTGAAGTTATATAACTGTCTTAAAGCACCCAATCATGAAACAACTTCCGTTCAAAGCTTGCGAAGAAATTTTTTAGTGATATTTTTCTAAACAGTTTTTTTTTTTTTTTTATTGTCAGAAAAAAGAGGTTGTATGTAGATTGTATATATGTATGGAATATTACACTGTTTGATTTTTCTTTTGTTTTACAAGATAGCTCGCCATTAGTGAAGGCAAATTGAATTCGATTGGGAACCCCCGGACCGTGATGCAAATCGATAACTTGTGAGTCTTCTTGTAAAGTGAAATAGACACGCCTTAAGTATTGCTAACTAGCACGCTTCAGTGGCATTAACTGAGCAGTATCACAGTGTGAATGCGTTGTTTTAATGATAGGTTTAAAGGATTTTTGACCCAACGCAATAACGCATAACACTTAATGTGCATTAGTGGGATATAATTTCCGTGAATCAAGAGTGCACAATTTTGCATTCTACAAAGCTACAAATGGGGATGGGCATTTTTGTATGAGAGCTGGTCTAATTACCAACAAGGACGAGACATATGTCATTCGATAGCTCTTATAATGTTCTCCAATAGTTAATATGCCGGATAATTTCAGTTCGATGGGGGAACAAAGTTATAGCGGTTCTAAGGTAAAAGGTAGTTACAGTTTAAATTTTTGAAAATATTCCCTGTGCATTCCGCAATGGAGAACAGTTTTCTTTGTTAATCAATAAATATTTAGGCAGTTTAAAGGAATGCACTCAACCCTTTCCATAACAAGCGTTTCAGACATCCATTAGGTTTTCGAGTGGATTTCGAGTGATGACATGACAGACTGCATCCATTGTTTCCATAGTTACCAAGTGTCATGCACTTAGAGTGCATTTGTGTCAGGATTATCTAGGTGCAAGTGCAACAAAACAGTTGACATGCATGAGTCCCTGGAATGATTTTGATATTAATATTGCTAATCTATAGAAGCAGAATGTACGGAAATTGCAGTGTAATGGATGTAATTATTATAATTTGACATTTTGATAGCAAAATTACTGTTATTTTCTTCCATTACCACTGCCAATTACATTTGTTATTGTCAATGTTTCAACATATGTATAAGAGATACATTCAATTGTTCGTTTGAAAGTTTATTGTGACTGACAGGGTTGGAAAATCGTATATATCATTTAAACTGCATGTAACTGAATGTAAACTTCAAGAGCGTCGACTTGTAAATAATATTGGAAGGCCCGACCTGAACACTTAAACAGTTCGGGTATTCACCCGCGGAAAATTTTAGTCCTTTTTTTGCTAAATTTAAATGTGATTGATCGGAAATTGAGATAGATATCGATGATATGGTGGACGACGGAAGGACATTGGATTTTTGGAATCTACGCAAATTTAAACATAAAAGAAAAAATTTGGAGAGGTATTAAACAATTTTTTTCGAAGCGAATACATAGGTGTGTTATTCTTTTACGCACCTATTAAGGGGATGGGGGAGTTTGATCCCTTTCGACACTGCGATTTGGAAGACTCAACCCCCCCCCCCCCCCCCCCCCCCCCCGGGCCCTTGATGAGGCGCCCCTGCTCCTGAAGAACTTGAATACGTTTATTGCAAATATAGACACCTTTTTTATTTATAACTACGGAACTTTGCCGAGACTTTTGCAATACATTAAGTTGGCTGCGCTTAAAATCGTGGCTGCGTTCGTTTATTTAAAGAATTACTGTCAGCGCTCAATTTCAACATTATACGCAAATAACAAGTCAAATGCATTTTCGGTAACACCAATCAAATCGCTCCATTCGACAAATTGTTCCGGTCTCTATCGACAACAGAATTCACTGAAATAAGTAAAACAGAAATTTATTCAAATGTATGTTCCTTTTCCAGTGACTACAGCTTTCGAAATCAAACATTTCATTGGTTAATGGAATCGGCGCAAAATCCTTTTTGTGTTTGCTCTATAACAAATAACAAATATTTTCTGTGCAATTCGATAAACAAAAATATTTTTGCTCACGGATGCGGATCAAATAAAACGTGAGATATGGATTTGTCACATTTCCATTAGGAATTCAATGGTGGATTTGTTGGGGAGGCAAATCGTCTTCACTGTGTAGTGTGTACAATGTGCATAGTGTTAAAAGCATTCGAACTGTTAATGAGACTTTTTTCTGTGTCACTTAATGGGTCGGCTTTGAATTGAAATCAATCGAAATTAAATCGAAAAGAAATATCCTCGAATTTTGAAGCCCTTCATGATTTCATCATCTTTCATAATAAACAACAAAATCAAAATACAATTTAACGGTAAACTGTGTCACAAAATTAAATTATTTGATAATTGTGTTTATGTTTTCAGTTCCTGTTTGAACATTTTGTTCACTTTATTTGTTTTTAATCTTTTTGACACTCCAAACGCGAAAATTTCAAACATTTTTATGTTGAAACCGTGAAACACTTCCAAAAAAATTAACAAAAATATAAATATATAACTTAATAAAACATGACAACAATTTTAAGGCAACGATTAGTGAAAGCTGGCTCAAATTATATTAAAAACTTTTTCGGAAGGTTTATAATGAATTCTTTTTCGAATAAGAGATTTTTGGTTTTCACATTCAAATAATTTTTCTTCACGTTATTTTTACAACCAAACCGTTTTGTTATACTTTTCAGAAAGAAAAGCTTGAGAAAATAAGTTGCTGTGTTGCTTGCAGAGTTTTGTTTTTCTTATCATCTTGTTTAATATGATCCACAAAAGTTCTGCATGATATTTTAATATTTATATTTTGAAAACTTTGAACACGAAATTTGTTGTTTTGGTTTGTTGTGGTCGGCTAGGCTGGGAGGAAATTTCCTGACATGCATTTGACAGGATAATGCCGGCCTCCGCGCCGCGCAGTGAAGGTAATAGAACCGTGTAGTAGTATTCGTCACCGAGAACTTATTTACAGTATAGTACTGTCTGTGTCAGTCTGTCTGTACAGTCGATAACTTGAGAACGCTTACAGCTAGAGGATCGACAGTCGAATAATTCTTCGTTGAAATTGTAAGGTCAAAATCAAATATGAGTAAAATCGGGCAACCCCTTCTTGGTGTTACCATAGGATGCTGAATCAATTTTATAAGAATTGACAAACAGACAGACATATACTATTCTGTAAACTACAAAAATTGATTCAGTATGTCGAAAATCCCCTGATACCAATTTTGTTTCATTCTAATCACATTAGGAGATATGGGTGTTCGGGTCCACTGTATATTTAAATGACAATTTTATTGACTTGGTATGTTTTGAACTGAATTTTAGGTATGATTCCATAGAGATATCTCAATAAAATTCATAACTCGAAAAGTCTCAAAAATCATAGAACATACATGGGGGGGGTGATGATTTTCCCGACGTGCGTGAATTTGTTGTGCGGGATGAAGCCCGGAGACGAGGAGGGTTGAGCCCCCTCCCCCCCCCCCCCCCCCCCAAACGGACCGCAAACTATAATTTTTATCCAATTTTCTGGGAAACGTGTCTACTGCATAAAATGAATCGTGACTGTAATACACATTAAAATGTTATAATTACATTTACAGTAATTTACTGTTAAGTCAAGTGAAACTCGATTACGATTTCCGAATCCTTTCGGTTGTGCATCAACGGAAGATAGACCAATCCAATCTTCTCGGAAGTCTCCTCAGCCCTCTTCTATTACGTTCATGATGCTGCTGTGTCCAACATTCGCTCGCACACATGTTTGATTAAAGTGCAATTTACCGCCGAGAAAGCTCTACAGTACGTTGTTAATAAACAGTACTCAGTATATTGTCATTGTAAAGCGCAAAACTGCAATTCAACTATTGTTTGCATTGTGTGCATCCGAAGCTGCAGGGCATGGAATGTGGCAGATCCGAGAGTTCATAATGAGGAAAGAAATGCAGCAAATAAGCTGCGAGTGTATCATGCAGTAATATTGATAGTGTAGAATTTGTAGAGTTTCCACGATCGCTGAATGCGACGGACGAGTTTGATCATCTGTAGAGACTGCGGTGAATGAAGACGACGAAAAGCGGAAATTACAAATTTTAATTCCAAAGAGGAATGAATCCTTTTGGTTTTTGTCTGGGATCAGGAATGGAGAAGAAATCGCAAATTCTGTGCATAATTGTACACCTGAGGAAAATTGTCGCTGGAAGATTAATTGGAGATCTAACAAAAAGCATTGCAAAGGATTAAGGATAATTAAAAAGAGATTCAGAATCACAGGGAAACGCTTTAAGTGCAAACAAGACATCAATGTCGCGAGTTTCGCCTTGTTATTATTTTCTGCAGAAATATAAAATGCGATTGTCTTTTTGTGGAAATGGTGCAAGCAAATATTAATCGCAAGCCCCGTTGATGAAAGGACTCCATAGATTGTCGAATAAACAAGTGCGAAATTTTGTCTGTCTGGAATTGTAACATGAAATGCGACATGAATTTGAATTTTGTGCTTTTCAAGTGGAATAATAAACATCTAATTTATTGTTGCAATATTGGAATGCAACGAACTGTTTCAAAACTGATTTAAATAAATCTGAGAAAATGATTTTCTGTTTTTTACGCTGTTCTGTTCATCATGTAAGACATCGCATTTAAATTCTATGAAAGCAACAATTTTTTTCATTTTTGGGGAATCCTCTAAACCACATAAATTTGATAAAAAACTCATTTGTTATACTAGATCACGATTGCGCCTGTTGCTGCGGCAGATTTAAGTCAGTTCAAAGTCCTTATCTACCTAATATATTCAACACGGAAAGGAGACCGTGACACTGCTCCTGGAATCTGTCAAGTTTCGTGGGAATTAATTTAAGCACGCCCACCGCCCACCGGTGATCTTCCGTCCGCGAAAGAAAAAACAGAAATTACAAAGTGAACATCTCGTCCGGTGGCCGAATTCCTCCCAGTGCGGGGGTGCGTGGGAGTTCTCTCAGGGTCTTTGACATCTCTCAGGTGACATGTGATAACGATTATTAAATCTCCGAGGACAGCCGGCCACGATACGTCTGCCGAAATAGACGCAGTGGGCTAAAGGATGCCGCAACAAATTTCATATTCCACACCAGTCAACACAAACAGGATGAGTTATTTTCGGCGATCTGAATTTGTCTTTATAGTTGTTGAATTTATCTGCGAATCGCTGTCTGTGATTAAAAACATTTTTCCCCTCGGAAAATCAATTACCCAGTCCCATCAGCAGTGTGGGAAAGGTTTGTAGCGAAGGTCGGAGGGTGCGCTATTATTTGTTTATTGGTCTTTTGAAAGCACCTATTGAGTGATTTTATTACCCAGATTTATGCCGACATAAACGAGGATTGCATGGAGATGGATTCACTGGTTTTATTAAAGTCAACTCGGTTAATTTTTGTGGAGTTAATTGTTATTAACTTTGTTATTACCCTACCAACTGACGGGACGCGTTTTGAAGGTTTAGGGAATTACGACCTTTTCAGGCGTGTTTAACGCACACACCAAAGTGGAAGAATAATAACGAGTTAAGGACATTTGCTGGATAATGAAAACTTTCGACGACAAATGATCTCAAAATGAAGAGATGAAATGTCGTTTTGAGATTCCACACAGACGAAGACGAAGAGGAACGCCGTCGGCGATAGAACATTTTGGGATTGTTTTTGGTATTTATTTAATAAAAATATAATTGTTTTCAGCTACAGTTATTTGAACAAGAAGTGATTATTGTTTGAGGGAACAGCTAGTGAGATTTCCCTTTCTGAAATTGCAATATTATTATGTTTAAGGTTTGATTGACTACGCAACTTTGTTCACCGCAACTTTGAATAGTTCAGAGATGACTCCTTGTAATAGATGGATTTTAGCCATTTAACCCTTTGATGTTGAGAACTTTTTCAATTGTTTTTCTCGCTGGGTCAAATGTATTTTTTATAGATTATAATGCCAAGTCCGTCTGTCTGTCTATCTGTCTGTTGTCTATTGTCTGATAACTCGAGATCGCTTGTAGCTAGAGACTTGAAATTTAGTAAGACCAAGCTGGAAGAAAAGCAAAACCGGGTAACACCTTCTTAGAGTTACCATATAAGACTGAATTATTTTTATACAATATGCCGATTTTGTTTAAAGAATATTTACACATAAATTTATTTCATTAAATATTGTTATAAATATGTATTACAGTTGTTAATTGTTGTAAAAGCAGGGTAGTACTGAACAATGATCATAGATGTCATTTTTTGAACAACTTCAGAAATGTCATCTAGTAAAACTCCGAAAAAAATAAAGGAACCAGTGACAAATCGAACATGACAGAACAGAATATTGATCTGCTCGCGCAGGTGATAGGACGTGTATTTTTCCTTTTAGAGATTTCCGAGAAAATATAATAAATTTAAATAAAAAAAAAAGAAAAAGAAAAAAGTAAAACGAATGTTAAAAGCTCATATTTAAGAAAGAATAAGAAAAGTGGGTAATATAATTATAATGTACTTCAAAATAAAATAAAATTAGAATATCGCTTGAAAAAAGTCTTATTATGTGTGATCGAATAAATCCGTTTAACAAAGTGACTTCATCCTGAAGGAAGAAGTGCAAAATGAGAAAAATAATAGAACAGTACCTACAATTAATAATTATTTGAACGGAACTGTTTTGGGACGATTCCTTTTTACTCGATCTTGAAATTTTACAGATACCAAAAACTTTCCTTTTTTGCGTGCTTTATTTTCAATAATTTAGAACGAATATCTCTTTTTACGATGGGAAAACTGGTTTTGCACGATTTTTTACACGATTGAATTGAATTGACCTCTGACATTGGAAGGACCCTGAGCATTCAAGTATTGCCCTCTAAAGTGCTTTATTGCTTCATTGACAAATATTCACTATTTTAACGTATATACTACATTTTACTAAACAGTTAATTATTTTTTTTTCATTTCAGAAAAAACCTATTCCGAGGCACACACAGACTTAAAAAAAATTAACGACAGTGAAACGAAATCGTGTTCAGGGTATTAACGGAAACAAAGGACGTAAAGCGAAAAAAGTCGTAAATTTTGCCATTGTGATTCCTAGTTATTTTATTAGAAATTCAACTTACATATGAAAATAAAGTATATCATTTTAAGAGTCAATAAAACGAATAATAACTAAATTGCTAATAATTCAAGTAAAATCTTCGTGATATTAAACAAAAATTTTTTTAGTAATAGTTGTCTAGAAAAGTTATTTTACGAATCATACGTAGCTAAATTATAAAAATAGATAAAAGTAAAAAATATTTTCCCAAAATTATGTAAATTTTTTCAAATGGTAGCAAATCAAATTAAAGTATTTCATGTAAATTTACTCCAAATGTTTCTAAGATTTACATAGATAAAATGATTTATATATGGCAGACATTGCTTATGGATATCGTCCCCTAAGTACTTCGTATTGAAGGCAATAGTATCATCCAGCCAGAAGCTTTTGCTTTGTGACTTCTAAGAATATTATACATTTAGTGGTATGTTTAATAGCGTCTTTAAAAAAATTACGAGCTCCGTGAGTGCAACTCGATGCAATAATGTCACAATTAATGTAGAATGAACAATCGAAGGACACAACAGTCTGCTTTCAACACCACTAGCCATCATCAAATGTAGAGTTGTTTAATAGTACTGGGGACATTTATTGCGTTACAAGTATCCTATGCCAAAAGGAGTCGGAAACCGGAACTCTATCGAGGATGTTAGTTTGGGAAAAATGCAAGAGGCATTTTTGTCCGACGGCCAAATGTGTTTTATGACACACAAAACTCTGTCAAAATAATATCAATGTTCAATGAAAATTCACTTCCCACGAGGACAATAATTATGTAATCAACGAGCGTAACACACCTAGGGAACCAGGACCAGAACGCACCCCACTGAACTGAAGTAGTTTATGGGGTGCGTTTCATCAATCGGATTTTAGTGATTTGTGATGTTCATTGAGTGTCAGATCTCTGTTCAGATGCTACCGACATGTGATAGTTGTGCAGTTGTCACTACTGTGCAGTTTTTGGTGCTCCAAATAGCATTGAGTGTAGAGTAAAGGTGGAAAAAATCAAATAAAATAAAAATAAAATAAAATTAAATTAAATCAAATAAATAGTTATTTCTGTGTGAGGGGAGCAATTTAAGTAACTCTGTCAAAATGACGATGTGGCAGAGTGGTGGAATGGGAGGACACGGCTCCCAGAACAATCCGTGGATGAAGTTGATGGGAATTGTACACAAGGAGAGGACGCGCCACGTGGACAGTTCGCAGAGCCAGACTGGATCGAACGAGAGAACCCTTAACCAGTAAGTAACATTTATTAATAATAATTGCTGTTTTTATTCAGTTTGCGTTTTTATTTATTTACCAATTCGAAATGTATTTGACTGGGAGAAACAGTTACTGATAACGATTTCTTGTGACAGTTTTTTGAAAGCTAATCGCATTTTTGGTATTTTTGAAAATAAATAAGAACAAATTCATCTGAAATTTGAATTGCAATCATCTACCAATGAATGTAAGGTTTTTGGTTGTTAATAATAAACCGATTTTCTTATTTTCAAAAAAAAAAAAAAAAAAAATTAATAAATAAATAAAATAAAGAACTAAATAAACAGATAAAAATTGATAAAAACTAATTGGAAAGCATATGAAAATTTTTAAATATGTTTCAAAATGAAAACAAAACTATTTCATTTTTCATTATTTTTCACTAAATTATAAGTAAAATGTTTTGAATTTCTTATTTCTAAAATTCACCAAATTGTTTCGAAAGGAAATATTATTTTACTGTATACTTATTTAATTAAAACGTTGCTGACGTCAGCGAAGGAACAAATAAATTGAAATTCAAAATATCAAAAGCACCGTTTTTTTTGTTTCTATTTGGGTTTTTTTTGAAATATTTACAAAGTATTTCATGAGTATTTCGTTTTTTTTCAAATTGTTTTGTTAACAAGTTTCTTATTTGTTGATAATGTTGTTTTATTAATGCGATTCAATTATCTGAATCTCTCAACGTTCGAGTGAACAAATTCCAATTTTGAACATATGAAATGATTTTGTTTTTGTTTAAACTTCGAATTAGAAGTAATTTGTTTGTTTGTACTTTCATCATGACTATTTTTTTTCCTTCGATTAATATTATGAAATGTGACTTTAAATCAGAAAAGTTTCCGCTTTCACCCTTTCCCGAATTTCATGGTCTCAAGGACGATTTCATGTATGGTGTCAGTTTCAATGGCATCCGCAATACTGAAATTTCGGTAACACAATCTGACATGGGCGATCGGGAAACATTGTCCTAGAATTACACCAAATGAGGAATGCACGTTTTCCCCCTTCAAAATCGAGGACGATGAAGTCGTTCTGTCGAACTCCATCCCCTTTGTGCCCGGCTCGAAATCCGAGTAATAACCATGTCCTTGCAGCTCCTTCCACCATTTAACACATTGTGAGATCATATATCACTCTTTGGCGAATATTTCTGTGGCTATTTTGATAGCGAAATGCAATTCTTTGTGCAATTGCTCCAAGGAGTGGTTCTCGATTCGCCTTCAGTGGCAATAAACATTCCCTTTTGCAGGACATTATTCCTTCTCGAATTTGCTGTTCAACTTGTGTGAAAATCCTACATTGAGATAGAAAATACAATTGCAATATTTATCGATATTTGTTGAATTAATTGCAGAAAGGACACTCTGAAGAAGAAGGAGGAGATTTTCGAATGGTCTCCTCTTATTTGCTTTAAATGCAATTTTGTTTTGTCCCGATTGAGTACATTGCATTTTTTATGGCATTTTAGTTGTAAATAAAATAAATAACTCCTTTTTAAGTTGTAGTATAATAATTTTCAGAAATAATATTTACCACTTCTTGTGTAAATTTCGCATAGAGGAGCAAGACTTGCGAGAAATTCTTGCAGTTGCTTTTAGTTGTGTTTCTCCTGCTTGGATAACTTGAGCTAGACCGAGAGGAAAACATATTAGCGATAATTCACCCCATTCAAATATCAGTGTTTTACCTTCAATTAATTATTATTAAGGGGATTGTTAATAACATTAAAATTCTGTTCGTTTAAAATTCAATTTCAATTTCAATTTCAAGTTCTTCCATTGCACAGTTTTCGTACTTTTCAAAAGTAAATTAGAAATTATCGTGGATTTCGTATAAATAGTTTGATAAAATATTCCCACTGATAGCAAAAATAAATTGTTTATTATCATTTGTTGTCAGTATCAAAAGCGAACAATTAATTTTTACATCAATCTCATGGACACTTTTGTAGTGCAATATTGACAAATTATCCTTAATATGTGTATATAAAATTTAAATTCATCATGGGCAGTTAAATGATCGTTTAAGTTTAATAACATAATGCAATAAGTTGAAAGAACCATTTGCACTGTGTATTATAAAGATTTATTTATCATTATTATAAAATATCTCAACCAAAAAAAAAAAAAAAATGATCTGCAAACGACACCAGTTTTTGCAATTACATATAACAAAAATTTTTATTTATTATGGTTAGTCATAAAACATTAAGCACAAAAAAAAAATTATAAAACTGATGAATTTTTTAAATTTAAAGTAGTAAATTCTGTGAAAAAGTTCAACGTAGTCTTTTTGATAATCTAGTTTTGTCGAAAAAAAAAGAGAATTAGCTTTTTATTGCAGCTTTATACTATTTATAGTAATTCCTGCAATTCTCCTCGCATTTCCCCCGCTTCCATTTATTGAAAATTTGCTGCTGTTCATGGATACAAAATTCCATCCGCGTTCCACAAAAATAATGTGAAAACATTGTTAATTGAAGTAATTGACACGATTTGAAGACAAACAAATATTCTATCGGTTATGTTGGCCGGATTTTCTCGTGACATTTTAATCCCACTTAAATTCTTAACACATCCCTTAATCCACTGGAAAGTACTTTTCGCTGTTGGAATGTTTATAGTAAGTTTTCTAACACAAATACCGCTATTAATATTCCTTACACTTGAAATAATAACTAATCTATTTTTAAGTTGATTTGAAAATTCTGTAACCAGCGAAAAACATGTCAACGTCAAATTCGATTTTCGAATATCCGTTTTTCGCTTTTAAAGCAGAACCTCCGCAGTAGGATTCGAAAATGCTATATTGTCCTTGTTATGTGTTCGCTTGTTTAGTAATTAAGGCTCCTAGAATCACGCTGAAGAATTTTCACGAATCAATTCTGATGATTTTCACATAAAAGAACAGAAACGGGCGGTTCCCCGTGAGCTCTGTCCACCCTCTCGGGCACGCAATTTCCAGGACGTGATATGAGCTTAGCATTGTTTTTCAGTACTACACTCGTGTATTGTTACATGTTCAGGTAGCGTTCGGCGAGTCACGCTGCTGGAGGGCCCCATGGGCCCCATTGGATCGACGTCCTTCGCGAACAGAATTCGGTGCTTGGAAGTTCGAGTGCCTCGCACGCACACAGATGGCTTGTATCTCATTTAATTGAACAAAAGCTCCATAGTAATGTTGTAAACAAAATTATTGGCAGACTTTATTTCGTACATCGTGAACGTGAGATTGGCTCGCATGATGAACAATTTAGCCGCATTTCGCGATCATTTCAGGACGACTAAGTGGAAATATGTTTGCGAAGGGAAATCCGGCTTCTTTTGCTGCAATTGCAGTGATTTATGTTCCGTAATTTCCGCATTATTATGGAATATTGCTAATTATTTGTATAAAGGACTTCAATTTCCAAAAAAATATTCGAGGTGTCATACACTGGAAATTGCGTTTTGCTCGTTTCTAGTTCGCCATTTTGTTTTGAATCCTTTGGGGAACACGCCGGATGTTAAAATCTAATCCGAAACTCTATACGGAACTGTGATAGCAATCATATCCGAAGCAGAACAACCCTTCAAAGAGCATCGGAAGCGAGCTGCAATTGCTCCCCAAGTCCCCAGTTCGGTTTAGTTTCTCTGTTTATTTTCCGAAGGATTTGTTCGCTGACGTCAGCAGGACTCTCTGTGAGTTGTCAAAGCTTTTTATCTTCAGACAGACAATTTTTCAAATGGGTTTTTTCTTTATTTCTCGACAATTTCGTTTGACGCTTTGATTATTTTGCAGTTCGTTCAGCACAATCAGCAACAGTGCATAATTAAAACATAAAAAGCCGACTGAGAAGGAACTACGAGAAATGAAATCATATTAGAAGTTTCCATTATCTGCACTTCACACCAAATTTAATTCATTTAACGATCCTTGTTTCGAATCAGTCCTTTCATTTTCAGACTTAATGAATATGGATTCGGCTCAACAAGGATTCGATCATCATCGGAGTCAAGGGTTATCAGCAATTATCGAAAGGCCAAACTAAAATGCATTTTCTACCTGAGTTACTTCGAAGGATTTTAACAAGCTCCTTGAAGATTAAAGACTATTAGGGTTAAGAGGTACTCAATTTCCTGGTAAACTGCTCCCTTTCAGGTGCACCCCCTACCCCAGTTCTACCCTGTCAGTTTATACGTTCTTATCGATTTCACTTTTGCCCCAATCACCATGATCCTGGGGCCTGTGACGACAATCCCAAGGAATAAAACTTTCAATTGTTCTGCTCGATCTCGACGCCATTGATTAACTACCTGCACTACTTATTAGCAACAATAATTTTGCATTTCTCTATTTGAGGAACAATTTCGCAGCAAATTGCACTGTAGCCGCTGAGCGATGGAATTAAGGTCGGTTGTTTGCTGCACTTGGAGAAGATGACGGTGCAGAAGTGCAACGGTGTTTTGCTCAGGTGCTCCATGATTGGCGCTGATTTGCAGTGTGACTAGGGATTTGGTTCTTATGGAGTTGCATTTGAATTAGAATTGCAAATGCGACTTTGGCTCAGAAAATAATAATTAATATGCAATAACTTCCACAAAGTACGCAATTCAGTGAAAATAAGTAAATATCGCACTCATCGCAATAGTTGGACGATGAAAGTGGCATTTATTTTTGAAAACTTACGTATAAAAATTCCATCAGCGGAAAGCACTTTCCAGTGGATTAAGGGATGCAAATGGGATTAAAATGTCACGAGAAAAATTTGTCTGTCTCCAATTCGTGCAGTCAATTACTTTAATTAACAATATTTTCACATTATTTTCCTGGAAAAAGGATGCATTTATTTTACCAGTGAACAACAGAACTTTTTCGATAAATGGAAAATGATGGTTGCGGGGGAAAACTCGAGCACAACCGCAAGAATTACTTATTAATATTATAAAGCCAATAAAATTGAGATTTGGTAAATTCTTTTTTCTTGAATTTGGTAAAAAATCGATCTTAGTATTTAAACCAAAAATGAAATTTTGAACAACAGTAATTTCAAAAGTAATAAATATGTTCTGCAGAAGCAAGGAACTTTTAAAGTAACCTGAAATTTGCTCAAGAATGTCATGTTTGAATATTGGATTCGTTTTTATCGTATTTCTTGACAATTTCCTTTTGTAATAAGATTTTCGTAAGGAGCCTTGTTTGTGTTTCACAGAAGTATGTTGTTATGTTTTTTTTTTTTCTTTTAGAACTATTTTAAAATTAGAATTATTTAAAATTATTTATAATTTTTTATCAGCTTCGAACTTCTGAAAAAGTGTTAAGAAATTTGAAAGAGAACAGCGGGTGGTGATTTGTATCAGTCCTTGTATAAAAAGTTCATTTACAACGACGTTTTACAAAAACCAAAAAAAAAAAAATGAATAGGTGTAGAAGTATAGAATTTTGTAGTCTGCCTGAATTCGCGCTGTGCCATGCAAATATTATTTAAGCGTAAGAATAAAATTCTTTTCGGCAGGACTAGAGGCTAAGGTAGATTTTGAAGTGTTTTTTATTGAATTTATTAAGGCAATTTATTTCAAATTAAGAAAGTAGTTATACTGATTAATAAATTATTCATAGAGAGCTTTTCAAAATTTCGGATTTCCACATTTTCATAATTTTTTTGAAATATTTCGAATTATTCGAGAATTTTTGAACTTACTCTAGGTTTCCGATGAAGTTAGCACCGAAAATAGCTAAGTTTTATTTATTGTCGTTATTAGTATCTTTTGATATGGTATATATAATTAATTACAATTAAAATGTCCTTATTTATGAACTTCTTATCATTCTTTTGTACACTTAAAAGTATTTTTCTCAACAGGAACATTTGTTCGATATAATCTTAAAAAAATAGAATACTGCATTTCTTTGTAATGTGAAAAAAAAAAACGGAACTCTTAAGAAGTCCTTAGAGCACACTAAGCACACCCAATTCTTTAGCTGCTTGTTTTGTTTTTACTTCCAATGCTTATTTATTTAAATGTCAAGTGCTTGAAATGCACAGAATTAAATATTTTTTATGCTTCTCAAATATGTCGACTGAGGAGACTGGAAGTGGAATGGAGATTTCTTCGGTGCCACAATTTTTTCGTTAAACTTTGGAAAAACAATTGGACAAGGACACTTCATAAATCTGACAAAAAATGTCTTCGAATTTTTAATGGTTCTGCTGTAAGAAAGTGAAATACAATGTTCAGCAAAAGAAACAAAAAAAAACAACAGAATTGTTGTTTTTAAATTTCAGTTGAAATTCCATAGTAAAGAATGATGGAAAATGTGCGTGAAAATCTGTTTTACGTACAACGGCATCCTGGGTGGTTCAAAAGGCTTCAAAAGGGAGTCCATTTCGCTTTTCAGTTGATTGCCTGAAAGAGAATCCTCCCTCTGAGTTAAATTGTAATCATGCCTTTACAGCGCTTTTCTCCCTGGAATAATCCTCTGGGGAAGCTGGCAGATACCAATGAAAGTACGCCAATAAATAATGCAGGAAAAGGAACACAAAGTTTCTCAGGAGTGTACCATGAAGGGCACCTCCAGGACCCATCCGCATAGTTTGAGTGGATCCTTGAAGTAGAGAAATTCAACACTTTTGAAGTATTCTCCCTTGTTTTAACCAAACCCTGGCTCCTGAGACAACTGAAAATTTTTTCGACAAGGGGTTTTCCGAGGGTAGAAATGTGCTTATTTTGAAGGAGCAATGCACCAGAAATGAAATTCAATTGCAGGTATGCACTTCAAGTGCATTCAGACATCTAATTAAATTTTCAGGATATTAATCAAAACCCGATTAGGTAGAATGCAATCACCGATCATCACTCCCTCGCCTCCGTCCTTGCTATGTTGGCAAACGATAACGGGGATCGTTGCACAGCCTTGGAAGGCCGAACTCCGGCATCTCAGTAAATTATTGACTTTATTGCTAAGATTGCGTGTATCATAATTTCACTCAACTTTCACAGTTGCCTATTTTCATTTCTCACGTAACACCACACTACAACGCCATCGTCGATTCGTAAGGTCACGTCAGCCCCCCACCCCGTAGACTGGAATTTTCGCGCTAACAGAACGACTCCTCATGAATGCGGTTCCCAGGTGGATCCAGTTCCGTAAAGGCGAATTATTTTTCTTTATTTTTGGCTTGATGCCTCTGAAGTTCTAATGAAAGCGGAAAATGTTACAATAAAAACACCAAATTCAAATGGACAAAATCATAAAAGAAAAATCTTTCTAGGATTATCCGGAAGTTGGGTTATGTTTGAATATTTTTTTGAACTGCTGTTGCCTTTGTTGGCACACATCGAGTTATTAAACGCATAAATCGCAAAATCCTTTTGCAATAAAAACGTCAACATTAGCAACAGAAAGGATTTTGCCACTGACATAAAAAATACTGAAAGTTGTGGCTATACAAAATACAAACTGTTTGACACATTGAGTAACAGGAACATTTTGTAAAAAACATCATATGTAAGATGGTCGAACAAAAAGACTTTCGAATCATTTGAACCGATGAAATTGTTCTCAAAATATTCTTATTGAGCACAAAAACAAACAATTGTGCTACATTAATATATTTTATAATAAGGAATTTATCAATAATATACAATTTCAGCAAACACTGCAGAGAAATAAGAAAAAAGTAAAAATTCTTATAGTTTCATGCACACTGCACATTGCACAATTGTTGCAGATAATTAGAAATGTTTTGACGAACTTAGTCAAATTTCCATTGATATTAATTAAACAATTAGGTGTTTTTTTCTGTTTTCCCAAACCTCCTAATATTGCGGTAGGGCTTAAATTTCCCGGGACGTATTCTGTTTACATTTAAAACGTTCGTTTTGTCTCAAAAGTGAACGTATTTGTCTCTGAAGGTCCGCATCACACTAAAAATACTTCCGCCCACGGTTTTCCCGCGAACGCCGAGATTCCGAGTTGATCTACTTAAGATTGTCACTCCAAACGATAAGAAGTAATTAGGTGAGGCAGCGGAAAGTGCAAGTGCTGCAAAATGCAATACGCCAGCAGAAGTTGGTCTAGATTGCGTTGCAGTTCTTCTCCGAATGGGAGTCATCCCTGAAAATGCGCCACCAAAAAATGTATGACCAGTTTACAGATCTCGTTCGATTGGGAAATTGGCCAGATTTTTATGTTACAAGGTGTTTTTTGTTGTTTTTTTTGTGGATTTTGCTTTCGTGCTATTATTATATTATTTATTTTTGACACGTTTTCGGTGCTGTTTCATTGACTTTTGTCATGGAATTTACACAAACTTTCGAAATTACTCATTATTTCCCCATTTCGAAAAATAAAATATTGATTTTTTTTAGTTTTATTTAAATTAAATGAAAAATTTTGTTTATCTTTATTTATTAGTTCAAGCAGAAATAGTTTTAATTATGACATGAAAGTTCTTTGAAGTTTGAACGGTGACAGTGTTTTTTTGAAAAAAAGGTAAAGTGAAAAGTGAGTAGAAATCACGTGAAGTTTTTTTCTATGTTTCAAGACAAAGTGCTAAAAATATAGAAATAATTACTCGAAGCAATTAAGTCCAGCAATTGTAAATTAGAGGGTTATTTTTTTTAAAATTTGTTTTTGCTTTATTAATTTATACAATAATTTGTTGTGTTTTTTAAAAAATTTCTTGTATTTTCATACCGCGATGGATTTTAAATCAGTTTTATGATATGTGATGAGATATTTATTATTTCTGTTTTTGCTGTTATTTTTGAAAGAGAACGTTAAGAACATTATGCTTTATATTAAAATTAATTTTATGATCCTGTTATTCAGACACTTAAGAACTAATTAACACCTATATGTCGATTGTTAGACAAGGATTCAAACTTGCTTAAATATTTCTTCGATTGATTGCAGTAATTGAATCCTTGTTGTTCTTATCATTTCGTTAGTTTTTTTCTTTTGATTTATTATTGGTGCTGTGGAAATGTAAATTTGTTTTGTAAAATTGCCTAAACGTAATTTATGCTTTATTGTCAATTTTAAATGAACGGTAAAAGGAATTTGTTTTGAAAGTCACCAGTACTTTCGAATTTGCGACAATCATTTTAGTTAACCGTTTGCCGGTAGTGTAACCCCAATTTTTTCATTTCTCTGAGGGGTGTTCCCGTAATTAACAATTATTTGGGAAAATTTTAACATTCTTACTTTTATGAAAAAAAAACGTACGATTTTCGAAGTCAATTTTTCAATTGTTGGCAATTAATTGTCAGAAATAGAGTTATTTAAAAAAAAGTTAAGAATAGCAATTAAAAATAGACAAAAAAGACTTTGTCTAAGACATGTATGGCTCAAAATGTTCTAACTGGCGTCGACTATACCCCCTTCAGGCTTTCCACCTAGCTTCCAAACATCCTGTATAGTTCAAATATTTTCTTGAAATATTAATATAATACTAGTGTTGTTCGAAAAGTACATACTATGGTTTTAGTTATTTCGGTTGTGTAGATATTACATCTAGGTCAGGACTCAAAACTAATCCTTGTAGTGTTCGTGCTTCAATCAACGTTTTCTAGTGAGACAAAAAAATTCTTTTAGTAAGAAAATGTATCCTTTCTTTTGACCAGTTGAAAATGCCAGCTTTGCGATTTTATGAATAAATCTTTGGTGACGCATACAGTTTCAAATGCCTTCCCAACAGGTTATTGGATAAGGCTAGTAGAATTTTTTAGATCTCATTCGTCCTAAATTGATCGAAATTTCGAATTTTTCGAATTTCGAAAATTTGAGATAGACATGGATTTATATCTATGCGGGTTTTCCTACGCTTCCCAATTATCATGGAAATATAAAGATTTTATATATGTAGAGTGGATCGAAACCATCATTTCAGGTGGCTTAAAGTAAACTATAATTTTTTGTTTAACGTTATCCGTCTCATTCAGGAACTACGTTTTGTTATGTAGTATCTATATCTCTGAAGGATCACCGCAACTTAGGTGCTATTAACTTATTTGGTAGTTTGTTATTTGATTCCTTTTTGATGGGATTTATTATATTCCAGAATGATTTACGGTTTTAGTTGAGAGATGACAGAATCTACCCCCAAATGCGACGTATTAGAACCATTTCCCATAGGTCGGGTTAAAAGGCAAATTGGTTAGTTTTTTTCAGTCAAGGTTAGATTTAGGGGGTTGAATTAGGATAGAGGCTGGTAGTTCTCATTGAGTTTTATCTAAAGGTGCAAGAATGGTCGCTCTAAGCTAAAACCCCCAGAAGTTAAAAAAGTACAGATAGCCTTTAATCCCTTGTTATGAAATTTTCATAAATTGAAATCTTCAAAAATTCTGGTATACATGTTTCTTTATTTCTAACCAAAAGGCTAAATACCAATTTTTACGAAGTTTGTTACTTAAAAAATGGCGGATTTTCATACAAATTTAACTACAAGCAGAAGGAGTGGAATTTCAAAAATACTTTTTCCCTGTCGACATCATGGACGGAATCTCTATGCAAAATTTCAGCTTTCTAGGTCCAAGGACTTGGCGTTGATGAGTCCATCTCTTAATATATTTCTTTTTATAGATTGTATCATTGTTACATTTATTGGCGCTTTAAAATTTAGATAAGGGATGTATAAGTGAAAGCTACGTTTAAGGTTATCCCTGAAAATATTCTATTGGTTTTCTGCAATTCCTGACAATTTGTTGTTCGAGTGAGTTTTTATTTGGTTTGAAGTTGAAGGACTAAATAAGGGAAGGTGATAGATGACTATTGATAGTTTTTGTGAGCTGTGAAGATGGCCTCCGGGGAGTTTGTTAAGTACAGGTCTAAAATTCAGGAACAGAGAAGTTTGATAAGGACTGAAATGTGGAAACAAGTATTTTTTATTTGGACATAACTGTATGGACTCCGTCAGCCCTGGATGCATTCGTATTCGTGTTGCAACAGTGTGTGCTTGTTGCGTTATCTTGTATTGATTTTTTAAATGCTTTCGATCACTGTCTGAACCCGTTGCGAACTGGAAGGTTAAACTTGACTGTTTTTAAACCGCCCGCCCCTTCCATTCCATTAGCACTCTAAGCCGAGGAACAAGGGGAATTGAAAGAAAAGTGGCTCACGCCTATCAAATTTGCGAAGTAAGATAGAAAAGTCTTTTTTCTATTAAAGGCTTACGGTTGACCCAAATGCTTTCATTGATGCTTTTTCCGCTAATTAAGCTAAAAGTAGATTTTTGTGGCCACGAAGTATAGCGAAAGTTCTTCTAGACCGTTAAAAGAACTCTTTGTGGCATTCCTTGTTTATTCTTTTGATTTTGCTTAAGTATCCGAAAATTCAAAATTGTTTACAGTTTATTATCAAATTTTACTATAAAATTTGGAATGATAGATCATCTGCCCTTCGTTGTTGGAAAGTGTTAGACCGGCTGTGTACCTGGACGAAGGCATGCATGTTAGACTATGATTAACAAATGAAAGCTCAGCGCTTTTCACTATTTTTCATATTTTTTATCGTGAAGTAATCTTGGAGTTTTTGTGCTTCATTTGTAGGGGGAAATTGTACGCGAAATTTGCGAATGTGCGTAAAGAAACTGCCAACACCTTGAGAAGGGATTCTGAGCCATTTGGCTTCTCTAAGCAGAACCATACACTGTAGCGGAATATGTCGTGGTTTAATTCTATGTAATCAGGATTACTGTGTAGACATATCCCTATAAACCCGTACGACGAGATATCTTTGTTTGTTATGAAAAATTCTTATCATATTTCTCTATTTTCAGGAGGTACAGTCTTGCAGAATTTCATTAACTACTATTTTTTTTGTAAACAAAAAAATATTACCGCTCCTCCGTTCCTCAAATTTGCCTCTTCTTCAATTCATCCTCTTTCGTCGAGAAGGCACACAAAATGTTCGCAATGTTATTGCTATCATTTACGAAATTTTTATAGCGTTTAGGTAATAAAAACAAGTACATCTTATCTTAATTAGATTTTGTAATAAGTCAGCAAATTTAACGAATTTTAAGCCATTCTAAAGGATTTGGATGGAAAATTAAGGAACAAAAAAGAAATACTGAGTAATAAGACTTAGCCTATTTAATTAAGGAGCAAGAGTATACGTAAACATTAATTTGCAATAAAGGAACATAGCCTCAGCTCCTATATTTTTATATTCTCGATGTAGAGTATTTTTGTTTGCATTACATTTAATTCATATCCAACATCAGGAATGAGTGGGGAGTAAGATACAAAAGAACACTATTCATTAGAATAGAACTATTCATTATTCGAACATGAATAGGCCTGTGCGATTGTTCGATTATTCGATAAAGTTTTTGATTATTTTTTTCTTGGACGATTGTAAATTACGATAATGTTTGTTATCGATTATCGATCGTTAACCATTGTCAATTATTAACGATTGTCGGTTATTACCGATTGTCGATTGTAAGTGATTATCGAATTTTTATCGATTGTCGAATGCTTACACCTTGTTGAACTTTAACGATGACCAAATTGCATACTGTTTACCGTTGTAAACGATAAGTGGTCACACACACACACACACAACTCTGTATACTCTATCCGTCCCGATTTTATATTTTATATTTGTAAAAATTCACATTCAAAAGTTTTCGATTATTAAAACTAACAATCAATTTGACGATGAAAACTAAGCAATGGTAAACAATCGACAATCGAAAAAAGTCGATTAATCGGCTAGGTTTTCGATTGACGATTAACAACAGTCTTATCGAAACAGTTTTCGATTAATATTTTCATTATAGATTAATTTTAAAAATCGCACAGGCTTAAACATGAAAAGGAATTGTCTTATGGCTCTACATAACTTTTTTCACTTTGCTAGAGATAATATTCAAAAAAAAAAAAAATAAAATTAAAAATTTCACTTGAAGATAATAAAATTGAAATACGCAACACAAAGGACAAGCACAATACCTTGTTATTTAAACAATTTCGGGACCTGACGTTGTCGCTGGTAATCAAGATACCAACTTAGTTTTTCCTTGTAGATATCCACTAATGATCATTAAAACGTCTTCTTCAAGAATTTCGCGTGTAACACCTGAAACTGGGATAGAAAACGTTGACTTAAGAACACACCGAAGGCCAAAAGTTACCCCCAAAAGTTTGCCCCGTTCAGCGTACACCTAAAGGGGAGAGAACTTTGATTAATTAAGCAATCTGGCAAATATTTAAAGCACACCTCATAACACAATTAAGAAGAATTGCGCCAATTAGCACAACATGTGGCAGAAGCTGCTTTGTCAACTACTTGTTGAACTTGATGGCGGATCCAAGATCCTGCTTGCTCCATGTAGTTGAGCGAAAATCCTTGAGCCAGTCTTTTCAGGACGAATTTTCCTCACAAAATAAACATACCTGTCAACCGCTGATAAAGGAGTCCTGCAGCAACTATTATGTCATAGTCCCGTCACAGTTGATTGATTACAAATGACTTTTCAGCGATTTACAATCTCAGTAAATTGTTTGCTACTTTTCTATTATTGGAATTTCCTTAGTTTGCATGTTCTGCAAATTGCAGTGCATTTTGCAATCAAACCGTTTCTGTTCTCGGCAGAGACGTGATAAACAATTACTGAGAGCAAATGACACTTGAAAATTAATCACAAAAAAGTTCAATTTACGCGGATATTAATCACTGTCGAAATGATTGACGGGTAAGTAAAAATTTGTTTCTAAATGTCCACGGGGAATTTATATGCAATGGGAATAAATATCGGTATTAAATTTCGGGGTATTTGGCCACGAATTGAGAATTATATATTGTTATCTTAATTTGAAGTGTTTTTCCAAATAACGATGATACAATGCTTTTGTTGCTCACAGAAATTGGGTCCATCAACAGAGTTTCGATTCATCATAAGCAGAT
The DNA here is from genome assembly GCA_963082835.1 of Leptogaster cylindrica. Taxonomy (NCBI): domain Eukaryota; kingdom Metazoa; phylum Arthropoda; class Insecta; order Diptera; family Asilidae; genus Leptogaster; species Leptogaster cylindrica. The sequence continues at coordinate 18,426,128 of OY720108.1, forward strand.
TGTGGTCGTATATCGATATCTCCCCCTTCACCTGATATTTTATCGATTTTCTTTGGTATGCAATCAGCTCTTGTAGCCTTTTCACCCCCAGAAATTGCAGCTGCAATTGCAGGATCAATTGAATTGATGCACATATATTTAATATATCAATAAAACTCAGGGTGTGGGTGGAAAGAAGACATTTCAAGAGAACTGCTCAATTTACTCTGTTGTGATATGTTTTGAATATGTTTGAAATAAAATGGAATTCCATACGGAAATTTAGATGTGATTTCTGCAAAGGAAAAGAAATGTATTTTATGATTGTTAAAATTAATACAGAAGGGCAAACTGTATAAAATAATTGCGGAAGCCATTGAAGAACGCCATGTTTTGTTAATCCATTTTTTTTGATTATTGATAAATTTACTGAGTGATTTGTTTATCATTAAAGGAAAGTGTTGTACCAACTGGGACAACAATTTTAAAACAAATATTTGAATTTTTACTTACTTACTTACTTACTTTACTTACTTTACTATAATAGTAATAATAATATTGTCTTAAAGCTTACTAATTTACCATTCAAGAATATATCAAGACTTTTAAATTAAAAATATGATATTTAATAATAAGAGAGTATTCAATTATTTTGTACACCCTTTCAGAGTATCCCAAGGTATATACAACACCATGTTGTACGTTGGGGTGCAGGGTGTTGTACCTTGGCGTACTAAGTGAAAAACTATGGAATAATGATGGAATAATGGACATGTAATATGCACTGAAATTCATAAGGAACTTGAGTGCTTGTTTCAGCCTCTCCGAAGATCCTGTAGTTGAGGGCGAAGGCATTTTCATATTACTTCTTACTATTTAGGCATAATCTAGTAGTGTAAATTCACTGGTAATAATAAATTTAACAGTTCAATATATAGTAAAGCTTTTCAATGTAATTACTAGAAAAAATCTACCGTAATTTAGTCCCAAGGTACAACACATTACATTGCAACAAACGAGAACATGGCCTCTAACTTTCTAAGAGTGTTTGAGGTTAGTTGTACAGGTTAACACCATGTCATTACGTAGAGCACATTTTAAAGTTCAATACAATGTCATAATGTTCTGCACAAATTAATTAGGAAATAATAAAATATAAAGAAAAAACAATGAACCAACAAGAATTTACTTGTCGATGAGAGTTTTTCCTTTTATTTTGTACCTCCCACAAAACTCACTTCAAAGGAATAAGGATACACTTATACACTATACTGTCATTCTACACTAACTCTTGGTGGCTAAGAGAAAACTATATCAGGTTAGTTTTGTCCTTTGCCAAAAAATGGCAGAGATATGCTGTTCCACTGTTCGTCCCAAGCACGACGCTCCTCCTATTATTTAAATCAGTCAAAAGTGTTCTGAAAATTTCTGTTTCGAAGTGTCAAAATCCATGTTCGAAAAAGTCGTTTCAAATTTCGATGTTTATATTGACTTATCAATCACGTTGTGAGACGATTGAGAGTAGTATTCTAAGTGTACATAATCTCAATTTGCTGTTTGTTGCATTCGGTTTAGTTAAAAATACTACTCAGGAAGAACATCAGACATTGCTATATTTTCGATTTCGTATGATAAGGTATCCAATTGTTCGAGGTCTTTTCACAAGTTCAACCTCCAGTTTCTATTCAGAAGGACAATTTCATCTAATGCGAAGTATCCTTCTGGCTTCATATTAGAATTTCAATTGTGGCTTGGCAGCAATTTCCTTCGAAATTGGAAATTGCCCGCAATGGGTTTCGTTGGGGGGGTCTACTGTCTACGTGCGGCTGCAGTTGACATTGTTCCATCCTGGTCTACATTTGGTCAGTGGTTCCCCACTACGTTAAAAAAAACCAGCCACATCGATTCCGGGCCAATCATTCCTTTGATCAAAAGCACAATTATTATTACTGAAACTGACAGAACCTGAATATGGAGTTTTTACGAAGTGTTTTTAATGTTCAAGTCAAGGTAAGAATTCATAAAACTTTGACTAAAAACTTATTTATTATGTTTTTTTTTACCAATATTTGGTCCTTTTAAAATAGATTTCCACAAATGCAAAATTTTAAAGATTCAACTTTAATACTAAAATAATTTTGCTGCGTTTTCTTTTTATTTTGATTGTTTCATTTAAAACGGTTTATTTGCATGATTTTTTTTTCTTTTATGCTCAGCGAATTTGATTGTTTTTTAAAACTGAATAAACTTCAAACCTTCAACTTTTTCTGCAGCTTGCGTAAACTATTCCTTTCTTATGCAAAAATCTCTTACATGCAATCCACGGAATTTTTGTCGTGTTTTTTTTTTCTCAAAAGAATATACATTTTGAATATGCAAACAATGAAATATTGGAGATTATCTTAATTTAGTGGAATGGATTTAGGTGCCAAGAAAACTGCTTGAAAAGAAAGTTCCCTCCGGAAATTTGTCTTTAGGAAAAATGACTTCCATAGCGTTTCGAGTAATCAGATCAATCTCCGTCTGCTCCATACTCTGACATGATCAAATAAAAGTTTCCTTATCAATAAATCTGCAATCGGGAGCTCCACGTCTCCCAAATTTATGTCCTCATACCTGCCTCATGCCTGCTCGGGCACTGGGAATCACCTGCTCTAGCCCAGTAAACATTTAAGTATACGAATTTTTAGGTGAACTCGGATTCGAAACTATACCACCTTTGCTGACACCATAGGTAGAGGCAGGGGGATTGAGAAGTCTTGCGCCCCAGAATATAGTCGAAATGGAAAGGTTAATTACAAGGTGATAGGGTCAACGGTAAAAAAGGTTACAAAGTCTCTAGGCGGGGCCACGTATGGGAACCAGAAGGACAAAACCAAACTAATTATTTCGACAAGTTCAGGTCTTGGCGAATAAATATATGCCCGAAGTGTGGGAGGAGGGCAAGAGGGGGGTAAGAAATTGTGGTTACCGTCATTCCCACTATGTCTGTGTCTCCCCACGGAAAAATGTTTTCCTCGAGAAAATGTGGAAGTCAAAGAAGTCTGACGGCCTCCAGGTATTGTTAGCGGCTCTCACGGCATTACAACTTTCGTGATTGGGTTCGGGACTGTTCTGCACCATCGCGTGATAATTGATCCAAAGAACATTTTAAGACCATTCGAGCTGTCATCTAATTACATTTCGTGCAGCCACGATTCGATTAGCAGTCAAAGAGTTCGCACAATTCGCAGCCTTTTATTGGAGTTCGGTCAGAACGGGGAACGGGGAGGGATGGCATTCCGTATTTGGATTTGGGGGGGGGGGGGGGGGGGGGGAGTTATCAAAGTCCCGAACGATGGTTCCTTGCCGAAATTTGCTGAATTTATTTGAAGTTGATGTTGGTCCAGGGTGATTCACTTTCGCTTCCTCAATGGCAAGGTCACGTGATTCAATGATATCCTGGTTTTCGAATTCAGCTATGTTATCCGAATCATAAATCCGTTCATCAGTTTCCTATTGCGAACATTGAGGTTATCCCACTAATCTTCTTAAATTCAAAAACCATGGACTGACTGCTTATCGGCAATATCGTCACTCGCGGAAATTTGCTTAAGTTGGGTTAAGCATAGCTGCCAAAACTTTGCCAAACTTGAGTTCAACTATTGAACTAAGACTTATCCACATCAGAGTTTGTTGCCTTGTCATCTGTCACATTGCTTAAGCTGACTTAAGTTATGTACGGTAGAGAGCGTATGTTTATGCTTCCGTCTTGTCGAACATTTTTAAGACTTAACTAAAATTGACTTCAGTTGACTTAAAATTACATATATTCTTGCAATACATAAAAGAGAGGGAGAGAGATAGACAGACAGAGAATGATAGGCTTTTCCACGTTTCTAGCAACAAGTATTCAATGCTTTTCGTGAAAACTCATCTCTAAATACATACATATGACTGATGAGATATGAGACTTGTGCTCTTCGAATTAATATCTGTCTCCATCTATTATCCCCGCAGATAATTCCTAGATATAAATTTGCAAATTTTGAAATCCGTATCGATTTTTAAAATTAACGTGATTAGGTATTATTTTGTGTACAGGAAATGTTAAGGCAAACAGTTTCACAATAAGGTTCTTGCAGCGGAACTCTTCTTCTAAATTGAGGGAAATTTTGCTTTGATTGACGAAATAGTTTTTTTTTTTATAAATCAGGCCCTTAGGTTCGAAAACCTTGCATTATGAAAATGTCTGCAGCAATTGCTCTTCAATGTTAAATAGTACATTGAACGTACTTGACACGTTGATGGGTCTATCCTCCGGCATGATGTTCCTTCAGTCATTAACCTACCACACTACCGTCATTTAGTTTCATAAGTAGCTCCAATTTGAAAGTTTGTTTTAGAATTCTGTTGACTAAATCACTCATCTTCTCAGAACAGTTCTTGTATAAATTTGTGCTTTAAAAATTATAAGAATAATGTAAGAAAAAACTATACTTAATAATAATGTTACATAATTTAATAATAATTTTAAAATATTCACAAGAACTATTCCATAAGAATCGTACTGCGAACAGAGCCATCTATAAGTAGAATACTCTAGTAGATGTAGGTAGTAAAAATTTGTGAAATAATTTGGTTCTAAATTGTTATGTTAACTTTTGATGGGTAAATCTCATTCTGTCCATTCAAGTTCCACACTGTAAAAACCCCGGCTTAATCGATGAATAAACCTGATGAATACTCGCAATTTTTAAATATTTCATATTACTCAATTACTGAAAATTATACTCAGAGATCTAGTCTTCTTACTCTTAGTCACTTGCATGAATGCATTTGTATCACTTTTGTTTAAGTCATGCTAGGAACTTAAAGCTGCTCTAAGTCTAAAAAGTTTGTACACTCTTTTTAGTTGATAAGTGATTTTGGAAGTGTATATAATATGCAGGTTGAGTTCTCTATAATTGTGTGCCTTGTACACATAAATTGAATCCATTTGCACTTTAAGTTCGCCTGTCCGCCTGCTGGACTCAAAGATGGCGGCCGGTGGCGTTGTATTCGCTCGAGCCTCGAGTTGATCCGCCATTCTGCTTCTTCCGTGAGAATGTAACCCCTGAATAATGGAAATAGCTATAATTAGAACAGATATAGAGGTCTGACGCGAATATTGTTCTGTATCGAGAATTCATATTCACGAAAGGTATGAATAATGGATTGGTTCCCATAAATTCTGTGTCACTCTACGGAAACCGACGCCGGTGTGCTGTGTGTGCACGCAATTAGGAAAAATCTGCGGGAATTCCCCTTATTACTCTTTTCTTGTTACTTCTTGTTTTCTACAGTTCGACAAGATATAAATAAATAATTGCGACGATTGTCACACTCCCATTCGTGGTAGTGAGGTTTGTTTTCAGATCTTTTCTGTGTTCCGCAGGTATGCAACAACAGTCAGCGGATAGAACTCTATGGGCTATTAGGCTACCTTTTCCAGGTTATTACCAATCCTTATTAGATCTGAATATCAAATACTTTGCTATACTTTGATATAATGGATATTGATAGACTTGCAGAATATTTATTGTGTTGCAATAAAAATGGGGAAATTGAACACCAAACCAATTAAATTTAAAGGAGCTGGTGAAACCGTGAAATGTAGTTTACGATGAGAGCACCTTTCTACCGATGGAGATGTTTCCTTTCTTGAATCGTGCGAAAGATTGTTTAGAATAAATATAGCCTCTAGTATCGCGATTCACGAACGACGACCAATGTGGTCGACAATTCTTACGACAAGGACACGAAAACATGGAGTCCATTATACATATTTATAACGGTGTCAAGTTTTTTACGTCCTAATTATACGTTTGCAAGAAGAAGAATTTATTTGTATGGCTTCGGTCTGGTAGCTCAACCATGATAAAGTGAATTCGCATAAATAGAAAGATTACTGCACCTACGTACACTGTGGGGTATAAATTGTCTCGGGGCCAACTTGAAAGGGACGCAAAATGGGAAGTTTGTGAAGCTTTACTCTACGGAACCAGAGATATAGGCAGACTTCGAAGACGCCCCCTGGGGGGGGGGGGGGGGGTACGTATGGCATGCTGGTGGGGGGACAAATCCTTTCTTGTTCTTCCCATTTTCCAATGATCAGAGGGGCCAGAAAGATTATTATTCTTATTCGGACTATTTTGGGGAACTAAATTCATAATAAATTTTTTTTAAAATAAATATCACGCGAATTGGTGCAAGTATTTTGTGAAAATCCTTTACATTTTTTTTTCAATTCTTACGTAATTTCAATTTTGTTTCTGCAGTACAGCAAAATTAAAATCACATTTAGTATGCACATTTAAAATATTTATTTATCCCTTTTTTCTATACTGTTTTATATGAGTTTTTTTTATGCATTTTGCGTACTGGCACTTCTGTATCTGTAACCGAGCATTTATTAAAAAATAATGGAATTCATCAAAATTTGTTGCATCAATATAAAATTTATAACCAGAAGCAAATTGTGCGAAAGAGTTTCGTATGTACGTGAGAACATTTGTGACAAACAGACAAACACAATGCCAAGCAGTTGTTTTAAACATTGATTGAATTTTATTAGGCACATCTTGTATATTCGGTTGATTCCGCAGAGTCACCGCGCACCTCCGCCTCCTAACACAAAAATTGATGTTGGGCACAAATTCAATCTACTGTAAAAAAAAAAAATGAAATCCATGTAAAAGGATCCTTCTTATCTTGAACAAAATTTCGGCAAAGATTCGTGTTCTCCGGCGTATCATAAACCAGGGTGAAGTTATCGAGCTCATCTCACCACTGACATTGAGGTTGCTCAAATTCAAGTGTATTAACTTGGAATTGGGATTCCCCTCTCTCCCCAAAACGGGATTCTAGACAAAATTCCATAGGAATTTACTGTCTCCGATCGTTGAACTTCTCAATATCTGATTTCATTACAGCTGGCTCTGTAATATTCGTAAGCTTCTGTACGGCATCCCCTCCCCCTCCCTATTGTGTTCGCATCTTGGAAGGGCGCACTTGGTGGCAGTATTTTATCAGCAAAGGAGATAAATTCACTCCTCGGCAGGAGCAGACGAGTTGCACTTGAATTGAAAATTTCAGCTTCTTTGCGGGAGCGAGTTTTGTGAGCAGCCTCCCCATTGTAATCAGACGTGAGCGCGAATTTAATTAAAAACAATTTTAGGACCCCTTCGCGTACATAAAGTTCACCAGAAGGGTTATAATGTCTGCATCATTCGATTATTCTTCCATGGTTCAAGTATTTCCAATATTGTCCTGCATAAATTTCAGTATAATTTTCTTTTTAACAGGAGTAATTATTTCCAGGACTCCATTGTTCTTAAATTGTAAAATTTTGTAAAATAGTTGATGTACTGTACATATCTATGTTCTTTTCGCAGTCGATTAAACCCGATTCTTTTTCAATTGTTACAGCTACAGTAACATTACAGTTACATTAAATTGAAACAATGAACTGTTTGTAGTCTTAAGGAAGCATTTTATTATGTTAAAGGATGCGCTTGAGTGGGAACTGCCCAAGCATCGTCAATTTTATATGTATTTTCCCAAAAACATATAACCTTCACAGCTATAAAATTTGAATGTAGTTGTATGTGAGATCCTGGTTAATGATCCTGATAAGTTGGTGATGTAATAAAAGTTTAATGTAGTTTTTATTCCTTTAAGCAGCTTTAGCAAAGTTTAAGTATGAAATGCAACAAACTTAAAACTTTACTTCAGTCCCAATAAGAATTTTGTTGTTCGATCTTCTGAGAGGATATTAAAGTTTGAATGCTCAATATCCTGTTGAATGGATATACCCGTACAATATAACTTGCATTGTTGTTTCACTTTAATGAGGTTGAAGTCAATTAGAATTTTCAGTCCGGCATTGCATTAAGTCCTTCGTAAACTGGCCTCAGTGCACTTAAACTCTGGAACGAAGGTCCTGAATCGATTGCAAACTTCCGGAAGCGGGTTGCATCTTGTTGCCCCATCGCCTCGGGTGTTGTATTCGGGGTTTCAGTAATAAGACTGTGAAATGAGCTGGTTTAATGGACGTATCCTTATCCTGTAACTATCGCCTTCCGCTTCTTTCCTCGCCGCTCCGGGCCCAAAACACCGGTTCACTTCCTTGCGGTTATTAAGAATATAATGACAGAAAAACTTGAGAAACTTGCCAAGAAAAGGCGAAGGTTTCAAATTGCTTTCGGTTGCCATAATTTTGTTTCGTGCTCACGAGTCCTGGACTCTACGTGTGGATGGATCGAATGGAGGTGATACCTTCGCAGGCTGTCTGTCTGTAGAGGAATTCTCAATAGTACACTCCGGTTGTAAAATCATGGCTTGAAGGACCTGCAACAGACTTCCCCAAGGTGCAGCAATTGGTGTTCCTCCGCCAAGAGAAAAACCAGTAGTTTTACATCAATAAATTTGTTTTACAGTCAGTTTCGAAATGGCCTACCGGAAATGGCAGGAAAACTTGTCCGATGAACATCGTCAGACAGTGAATAAATACCATTTTATTATTCTTAAATTTCACCTATCCTTAAATTTCAGCTACGTGGAAGCGATAAATGCCACCCCCGACGGTGTTTCGGATGTTAAGTGCTCAGGAGCCGGAAGCGAAAATCTATCAAAAAATCCCGGTTGACCAAATTACTACTCATACAGTTTTAATTGTGTTCGAGCGGAATACAAAAAATTTATTGCTAATTGACTGTACGTAGTTTGGCGTATAAAAGTTTGGTCGTTTAATTTTATCCTGACGGCATAAATGAAAATATCCGGAAAAGTATTGTTGGGGCTGTTCTTGTGTTCGACAAACTTTTCTCAACTATTTTGTTATTGCTGTCTATGGACTGTGGCGAATCCTTTTGTTCCAACCATGCATAACTTTTTCTTTTAATTCTAGAGCAGGAGGAGTTCCTTCAAATGTGCATTACTGCCAAGAAAAGTTTTTTTTAATGATCCCAGACTTGTAAAAAATACTTCGTTAAATTCTTGCACACTTCCTAAAAATATTTTCTTCTTTTTTTGCATGAAAAATGAGTTCTTTTTTTTTTAGACAAAATTGCTTTTTTTATTGATGTACTTTTCGTAGAAATTGAACATTTTATCGCTAAATAGGTATTTTTTTTAGATTTTTTTTAAGTTTCTGGCATTTTCAACTATTTGTTATGTGAAATATATTTTCCTTAAAATGTCATGCACAAAATGCTTCCCTGGATAAAATTGTGCAGGACAATTTTTTTGTGATCCTTTTAACTATTTTTAACATCACATGTACATGTGCTATTTTATTTTTAAGAGGAACAGCATATATTCAGTAATAATTTTTAGAATTTTACACTTTGCCAATGCAATAAGAAATCTATTGACAATGCAATTAAAAATTGCATTAAATTAAATAAAAAATTAAATTTGAATCAAAAACCCGTGTAACAAAAAAGACAAACAAGCAAACGAACTTTCGATTTTATATTTATATATAGCATATAGATATAGATAGATTAACGAAACTTTTTTGCAATTTTCTACTTTTTATGATATTGTTTAACAATTTTTATATTGTTATATTGTTTTTGATAAATTAACCTCCGATCGTGTGTGATTAAAGTATATCAAAATAATATCATTTATGAAATACTTTTCCAAGGAATCAGTGATGTGATTGATAATAATGTCGTCCTTTTGATGACAAATTAAACTTAATCCACCATCAAAACCCCATAATAACAATAATTTATGAAACAGCTTCTTGGAAAACAATTACCCTTACTATATTTAGTTAATTCAGAAGAAAACCATTCCTTTTATTTTTTTCTTGTTTTCCGACGACCCTAATTCCAAATAATTACATCGTAAAAAATTCGCGTTCATCATAAAAAAAAAACAAAAAAAAAAACAACAAACGGAGCCTCAGTTTCGCTTTAGCCGCTGACTTAAAAAAATTTAAAAAATACGAAAATTTTTGCATCCCTGCAATCGGTTGCTCGCGAAACCACTTGACCCCGTTATCTTCCACTTGGGGTGTTTAGTTTTCACCGAACTCTTCGAGAAAAGTTAAGTTTCCGCAGTCAGAATACCGTTCGAATAGCTCATGTCAGGAGCACATCCTTTTGAATGTGCTATGTGCACAGGGAACACACAAAGGATCCAGATCAGAGCTGTGATATCGTATTATATTAATCACCATAAAACAAGCCAGGCACTACCGAAAGTGATGATATATGGCCTGGATATTATTCGCATTGCGGAATTTTTCCGGATCAGTTGTACCGCGTGTGAGGCAAAGGGTTGGAGTGGGCTAAAGTGTGCTCGGGCTGGATGTTTTCTCTGATTGTAGTTCATGGCGATTGCGAATGAAATCTGAGGGAATGCGACAGTTTTGATTAATTTAGGACGTAATTCGAGTACAAAGTGGAACATTTGTTACATGAATTAAATTCTTCTGTCTATTGACATTAGTTTATTTGTTTATTGTGTTATTGAAGTACTTTCATCTTTCAATGTAGTCAACCACAATATGATTTAGTTCAACTAAAAATTCTTTGGAATCTATAGTGTATAGTCCATGGAATAAAATGGAAGGACAACATTATTGCAAAATTGATGAAATGATTAAGGAAAACAAAAATTAACATACGTTATACACATTACACAATACACATATTATAAGTGTTAAGTACCTCAAGCTGCTGAAATCATGTAAACTGTTGCATATATTAAAATCAGACATCACCTGTTGAAGTTGGAAACGTCATTGAATCCACCCCTCGACCTATCGTCCTGGCGGAGGAAAATTCAATTTGCATTCCTGTCCAAAAGTTGTAATGATATTCAATATTAATATTAACATTTACCGTTTTGTCTATTTTTCGTGCTCTTCTGGTTATTTTTTTTTATTTTGGATAAAAATGCAGTAATAAACAAAACTACCCTGCAATATACAGATTATTATTATTATTATTTATGATTATTTAATTTTCTGTAATGCTTTCTGCTGTAATTATTTTTAAAAAATTCGGCATTTTCTTTCCTGTCTTATTTTTGCGTCGAATACAAACTCAGACATTTTAAGAAAAACATACTTTTTTTTCGGAATTTTGAAAGTTGCGCACTTTAAGCTGTTTTTTTTAAATCGTTTGGATGTTTTTTGTAAAATATTATCTTCCATTTTTCTGACTTGAAAAGGTTCTTTGAGTCATGCGCAAACTTTTGTTGTTTCCTTGTAATAGAAATTATTCGTACATGAAATCTTTTTGTTATTATTCATTCTTGTTTTTTTTTTTTTTTTTGTGAGCAGATTTACCCTTCACATTTTTATTTCACTACCCTTTAGAAAATAGGAGAAAGGTTTCAGTGTATTGCATAACTTAAGTTAAAGCTAATTTCTTTTCACCCGCCCGTGGGAAAGTACATTTTTGTGGCACCCTTGGAGTTAACATGACTTCTCCTTGCTCATCTGCACACTGAATTAGAAAGAGATAAGAAAATTCCGTAATCTTTAAATTTGTGCCAAAAAACATAAAGTATTTTTTTATTTTGATTTCATATTTGAATTATGCATAATTATAATTTACGAAATCTTCGCAAACATTTCACAAATTCGACTTATAAACCATGTTTTTTTTTTTTTGTTTTAAATTTCCGGTGGAATTTGAATTGTGTTTTTTATTCGGATTTCATTTTCAAAGTTAATTAATTCATACAAAATATTTTAGTTTTTTATGAATGATATTTCTGCGTCAGAAGTTTCTTTAATTATGATTCACTCATTTCACTTCCAAAGTTATTGAATTGAATAAAAAGCCGCAACGTTGCAGGGAAAGAGAAATAAAACTTCAATGAGTTCAATAAAATTAAATTGTTTTAATAAAATTGCGTTTATCACAAATATAATCAAATTAGGCACCAACATTAGTTTCCATCCTCTTCTTCCTGTTCTCATCCCGTTCCATTTAAGGTGGTCGTTTTGCCGCTGCAGTTGTTGGCATTGCAGGTGGATCCGAAATGGTTATTGCAGAACTGTTTTCTGCGTTTGGCAACGCCGGGAAACGGCCCTGTTCCGATTCCGGTGCCCGGGAACGTAGATATGCCAGTGCCCGAGCAATTAGGGCGGGAATCGGCGGCGCAACGGGCAAATGATCTCCCACAGGTCGGAATCCGTTCTCATCTGCTATGTACGTCACTGAAATTAGATTACGCTGCGGGTCCATGTATCTGTAGGAACCACGGGCGGAAATGCCACCCTTTCCCTCCTCAGATGCTGCAATCCCGTTGCCCAGCTCGTAAGCATACTTGTAGGAGCCATCTGCCTTCACATCTGACTCCTGACTTATGATTGTCGCATCTTCGCCTCCGACGAGGACAACGGCAAACAGGATCCCAAGTGGCAGCAGCTGCAAAAAGGGAAACAGTGTAAATTTTGTGTCGGTTTAATCAAAACTTTTCGCGTACAATAGTTCTCATTGTCCTGTCTGGTGTCTTGCTGCTTACGTAAGAGATTGGTAGTTGCGGATGGAGAACCCGCGAATTTATACGTGCCACATCGCCCTCCACCGAAATGGTCGAGTCAAATTTTCCATCGGAATTCGGCAACTTTTTCCCATTCCTTTTACTTTTTCAAATTACGGATGCACGAAACACCCTTGTCTCCTCAACCTCACTTCACACCATATCACCTCCATCGGCTTATTAGCACCGTCCGGTTCCCGTTTGTGGGTCGCGACCGCCGCAGGAAGTGTCTCCGGAAGTGGCTTATCGATTTCTTTGCAAGGGAATTAATAAAGCATTCAGTTAAATTTTTTAATCAAGCCATCTATAAGCGATTAACATTTTTCCGAGAAATAGATCCGAACGCATTTCTAGCCGCGTGGGGAGCGCGGCGATGCTGAATTGAAGATCAAATCTGGGCTTAAGTTACAGGCGTGGAAATTGGGATGCCGGAATTTCTGATTGAAAATATGCAAATCAGTTGCGCTTCCTTCCGTCTTATCATTAAGTTGCAAAGGGTTTGCGCCGCTTCCATTCAACACTGGCTTTGTTGCTGTTTTTATTAACAATATTATTTCGAACTTGGCTTCCAGATTACTAATGTTCTTTCTTTTTGTTTCAGGTATGTATTTTTCGATTTACATCAGTACGTAAGTAAAATAAATAAATTGCTTTTCATGCACTGGAAACTCAGAAATGTGTTCCTAAAACGCAATCAGAGTCAACGGTCGTCTGCAGTTCTCCAGTTTCTGAAGTTGAATTAAGAAAGTGCCTGAAGTCACTTAAAATCCGAAAACTTTCAACCATCAATTTCGCAGATAGCAAAAGTTCTTAGAGCTCTTAATCTACAAACTTTAGGATATTGTCAGAATTTTAGTTAGAATTGCGGTTAAAGGATTCAATTGTAAACTGAATGGATCTCTTGACACAAGAATTGCTTCAAAATAAATTTCATAAAACATTTAATTTATTTTCAAACACAGTAATTACGCTAGTCGCGTCTACTTGAATGCGATTTGTGCTTTCAGATTGATTTGTTAATTTTCTGTGGACTTTGGAGCAATCGGTTCAATATTTCTGAAGGATTTTGTTACCTGGAATACCTTTAAATAAAATCGAAACGTCGGTTTTGTGGATACTTTAATTTAATTATATTAATATGTTAGAATAGAAAATTATAAACAGCTAAAATTGAAATATTTTCTGGTCTCCGGACTCTGGAGGAAGCATCCTTTGCAGTATTTCCAAGGCAGAATGCAATAGTCCTTTTCTTTGAGAACTTGATCTCTAGAACTCACTTGACGCTTTATGAAAACCCTCTCTTTTTATAATAACACTGTTTAAGGACATGCAAAAAAATGTTTTCCTGCAAAAATATTATAACGGCCTCTGTGTCCTACTTAGGACGCGACTCCATTCAACCTTGTCATCCTGCCTGACTGTTTGCCTGCAGGAAATTTGCATAAATTATTGATTTACTGTTTAACAGTCGAGACAATGACGACAATATACAAATTTAAACCAATTAATGGTCGGAGTTATCCATTGTTGTGCGAAAGGACTCTTGGGTACTGTTACGATTCCCTAATTTCGGATAAATTTTGCCAATGGGTGGCAGGAGTCACCCTTCCGTGCGGGAACGCCGCATTGAAATTTATCCCCAAGCGCCCCAAATCCGGAGCGACTTTTAAATGCAAAGACATCCTTCAGGGTCAAAAAGTTTCGAATAAAGATGCTGTGGGGCCTCAAAATGGCTCCGAATCCTGCATGCTAGGTAGAAATGCTCGAGTCCTTTAGTTTGTATCTGGTTGCACAAATCGACCAGCAAGAGAAAGGTGCATTGAAACGAAGGAACATACCGCTACAAGTTCACGTTAGTTCACCGCTTCATATTTGAGATTTCTTTGATTTCAATAGAAGAAAAGGAAGCATGAATTATTTAAGAATAGGGTCTGCAAGGATGTGCTACTTTCCATTAAAATAACTGTGGTCTGTTATCCTTTGTGGCATTTTGGCTCAGTTTTGTGCGCCTTGTGCTTCCCTTATTTTTTATTTTGCAAATGTATTACGTAACTTGCTTGCAGTTGGATGTGCCGGCAGGACTAATGAGCCATCTTTACTACGCAGAGATCCTCAAGTGGAAAAGATTTCATCTATTCATGGCATCCAGTTGTAGAAAATTGTGCACATAGATTGAGGTTTGAGCAAATTTTAAAGGCTTTTGAGGACTCAGTTCGCATTATGAACTGTGTTTTGCATTGAGGTTCTTATGCAATCGCATTGAATGTGAGGTAATCTCCAATACTAGGTGCACTAGTGAGCTAATTTGCTTGCAAATAAATAGAACTCAGCGAGATGGAACACTTGATTGCAATTGAGAGAAGGAACTGTTGCTTGATTGCGCCACATACGCGAAAAAAATATACTTTGATGTATTGTTTGTCTGATGTAGGTTCAAGAGAACAATTCCCGTATAGAAAGAAATAAAATAAAAGAATAAAGTGAAACCTTCAATACCTGCAAAAATCCCTTGTTATCGGTTTAAAAATTCGCTCTTCCAAACTAATTTTGAAGCTTCAAATTTTTTAATATTTGAACCATATTCGTGATGTTCTGTTTTCGTCCAGCCAGAATAGCTCTTGGAGTGAAAGTTGTTATAGGAGTTTTTTAATGATTTAATTTTATAGGTAATATCCCCCTCTACATCTCCCATTGAATATTTTATAAGAATAAAAAAAAATTTGTTTTGATTTTTTTACATGCGGAATAGCCGAAAAGCGAGCCGAAAAGTGCTATAAATGTTATAATAATTTATACTTTGTGGAAATATTATTAGATAATATAATAAATTTATTGCTTTGAAAGATATTTTGATAAATTTCCTTGCATTATTCAAAATATTTAAAACTATTCAAAATAAAACGAAATGGCCTTTTTAAAGCAAACCACGAATACTTTTCCAATTTCAAATATTTTCGGAAGTGGTATAAGACCCCATTTGCACCTCGAAGACATATATCTTTTTGCTACCAGCATATTTTGATATGTCTTTATATTATTTCTTTTTTTAAAATAAATGAGAAAAAATAAATGTTGACAAATATATTTATATTATAATATTTTCATTTAAAACGACTCAATTTTTTAAGTTAAGCAATTTTTGTTCCAAATAGAACCTTAAGGAACATACCAATGTTTTTTTTTTTTTTTTTTTTACATAAGCCTTTAAAGTTAATTGCTCTATATTGCATTTTGCAATAGTTTGTAACTACAAGAAATGTTTACAAGCCTTCAAATGTAATTTTCTTAGTCATGATTGATTCATTCAATATACTTTCTTTTTTGTACCCCAGTTCAAATCAACTTTGTCTCCGACCCGAAGTTCCATTAATATGGAAATAAGCAAAAGAAAAAAACGGCAATATCATTATTTGGATTACGTCCTCTTCATTCATTAATTCCCAAACTTTCGAGTTAAAAGCTCGAGGAATGAGTAGTTACGGCGAAATTGCACCCATGAATTAGTCTGGAAACGCTGCGAAATTCGTTCGTTGAAAAAATGAAGCCGTTCAAATCAAAATTTATTTGATAAACGATTTGGTTTGCCTGCTCCCCACAGTCTGAACTGTAATTTTTGCATGTGACGTATTTGGAGGGGGGTTGTGGGTTGAAAAGCTCCTTGAGGGCATGCAACATGTGGAAAAATTGGTCTTTCGCCATCGGGGGCCAGATGGCACGGCAGCAAGTGCATTATGACCATTTTCCGAATGCTGAAGTTTCCCTGAGGTGGCTTTTCCGGGTGACGTCAATGCGCATTGCGACATACAGCATGCGTTTTCCGAAGCTGATTCGTTTTCTTGCAGAGCTTTCGTTAACGTGCTTGCGACCGGCGAGAACTTTTGTGCGGTTAAATTCACCCTTGCTATTCGCGCCATTTGGGGTTGTTGCGACGGTACCGGGGAATGCTACAGGGTATTGAGGAGGGAATTATTTAACAGGTGATTTGAGACCTTCCCAGACTTTTTACTGAAACCAGTTCATCCTTCGCTCTAACAGTTAAAATAGCCTCTGCATCACCGCTTGGTGCAGCATCTGCATTTTGCCCACTTAAAATGGGAAGGGTGAAGAGAGAGAAGGAAAATCCAATTAAGCTTTGCGGGTTTTTAAATGTGTTGGATTTTGTTGATACCGATTTACTTTATTTTATTTGCGGTTATTTAAGTTTGTTAAATACAGCGCTACCAGTGAAAACAAATTGCACATTTTCGAATCACAAAAATACAGTAAAATGAATGCAATTATTGTTTTCTTACTCAAAATTAGAGAAAAATGAAATGTGGAAAAATTTAACATAATTTTATTGTCATTAAATAAATGTGACAACAATTAATTTAGCAGTTAAAATATTAATTTAAAATCTCATTCAATTTTTTAGAAATAATTCGAAGATTTGTTTTGTTCGAAAATAGTTTTTTGTTATGCTTTCAAATATTTTATTTATAAAGATTAGGAAAAGTAAAATATTTTAAAAATAAGATAATTTGATTCTCTTTGATTTATTTAGATAAACGAAGCACGGAACAATCACTCAGGCCACTTTAGCATGTGTTTTTATTTTTATTCTGTTTTGTTTTTCGGATTTTTGTTTGTGAAATCTTAACAGAACACCTATTCGTTATTTATTGTAATTTTTAATTCAGATTACATTAAAATCATTTGCTCATAACAATTCTTAACATTCACTTATAAAAATAATGGTTTGAAAAATTTCAAAACAGTTTTATTAAAAAGTTTTTGGATGAATATTCGCCATCTAACTTCGAATAGAGGAACTAGAAAATTTTATGCTATTTTTACAGGGTGTCCATGTGAATGGGATTTCTAGACGATATACCTTGTTGAGGACTAATAGGATATGCATGCTCCTTTAAAAAAAGCTTTTGAATACTACTTAAATCTTTTTGTCATGCACTGCTTCACTACTTCACGGTGACGAATTCAAATTTTTTTGGTGTCGTATTTATGCGATTCGGTCTAGTCACAATTTTGCAGAGGTAGAACAATACCAGTACATAAGTAGGTTGATACGATTTTATAATCTGTATTTCTTTAATTTTCATATGTTCGATGCTCCTTTCCCATTTCATATTTTATACTAGAAAGAGTTGAATTAATTTAGCAAAGAACAGAAACTTAAAAGTTTGTCTGGCACCCAAATATCAGAACTCGAACCCACAGCGCCACAGAAAATTGTGGCAGCGGTGAGCAATATCCTACGGCCCCCAAGCCCAAGCATTACATGAACGTAACGGGGCTTCACGTTTTATTCCGCTTGCTGCCCCCACCAAACTGTGTTTTTGGGTCACTGTGTCGTTATTTACGTCATATAGAGAAAATGCCGGTCACCGAGCTGAAAAGTAAAGACAGGTCATGCTCACGATCAGCCTCCCTTTTTTGAATGACGAAAGCAATGGAAACGTATGGAGAGAGGAAA
The DNA here is from genome assembly GCA_963082835.1 of Leptogaster cylindrica. Classification (NCBI taxonomy): domain Eukaryota; kingdom Metazoa; phylum Arthropoda; class Insecta; order Diptera; family Asilidae; genus Leptogaster; species Leptogaster cylindrica. Next base: position 18,444,114 of record OY720108.1, read on the forward strand.
ATGACGCGGCGAAAAGCTTGTGGAAAATTTACTCAGCAAGAGCACAATAGACGGTGAGATAAGAATTCAAGGGGAAAATAGGGTGGAAATTTTTAGTCACACATTGCGGGAAACGAGATTCTGCAATGTGCCGCAACATAGAAAGAGAGGGGTCAGTTGCTTGGCGCACGGCCGCCACACGGCCAAACAAAGAGAGCAACAGTCCGTGAAATTTTCACATGTTCTTAAATGATGGAAAATGTATTTATTGAAGAGTGCCACTCGAAAGTGTACATTCTATTTTTAGCGCCTCTGTTTCCTTTAGTATCCTCTGATGCTGTTAGTGCTCTTTGGTGCGGGGGCAGGCGGCAATCTTAGCAGGATAAGTTCAAATTCCTGTTACTCAAAACTAAAACTAAATGAGCATTCATCAAGCATAAATTGTAATAGGTTAATCCTTTCGTTACTCACTCACTTGCGGTATATTTTTTGTTGTTTTATTGTTTTTATATTTGAGTTCTTTTCTAATTCTAACGGTCGGTCCAGAAAATGAAATAAATTAATGGCTCTGGATAGATCCATAAACGACAAGTTCACGCTCGTTTGCAAATGTCGGGATTTACGGACCGTTTCGTAATGCTTGAATAGGCTTAACGACAGGAAATTAATTTTCGCCCAAATGTAGTACATCGATTACTATTTATGAAATTTGCTGGGTTGATGCAGGTTGATTGCTTTTTGCGACAACTGCAACGAGCGAACATCAAATATGCAATCCAGAATTTCGCATCCACTTTCGATCAAACTACTTCAATCAATTACCGTTGTAGATTTATTTCCATTGCGTTTAATTTCAAAATCGAAATTTCTATGATTTCTGTAGGAAATCGTTGTTTCAAATTCGAATCGAATTATAGCGAAATGTATGTTCCAGGTGCACAGGTTAATAACATATTAAACATGTTTAGTGTTCGTACTGAACTCGCTGTAATTCAATAACTTATTATTCAACAAAAGTGTCCAACAAAAAACATGTTAATATAATGTCGAACCATTGACAATCGATTGTTGACACAGATGTTTAATTAATTTTTTAGTGCAAAAATAACTGCGTTGGTATTAAGTACAGATAACGTTCATATAACACATTAAATTGGTTCCTCGAAAATGCCATATTATATGAAATCCGAAGTTAGTTCAAAATGGTGTGATGGGCTTCAAAACCTTTAGAAAAATATTTATTTTTTGATCTACAACAGCTAAATCCCGGTCTACAAATAATGTTTTATTTTCAATATGTGTCGATTGACACATATCGACTATCGGGCGTCCATACCTGCAAACTTTTGCTTAGATTTTTGCTCAGTATTTTCTCAATCTTTTGCTTAGCCCTTCGAAATTTACATGGCAGAAGCACTGACAGTGGTTCACAGGGGAAAAAGAAAATGTTCTCTGAAAATGAGAAGCATAACAGTTTTGATTCTCCATTCTCGAGCTCATTAGTCTTTTGCTAATGTGTCAGATCTCATTCAGTTCATGCAAAACGTTAAACTTGCCGTCTACACGTACAGTTTTAATCGTCAAATCTGGCTTGATCATGCAACGAAACAAAATAGAAAACAATATAACTAATTTTAGTTTAGTAAACCAAATTAAATATACAATATTATTTTGCATATCTGCTCGGTACAAAGAAACTTGGTTAATGCATATAAGAAGTTTTCCGCAATATTATTTTCAAGTAAGTGTAAGAGTTAAACCGTGATGTAGGATACCACGTTGTAATAAGGCTATCAAAAATAAATTCTAAGCTTATTTCAAACTCATCCATATTTTTATTCAGGGATTGCAAAACAATAGAGTTGCAGGCATTTTGCATGTAATTTACAAGTGCGTACTCAATTTTTCAGGAATCCAAAACAATTAAAATTACACACTCTACTTATAGAAGAGCTTAATTCCACTAGGTTTACTAATTTGTAATCTTAAAATTTTCCAATTGCCTCAATTGCATTCAAGAAATAATTACCACGAAAATTGCTGCTCTCAATTACTCTGAAGTGGTAACACATTTGACTTGATCGCGGATGCAGCAACACAATCAAAAGACAAAGCATTCATTACGCTAAAGAGACCGAAAGAACATTGCAACAATGGCGCTGAAGCAACAAATCGGAAAGCTGGCAAGTGCTATTAAAGCAGTGAGAACCAAAGCCAGTTATGTCCTCAGGCATCAATTGCGCAAAAAGCCTTTCAGGAAACAAAAATGGCTTATCCTGGAAAATTGTATTATTTAGTGAATAGAAGACAAGTAAAAGGAGAATGGGGAGAACGAGGAGCATAATGACTAGAGTTCGGAAAACGCTGGAGAAGGCGATTAGGAGACAACGAGTGTGGGTGGTTCGTGAATGCATGTCAGTTCCCACGTTGAACACTCTACGCTGCGATGTATTGAGGACATAATGCAGGGGAGGGGATGGGGTGGCCTTGGAAAATTTCATCATTATGCATGAAGGAGTTCACAAAGTCCTTAGTCGCCTACTTGCCCGTTTCTGGGTTATTCCTTTCTTCCTTAATTTGTACTGATCTCAAACATTTTTTTAATCATTTAATCACTCTTGGAATTTGCGGCCTTTCAAGGGATAGAACGAATGCATTCTTTGACAATTTCCTTGAACATAACTTCATTCATGGACCAATTATCCTTGCATTATCCTTCAAACCGACATTTCAGCTTTAGAAGAACTAAGAACATCGTTTCAAGCCTTTGTTGACTGCACAGGAAGAGGTACTTGAGGCAAAAGAAGTTTTCTTTGCGATGGTCTATAATGTCAACAGTTTCCACTCAAAGACTTCGGTTCCATTCTCAATCATCAAGTGTAGTGGAAAATTAAGTAAGTGCATTTACACATCTCTCAAGATGAAGAATAGCGGGGTCCATGGAGAAATTGCACTATAATATCCAATTATGCATTGCTGCACAGCAGTGTTGCGATGACAGTGGGTTTAAGTGCTCTTTATGACTTATATGTAGGGCTATAGGGATGTATGTTGAATTTGATCTAGCGATTGCAGCGCTTTGAAGGAGTGTGACGCACAGTTACACTATGCATCTGTTATTCAAACATAAACGACAATTGTATCACTGATTTAGTGTTGTCATAAGAACATTAATCATGTCTGTAGATAATGAATAATTTTCTTTTTAACAAATACAGTATATCTTTGAATTTGTAATAGATTATTTCTTAAATTGGGTAATGGAATGAACATGGAATTAAGATATTGAAGAACTATTTATTTACAGAGAACCGAAAAACCTAGGTGAAAAAGCTTCGCGTTACAAAAACTTTATGTTTTTTTTTATAATAGGTACATTTTCTTTTAATTATCTAATTTTTTAACTTCTTGTGTCATTTAATATTAATATACCTAATTTTCAAAATAATAATTTCAAGCAGTTTAAGTTTTTCACTGCTGTTAAAAATTATTTTTAATTTAATATGCGATCTTTTCCCGTCCAGCTTGAGTGATTGGACACTTTTCCGTGGTGGACATTTTTAATTAGATTGATGACTACGGTTCTGTTTTTGCCCATAGAATATTTGTTGTTGACTCTTCGTTGTCCGATATACTGCCTTCATCATTATCGTTTTCGTATGCAAAACATTCTCCTCCTACTTCTCTATTAGGCTCTCCAGTTCCTTGTGAGGGTAATCTGTTATGTTTGGTAAATCCTTTATTGCATTCGCCGACAGAGTAGACCAGATTATGCCCATATCTGGTGGTTCAAGCCAATCATTCATCTCGGTATCGTAACACTCGGTGTGCGAAATGGTCGCCGTTCGATTAAAGTCACCAATGGCAAGGATCTTAATATGATAATAACATTATCATCATTGATGATTTTTAGTTCAAAAATTACTTCGAGGATTAGTCATTTCATGTCTGTGTGTCCAAGTTTGTGATGCAGTATCAAAGCTTTTTGCAGATCTTAGTCTTGAAAGACCATTAAATCTACCCACAAAATAAATGAATCCTTTATGCGTAAAACACGACACTTCTGATCGCCTCGCATGCATATTGGGAATTATACTCCAGCAGTGGTCACTGGATTAGGGATTAGGAACTTACAAATACATCGATATAATATATCATATGATATATCACATTAATATATCGATACAACCGATGTATCGAGTAGAAAAAGTCGATATGTAATACATCGATATATCGAAACAATTCTACATTGAACAAAAATGACAAACTACAGAAATGAAAGCTGGATAAATTGCATATATTTGTATAAGTGTATTGTATGCAAATGGTTAACGTTTAATTATAAATATAAGAAACAATCTAAATTTAAAATATATTTATTTCAAATTATAAATTTTATGCCGCACGTTTGCCAAAAAAACTGTAAAATTAGTACAAATAGTACAGGTACATAAAATTCATTCGACATCTAAGTGCCACTCGTATTTTGATCTTTTAGTAAAATAGTCCGGCTTGTTATATACGGCGATATACCGGTATATCGAAAAAACGATATATAGGAAAAAATCATCGATGTGTATATATCGATATATAAAATGAAAAAGATCGATAAAAAAAAAATCAGGATCGTAACATTTAGCGCTGTTCATATATTCCTGACAATTAAATCCACCGAGTGTTACGATCCTGAGACTGATGAATGCCTTGAAGCAACAAACAAGGACATGGGATTTATAGTTTGAAACATCACAATAGTCCTTAGTATTGTTTAATAATTGCTTCTAATGAACTCGAATTTATTTGAAGTCAAATGAAACTTCCGAAGATTGCTTTTATTTCCTTTAGATTCTTTTTCATTTTTCCATAATATTTTTAAGATATTGTTACCGTTGTTGTGTTTCATACCAAGAGAAGATTTAAGAGTCTCTTGATTATGTTTTTAAAAAAATATTTAAAAATTCGAACACTTGCATCAACATCAACACTGTCATCTGGACCCATCATCTGTCTATAATTCACCCTCCCAGACTCTTTCAAACTTTCAATGAACTTTTCCTGTGCATTCCGAAGAAAATTCCTAAAAGATCTTCCGCTCAAAGCGGAGAACCATTAAAAAATTCTGTCAAAAGCTGGTGAGAAATATTGAGCATCGCCGCCGGAGCTTACATGATTAAGCAGTGTGCAAAAATATCTGTCCTCCGGGAAACGCGCCGCGAATCTGTGAGAAAATGTGAAAATTTACTTTCCAAAGATTAACTCTTAAGTGCGGCTATCGATCTGGATGACACTAAATTTATCAGAGTAGCGTGAGGTGGAAAGTGCTAAAGTCAAGTGCGCTATACGTACTTAGTGCAATTCGATTCGGCCAATGTACAAGCGAATCGGATTTTGTTAATTGTGTTTTTGGAATGTGCGTCGATCCGATGTCCACAGATGGCTTTTTTGAATGGCTTACATTTCATCGCAAAGTGGTTCTAATTTTACCTTCAGGTGAGAATTGTTGCTGTATTGTGGATAAATCACAATTTCCTGGGAACACTTCACTTAATTATTCCCTGTCAAACGATTGAAAAGCACCACAGAATTTCGACAAAGTATTCATTTCCATTTCAATGTTGCGTTGATTTTCCGCAATTTAGACATAGCAACAATAAAAAAAAAAAAAAATACTTTGTGAAATGGCCATTAATTGTGTTATGCAAAGTGTCCAAAAAGACGTTTGTATTTGCGGTTTACATAAAATTGTTGTTACGATGAATACTTGAATTTGTATGCTTAGAGAAACGCATATTAGTATAGTTTTGTTATTACTAATTACTTGCAAAATATCTCCAACAGAGACTAAAAATATGAGCAACATTTGTTTTATTGCGGGAAACTTGCAAATAATTCACGTATTACACATTTTGGTTGTGCAAACGATTTCTAAATTAGACCCTGATTAATTATTTTCACATAGAGTACACGGGGGAATCAGGGGGTATGTTTAACGACTTTACCTGTTTGGAACTCTTTTCTTGTTATTTTCATTATAAATCTACTTAATTAATTTTATATAGTAAGAGGGCAATCTATTTATAGGTTTGTTTTTTATTTTCAATGTTTATAAAAAAAAAATGGGTTTTACCACTCAATTCTCACCGTTTACCCTAAATTCTTCAATTATATTTCCCGAATTCTCAGAACAATCATCTGGAAACGAATAAATAATCAATAAAACCACAATTTCATGTTCGCAGATGAGATTTAATTGTTTCGCACCAAATTACGGGCGTTTGTTACTAATTTTGGTTTTTATTGTCGGGAATTGATCGTTAGAAATGTTCGGTGTTCTCTGCATGTACCTATGATGTATAGCTGGGTTACAAGGTTTAATCCGATGTGATGAAAATAATAAAATAATCATATTTAAGTTCATAATATATTGATTGAAAAAACATCGATATATTACAAAAACTGGTAATAGAAATTTTTTTCGGGAACCACTGAAAGGATTTTGAAATTTCTGTTTTTATTGCCTGTTACAAATGGTGACCATTAAGTGCGTATAATGAATTTTCACGTAAATTCTTTGAATAATAAAGTTTTGACACCATAATAGATCTGTCATGTCAGGTCAGCTTGAATTTAATAATTGTGATATTAGATTCGAAATTAGTCAGCGAATTACCTTTACAAAAATTTCAGTTAAATTCCTTGAACTAATGGAAAACTCGGTTTCCATATTATTCTGTCAGCCATTTTGAATTTCCAAAGTTTAACAGTAGATTTGAAATCACGTATGTAATAACATTGCCCCGAATTCCTTGAATTTACAAATTTCAATAGATTGATTTGGCATAGACTCGTAATCAATGGCCTCCAAACAAAAAAATTTTATTTAATTTTTTGAATTTTGAAAAATTAAGGTCGCCATTTTTCGTCCGAATTTGGGAAACCCATTTTAGGCGAATACAAATGAAAAAAATCAAATTATGGAACAACAAACAAACGAACTTTTATGTAAAGATAGATGTGATCCAGAACAAATTTGATGGGGTTTAATTATGGGAATAATCAACCCTTCCACGGATGGTTTTCACTTAGTTTCGGGGAGTAAAATATCCAAGATTTGCGCTGTCGATCAATCGCACAAATGCACCGAAACTGTTTCGGAATTCGGTGCAGAATTCGTGGTGCGTTGCTGTGTCTTCTCGCGGGGGCCGGAAATACTCGTGCAGAAAGCTTGGCTTCGACAATGAACGTCTCTGAAGGTTTCTCTTGCACTCCGAATAGCAAAATTGAATTAAGCCCCTTCAGCGTTTGTTTTCCAATATTTTTACGAGTCGGCTTCACCATCGGCATTGTTCAGTGGTTGACAGTTGAGTGATGGCATTTGCATTGCCAGTAAATTGTTGCTATCAACTAGCGTGCATTCCACAACGTTGAACATTTCAATTATGTCTTTATCAGTATCGCCGCAATAATTTGATCGGTAGTCAATTGTGTTAATTAGATAGCGGCCTGTTCAGTAGAATGTATGCCAGAAGTGCCTCCATTGGATCGTCTTCTGTGGTGGCGCCCGCACAGATCCAGCGGAAGAAGAAAGCAGAGAAGGCGGAGAAGGAGGAGAAGGCGACGGAAAAGGCTGAAAAGTACGTGTCCCGGAAGAGGAGTGGATGTGATCCATGCACATTAAGTAGTTTGTTTCGAAGTTCTTAATTAGAATGTGTGAACCCGATTGTCCCTTAAGAGATGACGCTCAGTTAGAAAGCCCCCTCCTGAGTCTAACTGGGTATATCGAGAGATTTAGTGTGTGTGTTCCTGTAAACTTAATTGACAATCATATTGTACCCTTCCACCAGAAGCCCTACAAGGGTCGGTTAAGTCGTGGAGGTTTAACAATTATGCAAGGAAATCAAAAGTTCAGCAGAAGTTCGAAATCTCTAAAGGTCATGCCGTTGGTCCGCTCTGGCCTCTGGCTACTTCTGCAGCACGATTTCGCTGCGGTGCTTTAGCGGCGATGTCTTTCTCGCCCGGGACCCGTCCATACTCCTCTCGCGGGTTTAATGAAATTAAAAAACGCGTTCTTGCTGAAGTTATTCTATTTGCATATGACCCTGCGGTTAATTTGTTGTCACCGGAACATCACCCACCTACCACCTTGCTCCACGCAACCACAAATGGACAATTACATACAATACATACTTCGGAATTATCGAACTACCCCGGAACACCTCAATTAATGGGAGTGCGTTTGAAAAATCTCCATTCGCTTTGAATTTAATATATATTTTTTAAATAATTTACTTTAAAATTAGCACGTCTTGATTGTTGATTTCTTATTTTTTACAACAAGATTTTTATGTTACCAACAAATGCTTCTTGAGTTTTTGCAACAACGGAGAAGAAATTAATAGATATGATTTTAAATATCAAAACAATCCCCCAAAAAATTAAAATCTCCTATTTGTGTGCTTTGAAAAAAAAAAACTTTTGTTATTTTTGGAAAATTGAGTATGAATATTTATTAAATCGTCCTTCATGGTTCATGTTATAAACAAACTACAAAAACATTTATCCTCGTATGCCTGCACAAAATATATGTATAATGTATATACATTCAGCGCACTTCCCATAAATTTCTTTTCATGAATTCAAATACAACTGTATTGAAATTTTGCAGATAAATTATATCATTTAAATTTTTTTCCAAAAATTGACAAAAATAACGTTTCTTTGGAACAGTACAAATTATGGCTACATTCTAAAAACTTAAAGAAAATCTAAAAAATATTGTTTGTTTAGAATTAGCTAGAAAATGAGAAAGACATAATATGTCTATCAACTATGTTTTTGGTACTCGAAACAACAGAAGAACTAAACTAAATATTTAAAATTGGTCGCATATATTTTTAAGTTATAACTATTTTCTGAAGTTATTGTTTGCAGTATGTTTTGTAATATTGAACCTTTTGAGCTTAGAATTCCATGGACTTCAGTTGCGCCACGAATCGGCAAAAATTACTACTTCAATTATTGCGTTCATATTTTGTTGCTTTTTCATAACGAATTTCAGTTGTGAAGGCGTTTTCTATTGTTAAACTATAATACGGAAGTAAAATTGGTTTAGGCCAATTATGAAATATCCTATACGCAGAACAGCTTTACACGTCTTTAAACAATTTTACACGTCTGTTAAAAAATCGTGTAGAAAATGTGCAAAAATAGTTTGTCCGTCATACAATATAGAAATTAGTTCTAAATTTATGAAAATGGCATTAAAAAAAGAAGATTTTTTCTGTGAAATTTCAAGTTCGTGTAAAAAGATCCGTGTAAAAACAGTTCCGTTCAATAAAAACTAGAGAACAAATTTGCATTTTTTCTGCATTACGCAATAGCAGTTATTGAAGTGAATTAAACTATATTTTTGAAACCCTGTTATGACTTATGGCACAAAGTACCTGGAGACCGAGCTATGCTCGGAAGTTACGTTAACTTAACGCCAAAGAATATCTATTCAATAAGAACCAAAACTCTTTTTTGAGTGTATATGGAAAAAAGATTAAAAAGAAACATGTGAGAGAGAGAGGGCACTAATCTAATGTACACAGCGTACAAGAGGGAAAGGGTACTAAGAAGTTCGCAGCCTCTGACGTAGTTATTCTTTGCTTTTGACAATCAGCTGACGGTTTTTCATGCTGTACTTTTAATTTGGCTGGCCTTCGCATCGGGCCGCAAATTTTTTGCTGGCAGCAGATAAAAAGCTATGCGGCCTTTCGCGGAAGCACTTTGCACAAGTAAATTGAGAAAGAGCTTTCGCAGCAGGGCGATTCGGAAGTTCGCACCGATAGCAAGTCAGATTGTTTGCGACTTTTGATTTAGGTGGCAAATATGAACCGCCCTGTTCGCCAAGCTCATATTTGTTGTCCCACTTCAGCAAATATGTCTCTGCTGCTATCTAATTTTCCACAGCACCGATGCACACATCGGCAATCTAACCGTGTACATACAGTAGTTTCGGTTCTTATTGAATAGATATTCTTTGCCTTGGGCTAGCGTTCGAATCTTCTGTTAAGCTGTGGTTTCTTACGAAGCGGTACCGTTAAGTAGCGGCCGTATTATTACGGTGAGTGACGTAAGCAAAACGGTGTACCCAAATATGGCGACAATGACGGTGGCAGTAGTTGTAAAGTTAGAATTCGCAGTCAGTTTGAATATTTCAATCGGTAAAACTGGCAAATATTATAAAGAATATTAAATATATATTTAATTAAAATTATATAAATTAATATAGCACTTGTTTTTTTGAGTGTTTCGCCTATTTTATGCAGAAAATAACAATAAGACTTTTTTTGTCTAAGCATACACAAAAATTAAATACGGGTGCACCGCTACGGACACTGTCGACGACAAAAAAACGTTGACAAACAGTTCTCCACCGTAAAGGGCTACCGCCATAAATATGACGGCAGCGTCCCCTCTGAGCGTCATATGTCGTGATCGTCTGTATTAACGCTATCTTAGAAACCACTACCGCAGCATTCCATGAAACAATTTTTTGTGACGTCACTCACCATAATAATACGGCCGCTACATGACGGTACCGCTTCATATTATTTCATTAATGAAATAATTCCAATAACAGCAAAAATACATTTACTACGACCGTGGGTCATCAAACGAAAATCTGCATTCATTCTTGTTTAAGATTCCAATATAAGTCCAGAACATTTTAACAGGACTAATAGTCCTACTGCCCAAGTACCAGATGGGAATTATTTATTTATGGGAAATGCTTCGCGCAATTGATCGATTAAGACCAAACAGTAGAAAATAAAAAAAAAACTTTTTGGTTTTCTGAAATTTTTCTACACTAATTATATAAACAGACTAAAAAGAAGAAAAAATATGATTTTACTTTTGGAAAATCCTCTATAGAAAAACCAAATTATTTTCTTCTTTATAGTCCATTTTCACAATTATAGAAAACTTTCACATAATCCAACAATACAACACGTTTTTAAAAAAATCCTTAGAGCGGATTTTGAGATCGATTTTGCTTACAGACATTGCTCGTTTATAATATCTCGTATTAAAATAATTGTTTACTGTTTTGTTTAAAAAAAGGAGCCCTTTTTTGGACACTTTAAAAGTGAAAAAAGTCCGACACATCTGAAAATCAGAACCCATGACCTACGCACTAAAATTGAGCTATTGAAACAAACACGATGTACTGCGAATTCTTCAATCTGATTCTTGGGAAAGACAATTTTGTTGTTTGGATCGTGAAAACTCGCGGAAAATGAGTTTTCCCAGAGATGACACCTAGCTAGATCGATTTTTTGCCCCCAAAAACCCATATTCTCAAATTTTCATCAAAATCCTTAGAGCCGTTTTCTAGAACGCGATTACATATATTGCTCGTTTAATAGTATAGGATATTATAGATATTAAAAAAGCAGAAAATGAAGCATTCTTTCCGATATAATTGACTTAAACATAAATTCAGATGTTTTAAAACAAATTCACTTTTCCGTATGGCGGGAGATGACTCTCATTGCGCTGATCAAAGAAATAAATAAAAACAAAAGAATAGGCTTACCACAAGCCACCGTGCACCGCCCATGAAGTTACCAGTACCAAGTGTACCAGTCTTTATACTTATTGCTATTGTTTTGATTTAAAGTTTCGCTTAATACTAGCTTTTAACTTAAATCTAAATTTCGAGAATTTCGCATGATTTGACGGCATGCCCCCTACCCGTCTCGAACCCGGGGTCACTGGGAGGATGGGCAAGTGCACAGTGGTGTGAGCTATTTCACTGTGTACCTAAATGAACTTGGAACTCGGCCTTATTGTGTGGTGGCGTTAATCGAATTCGTGGAATTATTAGGAAATTATTGCCTAGAATGCGTTTACTGCTTATTTGAAGTGTGTAATTATTGCCAAAGTGTCTAAAATAATCTTTGAATCTTAAAAAAGGGTTGCTGTGGGCTGGGTTTGAACGCGCAACTCCTGCGCTGACGTGGTTTGTAGTTAATGTTTCTCTAATTTGTTGTTGGCGTTGGTAAACTAATAAGCAAATGCGTAAATAAATAAACAAATTCACAAATTAATAAACAAATAACTTTATATAATTAAAATTGTAATGGATCGATTTGCTGAATTTTCTGCATGATCTTACTGGTTACATCCTAATTCGAACTTAATCTGTGGGCGATGGGCCGAAACATTGTGGTGTGACTGCGGGCAGTGAGCTATTTTACACCAATACTTATAAAGAGTGGACTGTGGTTTTATTGTGTGAGGCTGTTTGGGGAATACGAGGGATTTTTACTAAAATATTGCCTAGAATGGTTTTAGTGCTGATTTGAAGTATATAATTTTTGCTGGAATATCTAAAATAAGTTTGTGATCTTGAAAAAGGATAACTATGGGCCACAGCTATCTTGTTTTTTTAAGATCCAGTAGGCTGGGTTCGAACCCGGAACTCCCGCGCTGAGATGATTTGTAGCTCATATTTCTCTAATTGCGTCGGATCTGATGAATTCATAAATAAATGCGGAAATAAATAAATAAATACATTAATGAATAAATTTATATGGACAAAACTGTAACGTGTCGATTTGCTGAGCTTTCTACTTGATTTTAGTCTTTTTAGATCCCTCCAACTTGATCTGAGGCTCCCTCCAGCCTCCTGTTCATTTCAAGCTCCAATATAAAAATTGTTTTTGTGCGAATGTTGAATGCGTTTATTTGAGATAAAAATGCATATTATTTACTGATGAAAGATGATCCTCAATGCAAATAATTTGGGAGCACCTGTTTTGAAACTTGGAATTCAAGAACAGAAAATCAACTAATTATTATTTCAAAGTATCTTTAATTTTTGAATTGCAAATTAACATTTGCTTTAAAGCCTAAACTACAAATATCTCATTCAATTTATCGTCTTTATTCAAGGCGTATATTTTTTGCGTGGCCTCGGGCTTGTCATCATCCTTGGTATCGGCGATTCAGTTTTCCGGGGAACTGCAGCTTGCGAGTTCACTTAAGTTCGTGCACCGTTCTTCATATTGTGGCTTCGGTTTGTCCTGTTCCTTTACGTCTGTATCAATAGCTTTGCCGACGTCACGAGAATCCAAGTTTGTCTGCGCAGTTTCAGTTGAGGACTGAGTCTGCTCGTCCTGAAACAAATCAAAATTATTCTCTATTAAATGAAATTTGCTTATAACTACCTTCATCAGGCGCGTCAAAGTAAGTTGAACGTATGATAAGAAGGCTTCCATTGTGCTCTTGGTTGGTGTAAAAAATCTTGCGGCACAAAGTTAATGGGTGGCGTTTCTAATTCGGCAAATTTCAAATGTCAATTGCGAAGCCCACAATTCCAACTGTACTCCACTGAACTGTGACTGAGGTGAATAATTTCACCTTAATCACAGTGAAGTGGAGTCGAGTTGGCTGTGGAAGTGACATTAACGATTAGTTTGACATTTGTCTAATTAGGAACACCATTTCTTTATGCCGGAAAACTTTTTGCATTAACAAACTGCATAATGAATCGCTTTTTAAGACTCTTGCGGTTTCATACATTCACACGCCTCCTGAAGGTAATTTTCAGCAAATTATATTTAAAATAGAATAACTTTGATTTGTTTCAGGACAAGCCGACTCAATCTTCTACTGAGCCTTCGTCCACAAATTCCGCAGAAGATTCCGAAACCAGCAAAACTGCGCAGGCAAATGAGAATTCTGCAGAAATAAACGATGCCTACATAATGGAGCTGATGCGGAAGCACCAGCCTGTCACCATTGACGCATATGACGATGACGCCGACGAAACAATTGACGCAGGCTTGAAGGAAGATGACACACCGAAATTACCAGGACAAAAAGGCACAAAAGTGTACAGGTGTGAGGGAATCACGATCTACCTTCCGCCCCATATGCAACTCGAAGGCACAAGGAGACACAATCCGGAAGATGGCCAAGCGGATGATTTTCGAATAATTTACCGTTTGAAAAAGGACGACAAAAAATGATTTTATAAAATTTGATATCTGTTAATTTTGGGCTTACACGCAATGTCAAAATTTAATTAAAAATAAATTTATTTTGAAATGATTTATTTGTCTGTAAATGAAGTGACATCCGCTTCAATTCGAAATTTCGAAAGAGGTGTTCCCAAACTGTTTGGTTTGTGAAGCAATTTTCATGTGAGATTTGGTACCAAAAAAGTGGCTGCCAACAAGGTATGTCAGGAGTGTATGTCAGACAAAAATAAGCTTGACATGAATGCCACTCGGTGGTTAACCCAACCAATTTTGTAGAATGGCTGGAACGTAGTGGACTGTGTGTAGCTGATGAAACTGAGGAAGGATGGTTCATATCGTCCATCGATTGCAGTCCAAAGGCAATGAAGGCACGGGAAAGTTAGCGAGAAAAAGGAAATGGACGAAGATGATCAGGAACGAAAGATGGAGTTTATAGAAAAGCAGATTGATGGGCAACTGAAAAAAAGAAGACCGAAGACCATAAACCTATGAATTTCGAAATTTAAATGTCGAAACTACAGAAACCAGAAGCAACTATTGCTAAACCTGTGGATTATAATTATAAAGGACCTTTGGAGCCGGATGTGAGAACGCTACCTTAAAAGAAACAAAAATCATCCGATGAAGAACGGTAATCCGCGTTATATGAAATCATGGGACTGGAAGAGGAGAAGAAAAGGAGACAAAAGAACAGATTAGATCCTCGGCTAGCTGTGGGAATCGTCGTTAAATTCGTATCATAGTCCCTTTGGGAAAAGTCCTATAAATAAAAGGCGGTCATTTATTATTAATAAATTTGTAGCGAAAATTAAATACCTTCAAGAAGGGATGAAGGTGCAAGCGGATCAGGCCCACTTGGTGATGGTCATTCCTGCAATTGGGAACGAAATCCTTGTTGAATATGAAGCCTAGCGTGGATCTCTTCGCACCTTGATGGAAATCAGTGATCACAATTTCTTCTTTCAGGCGAAGAGTCGTGGAGAACGTGAATATGAAGATATTTGTATAGAACATACAGAGTAATTAATATATTAATCCAATTGAATTTAATTGAACTGCTGCTGAGTTTAAAAAAATAAAGTGGGATTATGAAATTTATTTATTTAAAGTTTTTTTTTATAAAATTGATAGAAAGATTCCAAACTAAAACATATATAAATTAGAAGGGGAAGTATAATTGGTTCCGTCCAATAAATAGTAATTGATCATTTTTACATATTTCAATTATTTAGTCGCTTACTAGCATTACGGTAAAAGAAATTCGAGACAACAAAGGAACACATTATATTTTGAACACATTTAGGCGACCCACAAATAACTTCTGGCAACGCTGGCAAGCCAGCCTAACGTAAGCTATAAAGCATTTCTTGAAATGTCCATTTTGTTTCGTTCCGAATCACTGGAACAAGATTTGTTCCGATTCGGAACAACAGTAACAGGCGATCAGGAATCAGCAGCAGTAATACATTCATACTTTCCGTCACTGCGAATGCGGTATTTTCATATGGAAGAATGAAATAGAATGAAGGGTGCGAAGGGGAGGCACACAACAGTTGTTTGGTTTGTAGGGTGTGAAATAGAGATTTGTTTTAGTTCAATAAATAAATAAGGCGATCTTTCTCAGTATAATTTTTTTACGACGTAATAATATGGAAAAATTAGACCGTCTTTCTCCGTTACTGTTTTTCTAAAAACAATCTGCATTTCCAAACCCCTTTAAAAAGATGGGCTTCTCCCCCTTCTGCACTTCCACATCATATCCAACAACCATGGACTCTGGATCCGAACCGCATTCGCAGTGTTGAAAATATGAATGAATTACTGCTGCTGGATTCTGATCGCCTGTTAGCTCTCAGCTCTCAATCCCATTGGAAAATCTCATTCTCATTCGAATAGGCGAGAAGGGAATCAGAATATATATTTTTTCAATTGCTGCTGCTGGATTCTGATCGCTTGTTAGTTATCAGCTCTCAATCCAATTGGAAAGTCTCATGCTCATTCGGATTGGCGAGAAAGAGAATCAGAATACATATTTTTCAATTTAGTAAACGCGTTACTACATACTTTTACTATATATTTTTCATATTGCGGTGATTCGAAACTCACATGGAAAATTCTTTTCAAGTCAAGCAGTTTGCAAGCATATTTTTCGAAATTTCAAAAAAGATGGCATTTTGTTTCGTTCCGAATCACTGGAACAAGATTTGTTCCGATTCGGAACAACAGTAACAGGCGATCAGGAATCAGCAGCAGTAATACATTCATACTTTCCGTCACTGCGAATGCTGTATTTTCATATGGAAGAATGAAATAGAATGAAGGATGCGAAGGGGAGGCACACAACAGTTGCTTGGTTTGTAGGGTGTGAAATAGAGATTTGTTTTAGTTCAATAAATAAATAAGGCGATCTTTCTCAGTATAATTTTTTTACTTCGTAATAATATGGAAAAATTAGACCGTCTTTCTCCGTTACTGTTTTTCTAGAAACAATCTGCATTTCCAAACCCCTTTAAAAAGATGGGATTCTCCCCCTTCTGCACTTCCACATCATATCCAACAACCATGGACTCTGGATCCGAACCGCATTCGCAGTGTTGAAAATATGAATGAATTACTGCTGCTGGATTCTGATCGCCTGTTAGCTCTCAGCTCTCAATCCCATTGGAAAATCTCATTCTCATTCGAATAGGCGCGAAGGGAATCAGAATATATATTTTTTCAATTGCTGCTGCTGGATTCTGATCGCTTGTTAGTTATCAGCTCTCAATCCAATTGGAAAGTCTCATGCTCATTCGGATTGGCGAGAAAGAGAATCAGAATACATATTTTTCAATTTAGTAAACGCGTTACTACATACTTTTACTATATATTTTTCATATTGCGGTGATTCGAAACTCACATGGAAAATTCTTTTCAAGTCAAGCAGTTTGGAAGCATATTTTTCGAAATTTCAAAAAAGATGGCATTTTGTTTCGTTCCGAATCACTGGAACAAGATTTGTTCCGATTCGGAACAACAGTAACAGGCGATCAGGAATCAGCAGCAGTAATACATTCATACTTTCCGTCACTGCGAATGCGGTATTTTCATATGGAAGAATGAAATAGAATGAAGGGTGCGAAGGGGAGGCACACAACAGTTGCTTGGTTTGTAGGGTGTGAAATAGAGATTTGTTTTAGTTCAATAAATAAATAAGGCGATCTTTCTCAGTATAATTTTTTTACGACGTAATAATATGGAAAAATTAGACCGTCTTTCTCCGTTACTGTTTTTCTAAAAACAATCTGCATTTCCAAACCCCTTTAAAAAGATGGGCTTCTCCCCCTTCTGCACTTCCACATCATATCCAACAACCATGGACTCTGGATCCGAACCGCATTCGCAGTGTTGAAAATATGAATGAATTACTGCTGCTGGATTCTGATCGCCTGTTAGCTCTCAGCTCTCAATCCCATTGGAAAATCTCATTCTCATTCGAATAGGCGCGAAGGGAATCAGAATATATATTTTTTCAATTGCTGCTGCTGGATTCTGATCGCTTGTTAGTTATCAGCTCTCAATCCAATTGGAAAGTCTCATGCTCATTCGGATTGGCGAGAAAGAGAATCAGAATACATATTTTTCAATTTAGTAAACGCGTTACTACATACTTTTACTATATATTTTTCATATTGCGGTGATTCGAAACTCACATGGAAAATTCTTTTCAAGTCAAGCAGTTTGGAAGCATATTTTTCGAAATTTCAAAAAAGATGGCATTTTGTTTCGTTCCGAATCACTGGAACAAGATTTGTTCCGATTCGGAACAACAGTAACAGGCGATCAGGAATCAGCAGCAGTAATACATTCATACTTTCCGTCACTGCGAATGCGGTATTTTCATATGGAAGAATGAAATAGAATGAAGGGTGCGAAGGGGAGGCACACAACAGTTGCTTGGTTTGTAGGGTGTGAAATAGAGATTTGTTTTAGTTCAATAAATAAATAAGGCGATCTTTCTCAGTATAATTTTTTTACGACGTAATAATATGGAAAAATTAGACCGTCTTTCTCCGTTACTGTTTTTCTAAAAACAATCTGCATTTCCAAACCCCTTTAAAAAGATGGGCTTCTCCCCCTTCTGCACTTCCACATCATATCCAACAACCATGGACTCTGGATCCGAACCGCATTCGCAGTGTTGAAAATATGAATGAAGTGCTGCTGCTGGATTCTGATCGCCTGTTAGCTATCAGCTCTCAATCCCATTGGAAAATCTCATTCTCATTCGAATTAGCGAGAAAGAGAACCAGAATATAAATTTTTTCAATAGGATTAGTAAACGCGTTACAAGCGGACGGACGGACATCCATAGAACACTTTTCACCTTCCAATCGTGACAATTGGATAATTCAATGATCATTTTAAAATCGTTTTATTTATCTTAAATATTTAATATATTTAAAAGCATCTGAAATTTAATACAATAAATATAAATCTTTCTAAATAATATTTTTTTTCCTTTCTTTTCAGGTATGTATTAAACACAAATAGTAAAACCAAAGGTGGTAAGAATAGATAAGAAAATTGATGTGCAGTAACATTTATTAATTTTTATTCAGTTATTCAAATATCTTTTTGGCTGCCATTCTTGTTTAAATTATTTAAATTGTTGAAAATTCTGTCAGCATGTTTTGTTACTGTTTGCGAGAGTAAATATTCGTGTATCAATTTTATTAAAATGGAAAAAAAACAAACAAAAAACTGGGCCATTACTTTATGCACGGACAAGTGTGACATTTTGATACTGCGGGAATATGGAGGACACGGCGTTGAAAAGCTTTACGGGTTAATTATTCACGAATATGTATAATCGTATTTTTAGGTCACGCGATGTTCGACACAGCCAAGTGCCAAGGTACACAAGTGTATTCCACGGTTTTTGCTGTTCTTGCTTATTAATTTTGCTATTTTTCGGTTTCAATAGGTCTGCCAGGATTGAATACTGAATATTTTCACTTTAAACAAAAATAATTTAAAAACGTTAAGAACATATAAAAGTGCCAAATCGATATGAATTTAGTCTTTTAAGAATTGTGTTGGGTTGTTTCAAATTGCATTTCAAAATATAAAATTATTTCAAATGAAAATCGTGAAATTTGTCAAACTTTGAAAAACACTACTTCTTAAAATTTTTCTGTACTGCACTGAAAAAAATACACGCTGCACTTCGTAAGAACCTTCGTCCTTCGTGGTGCCGATCAATTCAAATGGTTAACAAATCCTGCAACTTTGTTTACCCCTTAACGATGGACAATGACTGCCTTGAAGCTTCCTTTTGCATTCCATGATGTTCCAATTAAAGTTGTTTATCCTTTTGTTTATTTTCCAAAATTAATATTATCATCAATTAGTACAGAAAGGAGCAAGCGATTAAAATCACATTTGACAACAAATAGCTGTTAAAGATTTTTATGATTTTTTAGTACCCAATTCAATGTTTTTGGTTGACTCTCTGCCTTCTTCGGTCCGACTCCAGTGAAAACCATTTCCATCAATTGTTTTAATTTTTTTATGCAATTTAGTTTTCCATATCACATGTTGATTATGTTTTTCTTCCTAGTCGCCTTTTGGCAAAGCGTCAACAATAGTAAAAGGAATTTCTAAAACTGTTTGTCGCAAACGAATGCTTTTTATGTCGAGTTATTCTGCGCCAAAATTTGGTTTTCCCTTGGAAAGTTAAATAAATGTCGAGGTGAATTGTTGCCGGTTTTAAAATTGTTTCTTAAACGATTCACAAATTTTTCCATTTCGTAAAATGGCTTTTTTGCGACTGTAGTTGGTTTTTGTAAAGGTTTTCCAAAAACAGTTTAATTGTCGTAATTGTTAAATTTTTGCTGCAAAAGTTGATTACAATCTCTTTCTGCTACGAAACGGTATCAAGGACACGAGTTAAAACCAATTATTTTTATGATTCATGCAAATCCTAGCTTCCTGCATTAAGCACAGTTGCAGTATCTGAACTTGGTCTGCAGACCAAATATTATATCTTCTGCAGATCATGGCAACCAACATTATTCTATTTTCTAAGAAGTGCAGTAAAAAAAAACAGGGTTATCTTACTTATCGCCAGATGGCATCCTCTGATGGTGTTGACATCATCCCTTCTTCGAGGCATCACGTTTCAATTTCGTAAACGTGATTCCGATTTCCTTTTGAAATGATTCAAAATCGCGCAAGGATGTCTGCTTGAACACTCCTTTACAACGTTTGCAGTGCACAAAAATTAGTTTGTGATTTGGGATTTTACGAAATCGGACGAGACTTTCTCACTAGACGGATGTTCTTCGAAGGAGACTAGCTTTCTCTGTTGGGAATCCAGAGAGCTTCCACGGAGTAAGTGGTTTTCGTTGGCGAACTAGCTCCTTCAGGGAAGCTTTTCTCTGATGTGAGCTACATCCTTGAAATTCTGAAACAAAATTCTAATAGGTGAATAGATGGTTTTTATTGCTGTGTTTACTTTTCCGGCGTATAGGCTTGTTTGTGATTAAGCTTGATCCCTGTTTGTGGTAGTGTCGACATTGACTGGAGAATATTGTTCAGCACCATCATGGGCAGAAAGCTGACGCCAGGACATCACCGCGGGGGATTTCAATGATGGTATATTTCTGGTAGTCAACATATAGGGCGACAAACAGCCTTCAGAGCTTTCGGTTGCTCGTGTTCGGTGCCGAATTAAGCGAGTTAACCGCAACCAAAAAAGCTCAATGCGAGGCAACATATCAAAGTGCAGGAGAGAAGGTACAACAAGGACTTCTATTCGCATGCCCTTTTCGCGAGCACCGTTCTCTAAAATGCCCCGCGATTTCCTCAGTTCATTTACTTGGAACAACGGCGTTGGTGATGAATAGCACTAACCCGATTGCTCATACAACAAGTTCGTAGCTGTTCCACGTCTTGCGTTCGGTTCGGATTGCTGGAATCCGAAGAATGGTGGTGATATAAAGGCAACGCAACTGGCGCATCCCTCCGTCGGCCTTGAGAACGGTGCAACTTTGAAATCGACTCGGATTCGCTGCGAGCTTACAAGAAGGGTTAACGACCATCGCAAGAGCTGTTGCTGCAAGCTTTATTCAACGTACTCCTTTTAATGTGATAAATGTGTAAATTTCTTGGCATGGACCTGATAAAAGTGAAAGTTGTTATTGCTTATATTGTGTAAGACTTTGAAAATAGTTTGCTGTAAAAACGTTTGATTCGTCCAAGTGTCTAAAACGGTTTCACAGTTTGTTTGGCACCGTCCATCGTTTACCTGCCATAATTTTACAAATAACTAATTAAAGACAAAAGAATACTCGCATCTTTTAAGTAAGTGAACATTCCATTCGGATGGGGGCACCCAGTACTGGCGCCAAGTCCTTAGAGTGCTGTGGACAGGCTGGTGGTCATCAGGAGCAGCAGGAACAGCAGCAGCACGAAGAAGGACAGCATCATCATCATCATCAGGTAGCGGCCAGACAACTGCAGCATAATCAAGACCATGAAAACAATAACTTCTCCAACAACATTCAAGAGAACATCATCATCCACAATTTCAATAACAATCACATTTACGTCAATCCCAATGAATATAGTTACTTTATGGTAATTGATGAGCGCGATAATCAACTGAACAACAACAATAGCACTCGCCGATCGACAGTCGCAACAATCACCACACTACAAACGGACGCTGGTAACATAGAGAACACCTTCACCGGAAGATCCAAGACCCAGAAACGGAAATTCCTCAAGCGACAGAAGGTGAAGGAAAAGGACGAGGAAAAGAAGAAAAAAACAAACACAATTATTTCGGAGAAGAAGGTAAAGGAGAAGGAGAAGAAGAAGCAAAGTTCGAGTGCAGTTCCTCCTGCCGCTAGAATGCGCTCCCAAGGACGAGGCATGGAGGATCCCCTTATGCAACGGCCCAGACGAAATATAACCGGAAAAGCTGAAAAGGCTCCACCAGAAAAGTAATTTTCAGTTAATATTGAAAGCTTTTGCACTGATTTTAGTTTTATCACTGCAGAGGACATCCTGTCTGCTTTTTGCGCTTGCTTTTCATCAAATTTGCTTGCATTAAGTTTTCAACAAGGCCTAAGTTTTCAGTTCGCCCAGTGCGCTTCAGCAAACGCTAATTGCTAGATTACAAAACATGCACGAGCCAAGGTTATAATAGCATATTAGCACGGACACACATGAATGCGGACACGCGGCA
The DNA here is from genome assembly GCA_963082835.1 of Leptogaster cylindrica. Taxonomy (NCBI): domain Eukaryota; kingdom Metazoa; phylum Arthropoda; class Insecta; order Diptera; family Asilidae; genus Leptogaster; species Leptogaster cylindrica. The sequence goes on from OY720108.1 coordinate 18,466,365, forward strand.
GCACGAACACAGGCACGCAAATCGGGAACCTCACTCGGAAAATGGAAAATGAGGTTTCCTTGCAAATAAAAAAAAGTAAAAAAAAATATAAAATAAAAAAAAAAACATGAAAGAAATTTGAACGCAGACTTGTCTTTGTACAGAGGCATTTCCGAGCACGCGAATAATTGGCAAAGCAGAAAGGATTGGTGCCGGGTACTCCCACTGGGAGGGCATTATTACTTCGTCTTCCCGCTCCTTGTGCTGCTAGTGTTTGTTTTTGATAGGCCTGCAACTAGGCACCATGCTCTAGCCTTGAAGTATTTCACCTTGGCACGGAAAACTTCGAAACGTAAAATTAGTTCAAAGGCTTGGGGACGATGACGGTTTCCTTACTTGACCCAGACAACTGCAAAAACTGCCTGAAGTGAGGTTAGGTTTCCGTCAATCTCATCAAAACCCAATGTCGCGTCGTTCGCTTTGGTCTCAGTCATCCGGGGTGACGGCGCAGCTGGGTCAAGCCTGATTTAGTGTCTGCTCTTGCTTGAGAATGAGAAGTGAGAAATTTACACTCAAAACCAGAAACTAAATATAATTAATTCTGCTTCCCTTCCCAACTCCTGCTGCTGCTGCTCCACAAGCGCTAAGATTTGAGTTCTAACTGCAGAATCTGTGGTCCAAAACCTTCTTTCTCTTTCCGCCCAACTTGCCTACTTTCTTCTGTCTCACCGAGTGCCCACTAGTGAAGGGAAGCTCCATAAATATTTTTAGTCCCATGGAACACTATTTACCCAGAGCAACAACACTATATATATTGTGATTCTCCAAAAATAGTTGCTTTGCTGTCTTTAGATGTCCAAATAAATCTTCATTGTAATTATAACAACAATAAAAACCGTCCGTCCAAATAGTGTTAAATTACATTTGTCTTGGCTGCATTTTCGGGGATATAATTTGGCATCCATGAAACATCCTTTCATTGTCCTGAAAACTTTATTTATTACACTATACTGTTAAAAGGGAATTCTTTTTTTTGACTTGACCTTCATTTTCTCCCATGGTTTAATTTACAAATTGCAAGTTGTATTTTCCCGAGAATTTTCCTCCCACGTTTTTTGGCTTGCAAAATACATTTTCCTGAATGCATTCTCATGCCAAAGTTGACGGCATAAAAATTGCCCTCATAAAGAACCAGAAGGGGTTGTTTTTGTTTAAGTGCTTTTATGTGATCAATCAGCAATTTTTACTGAGAAAAAAATATCAACTTGCATTTTCAACTAAAATGAGTAGGTACTATATGCAAGAACTGATTTTTATCTTACATTCCAAAAAAACAAACGATTCTCACTCAAAATATAGCAAAAAAAGGATGATTCAATTACAAACCAAATTGATTGATTGACATTGAAATTTGTGGGTTTATCTGTAAAATAAATATTTCTGATGGTTTTTTAACATTTTCAAATGGTTTTCTGCGATTGCAGTAAATAACGAATTCAAATTCCACATTGAAGAATTATTTATTCGCCGCTGTTTTTTGCAATTGTTCCTGCCATTAATTAATATCGCAGTTTTCAGTACACAATTATAACAAAAAAAAATTTTTCATTAACAAGTATTAATAGTATTTAAGAAATTTTCAATAATTGTTAGGTGAGTGTTTTAAAAACATTTGTAAAAACTAAATACAAATTGTTTTTACACCGAAACGTCGTCTGTCAAAATATCATGTAAAACAATGTTTACCACAATAAAATGAGAGAAACATTGTAAGTTATTAAAAAAACGTGTAAGATTAAATGTGGAACTGTATATCTGACAAAAAGCCATGTAAATAAGAGGACAGATGTTTTTTATGTTTATGTAATTTCAAAATTGTTTACAAAAAATCCATGTGGATAAAGAATTTGGCGGGTTTCTAATTTTTGATGAAATCTTCATTGAAACGATTCCGATTGCATAATATTTTCCTACATGTTATATTAAAAAAAAAAATGGAGAATGAGCAGGTAACGTGAAATTACTCCAATTCAGCGCAGCAATTATTCGAACTTGGCTAATTTTTGTGTCACCGCATCAAATGTCCTTATCCCAGAAAATCTGTGTAATTGCGACGCCAATTTACAGCTTCCCTCCCGACAAAGTAAAACTCAAATACAATGACGGGACAATTCTCCCATTTACCCAAAAGCTCCAGGACATGCGACACAGGAATGGAGATTATTTGTGATTAGAATAATTTATATCCGCATCACATTTGCATAACTTTGCTTCCTGTCTGAGAAAAATTGTGATATCATCTTCTGATGCTGACTCGACACAAGGAGCCGGATTAAGAAGTTTCTGTGTAATTGTGGTGCTCATGCTCGAGAGCAATTTATTTTCTCTGCAGCAGATGGCGAGGAGCTTACTCATCCTTGGTGTACTTTCGAGTTTCGGGATGTGAACTCGGAGAAGCGTTCCGCAAAGGAAAGCTGCAAACGATTCCAAATTAATAATTCACGTCGTATGCAGTTTTGTGATAACATATTAATTTCGAATTCTGGGTTAATAAGGATATCACAAAAATGGAATGCAGGATGCGTCAAACTCACACACTTGCATTTGTGTCTCTCGAGTTTGGTAGATGTAACGCTTTTTGTCCAAGGCCAATACACAAAAATCACGTTCACCCAGCAAAGTGCATCGTGACCTGAGAATACAAATCATGCTTCTTATGGCGATACAATTTTCAGCAGGAAATCCTTAGTATAGTTCCAAAATATTTGTAGCAAAACTTTCCTTCAAACAACAATTATTGTTAATGGAGGGTTTTTATACCCTAGAATCTAGATGTGGGGTAGGGCATATTAGTTTTGAGCGAACGTTTTGAACCCGAAAAAAAAAATGGTGACAGAAAAAAATAACTACAATATATATTTGTGATTAGAAAGTAAAAATAAATCTATTTATGGATGGCCGTCTGTCTGTTGTCCGCCTGTCCAGACGACAACTCGAGAACGCTGATAGTTAGAGGATTAGAAATCTAATCCAATAGTACTCCGTTAAAATCAAAGATGAGTGAAATCGGGCAACACCTTCCTAGTGTGCCCATATAAATCTGAATCGTTTTTATACAAAAATGTTCATGTTTTTTACTAAATATATACTTTTTAACTTTTTGTCGTTTGATATTGTTATAAATATAATACGTTTTACAATTACTAATTATTTGAACGGAACTGTTTTTACACCGTCTTTTTTTTACATGATCTTGAAATTTTAGAGATACCATAAACTTTGATTTTTATATGCCTTTTCAATCCGATGAGAAAACATTTTTGCACGGTTTTTACATCTAAGGTTTTTCATAAATGGCCTATAAACCTAAGTTTATTTATGTTTTGCTTATTTTTATAAATTTCAATTATTTTTGAAAATTCGCGCCAAACATGAACCTTCCGTCATAATTTCCATTCTTTCGCTAATTTCTGTCAGAAGTTACTATTAAGCAATTTAAAGACAGTGTTGAGTGTTGACGTTACAATGTTACTTCTTATCCAATAGATATCCTTTGTGTATTTTCCAGCTGATGTCCTTTAACGCCGGAGGCGGTAGCGTACTGGGCTGATAATACGCAGTTTTGACGAGTTTTAATTTCGAATCCTACCTATGCAAACCCAATCTTGAAGAAGAAGTTGAACCAATTGCGAGTTTCAAAAATCAAACATATATTTTTTTTTATAATTTTAAATGTTCTTCGGAGGTATATAGTCGAATTTGTGTTTAAATGGAGGCACATTTTCGAAATGTTCTATCCAAATTTGCACTTTCTTAAACATATTCTTGCAGTCGTTAAGTGAAGAACAATGTTGCAATAAATGTTTCAGAAAACACATTCAAATATTCCAATTAATTATCAATAAAGCAATGCTGCTTTTGCATGAAAGATTTAATTCGCATAATTAGACCTAACCCAAAAAAACGGTTATTATGTTGAGCTTTTTACGAATCCGTGCTGTAAAAGGGACAATTGTATGATTTTTTTCCTTTAAAGAAGGCGAAAACATAACTGAAAATTTGTTTCTTTTCTAAACGGATAATGCAGAGTTTTGAATAGTACACCCTCATTCCCTGATGCTTTGTAGAATATGTTATATAATCTAGTTCTCAAGAATCCAACATATTCTTATCCCATTGAACCCTTTCTGTGTTGGTATTTTTAAACCTTTTAAGAACTTCGTCCCCAAGAAGCTTATGTCAGATGAAATCTTCTCGCTTTTTTTCATTTACAATGCAGTTTATTTTTGGACACTTTTTTATGACTTTGTTATATTTCTGAACAACAAACGAAAAGTTGTTTTTTTCTTAATGTAAATTCTACAAAATCATAGCAGAGTGAAACTTAGAAAAAACAAAATTTACCTATCATTCTATTAACGTGACCCCTCTGATTACGACATCTCATCGATTTTTAATATTTTAACTTCAATTTGTTTAAAAATGTTAAGATTTCAAAAAACTTGTTAAACGACTTTTGTAAGTCTATAAACAGAGCAAATGATAATTGTTTTGGATCTAAAAATCAGAAAATTAGTGAAACGAAACACATGAAAATTTTGATTTTTCGAGTAGTTCTGCGGCCAGAGTTGCGCTACAAAAAAGGGGCTTTAAAAATCCAAGCCGCGACAACGGCTGTCACACACCGGCAAGTAGAGGGAGTTTTTAAGTAATATTTGAACAGTAACAAATAAAACAATACCTTTGACGAACTTTTTTGCAACCATAGAATAACATAGACATAGAATAACTAATTTCACTATTCAAGTAATGCCAGCTGTTAAAAAAGTTGTTGGTGCATTGAAACACATGCCAACGATTAATCGAAAGTCCAAAATAATCGGTTAATTTAATTTGATTAATCGATTAAGCATTTGATATTTTATTTTTCATTTATCGACGATTATTCGATTATTTTTATTAATTTTCATATCCTTTAAGACAATATTTCTAAACTTTTTGCCATGCAACCAGTAGCTGTAATGTTCCTTGAACTTCCACTTACGCTGTTTTACAATTATCCCCAACCCTATCAGTAGGGTTATCTCAAATATCGTCCTGCTTAAAACCAGTTGACTAGTTCAATTTAAGGGCGATTATCGTTTTCATCGATAAAGTAAAAATTTTATTTGGTAATTTGTATTTTTTTCGTCTAACTTGCAATCGATTCCTTTGCACAGATTTAATCGATATTAAATTATTGCAACTGGATTTATCCAAAAACTCTATTAATCGATTGTTAAAATTTTTTCCCGCAGCTAGCAACATTGTTTTATTAGTAAGATTTATGTGAAGAAAAAGGCAGAAAATTGAATTCATTTCAATGCTCTTTTTAAAAGAAAATCGAGAATAAATTTGCAACGCTTTTCCCGAATCGGTGGAAAATGAATCATCATTTTTCACATATATTTTCAATTATTGATTCTCCTTTCTCAGCACAAATTTGCAATTTTGCAAGAAGAACACTTCTCGAGAAATTCCGATCCGTTATCAATTTTTTCATTTTTGGAAGGACATTTACCGGGAAGTACTTTTGCCAGTAAACGTGAAATACATACCTTATCAATTTATTTCTAAAGAAGGATATTTTGCATAGAGACTCCGTTCCCTACTGTTCCGTTCCGTGTCTTTAAGACGGCATCATCCTTTCATATTGTTCTCGTGCACCATTAGATTTCGATGGTCATTTAAGGTGAGATCTGCATAATACCAATATTAACTAATAAATACTAATACTCATTAATATTAACTAATGTAATTTATTATTGTCAAAAATTGAATTTAATTTTTTGTTTTATTTGAAGATATTTTAAAGATTTTTTTTTATAATTACAGTTCTCTTCTTATATCCATAGTATTGATTGAAGCTGTTTTTGATTATTTTAGTTTTTCTTGCATAACAAAAAAGAGCTAAGAAAAAATCCTTGGGTTTTTGAAGTCTTAAATCCGTTCACTACTGAACAAACAATCTTGATTAGTTTCAGTTTTAAATAAGTTAAAAGCATTTCTATATATATTGATATAGATATATATCAGATACAGATTCTACAGGATCCTTGTTAATTCCCTATCGATCAATTTACAATTTGCATCATGAATTCTATCTGTTGATGTTTCTCGCGTATCGTTGTTGAATTAAATTTAAATTATGTTCTTAATTATCCTGCAGAAAATCTAATTAGAGAGCAATTAAATACACAATATACATTATATAAACACTTTAAATGTTCCTTGAAATTTTCTGTAAAATTCCTCACTAACACCAATCGAACGAATGATGTCAAAATGAGATAATCACTTTGATTCTTCCTTTTGAAATTTTCAGCTCCAAATATTGCTTCTCTAATCCAAAAAAAAAAAAAAACCAATGTTTCCACAAAGCGAAATGCTGCAGAGATCATTAAAATTGGATTCTCGGAGTTCTCTCCGTAGTGCAAAACAATCTAGAAATTAATAGCGTTGCACTGACATTGAGGAAAAACGAGGTGCATACATTAGCGCTATTGTCCTGACGAAATTGAGTAGACCATTGCCAAAATGTTTTCATTGAGCTCAGCGGGCTCAAATGTCCTTCACTGATAAAAATAGAACTTCGGCAAAAGTGCCCTTTGTAGGAAACCTTGCGGGACCGTGCTGCCTTCCTGCAGGTTAGCACCACATTTGTGCTCTGCAAGTGCAATTTGCATATGAGGAGGCCATCGTGATTCACTCCTTCTGCCCCAGACAGACTAGATGCGGGTTTGGGAGGGGGAAGAACTGTTAGCTAAGTTAGAGAACCTTAGAACCTCCTGTGCCAGGCTGGGGCCTCCGCTCTGTGGTCGCAGCAGAGTGCATGCTATCCTTGAAGGTGAAGCAGATGATCCCAACACATGAGCACCTCTTGATTGGAAACCATTTGTTGACCATAAATTATGGACAGTCAAGAAAAGGATTTCTCACCTTTTTTCACTGCCTTCCACTGAGGAGTGGTTTTTATATATTTATAGTATCTTGATTGTTTAAGTAAAATTTTAGTCACGTGTTTGTGGGGCTGGTGATGGGGAGCGGTAAGGATGAAGCCTCCCCTGATGTAATGTGACTCAGTGAACAGTGGTGACGGAATCGCAGCATTTCTTGTGGTGAGCAAGTGTGGAAATGCACTAGACTGCCTCAAAAAGGATTTCTGAGTGAAGTCCTGGGCTTGCTTGCGCTAGAGATAAAGCGATTCTAAAGCTCGCAAGAGTGGCGTTCGTTTCAATGGCTTAACAGAAAACCTGAAGAAGTGTGTAACCGGAAGTAATTCATCCACTCATCCAGTTAGTCGGCACTAAGTGTGAGTTTCGCGAGTTTTCTATGTTTATCCTGTTCCACCTTTTAGTTTAGTCGAAAGAGAAAAGTTTTTTTTTGCAAACTCTTGAGAGTGAAAATGTTATCCAAATGTTGTGTACATGATTTCAGTCTCACTCTTCAATGTCTGTGGAGTGCGCCTCACGCGAATAATTTTCAAAACCAATATGAAAAAAATGAAAACATAATGAAAGTAAACAAACTACAGATGGAAAACTAAAGCAAACATCCCATAAATACGTATACTACGCTGGACAAACGGTTTTCCTGGCATTTACTGATACACAGAATCAGTATATAATCGAACTCGCGCCATGCCTTGGAATCGCTCAAGATAGCAACTGGGATCCCCCCAATTCAGTGGGGATTGAGGAGTTGAAGTGACTGTCAAAGTTCAGGAAAAGTGTTGGGCAGGCGCAATACTGTCAGCTGTCCTGCGGGAGCACATAGTAGTACCACTCTTAGTCGTTAGAGTACGAATTTTACGGGAATGTACGGGGGTGGAGGAGAGTCTGAAAATAGCAGCGGCAGTCCCCATTGCCACTGAAGTACACGAGTAAAGGACAACAACAAAACAAAAAAAAGAGCTTTAATACAAGATTCCACAAGGCATTATTCAAAAAGTTTACCACGATTCAACAAAACTCATTTAATTAAAAATCAAAATACTCTTCCTAAACAGCGCATAAATAATTAATGTTATGTAAGGACTTTTGGCAACCAAATCAGCAAAACGTTTTTTAGTGTGCAAACGCTCCTTACAACTGTACTCACGCGGTTCCTCCAAATATTATTTCCAATCCGAAAGATTTGCTCTCGTGTGTCGTAGAACTCGTAATTGATTTACAACGAATTTTGAATCCTCTGCCTTGTAAATAAATTGTTTAAACAGTTAATTTGTGATTAAAATAAAATAAACATGTTTTTGAGTTGATTGTAATTGACGCTATCATCCTAAAAATACCGCTCTCGAGGACGCGACGTGTGAGTTTGATAAAATGATTTAAGTTGATGTCCTGTGATCGCCAAAAGGACCGTGACGGAATTATATAAGAATTTCAATTGTAAATAAATGCAGTAACATTCACCGCCACTGACGCACTCCGAGCCTGTAGGACCAGCGGTTGCTGAAAATAGTTGTCAAATCCAAGGTGCCGTCCACTCCGAGCGAGCTGTCCTAGACGAAATTTACATTCGCGTAACTTAAGAATACACGTTTTTTAGGTATTTACAAGGAGATAACAGTAAGTCACCGTTTTGCCTTATGTAATAACAGTGCCAGTGTGATTGGGTGGTCGTATAATAATTGTTCAAACGGTTCTGTGCAATGTGACATGAGAGTCATCATCGGCTAAGTAAAGTCAGTTATAATAAGTTTGTGTCATAAACTGGGAGATCTCAGTTATATAATCCAATTGGAACCTAACCTACGACAAAAACACTGGTTTTCCGTTGTGCCATTGACTGTACATTGGCTGTACACATCGCGACCGAAACACTACAACCGTTAGATTTTAGCGGTTCCTTTGCAAAAAGAAAATACAACAAAAGTGATTATTGTTGTACACTGCAGGAAAAACATTATTTTCTAATACGTTGCAGATCAAATAGTGCTAAGCGTGGTATTTTTTTTTTGTTCTGTCGTTTTAGTTAAACAATAACATAATTTTAGGCGGTGTCAGTGAAACGTGTTTTTATTTAAAAATTTTTTCATAGTGAACTGAGAAAAAAAAAACGGGAAATGTAACGAAAATTTAGTTATAAATAAATGCATGCGGAGACTATCAATGCAAACAAGTTGGCAGCAATAAAATGCACTCTGGATACAAATACAGGCACGTTTTCAACATGGCGGACGCACGCTCCTTCTCTGGAGCTTAATGCAAAAAATCGAGTAAAATACGAACGGAAGCTGAGAAAAGCTCAATGGAGTTATAAACATATTCCCTTTCCGCGACTAAAGAATACAAAATTTAATGTTCAGCTTGAACGGCGTCTGACAGATCATGGGAGGGCCGCAAGCGGAAGAGGCCATCACTCTATAGAATACTGCAGAGAGTGGAAATGGATAAACGTTCGAAGGACAAGAGATAATGAACCGAGGATGATAAAAGCGAATAATGTTAGTGTGTGTCGTTGTGTACAGAAATGCTTTGCAACAGTAACTATAAGACAACATTTCTATAATGTAGAATTGTTCGGTGGTTCCCCGTTGTCTGTTGTATGAATCCTTGCCATCCTTGCTTGATGTGCAGGTAACTGAATCGAATCCTGAGAACAACTATTGCATGACATTATTTTGATTGTCTCACATGCTTTCGGCAACAAATGTTACCGAGGCATTGTCTTCCCTCTTCTTGTGGTATGCTTCTCTTCCACTGACGAAATTACTGTTTAAGTTTGTTTCCTGCCTTGTTTATACATTTTCCTCATCCTCTTTGCTTACATTTTTATTACACCGCAACAGTGACCTATTCAGGGGCATGTATTGCATGATTAGGACGTATAGATATATATTATACACATGTCCCTAGCCCATTCACTTATGAACGTTGATGTTGAGTCAAGGTAACTCGGATGTGTCGGCGTAACAACTGATTTATCATCGACAAACGGATGTGATTTCCGACTCATTTCCTTTTATTGTCCTGCTCCCAAATTGATTCGTCATGGTAACCAAAGGAGCGGAGAATATTTGCAACAGTTTCGAGGCCAAAGATTTCCCCCTAAAAGGATATTTTCGATGAGAACCTTTTACGAAAACTCGTCACAGCTTTTAATTCCTATAGTGGCGCCCATAGAAATACATAAAAAATAATTGCACTCATTACGTGACCAGCAGTTGTTTTCTGGCAATTATATTAAATTCTCTCTCAAACAACTTCGGAACTATGGTAAACCACATCTTTAAAATCTACTCTTAAATCTGCTCTCCCGGCACAATTCCGTTCTCTTCGTCATGTACATGCGGTCCAAGAATCTCGTTCCTTCTCCTCATTGTTAAATACTTCCACTGTTGACGTTATATAACAAGACACAAGATACTTCTAAGTTGATATTAGATGTTATTGCATTTATTGAAAGAAGAATGTCGAATGCAATAATCAATAAAAGTTATAGCCTTAAGGGATTTTGGCACGATTAGAAGAATCAAATGCTTTCAGGGATCACTTAAATTGCCGACAGTTAATTCATTTGTTGTTTTGTTTTCGTCCTTTTTTCAGATGTTCCACTTTATTTTCCTTAACTCGTCCTTTTCAATATTATAAAGAGTTACATCATATTATGTAATGGTTATCTTTTGTCATAAGTTGACGTAATAAATCGTATTCACAACATTAAACAATTACCACTTTTTTTTAAGTTTAAATGCTCAAAATGAAGAACCTGTACAAATAAATTTAAATGAAATAAGTGAATTAAAATGCAAACATATATGACTCCTGTTATTTGTTCGTAATTAAAATATTGTTGGTTCACCACACAATCATAATAAAATTTTCTTCTGGAATAGTTCCCGAATTTTGTTTTTGTAAACTCTAACTGCAGCAGTTGCTTTGCCAAAATTGAATTATATTTGTTGAAACAGAAGTGTAATTGTTTTGTTACTTTGTTTTCATTGTGCTTTTGAAAGGATTTTGTATTTAAACATTGCTACTTATCCAAATATTGGCTACCGAAAACTCCAATCCCTGGGAGCTGTCTTAGATTATGTGGAAGTTTCCACTCCATTGCCCGCCCACAGTAACCTACTTATCATTAAATTTTGAGTTAATATAAAATGTGTAACACAATCACAAAAAAACTATGAAAATAAAACGAATGTGGGTATCAAAACTCAAAAGAACATTATTCTAAACTGCTGTAATTATATTATTTATGATAAAAATTTTTATCCTCATTAGGTTGCTTATGTGGAATGTTTTTATAGTCACTAGCAAATCTGATATTTTGCGAAATGGAATAATGAAACCTCAATGAATGTTGTTTGTTTCCTATTTCGTATTTGTAGAACGTACTTTCAATAAATTATGGCACAATGCAGCAATAATTATCAAATGGCGTTGCATTGTTAAAAATTACAATAAGATTTGTGAAAAAACTGTGATTTTTATTTTAATTAAACATAGAAATTCCATGCGTTTATTGAAAAAAAAAAAAACAAATTCCAATGCTTTTATTCAATAAAAAAATGATTTTTTTTTAACAAAATATGATTCACTTTTGTATTTCTACAGCATATAAATTTCAGACTTTAGAAAATTTCTCATTAAGTGGAAAGTGAAACGTTAAACTTTTTCTGTTAACAAGTTATTGTCGAAACAGAACTTCAAAATTAAAAAACGTACGCATTGTAATGGAGTAGAATTTTCCTTTAATTTTATTGGGATATTTTCTGAAAATGGAGGAATGTTTTCACGCCATCATCAGTTTCTCCCGAATTTTCTCCAGTCAAGTTTGGCTTTTACTGATCCCAATCCCACGTATTAGCGACAATTGCTTTATAAGGCTAACAGTATGCTGACATCCTTTTTTAAATATAAAGCATATTTTTAAAAATATTTGGTTTTTTTTGCATAAAATAATGTCAAAACGAAAAAGTATAGTTAAATTCATAAACTTACTGAGCACATGACAAATTTTTTTTTCTCGAAGTAGTTAAACATTTCGGGGGAACATTTTGATAAATTGACTTTACAAGACTTGGCGACCAACAAACCCTCCGAAAACTCAATTAAGTTGAATTGTTCTGAAAAATCCTACCTACCTACCTATTTACCAAGTTTCAGTTCTCCAAGTTAACGGGAAGTGGGGTACATTAGCCTTGCAATATTTGACGACAAACATACACGGCGTCGGGAGTGAAGTTAATATAAAGCATATAAAAATGTTTTGAAAGTTTTTTGTCCACTATAAATTGTCCTCATAATAATTTAATGCGTTCAAGCATCTCAACTCTTGAGGATAAGTGTATATATACATTCAAATATCAACCTTCCAGTTATACACAACATTCGTTTAGTGAAGCCCTGCATTTCCAGTCAAAAAATACATAGTTGGACATTGAAATTCATACACTGTTTTTAATGCATTGCAATATGAAAACTATTCTCTCATCCATAGTGGTTATTTCGTAGTCTCCCAGGACGCAGCAAGGAACGAATTACATTTTGCAAATTGGTATAATACAATATTGACTATAAGTGGTTTACTCGATGATCACTTTATGAGATTACCTCGAGTGTAGCGGGTCTCTCGAGATGTGATCGATAGTAAACACTTGATGGGGAAATTATTTCAAAATGCACAAAGTAAAAATAACTGGTCATAATAACATTTTGATAATCATTTGTTAACACAGTAATTTCTTACCAAAAACCTAGAGGAAGTTCAAAATTCCTGCGAGTAATCCCTAGGATTTGCTCCAAGGGAGAGGGGCTACATATAGTTAGTTCACTAAAAGCATTTTGAGGAATACATGAAGCATTTAGTGATTTAAAATACAAATAAAACATTTCGCGTTATGTTTATTATTCTCTATTATCTTTCTCCATTTTTATTATTTTTTTTAACATAGAAGAAAAATGAAGACCAGCCGATAGGATCACAGTTCGTATTTTTTTTATTCGAGAATATTACACTTATGTGTTAGAATTTTACAGCGTTCTTTTTTTGCATTGAACCGAATTGTTAAATGTTGATTAAACACCATTTAATTGTCGTATTGTGTCTAAACTTTGGATAATATACCATTTATCTTTAGGAAATCAAATTAACATGATTTTGCAAGTTAGACATCTTTCTATTTTTAACATCGAGGAAGTGATCCATTTTTTCATTAAACATTTTTTGAAACCTGCACAAATCACTCCTCTCTTCAGTAGAATGCTTTAAACAAATACTCTCTTCTGAAATAACGAACACAAATATATAAACACAGACATAATGAAGGCTAAGAATAAAGATAAACAATGTTTAGTTTAATAAGCTCAATTAAATAACATGATTTTGTATCTCTGCATCCTCTATACGAGGATTCTCGCAATAATACAATATTCTTATCGTGTAAGAGTGAAACCAATAAACAATGTTGTAGAAAGATTACCCTAAAGTAGCGCGAACTTACCAAAAATACTTTATAGATTGTTGGAATCATAGTTACAATGACGCGGCCAAGTTTTTCACATCGATGAAATTACTTTATGCCGTCAACAATAAGGAAATTTGATCCAGGGATGAAAGAAATAAGGACGAAACAATGCGCTGGGTGGAATGGATGGCAAATTATGGACGCCATTTCTTAAGTGCATTATTTATCTGTATCCATAATTAATATTTCATAACTACTAATCGAAGTGAAGGACATGTTTTCGTTAATATAAAAATCACATAAATTCATTATACTTTCGATTATTGCAACCAAATAATTATAATTGCAATTATCTAAAAATTATATAAAAAGATTATTACCAAAAGTAAAAGTACGTAAAACATAAACATCGGACAAATATTTCTATTTCATATCCCTTAAATGGAAGAAGTAAAATTCAATTTGCATCAAGTATTGAGCGAAATGTACTTTATCTAATATTTGTTTCGTAAACCAGAGATAATTTCGTTTGTTTTATCGAGAATGTCCTGCATATATTCATAAGGGAGACACTATGACCAAAATATTTGCATTTTACAGACAAAGGAACGTGCGAGAATATTTTAAAGAATGGACATATTTTTCATAAACTCTTCTCTAGTTGCATAACTACCCTATTTCTATAACTATACGTCAAAATAAATTACACACCTTTTTCTTACTGGAACTAAACATATCAAGAGGTTTACTAAGTTTAGTTATATTTTTGCACATTTTGCTAAACAATTTCTCACATGACAAAAGCTTCTGAATGCAAACAGGTTGGGAACACCTGTTTCGAACTGTCGAATTCAAGAGGAAGCCACTGCAATTACAGAAAATAAAATATTTATAAAATAATAATAAAATAAAGCAATTTTAAAATTAGTCCAAATTAAATTTATTTTTTGAATTTCATCTTAACATTTGCTTGCAAACCCAGAATAAGCAAATATTCAAAATTTTTACAAATTAGTTTTCAACTTCTCTGATGCAGGGTAAGTTATTCGCGGATCGTCGGGCGTGCCATCGATTGTGGTATAATGAAATCCCCCGGTGAGTCGTTTTTCCAATCGAATATTGTTTTTTACTTCACAACACCTCTGCCAGCTTTTTCCTAAATTCGGTTCGTCCTGCGCCTTTAGGTCTGCGTCAATTTCCTTGGCAGCGTCAGCGTCCAATACACCAGTGGCAAAAGGCAACAGTTCTACTACATATGTGGCACCATTTCCATCAGAATATTTCCTTTTTTGCGTACATTTGTCGGTTCCTGTGTTCTTGGAAATGTTGGAGGGTTCTGTTGAAAATTTGGACGGCGTCTTCTGAAAAACAAAAAACAGTAAATTATTGATAAAAATTCAACTTCTTTGTATATACAATCAGCTCCTTCATCAGGCGCGTAAAAGTGTGAAAACGAAGAATTTTTAAAACACGATTCATCGTGTATTTGATTTAAAAGAAGAAATTTTGGGCCGAAAGCACAGGACGTTCCAAATTCGAAAAATTTTATGTCAAATGTCAATGTGAATTCCAAAGACAACTCGATTCGAATCTGTAGAATCGAAATTCGAATGGGTCGGGTAGAATACGGAACACCAAAATTCTTGGCGAATAAAATGAAAGCCTGCAGAAATTGCGATGGTATTGCCATATAAAAAATATTTTTTCTTTAGAATTAGCTGGAAAATAAGAAAGACATATTTTCAACGATGTTTGTGGTACTTAAAATAACAGAAGAACTAAACTAAATATATAAAATTGATCGGATATATTTTTTAGTTATAATTATATTCTGAAGTTATTGTTTATAGTGTTTTCGAATATTGAACTTTTAAGTTTAGAATTCCATGGACTTCAGTTGCAACGAATCGGCAAAAAGTACTACTTCAATTATTGCGTTCATATTTTGTTGCTTTTTCATAACGAATTTCAGTTGTGAAGGCATTTTTATAATGACATATCCTATACGCAGAAAAGCACAGTTTTAACACGTCTATTAAAAAATCGTGTAAAAAATGTGCAAAAACAGTTTTTCCATCGTACAAAATAGAAATTCGTTCTTAATTTATGAAAATGGAATTTAAAAAAGGAAGATTTTTTTCTGTAAAATTTCAAGTTCGTGTAAAAAGATCCGTGTAAAAACAGTTCCGTTCAATTAAAACTAGAGAACAAATTTGCATTTTTTCTGCATTACGCAATAGCAGTTATTGAAGTGAATTAAACTATATTTTTGAAACCCTGTTATGACTTATGGCACAAATATTATAGATATTAAACAAGCAGAAAATGAAGCATTCTTTCCGATATAATTGACTTAAATATAAATTCATATGTTTTAAAACAAATCCACTCCGGGGGAAAATATTGAAAAAATTGCAAAATATAGAAAATTAGATTATGAACGGTTTCTTGGAAAACTTTTACTTAAAAATTAGTTTTTCTTTATGGATTCGTTTTTGTTATTCAAGCCAATAAGACTTTATTATTTCAAACTATGATTTAAGAAATGTTATTATTTTATTTTTGCTTTCTTATAAATTTAATTCTTATAATAATTATATTAAATATAATCCACATTTTCTCTTTAATTTGAATATATTTTTGTAGTTTGTTCTCCTTTTCCGTATGGCGGGAGATGACGCTCATTGCGCTGATCAAAGAAATAAATAAAAACAAAAGAATAGGCTTACCACAAGCCACCGTGCACCGCCCATGAAGTTACCAAGTACCAGTCTTTATACTTATTGCTATTGTTTTGATTTAAAGTTTCGCTTAATACTAGCTTTTAACTTAAATCTAAATTTCGAGAATTTCGCATGATTTGACGGCATGCCCCCTACCCGTCTCGAACCCGGGGTCACTGGGAGGATGGGCAAGTGCACAGTGGTGTGAGCTATTTCACTGTGTACCTAAATGAACTTGGAACTCGGCCTTATTGTGTGGTGGTGTTAATCGAATTCGTGGAATTATTAGGAAATTATTGCCTAGAATGGGTTTACTGCTTATTTGAAGTGTGTAATTATTGCCAAAGTGTCTAAAATAATCTTGAGATCTTAAAAAAGGGTTGCTGTGGGCTGGGTTTGAACGCGCAACTCCTGCGCTGACGTGGTTTGTAGTTAATTTTTCTCTAATTTGTTGATGGCGGGCAGTGAGCTATTTTACACCCATACTTACAAAGAGTGGACTGTGGTTTTATTGTGTGAGGATGTTTGGGGAATACGAGGGATTTTTACTAAAATATTGCCTAGAATGGTTTTATTGCTGATTTGATGTATATAATTTTTGCTGGAATATCTAAAATAAGTTTGTGATCTTAAAAAAGGATAACTATGGGCCACAGCTATCCTTTTTTTTTTAAGATCCTGTGAGCTGGGTTCGAACTCGGAACTCCCGCGCTCAGATGATTTGTAGCTTATATCAACAAATAAACAAATACATAAATGAATAAATTTATATAAATAAAATTGCAATGGAACGATTTGCTGAAATTCCTACATGATTTTAGATCCCTCAAACTTGATCTGTAAAAATCAGATCCCCTTCCAGCCCCTTGATCATTTTCAGTTCCAATTCATTGTTTATGTTGGATGTGGAGTGTTCTTATTTCTTATAAAATGCATATTATTTACTGATGACAGATGATCCTATATGCATACAATTTGGGAGCACCTGTTTTAAAACTTGGATTCAAGAATAGAAAATCAACTAATATTATTTCAAAGTATCTTTAATTTTTGAATTACAAATTCACATTGGCTTGAAAATGCCTAAACTACAAATATGTCATTCAATTTATCGTCGTTAATCAAGGCGTATAGTTTTTGCGTGTCCTTGGGCTTGTCATCACCCTTGGTATCGGCGATTCAGTTTTCCGGGGAACTGTTCTTTTAAGTTCGTGCACAGTTCTTCATATTGTGGCTTCGGTTTGTCCTGTTGTTTTACGCCTGTGCCCATAGCATTGTCGGCGTAACGAGAATCCAAGTTTGTCTGCGCAGTTTCAGTCGAGGACTGAGTCTGCTTGTCCTGAATGAAATCAAAATTATTCTCTATTAAATGAAATTTGCTTATAACTACCTTTATCAGGCGCGTCGGAATAAGTTGAAGTTTGTATAAGAAGGCTTCCATTGTGCGCTTGGTTGCTGTAAAAAATCTTCCGACACGAAGTAAATGGGTGGCGTCTCTAATTCGGCAAATTTCAAATGTCAATTGCGAAGCCCACAAATACAACTGACTGTACACTGAACTGTGACTGAGGTGAATAAAATAAAGTTGTCAATTCTGGACGTACACGCAATGCCAAAATTTAATTCAAAAGTAAATTTATTTTGGAATGATTTATTTTTCTGTAACATCAACATTTTTCTGTAGTGACATCCTTTTCAATTCGAAATTTCGAAAGAGGTGTTCCCAAACTGTTTGGTTTGTGAAGCAGTTTTCATGTGAGATTTGGTACCAAAAAAGTGGCTGCCAACAAAGAGTATATGTCAGACAAAAATAAGATTGACATGAATGCCACTCGGTGGTTAACCCAACCAATTTTGTAGAATGGCTGGAACGAAGTGGAGTGTCTGTAGCTGATGAAACTGAGGAAGGATGGTTCATATCGTCCATCGATTGCAGTCCAAAGGCAATGAAAGCACGGGAAAGTTAGCGAGAAAAAGGAAATGGACAAAGATGATCAGGAACGAAAGATGGAGTTTATAGAAAAGGAGATTGAACGTGCAACTGCAAAAGAGCAGGAACAGAAAAAAAGAAGACCGAAGACCATAAACTTACAAATTTCGAAATTTAAATGTCGAAACTACAGAAACCAGAAGCAACTATTGCTAAACCTGTGGATTATAATTATAAATGACCTTTGGAGCCGGATGTGAGAACGCTACCTCAAAAGAAACAAAAATCATCCGATGAAGAACGGTAATCCGCGTTATATGAAATCAATGGACTGGAAGAGGAGAAGAAAGGGAGACAAAAGAACAGATTAGATCCTTGGTTAGCTGTGGGAATCGTCGTTAAATTCATATCATAGTCCCTTTGGGAAAAGTCCTATAAACAAAAGGCGGTCATTTATTATTAATAAATTTGTAGGGAAAATTAAATACCTTCAAGAAGGGATGAAGGTGCAAGCGGATCAGGCCCACTTGGTGATGGTCATTCCTGCAATTGGGAACGAAATCCTTGTTGAATATGAAGCCTAGCGTGAATCTCTTCGCACCTTGATGGAAATCAGTGACCACAATTTCTTCTTTCAGGCGAAGAGTCGTGGATAACGTGAATATGAAGATATTTGTATAGAACATACAGAGTAATTAATATATTAATCCAATTGAATTTAATTGAACTGCTGCTGAGTTTAAAAAAATAAAGTGGGATTATGAAATTTATTTATTTAAAGTTTTTTTTTATAAAATTGATAGAAAGTTTCCAAACTAAAACATATATAAATTAGAAGGGGAAGTATAATTGGTTCCGTCCAATAAATAGTAATTGATCATTTTTGCATATTTCAATTATTTAGTCGCTTACTAGCATTACGGTAAAAGAAATTCGAGAAAACAAAGGAACACATTATATTTTGAACACATTTAGGCGACCCACAAATAACTTCTGGCAACGCTGGCAAGCCAGTCAAACGTAAGTTATAAAACGTTTTCTGAAATGTCCATTTTGTTTCGTTCCGAATCACTGGAACAAGATTTGTTCCGATTCGGAACAACAGTAACAGGCGATCAGGAATCAGCAGCAGTAATACATTCATACTTTCCGTCACTGCGAATGCGGTATTTTCATATGGAAGAATGAAATAGAATGAAGGGTGCGGGAGGCACACAACAGTTGCTTGGTTTGGAGGGTGTGAAATAGAGATTCGTTTTAGCTCAATAAATAAATAAGGCGATCTTTGTCAGTGCAATTTTTTTTAGTATGTATTACGATTTACGACATATCGAACACGAAGAACATATTATTATTCACATTACTCCGAAATGCAGTATGCAGTAGACTCTCGATTAATTGAACAACCCAAAAAAGCAAACATAAAGTGCCTAACATTGCTTGTTTTGCATTCCTTTGCGATGGGTTGTCGGGGGGGGTGGGGGGGGGGGGGGTGGCGCAGATGCGGGGAGCCTCAGTACAGCTTTACAAATCGTCGTACATTTTCTACGCATGTTTATTAATCTTGTAAGAAATAAGAAAACAGTATAATTAGAAGAAAACACTCGAGTCTTCCAAATCACAGTTGCCCCATCCCCTGGAAGAAATTTCCAAGATTGCTTAACGCTGTTGAAATGCATATTATATATATTGAGTGATGAGTCATTAAAACCATTTCCTTGGCAGCACAAATAGTAGAAAACTATGCATAAGCGTTTTTTTTTGTTTATACTAATTGTAAGTGTTTACTGTATGTATTTGTGAAAAGTTCGTTTGCTTTACCGAGAATGTCCTGGCATGTATAATAAAGGCCGCAGATGCCAAATTATTTGCACTTTGCATGCGTAAGAGCGTGCGATAATATTTAAAAGAACGAACATATTATTCTTATAATTTTTTCGATAACTAATCGTAAAAATAAAGTACACATTTTTTTCGTGCGTTTTCATTACAAACAAATCTCATAATCCTTGTCATTATTCTACATCTGCTGGAACTAAAATTATCCGAATATTTTTTTTTCAAGTTATTTCTCAAAATCTTTAGATTATAATTTTTTGATTGTACATTCAATGAACTCCGTTTGCCTTACACCAACATCAGCACCCATTGTTTTCCCACCGCCATGTTCAACATTCTGGAGGCGGGAGTCCTTTTATACATTATACCAAAACTGCAGAACTTACTTTCGTCTGGGAATATTACTTTCTTCTTCTGTGTTCGGTTGCCCAAGCAATAAATACCTTCCTTCGAGCTGGTCGTCCTGGGAACTCATTTACCGTTCAGTATCCGTGCAAATATTTTGCTTTGACTTCAGATATTATTTTAAGTGCAGTCAATCGTGATTTTTGTCGTAAATGTGATTACATTTCACCTCTTCCTACAGGACAACTTTGATCGACGACCTGAACGTGGTTTGGAGGTGAGGTTCAGTGTCTATTGGAAGTTGAATTTAACTTTTCGAATGAACAAATGTGGTCTCTATGTAGCTTTTTCGCAGAGGTTGAGAATTGACTACTAAAGTCCTTCCGGAGTCAGTATTGGTTCTCCTTTAGAAAATCGGATACTATATTTTTGTTATTCTTTGGAAAGTTGAAAAAACCAAAGAACCAGAGCAAACAGTTTAAATAACAGAAAAGTATTGGTTGAACAAATATGACGCCGTTCTTCTGTTATTCATTTCATGCGTTTGTGGAGCTCCGGAGCTCCTTGTCTGAAGTTTTTATATGAAGCCCATATAATTCAAAAACATTGACATCAATCTAAAGTACGAATTCTTATCACGGTTCATTTGTTCGAAGGGGAGACTACGTTGGTTTCCGGTTCAAAATGTCGAGTTTTATTCCAAAGAAGTGATCCTATTTGATATTTCTATTGCTATTATATATTGCAAGGAGAAGTGCAGTCAAGACGTATTGTTTTCTTAGAAAAATTTAAGGTGGAAACGCTCGGTCAAATGCAACTTGAAAGGAGTGGTTTCGATTTCCGTTTAAAATTGTTGATTACGATGGACAGAATAAAGCACATTGAAAATTACAAGAAAAAAAAAAAAAACAATTTACGATGAAGAACAGGAAACTATATTAGATGAGAATCAGCCCCAAACACACTGAAATGGGTGGAATGTGGTAGGGCTGCGATTGCGTCCAGTAGCCTTCTATAAGAATTTATGGAATTTAAATTGGCTCGGTAGAAATTTTTCTGTTAGCCACAAAACATTTTCGTAGCTGGAAAGTCTTAAGACTTGGTTATAATTTCAAAATCATTGTTATAAGTTTTATTCAAAATAGTCCTTTTCTTATTGACGACATCGACTACAACGGTGTTTTTATTTGTGGAGACACATTTGGAAACGTTCTTTCGTGAGGGGGTGTTCTGCCTTTAAGCGAAGGCTGCAATTAAGGAAACAAATATTAGTCGAAAGGAACTAAATCGTTTAAATAGAAGAATATCGGAATTACTTAAAGGAATTCGCGCAATACATACGTAATTCCATAATCTAGAAGGCAGTTGAGCCGATGCGTTTTCGTGTTGGACCACCAAATTTTGTCCCGCCATAGACTGCATTTTCAGTCACACTCTTTCGCGCAAACGCTGAAGGACACCTTTACACAATTCTTGGTTGGTTAATTATTTGCCCCCAAAGGACCAAATTGTGATGCACGACACCAATACAATAGAGGACAACCCCCATATTCAACCGACTTATAGTTAGTCGCAATATCTTCAAAATTTAATCCTTCCACAACAATTACGATAAACCTAAGGTTCGTCACCAGTACTTACCACACAATTTTTTTTTTCATATCTGGGTTTGTTACGGTCAGATTAATCAGTTCCTGTTGTTGGTGTTTTTTCTGGTGGTTTACTTGTAAAATTATCTCTAATCCGCCGAAAACCGAAATCAAAAGTGGTGATCTTTTCATTACATATCAAGGACAAAGTTAGTTTCTTTTTCCACAATATTTGGTAATTCTAGTCCTCACTCTTAAATACAACATATCCACAAAAATATCTTAAAGGTTTTCCATAAACTGTTCCTTGAAGAAAGGAACTTTAATTTTTGTCGTACAAACTGAAAATGCCAACATTGGACATTTGCGACTGTTAAAATTCCAAGTTTGTTTCCGAAACAGTTAACTTTTCACTCGATGAATATTCACCGAAGTAATTTGCATAAGCGTTCAAAGAGATTGTTGTAATTACTTGTTCAGCGGACTCACAACTTGTTGAACTTGTTTGCGAGTTTGTAATTTTCATTAGTGGAACTTTTGTTGTTGTTGAGTTTAATTCTAAAAGGGTTGGGCTCGAGTTCTTAACACCACTGGGCGCTGGTTCTTAACAAAGAAAACCAATTTTCTAGGGGGTAGCTTGGCACTGTGCTGGACCAGTTCAATTCCCTTGAATTCCCGTGAAAAATGGAAGATATCCGAATCCGGGATGATATCTTCAAACACCTCAGAATTTTTCTCAATAAATATTTCTTTCTTCAAATATGGGTATAAATATAAATTACAATTTATTATGTACATTTAACTTCTTTACACGGGTTTGTATAATAAACCACTTTGAAATTATTACAAGGATGCAAGAAAAACACTTTATCTTTCACGCGAATTTTTAATAACTTATTCATTGAACATTTGCCGATGGGAAATTTTTTTTGTCTACGAAACGGTTTCAACCAATTAAAAGGGTTGAAGAGCTATTCACGCTTCCTTGTATTTTGCTTAAAGGGATACACCACTCTGGGGCTCGTCAAAGTTGGTATAAAAATTAAATTTTTTTTCTGACGCTGCTATTATTTATATCCAAAAATTTGTATTTTAGACAAATATATTTTAATGTTTAAAACAAACATGACTAAAAAATAGTCACGGCGGAGATATGAGTCGTCAAGTTGGATTCTCTTTTGAAAACGCTTGTTGATAGTACACGATTTTAGTGTCAATCATAGTTTGAATTAGAAATAATTATATATTTTTCTTATTTGGAAAAGTAAAAGCCAGCGAATGGCGCAGGAAAATTGTTTTATATGTATTATGTTCATAGAAATGACAGGTGTTTAAAAAAAGATGTGATTTTATTGAAATTTTGAGCTTCAAACATGTATAAAAACTGAATGCAGTAGGTATTCAAACAAAAAATCCTATGCTATTCGCTCTACAAAATTTTACAGAATATGTAGTTTAAGTGTTATCAAAATCGGTTGAGTACACCTCGAAATATCGTACACACCAGTTTTGAAAACGTAGTTTCGACTAAAACGCAAATGAAACCAAAATTCATTCAGGGAGTCTAAGAAGATGCTCTCTTCAAATTGCTATAACGCTGAAAATAATTTGTTTTTTGGAATGTTCAAATTCTTAAAACATTCTTCAGCGTATAAACATTTTATAGCTAATAAAACAATATTTCTTTTTTGAAAATTTCAGAGTGGTGTACACCCTTAAATATGCTATGTACTGTAATTTGTAAATTGTTTTACATTAAAAAGTGAATTATTTATTAATATATTCTTGTTACTACATATATGTCAAAACATTTTTTTCGTACTAAGTTCTGCAGCAAAGTAACCAATTAAAATATTTACAAAGGCATTGTTAAGTTTTACCCTGAGCCAGATGTATTTGTTGTTGTATATTAATAATTCAGCGGTGTACGCGAATTATCTATGATATGAAACGACATACACCGAAGTGTGAATACCCATTAATTTCCTTTAAAATTATACTTACCTCTTTTACTTCCTATTCCGTCGCTTTATATTTTGATTTTGCCTTATATTGCTCCTTTATATTATAATATATTTTCAAATTTTTAAAACGTTGTTTTTTACTAATAATCATAATTTGCTTTGGCACTTGTTGACCGCACTGATTCGGTATCAAATTAAAACCTCAAAAATCATGGCACATTGTTATTGAAAAAACATTTTAAAGTCTATTTGAACTTGAATCTAATTTGAAATGAAAAGCAAAAACCCCCAAAGCGCTCTTAAAATGACGCTAATAGCTACTTAGGTCTCGTGTTGCTTGGATTCATCCTCTCGTGTTTTGTTTTTGGTTTCTCTGTTTTGAACACCGTTGAACATTTGAAAATGTCTATTTTTGAAATAAAGTAATTGTCTGAACATACGGAGAATTTAAAATACTTTCTGAAGCATAGAAGTTCGAATATCTTCTTTATTAGAATGAATAGCAAATTATTTGACAAATATATTTCAGAAAAATTGAGATCATTTCATTTAAATGTAAAATTACATCGCGCAGAGCATCCTTCATAAGCACATCCTTTAAGAAATCTCATATGAGTTTTTCGATAATTATTTATGCTAGAAATATTTTCATACATATACTAAGAACGAGTCATTACTGAGTTATTTTGCTCTATAACAAAAACAATGTAATTTAAGCACCCCGTTCTAAAAATAGCGTTCGCTTTTATTTCAAACGAATGAAATCCCTTCAAAATTTCCATGCATCGTTCCTGAGAGCATTTAAAACTCATTTAGATATTTTCTTTGACATTTTCTTATGTTTATATTGAACATTGTGTACACAATGTTTGCAAAATTTTTGTAGAATCTGGCGATGTATAAACAAGGACAAAACACAAACACGCGCGTCAATAGTTTAGTTACTTTTCCTTGAATATTAAATAATAAAGGAGACACTTCCAGATATTCGAATACCAGAAATGATTTTTTAAATGAAACTTTCAATACTGAATTGATAATGTGTGCAAAAATGCCAGCCCGAGCTTAATCGACTTAACGCACACGAGTAAAAAGAAATATCACGAATCAATTTAGCCAGTGTTTTAGATACAAAACGTAAAATGGAACCGCCGTAGATTATGCAGATGATACTTGTTGCTGGAGGGTAAGTCCTTGCATAGTTTAAAACATTCTTGTTCAACAAAAACCTTTTTGAAATTACTTTTTGTGTATTCTGTAGAATTTAAATTAGTTACAATATTGATTTTATATGTAGATATATTGTTAGATGGTTTTGTATATTGTTGCAATGTTGGGGTGGCAACGACATTTAAATTTACCCGAGCTTTGCATTTTTGTAGTTGAAATGTTCTCTTCGTTTTTTAACACCCAAAATATTTATAAATACTTAAAAAGACTGAAATTGCAAGTTATTCAAATGTAATTTTAGAATATTGCAAATGTTGATGTTGTTGCATGAAATTGTTGTTGAAGTTTGAATAAATATGCCTGATATAATTTATCTAAATAGCAAAATACCATTGCAAGTTGAATTTCGCAATACATAGTATTTTATATTATTAAAGGTTCATATTTATAACGTGTTTCCTTTAATTTATTACTAATTAATAGAACTTTTTATATTCTTCCGTCTGGTTTTATTTACAATCATTGATAAAATATTAACAACAAACAATCTACTGTAACTTATCTGTAAAGATATCCATTTCAACACATATATTAAGTATATTAACATGTTTTTTTAATTTTTAATTTTCAGTTATAAATTATTTTTAGATTTTTTACCAATTTTTCACCCATTCACCCATTTTTCTTTGTCATAAGCTCTCCTCTGTGCAATTTAAAAATATTTATTCTTAAGGGTTTTCGCTACCTTCAAAACGAATTTCAGAAAACAATTTACATAATTAATATCAATTATTGAGAAGTCCTCAAAAAATTTCCAGTTTCATTTTTAATCAGTAATTTTTACTTGTTTTGATGAATTTTACCAAAATAAATTTTAAATAAAAATGATTTCACATAAAACCTTATTTTGAATTAATTATTAGAAATGAAAGATATTCAACAATATAATCACTTGACTTTCGTTTCATTTTGAACTGCTTTAATTTATAATACTTTGGAACGAATTCGTTTTGGAAGGCCTTTTATTATTGAAACACGTCGGTTTTTACAAACCCTGTAAAACCACAAAATTTGAGGGTGTTAATGAAGACAGTTCATATATATTTCCGTTCAGTTTCTGCAAAATAGCGTTCTTTTTTTATACACCCACCTCCACGCTCCATTTGCATTGAAGTTAAGATCATAATGTATTGAAAAATGTCGTAATATTAAGAATATCAAGACGTAATACCGTCTTTCTCCGTCACTGTTTTTCTAAAAACAATCTGCATTTCCAAACCCCTTTGAAAAGATGAGATCCTCCCCTATCTGTACCACCCACATCATATCCAACAACCATTGACTCTGGATCCGAACCGCATTCGCAGTGTTGAAAATATGACTGAATTGCTGCTGCTGGATTCTGATCGCCTGTTAACTATCAGTTCTCAATCCCATTGGAAAATCTCATTCTCATTCGAATTGGCGAGAAATGCAATCAGAGTACATATTTTTCAATAGGATTAGTAAACGGTTACTACTTACTTTTACTATATATTTTTCATATTGCGGTGATTCGAAATTCACATGAAAAATTCTTTTCAAGTCAAACAATTTGGATTTTGGAAGCACCTTTTTCGAAATTTCAAAAAGATGTCACTTCATATTACAGAAATTAAATAATTCAAAATATATTTATTTTTTGAATTTGATATTAACATTTGCCATTTGCTCGCCTCGACTCGACTGGTGAATGGTGACTGAGATTAAATAAAAAAAGTGCGTTTATGAAATTTAGTCCTTTAACTCTTTGAGGCACACTGCACGGTTCCACCTTTTTAATGCGTAAATATGTATTATGGTGTGATATGTTTTAAACCACCTCGAAAGTTTACAATTAAAAAAAAAACAACAAATTAATGCTTAAATAGTTAAACAGTATTATGTATTTTACAATTTTTATTAATAATGGAAAATTCGAAACTAAAATATACCTATACAAAAAACAAGTTTTAAAGTAATTATTATCAACTGTTTGCGAAAGGGTTGGAGAAGATTGTTGTCCCGCAGGATAAACTGCAATATAAAATTGAAGGTGAATTGGAAATGCAAGTAGTGCCAGAAGATGAATCAATTTCTCTCTCAAGTACCCAATTCTGATACTTAATATCGGTTCATTATTGGGATTCCAGTCCAGTGCTCCGAGTAAAAAATAATTTAATCTTATATTTTTAATTTGAATATTGCTTAATATTTTGCACTACCAAGGACAAACGTCCCGACCAAAGTACAAAGCGATCTTTTTTAAAAAATCGTGGTTTACTATTGCCCAGATTTTTGAGGTCTCATCCAACTAAATGCAATGGGTATTAATTTTTCAATAGTGTTGAGTATCGATTTTATGCTATTTGTATTTCACATAGAGAAGTCTAACATATTCAACAAAAATATTTGTTACAGTTTGTTGTTTTAACCATGTTTTAATATTTTCAATTTACGCACGTTTATAAACAATATAGTTAATTTTTTCAAGGCTACCTTTTGAGAATGATTACTAATTATAATTACTCTTCTCTTTCCAGGTACGTATTTTTGCTACTATTTTGTGAGTTGGTAAGACTACTTATGCAATTAAGATTGATTAAAATTAAGATTAACAATTCTTCCTCGTTAGTATTCATACAAAAGAATCTTGTTGTGATTCTCTTATATATGTTTACAACTTACAACTTTCACTTTTGCTTTTTTATACATTTAATTCTTATAATAATTATATTAAATATAGTCCACATTTTATCTTTAATTTGAATATATTTTTGTAGTTTATTCTGCTTTTCCGTATGGCGGGAGATGACTCTCATTGCGCTGATCAAAGAAATAAATAAAAACAAAAGAATAGGCTTACCACAAGCCACCGTGCACCGCCCATGAAGTTACCAGTACCAGTCTTTATACTTATTGCTATTGTTTTGATTTAAAGTTTCGCTTAATACTAGCTTTTAACTTAAATCTAAATTTCGAGAATTTCGCATGATTTGACGGCATGCCCCCTACCCGTCTCGAACCCGGGGTCACTGGGAGGATGAGCAAGTGCACAGTGGTGTGAGCTATTTCACTGTGTACCTAAATGAACTTGGAACTCGGCCTTATTGTGTGGTGGCGTTAATCGAATTCGTGGAATTATTAGGAAATTATTGCCTAGAATGCGTTTACTGCTTATTTGAAGTGTGTAATTATTGCCAAAGTGTCTAAAATAATCTTGAGATCTTAAAAAAGGGTTGCTGTGGGCTGGGTTTGAACGCGCAACTCCTGCGCTGACGTGGTTTGTAGTTAATGTTTCTCTAATTGTTGTTGGCGTTGGTAAACTAATAAGCAAATGCGTTATGCGTAATAAATAAACAAATACATAAATTAATAAACAAATAACTTTATATATTATAATTAAAATTGTAATGGATCGATTTACTGAACTTTCTGCAAGATTTTACATCCTAATTCCAACTTAATCTGTGGACGATGGGCCGAAACATTTTGGTGTGACTGCGGGCAGTGAGCTATTTTACACCCATACTTACAAAGAGTGGACTGTGGTTTTATTGTGTGAGGATGTTTGGGGAATACGAGGGATTTTTACTAAAATATTGCCTAGAATGGTTTTATTGCTGATTTGATGTATATAATTTTTGCTGGAATATCTAAAATAAGTTTGTGATCTTAAAAAAGGATACCTATGGGCCACAGCTATCCTTTTTTTTAAGATCCTGTGAGCTGGGTTCGAACCCGGAACTCCCGCGCTGAGATGATTTGTAGCTTAAATAAACAAATAAACAAATACATAAATGAATAAATTTATATAAATAAAATTGCAATGGAACGATTTGCTGAAATTCCTACATGATTTTAGATCCCTCAAACTTGATCTGTAAGAATCAGATCCCCCTCCAGCCCCCTGATCATTTTCAGTTCCAATTCATTGTTTATGTTGGATGTGGAGTGTTCTTATTTCTTATAAAATGCATATTATTTACTGATGACAGATGATCCTATATGCATACAATTTGGGAGCACCTGTTTTAAAACTTGGATTCAAGAATAGAAAATCAACTAATATTATTTCAAAGTATCTTTAATTTTTGAATTACAAATTCACATTGGCTTGAAAATGCCTAAACTACAAATATGTCAATCAATTTATCGTCGTTAATCAAGGCGTATAGTTTTTGCGTGTCCTTGGGCTTGTCATCACCCTTGGTATCGGCGATTCAGTTTTCCGGGGAACTGTTCTTTTAAGTTCGTGCACAGTTCTTCATATTGTGGCTTCGGTTTGTCCTGTTGTTTTACGCCTGTGCCCATAGCATTGTCGGCGTAACGAGAATCCAAGTTTGTCTGCGCAGTTTCAGTCGAGGACTGAGTCTGCTTGTCCTGAATGAAATCAAAATTATTCTCTATTAAATGAAATTTGCTTATAACTACCTTTATCAGGCGCGTCGGAATAAGTTGAAGTTTGTATAAGAAGGCTTCCATTGTGCGCTTGGTTGCTGTAAAAAATCTTCCGGCACGAAGTAAATGGGTGGCGTCTCTAATTCGGCAAATTTCAAATGTCAATTGCGAAGCCCACAATTCCAACTGACTGTACACTGAACTGTGACTGAGGTGAATAATTTCACCTTAATCAAAGTGCAGTGGATCCGAGTTGGCTGTGGAAGTGACATTAACGATTAGTTTGACATTTGTCTAATTAGGAACGCCATTTCTTTATGCCGGAAAACTTTTTGCATTAACAAACTGCATAATGAATCGCTTTTTAAGACTCTTGCGGTTTCATACATTCACACGCCTCCTGAAGGTAATTTTCAGCAAATTATATTTAAAATAGAATAACTTTGATTTGTTTCAGGACAAGCCGACTCAATCTTCTACTGAGCCTTCGTCCACAAATTCCGCAGAAGATTCCGAAACCGGCAAAACTGCGCAGGCAAATGAGAATTCTGCAGAAATAAACGATGCCTACATAATGGAGCTGATGCGGAAGCACCAGCCTGTCACCATTGACGCATATGACGATGACGCCGACGAAACAATTGACGCAGGCTTGAAGGAAGATGACACACCGAAATTACCAGGACAAAAAGGCACAAAAGTGTACAGGTGTGAGGGAATCACGATCTACCTTCCGCCCCATATGCAACTCGAAGGCACAAGGAGACACAATCCGGAAGATGGCCAAGCGGATGATTTTCGAATAATTTACCGTTTGAAAAAGGACGACAAAAAATGATTTTTTAATATTTGATATTTGTAAATTCTGGGCTTACACGCGTCAAAATTTAATTAAAAATAAATTTATTTTGAAATGATTTATTTTCCTGTAAATGAAGTGACATCCGCTTCAATTCGAAATTTCGAAAGAGGTGTTCCCAAACTGTTTGGTTTGTGAAGCAAAAAGTGGCTGCCAACAAAGAGTATATGTCAGACAAAAATAAGATTGACATGAATGCCACTCGGTGGTTAACCCAACCAATTTTGTAGAATGGCTGGAACGTAGTGGACTGTGTGTAGCTGATGAAACTGAGGAAGGATGGTTCGATTGCAGTCCAAAGGCAATGAAGGCACGGGAAAGTTAGCGAGAAAAAGGAAATGGACGAAGATGATCAGGAACGAAAGATGGAGTTTATAGAAAAGCAGATTGATGGGCAACTGAAAAAAAGAAGACCGAAGACCATAAACCTATGAATTTCGAAATTTAAATGTCGAAACTACAGAAACCAGAAGCAACTATTGCTAAACCTGTGGATTATAATTATAAAGGACCTTTGGAGCCGGATGTGAGAACGCTACCTCAAAAGAAACAAAAATCATCCGATGAAGAACGGTAATCCGCGTTATATGAAATCAATGGACTGGAAGAGGAGAAGAAAGGGAGACAAAAGAACAGATTAGATCCTTGGTTAGCTGTGGGAATCGTCGTTAAATTCATATCATAGTCCCTTTGGGAAAAGTCCTATAAACAAAAGGCGGTCATTTATTATTAATAAATTTGTAGGGAAAATTAAATACCTTCAAGAAGGGATGAAGGTGCAAGCGGATCAGGCCCACTTGGTGATGGTCATTGCTGCAATTGGGAACGAAATCCTTGTTGAATATGAAGCCTAGCGTGAATCTCTTCGCACCTTGATGGAAATCAGTGACCACAATTTCTTCTTTCAGGCGAAGAGTCGTGGAGAACGTGAATATGAAGATATTTGTATAGAACATACAGAGTAGTTAATATATTAATCCAATTGAATTTAATTGAACTGCTGCTGAGTTTAAAAAAATAAAGTGGGATTATGAAATTTATTTATTTAAAGTTTTTTTTTATAAAATTGATAGAAAGTTTCCAAACTAAAACATATATAAATTAGAAGGGGAAGTATAATTGGTTCCGTCCAATAAATAGTAATTGATCATTTTTGCATATTTCAATTATTTAGTCGCTTACTAGCATTACGGTAAAAGAAATTCGAGAAAACAAAGGAACACATTATATTTTGAACACATTTAGGCGACCCACAAATAACTTCTGGCAACGCTGGCAAGCCAGTCAAACGTAAGTTATAAAACGTTTTCTGAAATGCCCATTTTGTTTCGTTCCGAATCACTGGAACAAGATTTGTTCCGATTCGGAACAACAGTAACAGGCGATCAGGAATCAGCAGCAGTAATACATTCATACTTTCCGTCACTGCGAATGCGGTATTTTCATATGGAAGAATGAAATAGAATGAAGGGTGCGGGAGGCACACAACAGTTGCTTGGTTTGGAGGGTGTGAAATAGAGATTCGTTTTAGCTCAATAAATAAATAAGGCGATCGTTCTCAATATAATTTTTTTACGACGTAATAATATGGAAAAATTAGACCGTCTTTCTCCGTTACTGTTTTTCTAGAAACAATCTGCATTTCCAAACCCCTTTAAAAAGATGGGATTCTCCCCCTTCTGCACTTCCACATCATATCCAACAACCATGGACTCTGGATCCGAACCGCATTCGCAGTGTTGAAAATATGAATGAATTGCTGCTGCTGGATACTGATCGCCTGTTAGCTATCAGCTCTCAATCCCTTTGGAAAATCTCATTCTCATTCGAATTGTCGAGAAGGGAATCAGAATATATATTTTTTCAATTGCTGCTGCTGGATTCTGATCACCTGTTAGCTATCAGCTCTCAATCCCATTGGAAAATCTCATTCTCATTCGAATTGTCGAGAAGGGAATCAGAATACATATTTTTCAATTTAGTAAACGCGTTACTACATACTTTTACTATATATTTTTCATATTGCGGTGATTCGAAACTCACATGGAAAATTCTTTTCAAGTCAAGCAGTTTGGAAGCATATTTTTCGAAATTTCAAAAAAGATGGCATTTTGTTTCGTTCCGAATCACTGGAACAAGATTTGTTCCGATTCGGAACAACAGTAACAGGCGATCAGGAATCAGCAGCAGTAATATATTCATACTTTCCGTTACTGCGAATGCGGTATTTTCATATGGAAGAATGAAATAGAATGAAGGGTGCGAAGGGGAGGCACACAACAGTTGCTTGGTTTGGTGGGTGTGAAATAGAGATTTGTTTTAGTTCAATAAATAAATAAGGCGATCTTTCTCAATATAATTTTTTTACTTCGTAATAATATGGAAAAATTAGACCGTCTTTCTCCGTTACTGTTTTTCTAGAAACAATCTGCATTTCCAAACCCCTTTGAAAAGATGTGATCCTCCCCTTTCTGCACCACACACATCATCTACAACAACCATTGACTCTGGATCCGAACCGCATTCGCAGTGTTGAAAATATATGAATTATGAATGAATTGCTGCTGCTGGATACTGATCGCCTGTTAGCTATCAGCTCTCAATCCAATTGGAAAGTCTCATTCTCATTCGAATTGTCGAGAAGGGAATCAGAATATATATTTTTTCAATTGCTGCTGTTGGATTCTGATCGCCTGTTAGTTATCAGCTCTCAATCCAATTGGAAAGTCTCATTCTCATTCGGATTGGCGAGAAAGAGAATCAGAATACATATTTTTCAATTTAGTAAACGCGTTACTACATACTTTTACTATATATTTTTCATATTGCGGTGATTCGAAACTCATATGGAAAATTCTTTTCAAGTCAAGCAGTTTGGAAGCATATTTTTCGAAATTTCAAAAAAGATGGCATTTTGTTTCGTTCCGAATCACTGGAACAAGATTTGTTCCGATTCGGAACAACAGTAACAGGCGATCAGGAATCAGCAGCAGTAATACATTCATACTTTCCGTTACTGCGAATGCGGTATTTTCATATGGAAGAATGAAATAGAATGAAGGGTGCGAAGGGGAGGCACACAACAGTTGCTTGGTTTGGTGGATGTGAAATAGAGATTTGTTTTAGTTCAATAAATAAATAAGGCGATCTTTCTCAATATAATTTTTTTACTTCGTAATAATATGGAAAAATTAGACCGTCTTTCTCCGTTACTGTTTTTCTAGAAACAATCTGCATTTCCAAATCCCTTTAAAAAGATGGGATTCTCCCCCTTCTGCACTTCCACATCATATCCAACAACCATGGACTCTGGATCCGAACCGCATTCGCAGTTTTGAAAATATGAATGAATTGCTGCTGCTGGATACTGATCGCCTGTTAGCTATCAGCTCTCAATCCCTTTGGAAAATCTCATTCTCATTCGAATTGCCGAGAAGGGAATCAGAATATATATTTTTTCAATTGCTGCTGCTGGATTCTGATCGCCTGTTAGCTATCAGCTCTCAATCCAATTGGAAAGTCTCATTCTCATTCGGATTGTCGAGAAGGGAATCAGAATATACATTTTTTCAATTGCTGCTGCTGGATTCTGATCGCCTGTTAGCTCTCAGCTCTCAATCCCATTGGAAAATCTCATTCTCATTCGGATTGTCGAGAAGGGAATCAGAATATATATTTTTTCAATTGCTGCTGCTGGATTCTGATCGCCTGTTAGCTATCAGCTCTCAATCCCTTTGGAAAATCTCATTCTCATTCGAATTGTCGAGAAGGGAATCAGAATATATATTTTTTCAATTGCTGCTGTTGGATTCTGATCGCCTGTTAGTTATCAGCTCTCAATCCAATTGGAAAATCTCATTCTCATTCGGATTGGCGAGAAAGAGAATCAGAATACATATTTTTCAATTTAGTAAACGCGTTACTACATACTTTTACTATATATTTTTCATATTGCGGTGATTCGAAACTCACATGGAAAATTCTTTTCAAGTCAAGCAGTTTGGAAGCATATTTTTCGAAATTTCAAAAAAGATGGCATTTTGTTTCGTTCCGAATCACTGGAACAAGATTTGTTCCGATTCGGAACAACAGTAACAGGCGATCAGGAATCAGCAGCAGTAATACATTCATACTTTCCGTTACTGCGAATGCGGAATTTTCATATGGAAGAATGAAATAGAATGAAGGGTGCGAAGGGGAGGCACACAACAGTTGCTTGGTTTGGAGGGTGTGAAATAGAGATTTGTTTTAGTTCAATAAATAAATAAGGCGATCTTTCTCAATATAATTTTTTTACTTCGTAATAATATGGAAAAATTAGACCGTCTTTCTCCGTTACTGTTTTTCTAGAAACAATCTGCATTTCCAAATCCCTTTAAAAAGATGGGATTCTCCCCCTTCTGCACTTCCACATCATATCCAACAACCATGGACTCTGGATCCGAACCGCATTCGCAGTTTTGAAAATATGAATGAATTGCTGCTGCTGGATACTGATCGCCTGTTAGCTATCAGCTCTCAATCCCTTTGGAAAATCTCATTCTCATTCGAATTGTCGAGAAGGGAATCAGAATATATATTTTTTCAATTGCTGCTGCTGGATTCTGATCGCCTGTTAGCTATCAGCTCTCAATCCAATTGGAAAGTCTCATTCTCATTCGGATTGTCGAGAAGGGAATCAGAATATATATTTTTTCAATTGCTGCTGCTGGATTCTGATCGCCTGTTAGCTCTCAGCTCTCAATCCCATTGGAAAATCTCATTCTCATTCGGATTGTCGAGAAGGGAATCAGAATATATATTTTTTCAATTGCTGCTGCTGGATTCTGATCGCCTGTTAGCTATCAGCTCTCAATCCCTTTGGAAAATCTCATTCTCATTCGAATTGTCGAGAAGGGAATCAGAATATATATTTTTTCAATTGCTGCTGTTGGATTCTGATCGCCTGTTAGTTATCAGCTCTCAATCCAATTGGAAAATCTCATTCTCATTCGGATTGGCGAGAAAGAGAATCAGAATACATATTTTTCAATTTAGTAAACGCGTTACTACATACTTTTACTATATATTTTTCATATTGCGGTGATTCGAAACTCACATGGAAAATTCTTTTCAAGTCAAGCAGTTTGGAAGCATATTTTTCGAAATTTCAAAAAAGATGGCATTTTGTTTCGTTCCGAATCACTGGAACAAGATTTGTTCCGATTCGGAACAACAGTAACAGGCGATCAGGAATCAGCAGCAGTAATACATTCATACTTTCCGTTACTGCGAATGCGGAATTTTCATATGGAAGAATGAAATAGAATGAAGGGTGCGAAGGGGAGGCACGCAACAGTTGCTTGGTTTGGTGGGTGTGAAATAGAGATTTGTTTTAGTTCAATAAATAAATAAGGCGATCTTTCTCAATATAATTTTTTTACTTCGTAATAATATGGAAAAATTAGACCGTCTTTCTCCGTTACTGTTTTTCTAGAAACAATCTGCATTTCCAAATCCCTTTAAAAAGATGGGATTCTCCCCCTTCTGCACTTCCACATCATATCCAACAACCATGGACTCTGGATCCGAACCGCATTCGCAGTGTTGAAAATATGAATGAATTGCTGCTGCTGGATACTGATCGCCTGTTAGCTATCAGCTCTCAATCCCTTTGGAAAATCTCATTCTCATTCGAATTGTCGAGAAGGGAATCAGAATATATATTTTTTCAATTGCTGCTGTTGGATTCTGATCGCCTGTTAGTTATCAGCTCTCAATCCAATTGGAAAGTCTCATTCTCATTCGGATTGGCGAGAAAGAGAATCAGAATACATATTTTTCAATTTAGTAAACGCGTTACTACATACTTTTACTATATATTTTTCATATTGCGGTGATTCGAAACTCACATGGAAAATTCTTTTCAAGTCAAGCAGTTTGGAAGCATATTTTTCGAAATTTCAAAAAAGATGGCATTTTGTTTCGTTCCGAATCACTGGAACAAGATTTGTTCCGATTCGGAACAACAGTAACAGGCGATCAGGAATCAGCAGCAGTAATACATTCATACTTTCCGTTACTGCGAATGCGGTATTTTCATATGGAAGAATGAAATAGAATGAAGGGTGCGAAGGGGAGGCACACAACAGTTGCTTGGTTTGGTGGGTGTGAAATAGAGATTTGTTTTAGTTCAATAAATAAATAAGGCGATCTTTCTCAATATAATTTTTTTACTTCGTAATAATATGGAAAAATTAGACCGTCTTTCTCCGTTACTGTTTTTCTAGAAACAGTCTGCATTTCCAAACCCCTTTAAAAAGATGGGATTCTCCCCCTTCTGCACTTCCACATCATATCCAACAACCATGGACTCTGGATCCGAACCGCATTCGCAGTGTTGAAAATATGAATGAATTGCTGCTGCTGGATACTGATCGCCTGTTAGCTATCAGCTCTCAATCCCTTTGGAAAATCTCATTCTCATTCGAATTGTCGAGAAGGGAATCAGAATATATATTTTTTCAATTGCTGCTGTTGGATTCTGATCGCCTGTTAGTTATCAGCTCTCAATCCAATTGGAAAGTCTCATTCTCATTCGGATTGGCGAGAAAGAGAATCAGAATACATATTTTTCAATTTAGTAAACGCGTTACTACATACTTTTACTATATATTTTTCATATTGCGGTGATTCGAAACTCATATGGAAAATTCTTTTCAAGTCAAGCAGTTTGGAAGCATATTTTTCGAAATTTCAAAAAAGATGGCATTTTGTTTCGTTCCGAATCACTGGAACAAGATTTGTTCCGATTCGGAACAACAGTAACAGGCGATCAGGAATCAGCAGCAGTAATACATTCATACTTTCCGTTACTGCGAATGCGGTATTTTCATATGGAAGAATGAAATAGAATGAAGGGTGCGAAGGGGAAGCACACAACAGTTGCTTGGTTTGGTGGATGTGAAATAGAGATTTGTTTTAGTTCAATAAATAAATAAGGCGATCTTTCTCAATATAATTTTTTTACTTCGTAATAATATGGAAAAATTAGACCGTCTTTCTCCGTTACTGTTTTTCTAGAAACAATCTGCATTTCCAAATCCCTTTAAAAAGATGGGATTCTCCCCCTTCTGCACTTCCACATCATATCCAACAACCATGGACTCTGGATCCGAACCGCATTCGCAGTTTTGAAAATATGAATGAATTGCTGCTGCTGGATACTGATCGCCTGTTAGCTATCAGCTCTCAATCCCTTTGGAAAATCTCATTCTCATTCGAATTGTCGAGAAGGGAATCAGAATATATATTTTTTCAATTGCTGCTGCTGGATTCTGATCGCCTGTTAGCTATCAGCTCTCAATCCAATTGGAAAGTCTCATTCTCATTCGGATTGTCGAGAAGGGAATCAGAATATATATTTTTTCAATTGCTGCTGCTGGATTCTGATCGCCTGTTAGCTCTCAGCTCTCAATCCCATTGGAAAATCTCATTCTCATTCGGATTGTCGAGAAGGGAATCAGAATATATATTTTTTCAATTGCTGCTGCTGGATTCTGATCGCCTGTTAGCTATCAGCTCTCAATCCCTTTGGAAAATCTCATTCTCATTCGAATTGTCGAGAAGGGAATCAGAATATATATTTTTTCAATTGCTGCTGTTGGATTCTGATCGCCTGTTAGTTATCAGCTCTCAATCCAATTGGAAAATCTCATTCTCATTCGGATTGGCGAGAAAGAGAATCAGAATACATAGTTTTCAATTTAGTAAACGCGTTACTACATACTTTTACTATATATTTTTCATATTGCGGTGATTCGAAACTCACATGGAAAATTCTTTTCAAGTCAAGCAGTTTGGAAGCATATTTTTCGAAATTTCAAAAAAGATGGCATTTTGTTTCGTTCCGAATCACTGGAACAAGATTTGTTCCGATTCGGAACAACAGTAACAGGCGATCAGGAATCAGCAGCAGTAATACATTCATACTTTCCGTTACTGCGAATGCGGAATTTTCATATGGAAGAATGAAATAGAATGAAGGGTGCGAAGGGGAGGCACGCAACAGTTGCTTGGTTTGGTGGGTGTGAAATAGAGATTTGTTTTAGTTCAATAAATAAATAAGGCGATCTTTCTCAATATAATTTTTTTACTTCGTAATAATATGGAAAAATTAGACCGTCTTTCTCCGTTACTGTTTTTCTAGAAACAATCTGCATTTCCAAATCCCTTTAAAAAGATGGGATTCTCCCCCTTCTGCACTTCCACATCATATCCAACAACCATGGACTCTGGATCCGAACCGCATTCGCAGTGTTGAAAATATGAATGAATTGCTGCTGCTGGATACTGATCGCCTGTTAGCTATCAGCTCTCAATCCCTTTGGAAAATCTCATTCTCATTCGAATTGTCGAGAAGGGAATCAGAATATATATTTTTTCAATTGCTGCTGTTGGATTCTGATCGCCTGTTAGTTATCAGCTCTCAATCCAATTGGAAAGTCTCATTCTCATTCGGATTGGCGAGAAAGAGAATCAGAATACATATTTTTCAATTTAGTAAACGCGTTACTACATACTTTTACTATATATTTTTCATATTGCGGTGATTCGAAACTCACATGGAAAATTCTTTTCAAGTCAAGCAGTTTGGAAGCATATTTTTCGAAATTTCAAAAAAGATGGCATTTTGTTTCGTTCCGAATCACTGGAACAAGATTTGTTCCGATTCGGAACAACAGTAACAGGCGATCAGGAATCAGCAGCAGTAATACATTCATACTTTCCGTTACTGCGAATGCGGTATTTTCATATGGAAGAATGAAATAGAATGAAGGGTGCGAAGGGGAGGCACACAACAGTTGCTTGGTTTGGTGGGTGTGAAATAGAGATTTGTTTTAGTTCAATAAATAAATAAGGCGATCTTTCTCAATATAATTTTTTTACTTCGTAATAATATGGAAAAATTAGACCGTCTTTCTCCGTTACTGTTTTTCTAGAAACAATCTGCATTTCCAAATCCCTTTAAAAAGATGGGATTCTCCCCCTTCTGCACTTCCACATCATATCCAACAACCATGGACTCTGGATCCGAACCGCATTCGCAGTGTTGAAAATATGAATGAATTGCTGCTGCTGGATACTGATCGCCTGTTAGCTATCAGCTCTCAATCCCTTTGGAAAATCTCATTCTCATTCGAATTGTCGAGAAGGGAATCAGAATATATATTTTTTCAATTGCTGCTGTTGGATTCTGATCGCCTGTTAGTTATCAGCTCTCAATCCAATTGGAAAATCTCATTCTCATTCGGATTGGCGAGAAAGAGAATCAGAATACATATTTTTCAATTTAGTAAACGCGTTACTACATACTTTTACTATATATTTTTCATATTGCGGTGATTCGAAACTCACATGGAAAATTCTTTTCAAGTCAAGCAGTTTGGAAGCATATTTTTCGAAATTTCAAAAAAGATGGCATTTTGTTTCGTTCCGAATCACTGGAACAAGATTTGTTCCGATTCGGAACAAGAGTAACAGGCGATCAAGAATCAGTAGCAGTAATACATTCATACTTTCCGTCACTGCGAATGCGGTATTTTCATATGGAAGAATGAAATATAATGAAGGGTGCGGGAGGCACACAACAGTTGCTTGGTTTGGAGGGTGTGAAATAGAGATTCGTTTTAGCTCAATAAATAAATAAGGCGATCTTTGTCAGTGCAATTTTTTTTAGTATGTATTACGATTTACGACATGTCGAACACGAAGAAATATATTATTCACATTACTCCGAAATGCAGTATACAGTAGAGTCTCGATTAATTGAACAACCCAAAAAAGCAAACATAAAGTGCACATAAAGTAACATTGCTTGTGCTGTATTGGAAAAGAGGGGGAGGGGGGGGGGGGCAGATGTCGGGAGCCTCAAGGGCTCAAGCTCCTGGGGTTCCCAAAAACACCTGCTTGAATTTGAACTTACTTTCGGATAAAATCTGTGAAAGCCCTCGAAATTTCTATTAACGGGCTTGAGTACAAATTTTCAAATTGTCGTTCAATTTCTTTATGGATTATCTTTAATTTTGTAATACTATATTTACTATTTAAAGTAAAATTGGCACTATGATTTTTACTCTCTTTTCAATATGCCTTAATCAGTTATTCGTCTATAATTGTGTCTCGTCTTGTTCTTAAAAAATCACCATGGTGTGACTTCGGCTCCTTGTCATAAAAATAATTCGAGGAGTGACCAACATTGTTATAAAATTCCATTGTATCTGAAGCTAATGGAGTTGTTCAAAAAGCTTCTTTAGAAAATAATTTTTGTTCTTCTCGCCGACGATCAATATCTATCAACAAAATTGCGGTTTTTAGTAACAGAATTCATGAATTTTACAAATGTTCTGCACAACTCAGTAGTAAAATGCAGTTCTCCTTTGTCTGCTCCATTAATTTCAAAAAACGCTTTACGCCTTCTGTGCTTCGTGGTGACCTTGACTGGGACGTCCCACACTTAAAATTTAAGACAGCCTTCTTAAACTTTTGAGTACATTTTCAAATAATTTGATCCTCTTAGAACTTCTTTCATGCTAGACAAATGAAAATTTGCGACTACCCATAATCGTCTTATTGTTGTTTTGGAAAACATCACGTGCAAAAAACTTATACAATGGTGATTAAATCTCCAAAGACATGCCGAAAACCGTCGCGCACGCCTTTCGTTCCACACTTTGAGCTAATATAATAAGCAATATAAAATTAAACGAAATGACGAGACACTTTTATTGCACTGCAGTTGGGTGTAGTTGTAATTATATTATCACAGCATTAAACTTCTTGGAATTGTGGACATCTTCACAGGTGAAATGACGGAGTAAAGAATATCTAGAGCAGCTATCGATACGAAAAGAAACTCCGCCATATTTTCGTAAATGTGAACTGTAAACAACAAATATATAGGAAACAGTGAAGAAATTTATGTTGGGTCAATCCATATGAAGTGGTCCAAAGTTGACCGCTCGACCATTTTAGAAAAAAACTCATATTCCCTTGTTGTTTCTATTGTAATAAGCGTTCTTCTTAATTTAATATTTCCAATTGCAAACCGATTCGGATTTCATTCCTAAACCTCGATTCATATTGAATTCATGATTTTGTTTCGACATAGCATATAACTTTTGTATTGGCCCAATATACAAGATGATTTTGGATTTTCCTAAACTAGGTACAAAACACTAGAAGCTGTGTAAATTTCAGAATTTTATCGTCTAGCCCCATCAGAGATAATAGACAACTAAAGTTGGTAAATTTGACAAACAATCAATTTTTAAAAATTTGCAAAAAAGTAAGGATGCAATTTCCATAATGATAGTACTTATATACGAATACGACTAGTTCCATAAAAATATCAAGTTGTATTTAGCACTCATCTGAAAAATGGATTTTGCTTAATTTTGATGTCCGATTTCAATTGAAGTTTTCTTAGGGAAAAGGAGGAAATAGGCAAAATATGGACACAACCTAATTTAAAGACAGGATTATTACCTTTCAAACGGCTTTTGTTTTAACGTTTTTGGATAAACAGTTTCTTAAATATAAAATGTGGGGATTATTTTTTTTTTTAAAATGGTCGACCGGTCATTTAAATTTTTTTTGTTTTTTTTTACCATTGAATATGGATTGACCTTGTTGTAAAATTTAAGAAAGTTACAAAATACTGAAATGCAGGGTAAAGGATTGTAGAAACTATTTCAAAGCAGAAAACTACCAAAACAGTCATAAAAAAGTGGAATATATGTAAATTCAAATTTTATTAAATATTATTTCCAGCTTATAAAATGTAGTTGGTTGTTATTCTAACCATAAGTAAAAAAAAGTTTAGTTGTTATGTTTTTAAAAACTGCGTTTTCAATGGGACTCGCTATACATCAATATATTAACAAATTACTGTAATGAGCGCATATAACGAAAGGAATCAATCATCAACGGAACATATGTGTTTTTCTCATAATTTTAGGACTTATAATCACAGGCAATCAGACATAATATTTATCTGGGCCATAAGTGAAAGATTCTTTAAAACGATGAACATTTATTTCAAGGAGAGATTTCGTTAAAGGAAGATTTTCAGAAGCCCGAAGAACTCTGTAAAACTGCAGAAAAGTGTTGTCATATGAAACCAAACTTGACATGTGCCGTTATCTTTGTGACGTAAACATGATTCGAAAACAGAACACAGGACATGCTGAAAGCAGAAGAATCCATTTTTTACCAAAGGATATTTCAGTCTTGCAGCATCTGCCGTAACTCGAGCAAATAGGCGTGTAATTGCATTTACCGGGTCAAAGTGAAGATGACTTCAACTTGCAAGCAAACACACTCTGAAGAGTGTAGTTGAAGTTTTAGTCCAGCAATATACATGCCTATGTTGGCGTATAACAACATTATGAAATCCTTGGGAGGATTTCCTTATTGGTGATGATTTCTGGCTGTGTTAGTCAGTTTGAAAGCAAAACTTTAGAATTGCGGAACTATCTCAGGTTTTGAGGAATTTGCGTAACAATGACGCAGTGTCCATGTGCTTTTTCCGCATCCTATCAAACTTAGCGACTGTCGTTACAGTTCGATTTATTTCGGCAGCTCGTCGCGGTCCTGGTCGTTACCGCAACTTAAGTTGTATTTGTGCAGCAATTAAACTTAATGCAAAGCTCATGCATCCAAGGAAACTGAAGCTTGATTTGATGCAGCAACTTGAAGGGTGCTTATAGATTTCCAGCAGAAGGAAGATTTCTACAATGGACTCCGGCGAATCATTTAAAAATAAGTAGTAGTGCCCTTTGGATGTACTGCGGACAGAAGCCATGGATGCCATTCAATTACAGCGAATACGGTAATTTGAAAGAATGCACTCAATAGAGCCTCGAAAGCAACCTAGCAGGTAAAAATCTTTGGGAAAACTTGACTAAACCCTTTCGAAGCTTTTCCTATCAAAGACAAGCACATCAGGTGAACTTATCGGAGTTCTATTCTATGGAACGAATTTCCCGATCTAGTACTGATGGGCGCAAGGATGGCCTCAAGCTCTCCTATCTTCGCGTCCCAGCTGTGCCCTTCCTTCGCCGCTGTCCGGCTATTGTTAGTCGCTCCCTACCCCAGTAGGATCCCAGTGGCCGTGCCAGTACACATAGCTCACCCTGGACATCCTCTGCAGGACGGCCCAGTGCAACTCGCAACGCAAGGAGACAGTTGGTCTGGCTCGATGCGATTTCAAAAGTTGCTGTTGGCTCAGGACGCCGTCTACGTGAACGAACGGTTTCAGTTTCGTGAACGCTTCTAGCGAGGAACGTAACTCTTTATCCTTCACTCTCGCTTCACTTCCCACGGCTACTCGCGTGTGTTATTAACTGCTGTTAAACGTGTTTGAACGGTTGCTGGGAATCCATCGCGCGCGTTCGATTGTACTGCGTTGATTTATTGTTGGTTCGGCGACTTTCTCCACCATGAGTGAATTAAAAAAGGATACATAAGTGCAATCGTTTCAAGGGCCATCTCCAGCTCGAATAAAGTACGGCTTTTAAATGCATTAGTGTCGCTGCTGTGCTCACATGTATAATTCGTGCAGTGCGACCTATTTCCTTTGTATTTCACGTTTTTTCTGTCGGGGTGCGTTTTAATAATAAATGAAGAAAAATTACTCAACCCAAATCAGGAATTTGTTCAGTTGCACATAAATCGATAAGTATGTTATTGAATGCGTTAAAGTAACGACGGGCAATGTAAATCCCTGCGGCGGGAGGCCGGGGAGTCGGACTCGAACCAGAACCACTTCCGTTTCGGTTTGTGGCCCATTTTCGGTACGACCGCACGGATATCGGGCCCGATTCCCTAAATTCTCGCCGCGTTTCCAAATCCACACAACCTCGTCGATCTGTTGATACTGTTGTCGTTTGTAGCACCCTCGTAACGAACTCCCCTGGATCGAGCCAGTGCATAACGGCCGTTGTAAATTAAGGGTTGGTCGGTTATTATACAGAAGGAAGTGTTTACGGTTTTCGTACGTAATCAAAGCCGTGAACGAACACTGAGCTCACTGGAAGATGTTATGCCGAAGCGGTAGTTGGTTCGTGAACATCCAGGAGTAGGTGTCCTTTTCGAGTCACAATGGCAGCCGTTGCTGGTCTCTACGGGCTCGGCGACGATGGCCAGAGACGCCGCAAGCAGCAGCAACACAACGAACAGCAGCGGGTCCACGAGCAGCAAAAAGAGCAACAGGAGTACATTCGCCAGTACAAGGAGAAACTCGATTACTGGGATAAGACACCGGACGGGTTAAGTAACTTTTTTACTATTACTCCATTTACGTGTTAACCTGCACTTCCCATGAGGCCAAGCCATTGGCCGAGCCCTCGCCACGAACATTCATAATTCACCCCAATACGTGTGGAATTATTGATTGATTGGGATGGA
Source organism: Leptogaster cylindrica (assembly GCA_963082835.1). Taxonomy (NCBI): domain Eukaryota; kingdom Metazoa; phylum Arthropoda; class Insecta; order Diptera; family Asilidae; genus Leptogaster; species Leptogaster cylindrica. Next base: position 18,511,086 of record OY720108.1, read on the forward strand.
TAGTCATTAAATCACCAGTATTTCAGCGTTGTATATAGAAAACAAAACTATTTATTGATCGATAATTAGTATCCTGCTGAATGGAAGCGTTGAATTCCTGCCGCACTAGATCGGCTGTGTCTAAATTCTAGAAGGAACTAATTAATTTCACGTTAATGGCAATTATTAGCAGCATTATTCTTCTTAATATATGTTAACTACTTTTGATTTGTCACACTTGGAAAATTATTTCGAAGTAAAAAATAAACTTAATATAAAAATTGTAAGCGAAAATTAATAGTATAATTAGTAGTAACAAAGGTCAAATAATAACATGTATAAGGGAAACAAAAAACAATTGCTATAGAAATCATTACTACCGTTCAACAATAAAAGATCGTGACAATTTGCAAATAAACAAAAATACAAAAATTTCCAGCGATCGAAAGTTTAAGTGAAAATCGTATTGAAGAAGTCGATATTAATTGCAGGGTAAACTTAGTAAGCTCCTCGAGGAAGCCATAACGTTAGGCAGCGTCCGTTGTCCCAAGCACATTGACCAAGCAGGACGAAAACCTCTTGGAGAATATCTGTGCACCTTCAAAGCAATTTCTTAACCGCATTTCACTGCTTTAGTCCTTAAGATAAAATATAGCACAATTTCTTATAGGTTTAATGTAGTTCATTTTAATTAAAAAAAAAATTTTTTCCCATAAATGTTTTAGTTTTTTTTTGGCAACAAAGTTAATGTATCCATTTAAATACGCAACATTCTTTATAGCATTTTGAAATTGTACTTTTTTCAATTGTATTCGTTTATATATTCTTGAGACCTTCAAAAAACTAAAAAATTAGATGGACGAAGCTAGGTTTTGTTGCTAAAGGACCTCGGGGATAATTTATTTGGCTGTTTCCTCTTTGTTACTTTTCCACATTCCGGCCAGAAACTAGTACAATCTCGTTACCATCTGGGTGAAAACAAATTATGTTTACGTGATAAGGGTTTTTTATTTGGTGTTACAATTTGCAACATCGGAACAGTTATGCCCTATGTCAGCTCCAACCACAAACCAATATTATAAACAATATTTGAAATATTTTAATGAGACGTGAATAATTTCCGGACATGCCGCTTTCAAAACTTAAAACTTTTTTCGCTGAAATAGTATTATTAACTTTGGCTGATTTTACTGTTGCTGGTGTTTTATTTAAGCTTGTTAATCCAATTTATTGCAATTTAACACGATCTTTTGCAGTTTGTTTTTCGTTTTATGGTTTAAAAGAGTGCACATGTTGTGCCAGGAGGCGTGTGCTTCGAATATAATTTATTGTTTTTTGCACTTAGTAAATACAATCAATACAGCTTTTTGCAACTTCCACGTATACATGTATTTTTGTATTTGCTGTTTTTTGCATCAATCTTTTATCGTATTGAGGAAAATTCATTAGTGGAAGTATACAATGCGCTGCGGCAAATGAATTTTTCTCGATATTCTGCATCTTAATTAGAGTTCAACCCACAAATAAATTAGTCGCTGTTTTTTCATTTCTTTTATTTAGTGATCTTGGCTGTAGTTCCTTCTCAGATAAGATAAAATCTGAGACAATTATAGGAAAGCCTTTTTCGAGTAGGATTAATTAGTTATATTTCCTCCTTGCAAATTCGAGAGCTGTTTAGTATTTTTTGTATAAAAATTTCCATAATGAATAGATTTGGCAATTTCTGAATAGCATTCGAATTGCCCAACACAATTACTTCACAAATTAAAATCCACTTGCACAATTTTCAATATCCTTTCAATGTCCATCAAGCTGTGTTGGATTTACACAACTTTACTGATGATGAGCACTATAATTTTACCACATATATATTGTTTTTATTATCCTTAATTCGTTAAATATATTTATTTTGATGATTAATTCAGCACTTATGTGGCAAAAATGGGGTGGCAATTAAGCTTCAGGGCCAGATGAAAATTGTATCATGGAAATCAATTTAAGCGAAAAACTGCTAGGATATATCCTTTATCCGATATCGTTTGGCTGCAAACGATTTTCCACTTTTGTACACTTTTAATTTATCAATCCTTTTCAAAAGCCACTATGACCCAAAAAGCGCCCACATTCAGTAACTCCGATACAATTTTCCATCCTGCTTAGATGTATACTTTGCGGATCCCGGAAAAAATCCTTGTGCAATTGTTGATGTGGAATTGCTGGAGATTTAGCAAATGGAAACAACGGCATCGGCGTATGGCCAACTCCTAAACCGCTTCATTTTACGCCGAAAAATGATAAGTGGATTTCGCCGCGTCGGATAAACGACCCTGACGGACATCCCTCTGCAGATTGTTGAGTGGTGGATGCCGACCAGTTGGCAACCCGTTGATAGAAGGCTAAGTAAGCAGAAAAATTGCAGCTTCCTTGCGGTAAACAGTTTGATTTATGCCGATGCGATGTGAATCCGTTTCTCTTGCTTTCTGATGGAGCAAAACAAGACACTGCTTTTTCATGAAAAAATGCATGTGTGTGCTCAAAATGTCTGAATCGCTACTAAAAATCAGCTGCATTGGACAACTGAAACGCATGCCTCCTCTCAGCCTTGGAAAAACCTGCATTTTCTGGCGACGATAGTCCTGGGCTATGTTCCACCAGTTTCGGAAAAATTCTTGAATCGTCCTGAGTTCCATTGGAACGATGTGAAGAAGTACATAATAATTGGATAATTTATTTGCGACCTGCTCAACTCCGCACTGGCATTGGACCAAATGTCCAGATTATAGATGCAGTCTTCAAAATAGTCCAGAGTTTTATACGATCTTATTTATGCTAAAACATATGGAGCCAAATTTTGGAAGACTTTGGTCCCAGGTATACCCAAAAAGGATGCCATTATTTTTGCACATTAAAATTTTGCTGTGCCATTCATTTAAACTTACTCACTTGAACATCTTCCGTACATTTTTATTGTACACATATTGCCAATTCGCAATAATTTTTTATGTGCTGCTTACGATCTGGCGTGTTAAGCTGCAAAGGGGTTAAACCAAATGAAGTGGTATAACAAAGGCCGCTCGACCATTTTAGAAAAAAAATTCATATTCCGCCTGTTGTTTCAATTGTATGTATGATATTCAAAACATTTTTTAAACAAAAATTATATTAAACCGTGTAAGAGTGGCGACTGGCGGTAGTAATCCTGTCTTTAAATTAGGTTGTGTCCATATTTTGCCTATTTCCTCCTTTTCCCTAAGAAAACTTCAATTGAAATCGGACATCAAAATTAAGCAAAATCCATTTTTCAGATGAGTGCTAAATACAACTTGATATTTTTATGGAACTAGTCGTATTCGTATATAAGTACTATCATTATGGAAATTGCATCCTTACTTTTTTGCCAATTTTTAAAAATTGATTGTTTGTCAAATTTAGCAACTTTAGTTGTCTATTATCTCTGATGGGGCTGGACGATAAAATTCTGAAATTTACACAGCTTCTAGTGTTTTGTACCCAGTTTAGGAAAATCCAAAATCATCTTGTATATTGGGCCAATACAAAAGTTATATGCTAATCATGTTTAATCAGCGTAGAAGACAACAAAACAAAATTATGAAAAAAACACCATAAAGCCGGAGGTACACGATACGGAAAACGTCATATTTATAAGGAAATATCTTTGTGGATGTCACTTTTGAGACATCGAGTCACACGATAATCAAAAATTAGATTGCAACCTGTATTTTGCAATTCACAGATTACCGCGACGCCGCGCCGCCCGTAAGAGCAGTAATCTCAAAACTGTGTACATAAAGTTTTGTATGGTGTGACTCGGGAAATTTGTACCCCGCAAATTGCTTGGATGTGCCGAAAATATTCCGAAATTTTTGGGATATTTATAAGCGATACACGATATTGCTTATCGTCGAGTCACACGATATGAAATATGGCGTATCGCTTATAAATATGACGTTTTCCGTATCGTGTACCTCCGGCTTAAGACACAGACATAGGCATAGACATAGACATAGACATAGACATAGTAGATTCTGCTTGCTTCATGATTGCTTTTATTTTGGTTTTTGTTGCTTTTAATAACAAGTTAAAGCATTTCGAATAATTTAATGCTCATTTTTATAGGTATATAGTAATAAGTGTTCTTCATAATTTAATATTTCCAATTGGAAACCGATTCCATTCGAGTCATTCCATGAAATTTCAACCAGTCACACTGACCTCATGTGCTCCGATTTTTTAATTATTTTTTACATAAAGTATTCATAGATAGTATGAAACGAGTGTGGTAGTTTCTCAAAAAAATTTTCCGTTTAGTAGATAGCGGGACTTGAAAAGTGCAAATTTTGTCAAACGTATTTTTTCCTAAAAATCACTGCAATTTGCAAATAGTGATCAATTTTAATGATTTATATCTCATATAAATTTCGTTAAACAGCGGAAGAGTTAAAATTGAGTGGAGCCAGCAAACGCACCAACGGAGCCAATATCAATTGCATGTAGCTTATTTTTTGAGCCAATTTTCTATTTCCTCAGAAGTCAGCTCACATAAACATACTACATATGTGTACATCATACTCAAGTAAAGATTTCATGGCAAAACTTTCAGTCAAATGGATCACTGACCTACTTCTCACAAACTGATGTCGCTTTAGCTCGAAAAATTGTCAGACCAAGTTCAAAATGAAAACGTAATGAGGGTAAAAAAAAAAATAAACCAGTTATGAATTTCATGCCCTTAAAGTGTCATCTTTTATTGATTCTTGGCTTATATTGATATTGCATCCTTGTGTGTACACAAAGTGAAAAAGCTTTTATAAAAAACAAACTGTTAAATTCATAAAAAGTAACTGCAATAATTAATTAAAGCTTTTACTCTGGCGAAAATATCATTTTAAATAAATATTCAATTTCGTTAATTATTTTTTTTCTGTGAAGGGACACAGTGTCATGGCAATCGTTTAATTGGCAATCGAAAAATTTAAACTCACCGGAAAACTCAGAGCCAGCGAGTACGGCGGCTTCTCTCAATTTGCATTATTACTATTGGAAGCCGACTTTTGCTCAACGGTGCATTGTCATTGACGACGTTTCATCCTTGTTCGGAATCACAGAGTCGAATCAAATTAGATGCAATCCCCCGTTTTTGTAAAATTTTCGAAAACTTCGCAAATTCAGCATATCATCCCTTTGGTTCTGCAGTGCTAAAAAAAAAAAAAAAACGGGGAAATTATATTTAATTTCCGCAAGGTGCAGGCAGAGTGAGTTTCAGGTTGATAAAAATTAGAAATTTCAACAAAATTCAAATTTTTTTTTGTACTTTAGGGAAGCATTTCAAATTTTATTATTTCAAGTTACGTAAACTTGAAATTATTTAACATAGATGAAAAAACTTTTGATTTGAAAATTATTTGCCAAGGATTTTCAGCACTCGTTCTAAGTAATCAAACTAAATTTGAATGAATAATTTTTGCATTACTCTTGAAGTTGAAGACTAGAATTATTGTGTGGCTTCCATTAGTCCTGATTTCAGCCCATATGACAAAAGACCTTCTTCCGAATACGAAAAACTTTTGCAATCAAAATTGTTCGAGAAGTGTTCAACATTGGTTAAATGTTTGTCTTATTTTAAATCATCGGTGCTAGAAATTAATTGAGCTCCAATCCATAATGGATCGTGAGCAAGGTCTTTCATTTCGTGAATGCGGATGCCATCGATTGGAAAAATTCATAACATTTTTTTGTGGGTATCCTGGCAGGAAGTTATTTGGAGCCGATGGCTTCCTTGAGATGTCTCTGGAACCCCAAATAATCTATGAATAAATTCCCGGCAAATTTGTCAATGAAAGAACAGCTTAATTATTCATATGATTAGCATTCAGGATTTCCTGCGATTCCCCACCCAACGCATTATCACCACAATTATCCGTACAATTTTATTACTATCGCTGTTCACCCTCTGTTCCGCCATCCGCACTGATTCTGGGGGGTCATGAAATTCACATTGGACACCCGAAATGCTTTCAATAGCCCTAAGAGTGTTTTCAGGCCTCATTAAAATTAGCAGGGGTAAAACCATTTCCCTACGAACATTCATTCCCTCTGAACGTTTATTAGTTTGCACCCCGTTTGAGTTCAACATTATCAAGTTAATTTGAAAGTGTTTAAATACACCCGCAGTCGATTTACTCGGGATTCCTCTAAGTAAGGAGAAGGGCGACAACACGGCTGTTTTTTATGTCAACAGATACGGAGCAGATCGATATTTTGTCATGCATGGTAGAAAAAAATATAATGTCGCCTACCTTAATATCTGATAGGACGAAAATGTGGCATGCACGGGGTACTTTACATGGGGAGTTTGGAGGAAAACCATCATCGACTCACAGACCACTGTGTTGGACAAAATAAAAGAATGAAAACCGTGCATGTGTATCACTTATGTTCGATTTTTATATTTAGAAGGCTCTGTCCATTTATTCACACAGCAACAAATCAACATTCGCCCCTCATTTATTACGCTAGATCGCTCCAGAATGGGAAATCTCACTCAATTTGAGAACTACTCAATTTGCTTTTAATTACAACCTCTCAATTGCCATATTTAAAGTGTGATTTTGATGGCAAAATAATTTAAAATGTCATTATAAAATCAAAAACGTTCCTGGTAAATATTTAACAATTTCAAAGGATTTTCGAATGTCTGTGGCTGTCACCATCAATAATTAAGTGATACAACCTAAAATGCCAATTGAAGCAATTAACGTTGAACTGTTCAAGACAATTTTAAAATACTTCAATTTTTTTTATAGATTTTCCCCTCGGAAATAGCTTACAAAAAATAACAAAAACTTCACCTTGAATTCATGTTCGATATCGTATCGTGCAACACAATCTGAATATTTCAATATTCCAGACGTCGTCTGTGTGTTAAGGACAAGTGTAGTTTACTGCAGCTCGCAACTGGAGGGCAGTTTTAAAGGATAGATTTGCATCCATTGTATCTCATTCAAATAGCTCCCACATACGACAGATTCAAAGCAGGGGCGTTTCCAGCCAACTGGCTTAGGGGGGGTAATTTTAAAAAAGAAAAAACTTAATTTTTTTTTTATTCCATAAATACAAAACAATCAACATCAAAAAATATAATTTCTATACAAAAGGAATATTATATAATAATAAAATAAAATTCTATTCATTTTAAATAAAAACAATTAAATAATATCACATCCGAAATAAATACAATATATAAGACATATAGGCCAAGAATATTAGACTTTTGCTTTCGAATAACTGGTGGGGTTCTGGAAACTGCTTTAATCTTTGAAATAGGTCTCAGATATGTACGTCCTGAGTTTGGCCCAATTTCCGAAAGGAGCGTCAGCTGGTATGGACCAAAATCTTCCAAATTTTCGGCCTTTTTTCACTTTTCGCTTATATCTTCTAAAATACCAATCTTTAGAAAAATTGCTTCAAATGAAAGTTGTAGAGCATCAAATTCCACGTGTAATGACACTAAACACGACTATTTTTCACCACCCGCTACCAAAGTACAGTAGGCCAAAGTTGGACCAATTGTCCTTTTTGACCGACAAATTTCTACCGAGTTGTATACGTATATCGCATTAAGAATTGTCTGTGTTCCAAATTTCAGGATCCTAGATCAATTGGTACTGCTCCATCACTTTCATGATCTCCGTAGTCCCACAGTGAAAGACAGCCGTATCTTGGAAACTAGACCACTTAGACGTATAAAATTTAAAATAGTGTTTCCTTTTGATCATCTCAACTACTCTGAAAAATTTTAGCACTGTACCTTGACTATCCTCGGAGATAGAAAAAATTTATTGTTTAACATTACATTAAGTTTCGTAAAGTTTTGGGTAAGTTTTGCTGATTTCAGCTTACATCTCATAAGATATCAAACTTTAGAAAAACTCTTCTGAATGAAAGTTGTAGAGCGTTGAATTTTCCGTAAAATGACGGTAAGCAAGAATTTTTTGAATCACCCGCTACCAAAGTACAGTAGGCCACATTTTGAGTACACTTTCCATATTTATGGAAAACTTTAGTTTCGGTGTCAGTTTTCCTCAAATATCTTCGACAATTACTCGTTTATCAAGACAGTATCCGATATAAAAGTTGTAGAGAATTAAATTCTCCGACAAATGAGGCAAAGAACGACTTTTTTGGACCACTAACCACCAAACTACAGCATGTCAATACTGACTGATATTAGTTGAAGAGAAGAAATGGAGCAATACCAATCGATCTAGGATCCTGAAATTTGGAACATAGACAATTCTTAATGCGGTAATTACGAATAAAATCATAAATCATAAATTGTTTGAAATATTGGTAATTTTTAAGAATAAAAATAAATAAGCGAACGAAAAATTCTTAGGGGGGGTAATTACCCAATTACCCCCCCCTGAAACCGCCACTGATTCAAAGTGTACAAAACGTTCTTGTATGAATGTACTTCATTTGTTCACTGTCGATTTTAGAATCTTCCCTTTTGAATCAATTCCCAGTTGGATATTGAGCATATTTTTATTTCGAAATCAAGCACAAAATCTCGCAATGGAAATTGCAAATATCAGCAAACATCTCCTATACCTATGCAATTTTAAAAATAATCAAAAATGTTTCTCTGACGTTTTAGTGCTGCACAAGATCCGTCCTGAAGATGTGGAAACATAACACAAAATGTTTCCTTCGGTTTTTTTTTATAAACAGTTTAATTTACGAAAAATACAACTTGAAGTAAGAATTTCTTGGAAATCACTCATTCTATGAAGTGCGCCTTTGAGTAAATCGGCAACTACTTCCATCCGAAAGTTAATATCGTGAAGGCTCGATTTAATTAGAAAGGAGTGCAGAGGATGAAGCTGCACAGATCCCTTGCGAAATTTCGCAATTCTACTCTCTCTGTTGTGATTCATTTTGCCATTGCAACCAATTGGGACCTCACTATTAGTACTGCCACAATTCACGCCAACCTCTCAACAGTGTGGAGTGCAGTTGTAGGTGAGTGGGTTAAATGGTGGCGAACGGGGTGCGGTGTTAGTTGTCGCACGGTGAAGGCTTGATGGGAATGGATCGCGGGTACCAGTATTTACACAAAAATCGATGCTATCAACTTGAGCCCAAGTTGTTTACCCAAAGTGGCTTTGAAGTGTTCTTCCTGGACCAAAAACATTTGACGTGAGGGAATAAAATGTTGGTGACTTTTGTTCAATCCATGGACATTTTTAGGTAATGAAAAACAAAAAACAAAAACGAAAACCTGCTACTGCAGAAGACGCACAACACAGGACAAACAGTGTTAGAAGAATAAGAGCTAGTTACAATACTTGAATAAGCCATTATGAATATAAGCTGCTAATGGCGAATCTGGGGGTGGAGATTCTTGTATTTGATATCGGTTATTTTTAAAATCGCACCCTTCTGCTGGAATGCTCGTAGCCTGATTTACTGTTCTCGTTCTAAATCCTGTGTGTAGACATTTCCTTTCAAGGTGAGGTCTTGTAAGTGAAAACAAGGGAAGCTCTGTGCCAAGTGATGGAGATTACTGGAACAATCCACGTCCTCCCCCTTGAACCGACGGAACCGACCACAAAGTACTGGTGCAAGAACACAGTAAATTCAGATCACTTTTTCATGTTCGTTTCGTAGTAAATTCTCTTCAAATGGATTTTAATTGATTCTTAATGATAGTTAATCCTTACAAAATTTTGAACAGCATTTACATCCTGCTTTGTAATTTTGGTGCGGTGGCTGAAGTGCAGCAAGGCATCCGAACTAATTGGAAATTAATTACAAATACTCAGAATCTTTTCCATTTTCATCAATGTTGATCGGATGATAAAACATTTTCTGCTCCTTCAGTCTTAATCACTAATTTCACAATCAGCTATTTCAGAATTCACAAATAAAAAGTAATTTGGTGGTTTCTCGTTAAACTGGAGCAATGGTGACTGGTGAGAATGAGGGACACCAGTGATGAGCAGTCATCTCATATTATTTTGATAATATGCATTACATGCAGAACTTGGTGGCGAAGTTGATTATTATAAAAATATAAAGTCATCAACAAATACATTACTACCGATATTTGTGTGCGATCTGAACCATCCTTTCAGTGGATATTGGATCTTGTTGTAAAAAAACTGTATCAAACTTTGAAAATTTGTGGAGAACATCAGAGCACATTTTCCTTGTTCACATTTTCACACACACACCCACACAAAAATATCTATTCAACTTTTCGAAATTTCGAGCTAAAAGGTGCACACAATATACTTTTAAATATGTAAAATGTTTTTTAGTCTTTGTTCACTTAACATCTTTTCAAACAAATCCTGATATTTTTTGTAATTTTATACCATAAAAAAAGTTGATAGTTATTAAAAGCAATACTGTCGGAAAGAGAAGCAGGGGATAGTTGTTTTGAAGGGGTGTGAAGCACCAGCACGAGTAATTAATCATCACGGATTGTTGGCAAAATTTCCCATGAAACCTTGCAATTATTTTTTTTTACTTTAATAATTGCGTCATCTTCATTTCAATGTTTTTCGTTTGAAACGTGCGATTCTCATTTATAAATATGGAGAATATTTTTAATAATTTTTGATTTATTTTTGTTAATTTCTTACAACTAGATATTATAAATGTAACACAATGAACATTATGTTTATAATTGTGTTGTCCTTCATTACCTCTGTAACACTTGATTTTGCAACTAAAATTTAGTTGTAAACTAAAAAATCAAAAATAAACTTAAAGAAATAAAGACAGGAATTTTTTTGGACTACTTAATATTTTTCTCAATTTAATATTAGTAATAAAAATAATGTTTTTTTTATTGTCAATATTTGTTGACTTTTTAAGTTAAATTATATCTGCCCTTTTTTCCACGTCATATTGTATTAAAAAAATCCAAATAATTTTTTATTAAAAACAAATTCGAAAAAGCAATTTATGTTATTTTCTAGAAAACAAGCGCTGGAAAACGAAATAATTTGAACAAATCAAATGAAAATTTTACAAAACAAATGAAGATTTTAATTGTTTATAATATGAGCATTGCGCAATATTCTCTAATAACATTTTTTTTTTCTTACAGGTACGTATGCAATTTTCACTGTAAAAATGTGGTAAGAGTATAACTGTAAGCTTTCTGGATAATTCACTTCCGATGTTCTATATTATTATTAACAAAGTATTAGTTCAACATGAAATTCCCTATAAATTCATATAATATTTTTGTAAAATGACAAAAAACAGTGTTTTGTATTTCACCTGAAATCGATCGTTGTCATATCAAAATTACTATTTCTAAAAATATAAACAATTTCGAAAATACCTAGTGCTGAAAATAAGCATTTTATCAACCGGATTAGGAATGTTGTATTATGAAGCATTTTTGCAAATTAACATTATTTGTTTAAAATTGATCATTGGAGGGGTTTAAGCTCGGGTTTAAGTATCCTTTAAATTTTTTTATTGTGTAATTAAAAATAATTAGTTTGGTTGTTTTCTTTTTTATGTTACATCAATATATATTTGGAGTATAAAGAAACGAAAAAACAACTCTCACATTTTGTAAAATAATATTCATATATTTTTTACATAATATATATTCAAAGTGTTCCGAATTTAATACAACTGCATAAGAGCATCCTTTAACTGCATCATTATGCAATGGACCTGGTAACATCAATACTATCGATAAAGTCGAGGTTTTCAACAAATCTATTTCATTAAATTGCGTTCATGTAAAATTGTAAAATATAAAACAATTTCACACAAAACTTTCTTCTTCAGATGTAATTTAACGCCAAACAAAATGTTATAGTGACATTATTTATTAAAAAAGATGCAAAGAAGACAATTAATGAATAAATAACCAAAAGTAATTTATGAAACAATTTCGTTAAAACTTTTCCTTATATGGTTATAAATTGTACTGCAACAACATCAGTTTATCAACTGCAGTTTCTTGTAAATAAAGAATATGTTTCATGTGCATAATTTTTGTCCTAGTTTTGTGCTTGCTTTGCTCTAGAACGTTTCTTCGTTAGGTCCCTAAAAGCACAAAAATCCAAAGCTTTGAAATGTCCTTAAATTTGCAAGGATTCAAATGATGAAATAAGCTCAATTTTCTAGGATGAAAACCTTTCGCTTGATTTCCGAAAAACTTCCAAGTATCACCCAATTTCAAAAGCTTAATTCAAAAAGTTCTGTATAGAGAAAGCTTTTTAACGTTATTAATAAATGAAGAAACTGTCAAAGTTAATTGCACTTCAGAATATATAAATAATGTAAATAATTTCTATATTCCAAATTTTTCGAGTGTACCATTTTTTCTTATTGTTATTTATGTTTTGAAACCATTTTTTTGAGTTTCTCCCGGAAAAAAGTATAAGTTACTATTATATTAAAGTCTCCTTTGGGGAAAATATGAAGCAAAATAGCAACAATATTTGAAGTTTACAGAAAAGCTTTGCAAATCCTGGACACGTTTTTCGCACTATTCACTTGAAAATCCAAAGTTCTGGGTAACAACAGATGCAAAAGTTGTTAAGTATTGCAAAGCTATTGATAAGGATAATGTAAACATCAACAGCTTTTTTGCAAAAACAAAAGTGCAGGTAATAAATTACGAAATTTTTATCAATCCCTTCCCGAAATATAATAATGCTAATAAAATAAGGGTATAGTGAATTCAATCAGACGGTAGCAAAGACTTTAAAGAATAACGAAGAAAGAATGAACTACACATTTATTATTGGGTGGTAAAAAATAGGCGTTGTAATGGTCTATGTTTATCTGTTTCGCCGTCGCGTCCAGACGATAACTCGAAAACGCTTCAATCTAGAGGGTTGAAAGTGTAATGAGGATTTAAATCAATGAAACGAAATAAGGCAACATTTTCTTAATGTAGATACCATACAAGTTAAAGTATTTACTACATACTCCATCTACCGATCGATAGCGACACATCACTGTACATGGTTTCTAGTAAGATAAGAACACCACAAAATAACAGTTTAGAACAAAATGTGCTTTGCACACTAATAATTAAGACATAGGTATAATGCCATTATTTTTTCAGCTGGTTTTAACCGAGCTATGAGATATTTTAATTCATTATAAACAATATATAAATTGTATTATATGTAATTGTATATTATTATATATGAGCGTAAATTATACGATTATATAACATTTTAAATTGTATACACTGCGCCCCTCGTTTTCAGTAGAACAACTATAGTTAACACAACCGTTAAAGCAACTCTTCCGTTCAGCTTACAGAATATCAATGGACAGGCTGTTTTGGAACAAGGGCACAAAAGGACATGATTTGGCGTGAACTAATAACAGCTTTTTATTGCTAAATATTGATGACAAATATTGATATGCATAAATGTTGTTGTCGCATAAAAAGAATTCCCGACTTTAAAATGTTGAAATTTCTGATATTATCAGAATGTTCTTGAATTAGGGATTTCCAATAAATTTTAAAAATATTCTGTATCATCTCTCCTAAGTAGCAACCACCCACTATTCCTTGGATGCATCCATCTTTGATAGTTATCAGACATCGAAACTCCATTATAGCACAGACAATATAGGTATTGTCTGTGATTCTAGGGTATTGTGCTGACTGCTGCAGAAAGGGGTTGGGGGTTGCCTCGTTGTTGTAATTGGATGAGGATTTTTTTAATAAAGGTGTTCTCACTGAAACAATTACAAATCTGAAATTCTAGGGTGAGAAAAAAAGTGATCGAATTGTGTATTAAAAAGATTTCCGCGGTTTGTTTGCGAAGACTTAAAAATAAAATAAATTCACATGCGAAGATTACAAAAGACAGTTTTAAAATACTGCTGTGCAGTTGTATAATGTATATATAAGCGACCTACACAACCTCCAAAACAATGTGCCGGTCAATGCGCTAAACATGCTGTATATTATTTATAACGATTCTTTAAGTAAATTGATGTGGCAATCTTCAAGTCGAATGAAGAGCAATGCAAAGGAAATGGAGTAGAAAAGGATTTCGTATTTCTATACTTAAATGACGCATTCACTGCATACAACAATTTACAGAGTTACAGTATTACGTATTCAAACCAAGCAAACAAGAGAAATCTTTTGAATATAAAATTGAATGAATTCAAATAATTTGCATTTAATAAATGAATTGGAAACTCCAGAAAATGCGATAAATGATAGCAACTCTCGCATTGAACGAAGCTTGCTGCGAACGAGTGGCTTTATTGCAAGTGCGAAGGCATTGCAAAACATGCACTTAATCCAATTCCGAGACTGCTGAGTCGCCTTCATGTCGCGGTGGCCAAGTAAAAAGCGTATATAAATATGCACAAAAGATTAAGTTGTGAAGAAATGTATTGTGGACATGTTCACTTTGTTAAAAATGTTTTTAAAGAATTTCTAATGAACAAGAATTTCCCATTAGTCTCTTCGGTGAAAATGGTTTTTAAAAATTAATTATTTGTGGCTTCAGGAAATACGAATGTATTGTACATATACATAACAATAAATATAGGAATGATTGAATTGAAACGGAGATGATTTCAGGATATTGAATTGCAATGTGCCAACTCCTCGCACTCCCGGACTCCTCAAACTTTTCCTTTTGATGATCCTTTTAGCTGAGGAAATTATTTTTTACCACCCCGTGTATGGAGGTGCAGTAATCTCTCCATATATGCGGATTCACTTAAGTCATATTAACCCCTAAAAATAAATTCTTTTCTTTAAACCGTATATTTAGCGCGTAAAAACCTTGACACAACACCAACGCACGAGGGTTGCAGTTGCACGGGATGGTGTCATAAGCCTTTGGAATTGTGTCATGACTTAAGAATCCTTATAAGTGATTTTAAATAATTTTTATAAGTAAAGGTTGTTTATGGAATATGATAAATATTGAAATCACGTAACAGAAGTAAAAAATAAAACAATGGAACGTGCGGAAATTTTTGGCACTTTTAGATGATAGCATTTTCTTTATTATTATACGAGATGGGATAATTAAATAAAAATACTGATGTGATAAATGTGATTATTACAAGCAAAGCTACATCTAACTTTTATCCTTTTTGACGCGTTTTTCATGCTCCGAAGCTGTACTGCATATCTTGAAGTGTCACCCTCTTCAGCAAGTTTGCCGTTTTTGCCTTGACCTCTTCTACAGACTGAAAATGTGTTCCCTTTAATGCGCTTTTCATTTTTGAGAACAGGTAGCAGTCGCATGGAGTCAGTAATACTATTACACTGAGATTCTTACCAAGTTGAGAGAAAGGGTGACGAAGGAAAGATCAAATCTGGGAAACAATAACTCATGCATTCTGCACAGGAAGTCGCTGGCGCTTTGCCCTGTGACCGTTGGACATATGGCATGTTACTATGGTACTTAGTGGGGCTCAGAGGCAAAAACATATCAATCTCAATCTCTAATCCTTAATTAAATTAATTAACAATGAAATAAAGTACTGAAAGGGAAAAAAGAAATTCCCATGTACAAATTTAAAGATTCACCTTTACTTCAAAGTATAAGGAAAAGCAATCTCTCAAATTTACGCAGACAGGTCACTACTAAATGGGTGCTTTCCCATCCAAGAAACGTCAGAGTAATAAATTTTATGACAATCCTTCGGTAAACAACCGAAGTGACGTCTCGATCATTTTGTTTCCGTCATTTTTAAATGGTTTATTTTGTTGCTAGCAAGTCTACCCGGTTTCACCCAGGGCCGTGAAAATCATAATATTTATAATGTATACATCATATTACATTTTGAATTTACAAACTATCCCGAAACGTGACGTATATTACATAGAACCGTTTCCCGTAGGTCGGGCTCAGGTTGCAATATTAGTTAGTTAATATTTTCATTGAAAGGTGGTTTTGGGGCGTAGAATTAGTAAAGCTGAGGTTGGTAGTTCTCATTGCGCTTTTTTCTAATTTTTTTACTTCAAAAATGGCGAATTTTCATACAAACTTTCATCTCTTATTTTACTCCCTTAGTGGTGGAATATGAAAAACATCCTCAAATCATGTCAAACCAATCCGCAAAATTTTAACTTTCTAGGTCCAAGCGTTTAGGCTGGACATTGTTGATGAGATAATCACTTTGGAGTTGATTTTTTATATATTACAACACAACATAGTGAATAAACATTTTTCTAACTGTAACTGAAAGTGGTGTAGATTCGTCTGGAAATCGCACGCTTACAGATTCATAAACACTTCTTTCTATAAGTATTAATTTCCTCTCCAATGCCATTTCATCATTCTAAAATCAAAATTGGGGTTACAAAAATTTTGATCGCCACAAAAGATTGTTCGTTTTAGTCGAGAGAAGACCTGCGTGAAGTTGACCTCTCATTATCAAAATTCGAAAAAAAAATATTAGAGTTCTAGTTGCCCCCCGAGAATTCTCAATAGATATAGTTCTGGCGTTTCAAGCATTAAAAAATTGAAAACGGAGGCCAACTACACAAAATTGTCCACTCTAATCATTTTTTTATTCAAATTTGGATCATGCGGGGCCCACTTCACACAGGTCAAGAAAAGGCCATTTTTATATTTTAATTCATTCAAAAAATACTTAGCCGTTTCGGAAATTTTCCTGAACTATTTACAACGTTCAGGAAACGTTAATTATATAGTTAGGTTACCTGATTTTAACCGGTGTGATGAGAGTCATTACGACATTATGGTGCAATTATGAGCGGTTTATTTTGAATATGGCATAGGGCACTTTGTTTTGAAATCGAGATATTAAATTTAACCCTTAAATCTGAAGAAGCCTCTTTTTAATATCCTGGAAAATATTGATTATGACCTTCGAGAAGCTTTACTGGTATTTGTAATATCAGTATACTTTTGTTTTGTTCCATATAAAATAACCTCGTAAAGTTATAGACAAATCATCAGTTTTTATTACGGTAATGTGACTTTATACCACTTTCAAAATAAACGGCTCATAAATATACCGTAACTCGACTTATATGTAGATCATATAAAGATACTTTTTAAAAAAAAAAATGAGAAGTTTCTCGAGTTAAAAATATTATACCATGAAGAGCAACTTTCCTCTTCTTGCAGTACTGAAAAAATTCTAGTACAACATTATTAAAGAACCGATATTATACAGTAGGATTCTCGTCAGGTCAATTGAACAACTAATTGTGTTTAATAAGCAAGACAAAAAGACGCGGTTGTTTTTTTTAAATTGAAAAGTTAGTCTATCAAACTTTAAAATTAATAGAAATTTACCAAAACACTAAATGTTAAAAATACCTCCAAAGAACGACTACTAGTTTAGTATAGGTATTAGTTTTGAGCGAACGTTTGCAACGCCAAAAATAATGGTGATGGAAAAATAAAATTACATATTCATGCTGGGAAAGTGAAAAGAAACTGTTTTATGCATGTCCATCTGTATGTCTGCCTGTCTGTTGTCTGTCCAGATGATAACACGAAAACGTTTGTAGCTAGAAACTTGAAATTTCGATAAAATGGCGAGGTCATGTTGGAAGATGGGCAAAATCGAGCAACACCTTCTTTATGTTGCCATATAAGCCTGAATAGTTTTTATACAAAAATGTTGCTTTTGTTTATTGAATATTTATATTTTGAATTTTTTTCATTAGATATTGTCACCAATTATATCTATCATAATTAATTATTGTCCTAGGGTAGTAAACGTGGATCGATTTATTTATGGGGTGAATTTATTTATGGGGTTTTTTATTTAGAATGAGTGAATGGGAATCTTTCCGTTAATAAAATAATAAAATTTGTTTTCATTTTTGGAGGTTGAGGGTGTGGGGGTGGTAACCATCTCCCTTGATGTTGTCCAATTTCAGCCGTGTGTAATATCAAATTAAAGCTCATGCTGAGTACTATTAAATTAAGCAGTCGCGAACAACTAGCCTTAGTTACATAAGAAATTGTATGTCCAGATTTTTACATAGAATGTAAAATGTTTTGTACATCTAGGATATCACGTAATTGGTCTGGCCAATAGCTTCCTTACTAGTTACTGAACTAGAATGAATTTCTCTTTTTATGATGGGAACGATTTTTACACGGTTTTGTACACGATTTCTTAACAAACGTTCCTCCTGTATGAAAACAGTGCCGTTCTACGTGTTCATTTCATAATTGGTTTAAACCATTT
Organism: Leptogaster cylindrica; assembly: GCA_963082835.1. NCBI lineage: Eukaryota > Metazoa > Arthropoda > Insecta > Diptera > Asilidae > Leptogaster > Leptogaster cylindrica. The sequence continues at coordinate 18,529,299 of OY720108.1, forward strand.
ATACTTTCCGTACTATAATAATTATAAAAATGAAGACCTGGCGTCAGTTTTTTAAGGTTGATAAATTATTTATCGTGTGATTTTCAAATGTTTTTTAGAGGAAGTCTGTCATTAGGCTCACCAAGAAATAGCATGAGCCTGTCGATTAAATGATGGTGACATAATGTTGATACAATCTGAAAATTTCGAAAAAATCGCGGTTTTCAGGCTCCTAAAAATCGATATGATGTATATATTGATTAAAAACATCGACAACGGAAATATTTTTCAGTAATCGCTGAACAGATTGTAAAAATTCTTTCACTATTGTTCATGTTACCGATTCTTTTTTAAATACTGGTTTTAATAACGCTACGTTTTATCTGATTGGAACATTAAAAATGGTTATGTGTTTTTTATTAAAAGTTTTGCTATTTTAGCTTTATAAATTTTTGTGCTAATTTTACATTCTTTTTTATGTTCGCTTTGTTACATTTTTATCGTATTAATATTTTATTAATTAATATCGTATTGAAATGTTTCCGAAGTAGATGTAATGAAAATGTTTCTGATTCGTCCTGTAAACAATTAGTAAATCAAATTTATAGAATGACTTACAGTACAGTGTAGACAAAGATTCTGATGCGATAGATTCGCAATTTTTTTTATAAAGTATTACAGTAGGTATATAACAGAACTTAAAAAAATAATTTTTCCAAGTAATACATTTTTCATTTAGTTACGTCAACTAGTACGAAAAATATCCTAATTTCAAGTTTTACACGACAATTTTCCAACATTAATAATAAATTTTCCTTGGAATAAATAATGTCCACACAATGACTGTTATTATAAATATTGGTTTCTATGATAATACTGTTACATAATCCATTCGAAATTAATTGAGAATTCGAAGTTTGGCGGCACATATCACAACTTCCCTTTTAATTATTATCCCTAAACAATACAGTTTCCTTTAATTGTTGTTCAATGTCAAAGTGCTTAACAACTATTTGTTATCCATCTAATCTAATTATTATTTCATTAATTGAAAATAGGTAAAGTTTGAAGAAAAATGTTACTTATTTCAACGTAAATCTGTTTAATCTATTAATAAATCGATTGGAAAATGCCTACTCTTAAAAACGTATTAAAAACACTCATGATCTCAAGTGCATCATTAATTATTAACAATGAAATGAATGAAATGGCGCCGCCGTTAGAGTTGTTTTATTTATATAAAACGGATACTTAAATCAATCAAATGCGCGGGATTATTCAACAGTGCTTCGCAAGACGAAGTATGCTTTTTACGATATATTATAAAAATGTTTATATCCTAGTTTTGTGCTTCCATTTAAGATAAAATCCTTTGGGTAGAATTCAATTTAATAGTGGAAATAAAATATTTATAAATATGATAACATTTTCTCAGAGCACAATCAAGTGGCGCCAACAACACAAGTGCCATTCTAAATATTGCAATTGCATCTACGAGTACTCAATACTCATTGCTCCATTTTGAGTAAATTTCACGGTGTTTGTGAGCACAGAATATACAATGTGGAAATCATTTATTTACACATGCATCTCAACAATTACGTGATGTTGAATATTTCAATGTGAAAAATAAACAAGTTCTGAAATGTGAAGCAAACTTTCGAAACATATAGCATTTGTTTAGTGACGTAAAATCAGCTTAAAAAAATTAGTGATTCTTACTGTTTTACGTAGACAGAAGCATTTTTCCAGTGTCCACACGTTCCGGTCAAAATGAATTTTTAAAAAGTTCTGTTCATGATTCTAAGTATAAAATACAAAAAGGGGAAATAATTTGGTGGATGTCATGAAATGCAACCTTTTTTACATCAAGTAAAACATTTTTTTATTTTTCAGTATTTTTTTTTATAATTTATTTTATAAATTTATGGGAAAAATTATTATAGTTGCGAACACCAAGACTTATCTGCAGAAACGATAAAATCGAATTCCTGTCCCTAGTCTTAATAATAGTTTCTTTTCTTATTTTTTTAGGTGTCGGTAATATTTGTATTAGTTCTGCAATGATGAGGGAATTTGTGTAAAATTAAATAATAAAATAAAAGTTTAGAAAGAGCAAAGTCAAAGTCTATTCACCAATATTAAAAGACGAAAGTATTATAATTTTATGGGTATTTTTTATGCCTCTCAACCCAAAATGAATGATGATTTTGAAATGAAGACTTTTGAAAATGTTTTTGTCGAGTAAACTCAATTCTGAAATCTGAAAATAGCAAAAAGTTATGAAATAAGTAAAAACATTACTTATAGCAGAGCAAGGACGACATTAAAAGTGCCTTGTTTTTGTTGTCCACTGCAAGAACAAATAGCGACAAACCGAAGTCATTTAAATAAACATTCACTCCAAAATGTCTTATTTTGCAAAATTATCAATTCTTAGAGACTTAACAAAGGAAAACCGAAGGATATTCCCCGCTTTAAATATAAAATGAAGACAAAATAACTATAAGAAACAATTGCAACAGTTATTTGTGAATACCTCTTTAAGTATTCATTCTAAATTTAATTTAAGCTCGGGTATGTTTTTCTTTCGCTGTTATTACTTCTCGAATCCTCTTTGGCATGCTATAGAAAACTGCTTCGATTTCGATTGCAGAAATTGCTTTCTAGATAGTTTTAGTCCTGATCCAAAGCTCATCTTATATTTTGTTGCAGTAGGAGAATGAAATTTGTTTTCTTTCACTAAAGCCCAATTGTATTCTACAGCATTAAGGTATGGAGATTGTGATTTCAAAATCAAAATATCCTTTTCCTCCAACTGTTTTATGGTTCTTCTAGCACAATGCCTTGGGTCATTGTCTTTCTGGAAAATTACTTCTGTTTTGTTTACCCCGAATATGTTAAAACTCTATAGAGAGTACTTTCTGAGTCATTGACATAGTCTTCTTCTTGCATCCGTTTCCTATAATAAATTATATCCCAAAATCAAAATAATGCCTCCTTCGAACTTCAAAGTATCCCGGATGCATCAATCATGTAAAGAGATATTTGGTTTAGCCATATCCATTATTTTCCATCTGAATTTCGCAAGCTTATTTTCCTTTCGTGCTTAAAAATAACGTTGTTCCAAACACCAAGATTAAAGTCCTTATGCGATAAACCAATATCAATCGGAACATACAGCATCAGTTTTTAAGCTTGAATTTTCTTTTTCACACATCCTCGTACTCTATACTTCTACAGTATCGAAGGACATTTGCGTACAGTGTCAATACATTTCCATTTGCGGGGGTATTTCCTTTTAGTATGCAGTTGATGCAAATTAGCATTTTTGGACCTCATCGACTTTTTTTCTCTTCTTGAAAGACATTTATTAAATAAGCGCACATCTGGCGGATAATTTATACAGTATTACAGTATACAGCCGCTTCATCAAAAAGTGCCTTCCTTACTTTTGAATATGGCATTGTCTAAATTTTCTGTCCTACCTCTACCCAGGTCTTCATTTTATATAAAATAAATTTAACATAATAATCAACATTACCAAAAATAAGTATGCAAAAACCTCTTTAAATCGAACAACTTTTTTATCCATGCTAATTGAATAGAAACTGAATTTGTTTTTCTGGAATTGGGCGTATTTTGCTTCTACAAAGTATAAATACACTGATTTGCATATTCTTAACAATGAACTTGTGATGGAACTCTAGGATGAAATCGCAAAAATTTTAAAATAAATAATGATACAAAAAAGACCGACAGAAATATTGCAGCACTCCGTTACTTACAATAACAAAATGTTTTTCATAGATTTGCTAACAAATTACACTATATAAACACTGAGTTTATATTACAAATTGAGGGTTGATCGTTCATTGATTACAGAGGATGATGTGTTAATTAAAACATCGTTTTTGTACGGTTGGTTGTTGGTATGTGCTTACAGCAATCAACGGTCCCATCACGAGTCGACCGCAGCCATTAAGGAAAGCTTGCCGACAGTTCATTTCTGAAACAGAAGAAAATATTTTTGGAAATAATTTAAAGGCTTTAACAACACAGACAAAAACAGAAATAGATATAGTATTTTGAGGATATAATGAAGAACCGATTTTTCAAAACCGTAATTATTGTTGAGCATCGTCAAATGTTTGATGTTTAAAAAGGCAAAAGTTCAAAATATCAAATATTTAATCAAAACTGTTATGCATAATTCTCAAACTGCAATACATTTTCTGTATTGCTGATAAACTTTTTTTTATATAAATTGATTCTTTTTACGCAAAGTCTCAATGACATTTTTTTGATGAATAGAAATAATTATAAACAAAAGTATATATTTTTTATACATATTAATATTTCATTATGCCAAACCTACAACTCCCAACTCCCAACTCCCCTGCAGTAGATCTGCGGAGGGTATCTTTTATGGTACAAATAAATGTCCTCGTAGTGGAAGTGTGATGGAAATCTCTTTCATCCACCTCTTATCAATGGTTTTCGCAGTCGATTTCAAGGAAATCTTGCGTATGAAATCGGGGTTGAAAAGACTACAAGAGTTTTCTATCGAATAATGAAGCCTTGTTGAGTAATCCTCTTGCGTTTTGGAACAAACCACCCCACAACATTATTAATGCATTCGGATCAGAGTGTCTTACAATCAGAGTAGAAAAGTTGCGGAGTGTGCTTGTGTTGTCTCGTTTGCTGTACCAAAATCCTCCAATCTTCTACTTATTGTGCGACGGGCACGAAATGAACATTGAACACACATAGTTTTTTCTAAATGAACATTGAGCATGCGTACATTTGGGGGGCTGTAGTAACCGGCCTCAAATGAAGTCATTGCACAAGAATGAGCGACAAAAGGAATGCTTTCAGTAATTAATTTCAACAACAATTAGTCCTTGTTGCTTTTGTTAAATGTTGAACATGATTATTTCTGGATAAGTCGCACGTGAATCAAAATGTCTCGGGTAGTGAATAAACTGTCTAAATTTATCCTACAAAAAATCCGGCAGATGAATCTCCCAATGATGCTGAGTGGTGAGTCTTCGCCGTGGACCAGCACTGCGACGTTGATTTTCTGTAAGCGAAGAGGACCGTTTCGTTCCAGCGTTACTATACCTTTTGGAGAATGAATGAAAAGCACAGCAGGCACATGCGCAGTTTGCCACAGGTGTTTCGGAAAATCGGAAACGGTGGTGCATTCTCTTTGCCTCGAGAAGTTGGCCACTCTTAAGCTGGTGTGTGGGAAGCCACTCCAAAATAATTTCATTGTCACACTGTAAACATTTTCGTGCGTTCCAACTGTAAGTTAACTGAGGCAAGCGGCCCTCAACGTTCGGGCATGTTGCGCTAACGGTCCGGATAGTGTTAAAAAACGAAATACCGAAAATCGAAGAAGAAGATTAATTGCAAAAGTAATGTAAAGCAGGTGTGCACGGAAATTCCGTGTCCAATCCAGTGCTGGAAACATAAACATAAATTCTAGTTTCGGATTGGGGTGATTATTATTTGTGTCTAGAGCGCCATGTTCAATTTTCAGATTGTTCCCACTGAACTTCTTGCTTTGGGGAATGCCACCTCGAAAAACAGCTGAAGCGATTTGTGCACGCCGCCGCTATGTAATTGGCCCACAGTTCGGCGGCAGATTTACCGAGGTGGAATGCTTCCCAAAGTTCGTTGCGACCGGGTAGTGGTGGTGATTACCCTCCCGACCACCGACAACTCTCTATAGGTGGTTGTTTTTCCTCGGTACAGTTCAACAAATGCCGAACTTTCACCAAGTGTGCATAAATTACAATCTCTCAACCTAATTGAACCGAATTGTGTATGTCATTTTGGGTTTTGATTTACTTTTTCAAAATTTTTCATTAGTTTTTGTGTTAAAAACAATTCGAAAATGACGGAGTTCACGATGTGGTGCGCGTTAGAAATGTGTTGAAAGTTGAAACTATGCGTGCCATAATAGATACACCAACGTGCTCCATGGCTCAAGTATGTGCTTAAAGGATATTCTCACCGCATTTACTCCTTCCGCACCTTATTCATCTGTAAGGGTTGTCTATGTATCTTGCCGTCCCTCCATTGAGATTGTGTTTGCGCAATTCGACGGACTATATTATACATAGGTAGCCGCTTGAATACATCTTCTAGACTGGTGAAAATTTTCATGTTATTTTCAACAAAAAAAAAAAACAACATCTACGTATAAAAAAAAACATAAAAAAATAAATAACAACGCTCTTATACTCTTCTGTCTCTAGTTGATGATGGGTGGATGGGTAGCACGGTCTTGTCATGGCGCATTCTAAGCGGATGCTACAAGCATAACCAGCAGCAAATCAAATCATATCAATAAAACGGATCCGGATAAATTGAAAAGTGAGAGATTGAGGAAGCTCGCTTCAGAGCACTGCGGCACCGCATTCAGTTAACATCGGTTGTCCTCTGCCAGGATACTTTTATCTTATCAGTAATTGTTATCCACCAGGACTTGCTTTTTGTAACTAGTGCAAGTTGCTCTGTCGCCTGAATTGTGTTTGTGTCGCCGCAGCAAAATGCTTGATGTTTGATAAGTTCTTATATGGTGGAGCGAAAATTTTTGTCAACGATTATTTGTTAAAAAAAACCTTAACAATTCGAAAAAAAGGTGCTTCTCTTTTCAAGTGACTTTCACGCAAACTGACGCACGTTGCGCCAGTGTTGGAGACAATTCTTTGATGTTTGTGTTTCGGTTCTGTGTGTGCGACAAATACAGCATCCCTTATCACAGTTTTCTCGCCACCAACAGAAACGGTACTTTTTATTTCAAGATCAACATTAAAACAGTTCTCGTGTGTTTCATTTTATCATCGACAATTTCGTTAACATTCTGTGAGCGCTAAGCGTTAATTTAACAATAATTTTTGATAAATCCCATTCAAGAGTGTTTTGTTTTTAGATGGATTAGGATTGAAGTTTGATGGGGAGCTCCAAGGAAGCTTCACAGGCAACCTTGAACCTTTTCTTCTTTTTTTCTTTATTTAAGCAACTTATTTTACACTACAATTGCAAATGTAAGAGTGCAAGAATTTTACTATTGTCCTTCTTTCTACAACATTTTAATGAGCTTTTGCCACCCTGTCGGGAAAGTTGCGTTGAACTTGTGATCTATGTTGTTTTTTTTTTTGTGAAGTTATTGTGTCTATTAAAGTGTTGAGAAATATTCGCGACTATTTATTATATTGCTGGTAGATCATTTAACAGAAAACCGTATTCAAACTGCCAAGGCTACTGCCAATTGCGTCTATTTATCCGCCATATTACTACGGCGGTTAATTCACAAAGTCAAAATTTACTTTGCCTTGGTTGCTTTCCTCTCACGCGAACGTCTTACGTATAAGATGCTTTCCTGTAGGTGGAGAATTTTCATAAGTATCACTTTGCTTCCGTTTACCCCTTTCATATAATCCGCTGCAGCAACAATATAAAAGATTTGTCAAAATTCTTCTATGTGATTTTCCTTACGTGTCAAAAGAACTTTATTTTTAAAAAATCCTAGAATAGTTTTCTTCTTCTTTATTCAACTCTTATGCACTTCTTATCCACTATGTGAACACTTAGCGCTTACAGAAGTGTCCGTGTAGGTAAAAAACAACTTCGGAGAATACCTTAACTAGCAACAACAAAATATAAATTAATAAGAAAAAAATGTGTTCGTGCTAAAGTTTAGAAAATATTTTTAAATAATAATAAAATGTCATCATATCTTCAACAATATCAGTTAACAGTGATCCCATGTTCAAAGAGATCTGTATAAATGTTAGACTATAAAAAAATAGCTGTTAGATAACAAAAATAACGCCGTCTAGTCCGGCATCAATCATTTCCCGTATAGAATTTATTGAAAGATGGGGCCTGACTCCAGTTTTGCGACCGCGACAAGAGCGTCGGATCTCCGGTGAAAATTTATCAAATGTGACGCCCCCTCTTCTCAGAGACAGGTAAAGTGCACTTCAATATACTATTACTTATTATTACATTCTGTTATTCTTTATTTTACATTAATATGTAGATATACCTATATTGCATATAGCCTTGGGAAGAGAAATCAGTTGTGAAACTTTTCGCATCACATTTGAAAAACACCTGTAAACAAATTACTTAGATAATATCACAATGTCAAACATTCAACTTTTCGAAAAGAGTTTTCATTCCTCGCAAAACCACTGTGGAGTTTCGACCGCGTCTCAATAGTTACCAAAAAACTAAAATTATTTACACACAAAAGTTTATAAATCAAAAATAGTTTTATTAAATTCTGAATAATTTTCTCTGAAACAATTGAATATTAAAATTGTTGAGAAAACAGCTCAGTTAAATACAGTAACATTTTGTGGATACATCAACTATCCAATTAACTACAAGAATAATCAATATTTATTATTTCTGAATGTGTCCTTTAAAATGATTTTCTGTAATCCTAAATTAATAAATAATTTTTGGCAAATAATAACAGACAACCTTTTTAAGGGTAGATACATTATTTCACAAAATATAATTATTTTTAAAGAAAACTCACCGATTACAATGTTTCAAATTTGAAAATGTTAATCACTTTAAAATTTCGATTAAATTCAATTTCATGTTAAAGATTTTTACAATTTATTATATGTATTTTAAAGTCATTAATATTCATGATTTTACCCTCAATGAATAATATTTTGAGCGTCACGCATTAACAATTTAAAATAATCTTATTTACTGAATTTATAATCTAAATTAAATATCAACACAAATATTTTAAATATTTTCTTCAATTATGTTTCGAAATTTCATGAAACTGTTGTACAAATGTTTGTACAGTTTTTTTATTTTTAAATTCGCTAAGTGAAAATAAAAACAATCATGCACTTCAACTTAAATGTCTTGTGCTTCTGAATTATATTTAAATTTATTATAAAAAAATTACTAAAAATTTGTTGTGTTCAATCAACAAATTTTTAACATCATTTTCATTTTTTCCTAAATAATTCATTAAGTAAAATTGAAGGTCTTTTGAATTCAGTAATGCGTTCGATATTTTGGCATTGGAATTTATTGATTCCGAAATGTTGCATTTTAGTGAACACATTCCACTGTTCCACACTATGTGAGTTCCAAATGCACATTACTGGCAAGATTATAGAAATTTCTCACGTTAATTTGATCTTTATTTAAATTCCATTCAAATGCTTTCAAAGTCTTAAGGAAAATTCCTTATTATGCGGTTTGCCACTTCCTTCAGCCCGTTTTATGTCAATAAAGGAGCGTGCGGAGCTCCGTGCATGAAGCACTTTCATTAATGCATAGTCACAATATAGATCTCCATTCTTCAACATTGTATGTGAGTGAATGGATATGCTGAAATTTTCCGTCAGGAATTCAACGTATTCTCACTACCCACAAATTTACACAAATCACATGTGACGTGCTGGTAGTGAGTCCTTGCATCATTTTGACTCAGCGCCATGTCCTTGGGAACTACCCGAAATGCCATCGAAACCACTCTCAACTCGGGTCGAAGATCATTTCGGTTCCTTGCACAATTTCATTCCGCCGACGTAATGAGATTAGCGAAAATCTCTGCGACTAATATGGGAACCAATTTCTCAATTTACCGTCGACACTCCATCCATATAGATATAATTTGCAGACACAGATGAACGGAATAAGGAGAGTTTTTCTAAAAGAATCAACAGCAATTTTCGGAAGGAGTGACTCCAAGGACCAGGAAGCAATTGTCCGAGCCATCTTTTTCCGTGCAGAAATGAGCAAGTTGCTAAGTTGCTCGGTTCAACAAGTCAATTTGAATGTGTTTTTTTTTTTGTAATAATATAACTTCATAGACCGAAACAGTTCAAGGAATCAGAAGATTCTCGCGGGGCATCTTCAGGCCCCCTTCGCAAGCACAAGCTATTTTTAGTCCCCATAAATTAAACACATGTCCAGCGTAGCATTGTCTACGCCAGCTGAGTGAGTTAAACTGATTGAACCAATCGAAATAATTCCAAAATTTCCCCAAAATCTATTTTTAATTGCCACAACTAATTAGTTTTACTTCAGAGGATATGCCGCAGCACCTCTCTTCCACCTTAACTAGGTTGTCTACAATCCGAAATGAAACAAATAGAAGCACAGTAAACGCAACAATTTTTCAAAATCCTCAACGCTATAGAACTTTTCTATTTTGTATCCAATTTTCTGTTTGTTTCAAAGAAAATTTCCGCACCAGTTCTCGCGTTCAATCGCCTCAATTCTTGCAACGCAATGAATCGAGAACATGGATTTTTACACACTAAATTATTAAACAAACAGCGATTTTTTTTTATTTCGTTGCTTAACATTGTTTCAGAACTATGAAGATTTATTTTCACAATTCTCTAATTGCGGTTAACATTGAAATGATCTGTTGTCGCTAGACGTTGATGAGCTCGACGCTTGAAATGAACATGTTTATTGTTATAAACATTATAACCGCTCTTCAATTATCTCCAAAAATGTTTCTAAATTTCTGTTGAAGTCAAGTTCCTGACAAATATTTTAATTGTTCTATAAATAGTAACGTTCAATCTCTGAAATTAAATATTCCATTTCCTTATCCACATAAATTTTCAGGATCCTTTCAACAAAATGTTAAAGCTTAAATTATATAGTTTAAATAATCTTTTTGTAGGGATTCGTTTTTGATAAAGTATGTCCAATCTATTTAGATTCAATTAAAATATAGGAAAATAACAATTACATATTTTTCATATGATTTGCATAAGAAAACTTTCTTGTAAAAAGAAAATTAGATGTTCCTCAAACTGAAGAAACAATAATTTCGATTTAGAGCCAGCAAAATACACAATCGCAAACAAGTATAGCATTCATTTTAAAAATGGCCTAGGTTAATATTTTTACAATAATTGGCAATTTTTAATACATTCTTCCCCGATTTCCGTGTCTGGGAAGGATGTAAAATAATTAATTATTATGAATTATTATATAATGTCTCCATATTTATTTATTTTGAGATTGGTTTTTGCGTATTGGTTTGAACGTAACGTTATTTCAAATTTTTGGGTTTCCACGATTTGGTACTAAATTCATGGTTTTGAATACCATTACACTCTCATTTCCTGACGCTTTTTAGAACATATTATCGAGGGTCTCAAGAATCGCATTCCACATATTTTTAACTTAACCCATTCTCCGTTGATATTTTCAAAACCTTTCATCACGTTTTCTAGAAAGTTAGTTAAAATGAAATCCTCTCATTTCATTTAGTTTACAGTAAAGTTAGGTTTTCCACCTTTTTTATTCTTAAAGGACGCAGTTCGAAACTCAAAAAAAATAACAATGAAATTTTTATCATTATACTTTATTAACTATTGCAGAAATTTTGTAATTGTGAAATCATAGCGATTTTAAATATAGAATGTAGAATTGTAAATATTGCTACAACTAACTTGACATTTGGACTTAGACCAGTTTCATAACAAACAACTCAAATATCTTTTAGCCGGTGTAGACACGCATTTAGCAACTTATTAATGCAAATAAAAAACAGTATATTCCGTATAAGAATTATTCATTTGTATTCTGCACAGGGGTGGTGAGAAATCGTTTCCCCCGGCGCGTTGCAAGTGTTTGCAAAATGAAATGTACATCTGTATCTGTATTTTGTAGTTGAATGAAATCATTATTCATCATAGTAACAAGAATCAATTTGTGCAAAAAATTTTCTCACACGTGCTCGGAACCAGAAGAATGATAATTAGTCTGTGCCGAAATACGTGTCCTTCGACGGACAAACTGCAAGGAGTAATGATAATCCCTTCGAAATTCTGGCACTGGTCGAAGTTATTTTCTTTTGTTTGGTTTTTTCATTTTGATTTTTACTAACCATGTTCCTCTTTGTTTCCAACTAATTTTGAAAAATTATTAAAACTAACGGAAACATTTTCCCTCAAAAAGGGAAAAGCATCCTCAGCTAAAAAACGTTTCAAATTCGAATTTTTGTGAGTGTTATGTCAGTTATGTCAAAAAACCAGTGGTCAATGAGCCGGGGCGACCTTTAGTATCAGGAGGGCTGGGACCCATAATCTGAGGTGGGACTTTTATTTTGTGTGTGGACCTTTGGGCTGCGTACCTCTAGTTGCTCGCGTCCGGGACCTCGAGATACAGTTTTACCCCCCCGTTTGTGACCACTCTGACTATGTCGTCCGAGGCGAACTGCCCCATTGTCTCTCCCCATTAGTTCACCAATCTTATTGAGTTTCGTATTGAAAGAAAATAAATGTGAAATAATAAGATGTGCAATTCAATGAAAACCAAAACTTACTAATTGTTTACAAAAATGTTATTTTAGAAAAAAAGTTAACCAGCAATTTTAATGATAGGTATATTTTTCAATATAATTCAAGAATCGGCACAAGGTAAATTATATTAAATTAGAATTTAGAAACATTTTAGGTAATTTAAAATTATACAAACATTTTTATAATTCAAAAGTTCAAAATGTTGCTAATGTTTGTTAAAAGTTGAAGCCTTACCCAAAATCATTGAAGAAAAAGAATCTCAATTATCTTTTTTGAAGGTTGATTACAAGTAATATCTGTTAAAGAATATAAAAATTAACACACTCCAAACTGTGGAGTGTGTGCTGAGCTATGTTGTATCGTCTTACAAAAGCCATGATGCAAAACTAATTTACTAAAAAAAGAAGACTGCCAGACTCATCGAAACTTGCATAAATTATTCAGTGCGGAGGATGACCTGGCATTCCTTCCTGTGGACAAATAGTGTATAACACTTAAAAAAAAACTCTTGAAGAACACACACTGAAGATACATGCGACAAGCATCTTCCTTTGACAAGAAAAAACGGATGAAACTCGAGTGTAATTTACATGTTATGCGCATACATGTACAGAACAGTACAAGGAATCAATGTATTCGAAAATAATACTCAAAAAATGTAGGTCGTACAACCAACGGACTACACCATAAACTGGCCCTTGTGTCGGGGTAGTTCAATGTCGCCCATAATTTTGTTTTTCAGCCCAAAAGCAACAAATATTGTCATTGCTGTAATGTGTACTAGAATGCAGGAAAGAAGACCCTTGGAAAGTGTTTGAAGGATTCTGATTGTATTAGTTTGCGTCAAACAAAAGCTTCTACTTCCCCGTCAAAGCGTCAATCCCACTCCACGGCTTTTTTCAAAGGTATGCGTTCAAGAATTTAATTCAGTGTGACTTGGGCGCATGTTCAGAATTTCTGTCAATTTTTGGAACAATACCCCTATCTTCTATGTATTCGTATGTAAACATGAACCTCGAGGAGCCTTTCCCAACTATGCGAGCATCATGTTCTCCACAGCACGTTCGCCTCTGGTGTGCCTTCGCTATATATAAACGATTATCCCAGGGAGTTACGGGGCTGATGAGATGAGTGTCGCACTGTCGCATACACCCTTCAGTTCGTTATGGCTGCGCTCCTTTGAGCTAAAGTCTAAATATTTTTATCCATGTTCTCCTTCATAACCCTTTAAAATTTCTTTATACTATTCTCAACGAACCGTAATTATATTTTTGAAGTTAGGTCAGATATTAATAGAACTACAACCAACGGTATTGCGAATTTGGAGGTTTTCGGGTGGGGATTTCCATCTCCATTTTATATCCTTTCACGTGTCCAACTTTGTGAACACAATTGCTTTTGAGCTATTAGTGTCTAGCATCTATATATTTCGGACCAATAAAACTTCGTATTGATTTAATTCGCTTCTGAAGTATTTACTTATATCACGAAGGTCCAAGGAAACGTCAGTCGCCTGGATCCCGAAATTAATTGAGTTCTGTTCACTAATTAATTGAAAACCAAAACGACTTCTGAAACTACCAGCGAACTTGACTGACATCTCCTGTGATCCAAAGAGCAGAGTATCTGCTTTCATTCCTTTTTGATGTCCAAACTACCGATCGACGACGTCACTGTCACTGTGTTCAAAATGTTCGACATTGACTTTATCTAAAGGAACTTTTTAATGAGCTTCTGTCATTTAACTTATCTTATATTTTACATATAGGTACTTGTTATGGTTTATCTTACAACAACAAACCCTATTTCCAGGCAATTTGCTTTGACCTATTTCCAATATTTGCCAACCAACTGATCATATTGCTTTTATTTTATCTTTTGCACGTTTTTCAACACCCTTTTATAGTTGGAAAATTATTACATGATTATTTTTTTTCAATATGCAACTCTATTTTCAAAAACTGCTCATAATAGAATTCATAAACTCACAATTTTTCCATTTAACTACTCAAAAGGATTCCTTGTAAAAAGGACCCTGCGTAAGAAAATCCGTGTCCTTTTCTAATATCTCAGAAGCTTGCTACAGTGGCACACTTAAAAGTATTTTGAAGACGACGTGGCACATTCAATAAAGGGATTCACTTTGTAGAACACGATGTATGTGGTTTTCCTTTCACAGTCCATTACCCTTAGGTCCTTGCATAAGTTGGCAGTCACACACTGGTAACACAGGAGCCAAACGCTCATTAGCCAATAAAACTAAAAATAAAAATATACAAAAATAATAATAATAAAAAACAAAATTCTATGAACAAGGCTCACATTCATATTCCCACCTTCGGCAAAAGTTTTCACGTAATATGTGCGATCCTGGTTTTCTCACACACATCCATACAGTACAGTTTAGTAGTAGACAATACATTGTTTTCTGAACTGAAAACAACTTGAATGCGAGATGCTTTATACAGATTTTGTACCTAACACTGCGAGTTCAGGAAGTTGAGATGGTGAGCCTTATTCGTGGTGAATAGAGGTGAAATACCAATGGCTCCAATAGACGCATAGTGTCAACTAAACAGCCAGGATTACAGAGAGTCTAAGCAGTGCAATTAAATCTTGTTCGTTTTTATTTTGTTGTAACCGAGTCCTGGAGAACGCTGAGGTCACAACCGAATTATTAAAATGTTGTCTTCAAACTTCAAAGCCATTCACAAAATTCAATCGTGAATGAAGAAAAAAACAACATTAACCAAGGAATTTATGAAATCGTACAATTTCGTTCAGTTGCTATTTTTACATATCGATGTCCGGCATATAAGTAGAACCGCCCTTTTAAAATTTGAAACCTCTCCTCTGGAAAAGGGTACTTTGAAGAGGATTTGGGAAGAATAAATGAATATGAAAAACATCGGTTTTATTTTAATTGGCAATCGTTTAACTTCACAAGTCCCAAGACTATATTTTAATGTGATTTTATTGCAGGAAATTTGATGGATTTTCGCTTTCATGATTTTGATATATTACACAAGTTTAAAATAAAAAATCTAATTTTAAATCTAAGAATGCACGTTTTTAGTGTTGCCTAATTTTGACCATTTGTATTCAACATTATAACATAACTTATTCTGTAGCATATCTTCGATTGCATTTCTAAAGAATTGTTAATGAATCTCGCTCCGGGAACTGGAGCCAATTTGCAAAGAACAGCATAAATGAAATTAAAATTAAAATTAAGAACGAATTGTGAGGTAAAGAGCTCAGCATTTTCATACTGATCGATTTATTGGCAATCATTCGCTGCATTCGGCTCACGTAAGTTATTTTTGTGCAGTGGCACAACTCAACCTAATTGTTCGCATAACTCCGATAGATGACAAAAACATATATGTAATAACAAAACCACTTGCATTAGCACAACTATTATACCTAGATACGTTAAAATTGACGTATTCTTAAACCGTGACAAATCACGAGGAAATAAATGCGACTTCTTCGCATTACATTAAATGAAAATGCAACATAACTGTAGATACTATTATTGTATAATAAAAATAGAAATCGTGATCAAGCGATTGAGTGGCTCATCAACGCAGGGCCGTAACTACTAAAGTCCAAAACACGAAATTTGGACAGTAACACCCCGGACAGACGAGAGCACTCAATCCGGCGAATGACATTATTTTCTGACGTCATCATCTAGTACTAGCCCATTTAGTATAATAGACCAAACGTAAAATTTGCCATTTCTGGCTTTTTATTTCCAGATATACACATACAGTCTATCCGAATAAGTCGGATTTTCATTGGACTTCAGATATCGATCAAATCATCGGATCCGATTCGGATATCCGATCCGAACCGAAACGAACCAACTTTTCGGATATCTAATACACTACTAGTTTCAATATAAAAAAAATATTAATGAACGGTTTTTATTGTTTGTAATTGTAAGATCATAAAACTGCATAAAAATTATCTCGTTTGTCCTAAAATTTTGCGATCATAAAGAACTTGATTTTTGAATGAAATTTTTGTAAAAAGTTTACTCAACTAATCAAATTGGTAAAAAAAAAATTTTTGTATCAGAAAATAATGAGATTTCAAATGTTGTTGAATATCTATAATTCTCTTCGATTCTGTAATATTTAATTACACAAGCTTTTAATGAATCTCGGCCGCTTTTTATTTATTCCTTAAAGTTATCAAGGCCATTTCTAAATTTCAGCGACACGAAAATCGCATTCTGTACAATGTCGTCATTTTGATGTTTGTGAAAATTGTTTGCTTAGTTTTCAGTGAAAACCTGAAAACGTTAAAGATCCTTTGCATTGTTGTATAATTTAAATAGTTTATTGCAAATAAGTCATTTTAGACAAAAATTGCTTTAAAAATCTTTTTTATAGAGAGTTGCTCAAAAATGTCGGTTTCATATCACTAGAGATTTTGTAATCAGCAAGTAAAAAAGATTAATTATTCGTAGCTTGGTGAAAAGTAATTCGCTTAATAATAATAGAAGTACTCATATTATTTCTATTACGTAATCTCCGATGAATAATCCTATGATCATTAAAGATATTAAGATCATTAATTGATGAACTCACTTGAACTTTTAAATACGTAAAGTTTCGATCACAATATCTTATTAGACTACTTATCTTAAAATCAAAGTTTTTGAGGGGCCCACTTTATAAAATACAGTAAAATGCCTTCAAATATTTTGTTTTATATTGAATAAATTGCTATTAAAAGCTGATACTACCTATTTTAATGTTAAATTTAAAGTATATAACAAGAAGTTGCTTCTTTTTCAAACCAGCTGAAATTAGCAGAGGCACATTTGAAAATTCATAAGAACTATAAAATTATAAAAACAACATCTCCATTTACACAAAAGTGTACACTGCATCCATTCTGATTTATAATCATTTACTACATGTTATTTTTATTCAATTTAGGGTGATCTCATCCCTTACCAATCTCATTTCATACTCACTTTGAAAATTATATTTCAAATGTAAAGGACATCAGCCATTTTGGTTCAAATGTAAAAGGACCGGCGAAATAAAAGTGCTTTATTCTGATAGAACTTGTTCCCTTGAGCATTTCTTATTAGGGCACCAAAGCTGAAGCACCGCTGTACGTCGTTTTATTTGAGTTCAAAAAGTCTGTATTTTCATACATTTTTTGATTAAATGAATCAAGCGTGCCTGAATGTAGGCAATGAATTGCCTTCGGTTTTAAGAAAATGTATGGAAATACGGGCGTTTTGAACTCAAATATAACCAAGTACAGCGTTGCTACGGCATTGGTGCCCTAATCAGATATGCTCAGGGGGATAAGTACTATCAGAACAAAGGCATTTTTTTTTGCAGGGCACTTTCACATTTGGACCAATAATTAATATATGAAACGTGGCGAATATCCTTTGCTTTCAAAAAACTGTCGAAAACTTCGTCAAACATTACGCCAAAATTGGTCTAGTAAGCAATTGGTACTTTTTTAAATACAAACTGAAACCTAAAAAAGTAAAAAATCTCTTTTCAAATCGACATTAAAATCTTTTGCTGATTCTAGTAAGAATTACTGAAGCCAGTCTAAAATTAGATTGTACTGTATTTTACAAAATGCTTTCTTCAAAAATAATAAACAAAAACCAAAACGATTTCAAAAAAATGCACAGAATCGAAAATGTTCGACACGGTTTCGAGTTTTTGGTGGATTGACCCATATAAAAGCAGCGATTTCGAAAAATCCATAATCAGCAAAAAAAACGCAGTCAACAATGAAAATTGGTTTTGCAAATTTAGCTCAAAGAGAAGCGTAAAGCCACATATGCAAATACAATGAACTTCTGCATAGAAGCTAAAATGCGGAAGCAAAGGTTGGGGTGCTCGCCAACCTCCCACTAACCACTTTTTAATATTCCCAAAATAACACTCGTAATTGGTAAATTCAATTCACCAGCACTTCACTGAAAGCTCTTCACAATTGGTTTTATCAGAGGTGAGAGTCTATAACTGCGCTCGCACGTCACAATCCTTTTTCCCATGGCGGGCCCAGCAGCATTAGCATCCTTGCAATAATATTGTACTTGTTGTTTGCAGCCCAAGTTGCTGCAATTGGAATAACAAAATTGAAAATAGCGAGCCAAATAAATAGTTCGTGACACAAGCAAAAAAATAAAAAAAAAAATAGATGTGGAAAATACTGACGTAGTGGACTCATTTAATATCGGAACAAATTATATCGCATAAGTTGCAGAAGGAAGTGACGTCTCCGTTAATAAGCGCATTACTGAGATTATTCCTGGAGTGGATGATTGCATTAAGCTATTTGTCTAGAGCGGGTAGGGCGGGACGCGAAGGCAACCCTTGATCAATGAATAGCGCTCACTTGGATGCTGCGGGAGCCAGCGTTTCATTGATGAGATCTTAATATAGGTCATGCAGTGACGTCATTCTGACCTATATATGAAATCTGTGACGTACGAGGCTATGTACTAGGGATGAATTTAATTCAGTACATGGAGTGTGCCCGAGCTAAAAATAGAATGTGCTGAGGAGGTGTTTACCGAATACATATCGAAAGAAATAAACTCGACTATAACCGGGACACTGTTTCGAATCGGAAGGGGGGGATGGGATACAGAGGAACTGTATTCATTTAATGACATTGGCTTGTGATGCACAAAGGGTTGCCTTTTGTTGTCGCACCAACTTTCCCGTTGAATTCTATTTGCTTTGAAACACTCAAGAGGACTTTCCGTCATAATTAGTTTTCATTCAAGGAAATAAATTTGACTCCATTCGACTTCTCTACGCCCCCCGCTCCGGGTGATGCGGAGTTCTTCAATCACCTTTTGCTGCCGTCTACCGATGTTAACTGGTCCATTTGCCAGGGTTCCTTGAAGCTGTACAACCGCCCAAATTGCTCACTACAGAGGTTGTGGCCAGAATTTAATTAGCGTTCTCTTGTTGCACTGCAGCATTGACTCGGTTACATTAATTTACTTCTTTTCGTTGACATTTATTTGTCGCAAGAAGTTTCGTAATGGCACCCATTGACTGCTTGCTCATTTATTATCCTTAAAGTGAAGCATTCCATCATTTGCAGAAATACGGACTGCTTTTTGCGCAAACTGTCTTGAAATGAATTTGATTTCACACAAATGAAAATTGAGTTTTCTCCTTTTCCAGGATTTCAATTTTTCATCTAACTGGACGAACCAAAAGATCATGAAAGACAGTAACTTTGTCTCTTTGTGGAAAATTTCACGAATTATGTCTATTTGTTGTACAGAGATAGTATATTCATTTACAAATATTTTTGCTCGTTATTAATTTTGAAGTCGTGTATGAAATTAAAAACATGCAGAGCGCTGTTCTACTCGAAAACATTGATATTAAACAAATTTGAAAATCTTCAAAAATCTAATAAAAAAAACTTTTGCATTTTAAAAAGTCGAATAACTTTATTAAAGTATTTCTTAAATATTTCTACATAGTTATAAGTTGACAATAATTTGCGATATTTATGCGAAACTAAGTTTAGAATGCTAAATTGAATTTCTTATATCAGTATCAACTTGCAAGTGGACTATATAATATAATATATATGTGAAGATGTTCCACTAACACATAAAAATGTTAGCTTGAACTTAAAGAAAATTGCGGAACAACTCGTTCATCCGAATGGGATCATTACAAACAAATATATTTCCACTTTACAACACTCTCCCTTACAAAAATAAAAATATCTTTCTTTCTCTGAATTGAAAATTCTATTTCAACAAGGTTTTCAGGAAAGATTGATCGGAATTTAGCTGCATGAAGTTCAGATCTGCATTAATTGTATTTAGATAAAAAAAGCGTATACAAGTGAAAACTTTTTCAATTATAATATAAATGCATTAATTATGATTGGATTGTAAAAAGTACACAAACACCGAATAAAAAAATTTATTTCTAAATTACAGGTCCTTACCCAAATTGAGCAGTCAAGACGAAGAAGGGGGGGCAGGACATGGTTTTGGTGCCGGCCATGCCCATTTTGAGCCAATTCCACACGACCATGACTTCTGTGAAAGGGTTGTTATAAATGTAAGTATTGAGTACTCGTTTTCTACATTACAAATTAATATTACTATTATTATTCTTCACTTTTATTATTATTATTATTATTATTATTCACTATCACAATTATTCTCTATTATTTTAAAAAATAACTATACCACTTAAAGAGGCTTGTTTTTTGGTTTAAATTGTTCGCATACCCCGGACTTAATCGAGATAGTGACGTCATCATGACGTAACCCGTGTAAATGGCCCATATGACCTCGGCTTATTAATTTTCGTCCTGTAACTCGATTAAAATCGATATACTGCTAGTCTGCTACCAGTGCCGTATGTGCTACATAGTGGAAAATATGGGTACTAAAAAGTAATCAGGTGTGAAATGTTATTTTGTTATTTTTCGTGTTTTTGGACGAAATACTTCTTTATAGCAAATTTAATGCAATATAATGCAACAAATTTTCGTTTACTTTGCTTGCTTGCAAGAAAATAAACTGGCCACTGCTGTCGAGCTTCCATTTGATGTTTTCTTTACGCCAAATGTCAACAGATATGTCAACAACTAGTTCTTATCCATAGCAGACAACAAACCCGACTAGATTACGTTACGTCACTACCTCGATTAAATGCTCTCGTCTGTCCATGCTATTAGATTAAATGATATCAAAATTAATATTTCTTCATTACACTTAAAAGTGCAGTTTATAAATAATAACAATAATTTTTTCATGCATTCTAGGTGAGCGGGTTAAGGTTCGAGACGCAACTGCGAACTTTAAATCAGTTTCCAGATACGCTTTTAGGCGATCCAGCTCGGAGATTACGGTACTTTGACCCGCTTAGGAACGAATATTTTTTTGACCGTAATCGACCGAGCTTCGACGCAATTTTATACTATTATCAAAGCGGTAAATTAATTAATAACAAATATCAAAGTTATGATTTATTTGTGATCAAATTGCATTTAATTTTTTAGGTGGTCGGTTGCGGAGACCGGTCAACGTCCCTTTAGATGTATTTAGCGAAGAAATTAAATTTTACGAATTAGGTGAACAAGCGACTAATAAATTCAGGTAATTTAATGAAAAGTTATTGCATTTTCACTAACACTAATTAACCAATTCATGCAATGTTTAGAGAGGATGAGGGGTTTATCAAGGAGGAAGAGAAACCCTTACCGGTTAACGAAAACCAAAGAAAGGTCTGGTTACTTTTTGAGTATCCAGAAAGTTCGCAGGCAGCCAGGGTCGTAGCCATAATTAGCGTATTTGTTATACTTCTATCAATTGTTATATTTTGTCTAGAAACATTACCCGAATTTAAGCATTATAAGGTTTGTAACATTTTTTATGCTAATTACAATTTGTTACTCAACATAAATACCATTTCAGGTGTTCAATACCACAACAAATGGCACAAAAATTGAGGAAGATGAGGTACCTGATATCACAGATCCTTTCTTCCTGATAGAAACATTATGTATTATATGGTTTACATTCGAACTTAGTGTCAGGTATTATTGTATTTTTTTCAACTGTTAGTTCCGATATGTAATCCTAGTTTTTATATTTCAGGTTCCTTGCGTGTCCGAATAAGTTAAATTTCTTCAGGGATGTTATGAATATAATCGATATAATCGCAATCATTCCTTATTTTATAACGTTAGCAACTGTTGTTGCGGAAGAGGAGGATACGTTAAACCTCCCCAAAGCGCCTGTTAGCCCTCAGGTAAATAATATACTAAACGTTTTGGAATGAATTTGAATTGTAATTAAATTAATAGAATTCCGTGATATGATAGTGTTATAGATTAAAAATTAAGAGATGAATCCACCGTAATATAATTTTCAGCAAAATCGATTTTAATAGTTATTATTTTAAAGACTCAATTTCGCAGTAGACCGATTTAAAAACATGTTACTTTGTCACAAAACAATGATGAAAATGGTGGTTATGAGAAATGTATTGAGTTTAAATATTTCTGGTTTCATCATTTTAACTGCTCTCAGTAACGTATTTTAATGCAATACAAAGTTCTTGAGGTGTGAATTAAAAAAAAACAACAAACAAACAAAGTTTGGACTGAATTTGAAGAGCTATTCACGGCTAAATAATATCACACGATTTTAAACCAGCCGATTTTAGAAATACAGCAGTTTTCAAAACATTTTTCAAACCTAAAGTTTGTTTCACACATTGTTTTCACACTCTTTTCCCATTTTACGTTTTCGCTAAAAAAAAAAAAAAACAATTGTGTATAATAAATTGCTAAGACATGAATTTCTAAATGAAAACTAAATTAGTCAAGTCAAAAGCAGCACTTTAAAACATACTTTATGCATCTTGACTAAGTGCGAAGAATCCTTCTAGAAGAGCATTAGTATGCATCAATAAAACGTGCTTTTAAATGTTGCAACTATTTCCGAGATGCTGCAAATTGATTTCTTCCATAAGACTATAACTCCTTTTTCTCACAACTAAACTAAACCAACTGAAAGTGCTTTTTAAATCCTAATAAAATTCGTTAAAATATTTTTTAAAGCAGAAATTCGTTTTTGTTTTATGAATTTCAGGACAAGTCAACGAATCAGGCTATGTCCTTGGCTATACTACGAGTGATACGATTAGTTCGAGTATTTCGAATATTTAAGTTATCTAGGCATTCAAAAGGATTACAAATTTTAGGACGAACATTAAAGGCGTCAATGCGAGAATTAGGTTTACTTATATTTTTCTTATTTATAGGTGAGTATTGCCTAAAATTTAAGTTTCTATAGAATCTTAACACAAAATTGAGTAAAATTTTGAAGAAAAAATACATTGAAAGGGCCATATAGGATATCCACCTACATTTCATCACAAAATCCACTTTTCATTCAGAACAGTTATTACAGTAATTATTTTCTATATCCTTACGTCACGAGATATAATTGCTCATTTATTTTAATTAAATATTTGATTATATTAGAATTACTTGGTACAGTCATTACGAATTCGAGGGCATTTTGGAACAATATTCGACTGTTTTATTCTTCTGTAATATAAAACCTTTTTGGCATGGTATTAATTCTAGGACTATTAAGATGTTTACATTATTTGTTAATGAGACGAAACGAAACGATTAGTGCTTGGTTTCAACAATTGTCTGCGAGTAACTTAAGACTTTTACAGATGGCACTATTTACATGCATTTATTTTTATATAAAATATTTTAGAAAAACAAATACAAAAAAAAAACATGCGAACTGATAGCTTTAATGAAATTGTTTACCAGGATATGTTGGAACCGAGCATTTCATGTTGATTGCGATTGTTTCAAATTCCCTCATAGGAGTATTTCAGTTATTTGGACAAGTGTCCACTTTTTCTACAATAGAATACGAAGTAGATTTCAGTAGTATCTATTAAAGTTACTTTACATTCCATAATTCTAGGAGATTTTACGAAACGTTCTTTAGATGACTTTTACTGGAACGTCAGTTCGTCGTAATGCAAAGATGATTTCAAATATTCCAGCTTTCAATTTCTCATTTTGATAACTGATTCTAGGGTGGATATTTTTCTGCATAAAACTAAAACCTCTGACAGACGAGAGTACTTAATCGAGTTAATGACGTCATAATGACATAGCCCATGCTAATTATCTATATGAACTCGATTTACAAATCTGCCTGCTGTAACTCGATATTCTGCTGCATGCCGGCGACATACGTCCTTTCTAGTGGCAAATATATATAAATATATAAATATATTACTAAAAAGTATTCAGCGGTGAAACGTCATTTTGTTGTTTTTCGCGTTCTTGGACGAAATACTTCTTTACAGCAAATTCAATTGCTGATTTCCATTTTGGTACTGAAATTTCTGTGAGGAAGAAGTTATTTAAACAGCAAAACTCCATGCTTTGGCGGTACAGAATTTACAGTCATTTTAAAAAAATTCTTGTAGATCTTGAGAAAGTGAAATGATTGATTTTCGTATACATATTTCTAAATGTTGATCAACATTTTTACGAATCTTTTCTAGTCTGCCTTCCCGACAACTTTTTTTTCTTTTAAATTCAATTGTGTCGACTTCATTTGACTAGAAACACAGCATTCGGTAACAAAATATTTTTACTCGAATTTCCTAAATTGAATTAACTAAAATTTAATGATTAAAAAATCCCATGAAATATTCAAAAGTGAAATTAAAAATCGACAGGAATATTTGGAATCAATTCTTCGTTTATCAGTCATCAGAAGATGAATCTAGTTCAACCGTAGGATAAATACATACATAAATTTGTAAATAATATTAAAAGAGTAAGCTTAGTTCACTCATACATTTATTTATTTTTAAGAAAATAGTTTTACATACGTTTAAAATTACTTTTGTTATTAATTTATTACACAAAAGGGGTTGTACTTTTTTCGTCCGCTGTATATTTTGCTGAGGCCGGCGCTGAAATGTCGTTCTTCAAGTCAATACCAGACGCCTTTTGGTGGGCTGTGGTTACAATGACCACTGTGGGATATGGTGATATGAGGTACAAAAACAACAAACCAATCAAAATAAAATTGTTTTTTAATATTATGTAAAATTATATTTTTTTTAAAAGAGAAATGAAATTGTTTTTGAAGAGAATTTAGTGAAACAACCGTTCTTTCTTTATGTGTTCATATTTCTCTCTTTCTGTCTGATAAACAAGGTTATTATTATTATTTTCTTCGTTAATTATTTTGCACCCACTTTCAGACTTTTATAGTGCCAATTACCCAAGATTTTGTAGATGGTTTGAAACTATGAGCATAACAAAATGCAATATTTCCTGATTGTAATTGGGCTCTGTTTCGTCCTTCTGCCCCTTTTGTTAATTAAAAAAAAAATATATATTTTCAATTCTATTAGCATATATTGTTTTTAAATTAATTAATTATTTCTTGTGCAGTTTGAATGATATTCTTTTAACCAGATATCGCGAATTCCGTTTCGAAAATGTCTTCACAGATTGATTAATTTATTATTTTTATATTTTTAACCTAAGCTTTTTGAATTATATTTATATATTTACGTGAAAGCTTAATATTAAATCGCTGTAAATGTATAAATAATAAAAAGCTACGAAGCATATAATTCATTTATTAAACTGATATTGACTATGTTCCAAAAGCGGCCTTGTGATTGTCGTCTGTGTCTCTCAGTGTTGTATTTGTCTACTATTACTTTACATAAACATTATCAACTATCCCTTGCAATGGAACTGCATTCTTCTGTAATATACTGCAAACACTATATTTTGTTTATTAATACAAAAAAAAAAGCTTTGTCCGTTACGTGACTTTTAATTAATATATTTTTCCATTTTTTTGTTTCTTGTTTTTTCTTCTGATTCTTTAATTTTGTTTTTTATTTTTATTTTGATCAATTTGGTATTGATTTAATCAATGTATTATTTTTTCAATACAAGAATCCTTTGTAAAAGGGCTTACTGAATACAGCTCGAATAAAAATCAAGTAACACAGTTACATTCGAACTCGCCGTAAGTTGCACCGACTACCACCTGAAATACACTTTAAATATATTAGTTGTGAGTAAGTTTTGTGTAAACTAACACGATATAGAGGAAATACTAAGATGGATGCTATAGTAGGGAGGTTAAGGAAACATTGCGATGCGCCTAGGATAGACATAAATGTGCCTGTCTAGATATATGCATATATTCCATATACATATATGCCGACATGTACAACATATTTATATAAATACATTAAGTAACATAATTAGTGAAGTGCAGGGTATATATTTTTATAACAGGAAAACATTCATAACAAGTATTTCATACCAAATGACTCCATTATAAAATATATATATATATTTATATATATATATATATATATATAAAAACATCATTTAACAGGACTTTTTTGTGTTCAACTTTTGTATTCTTATTACACACAATAAATACACAAGACACTTAATTGACAACAGCGTCATCAGATAGCAAAACCAAATAGAGCTCAGACAAACAAACAAAATAATTAAAAAAAAAAAAAAACAAAAAAAACAAAATGAAAAATTAGAAAATATCCACAAACAAAAATTTGATTTATTTTAGGCGTTGTACTCTTCTCATCGGCTGTTTATTTTGCGGAAGCCGGAAGCGAAAATTCATTCTTCAAGTCCATACCAGACGCATTTTGGTGGGCTGTAGTTACCATGACAACTGTGGGATATGGTGACATGACGTATGCAGAATTGAATTTTAACAAACAATTTAAATTAGAAAATCTATCCACTCACATAGCAAGATATAAAATTGTTTTATTATTATAATATTATGTAATATTTATTTTGCATTTCTGGTCATAATTCTTTTGAATTTGTTTAACAAAAATACTTTTTGCGATCACCGAGAATTTTGTTAAATCGAAATGCAGTGTGGGTTGAATAATCTTCACATCACAAAAAAAAATAATAATAATAATAATAATAATATGAATTAAATTGAATTGATTTACGCTATCAACATAAAAATAATAATAATGTATCATGCTTGACTAATACAATCGTAATTGATTTGGACACATTACTAATTTTCGTTAATTCTGTTTTTTTCCTCCATATATACATTCAACATTAGTTTCATCTAACAATAGCTTTAGTGCAAACATTTGACGCACGCAGCATGTTCTAAATCATCATTTCAAGAGTTCTCATTTTAGTTACTCATGTCAACTTTACTTTCACGATTTCTGCGATCGAATTCAGCGCATATTACACATGTATATTATACATTAGATGTAGTATATTATGCATATATATATAAAACACATGTTTCTTCTACATCTAAAGAGACAATTTTCTAAGCAATCGAATTTTCTTGTGGTAATGCTGTTCTGTTTGTAGCCCTTTTTCAGTTGTCCTCGTTGTTTCTTGTCTCTGTTTAGGATGAGTCGACAACTGATGTCCTTGGATTTTTAGTTTAATTCCTTTTACTAGTAACCTCTAATGAAAAAAAAGCATCGGTTGTAAAAATTATTTAAGGTTTTGGAAGTCCTCTTGCACCAGCTTTTTGTATCAATGGTAACACTTATGACTCCACATTGAGGATTGCGTTATCTTTAGTCCTCATCAGTTCAATATTAGTTTACTTCAAAAATATTTACCTCGAAAGTCCTTAAAGTACGCTTAACAAAATATACCTCTACAAAGAAATAATTTCATTATCTTGTTTATGGAATCCTATTTAAATCCTGAACTTCATCCTTTCATATCTAAAGTGGTACTGTCAGGGATAGACTTCCATTATATTATAAAATAAAAGCAACAATAACCATGCGAATGGGATCGAACAGATAACCACGGGTTAATGGTTTGGTTTCCACATTTGTTGCAATTATTATATGTAACTGGACTGGAGTAAATAAGCGAATTTATCCAGTTATCTGCACGAATTCCAATTTACGTTATTTTATGGCATCCTTCATCCTGCTCCGAATGACTTTTCGAAAACAATAAGCAAATCACAACAGGGATTTGTACAATTCTCTTCGTGTAAACTGAACGTAATAATTATTATAATTAGTTGATTAATAATAATAAACGGTGCGTTAATAAGAAATCAGATTATTATCCATATTACCAATAACAACACGTTATTTCACATTCTACTGAAGGCAAACGTGTATATACATTTTTCATTTAACAAATTTTGGTTCGATTATATTATGGAAATTTGGAGATTTAAATAGGTTTTTATTTTTTTTATAAATTATACTTCACATTAAAATTCAACAAAAAAGGCCTGTGATTGTTTACCAAATAATTCCAGAAAACAGTTCAATAAGGCTAAAAATTTTGCAACTAAACGATACACTTATGCAAACTGCTTCTGGTTTTTATAAAAGCTATACAAATACAAATTACAATTTTTTTTTTCAATTATCAGTTTCATTAATTATAATACTTTTGTTTGAGTTACTCACATTGAAATTATTATCGTGAGTTATTTTATTTTACTTATTTTATTCTTTATATATTATAAGTTAACTTTCTAAAATTATTCTTATAAGTTAACGCAAACATGTTGTTTTGTGAAAGTTTGTTTGAAAAGCATGGAATTCATTGGAAATTGTTTGTTTTTAAAATTGATACTTCGTGTTTTCGTTCCATGTAATTTATTTATCAAAAATGGCATGTTTTATAATTTCAGTAACGCGAACATCGTTTGGAATTATTACTCATCGCTATTAGCAAATCAATTGTGTGCCTATTGAATCCTTTTTTAGGGCTTCTACACTGACATCATAATTATAATTCAAACAATCCTTGAACTTAGCATTTGCGTTTAATGGCCTTTGTCCTTCGATTCACCATATTGATTCAAATTATCGAAAGACATTTTTAGATCGAAGAAATAATTTAATTAAAATTTTTTAAGAGAAAATTCTCAATATATTCAAAAATTTAATTCTTTTTTATATTGAAAAATTTGTATAAGAATTTAAAATTTGTATACAATTTACTAGAAATGGAGGGTTGATATTTGATAAACATATAACTTTTTTACAACACAATTTTCTATATTTATTTGTTAACAATTACTTGTGAGATTTGTTGTAAGCTTCTCAACGTATTCAAACAGATTTAAGAAAATAGCTAATTAAGGTTAAAATATGTTCACTCCTGTGAATAATGTAGAATATTCTGCTCACATTTCGACTGAGGTGAAATGTAGAAAAATGTCACTACTCTACATCTTCTGTTTTTCGCGTATATCGATTTGATAAATTATTAATTATTTGCTTGTTTTTTTTTCATAGAACTTCAAAGCCCGAAGCTGCTAGAACGTAATATTAGATAAATAAAAAAGAATACCATAGAATTTTGAATTTCGTTTGTTCCGTGAATTTTCGTTGTATTATTTTAATGATTTATGAAAATATATCAAATTATTGTTAATACGTATTTCATTTCCGTGTTGATTATTTTAGGTTATGTCAATCACTTGACGAACAAGTTGCTGCTAAGGTTCATTTTTATAATGTATTCATGTTTTGGTACATAATAATTAGCCTGTGAAATTGTTCATGCTTTCATTAACGCAAAGTTACTATTGTTTCCGGTAAAAGTACGCCCACTGTCGTCTGTGGAAAATTGATATAATTTAATGTAAAAGGATATGAAAGTTGCCTGTCATTGATCATTGATGGAGCTTCAATGCTCTAAAGGATGACCTCGCTTGACATAAATCAATGCGTATACGATTAACTAATAATGTTCGATATACCTAAATATTTCACTCTTTGATGCCAAATTCTTGCTGGCGCCATTAAATTTTTTTTAAAATAATTCTACAACCACAAGAAATAAAATGAAAATCAAAAGTAAGGACAACGTAAATATTCAACTTCCGTTTAAAATATTAAAAATGTGTATGAAAGTAAATATAAATATTAAAATGCGAATAATATGCAACTTAGTCTGAATACTAGCTAATTAGTTGCAAAAAATTTAACTATTATGAAAACATAATTATTTTTTTCGATTTTCATAGATTTTTGATTCGTTTTAGAGTATACTTTTATATACATTAGTATTGTTAGTGGACACTTCACTTCTCCATACAGTCAGCGCGCATGTCGTCGACACTGACACACATCTGGGACAACAAAACACAATAATCACGTACATGTTAACACTAAAAAAAAAAATACAAAATTGACAATTTATTATTTGAAATATTATCGAGCAAAGCTTTTAACATCGACAAATAATCAACTTTTAGCATGATTCACATTTCTTTCCATCTGTGAATGCTGCACGTTATCACATTGCATTTGTTTCGTGTCTCTCATCTGTGTCGTTTACAATGTAAGATAATATCGCCTAAATCAGCTTTAATAAAAATGTATCAATCAATTTAATAAAGAGCATTATAATAAATAGTGAAATTCATAACAAGTCGCTTGAATGCCTTCCAAGGAGATGGATCTTGTTTTGTAGCATTTAGTTCTAGTGATTTTTCAATTGCCATACGAAAATATCAGGGCATGCTATGATTTTACTATTAACACGCACTTCGAAGCATTATTTTCGAATATTTTACATGTGCGCTCAAATATCATTTGCTTCCTGCTCCCACTCCGGATGTTTTTGTTTCTATCTTCTTCTTTTTCCTTATTTTTTCTGTTGATTTTTAACAAAACGAATTTTTTTACTAAACTCACAGACCGGTTGGCGTCTGGGGTAAAATTGTGGGATCACTATGTGCCATTGCTGGTGTATTGACAATCGCCCTTCCGGTACCAGTCATTGTCAGTAACTTCAATTACTTCTACCACAGAGAAACAGATCAAGAGGAGATGCAGAGCCAAAACTTTAACCACGTTACTAGTTGTCCATATTTACCTGGTACTTTAGGTGAGTATCTTTTTGTGGTAGTTTTCACTTCAAATGTTTTTATGGTCAATTTGTTGTTTTTGGGTTTCAGGTCAGCATTTAAAGAAATCATCGTTGTCTGAGTCATCGTCGGATATGATGGATTTGGATGACGGTGTTGATTCAACACCAGGACTAACCGATCATCCTGGTCGTCAAGCTCCGTTTTTAGGAGCACAACAATCGATCGATAAGCAACAACATCAACAAAATGGCTTTAAACAACCACCTGGAGGAAATAATTTACAATTACGACATAATAGTGCATTAGCTGTTAGTATCGAGACCGATGTTTGACTACTGGGTGAGTAATTGCAGATTTAATTAGAGACATTTATTTAATTTGTCTACAATATTTTGAATACAACATGAATGTTTTATTCTTCTGATAAATAAAATTGTGCACTTTTTAATTTATTTCAAAAGCATTTTTGAATGATAAACATCTAAAGGTGATATTTTCAAAATGTCAAAATGTAAAATTGTTTAAAGAGGCAATTTTTTTAAACGAATTCTCAGAGCGAAATTTAGTACAGTTTGTTAAAATACAATATGGAACTAGTAGATCAGAGTCGGGTGAAATGACAGTGAAGTATAATTGGTTTAGGCCAATTATGATATACCCAGATGCAAAACGGTACAGTTTTAACATAGAGGCAAAGTGTGTCAAGAAATCGTTCAAAAAACCTTGTAAAAGCACTAAAGCAGCTTTCCGATCATAAAAAGAGAAATTCAATTATTGAAGAGGCACGCAAAAAAGCAAATAAAATAATTCAGCCTTAAATGGCAACACTAAGATGGAGTTGCCCGATTTTGCCTATCTTCGAACTTGATCTTAAAATTTTAACGAAATATAATTGTACCTACCAAATTTTAATCCTTTAGCTACAAGCGTTCTCGCGTTATCGCCTGGAGAAACAAACTTTATTATTCTTTTTTTTCTGTAATTAAAACTCCTAGAAGTTGGGATAGCCTTTCATCTCCTATTTTCCCCCCTTTGTTGGGTGAAATTTTCAAAACTTCTGGTACACGTGCCTTTTTTCTAACCAAAACGCGAATTACCAATTTTTATGAATGTTTAATTTCAACAATGGCGAATTTTCATAGAAACTTTCATTCCGAATTTTACACCCTAAAGGGTTGAATTTTCACATATCTTGGTATACATGCTTTTTATTTCTAACACAAAGTTCAAATACAAATTTTTATGAATTTTTAACTCACAAAATACGAATTTTCATAGAAACTTTCATCCCCTGTTTTACCCCCTTAGAGATCGCATTTCCAAAAATCCTGATACACATATTATGCTCCCTTATTTCTAACAAAAGGTCAAATACCAATTTTTTTTACTTCAAAAATGACGATTTTTCATAGAAATTTTCATCCCTTTTTTACCCCCTTGAGGGTGTTGATATCTACAAAACTTCACACGATTTATCTCGAAACTATGCTACATTATCCCTGAAAATTTCATTAAATTCGGTTAAGTGGTTTAGGAGTCTATAGGGAACAAAAAACCACATCCTCTTTTATATATTAAAGTTTAAGATTGCAAGAGTGACTACCCCAAAATCTATGATACTCTATCCGACTCATACAGATCATATATTATAATGATCGCTGCTCCTAATTCCTGCAACTGTCAAAATTCAAAAGTTGAGAAATCCTTGTTCTTGAAATCTTTCCAACCATTTCAAAATTTCTGTTCTTGGACAAACGCGTTTGAAGTTTTCCCGCAAGTTCAAATCGCATGAATTTTCCTTGTACACTTCATTAAGATACGAAGAAAATCAATCGGTTTTCCAATTCCCGAATTTGGTTTTAAAAGGAAGAAAATTGACACCGAGCTTAAAAAAAATAATGATATGAATTGAGGCATCCTGCAATATTCGGAAATTTTAAAATGTACGTAAACAAACAAAGAATTCATTTCATGACTTGAATGCCTCCTTAAACAATTTAGAAAAATCATTCAAATATATTTGCCATACTTTTTACAAAAATATAATCCCTAATATTTCATTCTTGTATTTTCGCTGTAGTGAAAAAATCGTTACGCGCTATATTTTGGCCTTGTGAAATGCTACGCTGGATGCCGGAATCACCAAAAGTTGGATGGGTCAGATAAACATCGAAATAATTTCAAAAACAAAAAAAAAAAACAAAAAAACATTTATCAGGAACAAAAAAACTAAAAACTTGAACAAAAAAAAAACCGATTTTGGCATTATATGTCACTTAAAAAGATCATCGCATACATCTGGAACTCTAAATAAAACCTTATAAGAAATACATGAAAAAAGGCGACGTCATTAGCAGGCAGGTAGAGAGTTCAGCAGACCCTTATCGTAATAGTTTAGCAAAACCTAATGAAAAAAAAGTAAAAAAATATTTTTATTTATTGTTAGATAAAGTACAATAAAAGAAATTAAGAAATCTATCTTTGCTACGTAATTAATGCAATAGCAGGGATACGCGCTTTCTTTCATTGCCATCACCAGTAAACAAATAAGTTTCCTTTATAATAAAATAAAAAAGGAAACATACAAAAATATACTTCGAAAATGAATACAATAATATCGCCATCACCCGAGTGGAATATGATCTCGTCGTCAGTTATTTTTCTACTTTGTCATCATTAGAAAAATGTTCAGTGGACGTTAGCAAAAAAAAAAAAAAAAAAAAAAATACAAAAAAACTCATCTTAAAATAAAAACAAAAGCTAATTAAAAAAAACTGCCGTGCAACTGTTAAGAACAAGATATTTCATAAAAAACAAACAAATAAAAATTGAAAACTAAGAGTAAATTTACTTACAATATTGAGGCAAAATAAAAAAATAAGCGCAAACCCTTATTATTATTATTACTATGAAACACATTTAAAAATATTTAAAAAAAAAAAAAATTATTGTAACAAGTAACAGAGCTGTTTATCTTTTGTATATTTTATTTAAAATTAAAAGTTTACGATGGAAAACAATTTTTAATATTGATAATTATCTGAGGGGCATTAAATATGAATTAAATAACTAAAAGAACGAGAAAACGTAGTGCGTGGAGACAGCAAATGATTTAAAACGAATACCATAAATTGATTGAGAATAATAAACGAAACGTGAAGCTAAACTTTTAATATAATAAATAAATGATACTGATACAAATAATTTCTTAGAACGCTTATTAATTAATTTATTGTATGAGAACTAACGAATAAACCTTTAAAACATTACTAAAAGTATTACTAAGACTAAACGACATTTACCAAGACAGAACCATTAGTTACCGTGGCACAGTCTCTCTTTGTATTATTCAAATCTCAACAATTTATTTAAAAAAATTGGCAAATAAAATGTCCACATTAATTTATGTTTTTTTAAACATGCATTTTGATTTTGTAAAATGGTGCAATTAATTCTTACCAAGCTATTCTAAATCATTAGGTGAAGTGGGGCAATTTTCTAATTAATAAACTACTCATCTAAGAACTAAGTAATTGAAGATATCAGAAATGCTTTCTCGAATGTTAATTATTTAAAAAAAACACTCAATATATGCATATCAGTAACTCATATACGAAAGAAAAGGGAGCCGTGACTAGAGCTTGGTTAACACAGATATTGCGCATGTATAGGTGCACGAAGTTAGGCTGTATTTTAACTTATTGTTATATTGTTATTCAACGCAAAAACTATCTCCAGTTGCGAATTTAATACCGTTACACTCGCCTTGGAGAATGCGCCAGAATATTTTTGAGCTGTCAGTTCGTTTTGTTTTCAATTTTAAACATATTTTTTGTATTGTTGATAAGAAATTCCCTTAAAATTTGTGATTAAAAATATCAATTTGATTTGCCATATTCGTGTACAGTTATAGTTCCGTTACATGAAAGTGCCTTTTTCATTCAATTTGACCAGCAAGAATATTTTACACACGCACACAAGTGTGAATAAACATTCAAAATCTGCGCATTTTTCATGTGGTCATAAGGTGCGTTTTTTTAATGACCTATACAAAGTGCTGATCCTACTTGTTATCCAGATCATGATGCAGGTCATGAGATATATCTAAAACTCCCCATTTCCGTTGAGAATGTGGACAACTTCAGAGCAAATTTTGTAAACTGTCAAATTTGTGAACTTTGTTAAAAATAATCTTCAAAAAATTCATGCAAACATAATATTTAAATAAACATTCATTGGCAATTATTTTCCACCTCACATAGAATTTCATATTTTTACAACATTAAATTATTATACGTTATCATATTATGTGACGCTTTGTAGTCTGACACTTGAAAGCACTGAACCTAGCTTCGGTTTGATATTTCGTAAATTTCCCTTGACGTTATTTTAATGATCGGGATTTTAAAAGAACGCACCTATAGAAATCTTGCCGATCACAATCGTCAAACGTAATTCTGCTAGGTTCCTTAAAAAATATAATTTTATTTAACATTAATCAATATGAGGATAATCTGACCAAAAACTTATCTAACCGTTTTCTATGTTCAATAGAAAATCATAAATTTGTTCATAAAACAAAATGTTTCCGGTAATTGTGAGAAGAATACAAAGGAGTATGTGTGAAAATCTCTGCACACGTATTAGATTATGAAAGCGATGTACGGTTATAAACACATTGTTATAAATTTCATAATACCCAACTGTTCCCCCGACCCCAATAAATCATCACACATCGTTCCTGTCCGTTAATGTCCGTTAATGTGGCGCTCCCTTGTGGTAAAAATATTATTCGTTTCCTCACAAACGAGACACTGCACGTTTTATTTAAATCTTAAAAACAATAAATATTGTTATATAAAGTTAGATTATATCCAAGAAATGCCAAAAAGTGTTCTACAAACCAATTTTACTACAGTGTTTTATTCAAAATTCTGATTATCCTTTTTGCCTTTTTTTAATTTCTATTTTCAGTAATTAAATGCGATATTGAATGAAACGGGCATTTGTTATCTGATATTTCAAATTAATTTTGTCAACAGTCTGCAATTTTGTTTACAGTTTTATTAATTATTATTTTACAGTTCCTCTATATTGATTTATGATTTTGCTTCACTAAACTGAAAATGACTATTAAATTACTGTTTTATTTTAAAATAAGTACAAATTTATATTAGGCGACACACATGGACAAATATTAACAAATTACAACGGAAACATAAAAATATATATAAAAAACCACAAACAAAATAAAAATAATTATAATTAATTACTCAACATAAATATAAAAGTATGTTTCTTTAAAGCAAATAATGAATAATAAAATTAAAAAATCGAATTTTTGTCAAAATTTTTACAAATAGATAAAGAGAGAAGAAGTATTTTATAAACTGAACCATGCTCTTATGATTTTTTTTATTGAATTACGCCAAAATATTATAATATTCTTCAATAGGTACTGAAGTTCGTCGACAATTGTTGTCTTGCAGCTTCCTTCCCTAAATGAGCAGACATATCAAATTTCGGGATTGGTAAATTAAATAATAACACTTTGGTGAAAAGTGATTTACGAATTAATTATCGATAGTTAAATGATTTAGTAATAGAAATATTGTATAATTAGTAAAGCTTTTCAACTAATTTTATATGCTGAATCTAAATTGTGGTTCAATTTATTATATTTGTTTTTTTATTTGTTATCTTGTTCTCGGTAATGGAAAAAAATATTTTCAATGTTTGTTAGAGACTTTTGTATCAATAGTTTTGGGGAAGACTCTTATAATAATGAAATCAAATGAAAAGCAAAAAATATATATTTAATTTGATTAATATTTCGTTTTCAAATTGAGCAAAATACAGCACAAAATGAAAATGTGCAACTGCAATAATAGCGAATACGTATAATTTTTATGTCGATCATTTTGTTAAAGCTGCTTCTGAATACCGTCCACAATATATTTCAAATACAATTTCCAATGAAAATTAAAACAATTGTCGACAAGCAACATTAGTATTAATAAATAACCGTAAATAAAAGCGTTGTAACATAGAACATGTACATTTGTAAATAATGTGAAATATTTTATAAGAAACATATGTCATAAGTACTCATAATTTTTAATAACATTTATTCTGTTATTTACATTGGTTTAAAAACCTAAATGAAACATTCTTAGAAATTATTTTAATTTAAGAAGAGCTTCTAGCACTTGTCATTCAAGCAAAGTCTCCACCAAATAAACTCTCTCTTTTTATAACACGCACCCCAAATATTAAAAAAATATTTTCTTTCATCAAATCATTGTTGAAATATCTATGAACAATGATAAACCTATGACGAGGCAATAATCATATTTACATGACCTATTATTTAAAATCATAGCGGCATAATAAATCATTTTTCCAGTAACACCAATTTAAATGAATATGGGAGTAGTTCATTCATCCTGTACTAGTAAAATACTCAGCAGTCTCGTGTTCATTATTTGAAGAATTATAGAAAATATCGAACACCTTCCATTTGTCCTGCCATCGTTCTTGTCTTCCTTCCATCCTTTTATACTCTATTTTAGTAATTTCTACTTTAAATGCAATTAAACAATCTCAATGAAATTTGATAATCATTTTTAAGCATTTCTTCGAATGGACGCGTTCTGTGTGCATTTAATGGTTTCATCGTTAGAGTTTGGGTTTTATTTATATTTTTGGCATTTTTTTAGCTCACATTGGACTGTTCCGTGGAACAAATCACTTAAAAAGAAAAGTCAACTACCATTATACAATGGCTACTACGTTCATTTGCTATAGTTATATACAAAAAACACTATGAAATTCTTGCAAGAGTTGACAATTTTTAACCGACTTCAAAAAGAAGGAGGTTATAAGTTCGACGCCGATTTTTTTTTTGTAATAATGTTTGAATGTGTGCATTTGAAAAGTGTAATTTTCAACGTGTTCAGACTATAAATTTTTCAATATCCGTAAACGTTCGTTTAAACCGAACGACAGATTGTCATTTGTGATTGGTGTCGTTCAAGTGGCAAATGACAGAAAAAATTACATGTACTTACACTGCAATGTAATCTGTCATTCAAAATTTGCCTGAATCACAACTATTCACACCGAATGACCAATTGAATGACAGAAAAAACATTGTACCTATTTAAAATAACTTATTTAAAAATATAATTTTCTTTGATCCCAGTCTGCTACATGTATTTACTCCTTCTTATTAATTATTATAGACATTATACATATTGTTTGAATAGTACTTTAGCTTGTACTAATTGTGAATTTCACACAATGAATCATTGCTCACTTCACAATATAAACTCAGAGGAGCTATGATTATGAAGGTATGAGGCTGCAAGATCTAATAACCAATTCTTATTGTTACAAAGTCTTCATGTTTATAAGAGATTTATAATTTTGAAATTCATATATTCAAATAGCAATAACATAACAAAATGCAATGATGATTAATGAACTGCCAAACTTGCTTTAAGTTACAACTTTCTTGAATTTCAAAATTATACTGTCTAAATTTTAGCATCTTAAAAGAGTTTTATGAACCAATGTTAAAATTCTTAAAAAGTATTTATTTTGTTCCGTAGAGTTTTAATCTAAGTTTCAAAATTTTAATGAATATTAAACATTGCATATTTACATGTAGTTCTGCATGCATTTGTTTATTGTATTTTGTAAAACGCCATTTTAAAACGATGAAACCATTGCTTCAAAACAATCAAATTAAAATATTTCGAATGTAGTTTGAGCAAAAATATTCAAATTCAGAGTGGCTTTGGTAATTAAGCTGCAATATATCGATTAGAATTTCCAACAATATCAATAACAATTAAGTATAAAACTCAAATTCTGGTAAACAAAATCATCTATAAGCAGACATTTGAGATTGTACATCGCACAATAAAAGTTGAAATTGCAACAGCTTTCAAACAACTGAAATGTTTTCTTACTTTGACTGTAATAGTCATTTTTTTTTTTTTTTTGCTCCATTAATAAATCCACGAATTTACTTTATTTATATAACATTTCGTTAATTCACCACAAAAACTGTATGATTTGTTCAAATTGATTATTGCACATTCATAAAATGTGATAGTGCTTCCGTAACATCAACTTCAAGCATTTTATGCATTCCCAGAACTTTTGTATATATAGAAAAAAAAATATGATTAAATATGTTTTGGAAGAACTGGAAAGCTCACAATGCTTAAACATTTCGTACAATATGTTAAATGCACTTTCAACAATATATCTTTGAATTTTAATTTGTTAATTACGCTTCTTCATTTACAAAATGTTCATTAGTTTCTTCTCACACTTAATTATTTCAATTTATCTTCATTCACTGGTTTTGTTTAGTTTTTAATTAAGTAAGTATTATTATCAATAACGGATAGCATGTGACAATACATACTCGTACATAAAATAGATTTTTAGTTAAATGCTTTCTAAATAATTTCTAAGCTAAAAAATGAAAAAAATATTATGAAGAAGAAATTACCGGCAAGTAAGAAAATTTGAAAACAAATGCTTTTACTATATTATCGTATAATTCAACTAGAAGAGGAAACTACCATATTTATTATAAATTTACTTTCTTAGACTAAAAGACGAATTCATCCCATAAGAAGTAGAAGAAATGTGTTTAGTTACGTTTTGTACCTAAGCAGAATCGGAAATTACATAAAAGGATTGAAATGAAAACCAAAGAAAAAAATAAATAAAAAATAATAATTACATAAATGATACTATCGATCAGTTTCTGTAATGCAAATGCTTCAAAACCATATATATATATATAGTGATAGCGAGAGTTTTGGTTGAACGTTCATTTCCAAATGTCAATTAGTTGAAGCAGTTCACCAGTTAACGCCAACGGCAAAATCCAATAATAGTTTAGACGCCAGATTAAACCGAGTAGGATATGGGATAAAACGTAAATC
Source organism: Leptogaster cylindrica (assembly GCA_963082835.1). Lineage (NCBI taxonomy): Eukaryota > Metazoa > Arthropoda > Insecta > Diptera > Asilidae > Leptogaster > Leptogaster cylindrica. The sequence goes on from OY720108.1 coordinate 18,569,033, forward strand.
AAAACAGAGAACTCAGTGCATAAGAACAATAGTAAATAGCATAGAATCGAGAAACGGGTTTACATTTACAAGAGTCACTGTATGTGAATTTATTGTTGAAATGCAATTTGAAGATATCACAAAATGTATTATTGTGTTGCAAAAAGTCAACTGAAGTAAGATCATCAAAATGTTAAAGAAGAAAATTAAATCAAATACAACAACGGAAAAACAAAGCGCCTCTTGTTTTGACATCCAAATTAAAATACAACAATTATGATAAAAAAAAAACATTTTTAGTGTTAACATAAATATTTAAATTAAGTATTTTAATTAGTTACAAGAACTGTACATGGAACAGACTGCTGTGAGACTAAATTGAGTATGACGTAGATTGAGTGCATGTTTGTATGGAAGTCAAATTGCAAAATCCTTAAATGGCGATTGGTTAACCCACAGATATGATTCGAAAATGATAAAAAAATAAAATAAAAACAAAAAAATAACATTTGTTTCTTCTATGGTGTTCTCTGTTAATGCTTATAGTACACGTAAGTGAATATGGAAAATTCATTGATCGGTGTTTCTCTCACCACACAATCGAGATTCAATCAGTAAAAAAAAACAAAAAACAAAAATGAAAAAAATAAATAAAAGATTTTGCTTGTCTCTTCTACTATCAGACGCTCAAAAAACTGTTACGTATATAAAATATAAAGTACTCGTATATATCGATTTCTGGCAAGTTTTCAAAATTGGACGTATATGTGTTCAATTTAATGTTTAAGTGTAACCATAACGTAGAGTGATAACCATTGTACATAAGACGCTGTATTTATTGTTATAAATGGTCAAGTTAATTAATGTTGAACACTCTTTATTTGAATCGTAAAATAAATATTTTGATCTATTTTTACCTATTTTTTTCATTTCGAGTGTGATTGACTGGCAATGCTTCGGATAAACTGGCTGTAGTTTTTGGGAAGTTTTCATCCATAAGTTTTAAGGGCGCTGTTTTTTTTTTTTAAAGGTAACATTACTTTTGGTACATCAACACATAAGTGAAACATTTTTATTTTGTTATCTATACTTTACTGTGCTGCTTAGAATGGTTTCCATTATTCTATGCTGAGTCTTTCTCAGCGTCATCCTGCAATTCTTGCTTTTTTTTGGGATTATTTGTATTTAGCAAGTTTTACGGCATCAATTTTATTTATTTTAATGCCCAAATACTCAAATTTTCTTTGCATGTATTGTATACGTTACATACATTAAATACGAATTTTTATTCAAGAATCCGAGTTTGTAAAAATAATATAGGCATAAAATTATCATCACAAATACCATAACTACATTGAAATCATTTACCTTCGTTGCTGCTATAAAAAACAGACCAAAACATCAATTTCATTTACCTTTATGATGAATTTCAAATAATTTGGAAAACATATTTTCCTGATTTTAGGCATTTAAGGATTTCTCTTTGTAGTAATGTAGTCCTAAAATTGAAACTGCATTATTATATTTCTTATGAGTTTAACGAACCAACAGAATACTATTTTTTTTAATCGTATATTTATGGTTGTTTAAAGAAAAATCAAAAAGAAGCACAGCGTAAATTTTTAGAGGTGACTGTATGTTTTCAATTTTGTATTATTTATTCGAATTGTGCAATTCATCTCCCGGCAATACGACCAACACTGCATTGAATTTGATAATGTTTTGATTGGTTTACGCAGAATTGGTTGATTTAATCAAATTGATTTTCATAACCATTGTAGAACACTGTTAAATTCTGAGAGTTTTATTGCAATTTTTCTTTTATCATTATTGGTTAGTAGAATTTGTTTTGCAATTTACTTAAGATAATCATGTTACTAAAATCAGTAATCAAGGAGTTTTTATCTTTTTGTCTTAAAAGTTACAGTCTGCAATGAAATGTTTTTTCTAGCACAGCAGATCCGATTCGTACTGAACATATTTAACTTGATTTCGACTCCATCTTGCATTTGAGTATCAATCATGGCTGCAACACTTTGTTTTAACACTCACAATGATTGTGTCATCGTTCATTTCTAAAAAGTGAGATTCATTTAAAATTCGATAAAACAAAATGGTATCGCAATTCACAATCACAACATTGTAAAATGCAACTAAATTTTGCTTTCCACCATATTAATTTTTTGAAACATTTTTTTCGTTTTTGTGGAATCAAAAAACTTCTTAAAATGTGCTCCTCGAGTTTTAGAATAAAATCGTACTGTTAAGAGAAAAGGCTCAAAAAACGCTTAAAATTCGCATTGTAAATTCAGTCGTTTTTTGTAAATATATTTAGTTTGATAATCCAAGTAAACGGAAAAACCAAACATTATGTGTAAAATGAATGTATATATTTGTTATTAGATATAATTTATGAAATTTGAAATTTTTTACCGAAATGTAATCGCAATAAAGTAATTAACATTAATTAAGCAATTGTAAAAATGGCACAGGAAACGTTTAAACGAAATGATTTCAGAATGGAAGAAAACAGTACTTTTGAATAAAAAAAAAAATGTTCTTAGTTTTAAAAAGGAATGAAAAATGTAACGAAAAAGGATATTGGGCAACTAATACCAAAGAAGTAAATAATTGATTTTCATTCTGACATATCCTTATTATGAATGCATGCATTTTCCATGTTCAACTTCCACGAATACTAAATCCCGTTTGAAGGATAACGCAGATTAATTTCAAAATGCCCAAAAAGTTCGTCTTGCTTCTTAAAATGACTTTTCCTCGGGGTAATTAGTTGCCGTTGAGAATGTATGTTTCACAAATAATTAATTACGCCTATTAAAGACTGGTATTAGTGTTTAAAATTCAAAAGAAAAATCAATCAAAACAGCAATATTATCTTAATCAATTTCGTTTTGTTTTTTTATAATTTTGAAGAGCAAGAAACGTAAATTTGGAGCAAAGATGCGAGGAAATTTATAAAGAGACTTTTAAAAATCATGTTATCTTCTCAATGAGTTTTCAGTAAATAACACAGAAACTTACAATTAGTTCTATTTATTGTTATAAATGGCAACAAATTAAAAGAAAACGCAGATGTAAAAATAAATCTTTCCATACAGTGCAAAAGGAAATGTAAGAAAATATTGTATTTCAAAATGAACAATTCTATTTAAATATAATATTATTAAATAAATTGTGTCTTCGGCGTCCACACTTCTTAACCATGAAACTCGTATAATAAATTGTCTCGGGTAAATAGAATTCAAACTGAACAAAATGAATTTTTGATGTGATTACATGAAATTATGTTTTTCTTTCTTTGCAAATTCAATGTGAAAAATTGAAAATGAATGTTCGGAAGTATTACAGGTGATGTAAGTCGAAAATAAAAATTAAATGCTAATAACAAGAGCAAAGAATAAGAAGAACACAAACAAACAAAAAAAAACTACGTATGAATGATAAAATAGCATATATATTGTAATATTATGAACAAAGACAAAGCGCCAGATAAGCAAAATTAATTAAAAAATTATAAAAAAACGTTGTTAAGATTATAAAATGTTTTATAACCGTTAAAATCGCTGCGAATAAAATCAATCCACACATTCCTCTATGAAAAAATATATTAAATTTGTTTCATTTGTTTACCCGGAATCCAGTGTTTCCCAACCTTTCTTAAGATTTTGCACTAAAATTATATGCCGATGCAATTTTCTATTTTTCAGCAAATACTGTTTTACCAAATTGTTTATTGGAATTATTATTTTGATATTGGTGTATTTGAAAATCTCATATTAATAATGAGATTTTGAAAATTAGAAAATGTTTAGCATTTCTGCAAGGAAAAAACGAAGTTCAAACAAAATACTGTGCGAAAAAATCTGCACAGGATCCACCTGATTCAAATGGTGGTTTTTTCACTTGCTCATCTGTATAATATATTATTTTTTTTTGAGTGGTTTCCAAGTTATATGGTTTGTATTTAGTAGCCTAAAATGCAAGTTTTTCTTTCGAATAAAGTGTCACACAAATCTCAAAGTTATATTATTTATTACATAATCAAAAAAGATTTACATTGAACGAATCTAATAGGGTACAGTTTCTAGGAATGAAGAAAGTTAAAGGCAACATTTCGAAAACGGGTGCAAATCATTGTAATTAATCAATAATGTTATTGATTTTAACAATATCAAGTAATAAATTTTGGGTTGACACCTAGAGGCGCTGTTCTACATTCTCATAAAACTAATGCGATCAATTGGTTCATTGCATACATTCGGGCATCAATTATATTCATTTCAATTTTCATTTGGCAGTTATTGAAAAGCGTAAAGCAGCGCCTCTATCGGCGAAAGCGGAAGCTTCTATTTTCATTTATATTAACTTTGTCGTTAAAGATATTCAATAATTTTACGTATTATGTAATTACTAATCAGTGAAATAGTTGAAATATGCATTTATTCAATTTAATTTAAACTATGGAGTAAGATTTTTCTTTTTTGAAATTTTATTGTTAATTTGAAATCCTATTGAAAAGTTTAAGGGTTGATCTTATTCTTTTTTGGGGCTGCAAATAAAAAACTACCGCAAAGCATTAGGGTAAGGGAGTGGAATGAAGTCAACTTAATATATTTTTTGCGTATTCACATAATGAAATGTATTTTGTTATCAATAAAATAATATCTTTTATTGAATGTAAAAAAGAGTTAATGTGTAAAAGAAATTTGTTTTTGACCGTTCATAATAATTAATTTGCACATCAAATAAAAAGGAAACCAAGGACGAATCTAATGTTTATTTTCTATTTCCTTTTATGATTCAAACTCGAAATTTCACTTTGAACTTCTTTCAACAGGATTGCATCTCAACTAAACACATGTGGCTAGCATCCTGAAGGGATATTATGAAGTGGGCATGCGCAACGAAATCGATTTTCAGATTATCATCCTCTCAGCAGTTCGAAGGATTCGTGTCACTAACTTGCTCGTAATTTATTGGTAAACAACGGTAAACTCATTCGAAATGCATTTCATTATTGAATTTACTTTAGTTGAGTTTTGAGTGGTCCTGAAACAAATGTGAAATCTTATCTATTATTGTTAGTTAGAGCGAAATCGAATCTACCAACGACACAAAAAGGCGTTTCCCTATTCTCCTTTATTTGCTCAACATTTTAGTTTTTTTTGTTGGTTGAGCCTCATTGAGTTCCTTGCGACATTAGATAACATCGAATATTGCACAGATTTTTGTTAATTAGTTGAATAAGTTGAGTTTGCCTCAAGTGTCGGTGCAGGAGGGGAGGAAATGAAATACAGATAAAAGCCAAGCAGTTTGCGAACCCACAACCTCTGCAATGGATCTGCATTCATGGATACTGAGAATCTTCGCGTTGGTTGCATTTCTGACCTCAGGTAATTAAAATGCACTAAAAATTTGTGATTAAGTTAAGTGTGAACCTGTAAAAACGATTTCGAATATTTTTCTTTAATCTTTCACCTTGGGGATGATAATAATCAACCTGAAAAATTGGTCCAAAAGGCGAAAGCTTTGAAGCTTTGAATTTTGATTGATAAAAATAATAGATTAATATTACTCTTACTTTTTTCATATATACAACATCACTTAGAAGTGTTTTATTATTTTAAAAAGTATTCAACAAAAACACATTTTGAGCTTATGAGAAAATACAAATTTTGGAATGTTTAAATAAAAATTCGATAGATTATCGTGATAAACGTATTGTTCGTGAGATTTGTGAAAGGACTCATAAGATTAAATGTATGTTTACTTTCAGTTTCAGTGTTTAGTTTTGCTTTTCTTGTAAACTTGTAAGTTTTTATAAATTATCCTTCATCTTAGTGCAATCATCTGAAGATGAAGAGAGATTGGTCCGTGATCTCTTCCGCGGATACAACAAACTCATTCGGCCGGTGCAGAACATGACACAAAAAGTTGGAGTTCGATTTGGTCTGGCATTTGTGCAGTTAATCAATGTGGTAAGTGATAAAAATTAAATATAATTAATAGTACTAAAACGTGTAAAAATTCATAGAACGAAAAAAATCAAATAATGAAGTCGAATGTTTGGCTTCGACTTGTTTGGTACGACTACCAGCTGCAGTGGGACGAAGCTGACTACGGTGGAATTGGGGTCCTTCGACTGCCACCAGACAAAGTTTGGAAGCCTGATATTGTACTATTCAATAAGTAAGTTTTTTTTGCATCCAACAACTTATTTCCTAAGCTCATATTCATCTCCATTGTCTTCAGCGCTGATGGTAACTACGAAGTTCGGTACAAGTCCAACGTTCTGATCTACCCGACCGGAGAAGTCCTTTGGGTCCCACCGGCCATCTACCAGAGTTCCTGTACAATAGATGTCACTTACTTTCCATTTGATCAACAGACTTGCATCATGAAATTCGGTTCATGGACTTTCAACGGCGATCAAGTGTCACTAGCCTTATACAATAACAAGAACTTTGTAGATTTATCTGATTACTGGAAATCAGGTACATGGGATATTATAGAAGTTCCCGCTTACCTGAATGTATACGAGGGCGATGGAAATCATCCAACGGAAACTGATATTACATTCTACATTATAATCCGACGGAAGACATTGTTCTACACGGTCAATTTGATTTTGCCCACAGTTCTCATTTCATTCCTCTGCGTTCTTGTGTTCTATCTTCCAGCCGAGGCAGGTGAAAAGGTGATTAACGTCTTCAATTAATTTGAGTCCGTTTGGTAATGTGTACGTGATTTTCCAGGTGACGCTTGGCATTAGTATTCTCCTGTCACTGGTTGTGTTCCTGTTGCTGGTATCGAAAATTCTTCCGCCAACTTCGCTTGTGCTTCCGCTTATTGCCAAATATTTACTGTTCACATTCATCATGAACACCGTGTCCATTCTTGTTACAGTTGTTATTATAAACTGGAATTTCAGGGGTCCACGCACACATCGAATGCCAATGTGGATTCGCACAGTTTTCCTCCATTATCTTCCAGCTTTTCTGCTGATGAAACGTCCACGAAAGACTCGACTTCGTTGGATGATGGAAATGCCAGGAATGAGTATGCCAGCACATCCCCATCCCTCGTATGGATCCCCTACTGAGATTCCGAAGCATATTAGGTAACCCGAGTTACTAAACATTTTACTAAAACCAATGTTCTATAAGAAGCGCTTATTTTCCATCAAAACAGTAGATTCAATTAAACTTTTTAAATGTTGATAAATTCTTATTTGATTTTGAGTAATTTTTTATGAACAACAACAATTAATTTCATTCTGATGCAATTCCAGCGCCATTGGAGCAAAACAAGCCAAAATGGAAGTAATGGAACTCTCCGATCTTCACCATCCCAATTGCAAAATAAACCGAAAAATAAACAGTGGCGGGGAAGTTGGAGGCTTGGGTGATCCTTGCCGCAGAGAAAGCGAAAGCTCCGATTCTATCCTGCTCTCTCCTGAAGCCAGCAAGGCAACCGAAGCAGTCGAATTTATTGCAGAACATCTGCGCAACGAAGATCTCTACATTCAGGTAAATGTTTTGTCAATATCTAACGGAATAATTCTCCGAATGAACATTTCCCCTGCAATTCCATTCAGACCCGGGAAGACTGGAAGTACGTGGCCATGGTCATTGATCGCCTCCAGCTCTACATTTTCTTCATAGTCACCACTGCTGGGACCGTTGGGATCCTGATGGATGCCCCGCATATCTTCGAGTACGTCGACCAGGACAGGATAATTGAGATTTATCGCGGAAAGTAATTTTATGCTAGTAATTACCAAATAATTGTGTCCTTTCTCTCGCATGGAGGACTTTTGTCGTTATCGCTGAGTTCCAGTTTATTAGTCGGATGAGAGTAAATTTTTTTTATAGTTTTAAGTTTTCGCAACGATTTGAAGTTTTTAAGAGATTTTGGATAACTTTAATAGGAGTTAATGTATTTACAAGAATTTACGATGTGTACCAGTTTCCCAGAGGACTCTTTCAGGTGGTGCAAGCACACTTTCCGTTTCTCTGTGATCAGAGTTTAGATAAGTGTAAATTTACTTTTAAAGTACTACATCCAGTATTTAAATTTAAAAATCCATTGTAATTTACGTTTTTACACATTTTTTGTAGGCAAATTTATTATTTATAGTAAAAGTATTAAATTCTTGTTTATATTGGCTAAAAGACATTAGTTCAGTAGATCTGTTTTTTTGTTGTGTTTCAAAAACACTGATTGGTCACTTTAAGTGTTTTAAAATTTATGAGAATTTAAGAAGAAAAAAACAGTATTATTACTAAATTTAGGAAAATTTATGAATTTTACAATGTACAAGTTCAATTTGTGATAACTTGGCTCATTATCGGTTGTTTATTAGTAATCGTTAAATCAGTTAGTTTGACTTGTGTCAACTTTCGATTTTTATAAACTTATCATATTGAATTAAATATTATTTGTGAAACCGCAGATGGATTACACAACAGATTTTTAGAGCTTACATTGAAGCTTCAAAGAGCACTCTGCACTTTCTGCAATCACAGCGGAAAAACTGATAACACTCAAACAGTTAAGTAAAAAGTCCACTAAAAAGCATTGATACTTTTGCGATGTCAATGCTGTTGAATTGCATTCGTGCATTAAATTTCAATAAAAAAAAAAGTGTGACAACGAAATCAAAACCTCAGAATTGAGCCCTGCTCTTCAAATACTTAATTGCGGTGTTCATTTCCTCTACGTTTCCTACACGTTTTTTCTACGCAGAATTGCATTTTTATTCAGTTCATTTTAATGACGAAAATGCAGTCAGCAAAATTGTGAAGAAAAAAAATTGGCAATCTTAACGATTTCGATGACCAAAACTGTTGTTGAGCTCTTGAAATAATTTAATGTTTATGAAACAAATTTTTGCAATAATTGGAGATTTGCAAAATCTTTCTAACGGAAAATTCCCTTCATAATAGAACGTTTGCCATAATGTAAATCCATCTGTGATTTTTAATCACACACCTGTTGCAAGATTAAATTGTTTAAGTAAGTTAGTAATTAGCAACCAATATAATATTGAATCAAGAACAATTGCAATTCGCAAGATAAATAGCAATTTTTTCCCAACTTTTATACTTTTCCATCTCTATGACTTGAATAAAAATAAGAATAAACAAACATTTTCTAAATAGAAAGTAAGAAAATATTCACTATGCTATTATATTATGGAATACTGTGGCTTGAGTGCCGCAAAGTGTTCTAGTTGTATCGTCATCAAAGTGTAGAATATATTTGATTTTTGTTATGAAAGTGTTCTACATATTCCAAGTGAATTCAATGAACTCATTATAAATACTATGTCGAGGGATAAGTCAATAACTTTAACCACAACAAGATAAAATCTCAAAGATAAATTACAATGTGGCTTTTCAAAATAAAGAAAACCAAAAATATATTCAAGTGGAATTGTCTGTTTCATATGTAGGAATGAATAAAAAACAAATCATAATAAATGAGCGCTCCATCAATTAAGATTGCTTTTATTAAATCATTGTTCATTTACTCTACCCTTGGACATCATTTTGTTTCACGATTAAAATACAGAAAATCTGCTAAGGATTTCACATAAGCTTCATGATAATTCATTTAGTTATCAAAGCATATTTGATTCCTCACAAAGTTACTTTTAGGAACATAGGGGAATCCTGGCAGAATGGGACACTGGGTCAACATGAAGTTAAGTGTCAAGGTGGTGCTGCCGTCAAGCAGAAACAAATAGAACTATAAATCAACCTTTTACAGTTAAAATAAGGAAGCCATATTTGTCTAGGGTTCTTGAGCCTTGATGCGCAAAGTTTTGAATCTTGTGATTTTTTAACCAAGCTTAGGACATGCTTGAAGTACGTTTACTTTAATTTCGAGTAGTTAAACGTGTTTACGTATTGTTTACACGAGAGGTTATACTATACCTCATTAATCTAAATCGTATCCCTGGGGTGGAATGGGAAAGCACCCAGAGTTCTGCCCCGCAGTATTTTTCAGCAATAGATCGTTTATATTAGGCTCGTAATATATCAGGCGGAAATGGCTAGCGAAGATGATGAGACTGTGTGTGAAATTTCATGAATCAGATTAAGAAAAAAGCAAAATTATTGTAAACTAAGTTTAAAACTTTGTAGCGTCACTTGAAACCAAATAAACACATATAGCAAACTTATGCTTTCCTAACTTTCTCTGGTTTTTTAATTTTTTATAATTATACTACTCCGCATGAAGGGGGAAGGACTACGCATATGGCTGGGTTTTTAATTCGAACAAAAAAGTATTGTTCTTTATGTTCTCTTAAAATATTATTGCATAATTGGGATCACTACATTATAATGTATTAAACAAAAAATTTGCCCCTTTCTTAATAAAACATTTGGAATTTTTAAAAAATATTGTTAGCTTAGTAGGTACTTCCCCGGGTTCCCCTATAGGGAGTTTGTTTTCGAGGTCCCTGCAGATGCAAAATATAAAATTGACATTTGTTGGAATTTTGACAGTTAATGAATATCTCAAGGGAAAAGTTTATGCGACTCGGTCTGAGTCCCTAGATCAACTTCAAACCAACATATTATGCAAGAAATTGCCGCTATTCCTAGAGATATGCACCAAAAAGTTTTGGAAAATGCCGAAAAAGGGTTAATCTTTGCGAGAATGCTGAGAAGCCTGAGAGTTCACAGTTGCCCGATATCATCTTCAGTAATTAAGGAAAACCAATTGTACTGTACCAAATAAAGAGTCAATTAACAACATGACATGATTTTTTGCATTTTATTGAAGTAATTAAAACAAAATCGTTGGGGACCGCCAAAAAAAATCACTCTATATTTCGATTAAATTTGTCGTTACGGAATAAAATAGGAAAATTGGCAATGCACAAGATTAGAGCGCAGCTGATTGCATTGCATGGAAGCATCTCAGAATTGCATTTAGACTTTGAACTTTAGAAGTGAGTTAGATCTCCGCAAGTGTGCACTTGACATGGACCGGCGGAAAATGCTCGAATGACAAAGTTAGCAAAATTAGAACAAAGTTAGAACGCTTTGGAAAATTTTGTGAAAAATTACACAGGGTCACATTTTCCAGTCAGCGACTTCCTATCACCGTCTGAAGAAAGCTTTGGGTCAGCTGAATTGCGAACGTTGCGCTCATGCTTTTCGAACCCGCGGGCGGTCATTCACTTGCATTGATTAATTTCTGCACTGCCAGCACTAACTGCCGCAAAGACGATAATATAAATACAAAGCCGGAAAATGGCAGAGCTCAGAGTTTAGTGGTGTACTCGTACAGTGAATATTCGACATTATGAAGTTAATCGTTCTATCGTTGCTGGTGCTCGTTGCCTCCTCGGCGATCGCAAAGCCGCAAAGATCTGGAAGTAATTGGGGACGTCTCTCAGGAGAGCGTTCCTCCTCTTCTTCGGAGGAGAATTCTAGGAACGATATTGGACGTGTTCCCCATCAATTGTTGGAAAGGATCCCATCAGCTGGAGAGATCTTGACTGCCCCATTGGAATCCCTGAAGGAACGTCGGGATGTTGATGTTTTGGCCAACACTGTCCATGAAATTTGTTAGTTTGCATTTGCAAATTGAAAGGTTTGAATTTGTCTAATAATAATGAATTTTATTTATAACAGGTGCCGTTGCCAAGTCCCAAAATGTCTTCAAGCCCAACTACTACCCAAGGAAGGAACAGATCAAGGTTCATCTTTTGTCTAAACAAGGAGAGACCATCATCCCTCTGAGCCAACCTGAACGTCTCCTGGAAGCTAGCTTCGACGAAGACAGGTTCGCCGCCGTTTTCATCACTGGCTGGAAGATGACCATGCGCCGTGAGAACAGTCCTCTCATGAAGATCAGGGAAGCTTACAAATGCCGTGGCAACACCAACTTGATTGTGATCGACATCGGTGAACATATTCCCAACTTGCAAACCTGGATGAATTTGGATGTTGAGGAAATCGGCCAATGGGTTGGACAATTCCTTGAGAAGCTCACCAAGAAGACCCCAGTTAGCAAGGTGCACATCTTAGGTCAAGGTGTTGGAGCTCATGTCGCTGGTGCAGCTGCCCGCAAATACTATGAAATCACTGGAAACATGATCCCACGCATCACCGCTCTCGACCCCACCCGTCTGTGCTACAGGCAGCACATGACCGTCCCTGGCTTGCAACAAGATGATGCCGAATTCGTTGATGCCATTCACACAACCTCCTACGGATTGGGAATGGAACAAACCATCGGAGATGTCGACTTCTTCCCCAATGGACCATCTGCCCACCAACCTGCCTCAAGGAACTTGATCCTGTCTCACTTGATGGCTGTTGAATATTTCGCCGAATCTGTGGCACCAGGAACCGAAGAAAGTTTCGTGGCTAAGAAGTGCAACTCGATCAAGAACCTCCAACACAAGACCTGCCAGCGCGAGGAGATCCCAATGGGTCTTGCCACCCCAAGGAACGCCCGAGGAAACTACTTCCTCCAAACCGAATCCGTTTCACCCTACGGAAACAACGCCAGGACCCAAAGGAAAGAATGCCGCGCTTCGAACTAGTGAACTTCTTCAAAGACTAACGAGTAAATGTTTAATACCAAAATAATTATTGGAAATAAATATTCGTTTTCTAAGTACTTCTTGTCTTTCAATTTGAAACAAATTTCAGCAGTCTTTTCTCACAGGAAACGTCAATTGGAGGCAAACAAAAAACCTAATCGAAAGGATTAAAATGAAATCGATCGAGAATCAAATTTAGTGCGGTTTCAATTGATTTCGAATTTCTTCTTCAGCTGATCGCGGATCATCACTTTTCACTTTGAATCCAGAGTTAATTACAGGTTCCCATGAAGGTCATGTATCACAAGTCTACAACATTCATTCAACATTCATTCAACATTCATTAGTCTGAGAGTGCTGCATCCTCAGACAATGAATTGCGTTGCGAAATTCATCCTCTTCCCCACAAGAGCTGCAAGTGAACTATTAATTGGCACATTTTTATGCTTATGTTATTATTTATGTTGTCGTTTCGATTGCTTCAGTTGTGAGCTTAAATGAAGTTCGCCCTAGCACAAATCTTCGGATGCTGCTAATAATAGAATCTCAGGCCAATGCTAACACGAAAATTGCGTGAAAAACGGTCAGTCAGAGAGAAGAAATTTCCACTAACACACCGCGCCAAACATTTCATCCGAATTAGAAACTCCTTTCAAAATATATTTTTTTCTGGGTAATTAGAGCATTTGCGTGCAAATCGCGGCCAACCGCGGTTATCCTGATGAGTGTCGCAGTGATACGGAACAAGTGGTTTTGTGTGATCTGCCTAATTACATTTCTCGTGGCGCTTAATTATAACAATGCATTCAAGTTAAAAGACATAACCTCATCGGACAAGCCCGACGAGGATCGACTGCGAAAGGGTTACTCGGATAAAGGGTTGCCCCCATTCAAGAAAATTACGAAAATAGTGCATGTTGACGATGATGGTGATGAGGATGTGGAATTCAAGTTCGAAAAAGTGCGCAAAGCTGACTTTACAGTGCCACAACGTGTCCCGAAGAAGCCACCACGGGAGGATGTAAAGGAACAGACCGATCCTGTTGTTGTAGAAGATGCCGATGAGTCGTTGGGATATGTCTCATTTATATTACAGTCACTTGGATTTGGCAAATCGGAAGAAGTAGAATCATCCACATCCAATGGCATCATTGAGTGGTTGAAAGGCTTTAAAAGTGACGCAAAATCGGAGAATACCGAAAAACCAAAGGAAACGGTTCCTGGCAGCTCAAGCTCCTGGACATCTTACTTAAATCGATGGCCAATCAACATATTTATCCCATTTACCAAACCAACAAAAACGAAACACAACGAAATTGGAACACAACCAAACGAATTCTCTGCAGAGGAAAAGGGTGACTTGCCCCTGAGTCAAGCGGACTTTGAGTCCTTATTGCACAAACTGCCGAACTTCATCATGAATCCTTCCCAGGCGAAGGACATGGAGTGCAAGAAACAACTCCACATTTTCCATCGGCAATTACGCGGCCACAAACTCTGGACACTGCAAAGTTAGTCCATTCAATAAAATATGAACCTGTAATGTTTGCTTGTCATTTAAGTGATGGATGCCTCCGCCAAGATCCCGTCCAGTATCCTGCGCGGCCACACAAACCAATTCGGGGATTTCCATCTTTGCACACAGATTAAGACCGTCGTTAAGATAAACCCAGAGCAGCCCCTCCGGGTCAAGGGCAAGTATTGTCTGGCGCACATCGAACTGTTGCTGAGGAACGAGAAACTACGCGTGCCTTTGTACATGCTTCAAGGTCGCGGCTTGTGGAACAGTCACTTAAATAACGTAAGCCTTTGGGGAGTTTAGGAAAGGGTTGAAGTTTTTTATGGCAATGTTTTTATGCAGCCCACCCATTTTATACCGCGGTATACAACTGTGAATTGGGGCGTGTGTGTTCCTCATATGTGCCCCCCTTCTGATGTCCAGCAAATGATCGAGTCGGCCTTGCAGCCGTACAACAACACTGGCGTGAGTTTCCAGGTGCAGGTCGCTGAGGACGATTGTTATGTCCACAGTAGACTGCGTATTGCTACTTTGTTGATGAACAACTGGAAAGTGGCATTAACAGTGTAAGTTGAACGAAAAAATAGTAGGTAATTAATGTTGATTCGTCACTCATATAATATCTGAATGTCAGTGATGATATTGCAAATTGGTCAATGCTGAATTCAAATGATGCAATTCAGGAACTGTTCAGTTAAATGTGAAATTGAAACATTCAATAAAATTTTATTGAATAATATTTCCTTGTTGGTGCATAGATTTACAATACAGCTTTCACAGAACGCAACAGTAGATCAAACCACAAAATGTTAGATCATTATTGTCTTTAATTTTATATCAAAAAATAAGGAGGAAACTAAATTTACATACAGAAAAAAAAACCTTATGCAGAATGATAAATTTCTAGGTTAAATTGATAAAATAGCAATCAATATTCGGTCAACAAATTATTTTTTTCAATTTCATATAATACGACAAAATATTATTATTTTGATAAAAAATATTTTCAATTTAACAATTTAAATATCAGCATAATTATGATCAAAATTTATTAATTTATTTGTGCATTTTTTGTGCATTATTTGAGCATTTATTTATTTGTGCATTTAAAAAAGCAAAATTCGAAAAATAATTTCATTGTTTCGAAATATTTGGTTTTTCAAATTATAAAAAAAAAACTCAAATCACAATATAAACTTGGTTTAATAGACAAAAAATTTTGTCACGATTTTTTTTTAAAAATGCACTGAGTAATATTGAAAATGAAATAATTTTTCGAAATACATGTGTAAAATATACAATTACTTCAAATTCCTTTTATACGTTTCTACCAAATTTCAGTTATTAATTAAATTAAAACAAATGTTTTGCAATCAAAAAAAAAACTAACTACTCTGTTAAAAAATAATTACGAAAAATGCGAGCACTCTTAAATGGAATAGTGAAATAGTGAATAGTGGTAACATGTAGTAAAACACACTATACAAAAAATAGAACAGTGTACGTACAATGACCACACTAACAAATTAAAATGTGTCTATGTCGAGATCGAGTTGGACTATTAAACTTTCCAAATAGTCCAGTTCACACTTTTTTATATTATGCGAACATTTTGTTACACTTCTCAGTTGCACTTATCCACAAAATCGACGATAAAATATTTACTCTATTTTCGAATTAGAAAGTTTTTTTTTTCAATTTAACAATCATTTTATCAATTTAACAATGGTATATTACTATATTGTTATTTTACTTTGTCCCGTATAGTGTTTAAAAAAATGTAACAGAAATCATTTTCAAATCGAAACATTAATGTATCAAAAGTACTTTGGCTAAAAAAAAATATTTCTCGCTGAGGTTTCGCCAAAATAACAAATTTTATGAATTTTGATTTTTTTTTCAATTCGAAAAATTCGTAAAAATTGGTATTTTATTTTTCATAATGATAAAAATTTTGTTCAAATCGATAATTCTCCGAATAATATAGGTAAGACTTTTTTAATTTGATAATTTCATACCTATTATTGTTAGCTTTTAATAAAAAAAAACTTTTGTCAATGTTTCACATACAGTTTATTTTGAGTGCAGAATATTTCTTCCTTTTCAGTGGTATATATGCATTTTTTATACTGTTGGTTTTTACTTCAACACTCTTCGACAATTGGAAAAAAGTCAAAACATACGCACTGGAATATCTTCAAAGCATTACGAAATTGAACAACAGTTCACAAGAGAAGAACAACGAAATTGAGGAAACAGGAAATGAACAAAATAAATCGTCAAAGGACGCCATTAAAATAGGTGGATTGTTGTTTTTTTATTTTGAAATAATTCAATAAATTATTTAAGTGAATTTTTTTTACAGTGGATTCAGAGAAATCAACATTTTGGAAAATTCTGAATTGTTTTTCACTGAAAACAACTTCAGAACACTTGTTGTCCACGGTTACCGAGGATTACATAATCGTCCTTCCTGTCCTGAGAGTGATTTCGAGTGCTGCGCTGTACATGTCCTTGAAATTTCTCCTGGTTGGACACTTGCCACTGACCAATCGTGATAAGCTTGTAAGGATACTGGGAAATTCCTTAACTATAATAATAAGATCACCGCTAATTTACTTGGACATTTTATTATTTATAAGTGGATTGCTGTCTTCCCGTCAAATGAATCAGGAGATTCAAAAAATGTCGAAAATACATGTTTTAAAAAGAATCATGGCACGATACTTGAGGTCCCGTAAAGCTTTTTTAGCAGAAAACAAAGAAAACTAATTTGTTTGTTTTGTTTTAGATATCTTCCCACACTTTATGTACTTTTACTATTTCAAACATGGATCCTCCCCAACTTGGGATCTGGACCCTTGTGGGGCGCTCTGCTGGGGTTCAACGCACGGATCTGTGAACGGAACATGTGGCGCAATCTGTACGTGATGCAAAATATCTTAGAGTTTGAAGAAACCGTATGAAAATAGTTTAGTATGGCAACCCGAAAATTATGCTATAAAGATATGTTTCAGTGCTCACCAATGACTGTTCAAGTCGCTGTTGAAATTCAGCTGCTCCTTCTGACGCCGCTCCTTGTGTGGCTCTACTACACCAACGCGGATGTGGGTTTTATAGTGCATGGCATCATCCAGTTCACTTCCGTGGCGTTGCGATTCGCCCGCACGAAGTCAGACAGCCTTTCGAGCACCATATTCCACGGAATGAAGTTAGGTTGAGCATATTTTCCAATTGACCTAAATTAAATGTCTCTTTAGTGTGAGTAAATTTTACCGGACAGCCAGCATTCTCTACTCGTCCCCCATTCAGCGTGCAACCCCGTATTTAGTAGGAGTGGGGATGGGGATTCTGTTGCAGCGAAATGTGGAAAAGCCTCAGTTCTCCAGAACATCGAAAATCGTAGGATGGATCATGTCATTGTGGTGCATATTCTGGTGTTTTTGGTATCCCTCGCAAAGCACGGATACACAGTTCGTATATGATTCCGTAGATGCAGCCGTGTACGCCGCTTGGACCCCCCTTCTGATTTCTTTATCATTAAGTTGGATAATTTTCATGACGACAATTGAAGATGTGCCAATTTTAATTAAGAACTTCCTCCTGTCGAAGAGTATTTTAGTGCTCAGCAGGATTTCATTTACGATTCAATTAGTGACTTACGTTGTGGTCCTGTTTAGTACCGCATCGCGCAAAGAAGTCAGCAAATTCGAATTATCAGACATTGTAAGTACGGTTCACACTATATACATGTAATACTATACTATATACTATAGTGAATTTCAGGTTGATGTTAAAGAAATATTCGTGATACTAGTTTTAGCCCTCGTATTGGCTGTGTTAGTTGATATACCTATTAAAAATATTCAAAAATTGCTATTTACGCCTTCAATAAGAGATGAAGTCCAGAATGACGAAACCGAGGACATGATACAAAATAAAAATATTGTTGCATACAATCAGGATGAATGTGAAAATAAAAAAACTGAAGAAAACGAAGTTGAAGACATTTGGGGATCAGAATCTGATCAAGATGAAAAAAAATACACGAATAATGATATTGCTGAAAAGCATGAAAAACCAAGTAAGAGGTTTAGTTTTAATTGGAACAGCACGGAATTAGAACACGAAAACACACACACAGAAAGGTAAATTCCATTCACGAAATATAATTAAAAGATTGATATAATATATAATTAATGATGTTTTTTTCAGCGATATAAACCAGGAAGAATCCTCCGAAACTGAATCGAAGCCGGCGATCGATTCGCCAGAATCTGATGAAGAAGAAATTGAAGAAGAGGATGAAGAAGATGTGGCCGAAGAAGACGAGATTGTTAAACGCCCAGAAACACCAGAGCCATTATACAGAAGGAAACGATGGAATACTGAGAACAACTAAAAATCCTTAAAACCATTTAATTAAAAAACTAAATAAATAAATATATGTACACAAAAGTCTTTCAAAATCTTAACAGCTAAATGGAATAAATTTTGGCAACGATAAGCAGTCTAAGCGGCTTCTTCCGATGTGCTGGGAGTTTGATTTTCTGCTTTTTGCTGAGTGTGTCTTCTTTGACTTTCTTTCTTCAGCAAAATCTTCTCAATACCGTGAATGGGCGATTCAAATAGCAAACAAAGGACCACCGACGAAATGAACGTGTAGACAGAGTGCGATATAGGAATGCCGACCTAAAAAAAGTATTTTAATTAGTTGCAGGGTGAAAGAGATGAAAAATTAATCGTATTACCAAATTAACATAGTCTAATTTCACTGGTGTCCGTAAACTTGCCAATTGATGTAATTCTACAAGTCCATTTGTTAAGTATGCACAATACGTGAGGCGACTCAGAGGAGCGAAAAATCTTGATGATAAGATTGATTGCAAGAATCCAGCGTGTCCAGTAATAAGTGCGATCAGCAGCCATCCAGTTGCAATGCTCCAGCCCAGCCTGTGCAGTCCTGCGTACGCAGCGCTCTCGAGTGCAGTATAAGCAGTGTTATAAAAGACTGACACCGCGAACATAGATGTAATGCCCAGGATAATTGATAATGTCCACATTGAAGCCACAACCTTGCGAGGAATTTCTAGTCTGGTAAAAATCAAAAACTATACAATATACATTGATTCAATGGGATTGAAGGAGAGCTTACTGCCTCTCCTGGATGTAGTGCACCAAGAACCCTGATAATAGACCAGCCACGTATCCAGTTGCTCGAAAATGGGTTTTGATATACGTATTTGCGAAGAACTTATTTGTAGAAATATCTTCCAGTTCACTTGGACAAAATAACAAAATTATCAAGTTATATTAGATTCAAAATAAGTGTTGCAAGAACATAACCAGGCGGTAACACTTACTCGGCATAGACAAGCAAAGTCGGATCCAGTTCCTTGACATATGTAATGATGAAGGGTAGAACGCCAGTCACAACTGCAATCGCTGACAAAAACCAAACGCCAATCTTTCGGGACTTCCATAAAGCGTAGATTGCAATTGGAGCAAGAATGTACAATTGTGTGTCGACAGCAAGATACCAAGATTGGAACATGCACTTTAAAATGGTGAGCACTTTAAGAAAACTTTCATTTGCGGTATTTGAAAGGACTACTAACCAAGTGATCGGTTCCAACATAATTGTTGATGTACAACAAATTGGTCCACCATGAGTTCAGGCACCGTCCCTGTTCTAAACCGATTCGCTTGTTCCACAATGGTCCCGATCCTATCTTCGGGAACCACGTCATGTAAAAAGCAATCACAGCAAAGTAAGCTGGGGTAAGTCTAATATATCGGAAGATATATAAAATTAAAACATTAATCTTCCCTCGACGTCGTTCGAGTTCCACCAGTAAAATTCGACAGAATAGAAAACCGCTCAACAGGAGAAATGTGTCAACATAAAGAATCGAGTTCAACAGGAATCCATTTTGAACTTGCTTCGATATCTAAACCAAATAAAAACAATTAATTAGAATAACTTTTGATACCTGCGCAAATGTGACAAATATTTATATTTACAATAATAATTAGTTTGACAAATAATAATATAGATCTTACCTTAGCGAAGAAATCCGAATTCAACACTGGTCCCGAGATAATGAAGACGCAGGAATGCCCGATGACCACGAGGAACATGAAGATCGCCTTGATTCCGTTTATAGCATTGAGTCCCATGTGATCATGACTTTTTTGAAATAACTTCTTCATATTTTCTGAAATAGTAAATCTGTCGAATTGCATTTAAAATGAAATTGAATTTTTGTTTACCGATTATAGAAAATGATTTCATTATCATTTCGAAATTCTCACTCTTATTTTTCTTTAGAGGATCCTTTCTCTGGATCATGTAGAAATGGTACATTGTACTGAAGAACGTCATCATTAGAAAGCAGAGGATGAAACATCTGGAAACAATTTTCGTTGATTTTATCGGTATTAATTAAACAAAAAGTTAAGGGCTTAAACAAGATTTCAAAATCATTTAGAAGTGTTAACCTAAAGGATCAATTTAATAGTATTTGCTACTTCAGAAATAGATATTTTTATATATGAACACCAGATTGTGATAGAGGAATCGTGGGAATCCAAAAATTATATTCATTTTTTTTTTTTTGCCTCGAACATATTTAAAAACTGAATTGTGCTTTGTATATGTCAGCAACAGGATTTCCCAAATCCCCAATTATAACAAAATTTCAGACTTCAGAATATATATAATTATACTATATGAAATGGCAAAAATGCACCAATCGCCAAGGTTTTTCCAAACAAAAACAAACGAATCATCGTTTTAAAACCGTTTCAAGTACCAAACTAAAGTTATGATATTAAATTGATGTATCATCATCATCATTAAGTCCTTGGACCGCATCGAAATTGCTCTCCACAATTGTTTAAAAAAACAGTTTATTTTTAATCTTCTGAATGTGGAATCCCCTTAAATCCAATCAGAAGAACCATTAATTTAAATAATCTTCGTTTAAAAATAGAACAACATCATATCAACTGCAAAAGTTATAAAAAGTGATTTAGGAATAATACATGTCTTTGAAGAAATTTTACGGAAAAGTTTTTTAAAAAAACTCGTTTGCAACGAGAACATGAAGATGAAGTTTGCGTCACGGCAGATTTTTATGTTTAGTTAAAAGATTGACCACATCCTTTTTTAGCAATTAATAAACAATTTTTTTCTCAATTTTCCTTTTTATTCAGTTAATATTTTCAAAATAATATCGTCTATTAAAAAAAAACTGGTTTTTTTTTTTCAATTTTTATTAGATTCTTTGAACAATTTGAAAATCTAGTAGTTTTCCTATAGCTTGCGGAAATTTTCTGTTCGACGTTCCTCAGTAAACAAGGCAAAAAAATTAACCCACCCAAAATTTGAATCTAGTAATTATAAGAAGAAAAAAAGCACGCAACCTTTATTAATAACACAAATGAACTCCACTTTAAGCAGTTATTAGATATAAACAATAAAAAAAAAAGGTTTTGTTGATCATAATATGCCTCACAAAAAACCTTTCAATTTAACTGTCTTGAATATTGGAAGCGTTCAATTTTGGCTCAAGTTGCCAATTAATAATGATAAAAAGAGTTTTCAATGTCAAAAATATGTTATGATACGGACGCATTCTGCCCGAGACATCGATCGAACAAAATAATTAAATGCAAAAAGTTGTTCAAAAAGTACTTTATAAGCTAACAAAGTTCGCTCGTGGAAACCATAAAGCTGAGATAAGTGCCAATGAAAACATTGCGATGTACTCGCCCAGCATCCGTTAATGAGAACTCGCTCAGTGTTTATTTGAAAATCATGACTTACAACAACAATAAATTATGAACTCGTTTTTTCTGCTTTGATTGACTTCGCTTTGCAGACCATTGAGACATTAAAAAACATTCTTGTTTTATATTCGACTGAATCAAGGAAGTAATGTTCATTGGTTGTTTTCTTATTTTTCCTACAATTGAAAGTAGACAATCTTAAATATTTCAAAGGCTAACTGGTCAAGTAGCTGACAAATAGTTGTGAGCTCAATGAACACTTTGCGAATGCTAACAATTTGTATCCCAAAATTAATGTCATGAAACTCAGATGATCTTGGTAATCATACACTTGAACTCTACTTAAAAATCGCAAACACGAATGAAATATATTTTAGATGATTTATTGATGCATTTTGAGTGACCCGGCCCGTTATTCAAATCTGGTGAATGATATTTTGATTTCGATGAAAACAAAACGCAGAAATTGAGTAATCACGCCTAGGTGACCGCTACTTTTTCATGATCATCTGCGTTCGTCTACCTGTGTTCAGGCGAAATTAATACAAATTTTATGGTAATCGGAGCGCAAAGGCAGACAACATGTGCACGGCCAGTAAAAGTAGCACTGTTAGTGCAGTCTCCGACCTTTTGAGGTAAAACTGTCGCTCGAGGTGATTCAGTGTTAGAAGCCGACGCGGTTGTTGACTTCCCACCGGACAAACTGGGCTTACAAAGGTGATCCTGTGGATTTCAGAAACACGGAAGTTTTCTTATTGTAATTTGCATAATTATCTCATGTTACAACAAACAAATCACTAAAAAAATAAAAGTTCAAATCATCAATGTTCAAATGTTGCGAAATGCTTTGAATAACAAAATTTTTACTGAGAACCCAGAAATATCAAATGATCTAATGCGAAGAAAAAACCACTTACCCATAAACAACCATCCCTTTGGTTGCCTCGAAGGGTTTGTTCACGTGGCACATGTCTTCATCTACATGCACTTCATGATTCAGAGCAGTCCTCAAGAAGTTTTCGATGTCATCGGATAAGCAGGACGATGGAAGACAAACACCCCAATGGATCACGGTCGAGTTGTGCGGCTATTTTAAAGAGAGAACAAGTTGTAATACAATTTTAAATCGGTGAATTCACCGAATGATCCTTAGGACTAGTTTAAGAAAATTAAATATTAAAATAGAATAAAACTTATAAAATGTATCGGTAACGAGAAGCTTTAGTACTACAATAATTCAAATCGAAAAATATGGCAGAGGAAAAGACCACACGCAGTGAACGAGGACTGAGGAGTTTACTTTAAATACAGTAGGCCGGTCATTCTCAGTAATTTTTTCTCCGAAATACAGGGTATTCCGAAATTTTCAGGGTGGCGAGTCAGATTTTGGTTTTGGAACATTTAACGATATACCGTACAATTTTAACGAAAACTCTTTTTTTAGCATAAAGCACATCCAGCAGATTCAATGAAAATCAAAAATTTCTTATGTATGCCTTTGGAAACAGCGCGATCAATATTTCCCATAATATAAAAAAAATTTGCAATATTTTCCATGAAACATAGTGAGATTTTTGACTGAAACTGTTACCAATCTCTCAATCTTCAGAACAGTATGAAATCATTTGAAAATTGTACGGACAAATGCCAAAAAAGGCGAAAAAACTGAAGAAATTCTTTTAGAAAAACTGAATTCATTCGGAAAACTCGCGGTAAATTCCTAGGTCGAAAATAGGAAACGTGCGCCACTTATTCAGCACAAAACTCTTTAATGCACTTCTGAAAATTAAATTTACTATATTTGGTCAAATAGTTTTCGAGAAAATCGAGTACTAAGTCGATGGTAAAGTCCTTTTTTTCACAGATTATTAAAAAAAACTCAATACTCTTTAAAAAATTTACTTCACTTATTTCCGACAAAACTCTTTGTCTTTTCTTTTAAAAATCGGAAGTTTTTTGTATGTGAATATTGGACAAATAATAGCAGAGAAAATCGGGTACTAAGTTGGCCGATTTTACACGTTTTGGCAAATTTGTTTATTACGGAACACACGGTTATGGACATTGAAAGTGATTTGCTAAAGGACATTAATTTAATTTGAAGTTGTGTTTTATTTTACATCCCAGAAATGAAAACTCTTGATAACATTTGCTACAGGCCCCTGATCCCGCGCTAGCTTAATCCGGCACTGATCACAGCTGAACACGGAGGAAGCAATTCTAACGCAGCATTCGACCGAGACATAACAATTAATTATATCAACTTTTGTTGCCGAATGTTATCAAAAATTGTACAATTGATTTTTCTTTATTTTAGTGGCAAAATATGATTTTGTTCACCTCCCGGATTTATATGTTTTATTTCATTCATTCTCCGTTTCCTCTGTCAGGTGTCCTCTAATGTTTTTATTTTCTTCTTTGCCAAATAATTAAAGAGTTTTTTCTTTATATTGAAAGTACTTACGTTTAAACAAATAAAAGTGAATTTAGTTTTTTTTCGAATTCTTTTTTCTTGAACTATTTACGACCTCAATGTGAAATTAATTAGGTACTTGAGTGTTAATAAAATTAGTGTAAGTTTCATAGTCCGTTTATTTTTCTTTAAACCCTCCTCAATTTTTTCAGGATTTGTTCAACTATGTTTACGAAATAAAACAGTTTAGAAATTTCAAATAAAAATTCTAGTTCTATTCCTCCAGCTTTGTAAGCACAAAATGTTGAAATAAATGTTTACAAAAACATAATTTTACAAACAGAATTATTTCACAGCAGAGCAATTATATTATCGACCTAATAGGACAAATTTTAATTGCAATTGTCACAACAAGAACTGCACCTGCACTAAAACTGTGCAGTTGACATAATTGCATAAGCTGATGCTGTGTCTGCAAAAAACAATTCTGATTCCAGTTCAACCTTTTCAATTGCTTAGGACAAAGTCTGGATGAAGTGGACAATAAGTGGTTACATCTAAATTGCTCGTGGTTGCGTCATGATATGGTTCTATGGAATCATTTGAGAAATTATGTACGCGAAATTCGTGCAGCCATTCTAAAAATACACAACATTGCCAAAGATAAAATCTACATAATGGCAATTAATTTTTAAGCACGACAACATTTGCTACATATCAAAGAGGAACACTAAAATCGTTTTATTGTGCTTAGCATTCTCGAGCAGAGATTTGTTATGCAGCATTCTAACCCTTTAAATTCGTTTTTAGTGACGTCCTAAGCCACGGGCTCAGTATCGTTGTGATCGCTTAGTTCGATCAAGTGCCAGCGATTTTGTGAAACATTTACAACATGCTTACAGGCATCTCGAGGAGCATACAAATAAGTTGCAACGTTGAAAAGTAATGCCCACGACATTTCAAGTGCGGAGGAATCGGGGACAATTGGTTTTGAGCAGTGCTCGCAACACGTGTCGCAATTTTTTGTAGAGTCTCAAAATCGTCGCTAGTTTTGCATAACGAATCGGTAATTGATTTATGACAACTTGCAAAATATTTGGACAAAGAAGAGTGGACAAACAGAACTCACCTGAGGATTCCTTGTTGACGAAGATCTCACGGCGATGCCCTCGACGGTTATATCAGCCAGACAGTACTTGGGGGTAATTTGGGGTCGTCGCTGTTGGTCGCCATCGTGTGCTCCACTATTCACGCACTCGTCGAAATTGCCAAATTGGTAAATTGAGCCGCTCTCGATGCCAGTGGGCACTTTCACTGACGAATCGTACACTGAAAAAAATAAATGAAAATACCCAAGAAGTTACTTTTGCATAAACAACCGCAAATGGATGGCATCGACAAACACCGAAATCGGCCGGAGCCCGAAAGTGAGCCGGAGAATTGGGACATTTGGGACAAGTTGCCCTTCTAAGTAGGCGCTGGAGCTGGACTCGAGCCTAGTTTCAGAGTGAAAGGAAGTCTTTCAATTGCGTAACTGATCGCTGCAAAGGTCACTGCAGGTATTGTGCAGCCAAAATGTTACTTTTTATCGTAATTCATTATGGCTGGCTAAGTAAAAGTTGTCATGCTTAAAAAGCGATAATGTTAAGTAACTTTCAACAATTATCCGGGCAATAATTCGGTGATTGCGCAATTGACACACAAGAAAGACTATTCTTCTAAATTTCATGACTACAAAAAAACTTTAGAGTTTAAAATACCAAAGTCTTGAATAATTGGGACTGTTTTTTTTTTTTTATTTGCAGCCTCTCTTGAAATCAACATTGGGTAATCGCTTAATTCACTTTTCAACTATTACAGTAAATAAAAAAAAGAAGCATTTACTTGCAATTTGCATTCAGGCTAATTTGTAGGCAATTCGTGAATTTTCTGATATTGTTGCAGAATCATCCAAAAACCGCAAACGTGTTCCGATTTGAAAATGCTAATATTAAATTAAACAGTGATATGTTAATAACAAAATGCAATAATATCCGAATAAACATTCAGTGTAGTTGCAAAAGAGGAAGCAACAAAACATGAGCATTCAATAATTTCCTGTCGATTGTAGAGTATATTTTATTAATACTAATAATTTTATGGAATTTACTAATTAGTTTTAAATGTTATAGTTTATTGTGGAAATACATTTGCTTCATCGCTTAATGGTCACATTAATATTCCTGACACAATTAAGATATTGAAAGGAAAGTTGAAAATCATGTTATTTACCGTAATGTATTATATATAATATGTAACAGAATATTATACATAGTTTCCATTTGTTCAGAAATCAGAAGCAGTAGCAAGCTAACCAAATGGAGCCATTCTCCGCAAATAAATGAATAATTGAAAACTATGATGATTAATCATTTGAAATGTTTCAAATATGCCAATGTTAAATGAAAGTGCCTTGAAACCAAACAAGGAAGTGCGAGAGCGGAATGAAAGAGGATATACAATATACAATACGTATACGATATACTATATGGAACTAAAAATGCAATAAACCCAAAGCGGATTGTTAATTGAACTCTTTCGTTGGCAAGGATGAACATTGAACGTAAAGTTCATATGCTGTCGATAGATTCCAGAGGTTAAGGAACTCATATGCATATCTTCTGGACACAGTCTACACTCTACACGTTAGCGGAGAGTATTCTAAATTGTAGAACAAGTTAGAACAAGTATTGGACCTTAAGCGGTTGTCCTTCGCGGAACCACTTCGACATCATCCATCGTCACAAACAAACCATCCCTGCGAAGATTTCTGTCATTCGCCAATAATATAATGTCTGATCTTATTAGTTATTACAAAATAAATGATTCCTGGAAGATTTCTTTTGGTATAAGACTGTCGGTCGTCGCGTTTTTCCAGGTCATGTTTTATTTACTAAGCATGAAAACTTCTTCTCTCCTTGAATGTCTTTGAATTAATTGCGTTGCAACGATTGGATTTCTGTGGTGGAAAATGTTGAAGCGTCTAGTCTACGACTTTGAATTGGAAAAGCTCTGCGTAAAGGTGATATCGACAGTCGTCACAGCGGTATTGAACTTGATAGCCCAAAATCGTATCATAAATTGCTCTGCTGAGTATTGCTGGCGGATTGCGATGCCCGCAGGCGTAATTAGTGATGTGTACTTAAAACATTAACTCTTAAGTCAAACGCAAACACATGGAAAAAATTTAATGCGGATCTGAGCACCATAAATAGCGTAAATAAATTTGAGTGAAGCATTGACCGAACAGCACTTGGGGGGAGTGGGCCGCGCTCATGCATATGTGCAGCCGGCGCGGCGGGCGGCATTCACCTGTTCAAGCTGCCGTCCAATGCATTTCCATTTTCCTTTTCACCTTCGATTAGTTGCAATTAGTTACATTTGCACCGATAGTCATTTTCCTCGATGAGTTAGTGTAAAACTTTTCGTAGAAAATCTCGAATGGTTTTTGGTTCAACCATTCCAAATAACTATACACACTGTACAACGCACACTACATACAATCCTTTAAAAGCATTTATTATTTATATTTTTAGGGAACATTTCGAATTGCAAAAACGACCTTCCAGACTATGAATACGTTTTCAAGAGAGCCGTCTTTCATAGTTAAATAATGATGAAATCAAAAAATAATTTACTTCTAATAATAATAATAATATAACTAACTCGATTAATATTATTAATCCTTTTTTTTAAAATAGGTTATTCGTTAACAAGGTTCATCTGTACACATTTGGTTCTTTTGTTGTGTACTGATTAATATTTGAATTATTACATAAAATTCTAGGATAAGTATTAATTTTTTTTTGAATAATAAACTTGTTCATCTAACCTTCAGAAGAAATAACATTCCAAAGCTTAACCCCAAAATAAGATACCTACAAGAAATTTTTTACTATACTGTTATTAACTAATTTATGAGTTAAAATTTCTTGTTTATTATTTTACAAATAACTTTCAAAATAATTAATATCAAGTAATTAAAACTTATAAAAACAGTTTATGGATAATCCCCAAACGATTATCTTGTTCGATCTTTTACGGATTTACAATAAATTTTTTTTGCCAGATTTCGATGCAAAATGTTATTTTTTTACTGCTCTCGCGTTGATGTAAATGAAAACAGTTCAGCTTATACGATTACTTTAAATAAAAAATTGCGGTTAAGGTAACAAAGCAATCAATGAAATATTGCAAAATGATTTTCTTCATATTACATATGGATGAATTTAATAGTGATTTGTTAATGAAATGTGGCTAACCAGGGATTTAATAGATATAGATTCGTAAAAGAAAGGCCAAACAAAGAATAATAATAACAAAGAATAATAATTAATACAGATAGATTCGTAAAAGAAAGGCCAAACAAAGAATAATAATAAAAATAAATCACTTAAGTTCACCTTTAGAACAATTGCGAACAAATTTTATTATTATTAGACTAGTGTTTTTTTGCGTAATTAATGTGTTTAACAAGAACAAAGTCAAAGGATATCAAGAAGAGAGAAAATTTATTGAAATTCACAAAAATAGTTACGAATACTTACATTAGTGAATTTAATTTTTTTATTACGTTTTGCATATAATTAGCAATTTTTGAACATCTAGAAAATTAAATGAATTTGCTAAAATCCAGATTTCAAGGAGACGAACATACAAAATATGCAAGTGAAAGACGGACGAAGACATCACGAAGACATCCGCGAAAGTAGTACTATAAAACACAATATTAAGCTTTAAAAGAGTTAATTCAATTATAGACTTCTCTGTATATAGTATATACGCAGGGTAAAGAATCAAGATTTAGGATTTCAATCTACACCAAAAAATTTTGAAATGTTCTAATTTTAAACAAAATAAAACTAGACAAGAAAACATTATTGTAATTTGAAACCATAAAAAACCAAATTAGAACAGAACGTGTTTGTTTTTACTTTCTGAGAGTTGAAGAATTAAAACGAAGTTCACCATTTGCAGAACCAAGTCAAAAGGATCAAAAGTCGGATCTCGGAGTGGACAAATTTGTAAAAGGAACGCTCAACGCAGTTGGTTGCTGCGGCAAACACGCCAACAACACCTTGGTTTTTTCTCAGCATTTCCTGATATATTGAAACTTCCTTAATTCCAATGGATTTTACAATACTCGATGTTAGTCGTAAACTCGTAAAAACAAATTATTACTGCCACAAAACAGTTCTCGAATATAAAACAATTTCGTATTGCGCAGCCCAACCACCTAATGACATCTTTAATATGGCGGTCGCGTTTTAGTCATTTCTCATGCAGCGAAACACAACAATAAAATATCCAGAAAACTGCATTCGCAGCGAGGCAATGGCGTTAATCAGAGAATCTTAGATATCGAGATATCAAAATAATTATGTGCGAAATTTGTGCAATGAACGTACACCGAGAGCGATTAGCAAAACCAGCTCACTTTCCAGAAACGATCGCTGACGATACTTAAAATAAATAATATCAGTAAAAACGGTCGTTACAAAAAATGTTTAATTAATTTTTTTAAAAGAAGGTTTCAAATCCCAGAAATTACTTCTTTTGTACACTTTGTATTTTTTCGTATAAACCCAGAATTTAGTAGTTGTGAAATCAGATGATTTATTACAAATGTCACTTGTTTAACATACCAAAAGTTATTACAAGTTTTGCATACAATAACAACGCTAACAAACAATTTAAAAAAATATACTTAGTATATTGTTTCTAGAAAATTGACACTCGAAATGTGTTTGAAGAAAAAACGATGAACAATAATAATAAATGTGATTGGAAGTGAAATGAAAAACATGTATTATAAATTATGTAAATGTAATACGAATGACTGCAAATGAAATAGGCATATTTGAGAAACTATATAATGTACGTAAAACAATTACACATAGTATATAATTTATTAATGAATGTGATGGATTTTCATATAATTTTCCAATCTTCATCGAGGAATTCGGAAATGTTTGATGAAGTGTTTTATGAAAATTTTAGGACAACATTTTCGATCTAAAAATAATCATAGGTGGATTTACAAGGCCCACGATAAGGATTTGCCCGTTAAGCACGTCATGCAAATGTAAGCGTATAAATTTTTATTGAATCAAAATATTAATGTTTGCCCTACACCCCCTCGCGAGGGTTCAGTTTCAAAATCCGCCCATGCTAATAAAATCTACGCTAATTGTTTGATTATCGTTACATTGATTTGTTAAGAAAGAAATCTGGTCATAACCAAATCCCTCGTCCTTGACTACTTAGAATTACTGAAGTTCTGAAAAACTATGAACAGAATATGTTCGTTTGCTGTAATGATGTCACCCCATTTCATTGTTTTATTATTATTTTTCAAGCTAAAATTGTCTGCGTCTCAAATTGCGGAAATATTGTTAATGAGAACGCAGCTGGCAGTTCGAGTGTAAAAGCGTTAAGAAATTTTACACCATAAAAAAATTCAAGATAACCAAACGAAAAATATGTGGAAAATAACAAAACTTCTTATAAATGTGAATTGAATTTTAAAATGTATATATTTGATAGTGGTCCAGGAGTCGGTTCAAATCTCGATCCAGTACGGGATCTAACACAAAAGACAAAGCAGAACGTTTCAGCAAGCATGACGAATTCTTCAAATACCTGACTTTTGGAATCGGTAGAATATGTTCAGAAGTCAAAAACATTCATCCCAGCATATTAAAAAACAATTTTGTTAATCAATGTATTTAAAAGTTAGAAAAGATTCTTATACAAAAGATTCGTATTCGAACATTTCAACAAATACATTTAAAAATAAAAACTAAAAAAGTCTTCTGAATTTTCGTCAAGCGAAATAAAACTTCTTCCATTATTGCTGAAAAATGTTTGCATCTTCTTGTAGTATAAAAAAAACAAGAACTAACAGTTATTATTTTTTCAAATTAAGGAACTTTTTTCGTTTAGAAATATACAGTCATTTTGATGTATTTCTGATTTCGTCAAGCCTATTTGTTTCGTAAGATCAACATTCAACAACTACTAAAAAATGGATATACCTACTTTATGGCGGTTTTGAAATAATTGTTTGCAAAAAATCCTTTTTGGATCTAAAAAAAATTCACTGATCCAGATCCAAGTACCGGATCAAACTGAAATGCATTCCTTTCGCTAAAATTATTTCAATATGCAATGTCTAGACTGAAAATCTACGAAACCAAAAAAAAAATAATGTTTTCCTCTAAACAACTACAATAAAAGTAAAGTATCAAGCAAAGGATCAAAGTCTTACATTCTAGAAGTTTCTTTTGTAAGCGAATCTATTTGATGTTAATTTTAAGTAAAAGTATAACAAACAAATTTCAAATCGAATTGCATAAAATTGTTAACTTATTTCCATATATTCCATTATAATGTTTTGTTAAATAACTTGTATAATTATAATACATTATAAATAAAACAATAAAAGTGATGGAAAAACGGTCAAGCAATTTCAAAAAAATATATTTAAATTTTCTTACTTGTAACTGCCCACGACAATCCTTTCACAATTCCCCACAACGTCATGTTCAAATCATTTTTGCACTTAAAATTTCTAACGCTATTCAATCCTTGCTCGAACAGTCGAAACTCAGCTTCACTGATAATCGACGACTTCAATATTCCCGGAAAATGTCTAAAACTGCTAAAGGATGATCTTGTCGAGTTTGGAAAACTTTCCTCCCGCGCCCCAACATAACTGAGAGCAAACACTACGAGAAGCAGTAATTTCTGCATCTTCGACACACTTTTCATCAAACAAACCGAAAAATAAACTTCAAAACAGTTCTATTTATTTTTTAAGAAAAACCAAAAAAAAATTGTTGGAACAATCGTAAATGCATAGAACTTCCCGAGCAGTGCAAAGGAGCTAGAACACCAGCGCATGCGTATTGTTGGGGCTTCTGTATGAAACTGAGCTGCAAGCTGCGGCCAGGAACAGTTCAAGCTGTGTTTCCGTGTTTGATTTTGTTAATGGTCGCACCTCGTCGAACACCTTCAGAGTGTCAGCTTTTGCTAACGTCTAATCCACACATAACAATGTCGAGCCAAGTTGCGCTGGAGCACAGCCTCTCACTTGAACCAGGGGTACACGGGCTCCGGTAGCGTGACATCAACGATGACCACTGGTCAAATGTTGGTAACCGTCTTACTGAAACGTTGCAGAAACAAGTTGTGATTCATTCATGCCAGTCGCCTGCAGCACGCCAAAAATTCTAAATTCACGATTATTTCACGGCTGCGGCTGCGTACCTCTTGAGTTCATTGGAACAATTTCACATTTGATTCAGCCTTCAGATTTGCTACTTAAAAGGGATGATCACATTTTGCTAGCCTCTGAATTTCCAATGTCATACAAAAAAACGCTAAAATCTTTGAGGCAAACTTGAACCGATAAATCATTTGTTTTTGTTGCCGCATTTTTGTTCACAAACGGCAACAGAGAATATTCAAATTCTAAACGAAAAAAGAAACGGTTTTCCCTGTTTGGCGACATAAATGCGTCACTAGCAGAAAAGCCGCATAGAAAGATAATGAGAAATCACAAAACTGTATTCTTTTTTTTCACTACTGTTTTAAGATCTGATGGAGCTGACTGAAATTTCTAATGTTTCTAGACTTTAGTATTGTTCAATTTATTTTTTGGTCAGAACTCAGACACCAACTAACAACGAAATAGTTCCAAGTTTATGCGAATTTATTTGGAATAGTAAAATATGTTTCTCGCATGTTGTGTTATAAAATTATTAAAATTAAAAACTATTATTTATTTCAAAAAATTAGTTGAAAAAACTGTGGTTCTGAAAGTGTACCACGTGAACCAAACCACACACGCAAATTTGGTCCATTGAATATGTAATTAATGACAAAAATAAATAAATAGAAAGGTTGAAGAGTTAAAAATAGCTTCGCACTATTTAAATTTAAAATTATTTTCCCATTTAACCACAAAAACAAAAGTGAATCGTATTTTTTATGAATTAAAAGAATTAAGCAACGTAGCAAAAGGAGGCAACTAATTTGATTTCAAATACTTTTGGGTTAAAAATTAATTAAAAACACAATTCAAATACAACATGTTGAACGTTTTTTTTTTATTTGTATCCGTTTATTAATATATTTTTTGTTTTTGCTCTTCGTCCACTGCTGTAAAGTACAATTACAAATATGCGATAAGAATATAATAATAATGTTTTATTTCATTTTCTTTTTTAATAAATAAGTTATTAAACAACTAAACAAAACTTCTTTAAATTGAGAAAAAATTATAAATTTAATGATTTCGGTAATAAAAATAAATTATTATAAGTCCG
Source organism: Leptogaster cylindrica (assembly GCA_963082835.1). Lineage (NCBI taxonomy): Eukaryota > Metazoa > Arthropoda > Insecta > Diptera > Asilidae > Leptogaster > Leptogaster cylindrica. Next base: position 18,602,701 of record OY720108.1, read on the forward strand.
CAGTCTGTCGATGAAAACTATTTATTTGAAAGTAGTAATCTTATTCGTAATATACGAGTATGTGCTGTGTAAAGAGACTACTTGGATAAAAGGAATCTGCTTAGCATGCATGGCAGAAAGATGACAATTATTCGCAAATGAATTATTGTGCGTTTATAGGGAATTATAAAACTAGAAAATATAATTTTCAAAATAAATTAAATTCGCTCTTATAATGAAGAGCATTTATTATTTACAAATAAAGAAAAAATTCTAAACAAAAAAAAATATATAATGCACAATTTTCCACCCTTTGGTCGTAATTATAATTTGGCCATGCATTTACAACATAAGCATTTAACTAATCATACTTCCTAAATAAATAGTCGTATGCCTAAAGAGATTCGTAAATTACATTGCATTCAAAAAACGCGTCTGAATCAACATACAAAACAAAATCTTAGAGGCTACTTATTAAATAGTTGAAAAATATCAATTCACAAAAATTGTTCGTACTAAGGACATAAATAAAGATTATGTTAAAGTAAATAAAATCAGTTTCGATATTTGGGAGTAACTAAAAATTGTTATTTTCATTATTTTCGAAATTCACGCTATCCTAAACAAAAATTGATGAGGAAGATTTTCGAAATCAAATACATCCTAAACAAAATAATAAAAAGAACAACAAATTGGTCAAAGAGATCATCTTATCACATGAAAAGAGTGAAATTTAAAAAAAAAAAAAGTTTCTATAAGATAACGTGTGCTGTAAATGTTTAACGACTTTATAAGTAAAAATAAAATTCATCGTTTCTTATTCGTTATTTAGCTGGAATTCAATATAATTAATTTATGCATTTATCTTCATCAAAAAGGCATGCTAAAATAAAGGCCCTCGTCGGGGGCCACTCTCAAACTCTATAAATAACGTGGTGGTCCTGAATTATATGACCCTTGCGGAGGTTGCGCCTGATTGTGGATTTCATATGGAGAGTCAGGACGCTGCATGAAGTGATGGTAATTGCCAGATGCCAATTGATGCTGGAACGAAGAAGAGGAATGCTTAGTTAAGCAGGAAAAAAACCATACGCGAACAAGGCAAAAGTATGACCAAAAAATATATATACAGGGTGCAACAGATAGTGGGACAAAAGCAATGAAATAAAAAAAAACGATGTAACTTCTGAACCAATAGCTTTATATACATAAAAATTTAACCAGAGGTTCCTTAGTATAATTGCCCCAGCGGCCACCACCCGCTCGCGACGGTCCACAGTGATCCCGCTGCCGAACAAAGGTGGTCGTGAACGATAAAGTTCTAAATATACCTATAAATTATACTCAATATTGTCATGTCGTATATCCAATTTGAGATTTCTAGTTCGAATTGTTTCTGAAATAAAGCTTTTTGAAAATATCAGGTCAATGCAACAATTTTTTGACCATCAATATCTCAAAAACTAAAAGTTCAAAAATTCTGAAATTTCATAATTTAAATACTCCTGTAAGGAACTGATAGTAAAAAAAAAATTATCCAAATCGGTGGTCACGGTCCAGACCATTGGTTGAATGACCCTGACCCTCATTAGAAGATAAGTTACAGAGGGCCCATAGGTCAGAGTAGCGAATAATAGCAGCTATCTATAATTATCGTTACATGAAATAAGGTTTGAAGAATATTTTGCAACATATAACACATTGTGCAAAGATGTGAATCATAGTTAAAAGTTTAAGTTAAAAAGATCAAAAAAGACAATTTAGAAAAAAAATCGGAGCTTGTGGTCTACGTAGTATATACTCCAAAATAACACAAAAATACTATTGAAAATGCATTAATCGTAGACTAGATAACTTTTTCTTGGAATTCCATAATAAATTTGAGACAATTAACTGTGATTCTGAGAAATAAATTACAAAAGAAATCGCTACAATTACGACCAATGCTCAAATAAATTCTTTGTTCGGAGTTTGTTCATTTTTAACATTCGAAAAACTAACAAAAGTGAAGTTATTTCGATATTTTTCAAAAACGCCAAATAATTAGAAGTCCCACGGAATGCAGTCAGGGGAGCTAGGGGGACGCTAGAAGGAATGTACGTTTCTCGTAGTGTCTGCACGCTATTTATAAGTCTTAAGGGTTGTGAACATATCACTTGAGTTTCCCCTTTGATTACGTGTTCATCACACGTGATTTTTGCACCGGAAAACAATCTTTCTGGGTATTTTTAAAAAATTTATAATTTCAGGCGGTGAACACAGCAGCGCGATTTGTATGCTGTATACTAAAAAACTGCAGCTACGTTTTGATGTCGCAGAAAACTAAGACCCAATGAGGTGTCAAAGCAAGCCCTCAATGCGCATCGAAGTTTGTCCCACTTTATCTGTCGCATCCTGTTATCTCCACTCCATTGATTATATCAAATTAAATTACAAATTATCCGATTTCAAAAACAACAAACTCAACTTAATGTAAAGTCGCATACCTGAATACCTCGCAGAGCTACGGATCCAGCAACGCCCATTATATGACTTGGTCCATCTCCCAGATCCAACTGCAGACTATCAGGTGGCTCTGCAGAAAGATGGAGTTGACCTAAAGATGCTGTGGCCATTGCGACATCGGGCATCATGTCTGATAGGTGTCCTTCCGGACAAGAATTGGTGCCTTCTTGCTCATTTACCGGAGGGAAACGATAATCTCCTTCTGTAATCAATGCGGGAAGTTCAGCCCGATGGCTGGACATACGGCCATAATTCGAATGGCTTAAATGTTGCCGCGGAAAGGTCATATTGCGATTATAGCAAGAATTTATATTTTGTACTGTTGCATCACTGGGTAGAGCTGGCGAGGGGGGCGGTGTCTGATCTTCCTCAATATCTTCGGTTTGCGTTGCAGCAACTTCATCTATACATTGGTTCATCGAGTTTTCAAGGAGATCAGCAACAGCATCAGGCAAATTGAATTCCCTGACCACACGAAGTCTGATTTGTCGATTAATTTCATGTTTTGACGATAGGGGCAGCAGCAGTGCCCTTTGACACATGGGAGATTGCCGAAGTTTGTGCTCGCGCTTGATCATCGCCGCCATTGTTGTATTATCGGGGGCTGGAATGGCGGCGGCCGCTGCAAGCACATCGACATTTTCGCTGCCGGCATTTATGCGGGATACCATATACAGTGTATCTGGGATATCGGGAAGGTGTCTGGATCGTCTCATGCGCAGAAGTTCAACGTGATGCGATGACGCCATACGGTCTTCCAGTAATGCCTTCACTTCCTCGAAATACGGCATAAAAAGTCGTGGACGAACAAATAATCCTTGATTTTTTCCACCCCGAATCCACGCATTAACTCTTAAATTTTCCCGTTCATCGCCGATCATGTGGGATGGTGGAGTGCTTACGAGACCTCTTCTGATTGCTTGACAAAGAATTTCACTGTTTGGTGGAAGAACATGATCCATTCGCACGAGAGGTAAGAGATCTGATAAAATTTCTCTTAACTCCACGTCGCTTAGATCTCTCTTTTTGACCCCCTTCCGGGTCACTGAATGGGCAGTGTGACTTAACAAATTCGGTTCGCGGTCTTCCATGCGCTGTATCAGCTCCTGCTCGCCCCATTTCAGAACCGCCTGGAGCACCTCCAGTTCGGATGCTTGTAAGAAGTTGCTTTGCAATGCACATATCAATTGCGATTTGTCTAACTGATGGAGGACAGGTGATCCAATCACAGCGGAAAACTCCTCACGCAAAAACTGGCAAGCCTGACGAAATACCCAAGCGGATCCATGCGGCTGACTGCCCCATTTGAGTACTGTCGGCAAAGTCTCCAGCGACAGCCACTCTAAGATTAAGTCCTCGCATCCTTGCGCTAAGATGTCTAACTCAAGGAACCGTCCGATCTGATATAGCTCCATTGCTTCTTCCAGTGGAGTTGGTCGAGTGCGGCCGGTGTGTGTCAGGGCGTGCACTTCCCCTAAGCTACCTGCGTTGCTTCCACTGCCAGCACCCCTTAGAATTAGAGTTAGATCAACCGTATCTAAATAAATGGCATGCAATAGCACTCTGGCGTATCTCTTTGGAATCACACTCTCGTCAAGGACAATCCTCGTGGGAACATGCAACGCCCTCTCGGTGTACTCTTCCACATTCTTAGTGCGTCGCTGTATCAGATTTCGGAAGAATGGTGATCTAGCACTCAGAATAGCTTTATGGCATGGCAACTCCAATTTTGGCCGGAATCCATATTCCGAGCTCCCGGAATCGGGTCGATGGTAATCGCTTCCTTCTGATGTAAAAACTAGGGCTGCGTCAGCATAGTCCCCGGTTTCGAGCAAGTAGCGCAGATCGTGCTCCAATGGATTTGGAGTACCAAAATCGTCCCCCAACTGCCGCAGAATATTGATATCGATCGTAGGATCGTGGGGGCACAAATCTCCCGTGTACAGATATCTCAGCAGCGAGGAAAACATTTGAACGTCGATGGGAGATGAGGGCAGCTCTAAGCATATTCGTGCTCCGAAACCGGGACATCCGGCCAGTAATTCGCGAAAATACGAACATCTGGCTGATAAAATAGATCTATGCACTGGAAATATGGTGCCACGAAAAACTAAATCACAATCCGTACAATTTTTCAAATCAAATAATGTCGACAGGTCTTGCTTGAATGTTGTGGCAGGAGGTCTAGCTAATTCCGCTTGAACAGATAAATCTTTCAGGGCAGCCAGGGCTTCATATTCTTCACACAGTGCTGCTAATTCTAAGGGACTCCAATCTGAAACAAAATCTCGCAGGACACGAGCATGATCACACGCCTTTGATGAGCGTCGCCTACGGATGAACTTCCTCTTCAATGTTGCAAACCCAGTAACTCTTTTTCGTCGCTGCTCCCTATAGTTTGCTCCACTGCCGGATGATTGCATTCCGGAAGTAGACGGAATAGCCGGACAGTCTGAAGACGTTGCGGCCCCCATCTTACTGAACTGACTCCGTCAGTTGCTATTCACTTCCAACTACCAATGCAACTACTCCATCGGGTACATCCAAATCAAATAATCTGGAAACGCAAAGAAAGTACTTTGAATTGGTTTTCATTTGGTGAACTAATGGTAACTATTCTATGTTCTAAAAGGAAATCTATGACAATTTTTCAGGTGCAGGATTAGATTGGCGGCCGATTCTACATTTCAGACTTTCTAATTCAAATTCAAATATGAAAATACAGCATTCGACACAAATGTTTCTCACTGTAAATGATGAAGACTTCTTTCTAACATTCCTTGGAATAAGTTTACAAATAAATGTACATGTAATGTAAGCATAATTTCACCAAGATTGGGGTTGGAGAGGTTTAAAAAAAAATTGCCATGTTATGTTGCAATGGCGGTTAAATTTCAGAGAGAAAATTCCACTGGAAATAAATAGAAAACGATCGAATTATAATTTTCATTGCTCGAATTCGAGTTTTTATCACTGTTAAATAATAAATTACTTGTGCAGACGTGAAATCTGAAATCTGTTAAAGGACAATCAAGGACCAATGTTGACTACTTCAGTAATTTAATGTTTCCAAAATTGTACATTCTTCGAGTTCCCGTGATGCATCGAGTATATTCCCGCGGTGTTTACAGTTGGGCCTGCAAATTACTTTAGCGTTTAATTTGCAGGAGAAACGATTGTCTTATTATGGTGAAACCCATAAATCCTTGCAATCCAGTGCGGTGACGTCATAATAAACGCAATGATATGAACAAAAATTATTTAGGGATGCACAGAATTCGGCAATTCAATTTAAACATAATTGAAATCAATGTTTTCCAACCCGTTTTTTTTTATGTGTACCGTTAAAGTAAAATATGGCTTTCATGTCCTGATAGGCTTTTTAGAACTTCGTTTCTTTTATTGGTTTTTTATGGTTCAAACATGGAAAACGTTGGAAACGTAAAACTTATTTAAAGGCGCTGTAAAATTATATCGCTTTGTGTTACATTATTACGAATGGCTTTTTGTCAAGTAGATTGCATACTGCATTATTTGTTGTTTGGTTGCAATTGATAACGTGACTTGTTTTTAGATTAACTTTTAACAGATTTTAATAGATTTGCTCTTTATTAAGTTCCCCTTGCTCCGTTTAAAAGCTTCAACAAATTGCTTTTGTCACATGTGATGGAAAACGGAACAAGATGGAAATGCTTCGGCTTCCTCCTTTTGAGCATCCTGCGAGGGAATTCAGAACATTCAAAAGGTCTAACGCAGACTCATTGTTTGTTGCTTGGCTCGTCTTTTGATTATCGTGACGATAATTCCAGCAGCAAACAGAAGCTTCATGGGGTTCTAAAATACTCGAGCAATCATTGGTTTTGTTCATTCTAGCAAAATAGTGGAAAGTTAGCAAAGAGAACTTCTAGTCTAAGAATTATTTGTCTAAAGTTGTTCTCCAGCTTGCAGTATGCACTTCCGATACTTTCTTTGCGCGCCGTTTTTACATTCGATAACTTTCATACATCTCGACAGAAAAAAGATCGCCTCAAGATCATTCCGGGGAATTACATAATAATAAAAGTTTTGATACGTTTAGGCACTCTGAACATTTTTTCAATTTGATAATGTTTTAGGTCAGCGCGAATTGTACCTCCTGAAATATAAACTCATCTGAGGGACAGTTTCGATGATGGTATCTGTCCCGGAAATTCGCGTAGCACTTTCCTCCGAGGTTGACTTTGGTTTGGCCAGTTCATTTCCTGGCATTAACCCTTTGCATATTGTTATTTGTATGTCCACTGCATCAGTGACCACAGACTTTGTCGTTGCTTCCGAATTTACAAAGATTATTCCATCTGCCTCTGCTCTGAGTTCACTGAATAACAAGTCCAACGCATTTCCAACATAATTGGTCTGGCGAAAATGAAATCGCAGAACTTTGACAGCAGCGTTTTTGGAAATTTTCTCTTAAACTTTCACATGTCAAAGAAAAACTGCACTTTTTAACGTAAAGATATTCACTTACGCAGTATGTTTCACTTCAGTAACATATCTGGCTTGTTCTTCCAGCAAATGATATCAAAACAAATCTTTAAATTGTATTCCATGACAAATGCAAGCAAATCTTCATAAATACCTTTAATCACACAGTCAACATCACAACCTTTCCACTGGGCTTAGTTTTAGCATTGGAACTTAAGATATAGTCTCCGCATTTGGACACATGATAAATTTGTGTTTCTTAACAAGTTAATTACTAAATTTTGGAAATTTCCTCGAATTTTTCAAGCAAATTAAGGAACACCAGGCTATCCGTGTAAAACTAAATTTCCCGTAAAATTTCCCTTGGCGTAATTGCTACATTTACCACTCTACAATCTTGACAAAATGAAATTTCCCGCAAAAGGGGAAAGTTTGATATCTGACAGATTGATTTGCCCAGGTGCCAATTTTTCCGGGAAAATCTCAACTGAGATTCTCACTAAGAACCACCGAAAATACTTGAAATCAAATTAGGTGGGTTGAAAATTGTAAGAATGTGAAATCCCCAAAAAATTATGATCCGTTCCGATCCGGAAAACGTTTTAAAAAAAATGTTTGCAGAGGTCTAGAGGTTCACGCTTCTTATATTAAGAAAAAATTTCTCGAATCCGGTCGAAATCTTGTTTTTCAGATGGCTAACGAAGGGAACAATTTCACTAACTGTTTTTAATGGATTTAAAGAAAATTTCCCGGTTTGGAGGGGAAAGAAACAGATTTAAAGTGGGAATATAAACAAACACGCTCAATAAATGTGACAGAAACAGGTGTATATATCACTTCACGAAAACGCCTAGATTACACACACACTTGCACGACCAACAAATTTATAACCTATAATATTACTGCTTTCTAAACTAGTACTTCATTTCTTCCTATATACGGAAAATGTGTACTATGCATCGAAGTGTTGTACTTGAATGGGCAACGTTCAAGCTCTTTGTAAAATATTATACTATTTTTAAATAATAAAGTAAGTAATGTGATATCAAATAAGTAATTTTGACGTATTAATAAATTGCAACGACATATAATACTGAAAGTACCTCAAAGTACGAAAATGGTGGACAGCCCAAAATTAGAATAAACCATGAGCGCCGTCTTACTTATTACTTATAGTTATAGTAACTAATAATTTAAGTCCCTTTGCGCTATTTTCAATATGACTATTTATTAGAATTTTACGCTTATCATCGTTCTAATAAGACATATTTTTATTTTTATTGGCAAACAATTATTGCAAAACAAGTTTTGGTAAATTGGTAGATATCGAAATAAGGGGAATATTCAGCTATTCAAACACATGCAATACAAGAAGCGTGTGAACTTACCCTTGGCTCACTTTCAACTTTTTTTTTAAAGCATGTTTTTCATGCGTATTTGAATGGGAGGATTATAATTTTTTGGGTATTTCACGTTTTTACTTTTTTCGACGCCTATAATTTCCAGTTTCAACTAATTTTAGTAGTTTTTTAGTAAGATCCAAATTTCAGAATTGTCCTAAAAAATTGGCCGCTCAGCTGAGGAGAAAGGAAAAGCAGTCAGATTGACACGTTCCCCTGCAGATTCGGGAAATTTCAATTATTCCAAATTTTGGAGGTTTGGGTTATTTTTGTGCAAATACTTTTTGATAATTTTGATTATAAATATTTGGCCAGTGAATTCATTGTTATCACGATTTTGTAGTCAAATTTATCGCTGCCAATGCTATACGGAACCTTAATTTCAGAGTGAAGCATATCATTTTGTAAGTTTCAAGAAGAATTAAAGATCACCAATATCAGCTTTAATCAAACATTTAATAGATTATAAATAAATTTTGCTTTAATCGCACATTGTTTTTGTTTAGCGCACGACAATTAGGAGTAGGATTGAGACTTAAAAACAAAAACAATGACAGATATGCCAGAGGAGACCGTTGAAATCCCAGTCTTTGGTCCAGCAGCATTAGGGCTTCATCGAGTTGGGACTGCACTTCCACCGAAGCCCCAACCAAAACCGATTCAAGTCCTGAACGCTCGAGGGATGCCAGCTAGGATCCGGAAGAAAAACAGGCTGTTCTTCGATGATGACATCGTAAATGATAGTCGTGCAATGCGGAGTGGAACATCACCGAAAAAGTCTCCTAAACCCGCCGTTGTGACGAAAGCTTCACCAAAGATCTTAAAGAAACGCAAAGCAACGCCTACTAAATATGTAAAGCCAAAGGAGGCGGAGAAGAAGGTAGTCTCTACTGCAACACCATCAATAACAGTTATTCCTGCCGACAAAAAAACAGGTCAGAAAATTGGTCTCAAATTGCGAAACCTGCTCAAGTTGCCGAAGGCGCACAAATGGGTCATTTTTGAATGGTTCTATTCGTTCATCGACCAGCCATTGCTCGGCGGACGCAACGAATTCCAATGTTATTTAGACGAAAAGTTCCCTACCTTGAAGATGAAGAAACTCAGACGTGTTCATTGGGCGAAGATTAGACAACTGATGGGCAAGCCAAGAAGATGTTCTCAAGCTTTCTTTGACGAAGAACGGGGTGAACTAGAACGACGTCGTCAGAAAATTCGGTTGCTTCAAACTAAGAAATTTGGAGCAAATCTTTCCTTCACATCGGATTTGCCCGCTGAGATTCCTTTGCCGCTCCCAGTTGGAACAAAAGTAACCGCCCGCCTGAGAACCCCTCAGGATGGAATATTTTCCGGAAGTGTAGACGCGGTTGATTCGGTCACGAGCACTTATCGCATAACTTTTGATCGATATGGTCTAGGAACACACTCCATTCCGGATTATGAAATAATGGCCAACGATTTCCACGAGACCATTTCTGTAGCAAGTCTAGTAAATGATTATCGACCACGCCCGGGCTTGAACGGAAACACAGCAGGGGTACCCGGAAAAGGACGCAGTATCCTAAACAAAAGCGATCCATTAATTGGTCAAGATGGTCTTGCATTTAAGAATCCCGTCATGACTCGCGAGACAATTGGGGCATACTCCGTTAAGCTGCTTGAGCCCATCGTTCGCTTGAAGAAAGTGCTGGCCATGAAGGAAGCAAAAATTGCCAAACTTTCAGACTTGAATGCGGAGGCCGAAGTTCAAAAACCCTTTGTTACAGCATTTTCAGACGAATTCCAGCGGAAGTACGCCAGTACAGTTGTGTCCATTGAAAGAATCAACGAAGAGATTGAAACCTCACTGTCGAAAGTGCACACCTTCTCCAAGGAACTGGTAAAGGAACCTCATCACGCCGCACTGTTATCTCCGAGCTACTTGCGGGAAAAGTGTCGTACAATGGCCGTGGAGGCGGTGTCGCGAAACAATCAAGGCAACATAAAACAGGAGAAGCTGCTAAGTCTAATTACTAATCTCAGCACTGTGATGCAAGTTGCCTCTCAACTGACTAGCGAGTCGAATGTACATGTGGCGAAAATTTTGGAGGGATCCATTGAGGAGGTGAAGCAGGTTATACACCCATCCAACGTTGAAGTCTTCCAGAAACATGTTCAGATTCACTTGCATCATATTCGGTTGAGTCTAGGGCAAAATTCGATGAGTACACCAGTGAAATCCCCTAACAAAAAGGAGGAGGAACACTCTGAAAAAGAAACCACATGAACAGTCATTGGTTGATGGGCTGCAGTGACATTTTGTGTTGTCTATCGAAGAACTCTATTTTTACAAATTTTAGTAGTAGTTTTTCTTTTGAAATATTATGTAAACACTGTTTTCGGAATAAGCAGAAGTGCATAAATATATATTTAATGAATTACGCGTTATCGTCAATTGAACTAATTTATTACATTACTGAAATGCCAAATGAGATGAAAAAGGGAAATATTCCACGTTTTTGGTGTTTTCCACTGATATAGCCATTTTTTTCTTTATACTAAAGCGCATAGTTTTGCATAAAACTATTTCTTGCATCGTTATGCTGTAAGAGGCAATTGAGGTTTTAGCTGAGGTTAAGAAGGGAAACTTCCAGGAATCTTTCCCTTTTTAACAGCGGTTAGTTTGCTTTCGCGCCACCAGAGAGCGCTCAGTGTGTCGGGGTTAGAAACGGCCATTCTGCTTTGTTTTACTTTCACAAAGTTTATGCTTGTGATGATAGGATATTAACTTTGCGAAAACTTGTGTTCTTGTTTCTGCCGTTATGTTAATGGAAATCTTTCGACAGCTAATTAACACACTTCCCGTCATCCAATCGAGCATTCTATATGTTTTTTTTTTAATTTTTCCTGCTTAAAAATCTGTGAGATCAAAAAGGAAAAGATTCCACCAACTTTGAATTTGTACACAAGTCTTATTAATACAAAAAAAAATCAAACACATAATAGCCGGATATAATAATTGAGGGTATCAGGAACAACTTTGTAATACTATAAAGTTTCTTTTAGTTTACCGAAAGTTTAATTATCTGGAATCTTGCCCTTCATCACAGCCGTTCAGTTGCATATGACAATTCCTGGAACACGTAAATTCGTTTGGCTTTTTAGACCACATTTCAGTGGCTCCTAAAGTTCCAAACGGTTATAGGAACAGGTAGGGAATAAGTACAGTTTACGGACTTGACGCGGATGGATAGTGGAATTGTTTATAGACATGTATTTTGGACTGATTTTTAGATGGTCTCCTGTAGTTTTCAAAATATTTTAGTTTAATGTTTCAAAAATTACCTGTAATTTTGGCACATTTATTCCTTACATCTAGGCCGCTATTTCATAATTGTCAAACCAATTATACTTTCTGTATTAATTGTTTAATGAACTTAATTAATGATTTTTTGGCTTAAGATATTTTAAAAAAAAAACTCATTCGTCTTCACTCTCACTAGATTCCATCAGCCAATTAATTAACTTTGAGAGACTTTCTCGGAGGTCACTGGATTCAGTCAATAATCCGTTGTACCAAGTGAGGATTGCTTCTTCGCTGACATATTCCTTATCATACAAATAATGAACAATTTGCTGAACACTAGAACCGTTCATGCTTTCTTCGTCAAAACAATCCTGAAAATTTGAAACAGCCAATAACTAATTGTTATTATTATATAAAATTAAATTATTACCTCAAGTGCTTTCAAGCAATCCCTCATTGAATCTTCTGTTTTAATGTAATTCTTCATAACTGGACCCAGATGCGATAAAACCTGATGAAGAATTGTCACAATACTCCTTTCGCTATTCTTAAACTCCGACAGGGAAAATATGGCCTTAACAACATAGAAGTTAACTTCTTCCAACGTCATATTGTACGCGTAACGAGAAGAGTTTATTTCCAAAATTAAGAAATTTGGATCGGATTTATCTTGGAAGCCGCGCTCCAAAGAGTCCACAACTTCCGATAAGAAAACTGCAAAAAAATTTTTGAGTAAACATTCTGAAATATCATACTGCAATTACTGTGGGAGTCGTCCAAAGCTGGTGATACAATCTTCGACTCTGCTCCCTCTGTACTGGAATCGTAATCACTGTAGTCACACTTAAAAGGGATTTTAGCCATTTTTGGGATGCCATATTTATTAGTTTCCACTTCCTCGTCCTCAGAATCCGATGCCGTGACTTCCTCATTTTCATCAATCAGGAAAGCTGCTTTACTCAACTTCATGTTGATGTTGTCTTAAGTAAATAATTAATTGGTGTTGTGAAAAAATTTGGCATTCTCACCTTCATCCGAGCAGGTACTTTGCAGTAATGCGTTGGCTAGTTTTGTATTTGTAGGTAAAATAACATTTTCGCCCAGGACTACTCCATCAAAGAGCTTTGAACCAGTGCCAACTTGTGAGCCTCTTCCAATCACACAGTATTCCAGGTTGCAATTATCTTCAATAACTGCTCCATCAAAGACAAAAACATTTTCTAACACGCAATTTTTTCCAATCTTACAGCTGTTCCCTACAACTGTTGATGACAATAAGGTTCCACTACCAATGGATGTTTTATCACCAACAACCACATTCTGTTTAAGAATCGCCTGCGAAATACTTGCAGATAAACTTTTGTAGATGTTATTCCTTAAAAATACGTATTTCCTGCAAAGATTCGAAATACCCATGTCGGGTACCAAAGGATATACGTAGCGATTGATCACATCAGCACTGACAATCTGATACGCTAGCCAATTGCTCAATTTCCTGCCGTATTGCTCCATGGGAAGAAATGATACGTAAATTCTACTATCCAAGATCTCTTCGTTGATGAGCAATCCCTTTATGAAGTCATCACGTGATTCAAAATCGAAATTATCGCTGAATAACGAGAGCATCGACGGTGAGCCTATGGCAATTTGAGGATCAATTATATTGTGGTGTAATGTTAATTTCGAATTGTTGAGAAAAATTTCCAATGGAATTTTAAAATTTGGCTCCTTGACGTTCTGTTTAAGTCTTTGGTGAAAATGCAGACGCCTACTGTTCCGATCAAAGCCAATCATTACCTCATCACCTACTCTGCACGTATTCTTAGCTTCTTTATAGACAACAGTCATTGAAGCGCCTCTATCAAATTTTGCAGTTTTCCTAAAATACATTCCAAATACAAAATTTAACATAAATTATGAAAATGCTGTACTTATGCTCTTGCAGAATGCCAGTTAAATCGGCATTAGTTACAGAGTCTGCCCCCATTATGATGAAGTGGCCGCGAATTAATCCTTTTGCATCAAGATCTCTTAGGGCATCTCCGAGAGACCTACTACCTTCTGATCCGATCACAATCACCTTCATATTTAATGACCAAGAACATTTTGAATCGATCCCTTTTCTGCAATGCAAACATAACTTTGTTAAACTGAGTTTACTTTTTAGTATGATATGAAGCTATAACTTTGGAGGCATTGTGCACGAATAGTGGATAACATAATCTGTTCGCTTTCCGTTAGGACTAAATAAGAAAATATCCTTAGGAATTGCAGAATTCATTTCGACATTTCATCATATTTCTAATTTGATTGGAATTGTTTAATATATATTACTTAATGTGTGCTCGAACATCACTTATACATCTGCCTGCATAAACGAATACGTCCTCTACTCCACTTCTGTTCAATGTTTCCAGTGAGTAGTCCAGAACGGGAACATTCACAAGAGGTAGGAGCGCCTAGAAAACAATATTTGTGAGACTTCCAAAATAAACTAAATACTCAACACACTTTAGAAATATTTTGAGTAATTGGCCGAAAGTGGTCTTCATTGCTGTCAGCAACTAAAATCGCCTGAATGACTTCTTTTTCCTTAAATTGATCCATTACAGAAAGAGTCTAAATTGCTCGGGATTTTGAGGTTAGGTTTACGTTGACCAAGTCCCATTGACAGGTATTGACATTGTAAGGGTGAGTTCAGAATATTTTTTCTCTTAGTTCTGTCAAATGTACAAGTGACATGACGGTGCTGTGAATAAAAAAATAACATTTAAGTTTACAATTAAACTGCATTTTATATTTCTGAATTAAATGTTTGAAAACCTGTTATTATTTCGAAAGAGTAGAACGCAATTGACTTCAAAAGCAATCGTCATTTGTTTACATTATTTCGTTTAGTAATGGATCTCAGCTGACGTCGACATGATGTGGTTTAAAAAACATGTAAAATATATTTATTTTGTATATTTAATAGCACCGGTATTTTTTAACTCTACCGAGTCGTTAAGACAGTACACAAAAGCGGATATTAGGAATTTCAGGTAACTTTTGTTGATGTAAAATAAAATGTTCCATGACTAATTTTAATTTAATTAAGGGAGGAAGTGCGGGAAATGTTTCAACATGCCTACGAAGGGTACTTAAAATATGCTAGCGATTACGATGAGTTGCGACCACTGTCCTGTGATGGAGTGGACACATGGGGCAGCTACTCCTTAACACTTATCGATGCTCTGGATACTTTGGCTGTGATGGGAAATTATACTGAATTTGATCGTGTAGTGAAACTTCTTACTGAGAAAACTAATTTCAATAAGGATATAAATGTGTCTGTCTTTGAGACGAATATACGAATTGTTGGAGGACTATTGAGTGCGCATTTAATGTCACGTCGAGCTGGGGTTGATCTTGCACCTGGATGGCCATGCAATGGTCCTTTACTACAACTCGCTGAAGATGTTGCCCGCCGATTATTACCAGCTTTCGATACTAAGACTGGAATGCCGTATGGGACAGTTAATTTAAGATACGGAGTTCCAGCTGGTGAGACACCAATTACATGTACAGCTGGAGTTGGGACATTTATAGTTGAGTTTGGAACGCTCAGTCGACTTACAGGAGATCCCATTTATGAAGAAGTTGCTTTAAACGCCTTGTACGCCCTGTGGAAGTATCGATCTCCTATAGGTTTGTTTGGCAACCATATAGACGTTCAAACTGGTCGTTGGACTGCTCAGGATGCGGGCATTGGAGCCGGAGTAGATTCGTATTACGAGTACCTTGTGAAAGGTGCCATTATGCTTAATCGCCCAGATTTACTCGAAATGTTTCACGAAGGTCGGAAGGCAATTGAAAAGCATCTAAAACGTGACGACTGGTATGTTTGGGTGAGCATGAGTAAAGGTCAGGTTACTTTGCCTGTTTTCCAGTCATTAGAAGCCTACTGGCCTGGGGTGCTCAGCTTTATTGGTGAAACCAATTCGGCAATGAAAACACTTCACAATTACCACTCCATCTGGCGTCAATATGGCTTTCTTCCTGAGTTCTATAAAATCGCCAGCGGTGAGGCAGGAGCCAACAGAGAAAACTATCCATTGCGACCAGAGCTGATAGAATCCACTATGTACCTATATAGAGCAACGCGTGATCCATTCTTACTAGACGTTGGTGTTGACGTGCTACGCAGCATACAGTACAGTGCTCGCACACCGTGTGGATACGCAACGGTAAGCTCATCGTTTGCTTATAGCCTACTGGAGTAAAACGCACTCTTTTTTTTTATAGATAAAAAATGTTCGTGATCACAGGAAAGAGGACCGCATGGAATCATTCTTTCTAGCTGAAACCACAAAATACTTATACTTACTATTCGATCCGGATAACTTTTTGCACAATGATGGCCGGGAGGGTGAGATATTTTCAACACCAAATGGCGAATGCTTAATTGAAGCCGGTGGTTACATATTCAACACAGAAGCGCATCCCATAGATCCATCAGCACTCAAATGTTGCTACGATTTGCCACAGAAAAACGATATCTTTGAAAATTTCCGAATTGAGGAATATTATGGAGAAGTTCTGGAGAAAGTATCAATAAAGCCTGATAACTTTGTGTGTCCAGAACCGTCATGGAAGAAGAGTTTAGATGATATTACGATAGATATTGAAACTGATATTGATTCGAACCTTGCAGCGGGAGAAAAATTCACAGCAGAAAGTTTAAAAACTGTGCAAAGCAAATCTGAAATTGAAATTGATTCAAAAGTCGACGAGTACCAAGTTGACCAAATCCCTCAGCTGTGGTTTCCATTGATTAATATGTTACGCAAAATTTTGTCACAAGTACCTAAATCGACGACATTAACTGAAGAACAAAATGAGCAGCTTATTGTACAGTTAAAGGAAATTATGAGAAACACAGTGTTAAAAGAAAAACAAGATGATTTCTTCAAAACATTAGAAAAATATGTTGGAAAAAGCTCAACCACTGGCGATAAGACTATCTATGAGTTATACAAACTGGAACTTCGTTACCGAGTCAGTGCTGCTATAATTGATAAAATTGCAACATTCCATAAAAAGACGCTGAACGCGCATAAAAATGTGTTGGATGTTATACATAATGTGTACAAAGCAGTTGAACAAGATTCTGCCGAATTACTGGATGACGACCAAAAGTCAATCCTAAATATAATTCAACGAGAGGAACAGTTATACTATCTCCCCCTCAACAACGCAATAAGCATGCTTAAATTTGTTGTACAGCTAAATATTACTGAAAAGGCAGAAGATGAAAATGTAAAGAAAATTTTACAATATTATACATTCGAACAAAATCCAGATACTACCATCGATTCGCCTCTAAAGTTGGACCAAGAAAATTTAAAGTATATCGAATTTGTGCTTATGTTCACGCAAAAATTCGTTGAAGTTATGCATCAGAAATCTGATCTGCTTATGCAGGCACTAAAGGTTGAGGATAGCTCGCGAAAAATTCAAGATTCAGAGAATCTTATATCAGTTGGTTCCGGAAAAGATTTCAATATTCTTGCATCGGATGACAATGATGAACGAAAAAGTAATTCAAATTTGGACAATGATGATATCATTTTAGTTGATAATAAAAAATCTGAGGATGCTGGCTACAAAGAGGGTGACTTAGATGTAGGAGTTGGTACTGTAGAGCTTGTTGACCTTCAAGAATCCACTGAAAAGGAATTCACTGAAAATAGCGATGAACTTCATGATAGTTCGAAATATATTAAGCCAATTCCATCTTCACGAAGTAATATTATAATTGGTTCACAATTTGAAGATACTAGCAATGAGTCTATACTAGCGAATATAGTCCAATCCATGCTGACGTCTTCATTTCCTGTGAAGCCAAAATTCGAGCCGCAATTGCTCTTAGAAAAAATTCGATCTCAGAATGAATACTCTAATTATTCGAAGAATTTTGAATTGTTCACTTGCAAGGCGCAGCCTTATGTGCAAATTATGTCCATTTGGGGAGAAGTTTACTAAGGTTATTATTTAAGTTAATTGTATTTATTTAATTACGTAAAAAATTCTAAAACACTTAACATAAAAATTGTTTAAATGTATAAAATAAAAGTTCAGATCTATTTTTTCGTGATGTTTGAGTTTGCTTTATTCTTTTCTTTTTATAATAAAGATTTACAAAAGGAAAATCGATAGTTAGCTATTTTCGATAATTTAAGTATCTTGGTATTCATGTAAATTTTGTGATAATATATTGATTAAACACTAACAACAGCAAGAAACTACTTCAGTAATTATGGTTATTAATTGATACATTACGCACGGACTTATGTAGAAGTTAATATATTGAGATTCGGAGAAATTTTAAGAATATTTAATGTCATTGCAGAATTTTGTTTTTAATCTTTGATTGAGTATGAGTCATCCTAAGCTCTAAATGCGATACAGTATATGGTCGTTTACCTCAAGGACAAAGTTTTGAAGTGTTTTTATAATACAAACCAAACTGCTGCTCATAATTTTATCTGATATTGTTTTTAGGCAAAATGAGAACAATAAGGACTTTGTGTGCTTATTGAGGAAATCGGATACGAATCTTTAGAATCACGTAAAATAGAGCTATTCATGGAAACGATATTATCCGAGCAGAAACAGGACATTAAAGTCCAATTTCTGTGTGTTTGAATTGTGAATGAATAACCAGGATTTACTGTAAGTGTCCTGTTAGGCTACATTGTCCTGTGACTTCATGGAACCGAAACGAGAAATTTTGTGTAGAAAAGCTCACATCCAACTCATAACAAAAGCTCATGAAGAGCCCGAATGATCGCCGGTAAGCGGGCCGGGAGGGTGAATATATTAAGTTGTAAATTGCGGTCATTTCGAATTATTGCAAATAAATCCTTTCGTTATGAGCTGTTTTGACAGCAAACGGCGCTATTTTTCAGGCGGCATTGCAGCTTCCTTTTTTCCTAAATCAATCATTTTTCAGTTGTCTACTTCTAAATGACTGTAATCATTTAAGCAGACATAAAAGTAAAGCATCATTTCACAAGTTCTTACTCAATTACATCCCATCCATGAAATCCTCTGGAATCATTTGAGATCATAATTTATGAGGAATCGCATTAACTGGAAATTAGTTTATTATAAGGATAAGCGTATGTAAAGGGGTTCGTGCATGTGTTGTGACCGTCTATATAGTATATGGTCACTGAAGAGTGAGGAAACTACCTTCCTCCGGACATTAAACTTTGTGAAGTTGATAAATTAATTGGGGTAGGACACTATTTCCTGGCGCCGTCATTTCCGTCTGTTTGTCTAAAATAATTTAATACGAAGGAATTCGAGAGTACTTTTGATTTATTACAACTTTCATTTCATTATCCGTTTTAGTTATTTTGAGGACAAGTTAAAGATTTATTTGAAAATCATTCCTAATGGTCAACAATAATACAATCGTTATTTCACGAAAATTTCTTGTCGTTGTCTGACAATGAATACTTCCTTACTCAAGCATTGGTATCTTTAATCTTCCTTTTCGCATCAACTTTCTTATTTTTAAAACCTATAGACTAAAAATAATTTAATTTCATTAAAAATAATAATTTTATGTACTCTACTAATTTAAAGTGGAACCGCCCCATTCCACTTTTGGTTTCGTCTAGAGTTATAGAAGGCATCATGAATATGCAGATTAATTTTATTGACCTGACATAATATTTCATATTAATTTTCTATTTACCCTTTAGAAAATTTTTTTTATGCTATTCCAGTTATTTCTATCTGTATCAATTGGAGGACAAAATCAAACATCTCTTAAAAAAATTATAGCATTTTCATCAATAAATCAGTTAGGATGGATATTATCCTCTTTAAGTTCAAATGAAAACCTATTACTAATATACTTTGCCATCACTCATATTCTTTAATATATTTAAAAAATTTTATACAAACCAAATCTTTACCTTATTCATAAATTCAAAAATTTTGAAATTCACATTTCGCATAAATATTTTATCTCTAGGAGGCCTCCATCCATTTACAGGATACTTTCCAAAATGAATAGTAATTCAACATTTAATTCACAATATTCAAATTATACTGATACTTTTAATAACAACTTTACCTCTAATTAATTATTTAACTAAAATTAAGTCGCACTGGGTGAAACCGAGCTACCGCAGCTAGTAATATATTATTATAAATATGAAAGTTTGGATGTTTGTTAGTCAATCACGCCTACACCCTTGGTTCGATATTTTTCATCTTTTGTCCAAAGAACAAAGGTAATACATATTCCAACTTAAAAGCATAGGCTACTTATTTTCGGTTTCAAAATGGTAGACCCAAAATACGAGGGTAGTCGAAAATTTCAAATTTGAAGGGATTTCCATGAGAAGTGGTACCTATTTAAGGATTTTAGGAGAGGCTGACTTCAAATCTGCTATTCAAATTTAGAAATCAAAGATGGCGGATCCAAAATGGCGGCCAAAATTTGTCGATTTCAACGGGTTTTAATGAAAATTAGTACAATGGTTGTTTTGAGGCCACTTATTTCGAATGTTATCAAAATTTCTAAATACAAGAAGGCGGATCCAATATTGCCACCAACACATTTCAAACTCAATTAAATTTATTATTAAATTAGAGCAAAGGGAATTTCGAGGCCACGAATTTCGAATCTACTATGAGAATTCGGAGATTGAAGGTGGTGAATCATTGAATCATAATTAAAATTAGTACAGAATATAGTGAGGCCATTGATTTCGAATCAAATATCTAAATTTGAAAGCTCATCCAAAAATCCAAAAATTTTAGAAATGTTCATAATTATACAAGTTACTATATACGCCGGGTGAAACTCTGTAACTCAGCTACAATTTCCCTATTGGATCCATTTTTTGTTTTTTATTTCCAACATTATTTTCAAAAAAATGAAACAATCAATTTGTAGTTTAAGCTAGCATAGTTTTGCAATATTTCAAGTTCATTGGTAATTATTTGAAAATGGAGTAAATTCGCGATATTTCACGCAAGTAAAATCTAATAATGCATAAATTTGTTCAGAATTTCAGAAGCGTTTACCGTTTACCGTTGTTAACAAATGCGATTCAACACATTACGTGTACAATTTGGAAGAGTTCACCTCCCATGAGTCTAATTTGGACCTTTTACCTTTTGTTGGATGCAATATGCATTGTGTCAGTTGCATGGTTCATTCAATCAGATAAACTGCATCTCTTTGCACCAAACTTCGAATTCAATCAATACAATTTTTGGCACCTGGTGTATGCCGAATTCAATATTGGAACATTTTCTCAGTTTGATAGGAAATGTAGCTTTAGAAGCAAGCAAAATAACCTTGTCCCACATTTACATTTGTTTTTGTGACAAAGGATGCAAAAGCCTTCTGCCAAAACCATAAATGTGATTTATGTCTCTACCTAAAGAGGACGGTCACAGCTGTGTGATAATGAAAATGGACCCAATTTTATCCCATTTTGGAAGGAGCTTTATTTCATTCTTCCACACTTTCATAAGACCCTTCCTTTATCCAAGATATGTTAAACTCTATCTGCCTTCTCTGCAGCAGTGGCTTATTCAATAAATAAATTTTCATGAGGATGAAACTTTGCTTCAGAAATTCTAAGAATTGTACATAATTTACTTTTGAATTCATTTTCGTGAAAACTTGCAATTAATTTGACAATATTTACGAACTTTAAGTTTGAATTGCTGTCCTTATTTTGTGCTATTAAAACTTGAGGTGAAAAATATAAAAATAATGAGAAGAAAGTTAAGTGGTACTCGAAATAAGTTCTTCAGTCAAACAAAGAGTAAATTATAAGGATTTAAAACGGAACAGCAAAACAGGATAGAAAACAATTACGGAGAATCCTTTATTGAGCAACATTTCATGAGTTCTTCATTTGCAACTCTATTCATTTATTAAACTGAAAAATTGGAAACAGTATAAATTTTAATTTGTTGTAGCGGCCATGTTCAATGTTGTGTTTAGAATTAGAACTAGATTAACAATTACTAGAATAATAGCAATTAAACAATTGAATAATATATTTCGAATGAAGTTTAATGCTCCATAGTTCCAAAGTTCTTTCTATAGTTAAGTGTGGCAACAAGCACGCAACTGGGGATTTAATTTGAATTTTAAAGGACTTTGAAAGTTGGAAACAAGTTCATGTTTGCGACTGTATTGCCACGAAAACATTAGAAAATCAATTCTAGAATATATACAGATGTTTTGAAGCTGTCCGATTTCTCTTCAAGTTGTAAATGTTTTTTTAAGGTTTTGAGGAACAACGTGTTTTGCTGACCAATTATACGTTATGAGTAATACATATTTTTCATATTAATTGGAAAATTGGTTTATGATATGAACAAAGGTTGAAGTGAAACTTTGATGATTGTGCGATAAGTTTATTAATGTTAATTAAATTAATGCACAAGCTGCAATCTTCCTAATAAAATTTTCTATTTCAAAAAAAACACAGGCAGTCATTGGGGACTGCCGACAGAAGTAAAAACTTCTTTAAGCGTGTTGGGTGATTTGTGGATTGGCATGAAGTGTGTTGAAAGTTTTTTACAGAAGAAAAAAAACTATGCCATTTAATAGTACTCAGCAAGAGATTTAATTTGATATCACACACGACCCAAATTGGACAACACCAAGGGGGATGGTTCCCAATCCCACCACCTCCAAAAACGTAAAATATTTTTACTACACCGGAAAGATCCCCATTCCCTCATTCTAAATCAAAAAATCCCATGTAAATCCACTCATGTTTATTACCCTAAAACTGTTCGCAAATTTTGAATCTTCGACAAAAACGTCCCTCTCGAACACAAAGTTATTTAGTCAGGTTAATGCATGGATGAAAGTGATTTAAGTGAGTTAATTAGCATGTCGGTGACACGAATTCAAGATTTTACCCATCCAAAAACTGTCCAAAGCGCCAAAAGAAGTATTCACTTACAATTTTTTAAATTTTAAATTTTTTGTATTTATTTAAATTTCAACGTTACTGGATATTTTAAATTTAAATCTATTGTTTTATTATTTTGTCGCTATTTTTCCTCATGAAATCATTTCTTTATCTAAGTAATATACGAGTCCTAAACAAAAGTAAACGGATTTTGTTGAAATGAAAAGCTGTGCCAAAGCAGATGATGAACCGTAAAAACTGCAACTTCATAATACAAAAGGAAAAGGGATCACTAAACGCAAAGAAGGATTAGTAACTTACAAAAAAATATCCATATTCTTCCTTTGAGTTCCTTTATTTCTCGAGATTAGATTGCTTTTAAAAATGTTGTAAAAAGGGATTTAAAAGCATAGTGAGGGTTAAGGAATATGCAAGATGCATCTGTGTTTCGAAAGCAGAAAAAAGCTTACAAATGCAGAATAATTAGAGAAGAACTTATATTTGCAAGGCTATTTTTTTTACATGTAATGGTATTGTGTAAAACGTGGCTGAAAGACATACCGAGATTCTAGACAATCAACAGAAAATGTAGTTTATATGTATTAGATGACAAAGAATATAATAACAAGGTTATGCATTTGAGTTTATACAATATGAATAAACTTAACCTCTTGAGCTCATGGGACGGGTTACGTTGAGGTGTTTATTGTAGCGTTAGTTATTTTTGAAAAAATTTTTGTTTCCAAATGATTCTGCTTCGGATTTAAGTGACTGTTACACCATGAATGCTGGACACTGTAGTACATATATAGACAAAATTTAGGTATATTAAACCTACAAGTCAAAGGTGTTTCTCTAAATAGTTCTAGTCCTGGGATTAGGACTATCTTATATATCCACTTCAAACATTTCATAAATTTCGATACATTTTTTAGTTAGCTAATATAATTTTCAATTTTCGTAACCAATTGTTAAAAAGTCTTAAGATGACCATGCACTTACAAGTTTCCTTTTAGCCCACAGCGTTCAGGCTTCCTACGGGCTTACCTCAATAGAATAGTCGCCGGTACACCGAGTTCGAGGTTTCCCCACACACCTCACACCTGCGGGCTCTGGCAGGTTTAGTCAAATTAAACCTTAAGGGAAACTGATACGTGTATGGCAGTAAATATGACTTATTAAAATGATAACTGTTTTCTTAATTATTGTATAACTTTTAACGATTTTTATGCAATCAAATTTAGTTTAAATCTTTTTTCCCTTCGTTCTTGGACACGAATAAACTACTAATTATAATTTAAATTCTGTAAGGATAATTTTCAAATTGTTCACTCTTTCTAGAAATGCTATTTATATTTTTTTGTGAAATAGAAAACAGTGAGCAATTTGCCACGCAATTCAAAGGTTTTGCATTTACTGATATCACCTTCGAGTACGTCCTCGAAATGTCTATGGGTGGTGGAGCCGTGCAGAGTAACGTATGACTGGCAGGATAGCAAGTAGCAACTATGAGCACGTGGCTGGTGTGCCTCGTAAACAGGTAGTATTTGGTCTCAGGACCAGGATCAACATCAAATAGATACCAGGAAGCTTCGAGGGATCAAGCTCGTTCCCGCTCTCTCTGCCACTTTAATTTGCAATTTCATTAACAATTTCCCACTGATTGTTCGATCTGGGGAGCTTCCTCTCCGCCTCGGGGAGCTTTGTCTCTCAATGTGGAACAGCTTGGAGCATTTCCCATTGCGTCATGGGCATTCGCAAAGCATATGCTTTGGGGCCAGAATCTGTCGCTCGCTAAAATTATGCTCCACATCAACTGGAAGCCTTCTCAGGCAGCCCCCAGTAGCGCCTCAGAGTCGCTCGGCTCGGCACTGGAAATCACAATCAGTACGTTGCGGACGTTTTTAGAAAGTGGTTCGACAATTGGTGAATCTCGGTGCATACAGGTTGGAGTTCGATTTTGTTAATTATCGCTGCAGAGAGACAAAGGATAATTTGGAGGAGAGGACTACAGCAGTAGGTCAGTAAAAGTTGGCGATATTATACAGTGCATGTTACAAGTATCAAGGATGTGCCCTTGACTCTGCGGCAGTGCAGTGCTGTCGTTACTGTGACTTCTAATTGTTCAGCTAGATCCGGTTACAAGTATTTATTTTGTTTTGTTGTTATTCTTTTTGTGCACAATAGTTAAGTTACTTTGTTGAGGGAAAATATTTCCGCTGATCAGAAACAATCGCCGAGCTCAGCGATTAATCATCGCACCAATTGTGGAGTACGATTCAGTGCGCATCGCTGGGGCGATTACGGTTTCGCACAAGTTCGCCTTCAAAAGGCGGGAATATATCTCTTCATTCTGAGTCGTTTTGAAAGACACAACTCACCTTAGTCAAGGTAAAAATAACACAGCTATCACCATCATCCTTTGCATTATTGTCGCCCAGTCTAAATGTTCCCTGCTGATTCCGTCTCAAGTGCGATCCAGGCTCCTGCACGAAGCGACTCGCTGTGACCCCAGATGATAGTAAGTGCGTTCAATTCCTGCGCGGCGCTCGATTATTGCGGTGTTGGCAGTGAAATAATGATAGAAGCAATCGTGCTCGTTTTCACATAAGCTGAAGACGGTGGCGACGACGATCTGAGGTGCCCCCAAGTGGGGCTCATCAAGGTCCACTGCTTATTTTTTTTTGTTGCCGCTCGGTTTTCGGGCACTTCACAAGTGGGGCTCACTTGTGTATCTCACCGCCAAAAGTCGCCTTTTCTCAAGTGTTGTCCCCCCAAACTTCACATTACTGAACCCCCTTTTCCCATCAACAAGATGAACTTGGGTTTGCCCAAGTTTTTATTCGTCTAGCATCTATTTCCGATTTGTTTTTGTTTTTGTTTTGAAAACAGCAGCAATCGGGACGCGTTAAGAGCGTCAGCACTTTACAAACACCACATGATTATTATAGATCGGCTGTACTTGTGTGGAAAACAGCAATATGTTTTTAATTTATTGCTACTACGAGGTGTTCCCAACGAAACTATTTATTTGCGGAAATTATCTGCACTTCTAGGATATTAATAAAGGAGGTATTTATTGCAAAGTTTTCCACGGAAAACAAATAATGAGAAAGTTCTCCATATTAAAAGAATGTAAACAAATTATAATTATATTATAAATATTTTTTTTCTGGGTGAGGGCGGTGAAATTCTTTATAGTGTGTTGTTGTACTTCTGCTTTCGTAGTATACCGACTAAAACACCCCTTTTTACTGCTTAAGGACTCGAACCGCTTTCGCATTACTTCGGGGATAATCAAATTATAATAGCGACATACTTTTTAATTCAAACTAGTGAGCATCCATAAGGATGCATATTTTGCAACAATTACGTATTCCAACACCTGAAGGATAATACCGCAACATACCACGGAACCGTTACTTACTAGGTCAAAGGCCGCGTGTTTTACCGCAAATTTTATTGTTATGGTCTCGTTATTATTTTTATAGTTTTAATCAACTCATTCAGTTGGTGTTTGGTCCTTTCTGTAAATTCATTTCCTTTTTTATGTTCTCACGTTATTTCAGTTTTACTCTTCGCTCGAATTCAGATTTTAGCAAATGGCATCTTTATGAAATGTTCAAAGTGTTGCAGTTAAATTTGCATTAATATTAACGTTCTCAGTCACTGGTGTTAAATTAAACGCTCCAATAAAAATTTACCTGTCGTTTAGTATGCAATTTTAAGTATAGTCGTACGTAGTTTTTAAGTATTATTTTTGTTACGAATGAGATAGAATAAATGTTATCTTCTGTTTTCGTCCAATTTGTTAATATATGCGCAATACTAAAGCTCACATGTTTTGATCATCAGATTAAGATTTTTATGTTAAAAAATAATATTGACGCGAGCGATTTTCATTAATCTTAAAAATACAATTTTCGCGAGTTTAAAAATATTGACCTTGTACATATTTTGAATGTTTTATATTGAAAATAAACAAAGAGATTAAAATAACTTTGCATGACATACTGAAAAAAAAGTGAAATATTTTTAGAAAATTTTTATTATAGCTATTCAGAAAGTAGAGAGAAAATTGAAAAGTTAAGATATAGTTTTTTAAATTTGTTTTGTAGAGTACTTATCGATGAAAAGATTGTTTAATAGGCATTTATATTTAATGAAAATTGTTATCTAATTTGAAGAACCATTAATTTTTCTTTGAAGATGTCATTGGATAAATCCTAGTAAGCATCCTTTAAATTGACTTTTCTTTTGGATAAACATGAACAATATTCAAAACGTCTTTCAAAATTTATCTAGCGTACGTAGAATATTCAATACGAAAAATTGCGTCCTTCTGTCTTGGCTTTGAGTAAAAAGCTATGCAAATTATAGTATGACTATGAAGGCCTTACAATTAGATTGAATTAATACTTCCAAGTTGCAGTCTACAAAAACCAATTTTTACCTACACCTAAAAAAACTAAAACTTGCTTTTTACTTCCATTCCATTAACACGCAATATAATTTCATGTCCTTTACGCGAAATTGAATATGTTTAAGCAATTATTTTCTGGACATTGAAAGTGCCCGCTTTCAAAATTATTTCGCTTGATATTCAGCCAACATTGTACATGAATTTTATCTTAGCGGTCATTTAACCATTTTGCGGGATTTTTGAATATAATTTTCCGAGAATATAATTTTGGTAATTGTGTCAACGTTGAATATAAATCGAGGGCATGTTCATTACATGACTCATTAACTCATAAAAATGTCCTTGCACGAAGAAACGCTTGGCTTTGGAAACAATACTTTAGTCCAAGCCTTAAAAATTTATTTTAAACCAAAATCTGAAATAAATATGATGAATAATAATGCTTAAGAAAAAAACATGTATCGATTTTGGCTGAATTTATATTAACTTTTTGCACAAAGTGTTTCTTTTTCTTCTTTAGATTTTCAATAACAAAAGGAATATTTTTTTTAGTTATAATGAATAATCGTTATCTGAGTTGTTTGGCTTATTTTCCGGTCTTGAAGTTATTGTTCCGGAAATTGTTTTTAATAGTTCATGTTTTATATAGAAAAAATCTGTCTTGAATTGTTCGAGTTTTTTGTAATTAAAACGGAGAATCAAAATAGAATTTCTACAAAGGATCCACACAAAGGCGTTTGAACGTGAGTTCGTTGACTACGTAGTACGTGAATATCATCCGTTTTCGGAACAGGTGCAGTTCTATATTTCTACAATCATCCATCATGTCTGCAGTTCTTAGCTTTGTAGTGATGTAGATTGAAACGTAGCTATTAATTTCACTTGTCATGATGGAAATTAGTCCTTCCCTAAACATCATATTCATACATAGGCTGGTGTTATTCTCCAAATAAAAAAGTTATTATTTTATGTTGCCGACTTCACCCTTTCACTCTGAAACATTATGAAGTCATCACAGTTACACGTCTTCGATTCACGGGAATAAAATCAGCAACAAGTGTACAGTATTCACCCAAGGTGTAGAATTGATTTTGTGTCAGCGAAGGTGCCAGTGCTAATCTAGTGCCGGCTAAATATATATGTACAATGTAATTTTACATATAGTATGCTTTAGTGCCCAGTCATCGTCATCTAGCATGTGAATTTACAGCATTTTATAGTTGCCGCTCACGCAACCCTTTGTCAGCATGCCCAGACATCATCGAATTCTATCAGCCCCAAAAACAATTTTTTGGCGTTCAACAGAATTTTCAATC
Source organism: Leptogaster cylindrica (assembly GCA_963082835.1). Classification (NCBI taxonomy): domain Eukaryota; kingdom Metazoa; phylum Arthropoda; class Insecta; order Diptera; family Asilidae; genus Leptogaster; species Leptogaster cylindrica. The sequence continues at coordinate 18,631,023 of OY720108.1, forward strand.
GAAGATTTTTCTATGTTGTAAATTTCCTCATGCCGCAACAACTAGTTACGGTGTTGAGAAACTGCCGGAAAACTGCTCGCGGCGGAAACTGACATAACCGTGGTTAGTCATTTGGATTTGGACAATTGCCAAAAAATTTTCATAATAGATGTTTGATTTTAATTAAAGGAAAGTTTCGGTCAGCGGAAACGTTCCGCATACTTTCGACTTCCTGGATTTATCAGAAGAGATTGATTTTTAAATGCGACACAATTTGGAAAGGAAAATTTATTCGTTGGATTTTGAATTTTTGTGGGTGTCCTGCTCAAGATTTATGACCATTATAAAAACACAGTGAGACAATTGTGTTTTTTTTTCAAGTTTCGAGAGATTGCAGTTGATTGAGGTCAAAGTTAAATGCGATTTAGAATTATCTTTTAATTACCTCCGGTTGACATTTGAAACAAGATCGACTTGGTACGACAGGTTAGCAGGAGACCTCGGAGTTGATTCTGCTTTCGTGAAACTAACTTTTGTTTGCACTCACATATCTCTGTGCACGAGTACGATAAGAGAGCAATTATTATATTTATAAACCACGTAAGGTATTTGTTTGTACAATGTATTCTGTCATAACTTATATGTTGTAAACACAAATTTAACTGACGGCGAACAAAGAAGCCATTCACTTGTCATTCAAAGCACGTGAAACGATTTTTTTGCATAATGCATTAACTGTATTTTCAGTTAAAAATAGTTTGATTCGTCATTCTAAAAGTCATTTTGAGTAATTTTTATTTCATTTTTATTCAGCGACGCATAAACATACCGAACAGACAAACGAATGTTAAGTTACATAGTCCATTCAAATGTTACAAAATTTTGACTGAACATTTTGGGTACGACAAGACTTTTTCCGTGTGAATATAAAACCCGGTTCTCGCGGTTGACCCCCCCTAGGCCCCATTTAGTCGCCATCTTAAAAAAAGGAGGTATAAAAGTATTTCCGCGATATCTTGAGAACCGTAAATCTCACAATCTCATAATAGTTATACCAAAACAATATTAAAATTGAGTCTCTTCACAAAAAAAAAAAAAAATAAAATAACAACCTTTGTCATTGCTGTACGGAGTCCGTGCAGTCAGGCAGTGTAAAAAATAGGCATTTTCAAGAATTTTTTATATGATATCTGTTGTACAGTATTTTATACTTAATACATAATATCATGTTCTTACCCAGTACTTTGAGAAAGTTTTAAGAAAATTTCAAAGAAAAAAAATTGATTTTGGACCAAGTTAACAACTCTTTTGTGATCTTTTAAAAAAGCACTTTCCGGTGATCACGATATTCTAAAAACCGCTGGATGGGTTTTGATGCAAGTTAAGCTGTATCGAAGAATTTTGAATATTAATTTTAAGAAAAAAATCTCTGGTTTTTGTTTGTAAAACTAAAAGTTTTGGTTAAAATACAAAATTCTTCTATCTGGCTTAAGTTTTTAATACTTCGAATAAGCTATATAACTTTCATCAAATTCCATCCAGTGGTTTTTAAAATATCGTGCTGGCTACTGTACTCGAACACGTAGTTTTTCTAAAAACGTGTTTATATGGCAAATTTACCAAAACGTATAAAATCAATCAACTTAGTACCAGATTTTCTCTATTATTTTTTATCGAATCTATATAAAGCTTTAAAAGATAAGTGAAAAGGTTGAGTGTGGAATAAGTGGAGCACATTTTTGAAAAAGTATTTCAAAAGTTTCACTAAATGGTAAATGCTGCATGAGATCAGCTGCTTATGAATCGTAAAAAGCTCTACAGTCATTTTTGGGTATGTTCAAACTATTTTTCGGATCGATTTGAAATTTTTACAAATTACTTTTGACATATTGTACTTTACGAAAATAAAAAAAACTATTTTTGGATTTTTTGAAAATACTAACTACATCGGCCCGCTTAACCATTTCAGTGCAATGTGCCCAAATTAAATAAACAATATTACTTCAAAGCAATTGGATACATACAGTGGCAGTTTTAAATACCAATCAAAATATCACATCCGTTGTTCAAAGTCTCTCATTAGTCTGATAGTTTCGCGTTTAAATAATTTTCAGTGGTATTCACAATGACTAGGAATTAAAAGGGCAATTAAACTTGTAATTATTATCTTGTACAAGATTTATTCGCGGCGATGCATCGTTCTGAATAAAGAAATAGAAAAAACGAAATCATGGTGTGAACCGAATTGGAAATGACTGTAGACGTAGTATTGATACAGCTCAGGGGTTGAATGAGGGCAAGACGTCTCAGTTTACTTTTTTTACACTATTTTAAGCGCATTTGTGCCACTGTCTTGTTTTTGCAGTAAAAACCGAATCGGTAGCTTGAATAACAAAAATAAGAAAGGAAAACATAAAGTGGGGAACTAAAAAATAATATTGTACTATTGTCTAGGAAAGTCGGTTAAATAGATAAGATATGCAATACACACATGATGGAACATTTTTGATTTTAACCAGAGAAAACTAGAATCAGTTTCCAGGGGGTTGAAACGGGAGCCTGTAAAAACGCGCAAAAATATAAGAATACACCTTGAGCGGTGCTACATCCCGAACAACAGAGTACAATTGTTTCAGAACTGCAAACAGCAGCAATCTTGAGTTTAAGCACCTGAAACGTGGAATTAATGCGCGAATCCTTGATTTCTCACAAAGAACAAAAAAAAAAAGAAGAAAAAACGATGGGGAAAGCATTTGGAGGAAAAGCCTCGGAAAATACAAGTAAGCCGCAATGTAAATGAACTCGAGGGGCGCACGAAAGGAGACAGAAGTACGAGTGCGGCTTTGGTTTTTTAAGAAAAGTAGACGCTTTTTTCGTTATGCAAGAAGTCACAATGAGGAAGTGGAACAATGGCGACATACTACCTCTCAACAATTTTTCTTCCTGCCTCGATTTTTGAAAAACGTCTTCAGCAATTATTACGTAATTGCTGAGAGGCGAACAAGTATGGAAATGAAGAATAATGAAAAACTTCCATGTGCAATTAAAGTTTTATGCATCACTTTCAATTTAAAGGAATGTTTTTTCATCGTACTTCATTCAAAAGGTGATGCAAAGTGCATCAAATTATTTCCTGAAAATTAGAATCAAGCACTAAATTGACCGACTATCAACCACCGTTCTCCATGAACACTCGTATCCTGCATCCCCATCACCACCGGTTGCTGCCATCACCTTGTTGTTGATGATGTATTTTCCATTTTCAAAATAATACCAACTATTATAGTTAAGGTGCACACTGCACAATGCACATACCTCCCCCTGGAATTAATTGCATCTGGATTTATCACACGTATCCAGAGAGGGATGAAATTTAACTTGCTCTGACTGTAAACCGTTATTCGCCCGCCATCCCAATCTAAAATTCACGCCACTCCAAATATTTTCCACCCGCCTCAATGGCGCTGGTACAATTATAAGTTTCACTGGAGCACCCTACAGTCAATGTATTCGTGCGTGAAAAGTTCTAAACTACTGGAAATTGCATGTGGAGGACTGCAATTAGGAACTTACGTAATTTTGATAAGGATATTCTTGTTTTAATTTACATGCATTAGGCGGAAAAATCTCATGCGAGTGCAAAGTAGATCTGCATCTCACTGCAATGCAATACAACCAAGTTTTATTTAAATGCATCTGAATTGGGAAACACTTTTCGTGATTGCGAAGATTCGAAATCAATAGTCTTTTGAAAATCACTTCTGAAGTTACTGTACTTTTCCGAACACTTTCCATGCCGCCATGGAAAATCGTTTTGTACGGCAATTCCAGTCAGTCGATTTAGACCATAAATAAAACATCAAAATGTTTATGATTCACACAAAATTAATTTAAACATTTTATTCAGTTTTCATTTTTATTAATAGTTAAGTCGCACTTGTATTTCCTGGCTCATTCAAAAGTTTATCTATGTTTATATTTTCATTTCATTTGAATGCATTTTGTTTTCATGGTTTTCAAATTACAAGTATTTTGCAGGAATATTTCCGATGCAATGCCAACGCCAACTGCGGGGTTATTGCCCTGTGAATCGTTTACTTACCGCAAGATTCCCATAAGCAATATTTTCGAGGATTTCTCAAAGTATTATTTATAGTTTCTTATTTTTGGTACAATGCGTTTTTAAGTAAAAGTGTTAAATTCCTACTAAATTCTTTCCTCTTCAGAAATTCTAAGAACACGCATTCCTTGGCTTATCCAAAATGTCTGGAATGTGCCAGTTGAAGTTTTTCACATGAATTTAAATTCTGTTGTAAATTTCATCAATGACAGTACAAAAATATACGGTGAAACTATTTAGATTATATTGGCGAAGAAACTGTAAAAAAAAGTGTTACTAAAACTTTTAAGGCATTATTGCAATCTTATTAATCTTTTTTGTTATCACTTAAACTTCATCGCAGTTAAAAAGTTTTTAACTTTCACGAACTTTTGTTTTATCCTTTAACTTTACTGGACCCGATTTTGTAATTAAAGTAATTACGGAAGTACTTTTATGCTGTGAACGTATTTCTTTTTAATATCAAAGCAGATTTTTTAGTGCGAACATTAACTCCTCCATGCATTCATGTATTTTCGAAGAGCAGAGGATAATGAGTTTTATAATGCAGCACCACAGGATTAAAGACTAAAGCCAAGCTTTTTAATTAAGTACTTTTAGAAAAAAAAATAAAATAAATAAAAACAAAAACAATAATTTTAATTTAATGGTAGTTATATATTCTTTTGCTTCCTATTTTGAAATTTTCTGAACCGTAAACCCATGTTTCCAACCCTTGCTCATTGCAAGTGTAATCGCCAACGGCTTTCTCCGTTGGAGTTGTTCGCAATCGTCCCCATCGGTATGAGTGAGTGCCATGCAACTTTTGGTGATGACGCACATGCCGTGTGATAGACAAATGCGGATGCATATTTCAGATTAACGGGATCACATCAATGGCGGACTTGCGATGAAGTCGCATTTCGTTTGCTGATTTTCTGCAGTCATTGTCGCTTCTCTGGACATCTGAAATAGTATGAATTTTGTTATTTCCATCCCCTTCTCAGAGGGACAACCTGCATTCAAGCAAAACGGAAATTTTACGTTGAGCAGGGACGCCATTAAAATTGCTATGATGCAAATGAGAAACGCATACAGCAGCATCCTAATCTGTCACACGGCCACAATGGAACCAGTAGAGAATGTTTTCTATGAAAATTGTCTGTTTTCTAGAAATTTTTGCGAATAATGCAAAAAGTGAATGTTTTAAAAGTTTAAAGGATTTTGCAGCAAAGATTCATGGCCGACCTGGGAAAGGATATGTTGGTTTCAGTTCTTGCAAAGAGTATTCCTCGTCACTCAGCACTTTAATAATTAATATCGTAGCTGCATAGCCTGATGAGAGGGGAGGATGAAGAATTAGAAGGTAAATGTAAGAAATTCTTGCCTTGAAGTTGAAGCCTGTGCAGAAGAAATGCATTCACCGCCGTATTTCCTTTGTGCATCGGTTACATAAGTGCAGCAAATGCCTTCGAAATTGTCATTAAAATTGAACTACTGAAATTTTTCCGGGCATCCACCCTTCTTTGTCGTTTAGCAGTGAGCCTGCCCTTAATTGTTTTGAGTAGGAAAACTTCGACCGAAAGTTGATGTTTTTTCCGTCGGTTACTGTCCGGAAATTGCCAGTTAATTATATTTTAATTCGGTCATGGAATAGAATCCATAATAATACAGTGGAGGATTGTTAAAATATTATTTTTAAATTAATGATTCTCCATTGAGAATACCAAAAATCCTGATACATTGTCCCGATTACACTGATCCGGCATGTTTCACTTCGTTGACCTTAATGAGCTCCCAATAAAAATCTTCATCCACTCAGATTACTAAAACAAATAGTGCAATTATCTGCAAAACTGGGGTGGCAGTTGGGTTTGGTGTTCCTGCCAGAGTACTCTTTCCTGCGCGGCTCTGACGACACCAACATTAAGTAGTCTTCAAAAAGCAGCCAAATAGCTCTCTAGAAGCAACTTTTAATCCTTTATCATTGGCTGTAGTCCCATCCCACGTAGCATTCCATAATCTTGTCGAGAAGCCTCTCGAATTATGTGTTCTTATCGCAGACACTTGACCTCCTCCTGCCACAGATCGTGACGTTTGCGACATTCTTTCATCCTCAAGCGGAAAAGGGTAACATTTGTTCGGTACTGCATTGATTCAAGATAAAGTTTTCATGTGCTTTCATTAAGGTCGGGGGAATGTGGGGTCTTGCTTCCTGCGATGCAATGGAAGAGAGTGTAAATTAGACCTATATTTAGTTGCACTATGCTGGTGTAATTTGCATCTATCTTAGCTATTTTATAACGATATTAAGTACAGATTTTATTGATTACTGCACCCCGTCCTAGAAATTTTGATCTCATACGAAGTTTGTCGATGCATACCTAATTCAGATGTGTGCGAATGTTGCAGCGCGTACTGAACATAAATATATAAGGATCATGTTAGCACGATGGGCTAGCAGCAGAGGATTCATTTTTTGCAAAATAAAAAATATATATATATTAAAAATAAAAGGAAGAAAAGTTGTCACTGTTGCTGGAAATTGCCGTAGAGATGTGCTAAGCAACCCCCATCCACCTCAACTATATGAATATTATCTAGGTCAAGATGCAAGGCTCCGGTTTTGTGGCTTGGGTGCCACTGATTTCTGTGGCGCTAAATTCTGCTCCTGTCAGATGGCAGATTTATTGCACACATCCTGGATTCATTCGGGAGCCTTCACCAATTGACCTCAGCATGGAGGTAATGCCCCATAATCATGCCAGCTCCATGTAAATGACTCTCGAATGGGAGGCGGAATGTAAAGAACAGGAACATGACTTCTAGCTTTAGACTCCTTCGAATAGAACAAGGATCGCTTTACGTCGATGCTCCATTGGGTTTCGAATTAAAAAAAAAAAACAACCACTGTCTCCATAGATGATTTCGCATTTTGCTATCGTACTAAAACTCAAGACGACAATTTGCTTCAGGAAACATGGAAATTCTAGAAACGAAAAAACAAGACTAAGCAGAAATGAAAAATCGCCGACATCTCTCAAGTGTCTGGTTCTTAAGTCTCACCACTTAATTACCCTACAGAGCGGAAAGTGGTTGTCGCCCCCAAGCAAATGACTACGAAAAAGGGGAGGTGAACTGTATGTGTTGGCTGGCCGTGTACTGCAAAAAGACTTCAATTGTCAGAGGGAGGAACAAAAAGATGAGTTTTAATTGTTTGCAAACCATGTTTTCTTATTACCCATTAGCATTACCATTTGTACTGCGGAAATCCCGATTCCCAGATTTATTTATTGCATACTTTAATTTCTGAGTAATAATACGACATTCGCGATAACATATTCAACTTGATAACATTTCGCTGACCTCTTCACGACATTCTGCAGAATCAGCTACTTAGCATAATCACTGCTGTCGAAAATATAATATACTTGTACATATAAGAGAATTCCAGCGCAGAGGAGGTCTTGAACTTGAACGTCATCAACCGACATTTTTCTTATGGAACTAGGACCGTTCAATATGTGCATATATTCAGCCAGAGAAGAGAAGAACGGCGTTTTAGTTGTTGTTATTTTTAATTAACATGTTATTGTTTTTTTATCGTGTGTATATGTTTTTTTTAATAACTATATCATACCTGACCCATTCTCTTGAAGTTCTTTATGAGACTGGAACAGTGGAACCGAAATTGGGACAGTGGGATGAAAGATTATGAGTAGCTTGCAGCACTGTTATGTTATGGTTCTCGTAATACAAAGATATTCCGTTGAAAAAAACAAGAGCATAAATATATGTCTCAACTCTCAATGAGTTTTTGCTGATTTTTTTTCTATTTAAAGGAACATTAATGCATCGTTGTCCGTGAGCCGGTCCAGCCGAGATCTCTTTTATTTGTGTCCCCTTTAAGTCATGCCTCACCGTCTTCACAAATGTCCACTTCACTAGTGTCACCATTGCTTTAGTTTGGGGCCAGCACAATTTCTTTTTTCCCTCGATTGTTGTTGTTGGTTTCTTGTCTCCTTAATTGCTGCAGGAAAATTATCTCTTTATGATAAATCAATGTTAAATCGGACAAACCACCAATCGTAATAATATTTACAATTTTGAATAAATTTATCTCCGTATTGCTAAAAATATAATCGACATTTTCCAACTGATCTGGATTTTTCTTTTTCAATTTCGATTTGAAAGTTAATTTAACATTCTCAATGGGAAAAGTTCTTGACAGAAACAAAATTTTCTGGCAAACTTTAGGATGTCTGTCGTTCATATGAAACTGACTAAGAATATAAATTCACATTTATACGTCTAGCATATTTCCTCGATTTATCACGTACGAACATCCATTTTTTCTTTTATTAAATAAGGACATGCCTTATTAGATTTGAAACGCATTTGTAAATGATGAAAGCACATAATTTTATTGGAAATTGAATTTTGATTATCGATGTGTAAAACTTTCCAACCCTTTTACAACGCATGAATTTTGAGTTGTATGTATTAACATTCATCTGGATCTCGAATATTACAGTATATATTATATCCTCAACATTTTCACATTGAAGTGAAAACTCAAAAGTCGAAATTTACTGTAAATTGCAGGAAGTTTTTTTTTTTAAATCGGAATGTTTTGTGTGCTAATTTTATAAAGGTATTTATTATATTTTCTTTGATTTAGTTGTCTTTTTAATAGTAACTATCAATCAAGAATTTCCAGTGTCGTTCTTCATACCAATCAAATGGTTGAATGGCTGTCAAGGATTGTATCCATTTCAACGTTCAAGTGTGCGTGAAAATAATATATGTATAATGTATATTATATATAAAAATACATTTTATTCTCATTCACTTCACATGTACTACAAAATTTTTCTATTCGTATATTTTCTAATGTTAAAACTCTCTGCGGAAAAGGATCCCAAGTCAAAAGAACCATTCTTCATTTTCTCGCCATAGCAGAACAGAAGTTTTACGTCACATTAATTTTCCTGCTAAAACCGCATAGCTTTTTGTGACATGCTCGCTCCAATTAAAAGTCTCCTTTGTGACCTCGGTTCCGGTACGAACATTCCCTACAACAAATCAATAACAGTGTAATTAGGGAAAGGTTTCTATCTTGATAAATTATTCAGCTCAGGGATTGCCAAAAATTCCAACAGTGAAACTATTTCCAGGGTGGATGTCATACTTTGGCAAAAACTACTTTACAAACGATTGATTGCGGCTGATTTTTGTTCTGTCCTAAACTCATTTTATATATTGTTGATTTGTGGCTCTGAAATTGCATAAATTGAAATACTTTTTAACATATTTCTGCAATACTTGATTTAATATTCTGCAATCTGATTAAAGCAAAAAATCAATATTGTATGTTTTCCATTTAAATTGGTGGAAAAACTCTCCTGACACTGCTCTGTAGATAAACATTCATTCGTCCTGCACTGCTAAGATAACCTGTCGTCCTGTCCGAAGGCCCGTTCGGTTAATTTCATTCATAGCCCACATCGATTGCTTTTGTTCAATCCCTGTGCTAGTATTAAGCACAGTCCTTGGGAATTCAATTGTTTACAGAAAGTCATTTATGTGAAACCGATAACCACCAAAGACGACATACACCCGGAGGACTCCCTTCTGAAAGGTCCTGATAAGCAGGAGTCCAGAGCAAGTAACAAATCGTTAAACTAGTTACCTGTAGCTAGTAGGAATTTCTCGTTCTTTAAAACTGAAAATCGAGTTTTTATCCCAGGGATAATAGTGAATGAGGTTTGTCCTTTTATCAGCCATATCAGCTTAGAAAATACTTTGTTAAAAATTCAATTTTCACATCCCGAGCATCCCTCTCCACAGAGGTGGAGTGCTCGCGTGACAAAGATCTTCTGCAACTAGAAATTGGCTTTAGCCCTCATGAAATAATAGATCCTTAAATGCTTGGCTCTGTTTGTGGCAGCAACACGACCAAATTAAGGCCAATCGATGAAAGTACTAAATAGATATATAAGTGTAAGTGTGTATATAAAAATAATTATATAGAAAATTGGCGAAAAACTTGCCAACATGACACCAACTTGCAAGATTTAGAACTTAAAGAAGTTTTAAAGAGACTCGACCAAGTAAATGCAATTATGACACCAAGGATCGCTCCTGCACTCAAACGTACGTCTAGCATCCGTTCGAATAGCATGTAGTGGAGGTTCGTCCTGCATTATTCCCTTTCCTACTCGAAAATTTGAATTTTCTAGGTGAAATTTACATTTTCTAGGCTTTAACTTTAAACACCCAAGGTAATGAGAAAATGCTTTTATCTGGAACAGGTATCATGCCGTTAGATTATCCTGTCAAACTTTTCAAAGTTTTGTGAATCCTGTGAAAATTTGTCTGTTGGTTCACATAACGGTATTCTGAATATGAGAAACTTCAGCAACAATGCTTTAATCTAGAACAATATGAAAAGGGTAGATTTATAACCAAGTACCAGTTATGAATAAGAAATTTTGCAGAGATGTCCTTTGTGTTTTATAAAACAGATTACAAAAAATTATTCAACATTTCCTTAATTGGTAGTTCGTAATGCGTTTTTATGGAACTCAAATTAAACATTTTCAAGCACTTAGTTTAAGACCAAGAAAAAGTTAAAGAAAATCAGTTTTCGATAATCTTCTTCTTGATTTCCACTCTAAAATTGCTATAGTGATGCGATTCCACGTTCAATTAATACATAATAATATGTTGCACAAGAAATATAAGAGGAATTTCTATTTTGTGTCTAATGTAGGCGACAAATCTACATATAACACATTTGATTAAACATTTTTAAATGAACAAGGTTCACCGGTCATTTGAGATCAATTAATATAATTGGCTTGCTCAAACCATATTTGATTGTTCGTACAAAGTTGTTTTTCTATAAGCGGATTGTCTCAGTGAAAAGCATTTGCCCTCTCTTTTTAATTTACATAAAAATAATGCAGTCTTCTCGTTCATTTTGTGCTGATTTTACTGCTATTTTTATCTAATTGAAAGTAAGTATCACTTTGAATAAGTTTAGCTGCATCTAAAATTGATTTGATGTACAAAATAGTTCAAATACAAAAAAGTTCAAGTGAAGTTTGAAAAGTGTTGATAGTTCATCAAGCGCCTTTTGACCTGAAATCTGACATCAAAATAAACAGAGGAAAACATTTTCAATAACTTTTACAGTCTTTCCTATGTTTTTATAAAAAGTGCCAATTAAGGAAATATTATCTAATTACAACCAGTCTGTTCACATCAATGTCGCACTTGTGTTTTATGAGTGTAATTCTAGGGAGCTGCACAAAATGAACTGCAAACTTCATGCTGGAGTCTAATGGTGTTCTTTTTTTTATCTTGTAAACTTTCTATTTAAGCCACTTACTGGGCTGCAAAAGCAATTCAAAAGCGACCGGAATGAAAGGCTTTCAAAGATGACTTAACAAACAGAGTGTAGTCTTTTCCCCCGGGGACTCTTTCGTCGTCTACCTTAGCGCCATACTAATGACGAACGTCAACTATTCACCCGCAAACGGTGGCACGTAGTGCAAACTATCAAAGTGGAAAAGTCTCGCAAATTGTTTGAATCAAGGCAAACGTAATTTTCAACACTTGAGGCAAGAGCAGAATTTCAATGATGCTGGTGCAACCTGTAGAAGCGTACACACTGCACAGTGTACATCCCGCTGCTCGAGATTGCATCTCATACTGCGACGCTATTCTATCAAACGTCGTAACTCCGCTCCAGATTGGAGGTTAAAGGTTTTGAGGGTCCTTTCCATTCGACAAAAACCAATATCAGATGGATTCCCCTACCTCAAAATGTACGCTTCATCATGGCTTTTGTGGTTCAGTTGAAATTCACGATTCACTTTGATTGTTTATTTTTGGATGATTACATTGAGCATTGAAGTGATGGGTGTCATGTTTGCCACGTAACAACGCGAATCGATGTTTGTGGTTGCTGAAAGAGCAGCACCAGCTAGTAATACCTGCTAATTGAATTGTTTGGAAATGAGATGTTACTGCCAAATAGTTATACTACTTGCTGAATTAATTATGCAAGAATAACTCTGTTCATAATAGAACAACATAAGGTGTATGTAGATGTATGTTCGTACATAATATTCTAAAGCGAAATTATTTGGTGGGTTACACGGTTTGACTCGGTGCGATGAAAATAATAATATATTATAATGTATAAAATATGTAATATATGGGTCACCTATATACCTATAAATTGTGACTATTAAAACACCCAGATACAAATTTTCATGCCAAATCGTTGAATTTTTAATTAAATAATTAAATAATATAATATAAAATAGTCTATGTCTTAAGTTGAAACATGAAATACCTTCAACCGAAAAATGAAAAAAATCAAAGCAAGCATTTAGGCATGAAAGTCGATGGAGTAACAAACAAACAAACAAACTTTCGATTTTATATAGTATATATGTATATAGATATATAGAGATTGTTGCAAATGTACTGGTACTACTTCGAAATATTACATTTTTTAACAAATACATGTTTTCAAGTCATAACTACAAATTATAAGTAGTAGAAACTTTACATTACGTCGTTGTTTATTGATACAAGAATATGAAATTCCAATAAATGAAATAGTTTTGAACAATTGACTTCCGGTTACTAAATTACCTTTGTGAAAAATCTGGACTTGCTTTTATGGATGACTGCATATTGACGCACTTGTATAGAGCAAAGCACGCCCTCGAGGTCAATCAGTCAAGCGTGGAAAAAAGTCAGTGAATATCAGAAGAGACAGCAAACAACATTTTGTACAGATATTTTTAAATTTGTAAATATATTTCAAAAAACCAACAACACTTAATTTTCATTAATTAATTATTTTGAACTGATTTTTTGAGTCATTTAGATTTAAGTTCGTGAAATCTTTTTTTCTATTTTTTCCTAATTTGATGTATTAATTCAGTTTATTCAGATTTATGGATCTTTAGGCATGCTTTAGTAGCTAATGAAACTGTAGACCGTCTTGTATGAATAGTTTAAAATGGAACTTTAGCGCGATACTTGCTCTTTAATTCTATTTATAAGTTTCGACGTTTTCTGAACATCCGGTTATCATGCTCTGTCGTAAGGGTAAGGGTGGTTCGTTGTGGCCACGACAAAATGTGTCACGTGCTCTAATCCAATAACCTCCTTTTGTTTTTCACCTCTTTATTAAATCACATACCCATCTTATACAATATACATAACCTTATCAGACGACCTTTAAAAATATTACCACACGAAATTCTCAATTCGTTCTTAGCATAAATTCAATAAGAGGTTTTCAGTGACAGCAGTCACAGAATTTTGAAACTCAACGGGATATTTGCATTTTTTATTTATTTTTGAGTGTAAACATAAACACATAGTAGAATCCCGTTAATTAGTTTAACTTTGAAAGGTTTTATTTTCACTTTTATTTTAATTGAAATTTGACTTCACTTCAGAAGCGTTGGATTTGGAAGGGTCGTGTTTAGTACACAAAATTTAGGGTCGGAAATTCGTCTTATGCGAAGAATCTTTGATGAAAATTCAAATAACAAGTTCATTACTTCAACTCGCAAGATTGCGTGGAACTTGGAAGATGTTGTTGTCGTCACTAAGTTCCTCTATGTCTCCAATCGTCCGGTGACCCTTCTCAAGAGCAATTTGAAACGTGTTAAAGCTTTCGATTGTTCGAATACGATTAAAAGGAATCACACCCAATTGCAGCCAATCAATTGCTTGAATTGAATCGAATTGTGTTGCTGTAAGCTACTTAGCTCAATCATCCGGGGCTGAATGGCGATGTTTAATTTACGACTCCAATTCTGGATACGACTCGTTTTGGTGGCGAAATTGCCTTCCACTTTTTGCTATACGATTTTTCTCAAATCGATCAATGAACATTTGTGGCTTTCCATGAATGTATTCGCTATTTTCAAAGCTAATTTATTTTTGCTGACTTTAGCGGTGCATGTTTGCAGATGGAATTTTTTTTTTTATTTAGTGTACACTGTACAGTTCCCTCTTTTGGAAAAAAGGGTTCAATAAAGTAGTGTGGTTATTTATTAAAGCCTATCGTATGAGATTTAGGAGTTTGTGGTTTTTAAAGCGTGTTTGGTTGATATAAATGGTACCTATATAATTTTAAATTGTTACAACTTATAGCCCGGACAGACGGAAGGACTTAATCAAGTTAATGACGTCACGTAATATAGTCGGGTTTATCGTCTGCCGCTGAACGGAATTAGGTGTTGGTAACATTTGGCGTAAAGTAAACTTAAAATACCTATTTGGACTGCCGACAGAGCGGCCAGTTTATTTTCTTGCAAGAAAGCAAAAAGAAAATGGGTTTTATGGTTTATGCTTAAGTTATTTTGCATTCAGTTTGCTGAACTGAAGTATTTCGTCCAAAAACGCAAAATAACACCAAATCAAATGAAATTTCAAGCTGATTGATTTTTAGTACAACTATTCACTACTACGTAGCCAGTACGACGCTGATAGCAGTATATCGAGTCTAATCGAGTTGCAGCAGCTAGGTTTGTAAGTCGCGTTCATATAGGAAATTTTCATGGGCTTTTTCATTTTGTTATCATTAACTCGATTAAGTGCTCTCGTTTGTGCGGTGTATTAAAGTTTTTTTGCGAATGCTTACACATGTAGAATAAGTTCAACAAAATTAAATTCTCACCGTTTTCGTTTACTTTAGGATTAACCAAATTTATCCAATATTTATAAAAATTATTAAAAATTTCAAAACTTTCCGAACTATTGATTGTTTTCTTCTAGTTCTATACAAATACATCTTGAAAATTACCGATTGTTACATCCATTCACAGGATTAACATCTTCGATTCTACTTAATATTAATGTAGTGAAAGTTCTCGAACATTTCCAACAACATAAGATATGAATATTCGCATTCATTTTGAACATTGTTATTCACAAAAGGGTGTTCCATCGAAGTGAAAAAGGGTAAGAAAACTACATTTTGCAGCACAAGCAATAAAACTCGCCCGTTTTCTATTTTTGAAACTAACTTTTGTGTGTACGGGTAAACTTTTGCTCCTTATTAATTTCAATCACGCATTTACGCACAGTAAAACTCTTCAGTTCAGGACAATAAAACAACAAGAATTGTACAATCGATGAAAATGGAATATCATTTATACATGTAAGACGTAGCTATACTATATATGTATATTGTAAGGAAAGAACGATATTGAGAACAGAAAATGTAATTTGTTTGAAATCAGGACAATACTGTTGAAAGAAATCAAATGAAAACATTTTGATATAATGAAATAAAAGAAGTCATGAATACAATATAACCGACATTTGCAATATTGACCGAAATATAAGAATTCGTTTTCAAAGTGAAATAATTTATAGAAGAAAGTTTAACATTTGAATCCTGATAGGAAAAGGTCAGCAATCGGTAAATTATCAGAGAAAAACGGACTAATCCTTTCTCGAAAAATGCATTAAGCAAAACTCTGGATCTAAATGCCTGATTCAAAAAGAAAGCGTCATATTATATGATCTACATATGAGAAGGACGCTAGTTTGCATAAGTTAGACGTTATGAGGACATTATTTACACCATACATTGACTGAAAATAGGAGTCCTTACTGCTTCTAGACGGTGGCGGCAAAATCTTAAGACTGAGTGGGAGGGAGGTGAGGCTCGCATACGTTTCTTGATACTTATGAAATTTACGTCATTGCTGTTGGACGTGCTTGAAGGTTGTGTGTTTTTTCTATTATTATACAAAAACATCCTCCAAGCAGAAACTGCCACTATAAATACTCCATATCATTGCAAGCGATAGATGGCAATGAAATCAGGAGTGTTCTCGGGAGTGTTTTATAGAAGGACACACCAAGAAACCCACGTTTTTTTTTTTTTTTTTGTAGTCGAAATGGTATTTATCCAATCTGTGCCATGCTTTTTGGTTTGTTGGTGTGCAGTATTACATTATTGTTTTTTTCAAATCGTTTTTTGGCGCTCCTTCCACCTTCCACTGTCCCTGAGCTCTGTCTTCTCAGCGCCCTTCTGTCTGCTTATTTATTTTTGGTGAAAGTCCTGTGATCAATGCTCAGCAATTTCTTTCCCTGTCAGGGCTGCTTTCAAAATGAAGTGTATCGAAAAACTTCGTATACTCTATACTCAAGTGGATAATGACTTATTTTTGTATTTTTCTTTTTATATTCTAGATCGTTATAAATCATGGGTGCGCTGCCCCAACTTTGGTGCTCTCTCCTGCTTCTCGGCACAATTGCCCACGTCAATTCGTACACAAGTAATTTTCCGAGCCAAAAATGACTCTTTGGAAATAAATCTAAAAAGAAACAACTACAAAAAAAAAACTATTAAACCAATTTCTTTTAGAGTACGGACGAGGCTGCGAAGACATCGGTTGTCTGCCCAATGAGGAATGCTATATTGCACATGACTCTTGCAACTATGGACAACGGGACGGCAAGGAGTGCGGAAGCTATCCCACATGTAAACGGAAATCAATTTCCAGCCAACAGGCTTCTGGTAAGTTTTCAATAAATTTTATTTTACATTTTTTTTTATTACAAAATTATGGACACAATAATTTGGGATTTTTTGCAATATTTTACTTCAACATTCTCACGTTTGCATGTTTCAGGTGCAAGTCTAAATCCTGCTCCTCAAAATACGCGCATTCAACCATCTAATCCGTCTCAAATGTCGAATAACGTAAATCCATCATATAACGCAAATCCTACACTAGTCAATCCAAATTATGTCTTTGGCTCCCCACAGAATCAGCCAATCTACCCCAATGTGCCAATATTTCCACACTATCAGCCCACATCTCCACCACCATTCCAACAATTTCCACAAGCCAGTCACCCCCAGTTTCCGCAGTACGCACAATATCCCCAAAATATTCCACCACAGAATCCATACAATCCACCCTTTGTTTTCGGACATCAGCCAACCTACTTTCATCCTCAAGCCACCACCAAGGGACCCAGTCTCCTACATCAGTTTCTCTATAACAAGCAAGATAGGGGCCGAAACTCATCCGGGATCGCTCATTTAAATTTCATGATTCCAGTTGCTTGCATTTTGGGTCTTATCTTTAGAAATTCATTATTTTTAATTTCATATAATACAGCAAGTCACTAGCGCTTTTGTTAGTGACTCTTCAAATGTTGTTGATATATATTTTACTTTTTTACTTTTTTGTACATGTACATAGTTGATATGAAAATTGTTCGGAAAAACAAATTAATTGTAAAATACATAATTAATTGCGAGGCCCTAGACTTCAAATCAATAAATCATATAATGCAGGAAGTAATATATTAATTAGATCATTTAGATTGTCCAGAAAACATAGAGAAAAAATTTGTATAAAACTCTTTTATGTAATATATTAACAATAAATTAATGTACTTAGACTCATATATGATGTCTTCAAATTTTATTGTTTACAAATTAGTACAGACGATTTTAAGTTATTAGAAACAAATAACGATGTAGTGTTATTTCATTAACCAGAGCTTACAGATTTTGTGGACATATATCGAAAATAACTAAATTTAGAAATACAAGAAAAAAATTATACACACATGTAAAGCAGTATTCTTACATCTCAGGAAAGGGGAAGATATTTGTTAAGTAATAGATTTTCTTTACATTGAATAATTCAAATACTTGAAATTAGTTAGTTGCCCACTAAATGTACATTTTACAGTTTACTTTGTTGACAATATAGACATAGCCCATGCTGTTGAAAGTACGTTTGCAAAATTAAAATAAGCGCGCTTAAAAATGTTTGTCATTAACATATGTAACTGTAACTAATTCGCTAAAAATGGTTTAAGAAAATTTTGTTCAAAATGCCTTTAAGTTTTAATACATCTAAGAAACATAATATTCATACAGCAGACGACAATAATACATACTTACTGAAATTTCAATTCGAATATACAGTAGAAAGTGAACATCAAAAATTAATAATAATTACTTGCGATAATAGAATTTTGTTTGGATGTACTTCTTTCAACAAAATAAAACACAAATTGCTCACAGATAAGAACAATTACGGACAGTCCGTGCCCAATTGAGAGAATAATAAAAGCAGGAATGAAGTGTTCCAGTCCCAATACTTGGGTTTGGCTGCGAATATGACCCTCAAAATGGATGTACCAGGTTTGAACTCTGTACCAAAATTGTTCCAATCCAGATTCGATAGAGCTCCGAATGATTCGATCATATGATTCGTGGAAAATGGATCCACGTGCGGTTATGTAAGATGTACGAGGATAAGCTGTGGAGATTGATTGAAACACAAGAGTATTGTTTATATAGTAAATATTAAGAAATTCATACTACCAATAGGTAATGTAATGAAGGTGGTTGGTTCGCCTCCATTCAAAATGGTCGTGAAGGTAGAGATTGTTTGTGCAAGATCGTGGTACATCAAAAGTGTTATATTGTATGGAACTGTGCCTGAATAGTAGTAGAACAGGTTTCTATCAACTCCAACAGCACGTTTCAGAGCCTCATCAAGAGCTGAACTGTTATACTCTTTTGATCGACTAAGAAAAAATCAGCATTAAATTTCTTATTAGTAAAAATGTTAGTATGCATACGCCTTGAGGTACGATAGCAGAACATCGAAAGTTATAACTGGCATTTGTGGATTAATGATCAAAAATTTGAAAGGATCCTCAATATTTTCCTGGGCACGTGGCGATATTAGAGCTGATATTACTTGACTTGTGAACGCTACAGTTATGATCATGTTTAAAAAATTCCAAACGATTAATAGAAGCTTATCTTTAATTTTACCCCTCTCAATTTCTTTAATATACAAATATTGTCCAGGCATTCGTGACAGCAGTTTCAGAAATATATCGAATGTTAATCCCTTGTTTAGATCACTTTTTAAAGTATATTTTAAAATCAATGTTATTACTATTAATGTAAAGAACTGCAAAGCATATATGGCAATATCAAATATATTAACAAGTGTTTTATATGGTGGGTAATTTGGTGCCCTTGGTGTTAGCAATCTCAGATAGTCGGTTCGAATAGTTTTAATAGACTCCACTAATTGGCTTCCTTCGACTTGCCGAAACGTTAAAGAAAATTCAGTTTTGCCTTTGATCATGTCATTTTCCAAACCTCCATTCAATGTCATTGTTGCATATGAACAATTTATTCTTGTTTCTACACCAGTTCTCCAATTGTTTAAAGGTTGTACTGTATCAACTGTTGCATTATAATATTTT
This sequence comes from Leptogaster cylindrica, assembly GCA_963082835.1. Classification (NCBI taxonomy): domain Eukaryota; kingdom Metazoa; phylum Arthropoda; class Insecta; order Diptera; family Asilidae; genus Leptogaster; species Leptogaster cylindrica. The sequence continues at coordinate 18,650,410 of OY720108.1, forward strand.
TTAATAAGATCTACAGTGTTATATGCTGGACCAACCCAAATTTGCTTAGTTCCATGCAACAACTGATAACTCTGTGGTACAGACATCGTCATTGACACCTTCAATGTTTGTCCATTCATATCAATGCGATTGTCCAAATAGAATTCTCTTGCTTCTTTCACTTCGAAACGAAATGGATCGTATATAAACGACCGTACAATACCGTCAACAATTGCAATAATTTTTACATTACCCACTTTAATTTCCCATAAACTTTTATAGAATTTTATTATTGACCATTTCGAAACTGAATGTGATATTATTATTACAATTTTCGAACGTTTCACTATTAAATTTCTGTTTAGTAGTTCCACAATGTTGTTGTAAGCATGATGGAAATATTCTGATATTATCACCATTATAAAGTTGTCATTGAAGTACAATGGCAACGCACACCACTTGTAGTCCACCACTTTATTGACTGTAAGGTAAGGAATACTCAAATGTTTAACAATAAAGAATACTAATCTGGATTCTGTAGAATTATTGTACACATACAGTTCCCATATTTGAGTTTCATCCTCGACTTCTTTGAGAGCAGCTACAAATTCATTCTCTATGGAACTTTTGGAAGTGTTCGCAAAAACTACAGATAATAAATACAGTAGTTCTACCACATTTCGTGGCAACATTGTCACAAAACTGAAGCCCAATGGTGGAATTCATTAATGAGAATGGATATGAACGCCAGGATAATTATTGTTAAGTAAATATCATTGATTGCAATTATTATTGAGTTCTCCTTCAATTAAATACATTAATTGAGGATTACTTTCATATACGTTGACATTGCAAGCATTGCTCTTTCAAAATACAAATGATATTGATGGATGTTCCAAATATTGTTTTATCAATATATATATTACGGTATATTACGATAAAATTGTAAATCTACGAATTATTTTTGTTTTATTTTCAAACAATGAAAATAAATTAAGCATAACGCATTTTGAACAAAATACAATAATATTAATTTAATTTACAAAACAAAACACGCATTTTCCTTATTTTGATATGATAAATAAAATTACCAAAAATTTTAAATGATTTAAACAAATGTGAATATTTTTTGCTGGTCAATAAAGATTTGCATAAGGCTTTTTCAGAAAATTTTCACTACCTCATATTTTTCTTATAACAAATATTCTGTGAAAAATCTGAATAAATATAAAATAAAAATTTGAATAAATACAAATCAATATAAATGAAAAATGCGAACAGTTTTGTTTGTTCTTGAAATGAAACATTTTTATGTAAATAAAAAAAAAATTTATACTTTAGTCGGCCAGTCAATTGTAAAATAATATTAATTAAAATTCTTAGTAGACGACTAATTAAACTAATTAAAAAACAACTGGCCTCGTATAGAGATAGTGAATGTCGGACTTATATCTCTTGAAATCCGTAGAATGTACTTAAAAAAGCATAAAACTTTAAATTGATTTCCAGTTTCTTGTACTTATTAAAAAACAACAATTAAAAGTGAACTAAATAAATCTACTATAATAAAAAACATTTTGCCAATTATCAAATTAGAGATGAAATGAGAAAAGTTACAAATTCTGTAGATCTAGGTCGACTGACTTTACGTAGTTCTCCAGTTTCAATAAGCTGATAGGAATTCAACCATCTAAAACCAATTTCAATTCATATGTAAACCGTTATTTGTCTCAAGATTACATGTTTGTTACTAAATGTTTTCAGCAGATCACTTACTTGGAAAATACTAATTATTTTACCTTGGCCAAAGTACGAATTGATAGTATCAATCGTGTGAAATAGTTTAACTCTAGTTAGGAATACGTTTAAGTGGTGAAAGATAGTGTAAATAAATTAGATTAACTTAGATTAACTGGAAATTGTTAATCTTACTAATATCCGTCCGCTTGCACGAAAGGTCTAACTCTGTGATTTAATCTACTAACATGAATGCGAATGAGAGGCGGGGATGTGTTTTGGTGCCTCCCTTATGCAATTATGGAATAAACTCTAAGATGTTTTGTGTTTCGAGATGTTTAGTAATAGAGTTTTATGTTTGTTATTAAACAATTATTAATTGTTTCTTTCTACTCCTGTTTTACTGTAATTCAATTGAATTTAGATACTTCGTCATCAAACTCATTCGATATGAATTCTGATTCAAATTCTCGATCATCATCACATCCGTCCCATGGTGGTAGCTCGAATGGTGGTGCTTTATATCCTCAGCTTCCGAATTCTAATCCTGCTCCATCAGCTCCAAACAATCCATCCTCCAATCCTGGCGGTGGATACGGTGGCTATGGTGGCTACAATAATGCCAATTCCGGAGGATATGCTCCGCCTAATTATCCTCAAGGCGGTGGTGGTTATCGTCCTGGTAATTATGGTGGCGGTGGCGGTAGCAGCCAACCTGGCGGTTATGGCGGTCATCCAGCTGGCGGTGGTATGACAGGATATCCTGGTGGAGGGTATCCTAGTGGAGGATATCCGGGCGGTGGTTATCCTGGTGGTGCATATCCTGGTGGCGGACAACCCGGTGGCGGACAACCCGGTGGCGGATATAATCCCAGTGGATATCCTAATGCGGGTGGTTATGGCGGAGGTTCTGGATACCAAGGCGGTGGAGGATACGGAGGAGGAGGTGGTTATACTGGTGGTGGTTCATATCAACCGAAAGAGAAAGAAGGAGGTTTTCTTTCCAGTATTCTCTCCAATCCAATTGTCGGTCAGGCAATAAGTGGTGTAATAAAAGGTCAAATTGAGAAAGCATTGACTGGAGGTGGTGGGTCCAACCATCCACAACATCCACCACAATCCGGAGGTTACGGCGGAGGTTACGGTGGAGGCTACAACGACGGGGCTCATGGTAGCGGAGGTAATAGTGGTGGTACTAGCAATGTACTCAGAGGAGTCCTAGGGGGTCTTCTTTCTGGCGGTGGTGGTAACTCTCAGCCATCGCGAGGATCAGGCGGCGGCTCTTCAACACTGGGACTGCTTGGAGACATCCTTGGCAGTGGTGGGAGCAGCAGCTCAAATAGCAACTACGGCAGACCATCAAACAGTGGCTCCGGTGGAGGTTTCCTAGGTGAAATTCTAGGCTCCCGTCAAATAGGAGGACTCTTCAACGAAAATCCATCTTCATCAGGCTCCACGGGTTCGGCAAACACCAGAGGTACTGGAGGCTCATCATATCCAAAGGATTATCCCACACAAGCCCCATTAAATAATGGTTATAATTATAACTAATTATAACTAATTCAATAAGAAAAAAAAATTGTAGTGTAGCGGTTAAAAATCAAATTATTGTAGATAATTAGGTAAATACATTAAATTGTTGAAATGTTCAACCATTTTGTACTATGCAAACTATCCCAAGCTGCATTTTGAAATAAAAACAATTAAAATCAATTTGTTTCACTATTTATTTGAAAGAGAGCAATCGTTTGTATGATTTTTTATGGAGGAGCAATAGACGCAGGACCTTCTATAAATTTGCAGGCAGAACATCATAAACGAATTAGTCCGTCCAAACATCGTCAAAGCACACTTGCCTGGGTTGTTTGAAATTCAAAAATTGGTAACCTTATTATTTCAAACGTTTACAAAACTTCAAGTGCAATGTGCGTACAAATTATATTTGATATTCAATTTTGAGAATTCAATTCATTTATCGAGCTCACTTTTAGACCATTGAAGCGAATTGCATCATAAAATTGAAACATGCACATTTTATTGATATTTGATCACTATACATATACTCCTCTTTATATTAAACTAGCTGACCCGGACATGCCTCGCTATTGCTATTTTGAGTATATAACTATCTATCTCCTATCTTAAATTTTAATATATAAAAGAGGATGTGGTTTTTTTTGTTCCCCATAGACTCCTAAACCACTTAATCGAATTTAATGACATTTTCTCAAGAATAATGTAGCATAGTCTCGGAATGGATCGTGTGAGGTTTGGTGGTGATCGATACCCCCAAGGGGGTAAAAAAAGGGATGAAAGTTTCTATGAAAATTCGCCATTTTTTAAGTTAAAAATTCATAAAAATTGTTAATTGGCGTTTTGGTTAGAAATAAAGACACCAGAATTTTTGAAAATTTCACGCCCAAAGGAGAGAAAATAGGGGATCAAACGCTATCCCTACTTTTATTTTTAAGTTCTAGGAGTTTTTCTAGAAGTGACCATTATTGCACCATCAAATAAAGCACAATTATAACTAACAACACCATCCTGATTCAACCCCCCAGAACCACCCTTAACTAAAAACAAACCAACACACTATTATTGTAACCCAACTTACGGGAAACGGTTCTATGTAATATACCTACGGTCCTACGCCGTCTATGCGGGTAGTTTTTTTCAGTCAAGGGTGGTGCTTTGCAAACTATAAAACAGTGTACCCAAGAAAACAGAGAGTAATTGTAAACGGCCATTTTTAGATGCAACACTAAGTAAATACCAAGAATAATATAATTTCATATAGAAAGCATAGGAACGTAGGCGAGGAAGGGCATAGCAGCGCACGCAGGGTCCTGCTATTATATTATATATGTAAGATGTACTCAGTTCAAAGATGAAGATGACTTTTTGATCAACATTTTTTGTTTTTTGTTTGGTAGCACTATCCTTGACATATTTGCCGAATTGCACATCATAATACTTATTAGTTGATAATAGTTTTTTTTTTGGACGACAAAAAATTTGCTTTTTCAATTTGTATAATGTAGTCCGTATATAAACTCGTATATTATATATTGTGTATAAATTTAAAACGTTATAAACGTAATAAGCTTTTAATTACCTTTCACTTAATTCCACACACCATATAAATTGACTTGAACTTCACTACCCCTTTTCTTTGCCAGCCAGTATTTTGACAGTTTTCGCCGCCTTTTTCACCCTGTTAAAAGTCAAATTTAAAAAAAACCGTTTCTTATTGAGCTAATGAGGTAAGTTCTAGAAGTATGCCAAATTTCATGGAATCGACTCAGTGGTTCCGGAGAGACAGTCAGTCAGTCAGTCAGTCAATCAGTCAGTCGGTCAGTGGGTTGTGGATTTTATATACTAGATTTTTATATTTATCGAACACTTTATTTGCCCCGATATCCAAATTCTTTTAATTATCTCGAATTATAACATTTTTTAAACACTTTTAAGTGTATACTTTTCAAAAGATAACCGTTCATTAAACAATATGATTCATACTGTTTAATGAACTGTATGATGTGTTCAGTATTCGAATTCTAAAACCGAAGATTTTACTACTCCATAAAGAAGTAAAATTAAAAAATCTTTTTGTAACAATTAGGCAAGTAACCAATTGTTATTGATTTTTAAAACATTTTAAAATTCGTATTCATTGGAAATCGTTCAATACAAAAACTAAGAATGGTTACGGATAACAAAAGATTCTGTTTAACAAGAAAGAAAAAAAAACTAATCAAAGTATTTACGCCCATCTTGCAAACATCATAAACGAATTAGTCCGTCCAAACATCGTCAAAGCACACTTGCCTGGGTTGTTTGAAATTCAAAAATTGGTAACCTTATTATTTCAAACGTTTACAAAACTTCAAGTGCAATGTGCGTACAAATTATATTTGATATTCAATTTTGAGAATTCTATTCATTTATCGAGCTCACTTTTAGACCATTGAAGCGAATTGCATCATAAAATTGAAACATGCACATTTTATTGATATTTGATCACTATACATATACTCCTCTTTATATTAAACTAGCTGACCCGGACATGCCTCGCTATTGCTATTTTGAGTATATAACTATCTATCTCCTATCTTAAATTTTAATATATAAAAGAGGATGTGGTTTTTTTTGTTCCCCATAGACTCCTAAACCACTTAATCGAATTTAATGACATTTTCTCAAGAATAATGTAGCATAGTCTCGGAATGGATCGTGTGAGGTTTGGTGGTGATCGATACCCCCAAGGGGGTAAAAAAAGGGATGAAAGTTTCTATGAAAATTCGCCATTTTTTAAGTTAAAAATTCATAAAAATTGTTAATTGGCGTTTTGGTTAGAAATAAAGACACCAGAATTTTTGAAAATTTCACGCCCAAAGGAGAGAAAATAGGGGATCAAACGCTATCCCTACTTTTATTTTTAAGTTCTAGGAGTTTTTCTAGAAGTGACCATTATTGCACCATCAAATAAAGCACAATTATAACTAACAACACCATCCTGATTCAACCCCCCAGAACCACCCTTAACTAAAAACAAACCAACACACTATTATTGTAACCCAACTTACGGGAAACGGTTCTATGTAATATACCTACGGTCCTACGCCGTCTATGCGGGTAGTTTTTTTCAGTCAAGGGTGGTGCTTTGCAAACTATAAAACAGTGTACCCAAGAAAACAGAGAGTAATTGTAAACGGCCATTTTTAGATGCAACACTAAGTAAATACCAAGAATAATATAATTTCATATAGAAAGCATAGGAACGTAGGCGAGGAAGGGCATAGCAGCGCACGCAGGGTCCTGCTATTATATTATATATGTAAGATGTACTCAGTTCAAAGATGAAGATGACTTTTTGATCAACATTTTTTGTTTTTTGTTTGGTAGCACTATCCTTGACATATTTGCCGAATTGCACATCATAATACTTATTAGTTGATAATAGTTTTTTTTTTGGACGACAAAAAATTTGCTTTTTCAATTTGTATAATGTAGTCCGTATATAAACTCGTATATTATATATTGTGTATAAATTTAAAACGTTATAAACGTAATAAGCTTTTAATTACCTTTCACTTAATTCCACACACCATATAAATTGACTTGAACTTCACTACCCCTTTTCTTTGCCAGCCAGTATTTTGACAGTTTTCGCCGCCTTTTTCACCCTGTTAAAAGTCAAATTTAAAAAAAACCGTTTCTTATTGAGCTAATGAGGTAAGTTCTAGAAGTATGCCAAATTTCATGGAATCGACTCAGTGGTTCCGGAGAGACAGTCAGTCAGTCAGTCAGTCAATCAGTCAGTCGGTCAGTGGGTTGTGGATTTTATATACTAGATTTTTATATTTATCGAACACTTTATTTGCCCCGATATCCAAATTCTTTTAATTATCTCGAATTATAACATTTTTTAAACACTTTTAAGTGTATACTTTTCAAAAGATAACCGTTCATTAAACAATATGATTCATACTGTTTAATGAACTGTATGATGTGTTCAGTATTCGAATTCTAAAACCGAAGATTTTACTACTCCATAAAGAAGTAAAATTAAAAAATCTTTTTGTAACAATTAGGCAAGTAACCAATTGTTATTGATTTTTAAAACATTTTAAAATTCGTATTCATTGGAAATCGTTCAATACAAAAACTAAGAATGGTTACGGATAACAAAAGATTCTGTTTAACAAGAAAGAAAAAAAAACTAATCAAAGTATTTACGCCCATCTTGCAAACATCATAAACGAATTAGTCCGTCCAAACATCGTCAAAGCACACTTGCCTGGGTTGTTTGAAATTCAAAAATTGGTAACCTTATTATTTCAAACGTTTACAAAACTTCAAGTGCAATGTGCGTACAAATTATATTTGATATTCAATTTTGAGAATTCTATTCATTTATCGAGCTCACTTTTAGACCATTGAAGCGAATTGCATCATAAAATTGAAACATGCACATTTTATTGATATTTGATCACTATACATATACTCCTCTTTATATTAAACTAGCTGACCCGGATATGCCTTGCTATTGCTATTTTGAGTATATAACTTCTATCTCCTATCTTAAATTTTAATATATAAAAGAGGATGTGGTTTTTTTTGTTCCCCATAGACTCCTAAACCACTTAACCGAATTTAATGACATTTTCTCAAGAATAATGTAGCATAGTCTCGGAATGGATCGTGTGAGGTTTGGTGGTGATCGATACCCCCAAGGGGGTAAAAAAAGGGATGAAAGTTTCTATGAAAATTCGCCATTTTTTAAGTTAAAAATTCATAAAAATTGTTAATTGGCGTTTTGGTTAGAAATAAAGACACCAGAATTTTTGAAAATTTCACGCCCAAAGGAGAGAAAATAGGGGATGAAACGCTATCCCTACTTTTATTTTTAAGTTCTAGGAGTTTTTCTAGAAGTGACCATTATTGCACCATCAAATAAAGCACAATTATAACTAACAACACCATCCTGATTCAACCCCCCAGAACCACCCTTAACTAAAAACAAACCAACACACTATTATTGTAACCCAACTTACGGGAAACGGTTCTATGTAATATACCTACGGTCCTACGCCGTCTATGCGGGTAGTTTTTTTCAGTCAAGGGTGGTGCTTTGCAAACTATAAAACAGTGTACCCAAGAAAACAGAGAGTAATTGTAAACGGCCATTTTTAGATGCAACACTAAGTAAATACCAAGAATAATATAATTTCATATAGAAAGCATAGGAACGTAGGCGAGGAAGGGCATAGCAGCGCACGCAGGGTCCTGCTATTATATTATATATGTAAGATGTACTCAGTTCAAAGATGAAGATGACTTTTTGATCAACATTTTTTGTTTTTTGTTTGGTAGCACTATCCTTGACATATTTGCCGAATTGCACATCATAATACTTATTAGTTGATAATAGTTTTTTTTTTGGACGACAAAAAATTTGCTTTTTCAATTTGTATAATGTAGTCCGTATATAAACTCGTATATTATATATTGTGTATAAATTTAAAACGTTATAAACGTAATAAGCTTTTAATTACCTTTCACTTAATTCCACACACCATATAAATTGACTTGAACTTCACTACCCCTTTTCTTTGCCAGCCAGTATTTTGACAGTTTTCGCCGCCTTTTTCACCCTGTTAAAAGTCAAATTTAAAAAAAACCGTTTCTTATTGAGCTAATGAGGTAAGTTCTAGAAGTATGCCAAATTTCATGGAATCGACTCAGTGGTTCCGGAGAGACAGTCAGTCAGTCAGTCAGTCAATCAGTCAGTCGGTCAGTGGGTTGTGGATTTTATATACTAGATTTTTATATTTATCGAACACTTTATTTGCCCCGATATCCAAATTCTTTTAATTATCTCGAATTATAACATTTTTTAAACACTTTTAAGTGTATACTTTTCAAAAGATAACCGTTCATTAAACAATATGATTCATACTGTTTAATGAACTGTATGATGTGTTCAGTATTCGAATTCTAAAACCGAAGATTTTACTACTCCATAAAGAAGTAAAATTAAAAAATCTTTTTGTAACAATTAGGCAAGTAACCAATTGTTATTGATTTTTAAAACATTTTAAAATTCGTATTCATTGGAAATCGTTCAATACAAAAACTAAGAATGGTTACGGATAACAAAAGATTCTGTTTAACAAGAAAGAAAAAAAAAACTAATCAAAGTATTTACGCCCATCTTGCAAACCGTAAGGAATGGAAGTTTACAAAAAGTTTTACCTCACATAAAATGAATGTCCAAATAAAATCCTGTGCTGAAACGAAAGCTCGTTTAAAGCAACTTTTGTTCGTTCCGGAATTATAATGGGTTTTCTGCCAATTAGATATCCTTTCACAACAAACCCATTTGTTGGGAAAACTATTGTCACCAAACCGCATTCATGCCAGATGGGAGTTGTGCATTGATCACGGCATTCGAAAATCGACGAAAGTGAATGAAATTCAAATAATTGCTCAATGTTTCTCCGTTATCCTGGAGAAAATGAATTCATGTGATTTTTTTCCTTCGTATTTTACGATACAAATCCCCAAAAGGCATTCGCAATGATTGAGTTATATTATAAAATTCTGAATTTGTGTAAAAAAAAATCCCTCTTGTCACAAATGAAGTTTTGATTTTAATTAAGGATACCAATATGGCAAACTTTTGATGTTCATGTCCAGCTTCTAAATAACTTTGCACGTTTTACGTTTGTGGTGCATTCATGCAAATGCACTTTGCAGAAATTTACCAAATAAAGGATTAAAATTTCAATATCGCTGCTTCACAGGATTCGGCCAGCATTGCAGGTCCGCAGTCATATATACTATACCCAAGTGAATTACGAATTGTTGGAAAATGAACAAGTTTGTTTGTTTACCCGAATCCCTACCGCAGCAGTATATCTAAGAATAGTGTATGAGTGAAGTCATGATCGAAATATTCTCGATGAATTATGAAATATTTTGTACATCAGCGAATGAATATTAAGGTGAGAAGTATTTACTTAATGTTGCAATTGTGGAATATGCTCAAGTTTTGTGCTTGTCAATAAACTTACGCCTCCTCCAGATCACAATAAGTCGTTTCTGTCGAAGGATGACTTGTAGTAGCAAGTAGAAACATGCTTGAACTTTCAGCATACACTAAGGGACGTTATTACATGTTCGCTAGAATGGATGCAGTACGCACATGGGAAAATTGCATCAAATTTATTATGGGGGCCAGAATTTGAGTCCCGTTTCAAGGAACATGCAGCACATGCGTCCTCCTCCACGTAGAGCTCTGGTGGTACCTACCATGAGTTTGCTGCCAAACAGACATTCGACTTGTAATGGGTGAATCGTTGTAATTGCTGCCAGTTTAATATCGCTGGCTGACGAGCTCGCAAGTGTTCCGTACCGTGTCAAATTTGAACGTGTCCTGTAGAACGGGTGTGCCGAGAATAATTAATTAGTTCGGTGTCATATTTCACGCGAGTTATGTTTGTAATAAAAATATTGCATTGTTTTTAGAATTACGGTTGACAGTTTGTAGCACAAGGATGCGCGACTATCGGTCTATTTCTGATGTGTTTCAGTATGGTTCTGTACCGAACGTAAATCTTCTTGATTCTGTTAATCCATCAAGCATAATTGAAGCCGGCAGTTTGAATGGAGCGCACACGGTCGTCTGTGCAAACACTCAAATTCAAAATTACCAGGATGAAGATGGCAACGGCGAAATAATAAACTTTCACAACACGATGCCATACAATTCGAGTACAAGGAACAGGAACTCACTGGATGTGGGTCGCTGGGATATGGCTAAAACATCTAGCATCGATGGCTACGATACGAGTCCGATTGGCGACAGAATGACTCTAACCAAGTACAATCAGAGGCAGGGGAACCTTTTTGGTAGTGATTTGAATAGCAGCATGAACTCCTTTAGCGATTCTTCGCCACTGCCTCAACGCAAACGACCGGAAAGGAATGGCTATTTGTTGTGGGTTGTGACACCTGTAGCTGCAAGGTGAGTACCTCCTCAGTAAATCAAAATCATTTTGTAATCACGTGGGCGTGCTGCACTTAATAAATCTAAGCTATTCTCAATTAATTTCGATAAGTTCAAACTAGTTGAACTTGTTCAAGACGATTAGAAGGAAAACTTTTTGGATTATTCATCTTAGGGATAGGATATTCAGTCAGGATTAAATGAGTGTACAATTGTATGTAGCCCACTTCTATCGTAAATCCTACTCAAGGATGTCGTTTAAATAGTTTGAGTGGGTTTTATCAAGGATTTATTGAATTGCTTTGTTTTTGGAAGGGATAGAAACGTTTAGGATATTCAAACAATCATAAAAGTATCATCCAGACAATTGAATTAATTAATCCTTTATATTCAAGGGCTTAGGAATAGATCTCATCATATTTGCAGCCGATCTATGAACTAAGTTGTTCTTAAAACATACGTTATTAAAACAATAAAAAAAAATTCAAATTAGTGCTGAAAAATAAATGTAATCCAAATTATTTAAATAGTACGTAAACAATTAATTTCTTACAAAGATGCTATTTAAATAAATTGGTGTCCAATTTTTCAGTTTTGCCTACTTTTATTATATTTGCCTTCTCATATTATAAATTATAAAAATTCGTATGGTTCTACAATATAATATCACGATTCACGATTCAATTCATATACAATTTTTACTTTATTGAAAACATTAAAATGTTTTTTAGACAATCGTTTTACGGGAATTGACAGATATGCTCATGAAAAAAGCTCTTCTTCACTTTCTAGCAAATCTTATTATTGTTCAAGATGCTATGTATTCTATTTTGATCTTATTTATATCATGATATGAGAACGTCAAACTTTGATTTCATTCTGCACCAAAATTTTTGTATTGTGAGTTATATTTAAAATATACCTAATAAATAAATAACATTTTAAAACATGTGCACGAGTAAATTCGGTTCATTTAAAAAATAATATTATTTTGATTTAAAATAATGACAATTTTATCCTTTTTTCCATGTACATAATTGAATCGCATTTCAGGATTCTTACCAGGAAATGGAAATTCAAAAAAATTTCGAATAACCATCAATCAAAAGAGCATATCTTATCTTAATTTTAGACATATAAATCATGTGCCCTAGTCCCCCCCATTCTCGAGATATCTACGTTTAAAAATCCCAAAATACTACTAGCGGCAATTTAGGCGTTCAATTTTAAACTTGCGAACACTTCATCATAAATCATTACAATTCAAATATTTTCATTACAGATACTGCAACATAAAGTTGTTTTAAATAACTAAAGTTAATAAAAGTTGATTGAAATTAAAGTAAATTGTAGGAACTAGTATTTCTAAAAATTTGTTTAAATAAATTTTCATTGCCTAATAATAGGAGAAATATTTTAGTGCGACGAGTATGAATTGAAATCAATTTTAAACCTTGATATCTTGTGAACGGGGGGACGAGGTTACACAATTTATATGCCTATAATTAAGTTAATATATAGACTTTCAGTTGATGCTTATTTCAATTTTTTTTTTGCATTTCCGTAATTGTGGTTGTTTCCTGGTTAAAATTTACTTTACTGATGGTTTCCTTGGTCCAAAATCCTCTTCTTCCTCTTTCTATCAGGACACGGCGGAGTTCTTATTCACATCAAGGAAAGCTGCCATTTTACATGAATACTGATTACTGGTCATTTATTATTAAATTTCAGCATATCGGTCGCGATAGTTGTGGCTGCTCTTGCTGGTCCCCAATGGCTTTTCACTGAGGAGCGTGTACCAAACAACAGTTACACAGGAATACCAATATTCGATCTCGAGAATGATGACGCGTTCGTGACGAAGTACACCAAATCAAGTCTGTGGATTCTGTGTTACACCTTCCAAGGTACGTAAAGTGCGATGGCGTAATTGAATTGCCGCTCTAAATTCATTCCTTACCGAGCATATTTAAATATTGAATGTTGAATCTTTGATAATCGCCGATGAAAAAGACAAAGTTAAAATAGTTGTTGAACAAATGGCGTTTGAGCACACTAAAAGAGATTACTTCCGGCTTCCGACAGCTGTGAAAATCATTTCCACCAACAAATCTAATTGAGGGCGAGTCCTGCCTGTGAGTTGGAAGTTACTGAATGCCTAAAGCATTCCTCTGACGTGGATATTGAGTTAAATTCAAAGGGAGGAATTTGTCTCGTCACCCGCATCTACGAACCGTTAAGACAGGACCCATGTAGAAGCAAAGATCCTTCTTTCAGTCAACGGATTTTTATTTTTTTATTTTTAGACACGAAGTACTTAGAAGGACTCAGGGAATTTCTACTAGTAGATTCTGACGTTCGTTGTTCTTGTGACGAATGCAGATATAGACATTTGAACTTTAACTACCGTTTCTTTTATTAAGGATTGAAAGGAGTTAGAGAGTTATATTCATTCTGGATTCACTTCCTTTTTTTGCAGGTATGAAGTCATACAACTGCGTCAAAGTTGATTGCTTTCCCGAAGAGCAGTATCGGCCGGATCCACAGGACTCGACGCTTGCCATTCCCTGTAAGTACAATTAAATATTTTTGTGGTCACCAGAGGACTCTTAATAAGCACTTGAAATGGCTTATAATAATATTAACATCAGATTGGCACACAAATCGATTTGAAGGAACTCATTTCGCTCCCAAAAAACATGATTTTTTTAATTCGACATCCTTTGGTCAACTTGAACTGTCAATGAAATAATTAATGGAAGGGGGCAAGAGCGTTGAACTGAGGGTGGTAGATGCCAGACTTTGTTCACAATGTTCTTTTCTACACGGAAGCAACAAAGGGGTTGACGATTAAAAAGTGAGCATTATTTTACGCCTCATTGCACCATCAACTGGGGCATAATTAAAAGGCGGATCGGTAGATGCTAACCACCCTCCAGGTGTAAACGATAAAAAAAATTGTTAAAAGGATAGTAATGAAATGTTCAATTTGCATGCAAACCTTACATGTTGCTTCTGTTTCTGAGTGACAGTAAATGACTCTTCTTTGAAACAAAGTTAATTGCGGTTACATTATACGACAATGTATTGCACAAATTTAGTACAATACTACAAACATAAAGTATAATTAATACTGGTATGTTGTATATCAAACATAAGGGTCTTAAAAACTAGTGGAAATGATTCTAATCTGATCTTTTGAGATAAAATAGTTTCCGAGATATAGCTTTGTGAAAAGTCAAAGCCGAGATACTTAATTAAAACTTTCGAGTTTTTTGCATTTTTGACCATCCATATCTTAAAAACTAAGTCAGAATAATTTGAAATCTTGCCTTTTTCATATTCTTGGAGCACACTATTAGTGAACAAAAAATTTTCCAAATTTAAGATATAAAGATTCAAAATTAAATTTGTCTTGTTGTAATATTCCTGTACAAAGTTATCCAAGAAACAATTAATAAAAAACTAAAATATATATATATATATATCAAAATAAAATTATAATAGGTGCCATATTGGTTAGAAATAATATTTCTTCATACGATAACGAGTGCTGTTTTACAAATTTCAACATACAACTATATAATATATCTAACCTCCTGTGGAAATACATATGTATACCCTGTCACAAAAAGTATTCATGCACTTCTATTTTTCCATGTTTTCTTTTTTTAGTTTTTTCGTTCCTTAATTTTTTCTTCCGGCAAAGACGAAAGTTTTGGGGGGAGGCTACGCCCATAGATAATATAATTAACAACATCAATAGTATTTTTAGGACGAATCTCTACTCTATCTGGATATGCAGTATATGCAAGGATCTCCAAAGCGAAATCAATTTATCTTTTCAATTTTTGTTTGTATGTTTTTATAATGTTTTCCTCTTCTTATTTTCTTTCCTTCTTAAATCAGGATTACCACTGTTGCGGTTGCTAGTGCTAGAAAATTTTCCGCTCGGTGGAGAAGCCGCAATACCCTTCATTAAATGTGTTACAAATAACGGAGTACTTGTAAAGCATGGAATTGGCCACAAGCCATTTCCGCAGTTGTTCTTCAAAAAGGCCACTAAAAGTTCGGGCCATACCTGAAAAACTGCCGCTGATGATAGCCGTGTAGCATGGACCTTGATTACTTTTCCTCCAGTGGCCCACTCGTGATGGGATATTTGCAGGACATGGTCTAACACCCGTGTCAAAAGCCTCCAGAACGTGCTTTGAAGTTCTTGATGGATCACTTCATTACTTTAATGCGCCTCGTGTACAGTTAGTTCTCTATCGTTCCTGTTTAATTGTGGATTTTATCTCCCGTGCTCACTGTGATTCATTAAGAAAACTCGTGTAGAGTGGAAAAAAATAGAACACTGAAGCTTAAGGAGTTTAGAAACTCAGTAAGAAATATAGCAGTATTAGAAGTTCATGTGAGACTTTTAAAATCGCTTAATGTACAAATGTAATCTAAATCCCTGATGTGACAAGTTCTATTATTTGCCAAGACATTAAATTGTTTAGTAAGTATCCTAACCGAGTTAAGGATACTAGCTTAGATTTGTGATAATGTCATTACAGCTGTAACGAAACCAATTAACAAGTATGGGGTGGCAGTGGAGACGGGATTTCAGCCCCAGTTGATGGAGCTCTTACTTTGAGCATGTGAATGCAAAATTAGATTTTGCTTAATGAATTTAAAGAACCCTATAGATGGGGGTGTTCAGGACAAATTGTTCTGACACAAGACAATATCTACAACCGCAAAATCCATAAAACGTTTATTCCCTCATTAAACATAAAAGGCACACTTAAGACTTAACAATGATTCCTTGCGAGCGATAGACTCCGCGGTAACATAAAAAACTCCTACCATTAAAGTTCTCTGATTCACATAGATCCTGCCAATAAAGGATATCATTGACAGGTGGAAGAAGTATCTTGACAATAGACGAAAAGGTATATGCAATATACATACATGGATATTGTTAAACCAAAAAGGGCTTTACAACCAAATGATACAAAATTATAATGGTTGAATTAGTTGGTATAACATCAATGGCTTATTAAAGACGGTGTAGTCCTTTTGTAATAATTAATTAACTGCCATTGTTAACAGTTGTTCTCTGCAGAAATGTTTGTTTATTAAAGTAGAATCACAGTAGGAGCAAATTTTGTTATACTAAAGTCGTAAAGGACTTATCTTTGCTATATAATCAGATTTCCCTACAATGCTATAAAATCGTTAAAACTATTCGAAAACCGTTTTCCGAATCGTTTAAATATTGAATAGGCACTGCTGTGTAAATAATCAAAACTTGCCTTTACACCAGCAAATTAAACAATTGACTTTTCTGTTGGGATGGCAACATCGGAGATTGAAGACATATGTTCATAATCGGCTCATTAGCATTCACCAAGATTCAGTGTTCCACAAAATATCCAACTATTTTTCGGCTCTATTAAACATTGCTTCCAACCCTTAATATATTGAAATTGGTTGAGTTGTTCCTAACTAAAATGTGGTGATTCATTAAGGACATACTGAGCTGTTCGAGTAGAAAATGGAGCCTTAATTTGTTTAATATGTCGAGGATGATGGTGATAACCTTCACAGTTGCTTTAAAAACGCGACCATTGTAACTAGTCTTCTCCTTCCGGTCATAGGAAACCACAAAGGACATTGTACTCAGACTGTTATTCAATCCTATGCACATATTGATGCACTTTAATAGTTATGTTGATGGGAAAAGTTAGTACCAAATTGAGTATCTCCTTTAGGGATTCAAAGTAGCAAAAAAAGACTTTGTTTTCAAGAAAACAAATTTATTTATGCGTTTGACTTTTTTAATTGATGATAATATAATTTTACTAGCGGGGTTACCCGGTTTCACCCGGTGCGATGTAAATCACAATATAATTTACACATCTACAAGATATAATCAACGTATTGATAAGGAAATATCGTTATATTACAAACACTGAAAGCGAACATTTTTTTACGGAGGAACGGATTTTGAAAATTCTGTAACTATTGTTTTGTACAAATTGTGCAGACTATTGAATCTTTAATGTGCGTAGGTATGAATTTTTACGAAAATTACTTGAGAGACCACTTGAATTTAATAATAATTGTGATATCAAACTCGAAATTACTCATCGAATTATTTATTTCCGTAAAATTTCTTTGACTTTAAGCAAAACTTAATAACTATAATGATCTTTCTGCTATTGTGAATTTGCAAAGTTTAATAGTAGATTTGAAATCAGTGACCTAAAAATACCATTAATGCCAATTTCACTTATATTGCCGAATTAGCAAAATTATTACCATATTTTAACCGCCATCTTGAATTTACAAATCTTTATAGTAGATTCGAAATTAGAGTCAGGGAATTTATTTTACATTTACACCAACTTTCTCACACACGTACAAAAGATCGGTCGTCATTTAGACCTGCCATTTTGAATTTCCCAATTTGAATAGTAGATTTGAGTTCAGAGGATTCAAAATATCTCTAGTTCTCAATTTCCCCTGAATTCGTTGAATTATGGAAAATTTCGAT
Organism: Leptogaster cylindrica; assembly: GCA_963082835.1. NCBI lineage: Eukaryota > Metazoa > Arthropoda > Insecta > Diptera > Asilidae > Leptogaster > Leptogaster cylindrica. The sequence continues at coordinate 18,668,187 of OY720108.1, forward strand.
CGCCATATTGATCCCGCCATTTTGAAACTCTATATTTTAGGCGAATATAAAATAGTCTATGTCTCAATTTTGAACATGAAATACATTCAGCCAAAAAATGACAAAAATCAAAGCAAGTGTTTAGGCGTAATGGAGTAACAAACAAATAAACAAATGAACTTTGATTTTATATACAGTAAAGTTAAAAGCTAATATTTATATTTTATAACAAAACAGCAGATAAGCTGTACTTATATTTGCATAATTGTCTGCAGTAAAATAGAGTACCTAGAGTTCAGTCCTGTGATTATGTACAAAAATGTTTATCGAATGACGAGTGCCACTGCTTCACTGCCATGTCTTTCCATCTGTGCAGCATTAACAAGTTCATTTTTGTAGGTTCTTATAAATTTATCAACAAATTTCATTTTATTATTTAAAGCCTTATTTAGACGGTTTGAGGAAAAATTCGATATTTTTGGTTTTGCGGTGTGGAATGTCGGATAGTACTGAATGTCTGACAAGTGAATGTCGGATAAACGAGACTCTACTGTATATAGAGATATATTATATGTTATATAGATTTATTTTATTAATTTCGTAAGTTTGAATTGTGTATTTTATTGCTGTGGCAATTGAATAATTTAGATTTAGTTGTGATTCTAATTCAACGATCATTTGTGGAGATTGTTTATCAACGCTATAAAGAAACTTAAAGACGTAGATAAATAAAAACGCCTTCAACTGGAATTTGTCTAAATTTTTTGAAAACATTAATTTATGTAATAACTGTGAAATTTGAATTAGGTAGGTAGTAGGTACAACATACAACTCCAGATGCGCCGTGTTGTTAGAATAAAATGGTGAAAATTTCAATTAAATTTCAATTCAAATTTTCAGATACGATTGTGAAGTCAGCACCCTTTTTCTTCGTGTCCGGTGTATTTCTTTTAATAAGTTTCTTGGTATTCTTGTTGGCGGCGTGCACAAACCAAAATAGTTTATACTATTTCACTTCCGGAATCCTGTTCATAGTATCAGGTACATTTATATCTCAGCCAATAACTTTTGATAATCGTCTAATCTTTAGGTTTGCTGATGCTCATCGGCTTAATCGCATACATATCGATATTTAAAGCAGAAATTGGATCAAAACTGAGACCAAGATCTACATTGCAGCCTCCGCCATTGAAATTCTCTTATGGACATAGTTTTTTCTTGTATGTCTTCGGTTTTGTAACAACAGAATTTGTTGGTGTCCTGAATATTTTTCTGTTCATAAGCTTGCAGCAAGTCGGACACCACAAGGTAGATTCTTAGAACAATGCATGTCTTAAGTATATAATTAAGTAACAAATGATTTATTTATACAGGGTGTTCCGTAAATAGTGGATAAACTGTTAATAGTGAGCGTATCAGATATAAGTATTACTATATGATACCGAACTGACACCATTTTTACACTTCAGTGACTTAATTAAAGTATTATGAATATTTATGCGATGAGAAAAGGAAGCGAAATTGAAAATTATTTATTTTTTGTAACTGTGCTATGATTGATTCTCCATGATTTTGATAATTGCTAGTAGTTAATACAGGCATTTCCAGATTATTTTGAAAAAGACAAAATTAAAAGAGGAACTTCTATTTCTAAAAATTATACAGAAAATACAAAAAAATTAACAAAATTTTATTTTGCCTACACTCTACAGGCTGAGGTAGATTTCGATGAGTGTTTGATTGAATTTATTAGGGTAATTTATTACAAAATCAAGAAACTAGTTATTGATTTATAATTTACTCCTGAAGAGGTTTTCAACGATACCCCACAAGACATGGTTTTAAAAAATTAGAATTTCCCACCCCCACTCGTACTCACCCAACCCTTGAATTTATGCCGACAAAGTTTATTCCTAAACTCCATAAGGGTCGCGATATAATTTTTGCAAAATCTCAACCGCTTCCACCGCCTACCCCATTGAGCCGATTTATCTTCGAAATTTACCTAAAAATGTAATTTTTCAAAAAAAAAAATTAAAAAAATCCGAATATCGCGAAAACCGTGGCATTTTCGCAGAATAAAATGTCATTATTTTATAGATCATTGGGTAATACGCCACGCTTAAAGTTTTATCCAGTATTTACGAACCACCCTGTATTGAAAATAAATTCATTACTCAAAACTGATTTTAGACTATTTCTTGTTTACTATTCATGAATCCCCAGAAGAGGTTTAAAGACATGGAAGCCACAAATTTTGGACGAAGGCAACTTCTGGATGGAGATGATGAAGGTACTCCAAGATTTACTTGCAAGAAGCATCCCATTGTGGCGAATTCACTTTATTCGAATGATGTTGGTAAAAGGTAAGTAGCATTTCTGAATTAATATCTTTTATTTGGGGTTGGGGTAAAAGGGTAAATTGTGTTCCTTGTTTGCTGTCAATAACATTATATTCTGACAAATTAAGATCTTCCTCTAGCCCAGATTAAATTAATGAACGATTTCAGTTACTTTCTAAAATTGTCAAATATCCGAAATTTATATAAATTCAAACCAGTATATGTTGTACAGAATCTAAACAAAACCCATGTGATTCGTTTTCCTTTGTCATAAACAAGTACAACTTAATTATGTTTTTGAATAGCTTTAAGAAAATCATTTTCCAGACACTTAAAGAAATGAACTTCTGTCGCCACAAAAGTGTTTAACCTTGTCCAATACAAAAGAGAACAGCTACAATGGAACAATCGCAAACAATTTCACTTCAAATTCGTCGAGTCCTTTGAAAGCTACATTTTACTATATATAGGGTCGCTTTCAATAGCAGAAAAAAATATATCATTGAATTTATCCTTTGTATTAACATTTATCGACTCCTGGCAGTCTGAACAATGTACGTCTTCATTGTTTCGGAATCCTCTACCTGGAAAAATTGCTTTCTTTCAATCCTTTTTTTTTACAAATATCAGAGACTTTGAAATTATATTTGCAGTCTTGCAGACAAATATTAATCTAGAATCAGTCTAACATAAATTTTTGCTACTGAAAACAAAACGTGTCGCAAAGGATTATGTGCCTAGTTGTTGTTTTGTTAAGTTAAATGTGTCATTGGTTGTTCAATGTTCAATCTACAACTATTTTTAAAATTCTCCAATCATCCTATAATTATTTCCAAAAAATATTTTATATAGAACATCATTTGGAAAATAACACAGATTTTCTTATATTGTATCGACTCGAATTCTATCTAACTGAAAAATCTCGGTAATTATTATTATTTTTTTGAATATTATATCTTTTAGATTCTATTTCGATAAATCGTCAAAATGTGACATCCACTCACGGGACATAACGAAAAGTTTAAATGAGCTGTACACAGATCCAACTCCATCAGTTCGATTCACCGAATTGCCGCATGAGTTTCCGTTAACTCGCAGCGTGTCCACGACAACTGATATATTTTCGAACAACATAAACAGTTCAGATCAAACGAATGATGTCATGAACACCGAGAAGAACAATAGAAGGAATCAAACAAATAACTCGGATGAACATTTGAAAGACATTTGTGGACTTTCACGTGGAATCTTGGCAAAGGGTCGCAAATCGAAGGATGAGCTTTTCAACGAGTTCTGCAAGAAAGCTGGAATGAGGCCAAAACCTAAGGACATTTACTATATTGAAGACAGTTGTGACCAGGAAGAGGAGAACATTTTCATAGTTGACAACTATTCGTCCCTGACAAAGAACAGACGTAACTCGTACGTGGAGCCCCAACAACGGAATTCAAATTCATCCTTTCGACCATTGAATAAGACATACCCAAAGAGTCTGTTCGACTTGGACCGATGCGAGACAGAGGCATGGAATAATTGGCAGGACCAATACTATCAGAGGGATAAATCAAGAGATGATTACTTGTCCCAGAGTAGGACACTGCCACGATGCTTTATGAAGCGAAACTTTTGCACAAATGACTTGGGAGTGCAGAGCTGCAGCTACGACATGACTCCAAAGATCCATAAGGGTGCTCCAGACTCTAATGGAATGTTCCATAAATCACATGATGATATGAATACACTCCACGTTACCAAACGGAGGATGAGTAAAAATTTGACGGTGCAATGGCCAGTTGCAATTCCAACATCCCCATCCAGTTTTTCCACAAAATCAAATTTTAGAACTAATTCAGGCATGGTCCAATACAATCCAGCGCACAAATTCACCTCCGACTACGGCTGTACTGTACGGAAGCCGCATATTTTTGATTCGTTCGACTTAGATCAAATCGAAAAAGAGCGACGTAAGTCTCATGCCAACCTTTTTGAATTGGGATACGACATGGATAATGGCACTGCAGTGTAGTTTATCCTGGATGAAGGAAGTACAGTCTCAAGACTGTTATTAGAGAACAATTCAAATATTATTGAATTACTTCGGTTTCATGCCAAGGTAGGCGTCACGATATCATAAGATATCCTGGAAGTAAACTTGCACTGAAATCAACAGCGCGGAGCTAGTCGTATACCTTTGTACCGATATTATATTAAGTGGATATTGTTCCTTGCCAATGTAGAAGAACTGCACTTGAATACTAACTAAATGTACACTGATCCCTTTGTAAAGAAGAAGAAGAGACAAACATAAGGTTTCGTTACTTAATTGTGAGTAGCTGTTAAGGAATTTACGTATTATATTACACAGGCTAAAAAAGGAACTGCCAAATCTATGAATTATATGTGTAGAATAATTGTAGAAATCAACAGTATGCATCGTGCAAAATTGTACTGGAATATTACTGACTGTTTGTTTAAGAATAATTCATAAAATAATAACTGTAGTTAGGTTAAATGAAGTGTGCTATATTAGCTCTAAGAATTAGTTTTCTTTTTGAATGATAACTCATTGCGGAAATTGCTTTTATAAGGTAGGGTGGGCTAGGCTTGGAGCATCGAACACCCGATGTTAAGGACATCGATGGTTCTTGTTTTAAAAACATCGATGTTTTCCTCCAGATGTTCCAACCCTATAGATAGCGCAAGCGCTACAATTCCATTTGATTTGTCCGTGATGTAGGTAACTATTTCTGATGATTTTCCATGAAATTGCCGCACTTCGTTTTTTTCCTCTTACGATTGTGATCCTAGCCACCCCTAAAAAAAATCTTGGATTCTTCGGTAGTTAGGAGCACATAATACTACATGAGTGCATTACATATATTATCGTGACATGACATGACAGTTATCAGGAAATGTATGAACAGGACTTTTTGAGAATAAAATAAAATGATAAAAGTATTCAGCAAGCTCTTTTGAATGAATTGTATTTGTAACCAAGAGAGGTGATTTTAAAGCATATCACTAGAGTACAATATTTTTTAAACATAAATTTTTATAGCTGGAAATCCCCTTTCTTTTTTGCCTATTTCGTAGGTGGAGACTATTTTTGGCAATCGAAAATGATTTTCAAATGCCGTTGTTAGCCTCGCATTTATGATAGGTATCCTTCAAAAGGTACTTGAAAATGTTTTCGTAATTGGTCAAGCTAAAAACAATACAAAAGTATTTTTGTTGAGTGTATTATATTGTAAAGTGCAGTCCAAACCTTCAAGCAATCCCTGTACGTGGAATGGGTAGGTATATATTAATACTGCTAGAGTAGTACTGGGGGAATGCCGCGCCAGTACTATACTTGTAGACTGTAGTAGTTTGAATCCTCTTAAACATCGTAAAGTAAAGTATGATGCAAATGATAGAAAAGGTTAATGGATCTAACTCATCGGTGGAGCCGTAGGAGGGAGGTAAATATTCTTCAAGGATTTCTTCGATTAAACAAACGGCATTACAAATATGAAAACCATGTTTCCACTTCTACATTTGAAAGTACCTATACAACAAATTCTTTCTTGTGATACTATTCCAAAATCTTCAAAAACTTTGCAGATGATGCATCGCAAGCAGGTTTAAAACATGTGGAAAATGAATTAACGGAAAAATGTATAATCGTGTATTTTTTGTTTTTTTAATATTTTTTTATTTCCCTCTTTACATAACTGCTAAAACTAAAACAATTAACGAAAAAATTTCTTTTTTTCTAATTATAGTTTGGATTTTATCAAATAAAAGTTTTTTATCTAATAATGCATAAAACTTCTTTAGAAAAAATGCAAAAGCAGATAGTCGAAAATGGGCAGTTTCTGTGGTGGGTTTCCTCCACACACAGGAACTGCACTATAATAAAAATAGCATAAAATTAAAAGAAATTACAATTTTTTTTTTATTTTATAATAATATTCTTTGATTCTTTTTCGTTAATTTGATATGTAATAATATGAGTAATAGATATATAATATATATGCTAGTAAAGTATTTTTTTTTTGGCAATAAAAGAATGCATTGCGGCTCATTTCAATTCGATGGGGGAAAAAGTTATAGCGGTTCAAAGTGCTGAATTTCATAGCCAATCACAGGTGAAATTCAACACTTAGAACCGGTATAACTTTTTTCCCCCATCGAATTGAAATGAGCCGCCATATCAACTATATTGGAGTACTTTATAAGAGCTATCGAATGACATATGTCTCGTTCGTATTGGTCATGAGGACCAATTTGCCCATTCTCCTTTATTTATTTATTTATTTATAAGCTTAATACAAGCTGAACAATAACAATTATTATTTATTATTATAAAATTATTATTCTTTGTTTTGAAGTACCTGCAGTCCTTGCTGAAAAATTTGCTTGTGATACTTGTCCAGGTCTAAATGGCCAATCCATCCCTGGAACAGAAAAGTTATTAGATATACTTAGATTAGATTATAAACTGATCTACTATGCACTCATAAAGATCTATAGGAGAACCTTGATAGCACGCGTTTGTTGATAACAGGTACATTTGGCTCGGTCTTTTACATTTCCTATAACACACAATGTTTAAAGAAATCTCTATAGTAGGATTATTATTTTTATAAATTTTTCAATAGCACGCACTTTTTACAATTCAGCTCACAGCTAAAAATCTTTATAACACCTACGTCGTTTTACAAACTCAAACATTGGTATTTTGAAAATCCATCATACGACAACAAGTAAACATTAATTTAGTATTTTGGTTTTGAAGCACCTGCAGTCCTTGCTGAAAAATTCAGAAAAGAAAACAGAAAAGAATATTCTTATGAAATGTCTTGTGAAATATCTCTTGATACGCCTTGGGACTAAAATCGACTCTCTACACTAAAGGCTTATTTACACAACGAAAGTTTCTCGTATTCGAGCGGCGAAGACTGGTATACGATTATCGAATACGAGAACTCGCCATGCGATTCTCACCTGCCACTGTTTACACTAGGATAAAATCTCGAAATATTTAAGCGATATTCGAATGCAAGAGTCGCAGGCGAAAATCGCCTCAACTCCCCTCCCTCAAACTGTTCACATTACAGTCGAGAATTCGTAAGTCGATTGTCGCATACGTTTCTCGACTTGCGATATTCGAACAAATCGGCTTGCACTGATTTTGATGCGAGACTTGCATACGTGTATTTTGTTTACAGACTGGTGACCGAGGAGAGTTTAGAGAACGAGAATCGCTTTCGTTTTGAGAGTCAAAAATCGCACGGTTTGCTTACACTAGGCGATTATTTTCTCGAATACTAGTTTTCGCCGCTTGCATGCGAGAAACTCACTTGTGTAAATCAGGGTTAAAAGTAAAAGCTTTGTTTCGCAATCTAATTCCAGAAATGAAATCGATTATTTATTGTGGAATTAATTACGAATTGATTCTTGTAAAATCTAATCTATTTTGCACGACTGGGATTGGGATACAGTATTTATCAGAGTTGGGCGTTTTCGCCTTAACACTGATTTACCAATTGGTAATACCACTGAAGGCGACTTGAAATTTCGCTTTGTATTTCGCTCTTAAAGGTAGCGACGACCGAACCTAAGTTGCCAGGATCACAGTGATACCTGACATTTTTAATAAATAATCAGTAATTTATTTATTATTTAATTATTTATTTTGTTAATAAGTAGATAAATTATCAAGACAAAACAACCCAGTTACAAATGTTATACAACTTTGGTTATATATAACATCTAGAAAACGGACAAAAATCACGTACTAAAATGTTATATGACATTTGTTATATATAACAAAATTATAAAACAATGTTCAATAAAACAAAGTTATATAACATATTTTGTTATATAGTGTGAACAGTAAAGCCGCCTTAATGCCTGTCCAAATCATCACTCATCAGGCACAGCCACACCGTGGAAGTGGAACTCGTGGAACTTGAGGCATTGCACTAAAATTGCGCATTTTAAACGAAGCTGTCACAAGTACGGTCACGGGGAGTGTTGGCTGTTGAGGAGATTTTGAAAGTTGTGGTTGTGTTTCCCGCTCAAGCCTCAAAGCGCATTTTCAATTTCAATTTGTATTTGCAAAGTTTAAGCTTCACACAATGGGAAAAAAAGTGGAATTAGTGCGAAAGGTATTAAAATTAAACAATAATATAATATACTGTTATTATTTGTAATGGGAATAATTTTGTAGTTGAAAAAAGCGATCGCCAAGGAGGAAGTAAAGCAAAGCGGTGTCGTGATTGTAAGAAATATACCACGTATATTTCGTCACGGCATGCTTAAACAATTCTTTCATATAATGGGAACTGTTAAAAGAGTACGGTTCGGTAAAGTGCGACAGCGACCTCCGAAAACAGATGCCCGCAGCAAGAATGCAGGTTATGGTAAACGGGGCCCACGCAAATGCGCCTTCGTGGAATATGAAAGTCAGAAGGAAGCTAAAGCCGCCGCTATACTTTTTAACAATTTTGATATGTACACACACAAACTTAATGCAAACTATATTTCACCGAACATTGCAAAAGGGAAATGCATTTGTTTCAAGAAAAGTGTCAGGTCCATCAGAATTAAATATGGCAGAGAAAAGTATGATTTCTATCGCAATAAGAAAAAAATGCAGGCTACTTTGCAAATACTTGAAGGAGTAGACGAAAAGATAGAGATTAATTTTGCTGCTTTGATTATAAAGCCGGAAAAGGGTGGGTTTCTTTTGTTAATAAGGAAATGTTTATTCACAAATCAATGCAAATTTAAAACGAAGGAGACTTATGAAGATTTTATTCGAACAGGTGAAGCTATACCAAACGAACCTGGGAACCCCAGGAATACGGACAATATTAGAAGCATTGCTAGGAAACCCGGTGTATGCAGAAAACTCTTCTTTTAAAGAATTTATTCCAAAAACTTCAACCACAGAAAAAAGTTTTTTGCTGTAATAAAGAATAAAGATTAAGTTTTCATCGACAATGAGTTCTTCACTAATGACTAAATAAATTTAATACCGCAACTACAATGCTGTTGCCATTGACAGGCATCCTATTGAATGTGATTGCTATTTTAGAAGACATACTGATGCACCATGACGATTCTTCAGGTATGAATTAAGATGACCGTGCTTCTGATTTTACCAAAAATATTGTCACATAAGTGACTCCCAAAATAGAAGCCTCGTCCGTGCGATTTTCTTAACCTTTCTTTTCCTAGTGAGTTTTGTACTGCAGGTAAGGGAATTCCCTGTCATGTGTAATCTGCCAGCAACAAAACTGGGAATGACGCTGGGGAAACAACGCCGGATTTTACTGTAAATCTTTGAAAGAAAACAACCAGCATATTTTATCTGCTGTAAACAGAAAGTCGCTGTGTCAGTCGGAGGATTATAATGATGGATCTGAGATCTCATTCGCATATCCACTGACCCATCCACAGTTTGTACCTGCTGGAACTTTGGAGGAATAGAATCATCTGCATCTTTTACAGTGACCGATTTCGAGATCGGTATCGATTTTCTGAAATGTTTCGCAACCTGGTTTTTCTGATGCATTTTTACAAAGACCATTATTTCAAACTAATAGTTCTTTGTCCTTTTAGTCTTCTTCCGCAGCATTAATTATAAATGTTTGGAAATTACCATTTTTTCTGGGAAAACTTGAGATACTTTGTGTGCGCCGTAATCTGTACTAGAATGGGAAGGTAATATTTGTTGGCTCTACTACATACACATTAAAATTGTCTGCACTCTTGACGCTAGAGGTCGAGTTCAGTTTTGTATGCAAAGGAAATGAAATCATGGTATATTACTCCAGGCAATTGCGCGAATTGTTGACGGACTATGCGCTCCAGTTTTGTTCGTAATTCGACCAATATTCCTATTCCTAGATTTTTTCAAGGAACGAACACAAATCCGACAAAATCTCATTAAAGAAGAATGACAGAACTGCAGGCGAGAACTATTTTAGCAGTTTCGGAAATATTTTTTTGAATACTTTCGAAAGAGTAAATTTATTAATCAATTTGAAGATAGGCTTTTAACTTTAAATTCGAAGTTACATTATTTGTATTTAACATCATAATTTAAGGGAAACTTATTTAATCTATTATGCTATTTGAATGCTTTCTATTGTTCGAACATCGAACCACAATTATTTGACAGCTGTCACACGGTAAAATCCTAGCAGAGGATCCCCCTAAACCTGTCAACAGTAATTCGAGCTGTCATTTCAAGTAAAAGTGCGCGCTTCTATTTGTTTTGCATATCGACAAGCACACATATGCATTATTATATGAATTAATACTTTAATGTCAAGTAAAAGTGCGTGCTTTTACTTTAATTCGCATATCGGTAAGCACGCATTCACATGTTTTTAGTGTAAACCCCGTCTGTCAACTGTCAGGCTAGGATTCAACCTAAAGCTTAAGGTTATTTCGATTTACTTTTCTAGATTTCATGTTACACAATGTGTGTGTGCAATGAGTAAACAATTTTTAGAGACTATTAGAATGATTCAAAAAGGCTCAGAACTCACCAGGAAAGGTTTATTTCATGGAAATTCAAAAAAAATTTGAACAAGCATCAATCTTAATTTTAGACTTATAAATTGGTTGCTGTCTCCCTCCCATTCTCGAAATATCTGTGTTTAAAAATCCCCCAAATACTGCTAGCAGCTACTTAGGCGTTAAATTTAAAACTTGCGAACACTTCGTCATGAATCATTACAATTCAAATATTTTTATTACAGATAGTGCAAGATAAAGTTGTTTTAAATAACTAAAGTTAATAAAAGTTGATTGAAATTAAAGTTAATTGTAGGAACTAGTATTTGTAAAAATTTGTTTGAATAAATTTGCATAGCCTAATAATAGGAGAAATGTTTTAGTGCGAAATGTTTTAAACGTAGAGGGCACACAATTTATGTTTAAAATTAATTTAATATATAGACTTTCAATTGATGCTTATTTCAATTTTTTTTTTAATTTACATTATCGGGGTTCTTTCCTGGTCAAATCATATGAAAATTGATCCTGTTATTAAACGTAGTCTCACCACAATGCTTTGCTATTGGTGTTATTTTGTGGTAATAAGAAGAAAAAAAGATAAGAAGAATCCTTCAGATTATAATGTTATATGAATGTAAAACTCGCTGATTATGTTTTGCTGATTTGTTTACTCTGAGAAAAAAACAATTGTTCAGAACTGTTTGTTTGCAGTAAATAGTTCGACTTCAAATACTGCAGTTACACCCTCCGACTATTCATTAACCAGCAATCTCAAATGTTATGGAAGTGTCGAAATGGGCTGATAACGTGACTCGCCTCAGAAATAAATTTGCATTCCGCGAAAGAGAAGTTTACGACAACTGTAATACTAATCGCGGTGGCTGCGCTGGATCAGGCCCAGTGGCGGCGGCGGCGGTGGGTGTTCCCCGTTGGCAACAACTTGGTTAAGGTGTAAAACCGAAGGAAGAAGAATCCCCAAATTAAATCACATCTGACTTTGATGAAATTTTGTTCGACAAGGTGGTCCTCGGGTTATGATTGTTTATTATATATTATGCATATAGTTATATAATTTTGTATGAACAGAAAAAATCACAAGCTTGTAAGTAGCGGTATGCAAAACACTTTTTCAGCTGCTGGGCCATTTCCGCTCGTATAAGTTCTGGTAATTAATTACGCAAAACAGAAATCAGTAGGATTACACAATTTGTAAAACTAATAAACAATATAACGCCAAAAAATGCGTTTTCCGATTAATCATTTTTTATGCACCAAGTCTCCTCCTCCTCCTCTGCTCGAAGCTAAATTTATATGATTCCCTTTTTATATCTGCACTTGCAATTATAAAGCAATTTAAAAGAATTATAATGGTAAACAAACCAACCGCCATTGGTACTTGGAAAGGACCTCACATTTGTATATTGAAAATATGTAAACTTGAAGGAAAAGATTTGTTTTGATGCAAAAACAATTACAAAATATTTACCAAAACAGCCTCTGTGAGAATTACAAGTATGCAATATTGGAATTTTTTTTAAGAAAAATTAAATCCGGAATCATACCTTGTTGATGGCTGTGACTGACAAAATTCTGATTCAAAAAGACCGGTCGATTCATATAGTGACTTGGGTCGAACATTGTTGTTGTGTTGCAAAATAAGAAGCAAGTAAAGAAGCCTGCCAAAATGAAACATTTAAAACGAATTTACAAATAAAATACATTTTTTTACCAGATCCATTTTAGTATTCTTAATTGAAAACTCACAAATATATAAACAGCAGTAATTTCACTTTCACGCACAACCACGACCGTTCTCGATGATTGCCGGAATAAGATGACAGGGACTTTGTAATGGGCGATTTGAATCGATTTTTCGCAGTCGATTTATCGATTTTAAGAGTCGATTCAGTAATGCCGATCTTTTCGTTTTTATTTAAATCTGAATACGATTAATGAACAGTGAAGTTGTTCGCGAATCGCGATGCAGCTTGTGATCCAGTACAAAACGCAACAATTTAGATTCACGGGGAAACAGTTGCGTTAGTAAATAGTGCACGTATTGGTATGAATTTGGGGTTGATCGGTAAATAAATAAATAAAAAACTTCTAAATTTTCGTTAATTTTTCTTGGTCTTTAATTGTTTTGTTCTTAATTTTACACGAAATTTGGTAACAAAATAATTATTTGGACGTTGGTGGTACTTTGGTCTCGGAATCATTTCCGACCGGAGCAAATGAGCCCGGTACAACCGGGTTGAAGTTGAACAGTACATACTTCGATGCCAACGAACTTGCTGTTGAATTTGTTGTTTTAGTTTTGGTTGCATTGTTCTTTGAAGTTAAGGCCCGAGGTTTGAGGGGATGAAGATTGGGCGGATATTTCCGCGCAATCATATGATCGTACTAAGGAAATGAAAGTATTAAATTAGATTTCAAAATAATTCAAAAAATATATTACCCCTTTGCCTTTAGCGATTCTACGTAAAGACATTTTACTATCACCATTAGTATTGGTATTAGTTGTGAGAAGTTTCGTTTTATCTTCGATATTGACAGAATTTGCAAGATTCCCCAATGCAACACGTTTTACTCTCTCGTTTATAAGTGGACTACCTTCCGCCTTACGTTTCCCTGCTATGACTGTTGGGTTTTTGATCTGTTGTAATCGACTTTGAGATCTTGTTGTCACTCCCCCTTTTGGCCGTTGTGGTGCCATGATTTCCAAAAAAAATGTCTCCAAAAGCAACACTAATTTATTGGAATTGGACTTCAAGTGGATCTGCAAAAGCCACGGACTAGAAATAATAGTGCAGCGACGGTTCTCAAATGGTTTATGATTGGCTGAAAACATGCAAAAAAATTCCATTATATACAACAAAAATCAAGGAATATATATTATAGCATTCGTCGATTCTACATATGTGAAAAGCAAACTTTGATTTTCCAAACAAGTTTATATATTATAACAAAACTAAAGAAGCAATTATAATTTCATAATAAATATTATGACAAAAATAATTGGTTGAATGTTGCAGGATTTTCGTTGAAATATCTATAATATAGAAGCATCGACATTATTCATTTGTTTAGCAACAAATTGCCGCCAACTTCTTTTATTATATTTTCGAGTTTCCTGGCTTAAAATAATTTGTATAAGCTACTTAAAGATAGCAAAGAGTAAAAATAAACAGACATATTTCGAATGTGGAGAATATAAACTTGCCGCAGGGCTCTATTTTGAGTGTTGCTTCCTTATTGTATATTAATGATATCAAAAGTGTGCTTTTACACTCAAAAGTGTTATTGTTTGCAGATGATACGGTAATATATATATTATATATCCGGTGCCAATAGTCTTCAATGTGAACCTGATATTAACAAATGAAATAATTGAAATCTTTAAATGGTTATTCATGAATAAACTTAAGTTGAATATGAGCAAAACAAAAAAAAATTTATGTACATAAATGGGAAAGGTCTGCGAATTGCGATAATTATAAAAAAAATTAAATAATTAAAATTAAATATTGACAATCAATTAAAATTTGAGTTGCATGCGGAACTAGTTTCTTATAAAATTGCCAAAAAAGTCATTAAAGTCAGTAATATCGTCTATACTGTCTGCGGTGTAAAATTTAAGACTTGGAGGACGAACTAGAGGAAGACAGATCTTTCATTCCCACTTTTTATGTTTTTATACTTTCAATGCAAATGTCGGATGCTCATGCTGCACTAAAAATTATGTTTGGATAGGATTTACGTACGATGAATTTGAAATAAATTTCCTTTTTTATATTTTCTTTCAAAATACCTTTTTTGTTTTTTCTCAGTACATTGTAATATTTTTTATTGCAATTTTAGTTTAATTTTATTTAATGCTAAAGGATTTTCAGATATGTTAATTTTTAAACATAATTATTTAAAAAAAAAAATCCCTTTCGGCAGATACATTTCATTGAAATGAAAATTAATTGTTTAAATGGATTATGGCAAAGTATTAATGCAACTTTAATGCTTTCGGAAGGACGGAAAAATTGTTTGATAATTCTGAATATTGTTATTTATTAGACCGCGGATTATATGCAAACGCATATTTTTGTTATTCAATATATCCTTTATGGGGGTTTTGAAGAAATTTGTTTTATTAACCTTAGAGTCGAATGATTTATGATTTTTTTGCATATTCCATACTTTCCGCATTTTGAAGGATTTTTATTTTTTTAGCATATCTTCTGCATATTTCCTCATTAGAGCAGGTTTTTCTGGTCAAATTAAAACTCAAATTATTACCCTCCTCTGAATCTTTCAACCCCTCATAAAACTCGTCCAGCCCCTAGAATATTAAAAATTTAGATTTCTTTGAAATTTTTCGTAAAATCCTGAAGTGTTTTACAACCATAACCATAAAATAAACGATCTAAATCTGTACATTTGGGAACCAGATTTGAGTGAACTGTGAATTGAGTGCAAATTGCCACTGCCACCCTTAATAATAATTCCTCTTGCATCCTAACACTTATTTCAAATCCCTTATTTTATGAAAACAAAAATATTTTTATTTCGCCTAAATAATTTCTGGCCAAATTTTGTTGCATATTTGTGCAAAATTTTCGTCATATCTTTTGCATATTTTGCTACGCCGATTCAAATTAATTCGGGAATCAAAATTAAGTATTTTACAAAAGGTTATATATCCGTATGGCCAATATTGCAAAATGTGCATATATATTCCGCGGTCTAGTTATTAGCTGCGCATGAATAAACTCAATCAAGATTGTTTAGAAAACCTTTTTAGCCACATTAGACTCAAAAAGCGAAACCTTTCAACATCTGTATTTCCTCAAACAAAGGGCAGAATTTTTCATGTTAATTTAATGTATAGATACTTCCAAACTTTGTAAATTACCACGATGACGATGATGAAGTACTTAACGGTTATTGGGGCGTCATTATAAATATAGAAATTAATAATGAAAATTCTCAAATTGCCACAAATATTCGTGCGTCTGTGATTGACGATTTAGTGAGTATGTACCTAATGAAAGTTCAACCGTAAATTAATTAGCTAAAATTATTAATTCGTCGGATAATGCTACTCGACATCTTGCCGTTGCGAAAAAGAATGTTTAAGTTCAGCCGACTCCTGGTGAATGGCTAATTCATTATTGGAACATATTAACTATTCTTATGACTTCCCACGGATTTAAATATAAGTTATGTATGGAATAAATATTGTCACATATTGACATGGTCAGTCGACACCGCAGTCACCCAGCGACTGGATTCCTGCGACCAACAATTTGCCACACACAATAAGTAGCGGTAACCAACGTATGTAAATAACTGGAACGGTACAGTCGCCGAAATTGCATTTGATCTTGGAGTCGTGTACGAAAATCGGAGCTCGGGAGTCGGAACTCGAAAATAGTTTTATTATAACTATATGTTAAAATGTTGAAAAAGACTTCGGTTGACATGTAATTTTCACAACTTTAAACTTAAATATTTTGAACATTACATGCGAAATACAAAAATTTGTTGTATATTGTTCACTTTTGGTCCAAAATACATGTTCCTATAAAATTTCATTAAAATTCACCCCAAGTCGGAGAAATATATTTGTTCTGAAACCGCCGCGTCAGGAAAATATATTTAAGCCGGCTTCAATAATGAAATAAATGATTTTATTCAAACTATGAGAGAATTACTCACTGGGCGTTATTTTATTATATTATGAAAACTTAATCGCAAGAAGCACTCTTCGTCTGCGCACTTTTAAAGTTAAAAACAGGATAACTGTATTTATACTTAAAATTGAAACAATTCTTTAAAAAAACTGAATATCACTGCACTAAAAACTACTAACACAACTCAACAAGCCTCGTTCTAATAATTGACTAATGCTGGAAAGTGGAAGCTAATCTAATCTTCGGAATCTCTCTCTCTCAAACTATGCTGTACTAGATATGCCTCATCGCAGTACTAGAATATTCGAAATATGTCAATTCAATTCATTTGTTTTGTGAATTTTATGACTATTTTACAATATCGGGTTTGTTAATTTTCCACCAGATGGCAAATTTTCGTCATTCTGATTGTGAGGCCAAGTTTTCGTACTTATCTCTTCCTGCTGATGATGAATTGTCTTCCCGTTCTAATGAAACCTTTTGTCCTGATTAGTGGGTCAATGGTCACAATACCTCTTCTTATATCAATGTCTCCTTATTTTATTCTTTAATTCATGATTTAAAATTACAACGGCATGCGTCGCTTCAATCGGACGCACTTCGGGCACTCTTAAGGATCCCCATACGCTTCCCTGTACCACAGTCTCTTGACGGCCTTACTGAATTTCATTCGAATTTCTTTGCCACCATCGATCTCTCAGGTTTCCCCACACACGTGCTGGCTTTGGCTGGTTTCGTCCAAAATCTTGAGGGAAACCCGGACATGTATGGCACCTTACGGCTCAAAAATCCTGTCTTTTACAAGGCCAACAAAACCCGAATACAAGTCAGTTGTGCTGTTAAACAACCTCGATCTAGTACTTTTTTCGTCATTACGGCTCTAATTATCAAAAAAAGTTGTTCATTAGGGCAGTCCGTAATTAGCAATAGTGAGATCATTAGGCAATAGGCGGTAGTAACTATCTTTACCCCATGACATATCGCAGTGTAATTATTAATTAGCGCTAATGAATGATTACGGGCGCGATCTGTCTACGGTATAAGCTCTTCTAGGCTGTTTTCAATACAATATTATAAAAATCATGGATATTACGCCATTACGCATATTTGAAAACTATATCTTAATACTTAGTTTAGTTTATGCTTTCCGCGTTATTAATATTATTTACACTTTTTTATTTACGATAACAATACAACGATACAATTACGATAGTTGCATTCGCATGTCATCGGTACCTTAGGTCACAATTCAGTCACTTGTGCACAAATGATTGCAACTAACCCAGTTACAATTACAGTGTGTACAATTACTACGTTTACATGCAGAGTCGAAAGATCGAGTCGAAAACAGGTTTTGAACTCGAACCCGCGTTTTTGAGCACTCCGGGTTGAGGGATCGAGTCGAAATCGAGTCCAAACGTAGTCGAAGTGACACCTTATTGCACTAATTTGATCTATTATATTAACAATTTTTTCAATTTTTTCGAGTTTCATTTATATTTTATACATATTTTAAGGAATTTGATTTCGATTAAAATCTTATGTTTTGGAAAATTAGCCAGAAAACATGAAAAAACTGTCGAACTGTCAACTCGACTACTCAACCCGCGTTTACATGCATTTTAACTCGACTCCTCGACTCGACCCAGGTAGCAAAGCTGGGTCGAGTCGAGTTCAACCCGGTTTGGACTCGACTCGCGTTTACATGGAGTCGAACCTGGGTTCAACCCAGGTTCAACCCTGCATGTAAACGTAGTAAATAATAATTTAAATCTATTACGTGATCTAGGCAGCAATGACTAATGTGACCTGCTGGTGCTCAGGTGCACTTTAATCTGGTACGTTCAAATGGCAGGTTTTGCAACTTCGCAACTTCGCGGCGCTGTGTGCACAGTTTGCATTACCCCTCAGTCTACTACAACCTCGGGTGGGGAAATTTACTACATATGCACAGACGTTATTTACGTTATAACCAAAGATCACATTTGCATTTTACACTTTTACAGTCAGTTAACTTATTAGACTGAGGCTTGTTTCGTCAGTAATCCTTTGTGCTGTGATATTCTTTTTACAGTTGTTAAAATAAATGTTTTTAATATATAGTTACGACGTTTTTAAATGTAATAATGTGCAGATGATGAGAGTTTCATGCGCTTGAGTTTTAGCATATAACAGAATAAAACACTCAGTGAGTATTGCTCTCGTTTGAATAAAATCATTTATTTTCATTATCGATGCCTACTGAATAAATAGCCTTACTTGAATCCTAAATCAGGGATAATTTTAAGTAAGAAAATCATTGTGCCGCAAGTAGCATACAGTTTGACTATTTCTAGGAAATAAGCAGATCTTTCGGCATTTTGGGTATAGTTGTGTGTGTGTGTGTGCATTTAGGAACAGCTGGTCAGCCGCGCGCGCATTGAAAACATTCAAAATGCCTACCACAGTTGCAGCATCTCTGCAAGTAGTGAGTGCATCAGGAAGTAAATCAAAGCTAACCGTTTTTTCAAAAGTGTGCTTTTTCCGTTCGAAAACTTTTTATGAATTGATTGCAAGTTTTTCGCATTTTCATGCATATTTTCAAAGCTGTTCTCTTTGTAATACTTCTCTTGGGAATCGCAACCACAGATCTGCTTATCTTTAAAAACAACATGTAAATTATTGGATTTCTCGTGTCAACTGCGCAAATTATTTTAATTCGGAAACTGGAAAATGTAATAAAAAAAATTGCTGCCAATTTGTTGCTAAATAAATAAATAATGCGGATGCTGACCTATATTAGAGTTATTTTAACGAAAACCTTGCAACATTAAACCAGCAATTTTGTTATAAGAGTAATTTCTTCGGTTTGTCATAATATCTAATATGCACATAACACTTATATTAATAAACGTTGCAATTCTGCACAAACGATTTGGAAAATCAGAGTTTGCCACATTTAGAATTGACGAATGCTACACTATATTCGTTGGTTTTCGTTGTATATAATGGAATTTTTTTGCATATTTTCAGCCGATCATAAACCATTTGAGAATCGGTGCTGCAATATTATTTGTAGTCTGTGGCTTTTGCAGACCCACTTAGTCCAATTCCAATAACTCAGTGCTGCTATTGCAGACTTTTTGTGGAAATCATGGCACCACGGCCAAGAAGGGGAGTGACAACAAGATCTCAAAATGGATCAGACCAGAACAGAGACCCAACAGTCATAGCAGGGAAACGGAAGGCGGAAAACAGTCCGCTGAAAAACGAGAGAGTAAAACGTTCTGCGTTGGGCAACCTTACAAATAATGTCAATAACGTTAATGCCGAAGATGACAAGAAAGTTCTCACAACTAAAGCCGATGCTAATGCTGATATTAAAAAGACTGTAACTAATATTAACAAAGAGGTAATGTACTCCGTGGGTTACTTTGAAACCCAATTTAATATTGCCATTTCTTTAGAGTGAACATTTTCTTGCGCCATTCCTTCCGACGATCCATAATCGAGCACCAAAAATTCTGACCAGAGCTGCGGCAAGAAATGCTTCAAAGAGCAATGCAACCAAAACTAAACCGACAAATCCAACAGCCAGTTCGTTGGCATCGAAGTACGCACCAGTCGACTTCCACCCGGCTGTACCGAGCTCATTTGCTCCGATCGTAAGTGACTGCGATGCCAAGGAGAAGAAAGCACCACCAGCGTCCGTTGAGACAGTCGATGAAGTGTTTCGTCCTCAAGACACAGCTGATACTGTAGTAACTACCTCAGCCAAAAGCAAGGAGCCTATTGAAACTCAAAGACCTACAACGAGACGAATCTCAAACGAATTCGAGAAAAGCGAAGAATCCTTGTATATGTCGGCACTCGAGGATATGTAAGATTACTTCGCAAGAAGTACGAATTGGCACAATGATTAATTCGATTTCAGATCGTCTGCGGACTCCACAGGACTGTCGGGAAGTATAAGTGAAGCCGCGCGCAGTTCGCTCTCGCAAGAGGACGTGGAAAAAGGTTCCTTAGCCAAAGGCACAGTAAGCCAAAAGGAGCCGGAGAGAAAAGTTCCCGATGGCGTTGTAGACTTTGATAAAGGATGTGAAGGTAATCCTGAAATGGTTTCTGAGTACGCTATGGACATCTTCGAGTACATGAAGAGTCGAGAGGTTTGTTTACTTGCGCACAAGGTTCGTCGACGCAGTAATGATTTGGGTTTCTTTAGCAATACTTTGTCATCGAGGACTACATTGGCAGGCAGAAGTTCATATCGCAGTGGATGCGTGCTCTACTTGTAGACTGGATGGTCGAGGTCCAAGAAACATTCGAACTGAACCATGAAACCTTGTACTTGGCGGTCAAATTGGTGGACATATTCTTGGGGAAAAAATTTGTTCTTAGAGATAAATTGCAACTGCTGGGTGCTGCAGCTTTACTTATTTCCTGCAAATTTGATGTACGAAGAATAAATTAGTTTCTGGCTCTACTTAAAATATCTAAATGCAATATTTCAGGAAAGAATTCCACCTCTACTGGAGGATTTCTTGTACATCTGCGACGGTGCCTACACACAGTCGGAACTACTCAAAATGGAAATCAATGTTCTTAAAACTGTAGGCTATGATCTCGGGATTCCACTGTCTTACAGATTTCTTAGACGATATGCTAGAGTAAGCTAACATATTTTATCGAATGAAGTCATTTCTGACATGGATGCATCTTTCAGTGTGCCGGAGTTTCTATGGTAATTTTGACTCTAGCGAGGTTCATTTTGGAGTATTCTCTGATGGACTATAAGACCATAAGTTTCAGTGATTCCAAACTAGCATGCGCAGCACTGTTCATGGCAATGAGACTGAAAGGAATGGAGAATCCCTGGACGCTTACTTTACAGTATTACACAGGTAATGTTTGATTTGTGATTAGCTATTTCAAGTGCACAGTTGAATATTCTCACGTGCATTTTTATTTGTTGATTTGTAATAACATTCAATTATCAGGTTACGAGTTAAAGGATTTTGCATCTATTGTATCTGTACTAAACATGGGACTGCATCGAAGACCACTGGACACCATCAAAACAATACGCAGCAAATATTCGCATAAGATATTTTTCGAAGTAGCCAAAACACCGTTCATGTGCAACAAAAGATTGTTCGCCACTACAGAGATAAATTGCGCAAGCGTTGCAAATCGCAAATGGTTCGAAAATATAACGAGGAAAATTGAAGGATGTTAGTGATTTTTTAAGTTAATTGCATTCAGTAATAACGCATTTGGTTCCGGAAATTACCACTAAAAGAATCCACAGTCTTAAGCCAACAATTGATTTAATTGATTGTATTTAATTTGATTTTTATTGTAATTGTTTTAATGATCTCAAATGTTTTATGTATTATTTATTTTTTAACGTGTTTTCCTGTCCAAACCTGTCGAAAATGTTTTTAGCCACATTCATCTGTACTGTTGTATTATTGTATTAATAAAACAAAATGCTTAACCATCAATCAACTTTTATTCAAGCTGTCAAGGAAGGGATTGCTACCAAGTGATCACTAGGGAATGACTGGAAGGAGCTTTACGGTCTTTGAGACACAACTCCAGAGCAGGGAATTGAATCGGCGACGGACTTCACTTCAAGACAATGCTGGAATACGGAATTCATGTCTTACTATATTAAAACGTGAAGGTTTGAGTCTGTAAATCTCAGGAATGGAAAATCGAAAAAGTGCATGGGCTCAGATTTAAAGTAGGGTCACTCAGAAGAGCAAAGTGATACAAAAACCATGGTCCCCGCATAGACGCTCGTTTCCCCTGGTTCCTTTTTATAAAAGGGGAATTATTTACAAGGTTACACATTTTACGACTGCTGAAATAATGTCAATCTTTGTTTGATCAATGAATTTCTTAAGCCAGTGCAAAGGCATTTGTATTAATGAAGATTTCTAAGCCATTGCTAATAGATGTTAAATGATTTGTTAATGAATCACCACAAATTCTTCCGAGGACGTAATCAAGACCGTCCAGCAAGCCAATTCCTAGGGATTCCTCATGTTCTGCATCTAGGGATGTGCATGTGGCATATTGATCTTTTTAGAGTAGAGATTGAAAAATATTCTTGTCCAGAAATAAAAATGTTACTGATTGTCAGTGAAGGATGCTTGAGGAACTTCGTATTCATCCTGGATAAGAGGACCCCTTCGGAACTCCGGACACTTGTTTCTGATTTATGCTGGTGGCTCGCTAAAATAAAAGACGTTATTTTTCACCCGGCACAGGTTTTTTAGTTTCTAGTTTTTTTCTACAATGTTCTGATCTTTATTATTTCAGAAATCTAACATTGAGAAATTATTCATGCTACTCTTCAGCTCAATTTACCTGCATTATGAATCCATTCTCTTCTGCTTTTGACGAAATGTTTCTTGCCTTCAGTAGAGGTCTGAAGTGCTTCGTAAAGGATCACTTCTGGGGATTACAGCAGCAACGACTGGTTCTATCTCAGATTTCGCCGTAGACTGAATGGGAAGAATTGGAGACATCAAAATATTTGACCTTATTTAATAGGAGATCCGTTTGCCACTGTGCATTCATTATGTTGTAAATCTAATTCGAAAAAATATAATTCTTACAGAGCAATGACCCCGCAGTTCTTCGGAGAAGTGCCATTCATAAGATGTCCTTTCGAATATTCAGTTGAAGCCCGATAAAAGTATTTTAATAAATGTTGGTGGACAATTTCTGTTAAATACCTACATTGATAAAATTTCACATTCTGCCTTAAGTCCGTTGGCGATTTTCAGTGTTAAAATAATTGCAGTCATTTATTTTATTTTTCAATTAAGTAATTGCATTCAGTAATAGGGCATTTGGTTGATTATAAATTTTGGAAATTACCACTAAAAGAATCCACAAAGAGAGTGGATTTTTAAAGCCTTAAACCAACAATTGTCTGTTTCGTATTAAATTGAACTCAGTACTAATTTCAACATTTAAATACCTGCTGAATTAAACAACTGATTTGCAATGGATTAGAGCACAGACAATCTATTCTGTAAGACTGAAATTATAGCTCAACATAACTGGTTAACAAAACAAATGTAGGTAAAGACAACGTTCATAAAATTTTTGTGTATTGTAATACATCTCTGGAATTTTTGAGTAATCTTAGATCTTTTATTGTGTAAGGCCAGTATTACACCATTCACATGGAACCTTTTGCCCTGACAGCCCAGCAGATTGGGATGTCCACGGAATGCAATACTCACTGATACAATAGTGAAGGATACTCGTAGTAGTCTCTACATGTCTTGGATTGGGTGGACTGAGTGCTTGGGTGCTGCATAAAGAAGTTTCGGGGAAGTCAGTAGAAGAGATTTCTTTTGGAACTTGCTGCGGAACACCGCGATCGGCTGACAACACCACATCACGATATGGACATGGTTAATAACTTTGGCTCTACAAAACATGTTCAAAAATAAATGGCACTGCATACAAAACGATAGAGCTCCAGTCAAACGGTCAAAGGAATGTTCCACTGCCAATAATCACTTTATAACGGACCCCTTTATGTCTTGCGTCTCAAAAACCGAAAAGCTCCTTCCAGTCATTCCCTAGTGATCACTTGGTAGCAATCCCTTCCTTAACAGCTTGAATAAAAGTTGATTGACGGTTAAGCATTTTGTTTTATTAATACAATAATACAACAGTACAGATGAATGTGGCTAAAAACATTTTCGACAGGTTTGGACAGGAAAACACGTTAAAAAATAAATAATACATAAAACATTTGAGATCATTAAAACAATTACAATAAAAATCAAATTAAATACGGTACTAAAATCCTTCAGTTTTCCTTGTTATATATTTGAACCATTTGCGATGCTTGCGTAATTTATCTCTGTAGTGGCGAATAATCCTCTGTTGCACATGAACGGTGTTTTGGCTACTTCGAAAAATATCTTATGCGAATATTTGCTGCGTATTGTTTTGATGGTGTCCAGTGGTTTTCGATGCAGTCCATGTTTAGTACAGATACAATAGATGCAAAATCCTTT
This sequence comes from Leptogaster cylindrica, assembly GCA_963082835.1. Classification (NCBI taxonomy): domain Eukaryota; kingdom Metazoa; phylum Arthropoda; class Insecta; order Diptera; family Asilidae; genus Leptogaster; species Leptogaster cylindrica. Next base: position 18,692,745 of record OY720108.1, read on the forward strand.
AACTCGTAACCTGGTAATTGAATGTTATTACAAATCAACAAATAAAAATGCACGTGAGAATATTCAACTGTGCCCTTGAAATAGCTAATCACAAATC